>OU745249.1:6543571-7844285 GCA_916618015.1 Xestia c-nigrum
CAAAACCCTTTCCGGTTTTGGGAAAAAGCTCGCGTGCCCAGCATTAGACTCGGTTTTCAACGCAGCGAAGAGATACCTCGTTTTATTGGCGTCAAAGAGAAATAACAATAGCAAAATTTGTAGTAATGTATTGCATGTTTATACGTCTCTCCGCTTTACTGAAAACACGGTCATAGAACATCAATCAAGTAAGTGCAAGTGTGTTGAACAGTCGAGTGCACAAGTATATGTTAGTGAACATTTATAACTCTTATGTCATGGCAACATCACCTGATCGCAGCCTGGATGTACCTGCATGTGTGGAAAATTCATGTATTTATTTAAATGCCAATTTTTTAAAGTGAAACTTCTAATGCGAATTCCAACAAGGTTGCGTTAAACATTTAACGCTACCATGGAGGGGGTAAGAAAGCACTGTTGCGTTAAACTTTCAACGCTCCTGGGGAAGGGGAACACATTACGAAGTTTTACTTCTTCCGCGCGGAGGGACTCCACGCACTATTTTTCTTTTATTTCTCAACTACTGTTAATAAAAGGATTTTTCAAGTTATTTGCTGAGAAAACTGTCGACTATTAAGGCTCATCAAAATAAAGTACTTAGGGTTTCTTAAAATCACATATTATTTTGTATATTTCGACGGTTGATATGTAAAGATTTAGGCCCCGTTCCCGCTATGTCGTGACGATTAATTTATCGTTGGGTTTAAGTTGGCAAAAGTCATAGACGAGTTATCGTGTCGTCCTAATATGTGAACACCTCAATTTAAATACACAAGCCACGACACTTAAAACTACACGATTATCTGTGGTCAGGACATATTGGGAAGTGGGGCCTTATGGTACAAAACCGCTGAAGTTTCGAAAATCCACTAGGACTATTATAAACTCAGTGAATGCGTTACGATGTTCATGTGAATGAATGTTGTACATTAAACCAATGCAAAATATGATAAGCTTACCATCACCCAAAGTGCCCTGCCCAACAAGCTGTATTTGCCCATTTTCGTTACCCTCCTGCGAGTAAGCAACAGTCAACACCGCACCTCCTTGAAATAAAGAAAAAAATCTATACTTAATATTATAAAGATGAGAAGTTTGTTTTTTGGTTGGTTGAACGCTCTAATCTCGGGAACTACTCTTTGGAATTGATAAAATCTTTTTGTAAAAAAAAAGAAAGGCTATATAACATAACGCTACGACTAATAGGAGCGGAGCATAAATGAAAAATATTGCAAAAACATATAAAATTAATTCCTTTTGTGAGCTTTTCCCTCATAAGTGACGCAAGAAAGTTGCGTGGGTCAGCTAGTCACTATATAATTATACAATTAACACTATTTTTGGTAACAGTACCTCGTTCAAAGGTTACTTTGTTTTAAAAGTGAATGTAGCTTGTGTAAGAGAAACTAATTTCTAATTAAGCTTAAATTGTCTGATGGTGATGCTTATTTTCCATAAAATTATAAGTTATGGCTAAGATAAAGTATTATTTATGCAAGTTTTTGCGTAATAGGAATTATTTGTCTCTAAATCATGAAATTATCTCAAATTGAGACCACAAAGGTTGGTTTAAGTAGCCCCCAATTAGCAATTGGCTATTAGTTACCCTGATTGCCATGACATGTCCCGGTTTTAGGTCGCCTATCCGGATTTAACCGGCTTTGTGATTTCTTTGGCAAAATAAAAACTTAATGAAAACTGAAAAAAATTACCCACTAACACCTGAATCTGTTCGCGACGAACGTCACCAAAACAAGTGTATATAGTTTCTTACAAAGATAGTGTAGAGTCAGTGATACATGGGCAATAACAGTGACGAAATAAACAAACGCGTCAGTGATTAGATTTAGTAAATAAACCGAACAGTAAGCGTTAAACTCATATCACCTCGAAAGTGGCATTTTATTTAGTTAAAATATAGTATTATCGAGATCCAGGTAGCCTAGTGTTGCGACCTAGGCCTGGATATAGTTTTGTAGTATCAACATAACCCTTCAGGGAAGCCACTTGTCGAGGATATGACAGTCTAACGCGCCTATCTGTGTTCATAGTATGTAAATTTGGTCTATCATACTGACAGTTGAAGGAACATTACAGGCTGGATAATATAGATACATAAAAGTAAATAGTAGATTCATATAGGCCATACAACACCCTTGTATATGGCACTCTATATACTTACAGCATCAACTCCGGTTTTCGTATAAATTATCCTGAAAGATCCTTCAACCGTCCCAGTTTTAGAAAGTTCTGTACTAATTTATCTATATTTCTTTAATTTCAATAAAGATATGTGTGTTTTTTGTGTTAGTAGATAGATAACACTATGTACAAACCATGTAACGTTAAAAATATAATTAGATATAAGTTCAGAATTGTAATAACAGAAAATATTTGTAAATATCGAAATGAAAATACATAATAAAAAATTCCAAAAATCAGGAAGCGATTTGCGGCTCTCGTTACAGTCAAGTACTCTAGTACGATAGTAAATCTAGATTTCCATAGAATTGTAGTCATCAGTACGGCAAATATTATATTATAATGTGAGTGAATCAAGCAGTAAAAAGTAGTGCGCGAAAGTCATGAAGGAATATCAAATCGCTTCCTGAAAAGTTATGAAAGTTTATCAGTGTTCTCATTCCCAGTAACCCTTCCCCCTGATAGGAAACGACTGAGGTTGTCTGAACCGACAGGTGTAGGACGTCAGCGCCGTCTAGGTTCGAAGATTATGTGTGTACAGTTATAGTATAGGCAGAACGTCTGTTAGAGTAGACAGAGCGTCAGGCAAGCACGCATACATCCCCGCGTCTAGCGATCACGCCCGTCCGGCACATTTTCTGGTCCTTCAGAGCCGGATAACCTCAGTTCGTCAGTGATAGTGTAGTTTCTGGTTAATCCGAACCAGATAACCTATGTGAACAGTGCGTCAAGGCTATATACCTCAAAGTTATATACCTCAAAGTTATAAATCTACGTGAACAGTGCTTCAAAGTTATATACATCAAAGTTATACGACAACTTAAATAGACAGTGCGTGAACAGTGCGTCCAAGTTATATACCTCAAAGTTATATATCTCAAAGCTATATACCAATAACTTATGTGAACAGTGCGTCAATATTATATACCGGAACTCGTGTAACCAGTACATAGTGAAGCTATAACAGCATAGTGATAGTACATAGTGAAGCTATAACAGTATATAGTGATAGTACATAGTGAAGCTAACAGTACATAGTGACAGTACATAAGTGAAAGTATATAACAACAGTACATAAGTGAAGTATATAACAACAGTACATAAGTGAAGTATATAACAACAGTACATAAGTGAAGTATATAACAACAGTACATAAGTGAAAGTATATAACAACAGTACATAAGTGAAGTATATAACAACAGTACATAAGTGAAGTATATAACAACAGTACATAAGTGAAGTATATAACAATAGTACATAAGTGAAGTATATAACAATAGTACATAGGGAAGTATATAACAACAATAGTACATAGGGAAGTATATAACAACAATAGTACATAGGGAAGTATATAACAACAATATATAGTGAAAATTCATAGTGAAGCGTACAACAAGTGCATAACTAAGGAAAAGAACGCCTATTAAAGCTAATAACTATTTATGAACACTGATAAAACGTATAGTGAAGTTATAGTGAAGTTTACACGTTGAAGACTTACGTTAATAGTTAAAAATAAACAGTAGATCGGTTCGAATAATACAGTACGGTTTATAAATAAAACAAGATGCCGGTAACAAGATCGCAAGGAAGGTCTCCCGCGGAAACACAGGCGGTCGAGACGCGTCAGGACACAGCCATCCGTCACCAGCTGCCACCCCGTTCACCATCCTCTAACGAGGGGTTGGAACAGCTGGCCACCCGCCCTTCCGCTATGCGGGGGGATGAAGACGCAGCCGAGCCACCATCTGCTACTAAGCGAACCAGGTCAGAGGGTATTTCAGATAAAACTATTAAGCCTTCAAATACAACGAGAAAGCCTTCGACGTGTAAGCCTTCAGTCAGATCTTCAGCGAAGCCTTCAGACAGATCGAGGATTACTCATGAAACTACAGAAGCCGTACCGATGACTACCCGGGGTGACGCCCGTAACGAACAGTGTAGATCGCCGTCTCACAAGACGACACGATCAAATAGAAAAGTTTCACAAGCACGTGAGGCTTTATTAAAAATTAGGTTGGAGCTTGCACAAATAGCGCTTCAGAGGGCCGAAGAAGACAACTCTGAAGCTGAATATATGGATGACAGAAACTCAAACGATGAATACGTGCGTTCCTGGTTGGAAGAAGCGCCGGAAGAAGCGCCGCTTCCAGAAGACGACGCCGCCGAGGGGAATATTACAGTTAGACAGCATACCCCCCCCCCTGCGGACGTCAACAGTACAGATATAGAACACCGGGAAAGGGCACCATCGTTACATCCTACAGTTAAAAATGTGTCAAGAGAAACAGTACCAACACAGAAGACCGAACAATGCAGGGGGGAGGATTCATTACGTCCATTTATAACGGAATTAACATCCGCTATAGCGTCGCTCGCTGATAGAAAAATAGATACAGGGACAGCGAACCAACCCTCGGCGTCGAAGGTCATCATGACCCTACCGAATTTCAGCGGGTCACATACAGAATGGCTTTCGTTCCGCGCCATTTACGAAACAACTCGAACGTACTTCAACGACGTCGAGAATACAGCGAGACTCAGAAGGAGCCTTCATGGAAGAGCATTGGAGACAGTGAGCTCAGAACTCATCGGTCACGCCCGACCAGATGACATCATGCGGGAACTGGAGTTGCAGTTCGGCAGACCAGACTCGATAGCGCAAGCCGAAACCGATCGGCTGAAAGGGCTATCGCGCTGCAGCGAAGCACCGAAAGATATCTGCACGTTCGCGAGTCGCGTGAGAAGCGGCATCGTGACACTACGTGCATTGAAGAAGGAGCACTACCTCATCAACGCTGAGCTGATGCGATCCCTTACAGAGAAGCTGCCGAACTCCCTGCGTGTACAGTGGTACAGAACATACACGGAGAAGTACCAATCACTGCCGGACTTGTCGCTCTTCAGCGAATTCATTACAGAGCAAGCTCGCTTCTGCAGCGCCTTCGCTCCTCCCGAGAACGTACATTCATCCGAAAATGCGACAGGCAAACGAGTTTTGCAAAGAACGCATACAGCGACAGATAAGTCGACTTCGAAATGTCGAATCTGCGAAAAGGAGGGTCATTACGAATCTGAGTGTAAAAAATTCAGAGACGCCTCCAACGATAGAAGATGGGAAATCGCAAAGAAGTTTAGCATGTGCTACCGTTGCCTGCGACATCGCCGAAACGGTCATAAATGTCGACCGAAGAAATGCGAAACAGGGGGGTGCAAAGCCACGCACCATCGACTGCTGCACTTCACAAAGAAGACTGAAGAAGCGATCAACCAGCCGCCGAAGCAGGAGGTGGCCCCAGAGACAGTCGCCAGTTCCAGGACGACAGCAAGTCAAGCTTTCCTCAAAATGATACCAGTACGAGTCATAGGACCGGCGGGAGAAGCTTCCACGTACGCTCTCCTCGACGATGGGTCAACAGTATCGCTGATTGACGAAGAGATAGCGCAGCAGATCGGAGCGGAAGGACGCGTAGAACCTCTCACAATAGGCGCGATTGGAAACACGATGATCGACACTCCCAAGTCAAGAAGAGTGTCAGTCACTCTCTCCAGCCATATGAAGGACAAGATGCCATTCAGAGCGCGTACCATTCCGAAGCTCAACCTAGCGCCGCAGTCGATTAGTGAAGAAGACGTTGCCCAGTGCAAACATCTGGATGACCTCAGACAACAGCTGATTTACAACACCGGCGCGCCGAAGATACTTATAGGTCAAGACAACTGGCACCTATTGCTGGCCACCGAGGTCCGCAAGGGCCCCCAGAACCAACCCGTTGCCTCACTCACAGCGATGGGCTGGACTCTTCACGGCGCGCACACCAGAACTCTCGGTCACCAGGTGCACTACGTCAACAGACTCACAGCAGAAGACCAAGATCTCAACGAACAGCTGCGTGAATTCTTCGCGCTCGAATCTCTGGTCATCAACACACGTCGTCCTGATTCCGATCCTGAGAAGAAAGCGAAAGACATATTAGACCGTCACACCAAACAAATGGAGAACGGACACATAGAAACGGCCCTGCTCTGGAAAAGTGAAAACATCGAAATGCCAGATAGCTACGGAACTGCACTCAAGAGACTCGTCTCCACTGAAAAGAAGCTCGACAGAAATCCCACTCTTCGCGACAGATATACGGAACAAATGGAATCGTACATCAACAAAGGTTACGCCGAAAAGGCGCCCGAAGTAACCACAGCTGGTAGGACGTGGTACCTACCCCATTTCGAGGTGTACAATCCCATGAAGCCGGAGAAATTCAGAATAGTCCACGACGCCGCAGCCAAATCGAGAGGAATGTCACTAAACGACTTCCTACTCACTGGTCCAGACCTACTACAGTCGCTGCCCGGCGTCATGATGAGGTTCCGTCGACACCCTATAGCGGTCGCCGGCGACATAGCGGAGATGTTCATGCAAGTGAAGGTGCGAACGCAAGATCGTGACGCCCTTCGCTACCTGTGGAGGGGCGACAGAAGACAAGGAGCTCCTGAAGAGTATCGCATGACGTCAATAATATTCGGCGCGGCAAGCTCGCCGTGCACGGCTATCTACGCAAAAAACTGGAACGCGAAGCGGTACAGTGACAGCCAACCGGAAGCAGTGGAAGCCATCATACAGAGTCACTACATGGATGACTACCTCGACAGTTATAAAACGATAGAAGAAGCGACGCGTGTGGCAACAGCTGTCAAGGACATACACCTACAGGCGAAGTTTGAACTCAAAAAATGGGTTTCAAACAGCACAGAAGTCCTAGACCACATAGATCCGACACAGAACAGGACTGAAGTAGTCAACATCGGAAAATCAAGCGCCACAGAGAAGATACTCGGTCTGATATGGAAGCCGACCGAGGACACGCTAGGCTTCAATTTAACGCTCGCACGGCTACCAAGCGACATTCTCGACAAAGAAACACCGACGAAGAGAGAAGCGCTGAAAATCGTCATGTCATTGTATGACCCACTCGGCCTCGCCTCGCCGGTAACGATTCGAGCCAAACAGATTCTCCAGGAAGCTTGGAGACACGGAACCAACTGGGACCAGGCTCTCGAACCAGACCTGTCCGCCCAGTGGCGAAGATGGGTACAACACCTACATCAGTTGAAGGACATCGACCTACCGAGATGTTATCCGGGATACAGCGAAGCTACGGAGACACAGATCCACGTCTTCACCGACGCAAGTGAGATGGCATACGCAGCAGCGGTCTATTGGCGGACAACAACAGAAGATGGACAACGTCACGTCACTCTCGTCATGGCAAAAGCGAAAGTGGCACCGCTCAAACTCCAATCGATACCACGCCTCGAGCTTCAGGGCGCGGTAATGGGAACCCGTTTAGCCGCAGCCGTCATCAGAGAACACGGCATCAAACCAGCTGCAGTGACGTACTGGACAGACAGCAAAACCGTCCTCACTTGGATTCGGCGAGGATCTCGAGCGTACAAGCCGTTCGTTGCCCATCGCATAGCGGCCATCGAGGAGAACAGCAAGGTCGAAGACTGGCGATGGATACCGACAAAAATGAACGTAGCCGACAGCGCCACACGCGACGTTCCACACCACTTCGACAAACATCACGAGTGGTTCCGCGGCCCCGCCTTCTTATGCGACGACCCGTCATCATGGCCGACCGAAAAACCTCCAGTCGACACAGAAACAGGGGAGGAAAGAACTCTCACAGTCACCGAGGAAAAGGTCAACAGTCATTCTCTGATGGAAGCTATTCCGGATCCAACCCGATTCTCAAAATGGGAGCGTCTTCTCCGAGCTACAGCAAGCGTCCTTCGCTTCATACATCTCTGTCAGAACAAAACAGAGAGAACGTTCTACAAACGAACAAAGAAAAATACAGAAAAGGATCCTGACTGGAGACAGCAACAGAAGAAAACGAATAAAGCTCTTCCCAAGACAGTGGCGAAGACACCAAACACTCGATACGAGAAACACATAATAGAAGCGGAATTTCTCCAAAGGGCAGAAAAATTACTCGTACGGGTTTCACAGCAACAGTCGTTTTCGCAGGAAATTACAGATCTGCAACAACAGAGATCCATCAGAAAGGACAGTCGGCTCAGACCGCTTCGTGTGGAAATTATCGACAACGTCATACGTCTAAAAAGCCGTATAGCCGCCATCACCGAAATAGCCGACGACACGAAGCAACCGCCCATCCTTCACGGCGACCACCACACCACCCGATTGTACATCGACTGGACGCACCGAAGTCTACAGCATAGCGGTACCGAGCTCACCATCAACGAAGTGCGCCAACATTATTGGGTCATCAGGATGCGGCCAACCACGAAGAAAGTACTGGCACAATGTCTGCAGTGTCGTATTCGCAAGGCACAACCATCCGTGCCTGCGACCGGCGACCATCCGAGAACGCGCCTAGCACATCATCAGCGGCCGTTCACCTATACCGGGCTCGACTATTTCGGCCCGCTCTCAGTAACAGTTGGTCGACAGCATCACAAGAGGTACGTAGCCCTATTCACGTGTCTCACCACCAGAGCCGTCCACCTCGAGATAGCTGCCAGCCTCAGCGCAGACTCCGCTATACTAGCGCTGCGCCGATTCGCCGCTCGCCGAGGCTGCCCCACCGAGATACACTCCGACAACGGCACCAACATGCACGGTGCCGACAAGGAGCTCCGAGACGCCTTCCAAAGGGAGGCCAGTCGCCGAGGCATCGTGTGGCGCTTCATCACGCCATCAGCGCCTTTCATGGGGGGCGCCTGGGAGCGCCTCGTACGCTGCGTGAAGTCCGCCCTGTACACCGTTCTCCACGAGAGACATCCGCACGAAGAGGTATTGTCTACTCTACTGTGTGAGGCGGAGTACACCGTAAACAGCCGGCCGCTCACGCACGTCTCCGTAGACAGCGACGACGACGAAGCCATCACGCCGAATCATTTCCTTCTCGGCGGGTCAGCCAGGTTGCCAATTCCCGGCACATTCACCGAACAAGACATCAACAGCAAGAAGATGTGGCGGCGCTCACAGATACTCGCCGACATGTTCTGGCGTCGGTGGGTACGAGAATACCTGCCGGAGCTTCAGTACCGGCGGGAGCCACACAGCCGCGGCCCCAGTCTACAGGTCGACGACCCCGTCCTCATAGCGGACGGTCAGCTGCCACGAAACACGTGGCCGCGAGGCCGCATAATAGCCGTCTTCCCTGGGGGCGACGGAGAAGTCCGGACTGCTGAGGTACGCACTTCCGGCGGTACCCTGAAGCGTCCGGTGAAGAAACTCGTGCCCCTACCGAAATGATCCAGACATCGAGACGTCGAGGCAGCGGGCATCGTGACGGCGGGCTCTGACGACAAGGTTCGTCGCTCGCCGGCATGGTGCAGTGCCGCGCCGACTTACAGCGAGTCATCGCTACACTGCACGGCGGGAGACATGTTCGCGACGAACGTCACCAAAACAAGTGTATATAGTTTCTTACAAAGATAGTGTAGAGTCAGTGATACATGGGCAATAACAGTGACGAAATAAACAAACGCGTCAGTGATTAGATTTAGTAAATAAACCGAACAGTAAGCGTTAAACTCATATCACCTCGAAAGTGGCATTTTATTTAGTTAAAATATAGTATTATCGAGATCCAGGTAGCCTAGTGTTGCGACCTAGGCCTGGATATAGTTTTGTAGTATCAACATAACCCTTCAGGGAAGCCACTTGTCGAGGATATGACAGTCTAACGCGCCTATCTGTGTTCATAGTATGTAAATTTGGTCTATCATACTGACAGTTGAAGGAACATTACAGGCTGGATAATATAGATACATAAAAGTAAATAGTAGATTCATATAGGCCATACAACACCCTTGTATATGGCACTCTATATACTTACAGCATCAACTCCGGTTTTCGTATAAATTATCCTGAAAGATCCTTCAACCGTCCCAGTTTTAGAAAGTTCTGTACTAATTTATCTATATTTCTTTAATTTCAATAAAGATATGTGTGTTTTTTGTGTTAGTAGATAGATAACACTATGTACAAACCATGTAACGTTAAAAATATAATTAGATATAAGTTCAGAATTGTAATAACAGAAAATATTTGTAAATATCGAAATGAAAATACATAATAAAAAATTCCAAAAATCAGGAAGCGATTTGCGGCTCTCGTTACAGTCAAGTACTCTAGTACGATAGTAAATCTAGATTTCCATAGAATTGTAGTCATCAGTACGGCAAATATTATATTATAATGTGAGTGAATCAAGCAGTAAAAAGTAGTGCGCGAAAGTCATGAAGGAATATCAAATCGCTTCCTGAAAAGTTATGAAAGTTTATCAGTGTTCTCATTCCCAGTAACCCTTCCCCCTGATAGGAAACGACTGAGGTTGTCTGAACCGACAGGTGTAGGACGTCAGCGCCGTCTAGGTTCGAAGATTATGTGTGTACAGTTATAGTATAGGCAGAACGTCTGTTAGAGTAGACAGAGCGTCAGGCAAGCACGCATACATCCCCGCGTCTAGCGATCACGCCCGTCCGGCACAGAATCCTCGAACAAACTTAACTTCATGATTTAAAATAGAACAAACATTACTTCTTATAGTTATAATATTAGAATCAAATGAAGAGTTCAAATTGAGATATGGTTGATCATTACAATTTTCAATAAGGTCAGATTTCTAAAAGCAAACGAGGCATGGTGAAAAAGAGAAATTCTTTACAAATAAGCATCACTTTTTATGCAGTCATTCCATACCTTTCTTCCCATTGATTTAGATGTGTGTGCATAGTGTTAAATGAATATTACAAATTATAAACCATGAAAACCTGCGATTGGCTCTGTGTTACTTATACGATTGTTACTCACTCAGCTGTTGGTTCTCCTTTTACTAAATAAATAAAAATATGTATTGCGTACCTTGTTGGTAAGCCCCCTGAAGTGGTATCTGCATTTGATACTTGGGTTGCGTTAGCACCTGAATCTGCACCGTTTGTTGAGGGTCACCTATGAAAAGTATCAAAATAGTTAGCTTTTGACGGAATCCTACTAATATTATAAATGCGAAAGTTTGTGAGGATGTATGTTTGTTACTCTTTCACGCAAAAACTACTGAACGGATTTGGATCAAATTTAGCACACAGATAGTTTATTACCTGGATTAACACATAGGATACTTTTTATCCCGGTAATAAGATCCCGTGGGATAATTTCAAACTTCACGCGGGCGAAGCCGCTGGCAGAAGCTAGTATATAATACGGATTTAATGTTACAAATGCGAAAGTTTGTTAGGTACTCCATAAAGCAAAAACTACAGGCCGGAATTTGATGAAATTTGGCACACAGATAGTCTATAACCACTTAGGATATTATGTAACTTTTTATGATGCCGTGGGACATTACCGAACTATAGGCGAAGCCGCGGGGATAAGCTAGTAGCTAATATACTTTTGGATTTATAATTTCAATGGTCAATAGACGATGTGGTGACACTTGGGGGAGGCTTATGTCCAGAAGTGGACGTCTTTCGGCTGAAATGATGATATGATGAAGCAACATTCTTTACATTTACTGTGGACTTTTACTGGAGTTGTTTAGTTTTTGTTTTACTTAAGTTAGCTTTTGGTTGACGCTTTGCTCTTACATAGGTCGGAAATTTTCCCAAGGAAACGTACCTTCGGGATAAAAAGTATCCGGTGAACTTATGGGTTTAAATGAAGGCGGGCAAACGTAAGAGTCGATTAGGTTCTTTCGTTAATTATTAGTGTGTAGATAATAAACGCAGATGGTGCACGTAAAGGGACACATTTTGTAAGAATGTATTCATAGGTACTAAATTGTGATGCATTTGCGGCACAAACGAATAGTAATTTAACTACATAACGTAGTGTGTAAGGGCATGAGCCTTTACACTTAATGTTAAATGTTAATAAAATAAATGTTAATGTTCAAAGGTATTTAATCCGAAACTGCACTAAAATAATGTAATAAGAAAATAATAGAAAATGTTAGAAAAAGTCACAAAATTTTGTATGTTGCGCGAGCTCGATATTAAACCGAAGACTGACGTACTTGCGTACGTGACGATACTACATTTTTATAGAATAACAAAATTTGCAGTATTTTAATTAGGCTAAATGAAGTACAATGTGCGGTTGCTGACCGTACATAGTGAAATCCCCTCCCACCTAGGTCCGAACTCGGCATGCTCTAGCATTAATCGTCCTGTACAAGAGTAACAACATTTTGGTGAGGCATTTATGAACAAGTACGTCAATTGATGAAATGCTCCCAATAGCGCGACTTTCAACCCCTATCATTATCATAATTGGCCAACCTTACTACACCCACAGCTAAGTATATGTCTACTCTCTTTCGTGCCGTACTGCCTGGTGTGCGGGAGTCCTTATACTTTTAACCCCCAATGAGCTGAATTCATTGGGCCACGTTTTATAGTAGAAACTTCTTTCACTGTAGTCCAATTTTGCGTTTCTTGTACTTTCAATTTCTTCGCATATTAAGTATTATACTATTTATTGCCTATTGTTTAGAATCAAGTTCTTAATAGACAGCTGTGTTGCTGTTCATTGCGGCTTTATAGTCCCTACCCTAGCTAAGACACAGGAAAATGTAGGCATTATACACTGACATCGACATTGTTATGCAATTTTAAGAGCCGTTTTATGTTTTGTTACGCTAATTGCACAATTTACTTAAAAAGGCATATAACGAAAACGTATTCTATTACCTATTATAAACTTTTACAATATTTGTGAGATAAAAAAAAAGTTGATTGTCTATAAATACAATAGGCTTTACAAATTAGAGGTCCCAATGAGACCCGTAGCACAGGTTTTTACTTAGTATGGGCTCCTGTCTCCCATCTTCAAAATGATTATGAATATTATACTGTGTACATCTAAATATTTGTGGGAGAAAATAAATAAATTTGAATTTGATTTGATTTGATTTTGATCTGCGCGGGAGCGCGGGGCGTGTCGCGGGATATGATATGAACATTTAGCGCGAGGCCGTCGGAATCTGCATCACAGCTCGGGGGAGCAAATTACACCGCTAAGTAAGGCAGATCTGCGCCTCCGTCACCGCGCGCGTTATCCGTCGCTCCGCGCACCGCGGCGGGACGCATCTTCAGTGGGTGAACCGCCTTAGGCGCTCCACCCACTGGCACCGCGCCCGTCGCGTAGCGCGGAATGGCAGATTTTACCAATGTATGCATACTTGCAAACAATGGTAAAATCCGTCGCTCCGCGCACCGCGGCGCGACGCATCTTCAGTGGGTGAACCGCCAACTGTTAAACCTCGACCGCGATGACCTCCCTCAGGCGTCCAATCAATCAGATGGAAATTCTTAGTTCAATGTAATACATACCAGGCTTAGCTCCTGCTAACTGAATGGGCACATGGAGCAGCTGTGGCGCTGGCTGTACGCTGCCATCCAGAGCGCGCATGTACTGCACACCGCCGTCAGACATCGCCACGCATACCTGAAATGAAGGAAACATACATAAGTTGATTACAACACAAAACGATTAAAAGGGTTCTTCCATGAGACGAGCGGCACGTTGCCAACGGCAGATAGACTGCAGCCATTGCCTTCTGGCGACGACGCGTCGACGGCAGCCGCAGAAGCGTTGACGACTGCCGTCGACAGGTAGCGACGCTTGCAGTTCTGGCATTCTGTGTTAATGTGTTGACGGATGCCGTCGACGCGTCGGCGGCTGCCGCCGACCTCACAACTGCAGTCGTTGACGCTTCAGCAGCTTGAAGCTTATAGGTAACTTCTTTAACTGCCGTGACAGTTTAAGATTATGGGATTTATTTATAAATGCTGCTGACAAAATTAAAAAAAAACCGGCCAATTGCGACTCGTACTTGCGCATGAAGGGTTCCGTACCAACCAGGGCTTATCTTTTTACTGTGTTCAGGGGGAGCTCCTTTAATTTTTAATTCAATTATTTGTTAGAAATACATCATCTGTGAAAATTGCAGCCGTCTAGCTATCACGGTTCATGAGATACAGCCTGGTGACAGACAGACAGACGAACAGTGGAGTGTGTTAGTCATTGGAACCGGTTTTTACCATTTGGGCACAGAACCCTAAAAACATGTTATTAAAACTTCAACTCGAGAATTCGAGATAACATTTCAAGTTTTTTTCCAGTGCTTCAGTTAGTCATACTAATCACAACTTAATCTAATAATAGAACTACAATCGTGTCGTATAAATCCGTTTATAGTCATGAACTCATTACGTGAACAGTTTTCTAAGAAATTGACAAATTAGACTCGGGAATTCGTCTGACATCATTCAACGTCATTTCTGTTCTAAAATAATAGTTAGTATTTTTTGTGTACATTATGTTATGTTTATCTTTAGCAAGTCATAACGTCACGTTTTTTAATAAGTTGGTACTTTAGTAGTAGTTGGTAATTCAGGTGCACTTTAATAGATTTCACTAGTTTTGCTTGAAATGCTGCTAATATCATCATCTGCCTAGCCTTTGCCCAACTATAGTCGGAAGCAGCTGAATACAGTATTTTAAAAAGAGCGACTGCCTAGTACTAGTACTGGGTAATAGGACACCCCTTGGTAAGACTGGTGGTCAGACTTTTTGGGCCACTGATTACCTGTAACGACTGTCAAAGATCTTCAAATGACTGCCGGGACCAACGGCTTAACGTGCTTTCCGAGGCACAGAGGAAACTTGCTTTGTAATGGGTGGTCACACTGGTCACCCATCCACAGATCAACCTAGGCAAGCACGGCTTAACCTACAGATCGACCCTAGCGGCTGTTATTATTAAGCCACGAGTTTAATAATAACAGCCGCTAGGGTCGATACCTAAAGAAAATAAAATTTAGCTTGACCTGGGTATCCCTCGACCCCAAGCTCAGCAATCCCACTAGCGGCCATCAGACCTAAGAGATAGTCCTTAGTTTTCAATGTTCTAAGAAACACTGATTAACACCCCTGAGACCGTGTTAGCCATCCTTTGTTCAAGTTTATGCAACAATTGAATGAATGTGTAGTTTCTATATAACGTCTGTTTTGCTCGTTACTTTCTCTAGTTGCGTAATAACGATTTATAGGCATTTCTGAACATCAAAGTACTACAGTAAAACGGGGCTATTTGGGTTTTTGGTACCATATAAACCAACATTTTATTGGGTGCTATTTGGAATTTTTCTGTATCAGCCAAAGTGTTTCTACCATACACCAACCGACAGTTATCCATATTTTTTGTTCGAAATTCTGTGTCATCCCAAATAGTCTCCAAAACCTAATAGCCCCGACGGACATCGAATATTTTCACATTTGATGAAAATATTATAATCTAATTAGAAACTCCATCTTCAATGACTTAGAACACATTGAAAATGAATTCCAAGATTTTCACTAGTGAAAGTTAGTGCTCGAAAATTATTCAAGAAGTCATAAGCATACGTATTCATTGAATGTGTATATGATACTTCTTGCTCATCATTTTGTTTAGTTGTTCGTAGAAAAACATTTGTCCATCTTTGGCAGTTGTTACAGGAAGTCAGTGGCCCCAATAGTCTGACAACCAGTCCTACCAAGGGGTATCGCATTACCCAGTATTAACTGGGTTGTGGAGGTCAGATAGGCAGTCGAGAGCAAAGTTGGCCCAGTGGTGGCGGCCCCGACTTACGTAAGTCGTGGGTTCGGACCCAGACAGGCGCATTACGTTGTGTAATTTAATTCATCACCACTGCTTTAAAAAACGATGAAGGAAAACATCGTGAGGAAACCGGCATGTCCTAGAACCAAAAATTCGAGAACATGTGACATCTACCAACCCGCACTGGGCCCGCGTGGTAGATTATAACCCATACGCAAAATACGCGCTTTGACGTGGAGTTGCGGACACCAGGCCGTTATACAATACAATACGGCAGTCGCTCCATGTAAAATACTGGTATTCAGCTGCATCTGGTTAGACTGGAAACCGACCCCAACGTAGTAGGGAACAGGCTCGGCAGATGATGAGAAAAAACTAACATTTTATTTTAATAAAGAGGAATAAACAGTAGGTACATTTCTAACTTTCAAACAGACATGTGAAATTAAATTATGCATATTTATTTTTCGAATAGCGGTAAGTTGTTTATAAGACTAGGAGTCGAAGACATCAGTCAAGTAGAAGACATCTGACAACTATTGATAATTTTAAAAGGTACTGCTAACTTCAACTACACTGACTGTTGGACCAGGCTTCAAACCAAAAACCCACAAACAGTTGTTTACTTCGTGAAAGAAGCTGCCAAAACTATACAAGTTTACATGGTATTGAGGTTGCACTGCACACCAAATTAAATCTACCTGTTTTTGGAAGTCATACACAGATTTATAAAAATCTGAGAGCCCACCATGGTTTCTTTCAGACTGCATTCAAATGTTTAAGTAGTCTTTATCTCTGCTCATCCAGAAAGAATTTAAGGGTTTATCCATCAAAACGGTTAAGGGATGTTAATCTTCAAAAAAATATGCTTGATCAATTGTTACTTATTAGTACTTCTGAGCAATGTTTTTGAAAAACCCTTTTGATCAAGAAATACTGTGCAACACTTTTTGTATTACCTGCTGCATGCCAGTTCCATTGTTGGTGACATTCTGCTGTAACTTAGCGACGGGCAGCTGGCCACCAGTGGTGACATAGTGCGTTCCAGCGTTGCCCACCGCTGAGAATGTGGCGAAATTCATGTCAGCGTCCTCCTCGCTGGAAAATAATGATGACCTCTTTATTTATTCCCTTCTTTATGCTCCTATCTATTTGGTTAATTGCCCGAGGTTGGGAACTTGGGATATTCCAGTTGTAGCTTTGTTAGAAAGACCTGGCTTCAAGTGAGAATCCTTGATTATTATAATTGCAAAACGCAGTTGCGCTTGCGTTCCAATGTTAGATAGAAAGACACATTTGGTGATTTTAATATGATTCACTATTCAACCAAAGTGGTCTAGAAATATCCTATACTCAGAAGATCTTCCTGCAGTAATTCATATCACCATTTGTTCTTTAACAGGCATTATGTCCTCCGAGAAAGGCCAAGTATGTGTCGGACATTTTTCAAGTATTCGTCCCAGGATTTTATAAGCATAAATAATAACGACTACTATTAGAAACACAGTAAGTTTTATATTGATACAAAAAAAAAGGTTTTAAGACTATGGTGCTTATACATTCACATAATAATAAACAGTTATTTCTTTCTCTGTTGAGACAATAGCTTAGTAGTACATGAGAATACTGATGACCTTAATTTGGAGATATTGCGGTAGATCGGGCAACTTTTGCAAGTAGAGTTTCTTAAAAATTATGAAAAGATATTGTGAATACTGTTAATCCAAACATTGTATTGAAGAAAATATTCTTAAACCTGCCATTAAATAGTGGTTGGTTAGGAGCCCAGTGTTAGGAGCAACAACTTCGTTTTGTTACTTATTGAAACTATTTGATTTTGAGTTTTAGAGCATTTATACTCTTAAAATACTTATGTACATAATAATATAAATGTAACTATAAAATACTTTTAATAGAGAGTGAACTCGCTGGCATTAAGAAAGTTGTTTGACTCCTTATTTGTGGAATTAATGTCACAACTTTACAGTGAAAGTAGGAAGTGTTTAAGGTATTTGTGTTTAAAAAAGCCATAAACTGATATTTGAAACAGGTCATAAGCTCCATTTAATTTTTATAACTCCGACTGGGGTAAAATCAATTGTTTTGGTCAAACATTTAAAAATCAAGTCCACAATAGGTACTTAATTTTATTGATGTAAACAAGGAAGAATTTCGATAATATTCAGCACATTTACAGTAACTGCTCAGGTGTTTGGCCAACATACACTTGAAAAATCGAATATAATTGAAAAAGTCATCCTCATACCAAGAGGCATCTTCTCTAGTGGGCATCTTCTGCATGTCGCACATTGTTGTTAACCCTCCGCGCTTCGCCGCCGAAGCGGGAAAAAAATAAAAATAAAATTCACTGTCCCACTTGAGTCACTATGGCAACGCGTATCCCCACGTCCCACTGTCCCACCACCGCGGCGCCACTGCGCACGGGACTACACTGGGACCTCGATGGTAGGGCACATACCTCTACCGACCACCAAACACGGCACTACACTAAAATTAATTCAGCCACGGTGAGAGGCGAAAGATGATCGCCAACAACTACTAATAAGAAAGTGGGTTAAAGAAAGTTTTTTATGCAGGCCCGATAGTCGACCGACGAGTTTGTTATACATACTGACAGACAATTGGCGTGTATGTGTATGCACATGTAGCTCTAGCGTGATGCTCACTTTCTCTTTGCTGTACTTTCACAAGACAGCGAGGTGTGGTTGTGGTTCACTAGATGTGGGCAGCAAGCTAGTTGGGTAATCATCTTGTAAACTGAACTTAAGGAATGTTGAAGACTCCATTTTTTAAATAAAAGCGAGTCTTCATTAAAACTACACGAATTGAAAACAGTTTACTTTTTATTGTACCTTGTATTGATACCTACCTTGAAACTTGAAACTTTGCGCCGTTTACGGACATTTTGGCAATAGAAAGTTCAAATAAGGTCACACAACTTTATTGTGTCATTGACCTCATAAATTCGTGGGACGATTTAGCTTTATCTACCTGCTTCATTCATACAATCGAAAACGATAAAAAATACTACAAAACAGCAGTTATGTACCGTACTTTTGGCCTAGGGTTACATTACAGAAGGGTTAAAAAATTCGATTTTAGTGTAGGACAAAGAAGTCGCAACAAATATGGCCGATACCTTTTCAGTTACGCAATTACAAATAAATAAATAATAATTCGATTCATAGCATTTTTAGGGGAACCCCGCATGCTCGTGGGCGAAACCAGACAGAAATCGAAGGTTGTTCACCCCTACCAGTCCTTTTGACTGGCAGCGGCTGTGCGACCATTGCGCGTCGCATCCCCACCATGATGCGGGATCCCCTCCATGTGCCGTCACCAAATCACTCCCGCTCCCGGCTCCTTCCTCCACTGCCAGGGAAATCGCGAGAGGAGGGGTTGAACGCGGCCCTCGCGGCACTCTCTCGAGAGCGCTCAGGTGGCCACGCGCCCCGTCTAACGGTACTACGGAGTACCGCTTCCAAAATAGGGTCATGGATATTCACACGTTGTAAACAAAAATATATGTTTCACGACTTACCTTTGGCATATAAATTTCTTTATTTCCTTTTTTACTTAATGTATCACTCCAAGACAGCTTAGAATATATTCCATAATTAATGGCAAACAAATAAACAACGACGCCCCTTCTCTTTTACCATTTACGACAAATGATATCCGCCATACTGTTTTTGTAGTGTACGAAACATAACACCAGGTGGCGCATTAATTCCATAACGTGATTGGTCAAAAATGTATCATCGATTTGACATGTGTCAATGAAATGCCATAATAAAAATTAAAAATTGTTACCATGCTTCAACAATTTTAATTAAAAAGGTACAATGTTTATTACAATAGGTTCTAATTAAATATTACACATAACAAATAATACACAAAGAACTTAAATAAGTACCACTCAATAATATTAATATGGAAATTGCTGTCCACATCTCTGCACTCTCTCTAAATGCAGTTCAAACAACAGTTTATTGTCGTAATAGTAGCTACTCTGGGTAGAACTAATTCCAGGCTCATAGCTTGGTCTTCGTTCTGAACCTGACGATGAACTTGGCGATGAGATTCCATTTTCAGTATTTATTCCATTAATATGGCTATGACTAGCATCTTGCGTTTGTGAAACATTCGTGTTTAGGTTGTTATTAATATGCAAATTATTTATCCTCTTTGACAATGGCATAAATTCACACGAATCGTCCTCGCGGGACCTTTTCCTGAAAAGAGAAGACATTATTAACATCAAATGATATTATTATGAGTAACGACATTTAGATAATTTATGAATAAAGCTGATGAAGTAAGTAAACATACCTATTCTCTGTCATACTACGAATTAAGTTATTCCCATTACTTCCAATACAAGTGTTCCAATTCAAATTGGCGATTCTTCCAAAAGTCATTTGTTCAATTCCTGTACTTCTTCTGATAACTTTGTAAAACAGTGTACGTTGAATGGAAAACAGTAAATTTTTATTTCACAAGAAGCAAGGAATGAATTGAAAATATATGATGGACATAAAATCGGAAATTCGGGTTACAACATTACAAATTTGCAATTTGAAGCATGTTTCTCAAAAACTCACAGAAATTACCATAAGAGTGAAAGAGACAACACGAATGCAATGTTGAAATCCGAATCACAAGGACAGCGCATGGCAGCAGCTGTTTATTTTTTTCCAGACATGTCACAAGCATTTGCGTTTAGTTTCGCATATGAAAAACGTTAACTTTTGTACATACATAATGTTTTTTTTTATATATTCTACGCTACTGCTATATTTTAAAATATAGCAAATGTTTTAAAATGTCAAAGAAATGCTTATGTGCAGTTATGGCTGACGTGAGCACTATCAAAACGTATTTACTTCACACTTTTTTACAGAAGATGGCGCCACATCACACATCAATAACCATTATTAGATGTTGCTAAACGCTGGTAAAGCCAATCAGAAAAAAAAATATGGAATAGAGAGCGAAGATATACAAGAGAGATATTTAAGAGAGAATATTTTTAGATAATCAATAGTTAAAGAGGTAGCTCTTTAACTACCGGGACGACTCTGTCAAGGATTTCGCTTCAAGCCATCCATAGATGGCAGCAGGAGGCAGTTACGAACTGCAGGTAGGTGTCCGATGGTAAACTTGTAGGGTCATCAAAGATCGATTTTACATCCACTACCACTAAAAGGTAGGCAGGTTGCTTAGTAGTACGAGAAGAGATTTTTGCAAGAGAGTCAAGACAGGATCTACATACATAATTGAATAATAATGTAGATACTTATATTGCAGCCATCGTTTAGAATCTAAAAGATTATACCTATGTTATCCATCTGTGTTTAAATATAATGTTTTTAGAGATTTTTATCTAATTAAATTAGTCGGTAGAATGAACCAATTTTTCGTTCTACATAATTTAGAATACAAATATTTTATCCATCATCGCCAGTACTGAATTATGTATTGTAGTTTGCCTTTTGCGAAAAACACACGCACGTTGAACTGATGATGAAGTTATACAAAGTACCGTGGAATTGAGTCCACCCCAATCGCCCTCGAGCGACTTAGCCACCCTGTCTGTCTACCGGTAGTCACCTAGGGGGCGAAATATCAACCTACCCTATATAATATTCGACACTTATTAGCCCTTGGGCCACGTCCCCATGTGAATAGTTTTAAAGTGTGCACTAGATGGCATGGCCACTGGCGAATGTGCAACAAAACATTACATTACGTTATGGTTGTAACATTACATTAGTTAGGGTTGTATCCAATGTGCCGGAGAAATTATTTCCATGATCTGCCGAGCTGGATCTATAGATTCTAAAATGTGGTTTAGATACCACATCTTAGAATGCGAGGTTCTGATCAGGGGCGTAGCTACCGCTGTATCAGCCGTAACTATGATACCGGGCCCCTGAGTAACGAGCAAAGACTACTATACATCTATACTAATATTATAAAGCAGAAGAGTTTGTTTGTTTGTTTGGTTGAACGCGCTAATCTCAGGAACTACCGGCTCTTGTGTTGGATAGTCCATTTATCGAGGAAGGCTATAGGCTATATAACATCACGCTATGACCAATAGGAGCGGAGCAGCAATAAGAAATGTTGCAAAAACGGGGGAAAAATTATTCCCTTTGTGAGCTCTTTCTCTCTTAAGTGACGCAGACGAAGTTGCGTGGGTCAGCTAGTTATAATATATTATGGAGACTATCGAGGGCCCCTAATGAAGTAAAAAATCACAAAATTTTCTCACATCAACCTCAAAAATATTCTTCATGATAAAAGATAAAATCATAGATTATGGGTTGCCTCTTGGTTGGCTCCTATAGACCTAGTACCTAGTGTACCTACCTACATTCATAGTAACAACCTCCTGAAGACTTGGAAGACTTGGGACTCATCTGCATTGGCAGCCTTGTTCTTCCCTCTACCTACCGGGTGTTGGCTTGCTTCCACTTGCTTCCTTTTGTGTGTCTCAGTCCGGTGTTTCAGTCTCTACTTCCCAGAGTACAGGCGCCAGCACATCATGCTACTAGAATATGTCATCAACTTTATCGCTAAAACATTAGGTTCAAGGTCCATTGGGAAAATTTGAATTTCGGATAGCTGTTCTGCCGCCTGTACATTTATCCATCATCATCATTTCAGCCAAAAGACGTCCACTGCTGGACATAGACCTCCCCCAAGTGATGTCGCCACATTGACCGGTCCCGTACATCATTCAGGTCATCGGTCCACCTAGTGAGAGGTCTTCCAAGGCATCGTCTCCTGGTTCGCGGTCGCCACTCCAGAACTTTTCGGTCCCATCGGCCATCCGTTCTGCGAGCGTCGGTGACCTTGGTTATTTTCTGGAAAGTTTATCCATACATACCAATATTTGAATGCCCAAATTCGCGATACTCTATCTAGTCTGTGCTAGACATCAAAATACATGAAACCTTAATTTACAAGTAAGACACTCGTAAGTAAAGTTGTGTAAGTTGTTTACGATTACAATTTGTGTCAGTATAAGGGGAAAAACTGCATCGAGTCGATTTCTGGCCAAACATGGCGCGCAAAGAGGTGTCGCGTTCCCGCCTTTTTATGGCTAAAGAGAACAACGCGAGGCTGTTGTCGTGCCAGATGTCTATGTTATTACTTCGGATTAATTAATTAGCCTTGTTATAGCGCAGACTTTGAGTTAATTAAGAGCGTTTGTCAGTATTCAATTATGGCGTATAGAGAACGGTATGCAACTGGCTCATAGCGTTATTATGGGTTTCTTCTAGGCTGCGTTGATGTTCTACATATAAACCTAGGGAAAGGAACTTATATAACGTTTATAAATAAAAATAAACATGCATATACCAGTATTAAAGTCATTTCAGCTCATTATGGTACGGTTTTCTAACAGCAAGAGGGCACGATTGGCGCAGCGGCTGAGGGAACCGTAGCAGCGTGGCGCGGGTTCGATCCTCGCACGGAACATTATGGCCTACAGGTAGTTCTAAGAGTCTGCCTGTTTGTGTAAGTGAGTTGAAATTATTGTAAACGCACCCGTGCCCGGAGAAATTCCTAATGTGAGGCAGTGTAAAAATAAAAAATGGGGCATCAAAAGGCTCGCCAATATTCGATAAGCTAAAAGAATTATAAATATGACATAATGATCTAGTTACTAGCCTACAGTATGTACCTACTACCTACATACGTTTACGTAAAAACCACGCAATTACATTATATCTAGGATGAGATAGTTAATGATGGAAAGTAATGTTATAATGTAATGTAGATAAAAAGTCTTTGAAATAATGCAGTGCTGGCATCATATGGGCGCTATTTCGGGTAGGCAATTACTAACGTGCATTATCAGAACATACTAATTAACCATTAACTAATTACCCGCCCTATGGAAAAATCCTCTGCAGCTCAATGTAAGCTTCGTCCCGAATGTGTTTCCGGCTAACCATAAGCCACTGATTGTAGTGCCAGTCAGCTATATAACTATCTGATACGAAGAAGGTGTACGATTTGCAGACTAAGGTGGGCAGTAATATGGTGCGGACCTTATTACTGATACTTCTAACTTTACCAACAAATGTAACAAAGTGTAGCTAAAAATAAGTAATTAAGTACTCAGATGCCATCTAAAATTCACAAATTCAAAGAAATTAGCAGTCATGAATATTTAATTTGATTAAATAACGGCGACAGTTTGTTACTCATTAACTTCGTAAGCTTCCGAGGTATTACGTGGGTCCATTTACATTACAAATGATGTTGTGCCAAAATATTGTCAACGGTTCTTACGTTCACCTTTCGGAATGCGCGTATTAATTAAGTGTGCACGGGTGTGTGCAGGCGAATGCAACGCACACGGATATAAACTTGTCTTAAATTTAAGCGAGAGAGAGCAGGCAGTAAAATTATCAAATTAACGCGGTACCGTTACCCGGTGCGGTATAATATCACATTTTGGTGTGATGTCGTTCAGAAATCGGCAAGGCGCGTGCTCAGCGCGCGCATCGGCGCGTAAACACCGCGCTTTATCCGCTCTGCTGCATGTCGTGTGGAATTCGCCTTATATGGTAGCGTATCTGCTGTCTGCACCACACCTAAAAAATGTCTATTGTTGTTATAGGAAAAACGGGCGTGGGAAATTGTGGAGCGTAACCTATATTTTAGGCTAATGCGTATCAAACGTCGGTTCACAATACGTGATAAATGGCCCACTCAAGCCAAATGTTCTCAGCTGATCGATACGCCAACATCTATGTATGTTCCTACCAATAGCTTATTTTTTGGAAGAAATGTGGGTTCGACGTAAGCTAGTAGTCATCGTGTTGGCAGGGTAGGTAGAGGAACCATTTGGTCATAGCCTCGATTTGGTCCCAGCATTCCTCCTAACAGGGCTTTTAGATATGTGACGTCACCTATTATGCATGGTCAACGAACCTTAGATAACGAGAGGGAGCCAGATACCTTCCACTGGTGTCTCCAAAGCAAAAAGGCTGGGAGAAATGCAATTTCATTCATCAAAGACGGACATTGGATGCCTCCGCATAATGCTATACCTATGCAACAGCTGCAGTGACAAATCGTCGGTAACTGTACTTGCTACGGATCTCGGGAAATTATAATCACATTACGTGTTCAAGCCTCTGCTAAGCATTAACTAATACATACACTTGAATCCGAACACCAATTAATAGGGTAATTTCGAGACAATTATAGAAAAGTCTGTGGTGCCTTTAGCTTGTTAACAACCCCTGCTTAGTTTCGCTCTCGTCAGATAAGAACTTTATTCAGTGATGGGCCTAGTTAAAAATGTAAAATTCCTTCCCTGATCGACATCGCACAGCTTAAAGTACAGAGGATCACCATGCAATTTAGTATAATAGTTCCATAAACAATGATTCGATGGCAAGGAATAGGATTAAGAAACGACTTTAAAAGAAATCTTTTTATGAGTTTAAATTATAATTCCTTGCAGTAAATTTGTTATTGCACACTTTGGGGCAAATGTTTTTCACCTCCATTATATGGAATCCTGCCATTTTCACCGTTCCTGCATTGAGATACGTTGCGGTTCTGCCGGGGTTGCGGGCCTGTTCGAAAGAGATACCGCGGCCCCGGAACATAAAGGGCGAGGAAGGAACATGGATGGGTTTTAGTCAGTAAGAGTCTGACACTCCCTCCCGCTCCGCCCAGAGTGGGAGAAGTCATTTGATGATTTCCCATCCCAAAAAAAAAAGAAAAGATACGTTGCGGCGCGGTGGCCGGAAAATCCATGTTTCCGCAACAACACCATGTGCTTGTGCTTACCCGAACATAACAGTTTTTCATAACCAGCCAATACTAAGATTATTATTTAGTATAGCTTCCGCAGTATGGAGATGTTACTTTCTTAGAGATCTGAGCTGTTCACATCGAGTACCTACTATAATACTTTCTCTATTCATACACAGTCCCCTCACTTTCTCGCGGAGACTATTCTTTAATGAGATATGAGATTGTTCGCAAACTTTGATAATCAGATTTAACTTCCCACAATGTTGCAAAGGATTGTGTAAATCGACGGAAATAAATGTATTTTTTTTATCACACGCATTGTTGAGGCGTGTGTTCTAACAATTATCATTACTATGTATAATGTTATAATATAAGGTATCTCTTGATCTTCAGATTCACAGGCCTATTTACAAGCGTTATGAAGAATGGAATGATGATACTTTCCATGAGACGTCAAATTACACCTCCAACTGTCAGCAGCTACGTTGTAAATTGGACCCTGGTGGCCTTTTTGAAAATAAAATAACTTCACGCCTGTAATGAACCTAGAAGGGTTAGTTAGAGGTACACCCACATTTCACCATTCCCACGTGAACGAGCCTATTGCCATCATCATTATGATCATTTCAGCCGAAAGACATCCACGGCTGGACATAGGCCTCCCCCAAGTGTCGCCACATTGACCGGTCCCTTACTACTCGCATCCAACGGATTCCCGCAACCTTCACCAGGTCATCGGTCCACCGTGGGAGGTCTTCCAACGCGTCGTCTTCCGGTTCGCGGTCGCTACTCCAGAACTTTTCGGCCCCTTCGGCTATCCGTTCTGCGAGCATTGTGACCTGCCCACCGCCACTTAAGTTTGGCAATTCTTCGGGCTACGTCGGTGACCTTGGTTCTCGCCATAAATTGGGCACAAATTCAGACTCCGTGGACTACTGGAAAATTTCTGATGAAAAAACCCCATAAACACTTCGCCCGGCGTGAAAATCCCATATAAAAATATTTATAATGTAATATAAATTATGTATGAATGAAAAGCCTTATCCCGCCCATTTCTAAAACATTAATCACGATTTAGCTCATGAAACAAATCACATTCTGCCAAATTCCACCAGACCAATAAATTCTCTTTACGAACGTGGGCTTTTGAATGAATCATTCAGCATTCAGTCGACCATTGCAACGCGTCTGCTGCGATGAACAAAATAAAGAATGAAGGAAAGCGCGTTCCGAAATCAAATATTTCACATTTTCATTCAACACGTTAATGTGGGTTAATTGGTTGATACACGCACACACTTGGCCTAAACTCGAAGTTGTAATTTTAATTGCTGGGTATTTAGACATTGATTGGTGTGAACAAAAAATAGTCAATGATTTTATTACATTGATGCATTCGGCGTGAACGAAGAACTCTTTTGCTACTTTCTTTCCAATCTTCAAAAATTACTATGGGAATATGTTTTTTTGGGTCCACAGACTTCCTAACTTTGACTGGCTTGAAAATACTCTGATGCTGTGTGATAATTTAGGTAGGTACCACGATGGATCTCAATTAAATCCACCTTATCGACACCAGCGAACCATTTAAGTCAAGTAATTTCAAGTGTTTGTTGACACATTCTATACTATTCTCCACTGTTTTCCAAACCGCGTTAAGAAGGAAAGTCATAATGTGGATAAGACGTATGCGCAAATACAGGTAAATTATGTGATTAATTTCGATAACTTCCTCGATTACCGGAAACGATATTACTACTGTGAAACGGATTTTGTTTTTCGTAAAATGCATGACAATTAAATTGTTATAAATAAATATGATGTTTTAGTGTGAGTTCACACGCACGAACTTATTCTGGTGATGTAATTCCGTTGACGTGTGCTGTGATAATAGGTTCATAACGTATGAAATTCAAACGCGTCTTCTGACACCAATCAAGGTCATAGCTACTCGGGCGGAATAATAAAATGATTACATCTGACAACGGAACTTTTTATTTTCGAACTATGTATTTGCAATTGCTGCCTCTGCGAGAATTCAAGTCCTTTCTTTGATCTTGCATGTCTCGACGGACTATTTCGAATCAAGGTCACATTTGATTTAATTATTTATCTACTCTCAATCTCTTGTTTTGAGTTTCTCATTCTCATCTGCTGCACCTCCATTTCCAATAAAAGGCAATCACGAATCTTAATCCAAAACCAATCTATTTTCCACATAAATGATGTGTTCAAAGCTAAGCTAATTACATTTAAAAACAATGTGATGGAAGGTAACATATGAATCACTAAATCAAGGTAAGAATTCATTGAAAATGTTTTATTTTTATTTTCATATCACTATTTAATAGAATTTATCACACTTTGCGATACGAAAATGATAAACCAGCCCATGAGATTTTGTAACAACAGGAATTTAGCTAATCGTTGTTACTCATTTCCTGTAAATTTTGATTACAGTATCATTTCATTATATTAGTGTACTAGCTGTCTAGCTTGTACCCGTGGCTTCACTCGCGTTGAGGTCGAAAAATCATGTACTAATCAGGTAACTTACCAGGATGAAAAGTATCCTTTGTAGGTCATGTTCTATCTGAGTACCTTTGTGGGCAAAATTTAATCGAAATCCATTTTGCTGTATTTGGCGTCAAAATGTACAATGCACAGACAAACAGACAGAATTTCGTGTTTATAATATTAGTACGGATAGGTACGTGGCAGTAAAACTGTTAACATTTTAAACATTGATAACAATGGAAATAGCTCTGCTTTTAATAACACAATCGATGACGTGGTGTACGATTATGTGAGTGCTGCCTGGGATAAATTAATTAGCCACTAATCAGAAGTAACGGGTAAGGATAATGAAAAATAGTGACAAAAACCCCAACAAGGAATAACTGGTCATTGTTAGTTATTCCTTGTTAATTCTCCTTTGAACAAGGTCACTCTGCTTCACTTCATCGGATCATAGAAGGGCAGTTGTTTTAAAGAACTGCACTTGGTCATGACCAAAACGGTGACAATACAGCGAGAACTGTCCGAGTCACAATACAATTCAATCGCTCATAATGAAACAATAGTAGCCCAGCCACGCATCGATCAAGCATCCGTTAACCAAATCCATTCCGTTGGCGCTTTGAATTTAAATCGTAACGGACATGAGCCGATGGAGGCCAAAGACACTGCATGACACGTTTCGGAAGTCCTCTCCTCTCTGTCTTATCTAATTTTAGTATGTTGTTCACTGTTGTCTGGGCCGGTTTTTTTGCTAGCATTTTTTAGGAGCAGTTAGCCGAAACAGCCGACTGTTAAACTTGGCGGGAGTATGAATTTGTAGGGTTCGTTATTGTTCAAATTAGCGTTTGTGAGCTTATCCGTGAAGTTTTTTTGAAAGGATTGTAAAAAACGAACTGTTCACGGTTTAAGACAGATTGGTTACTAAGTGATGAGACGATCTTCTTACAAGTGTTATGTTATGTCTGTTAGATAAATGTGGGTTTTATCTTTCTGCTATCGGTCAAAACATCCCACACATACATTTTTTTTCTGAAATACTTTAGATATGTGTCAAGACTTTTTTTATTTACATAGGTTGGTATGCAGAGGATATAATATGCCCATTTATTCGGCCGAATCCCAATATCACCCTTGAATGAGGAGGTGGTGAGATGTTATTTAAATCCAAAGTCAACTCAAGGACAAGGACTGAGATTATTAGACGATGATATCATATGCGGTTCTTTCATACAGAAATTAAAAAAACGGCCAAGTGCGATTTGGACTCGTCCATGAAGGGTTCCGTAGCAGCAAGTAACATACATTACAGGTTACGATTTGTAACGTATAAAAAAAGTCTTACTAAGTACATAGATCTCGTTAAAACCAATATTCGGTGAAAGTTTACATGTTAATGTACATCATTATATTTGTTTTAGTTTTATATTTCTCTTATTTCAGAAGTTACAAGGGGGGGACACATTTTACCACTTTAAAAATGTCTCTCGCGCAAACTATTCAGATTACAAAAAAAATATATTAGAAACCTCAATATCACCCACACGTATGGTTTGATGAAAAAAAAATCGAGTTTCAGTTCTAAGTATGGGGAACCCCCAAAATGTATTGTTTTTTTTTTCTATTTTTGTGTGAAAATTTTTATGCGGTTCACAGAATACATCTATTACCAAGTTTCAACAGCACAGTTCTTATAGTTTCCGAAAAAAATGACTGTGACATACGGACGTACGTGACGAATCTATAAGGGTTCCGTTTCTTGCTATTTGACTACGGAACCCTAAAAAGAATACGACATGGTGAATTTTAAGATTATACGCTCATGATCCAGTTTCGACCACGGCAATTGAATTCAGATCTGATGATTACTTCACGATTCTTTGAGGACAAGCAAGTGGGTTTATTAGAGGACACGATGTAAATGCCACTCGATGATCAGAAATTCAAGGACAAATGATGGTCTAGTCCATTATCAATAAGGTTTCTTACGAATCATCCTATGTGCTTAAGAGATCAATCGAGAGTTGCCTTGACCTAGTGACACAACCGCACAATATCCCAAGCATCACTATAATGCTCAAAAAGGCCCGACAAAAAGTTATACGTTTGGGACGGACGGTATTTTGACCACAGAAGAACAAATAAATAACGAACCAAGTCAAATGAGAGGATGTTCTGTCTGTAGAATTGCCAAACTTGCAAAAAGTAAGGTAGCTAGAACTAGCCCAGAACTAAATAATGCTTGAATTACCTTGTTATAAACACACAGTCACACACACTATTTGATGAGAGACATTCTTAGCTGCAGAAAACTCTTTATTTCAGTTCAGTTTCTGCGATAATTCGTCTGTCTCCTCTTAAGCAATCCCTTAGTAGAACCTCAGGGTATTTCATTTTAAATCGTCTCATTAATCTTAGCCAATGGAAATTGGGCCCACGGTTCGTGTCTTATTTGGGCACTCTACATGTTACAAGGTGAATCGTGTAATCTTGCGTTTGTTTACGTTTGTACTTAGTTACATGATTGGTCGAGCACGTAGGCGAAAACGTTTAACCTTATGGTCTCTAATAGTGGCACATTTTTGCTTGTAACCAAGCAAAAAGTTTTGGTACTTGCAAGGTTTTGGTTGTTAGTATGAGAGTCGTTCCTCCTTCTTGCATTACGGGTTCGAAGTTTTCTGCTATCCAGCTCCAGACTTTCTCCTTCCAATTCTGTATCAAATTTAATATAATTATGACTTCCTTCATAAATGTTTTAGGACCATCCATGACGCTCTAAAAATAATATGGCACAAAAAGGGTGGAATAAAACGATAGTTTTCCATGCTCTTGAGACTCAGATGAATATTATCCATTCATATTTTTTTTTATCACATTAAGCAGGAACTAAAGGAAATTGGTAGATTACTCTTTTTCTAGTTCTTTCTACTTATTCTCATGGCCTCCCATGTTTAATTCGAATTTCAATTCGATTTGTCCAGTGAGTGTGCTGCCCAAATTGGAACTTAGTTTTGTATAAGTTTCACTAACAGTTGCCAATAAATGAATATAACGTGACTTCACTCGTGTTTGCAACGGCGACATTTTTACATGGCCATACAGGAATATCAGGACTCGGGGTAAATGAGCTCTATGTTTGTCATCTTTTATTCTGATTTTAGGTACACATATTGTATTGAATACCAAAATACATACATTGTCGTATTTTCCTGCTAAACATTACCTACATTGTTTGATGAGGATACGTTGAATATGTTATTTAAAATATAAAAACGTACGGAACATCGATTCCTTATCCTCTAATTACATGTCTGTGGTGTGGGTGGTGTTGACTCGGGTAAGTGCTGAAACCGGATAAAAACGGGTAAAAAGTAATCTAACGGAGTTTCATTAACTAATTATTATGTACGAGTATGTCTGTCAAGTAGCGGTAAGACACTTCGAGTATTTTTTCTAGAAACAGCGCATCCTTAACCTGATAACGTTGCCGTTTAGAGGTAAGCGTCCACCTGTCCGCATCGGACGCATCGCATCAGACGGATCGTAGTTATGAACAGATTCATGCGATCCGTACGATGCGGATCAGTGGACGCACTTGTGTGACTTTCTATGCAATGAATACTACGATCCGTTTGATGCGATGCGTCCGATGCGTTCGATGCGGACAGGTGGACGCTTACCTTAAATCAATATTACATAATATGAACAATAAGTATTGTAGTTACAGGTAAAGCAAGTATACTTACAAATATATTTTTTAATGCGGACGTATTTTTAGAAAGTTTTTAATAAAGACATAAATTAAGTATTTTATAATGTAAGTAGGTAAATATACAATCTGTCTTCTTTTGAATAATAATTAATATGGTATTATGTATAGAAGCCACATAAAACAACGCAAGGTAACATTTTAATTTTCCGAAAATCTGAATATTCATGGTCTTGAATAGAAAATCTTGGAGCTAAGCAAATCTTCATTAATTCTCTTGTAGATCGTCAGGTCATTGCCCTCGCAAATGAATTAATATAAACACGCACAGCTCTGCTACAGTACGAATCCAATTCCAGTATAAAATGTAAATAAAATTTATTCAAACAATTAATTTTACATTAACTTTATTTATTTTGCTAGAAAGACAATTAATACCTAGCCTAGCACACTGTTACGGGATCTAAAGCTAAGAACTCTTTAGTAGTGTAACTGACTTGTAGATATTTAAATACAATTATTTTTCAAAATAATATCCCCTGGACAAAATGGGAATGAGCACGGTTATTGCTCCACAAATAAATAGCGCCTGTTTTAGCTGCCCTTATAACACACCCCTGGAGGTTACTGCCCTTTGAACTCTCGTCTTCACATCTCGTTACGATCAATCATTCTTGTTCCAGAAATTATTGTAAGTACAGAAAACAGTATATTTAGGTACGTCTAATTTTGCCCTCTACGTACACCGTGTAGGTAAACATCAATCAACTTCTTTTTCTTGATTTGTCGTGCCCTTATCCCAATATTTTTGGGGTCGGCGCACTAATCATGTCATACTCCTATTAAGATAAGCCATTAGGAACAATTAATTATCTCAGCATTCTTAGTTTTACATTATTATTGTTTTTCGGAAGACAGCTATCATTTCTACCATATTTCCTCACAAATAAATGGCATGTGGTGTGCTATCAAGTGAAAACATCCGCAAGGACAGAAATACGTTAGTACGTTACTTACAGTATAATTTCTGCAAGTTTCAACAGCCGCAGCCGTGCACACAAGTTCACCTTGACACCGTTTTATATCGCTTCCTTCCTTCCCCTGATGTTCGTGTTATGGTGCTAATTTTACACACCTGCTCCCCAATCCCCTTGGCCATGTTTTTTACACATGGCCAAATTTCTTTTATTCATGTTCCTATACTGGATACGGGATCCGAAAAGAATACGTGAAAGTTTTTTTGTTTTTTAATTGTCGTTTTCGAGGGTAAAGTAAAAAAATTAGATTTTACATAGATCTACACGGGCACTGGAAAAACGTTACACGATAGATTAGTTCCCCTTTACTCATTTGCTATGGAGAAGAACCAACAAGAAACTTGTATGGTTAAAAGACGAGGCTTCCTCCCTTTCTTTTTCGATTTTCAATTAGTGGAAATTCTGGCTCACCCCCGTGACCCCCGCCATCTTTGTCGGGGGCTCGGGGCCTGCCGTGTGATTCCGCAGGACGTTTTCTGGTAATTTTATAATCATATTTATGTGGGTATATGTAAAGTACTTGTGGTTTATGAAGGTAAAATACCTTAAAAGTACATACATATGCGTTGTTCTAAATAAACAACGTCGTAGATTCTAGAAAATCATTAATTTATTTACGACGTAAATGACGTGTTGCTCCCGTTATAAATTAATGATTTTAATTGCTTAAGTCTATCCTTAAACAACACTTTGTTATTACATATTCAGCTCAGGTCTTTCATTTAATTAAATATTGTAATTAAACTTTAATAAAATATTGTCTTCACTACACGATTCTAGAACAATAAATTAATTTAAAAACCCTGAAAATGTTAAAACATTTGTTTTTCGGGTAATTAGTCGAATTAAATGAATGTAACGTCCTAATTAAAACATTTGCTACAGCAGATATTTCGACAGTTCTTTCTAAAATGTTAGGACAGCACACTCCCAGTAGACAAGCAGCCATTGCTTTCCATAAAGAGTCAGAACGTTCACATTGGCCACAGAAACTCTATTATGGAATCCGCCATCTGGATATGGCCTCAAACGCCAAGGTTTAATGTTCGCTTCGTCCAAAAATGGCCTGCGGTCGATGCTTGTGTTTGCGCACTCACTAGGCCTTTTAAGGCTTCTCAGTAACCTTATACACTTGAAGTAGCGAAGGCGATCACGAAATGGGACGGAAATTATCTTAGAAACTCGCTTATGTTGCCTTGTTGGTGTAGCTGTGCAACTGAGGTTGGAGTTCGATTTCGGGTGACATTTGTTATTGGATTTTATCCATCAGAACTCAGTTAGCCACAAAGTCTGGATTTGTCTCTAAGTGATAGCAATAAGCTCATCCTCTATTATCTACCTACATGATAACATAGCTCGCATAATGTGAGTGTAGGTAAGTAGTACAAGTACATCGCTGTCTAAGCTTTCGGGAATAACCGGTGTGATGTTTAAATATTTGTATTTGCGATTCTCGCCAAGTAATTTGCCTATTATTAAATATTCTTGGCGCGTTTTCCAGCTATGAGCGAAGATCCGAATAAATTACTGTAAGAGGTAAAGTAATGTATTTTGATGGATCGCTGGAGGTCATTGAATTCGTGTTTATCGTTTTATAAGTGTTGTGTGTTGTTTGTCCTTTAAGCTATTTTCAGGCCTATTTTAAAGCGTAACGGACTCCTTTATACAGCAAATAATATGAATCTTGTGAAACGTATAGCGGCGTAATGGTAATGGAACGCAAAGTAACACGCATGTTCGCCGAACGATGAGGCAGAGTTATACTTATCTATAAGTAGTACACCCAGATTTCGTCAGTTATGTTTTCTCCTATGTAACAGAGGGCAACCTTATTGCCAGTACAAATGTAGACTCCGGGCGGCTATTGAGAAGTTCCTGATGAAATAACCCAATGACACTTGTCAGATCTGCCGTTAGTCACCGTAAATTGATATCCATACAGCGTGATACGTAATACCAATATTATGACATTTTCGATTGCTATCAGGGTTCGATTAACAACCGAAGCCCATTATAGTCACTGGATATCAGAAAGATACGTAATAGCTCTGCTGGGCATGGCCCAAAGGGCCCACTGATCAGTCGCGCTTGCAACCACTAGACCAACAAAACAGTCAAATAATTATAGTATTAAACTTGCTTCTGCCAGCGGCTTCGCCCGCGTGAAGTTTCAAAATTGTCCCATGGGATCTTACTACCGGGATAAAAAGTATCCTATGTGTTAATCCAGGTTATAAACCATCTGTGTGCAAAATTTCATCCAAATCCGTTCCGTAGTTTTTTCGTGAAAGAGTACCAAACATACATCCACGCGACAGAAGCTTAAAAAATCAAGTAATTTCTCCCGTTTTCCCAACATTTCCTTACACTGCTCTGCTCCTATTCATTGTAGTGTGATGAAAAGTATACTATAACCTGCCCAGGAGTTCGAAGAATAACTGATGTTATTTTTTTTTAATTGGGGTTGAGTGAGAATATTATAAACGTAAGAGTAAACAAATATAATAATAACAAATCTCCGAACTGCTAAGCTATCGGGAGTTACACGTGTTATTGTGAGTCAACTATAAAAGATAGACATATGCTGTCTCGGGATATTTTTTATATAATTTTATGTGGAATATTTCCGTTATACATGATTTCTATGTAGCTTTAACCATTAAGGCTGCACACGCGACGGAAGCTAAAAAAACCAAGTAACTTCTCCCGTTTTCCCAACATTTCCTTTCACTGCTCTGCTCCTATTAATGGTAGCGTGATGAAAAGTATACTATTACCTGCTCAGGAGTATGTAGAATAATTGTACCAAGTTTCGTTAAAATCCGTCGAGTAGTTTTTTTTTCTATAAATAACATACAGACAGACAGACAGACAGACAGACAGACAAAAATTTTACTGATTGCATTTTTGGCATCAGTATCGATCACTAATCACCCCCCGATAGTTATTTTGTAAATATATTTCATGTACAGAATTGACCTCTCTACAGATTTATTATAAGTACTAGCTTCTGCCAGCGGCTTCGCCCGCGTGAAGTTTCAAAATTGGGGTTGAGTGAGAATATTATAAACGTAAGAGTAAACAAATATAATAATAACAAATCTCCGAACTGCTAAGCTATCGGGAGTTACACGTGTTATTGTGAGTCAACTATAAAAGATAGACATATGCTGTCTTGGGATATTTTTTATATAATTTTATGTGGAATATTTCCGTTATACATGATTTCTATGTAGCTTTAACCATTAAGGCTGCACACGCGACGGAAGCTAAAAAAACCAAGTAACTTCTCCCGTTTTCCCAACATTTCCTTTCACTGCTCTGCTCCTATTAATGGTAGCGTGATGAAAAGTATACTATTACCTGCTCAGGAGTATGTAGAATAATTGTACCAAGTTTCGTTAAAATCCGTCGAGTAGTTTTTTTTTCTATAAATAACATACAGACAGACAGACAGACAGACAGACAGACAGACAGACAGACAGACAGACAAAAATTTTACTGATTGCATTTTTGGCATCAGTATCGATCACTAATCACCCCCCGATAGTTATTTTGTAAATATATTTCATGTACAGAATTGACCTCTCTACAGATTTATTATAAGTATAGATATGTAGATAGATTACATTTTGAATATTTTTGAATAGTGAGAGGCAAACAAGAATTAATTTTTAGTTTAATGATGTATAATTCTGTTTACTCGACTGTGATATTCCACAATGTTACGTTGAGTTTCTTTTCAAAGTCTCCCTTTCTCTCGATATTACGCATTCACAACGTGACATCGTTTCTCACAATATCTGCACGCATGACATGAGAGGCGTAGCTCATAGACTCGGAGCTGAGATACGAATGTATCAAATCAAACGTAGATATTGCCTTTAAGGCGATAAGGCCTATTTCATAATACTCTTGTGGCATTTCCGAACGGCACTTATGATGGCAACATGGCCATAATTTGTCAGGACTTCGCACTTCGCTTCCTTCCGGCAGCCATGTTCTGGTGACTGTATGTTGTGTGCGGCACAAACAATATGCAAAGTACAAACTTTATCTACCTTATCATACCTACATAAATGAGAGGGTTTTTTTTGAGAATTAAAAAAAAATAGTTTCCATGAACTCGATAGATGGCGTTGATCCGACTACGTTACTAAGTGCCAAAGCCAAAACGCTTGAAAAAACACACGTCACATACGCTCGTTGACTGACAGTTTCGTTTGCATAAGCTTCCGAATATAACCATTGGGTCCAAGTGAAATTATGTGACGTTCTGTTCCTTGCAGTAACGTTGTCAGGCCAACGCCATCTATCCAGCGACTAGGGAAGACTTGAAAAAGAAAATCCCTCATTCACGTTTTTTTCGCAAAGGGAAAGACAGAAGCTACTGAACGCCACCAGCTACGGACGATCCCTACACACTCCATGCGCCTCTCTGGTAAAATAATAGACCGTATTTTTTAATTTTGGAAAACAATGAATATTGACAAAGTTAGAACGTATCAAGACTCGGAAATCGGCATGTGTCGTCACAATCACAACGCACTAAAATGAAAAACCCGTGTCAAATGTTTTTTGAAAATTTAACTGACGGACTAAGCCGATTTTTTCAGGACACAAGCGCGCGCGCGCTTATCCCCCTCAAATAATATATGTGCTATAATCTATTTATGCTATGTTTAGCATTACCCAAGGTCAGTGGCGTAGCGTGCCATGGCCGGGCCCCGTATAGAAATTTGTTTGGGGGCCCTTATGAGTGGTAACGATTCCTCACTACGCGGACAAATAAATATTTGCATTAAATTTAAAGAAATATTTATTCAAGATCACTTCTTCCTTTTTTGTTGTTTTACAAAAAGGAACCAAAGAATTTGTTTTTTTTTACTTTTTTCATTTCGGGGGCCCCCGTGGCCCAGGGGCCCCGTATAATTGATACGGCAGATACGGCGGTAGCTACGCCCCTGCCCAAGGTGCTCAAGTACCTATTGCCGTGCATGTGAGCAATGAACTTGCGCGCGCGTCTCGTTCGCCTCGACCTTGCGCTTGCGCCGATCGGCAATAATCACTAGACGGTGCATATCGCGTGATCTCTTACAAAACAAACTGCTGAAACGAATCGGTTATAAATAACCGGCTGAAGTTACTGTGTCGGTGATAATACTGATAGTGCACCCGTAAGCCAGAACGCGGTAACTGAACAAAATCAAAACATTTTAATACAAAATATTAAGCTACATATTATTATAATTGGTCGTTTCCTATGGAGAAGAACCGGCAAATCTGTTAAAACTGATAAAACGAGGAATATGTGGATGTGAAAGTCACTTTTTCAGTGCAAAAATGAGAGTGGCACATTTTTTACGGGTTTTCTTTTAATGTCTTAATTTATATGTTTACTACGACAAGTACCGTGTCCGTCTGATGCAAGATGTTTCAAGCTGACAGAGATCATGCAAAAAAAGAAAGGAATTTTCGTTTTTTTTAGGTATTGCTTTTTTGGCTTACGGGTGCACAATATTACTATGAAATCCCAGTCATCCACAATGTACTCGCGGTTATCGAGAGGATGTGAGGCTGTGTGTTATGATAACAGCCACGGATGCTGACTGACGCCATTTGCTGTATTTTTTTGCCACTGGGTTTTAGGTTTTAAATTCTACCAGTACAAAAAAAATCACTAGTGTATTTTTTTATTATATTATATTTGCAATCGGTCGTCAGACCATAAGCGAATTTGTTACAAGCTACATGGCGTTGTGGTGGAGCAGCCAGTGCTGCGCCTCCCGCTTATAGAAGGTGGTGCCTCTTCAGCCTTTTCACCACCGCTGTCGGGTTTAGCAGTTCAGTCACTAGCGGGTTTGGGTGCATGGTTAGGCGAACCTTGTGTTGAGATTTGTACAGCTCGATTTCAGAGTTTACGAGCGGCACCTGCAGGAAGTCGTGAATTTCGCTATTCCGAGCAAACCAAGGTGCATTTACAGGCAGAGAATGTTAGATTTGCTGGCTACGCTCCACAATTGGATTCCGTACGTCCATATTGGTTTAAGGACCGAGTTGTAAATGAGTAGCTTGTTGTGTACAGAGAGTACAGAGTTTCTTCCCATGAGCCAATAAAGGTTGCGGAATTTATAGTTTATCTCTTACCTTATCTGCTTAATGTGATGCTTCCATGTCAGGCGCCTATCTAGATGGAAGCCAAGATATTTAACGCAATCTGTGTGTGGTAAGGTATCAGGTCCAAGTCTAACAGGAGCGGTGTTTCCGTGCCTGACTGTGAAGGTGATATGGTTAGACTTGGATGCACTGGCGCGTACCCGCCACTTACAGAGCCATTTATGTGTCTCGACTAACTGATTTTAGAGATTGTTACTGGCCATTTCTGGGTTGTCGTCATCTGATAAGTAGGCTATGTCGCAATCGGTAAATCTGATGTAAAAATGTTATACAACACAGGGCCAAGAACAGAACCCTGTGATACTCCAGCTTCCACTTCAAACAATCTTGATCGTGATTCGCCCTGTTTACTCGGAAGCAGCGTTCGGTAAAGTACGACCGGATGAGCAGGAACATTGAGTGTGGAAGTTTTGTCTTCACGTTTGCCAGTAATCCTTTGTGCCTAACTCGGTCAAAAGCTTGCTGTACGTCAAGAAATGCCGCTGAGCAGTACTTTTTGCGTTCAAAGGCCTGTCTTCCAGTTTGGTAAAGTCGGTGTACCTGTTCTATTGTTAAATGGGATTTCCGAAAGCCAAACTGATGAGGTGGAACAACATAATTGATGTCCATGCATGGTTTTAGTCGATTAAGGTATATGTATATCCTCTCCCACAGTTTGGACAGTACAGGAGTTAAGCTTATCGGCCGATACGACGACGCTTCATGTTCAGGTTTGCCTAATTTGTGGATCATGACAACTTCAGAGATTTTCCAAATATCAGGAAAGTGAGATGTTGGAAAGATTGCGTTATCATACTTTTATCAAGATAACAGTACTCGAAGCCAAAAACATGTCAAATAGTATTTTTAATTCAGAGTCTAGTAGCTAGCTGAAAGTTTTAAACTACATAAATTATTAGTACGTGAGTGGAGAGGTGAGTCCGTCGTATATTATGTAGGTATGGCGTAGTCGGGGAGGCTACGCCCCGCGTAGCAGACTACGAATTTTGGTTGTAGCGGTAAATTACTGAAACTATACAGGATGGGAAGGGACAAACGGTAACCAAGTAATCAGACTTATTCAGACAGTACATCATTCCGATAGTCATCATCATTCCACATACATATACACCGTGAAATTTAATTGGTTGTTTTCCCGCGGCAGAACGACTTGCCTTAAGGAGTACTTTCGAAGCATAGAGTTAAAGTAAAAAAATAACAATGTTTTTGTTTTAAAATAATTAAAAAAATATTCATCAACTCGAAAAAGTGAGTTACAATAGTAACACTAAACGTAATTGTAGGTACTAGGTACTACTCGCGTCACCACCGACAAAGAAAAGCGATGCACAAAATAATGTTCAAACCAAAATAAACTCTCGCACGTATTGATACGGCATAAAATAGTTTGCATGGAACAATACAAAAAATCACCGCGAAGCCGACAAAGGAATGACCGATTTAGAAATGTTCAAAGTAAAATTAGCTCTCGTGTGTAGTGATACGGCATAAACTAGCCTGCGCGCAACAATGTCAAACGAAGCCGCCAGCGCCTATTTACCCGTGCGGCGCGCGCGGCTGTGACCCTGACCTACTTAGTTTTCCCGCGAATATCGTATGTGCAGCACGCGTCATCACTGTAAACTGCAATGGATCGACATTACAATTACAGCAATGTGGAGTACGTCGCTATGGTGCAGCTGTATGCTAGGGCTGATTATGACTCCCATGCTGCCCAGCGACTTTACGCAGAGCGGCACCACTTGGAGTCGCTCCGTCTTCGCGGGGTTCTGAACCCCCAAGTCCCATCGCCACGGACGATCGTAGCGGCGACACAGCGGCTACTAGATCATGGACAGTTCCATACACCGGCACATGCACAGGGCAGCGGTCGATCGGCCGTTATTTTACCAGCGCTCGACGAGGAGATCATCGAGTACTTCGAACGGGATCCTCGTCGAAGTACGCGCCAGGCCGAGGCTCGGTTTGGCGTAAGCCAGTACTACGTCTGGAAACTACTCAACTCTGAAGGACAGCATCCTTATCATTATCGCGGAGTTCACGCTCTTCACGAAAATGACCCCCAGACCAGAATTGCGTTTTGTCAGTGGTTGATCGACAACCAAGATAAGAACATTTTGTGGACGGATGAAGCAACTTTTACGCGAGTTGGAATCTTCAACCAGCGTAACGAACATTTTTGGGCTCTTAATAACCCACATGTTATTCGCGAGTGTGCGCATCAAGTGCGTTTTAGTGTTAATGTGTGGGCCGGCATAATTAATGGCCACCTCATAGGACCGCATTTCGTGGAAGGACACTTAACAGGTGGAACCTACCTGGAAATGATACGCAACATTATCCCGGACTTATTGGACGACCTTCCGCTAGCGGTGCCCATGGACAATCTGTACTATCAGCATGACGGGTGCCCGGCTCATTATCACCGCGCCGTGCGAGAGCACTTGAACTTGGTGTTTCCCCAGCGCTGGATCGGACGCGGCGGGCCAGTGCCTTGGCCACCAAGAAGCCCGGACCTAACTCCGTTAGACTTTTATTTGTGGTCTGAGCTCAAGCGCCTAGTGTATCGTGAGGAACACGAAACTCGCGAAGCGTTAGTAGCTGCGATAGTGGACGCTTTTGATATCGTGCGTAGTGACAGAGACACCTTAGTTAAATTGAAAGACAACCAATTAAAACGTGCGCGATTGTGTGTACAACGGAATGGCTTACACTTCGAACAATTACTCCGTTACCGGGAAGTGTAAGTACCTACTCGTACTTTTGTAAATAGTAAACATTTAATAACACTCTTTTTTTTGGGCAGTCGTGTAAAAAAGTAGTTTAGCTGATTAAAATTATTGTAAATAAGTTGATTCAAATTTTTTAAATACGCCTCAAATACTTTTTTAAGTATCTAATCCAGAAAATTCGTTTTCTTAGTTAATTTTTCTTTTTTAATTTAATTTTGTGTTCAATAAATTGCAGATAAAAAAGTATTTATGACGGTCCTAAGCCCGTAAAAGTATGAAGGGAAAATTTGAATAACATGTTGGATAACTGGTGATTGAAAAGCACGTGGGTCAATGGCCTAGTAACACTAGACGTTTTGTAGGTACTACTGGCGTCGCACGCGCCGCCGCCGTCAAAGGAAAGCGATGCAAAAATGGTCAAACCAAAATAAGCTCTCGCACGTGGTGATACGGCATAATAGTTTGCACGCAAAAATACTTGAGAATCCACCGCTAAGCCGACAAAGCAAAGACCGATTTATTAAATGTTTAAAGTAAAATAAGCTCTCGCGTGTAGTGATACGGCATAAACTAGCCCGCGCGCAACAATATCAAACGGAGCCGCCTTCGAACCTAATCCTTTCGACGGTGGCCCTGACCTACTTAGCCCCCGGGTCAACGCCCCGCTGTCGGTATTACTATTGATTCGTGATCACTTTCGAGTTTAGTTTTTCACAATGTTAAATATGCCAGTTTTTACTTCTAATATTTTATATAACTACGAAACGATTGTACTATATAGACAAAACCATTTCGCTGCGGGAAAACAACCATTTAAATTTCACGGTGTATAAATTTTTCAACGATAATTAAAAAAAGAATCACTTGTTCCATAAATCTTGTGGAAAACAGCGGTTTCTTTTTCTGGGAATTCAGAATGATGTACTGAATCGTGGTAATCGTTTATGTTTCCACCCTGCATACATGTTTTAATGTAGGTAATAACTTAGGTACAATCGATCGGTACCGGAAACTTGTGTGCAAAATCTCATGTAATGCGTGGTAGTGTGATTGGTTGTCCGAAACACTGTCAGTCAACCATTTATGAATTTCATATTGGTGTCGATTCTGTTGTGCACAAACTTAACTTAATTTAGGCTATTGCTATCTTTTACTAAAAGGCAGTGCGAGAAAAGGACGGCAATAGCTATCAACTAAGTTAGAGATGTCAAACTAGTTTATGCTTTGCGCTTCACCGTGTTTTTAGTCGACATGTTTTTACGTGCACCCTTCATTTGTATGGAAATATTAGTTCGAATTAAATTTGACAGCTCGAAATTACGTCCGTCTCTTTCTCGTTTTATTAGACAGAAAAAGATAGCAAGAGCCTAAATTAAGTTTAGTTTGTGCACAACAGAATCGACACCATTATGTAGATAGCTACCTAAACGATTGTCATCGTTTCGTTACGTTAAATATCGTTCTTTTCCCCAGAAATTCATTAAAATCTCAGACCATAGAAACAACAGATTAAAACCAATTGTTCCCACACCATAAGAGATTAACATAAACCACAACTTTATGCCAAATTGAAAAATATTTGAGGCGGCAAATTATAACCACTGAAAATAGTAAATTAAAACAATAGTCAACATGTTTATTAACACACAAGAGGATACTACTGCCTATCCTCTTCACAGACTTAATTAGTGCCTAGCATTAAATGAAATTATTTCCTCATACAGTTTAATAAGAACTCACACCAACTAATTCTGGTTCGAACTGCCTACCAGGATAAAATAGATGAGTCTCGAATGTCCTCAACTCTGTATCTCCTGTTTCTATAGTTATCCTGTCCAACCGCCGAATACTATTAAATCTGTGGCCAAATGCTCGAACCACAAAGCCGAAGTTGCCTTTCGGTCTCTCTAATTTGCTGTCTCTGTCAATTTCAAGTGATTTGATGAGATGGCAAGCTGCGAGAATGGTAGTGGTTTGTTGTTGTTGTAGTTATGGGGATTTAGGAAACAATACATCCCCACCGGACAAATTCATCATCATCATTTCAGCTGAAAGACGTCCACTGCTGAACATATACCTTCCCCAAGTGTCGCCACACTGACCGGTCCCGTACAACTCGCATGCGCATCCAACGGATTCCCACAACCTTCATCATTCAGGTCATCGGTCCACCTAGTGGGAGGTCTTCCAACGCATCGTCTCTTGGTTCGCGGTCGCCACTCCAGAATTTTTCGGCCCCATCGGCCATCCGTTCTGCGAGCAAATGTGACCTGCCCACTGCCACTTAAGTTTGGCAATTCTTCGGGCTACGTCGTCGGTGACCTTGGTTCTCCTGCTTGGATGTCTTCGGGACAAATTATTGTGAAATAATTACAACGAAGTACCTATTAACTGAGCGTACGGTCCTGGGTTTGGTTACCGGGTCGGGCAAAGTGTTATTGGGTTTTTACATCAGTACATCAGGATTTTTTTTAGCAGCAACAACATATGTCTGCATTCTGGAGGAGCTCGTGGCTTAATAATATCAGCCGCTCGGGTCGATCTTTAGGTTAAGCCATGCTTGCCTAAATTGGTCTGTGGATGGGTGACCGACCACCCTTACATACCGAGTTCCCTCCGTGCCTCGGAAAGCACGTTAAGCCGTTGGTCCCAGCTGTCATTTGTCCATCTTTGACAGTCGTTACAGGTAGTCAGTGACCCCAAAAGTCTGACACCAGTCTTAGCAAGTGGTAACGTATTTCCCAGTATTAACTGGGTTGTGGAGGTCAGATAGGCAGTCGCTCCGTGTAAAATACTGGTATTCAGCTGCATCCGGTGAGACCGGAAGCCGATCCCAACATAGTTGGGAAAAGGATAGGCAAATGATGAACATAGTCTGGATTTGTGCCCGGTTGATGGCTGGACCCCTATTAGTATTACTAGGACGTAAACATAACTGGCGAAATGTGTGTACTATTTTTGATACAACTCTGCATAACCGTTTGGGGATTAAAGGCGTGAATGTCATCCGTCACCTCCTTCTGCGAAGCAATCATGCTAGCGAAGAAGGTGGCGGAACGCGAGAGGGAGAGAGCCTTTCTTCCCAGCCGCCGCGGGAGACACACCGGGCGTCGGGGGCCACGTGGTGGCTACCGGCCACCGTAGATGCGGGCCTGTGGACCTGTGCGTCCGTCTAACGACGACAGGCCGCGTCGACGGCGCATTCGTGTTCCACGCGCGCCTCAAAGAGATGTCAGCATAAGGGGAGGGGCCCGCAAGGGCCGAAGCCTGCCGGGGTTGCGTGCCTATTCGAAAGAGATACCGCGGCCCCGGAACATAAAGGGCGAGGAAGGAACATGGATGGGTTTTAGTCAGTAAAAGTCTGACACTCCCTCCCGCTCCGCCCAGAGTGGGAGAAGTCATTTGATGATTTCCCATCCTAAAAAAAGGCGTTAATGTCATGTATAATGTAATGAAGCAATCAAAAGCTAACATTGACCAAAGTGTAGACCTCGATAATCATCGTTACTACCTACTTGCGGTTTGATAATTATGATAAGGGGAATACGATTAAATTACGTGCGTAGATAGTATGCTGTAAGTTATTTTTAATCAACGATTAAAGTCATAATGCCGTAGAAAAATAGGCATTTTAAATTTAAACAATAAATGATTGTTCTTATGTGTGTAGGTACATGACATGAAATATTAAAATAGAACACATTAAGGATAATGAAGGTTTTAACATAAAATATATAAATGTGACAGACAGAATTGTGTCCATTTACTTATCAGAGGTTAGTGCCTTAGTGGTAAAGCCAGGGAATGGTTCCATTGTTTGTATTTAAGTTATTTTGCACGACCGCGCGGCGTCGTAAAGGAGATGGCCGAAAATGTATCAAGGCTAGGGAAAACAGAATTGATTGAACACATGATAGATGCGAGACAGATTACCTACATATGTGTAGTAAATATTCGGCTTCACCAAAACGGCCCAACTACCAAAATCCATTGAGTAGGCATGGGCTAGGTGAACCAAACTAAATCGGATAATCTTGTAATCTTTAGGAGTTACGCCTAAAGATAAAAGATTAATCCGATTGACTCATCATAACAATCATAACGCGTTCTAGCCAGTATACAGTACATACCCCGAGTTTACTGAAAACAACAAAAATGACTATAAACGTATTTGAAGCCGTTTTAGCAACAAAACAGCACTCGGCGCAGCCATTTTTCATGCCCCAAATCACTAAAGGATGAGGTTAGAGTCCTTGACTCCAACCTCCAATCCTAAATATTTACCGCATGACGTAAGAAGCAAATAAAATATATTTTACTGTAGTATTATTCGCCCAAGAATTTACAATAATCTTTGCGATACCGACTTACGTCATTCAGACTCAGCTGATATCGCATTTTGTAAAGATTATTGTCGTCTCATACCTGAGTTTCGAGGTAAAATTCATACGTGAAGGAGGAAAAATATCAATAATATCAAGTATACACTTTTATCTAGAATTATGATTATGATTTGTAAATGATTAATAATTTTCTTTCAATGGAATTGGGTGGTACCTAAAACCAACGACTATAGAAATGAAGCAGGTACTCCTGAAAGCTAAGCTAAGCTGTAAAGAGACATAAAACGAATCACACAAATTATATTTAAAAAGATCTTCTAATTTTTTTTAATAGTTTGTCGGTCTAGACAGCAAAGAAAGAAAGAAAGAAAGAAAGAAAGAAAAAGCATTTATTAGCCCGACAGGACAAAACATAAAATAAAAAAAAATAAAAAAAAACCATCAGCTGACCAGACCAGCTGTTTATGCAGAATGCTATAGCTAGCAGTGAAAAGTTTATATCTGTCTACCTTCATACGAAATGGAATTACATCAGAGTCTAGTAGCTAGATGAAGACGGTACTACCTATATTCTTCATTATTTCCTACCATCCATTTCACGTTCAAAATGGGAAATATAAAAAGTCTGTGTAGTATCTGGCTTAGTGGCTTGTCTGATTTTTAAATATTTTAAGAAAGAGTTGACTCAATACAGAAGGTCGTTCGGTGAAGCCAGATGACAATTATTATTAACGGTTTTATAAAAAGGGATTTCCTTCTTCTATACATCGCTAGCACGAAGCAGGAAGTTTAGTAACTTTGACCGCATGGTTTTGTACAGAAGCCAAGAGAAGACGTGGCACACAGGCAGCGATGTAATTAGCGCACATTATGCCTAAGCGACCGCCTTTTGAAGTTTGGACTTAACAAACATCACTGACGTTATTGAAAAATTCTTTGAATAAAATAATTAATAGGTAAAATAATCAATATACATGTCATCAACCAACAGGAATTACATATGATTCATAATAAAATTATTGTTTCCAGCAGGCATTCAAATATTCTTTCCTGCACATAGCGTACAATTATCTACATAAACTTACCTCATGTCATATGAAGTATTTTAAAATAACTAAGTACACATATTATATCGGACACTGCTCTAAGGAAAATATTAATTTTCATTGTTATTTGAATTATAATGTTTCCTGTTTGCTCAGAAATAACTATCAATGCGTTCGTCGTAATTAAATACATTACGATTTATTTTATTAACCAAGATATTTCCAATAATTTCAGCTTTTACCACTGATTATATTATTAGGTAGGTGCTATTTACAAAAATAATGTTAGTTTTCCTTATGATAAATTCGAGGTCTCACTCAGTAACTAGATTAAAATACATATTTTAGTAATATTCGTATGACTTTCCTCTAAATGAGTAGTAATGTTATATTTTTTTTATCCTATAACGTACGTTACGAATTTACGGTGGCAAGAGATAACCGAGCTCTTTTGAAAGTGAAAGTCGAATTAAATTCGCTCCAGTAGTTTTAGGTGTCGTGTCGAGGTCCCATCACAGAAACAGGTCACTTCATTCGTGTCAAAAGTGGACTTTGTTACGAAGGACGACAGCATCTTCCACTTTAAGAATTATATTTTAAGAATTTCTGGACTTCCCTAATATCTGTAAGAATTTACGTCTACGCTAAAATTGTTCAAGTTGAATTTTATCATTGGGAGAGGAGTATTTACGGATTGTCTGTGGTCATGTTTTTTTAAAACGTGTTGCACCGACTTCAAGTAACATGGGACAGGGTCAGGAAAATGATGACTGTTGAACCTTGAAAAAAGGCAAAACGGAAGATAAAGCAGCAGATACACGTTCAACAATGCATGAAATTACCGTACATCCCATCAGAACATAAAACTATCTCTAATACTCCTCAATTAAGCCGCACCTCAAGACAATCATGACTTAAACGGTATTGAATGATACCATTACAAAATAATAATGACGTCATGATACAAATAGATGATCGAATCTGTGATCGAGACGAATCGTCACCTGATTCGATTACATCTCGACTATGATTCATGCTGTCAAACGCTTGTGAGAAATCTGTGAGTCATCCGAGGGCCACGACAAGGTTCATTCAAATCACATACGATACTTGTTTTTAAAGTACAATTTGATTTAAATCAGACATTACTACAAGGTAATATTTTAACATGGAATGGAGGATGTATCTTGTTTCTGTACATAGTCTTTTTCCTTATGAAGTCATCAGAACAATAGCAGATACCATAGACTTAAAAGGCAAAACAAACAATAAATTAAAGCTATTTTAGGCCTTTCAAGTTCCATCATTCTGTTCGTCCATGATAACTCAATCGAAGCACTTAATAATTATTTAATGGATTATAATTGATGATTAACAATAGGTCAAGTGCGGCCCAGCGACTGCAGACATCCTATTATGTAGTTCCCTTTATTGGAAAAAGCAATCCGTCTCGAAACCTTGCTCGGTAAAGTAATAAATAAGACACTGAGCCATACCAAGGTGACTCCGAAAATGTTCCGGATTGCCAATTTGAGTATCGCTAAAAAGGCAGCGATCGAAATGTATCAGTAATGGCCACGTACCGGCACAATATCATAGGTACGTTTTGTTTTTATAACTTCAACGAAATCAGTAGATATGCTAAGCCTAGATTAGAATCTAATATTGTGAACTATTTTATCTTTACTACCTGTTTTTATATTTTAATGTTAATAACTATCTTAAATTAGCCAACGTGTTACGTGCGAATACATTGACGATGTTTTAAAAACTCAAATATTGAATCTGCAATAACACGAGCTACAAAACACGCCAAATTAATACGATTCAAGAGAGGCAGAGGGTGCAGTCGGATGATTCATGCACAACCCCATAGCTGCCCATAGCGCACCCCATGCGGCGGTGCAACGGCAAGGGGCGCGTCTGCTTGAAGTGCGGGGGCGGTAGCAAAATCAATACACGCAGACGACTGCACAATATTATTCTATACGTATATTAGCAAACATTTAACGAGGGTGTCTCGAATCTCTATTGATTTATGTCTACCTCTGCAGTGGCGGTGTTGAATATTTTACGCAGTGTAATTTGTAACATCCAACGTTACGAGTTTAACTTTCAATCAATATTTACGATTTTAACGTAATTAAAGTCACGTTTTAGACTTCCACGTGTATTCGATGTGTCATATCGTTGTGGATCTGGTTAGCTTCGAATTATACCGCCTACGCTTCTATTCAACAACAAATAGTTTGTTTTTGTCGCGTCGCGTCGCCAGGCTGGACTGGCTCGTTTATCGCGGACGGCGAATCCTACACGAGCCGTGCAGTCGTCCACTGGCCGGTCTGGTCCAGTCACCTTCGGACGCACATACAGATTTTTTTGCACCACGTCCGTGCAACCACTGTAACGTCCTACCTACTAGAATAAGATATCTCTCATCTTTTACGTCAGTTAGTAATGCTTTCTGCTCTTTTCATAAATATAATGAGAATATTTACAACGGTAGAGTATTAAACTAATTAAATATTTGTAGGTTAATGTTAGGCGTTTGTGGCAATTAGCGCAAAACAGCTGAATCATAGAGAAAGTACGGACAGACTGAAGAGAAAATTCAGTATTTTAAAGAAGCGTATTGGTGACCCTGAATGAGTGTGTTGTCAGTGTTGTACACCGGTAGGCGTTGGGTACGTGAGTGTTCGCCTGTACACTCACAACGCTTCAGATAACGTGTAGTGCTCTATTATCGTTATCAAAGCATATCGTTATCACCAGATTGTGGATAGAACCGAGTGCGTTACCATATATGGTGACAAAAATTGAGGCAGCATCAGGCAGCTCGTGATTGGCGGAAAATAAATTGTTCCGATAGTACGTGAACTCTGATAAGGCGCGTTTTATATAGTTTATCCTCAAGAGCCGGTTCTCATTTAGCGTGGTGTGCTTGACCGAAGCAGCACGAGTCGTACCTAGTCACTTAACTTATTATTTAACAGTAAGTTGTGTTTTATTTTATTCAATTAAATTGTGGATTTAAATCATAAATATTTGTAAAGTTTAAAGCGAAATAATAACAACGTTTAGAGCCAGTGTTTAATATTATATTAACACCTGTGGAAACTACTCGTTACATAACATATTTTTACGTAATATAAGTGAAGTGCTTTTTGGATTTGGTGAATTTTAACTACTTCATCAGTTTTGTGGCAAGTTGTCTACTGAATTTGAGGGCGTCTGGGTTCGAACCCCGGACCGACCAGTGTGCGTTTGGGGTTGTTTCACCCTTATTTTTCCAGATATTTGTCTCGAAATATACATTATTCTCAATGTTCTCTTGTGATAGTTTTAAAAATTATTAACCTACTTAGTTATAAAAAAACACATGGTAACTAAGTATAGGCGTGCTTTTCCAAAAATCTTATCATTATCTTTTAGAGATAAGGTGTATCAAATAATCCTTTTATCGGTGAGTTGGCACAAGGCGTGACTGTTACGTTGGATATGAATTTACTACATAACGGTTGAATTTTGCTGGAAACATCCTTCGTCTCAATCTGTCTGTCGCTCCCAATTAAAGGTTATCCTTCAGGAATTTCACAATCCATTCTTGTTTTTTCAGACTAATTCAAAATGTGCGACGAGGAAGTTGCTGCGTTGGTAGTAGACAATGGCTCCGGTATGTGCAAGGCCGGGTTCGCCGGTGACGACGCACCCCGCGCCGTGTTCCCCTCCATCGTGGGCAGGCCGCGCCACCAGGGCGTCATGGTCGGCATGGGACAGAAGGACTCGTACGTAGGTGACGAGGCCCAGAGCAAGAGAGGTATCCTCACGCTCAAGTACCCCATCGAGCACGGCATCGTCACCAACTGGGACGATATGGAGAAGATCTGGCACCACACCTTCTACAACGAGCTGCGTGTGGCGCCCGAGGAGCACCCCGTGCTGCTCACGGAGGCCCCCCTCAACCCCAAGGCCAACAGGTAGGTCCCGCGCCCAGCGCACTCGTCCGCATCCACAGCCTCCGAGCTCTGCGTCTGAGCCGCGCCTGACCTTGTGCTTTGTTTTGCAGAGAGAAGATGACACAGATCATGTTCGAGACCTTCAACACGCCCGCCATGTACGTCGCCATCCAGGCCGTGCTCTCGCTGTACGCGTCCGGTCGTACCACCGGTATCGTGCTGGACTCCGGCGACGGTGTCTCGCACACGGTGCCCATCTACGAGGGATACGCGCTGCCCCACGCCATCCTGCGTCTGGACTTGGCCGGTCGCGACCTCACAGACTACCTGATGAAGATCCTCACCGAGCGCGGCTACTCGTTCACCACCACGGCCGAGCGTGAGATCGTGCGCGACATCAAGGAGAAGCTCTGCTACGTCGCACTCGACTTCGAGCAGGAGATGGCCACCGCAGCCTCCAGTAGCTCCCTGGAGAAGTCCTACGAGCTTCCCGACGGACAAGTCATCACCATCGGTAACGAACGATTCCGTTGCCCTGAGGCTCTCTTCCAGCCCTCATTCTTGGGTATGGAAGCCAACGGCATCCACGAGACCACATACAACTCGATCATGAAGTGTGATGTCGACATCCGTAAGGACCTGTACGCCAACACAGTTCTGTCCGGAGGTACCACCATGTACCCTGGCATCGCCGACCGTATGCAGAAGGAGATCACAGCCCTGGCACCATCCACAATGAAGATCAAGATCATCGCGCCCCCAGAGAGGAAATACTCCGTATGGATCGGAGGATCCATCCTGGCTTCCCTCTCCACCTTCCAACAGATGTGGATCTCCAAACAGGAGTACGATGAGTCTGGCCCCTCCATCGTCCACAGGAAGTGCTTCTAAGCGGCAAGTAAGATTATTCCTAATTTATGATGCCCTACACCAGGCCCCTGAATGGGCGGCTCAAATTACGCTTGTGATCTTTTATTTAAGTTCAGTATTTAAAAATAGGCTGTAAGGTATCGTAATATGCATATTACGTAATAATGAATACGGAACATTGTCGATTCCGTATTTTTGACAAAGATTTTTATTTATTTATAATAAATCGTTACTAACCTGAACATTTTTAATAAAAGATAATTTATATACCGGTATAAATATGCATTTTTCTTGCTTTCTATCCTTTCATCTCATTACCTACGTATTTAGCTTCATAAGTGAAAGACGGGGTACCGTTTATGACAGTCATAATGACACGAGTCTGCGATTCTCGCAGTCCGTCTGCAGCTTTACTGGAGTTTCTAACTGCAACTGCTAGTCATTGACCGTTCCATTTTACATATTTTATTTTATACATGCGGTACTAACGGAACTCAACGTCCGCAACTTTATCATCATGGCTGCTTCATTAAATAATATTTCATTATGTTACTAATCATAAAGGATATCGAATGGGACTATATTTGGAATATCGTTATGAAACAGCACGATAACGTGATTATCGCGACAATTTCCTTCGTACAAATGAATAGCAGGGTTTATAGCGATAAACACATTCATTACAATCGATTTGAAGAATCGTTAACCAGGTTGACGTGAGTAGATGTAATACAATCAGTCCCTAGTAACCACCTAGGTAATAGCTCCACCGTCCGCCTAATTGAAGTAATTAGCACTTCTAGCGAACAAAGCAATATTCGTGCTGCATTCAATAACACTAATGGAATATTGTAGGAACATGGGCGAGGCTGCGATAATTCTGTTGGAACAGGGAAAACCGACCTATTAGCTTTTCAGGCAGCGAACAGGATATTAAAGTCTGATACTACGCAGTTAGGTTATTTTTAGTATTATGTAGGTTTAGGAATTCCCGTTAGCAAATTAAGTTAATAACCATTATTTTACAGTATAGGTACAAGTACAATGTTAGGTTAGCTCTTTATAAGAGTCGTTGCCAATTGCCATTAAAATTTCAAGGGACTTGATAAACCACTTATAATTTGATAGGCAAATTCAAGGTTTAGATAAGCTCATTCTTATCACAATTATTGGAGTATTTTCTTTATCAACATACTTAACTTATTATCTTTCTTTCATAACAACTTAATCCCCTTCTAATGTTCCACTTGACGATTGATTACAATTTCTAATAGTTTACGATGTATGTGTTATGTAGGTATAATTTCCCCTATCTCGATTTCTCTAAACAGGTGATATATCGCTGAATTCATTTCCATATGAATTATGTTTTTAATCATTTTTTGGATTAGTTTTCTCATCTGGTAACGTTTTATGCCAAATGTTTTATCAAATTAATCTTATGATGGGTAGTTTGCTGTAACTGAATTTCGGATTTTGTTATGGTTTTCGGTGTTTACAAATAGAGAGTGGTGCGTCAGTGCGTCATTCACATCACATCCCTACGTGGGATAGCGTGTAGTTTAAAATAGCTGACCTAGAGCAATGTGTAGTCGAAATCCTAAAATACTCGGTTATAATTAGATGGACACACCCACCACGCGTTCGTTTCGTCTGCTGCGCATTGACGTCACGGGCGCGGCCGGTGCAACAGTTCGAAAATCGAAATCCGAAAGCTTTCTGGCGCGTCACTTGGCCCTTGGCAGAATACGATCGTTTCCCATGCCAACAAAGAGTAATGTTCTATAATGATGGTAGTAGGTAGACAACCTATTTATAGGATGTTGCCGGCGTCAATATTGATCGGGTTGAGTACTGGGCTCGGCTTATGTTCGGAATCACGAGACGGGTGCCTATATCTACTAACATAACATTAATGCTCTTTACGTCTAGAAACATGGTTTCAGAAACAGCAGTGCATGAAACGTCAATTGGCCCAGGGCATTCATGTCAGTCATTCGAGTGCAAATACTACTCCATTTATCAGTTAACGGAAAGGCATGAAAATAACATGATATTAAAACCGACAATATTTATCTAACGAAAACAGGATGACTTACAAAGAAAAAAAATTAAAGAAATACGAACCGTGCGGGTTAACAAATGCAAATAACAGTTGTTAAAACACAGTCTATGGAAGCCACAGCAAGCTCTGCCCGGTCCATAGGGAGTTAGGGATGAGGCTGAGGGACCGATTGTACGCAGATGGCAATGTGAGCCTGTGAGCGTGTGAGGGTGTATAGTCCATGGGGGAGTGGACATAATGCCATTACATTGAAAGGGTAGTCTGTACCTAAAGTACCTATTGCAGATATTCAAATCGGTCTGATTGAGTGTCCAGTAATTACTGCAAGGTAGAAATCGATTTTCTGTTACTTCTTAGCGAACGCTTATTATACATGTTGTGGATAAATTGGACCATTTTTATATGAACTCCTTGACGTTTAGGGTAACTAGGGACGGACGGACAGACAACATATGTTTCTAGTAGAAAAAATATTTCTCAAGCGAACTGCTGTCTGTAAAATTATTTCTGAATAACTGAATTATATCTCTTAAAATTATTTCTTTCTCATTGAGGGAGGCCGTGTCCCAGCAGTGGGAACATTATAGGCTGATGATGAACTGAATTATAATCTCTGTGATACTTTTAGACATACTACTTTTGGTGTACCACAGGGCAGTATTTTGGGGCCCACAAACGATTTAATTTCAATAAAGGTAAAGGGCGTAAAACACCTCTTAACAAAGCTGAAAGCCCCAGTCGCGTCATTGCGATCATTTTTTTGTTCCACATCATACCTGGGAACCTTCTAGTTACGGAGATATTAGGGGTCAAAGTTCCATGTTTTAGACAAGCTTTTTTTTTAATTAATGTTTTTGTTGCAAGATTTTTCAATCCATCCATCAGCACAATGTTTTGTGTGCTTTACATTGAGTTCTAAACATGATACTTAGTTTGATGTACGGAATACTTGGTTGATGGCTTCGTGATGAGGTGGTTTCTTACAGTTTATCTCATGAGTCATTATGACTCATGTTCTAAAAAAACCAGCCAAGAGCGTGTCGCGCCACGCTCAGTGTAGGTTCCGTAGTATCCCGTCCGTCACAATAAGTGTTCCCACGTATGAGTTTGGAAATTATTTTGGATAACTTTTTGTCTTTTTTGTACAAAAACTGTTGTTTCCATCCAAGTTCAAAATGATTTTCCTAGAAAGTCCTTATAAAGTTCTACTTTTCAGATTTTTTTTCATATTTTCTAAACTTATGGTTCAAAAGTCAGAGGGGAGGGGACACATTGTTTTTTACTTATGGAACGATTATTTCCGAAATTATTGACATTATCAAAAAATTATTCTAGTAAACCCCTATTCATTTTTAAATACCTTTCCAACAATAGCACACGTTAGGGTCGAAATTAAAAAAAAAATTGGTTGTCTGTAAAGTCGGTTTACGGACGATAGATTTACGTGATAACGTCATAATCATTATTTTATGTAATACTAGCTTCTGCCAGCGGCTTCGCCCGCGTGAAGTTTCAAAATTGTCCCATGGGATCTTACTACCGGGATAAAAAGTATCCTATGTGTTAATCCAGGTTATAAACCATCTGTGTGCAAAATTTCATCCAAATCCGTTCAGTAGTTTTTTCGTGAAAGAGTAACAAACATACATCCACGCGACGGAAGCTTAAAAAATCAAGTAATTTCTCCCGTTTTCCCAACATTTCCTTACACTGCTCTGCTCCGATTCATTGTAGTGTGATGAAAAGTATACTATAACCTGCCCAGGAGTTCGAAGAATAACTGATGTTATTTTTTTTAATTGGGGTTGAGTGAGAATATTATAAACGTAAGAGTAAACAAATATAATAATAACAAATCTCCGAACTGCTAAGCTATCGGGAGTTACACGTGTTATTGTGAGTCAACTATAAAAGATAGACATATGCTGTCTTGGGATATTTTTTATATAATTTTATGTGGAATATTTCCGTCATACATGATTTCTATGTAGCTTTAACCATTAAGGCTGCACACGCGACGGAAGCTAAAAAAACCAAGTAACTTCTCCCGTTTTCCCAACATTTCCTTTCACTGCTCTGCTCCTATTAATGGTAGCGTGATGAAAAGTATACTATTACCTGCTCAGGAGTATGTAGAATAATTGTACCAAGTTTCGTTAAAATCCGTCGAGTAGTTTTTTTTTCTATAAATAACATACAGACAGACAGACAGACAGACAGACAAAAATTTTACTGATTGCATTTTTGGCATCAGTATCGATCACTAATCACCCCCCGATAGTTATTTTGTAAATATATTTCATGTACAGAATTGACCTCTCTACAGATTTATTATAAGTATAGAAGACAAAAAAGGAGGTGGAACGTTACTATGGAACGTTACTATTTTTCATGAGTGTTGCTGGTATTATCAATTTATAAGACGTTATCACGTCAAAATCACTATCCACTTTACCTAAGGGCCCTACCCTAATATTTTTTTTTTCCAATTTTGACAGACGGACGGACAGACAGATATGGCGAAACTATAAGGGTTCCTAGTTGACTACGGAACCCTAAAAAAACAAGTTTGATAAAGATATTCTATCATGAAGATCCTAAGCTAGGCCTATTCTAACCACGTAGATTCTATATCCCATCTACTATACATGTGGCCGTTGCCATGTTTCGCGTCAAATATTCACCGCATGAAATCTGCCGAAGTGCCGACACCCCTCACACACACATGCTCACAGCCCACCCCGATGCAGGCGAGGGTCAAGGGCGAGAGCGGGCGGACGATCGATCCCATTGCCCCCTTTCACCCCCGCACACGCCCCGTCGACGTCTACCCGACTAGACTGGTATGCGGTTCCGAACCAACTTACGAATACAACTGTTCCATTCCTTATTTTTTCTGTCATAAGGTTCGCAGCTTTGTCTTTGGTTTCAGAAGGTTTTGGTACATCACAGCATCTTGAGATATTGAATTTGTCTAGAATATGGAATTTTACCTCGCTATTGAAATTAGATTTTCCGTGCAAAGGTTTTGTTAGGCATGTGGTGGATAGGACCTTGTGTGACTTTGGGGGCTAAGGACCCCCGTTCAACAATTCACTTTTATTTTACCTAAAAACGATGTATCAATTCGTATTTCGTAAATAAATGTCAACGCAACTCCAGTTTTACCCAAATCATAAATCACTTAAAAACCAGCCTCTATTTTTAGCCAGAATATCAAAAATCCATCTCTTTTGCCTTTCACTGATAGGTTGATAAAAAATGCCTGCAAAAGGACAGCCTGTCCTGTCCGCCCTTCATCACAGACGTCCTTTTATCTGGCGGCCATATTAATGAGACTATTCAAACGAAAACCTGTCTAGTGTGATTGTGATAGGAGTCAGATTAGCTATTTAAGTATGCATTGTTCATATATGGCTGGACTTCTAAATGTGGAAGTAGGCCAGTTTGCATCAGATCGCAGTCCAGTGACGCGATCATACGTGAAATGTGATCATGGACAATTAAGTTCTGCCCTACTTACAGCTGCATTGCAACTGCTACTAATAGGAGTCGTGAATTACCTACAGGCAACAAACACAACGCACTTAGGGCTTACGGCCGAATACTGAAACGCCACTCAAATATGCTCCTAAATTTTAATTTCGAATGTCCACGTCACTTTTGAGTATCCTGAGCCAAGAGTTCAAATCTCGGTGGGACCTTCCGAAGTCAATATCTTGGATTTATCAATGACTTCACATTTTTTAAACCATTTTCTACTACATAAAAGCTTCCTAAATTTTGAGTTGCGTTTCAGAATTCGGCCGTTAGTTGCAGTTTTTAACATACAATCACACTGGCTGGAATCCCAGAAGAGTGAAGGGTACCTACGGCACACCCTTTCGCCAATAATTAATAAGTCCCATGCATAAGGGCGAGCTCTAGTGCTCGAGCCGCTCCAGGGTACTACTGAGAAATTCCTAATGGATGTTTGGTAAAACCCAAAACCACATTCCCCGACTTGAGAATCGATTTTCGAGTTAGACTGCTTGAATTGTAATCGTGTGCAAAGAAAATATCTCAGTCTTTGACACTACATTAATTTTGCTATACCGTCATGTTTCGCTCTTCTAATAATTACGTGCCGCACGTCTTGCAAAGACAAACATGTAGAATTTGCAAAACAGGATATGCGGAAGATGATGTTGTTGTTTTTCTATAAAACATCTAGCGTAAGTTATACATACGTCATCGTAGATATTTCTGCTAGCTTTACAGAAAGTTGACGACATGCATAACTTCAATTGGTATTCGGATCAACCTGCTACGAATTACATAACGTAGTTTTATAACTTGTAAACAAGTTGGCGAGGCAGTTTATAATCGTTAAAATATTGTTACGAGCTGGGTATGAGATAAATTAATTACTACCGATTAAACAACACAATAACTTTATTAATCACAAAACAATCAAAACTTAATCACAAATACACTACTGTTTACTATTCACTTAGATATCGCACTTGTAGTTCACTTGGATTCGCTTCGTTGTGTCGCTAAAACAAGACTGCCGGTCGCGGCCCTGAGCGCTCTATTTATACAACACACCAGACACACCAGAATAACGACGAACATTCGAGAGGGTCCTAAAAAAACACTAACAAAAAATAGCAGATAGATACAAAAAATAGAGGTACCTACTTACAAGGTTGGCATTACCTACTTGTACAAAACAAACAAATATGAACCTTATGCCCTAGGCGTACGGTCGAAATTCTAATGTCTTTGTATAAATAGGTCGCGAGTTTGTACCTACCTAACTTTAAAACTAATAATAATAGAATACTCTCGAACTTCTAACGTACACACATTGTAATCACTGGCTTTCTCGAATGTTCTAGTAGGTCCGATGTAACACTGCCCCCTCCTTAGACATGCTCGTCCCGAGCATCATTAGTCCCGTAGTATCGCGCCAACCGGTCTACATGCACAATCTTAGGTGCACCTCGTGGACCCTTCTGTATTCGGTAGGTGACATCGTTGATCCTAGTCACGACTCGGTATGGTCCATCCCATTTTGCTTGTAACTTCGGAGACTTCCCCTTGCTCCGCACTGGGTTATGCAACCACACCAGTGAACCCTCGTCGAAACCCCTACCGTTTGCTTTCCGGTCATAACGGGTCTTCATCTTCTCAGACATCTGTTGGCCAGACTGTCGGATATGCTCATAAACATCGTTCAACTTATTACGCAAGTCATTCGCGTAATCTGTTACGCTACATGGAGCATCAGGGGGAGTTCCAGTGATTAAATCAGCAGGTAACCGTAATTCCCTTCCAAAGTTCGCGAAGGCTGGTGTCACAGTCGTACTTTCGTGGACTGCACTTCGGTAAGACAGAAGAAACGGCTGTATGTGTTTGTCCCAATCCCTTTGCCGGCTTTCCACAACTTTCGCCAGATATCTTTCCAACGTTTGGTTGAATCGTTCCACCATTCCATCGGATTGTGGGTGGTAAGAGGTGGTTCTGGTTTTATAGGTACCCATCAATCGACAAGTCTCTTGAAATACTTGCGATTCAAAATTTCTTCCTTGATCGCTGTGTATTTCTAAGGGTACTCCAAAACGACAGAAGACTTCTTGGACTAATTTATCTGCGACAGTTGTTGCTTCTTGGTTAGGAATGGCGAAGACTTCCGGCCACTTCGTGAAATAATCCATGACCACCAGGAAGTACTTGTTTCCGCTCTCACTTACTGGAAATGGTCCCGCAACGTCTAGTGCTATCCGCTCCCAAGGGGCTCCAACGTTGTACACTTTTAATGCACCTCTGCTGCGTGTCTGGGGTCCTTTCACGGCCGCACAACTGGCACATTTGCGGCACCAGTCCTCCACATCATCTCGACAGTGGATCCAGTAGAAGCGTTCCCGAATTTTTAGGAGAGTCCTTTTAACCCCCATATGTCCTCCAGAACATCCATCGTGGTAGAGCCGTAGAACATCCGGTACCTTAGCTTTAGGGACAACCATTTGTAGATGACAACTGTCCCCTTTAGCGTTTTCCCATTTACGGCACAAGACTCCATCCTGGATCACCAAGCTGTTCCATTGCGCCCAATAACTCTTTGTGATGGAACTCATCGCAGCCACATCACTCCACTTGGGTTTAGGAACACCAGCTTTGATCCACTCGAAGATTGGTTTGATGTCCGAGTCATTTTGCTGAGCTTGCTGTAGGGTCTCTTTCCATTCATCGCTGAGATCCGTTCTAAGCATCCTCACGGGCACTACCTCCTTAGTCTCTTGCCTGGCACAGTGCTTACAGTCTTTAGGACAGGGTCTCCTTGACAAGGCGTCTGCATTACCGTGAGTTCTCCCACTGCGATGTTCAGTTATGAAATCAAACTCTTGGAGTAGTTCTATCCATCTCGCCACTTGTCCCTCTGGATTCTTGAACTGTAATAGCCACTTCAGTGCAGCATGGTCAGTTCGTAGTTGAAATTTACGTCCCAGCAAATATTTACTGAAGTGCTGCACTGTCTTTACTACAGCGAGGAGCTCCCGTCTTGTAACGCAATAATTTCTTTCAGGTTTCGACAAAGACTTGCTGAAGTAGGCTATTACAACCTCCCGGTCTCCTTTCCGTTGAGACAGCACGCCCCCAATTCCAGTATTACTGGCATCCGTGTCAACTATGAAGTCATTTTCAGTGTCAGGATATCCCAAAATAGGTGTGTTGCACAGACGTTTCTTTAATTCCTGAAATGCGACGTCGCAGTCCTCGTCCCAACAGAATTGCCTCTTTTCCTCAGTGAGTTTGTGCAGAGGTTTTGCAATGTCCGCAAAATTCTTGACAAACCTTCGATAGTAGGAGCACAAACCCAGGAATGCTCTGACCTGTGTCTTGTCTTTCGGAACTGGCCAATCTTTGACGGCGACTACTTTTTCTGGGTCTGTTTGAACACCTTCCCCCGAAACTACGTGTCCTAAGAAGTTCACTTGCTGTCTGAAAAACGAGCACTTTTTCGGACTTAACTTGAGATTTGCTGTTTGGATTTTCGACAGCACTCGGTTGAGGTTTTTAAGGTGATCTTCAAATGTACGGCCCACTATGATTATGTCGTCTAAATAGACAAGACATGCGTCTCCAATCAATCCGGCGAGTACTTGCTCCATCAGTCTTTCAAACGTCGCAGGAGCGTTGCACAAACCAAATGGCATAACTTTAAACTGCCATAGCCCTTTTCCTGTTGAGAATGCAGTTTTCTCCTTGTCCTTGGGGTCTATTTCTACTTGCCAGTAGCCACTCTTCAGATCAAGTGTGGTAAACCACTTCATACCAGTCAGCGTGTCCAGTGTGTCATCGATCCTAGGCAGCGGGTAGCTGTCCTTTTTCGTGACGTCGTTCAGTCGTCGATAGTCCACACAGAAGCGCATACTGCCGTCCTTTTTCTTTACCAGGACCACAGGAGAACACCATGGACTCGATGAAGGCTCTATAACACCGTCCTTCACCATTCCCTCAATCATGGTTTCTACCTCTTTTTCTCGTGCAACTGGCAGTCTTCTTGGTCGCTGACGGATAGGTAACTCGTTACCTGTATTAATCTGGTGCTGAACAAGTCCAGTTCTCCCTATGTCAGCATCATTCGAAGAGAAAATGTTGGCGTACTGAAGTAACATCTTCTTAGCCTTGTCCCTTTCTCCTTTAGTTAAATCGCAGTTTTCCAAAAGCGTTGACACGTCAAATTTTGAACTGCGAATTTCATTTCCGGTAGGGACATCTTGCAATTGACGCATCCAGGCTACTTCCTCGCAAGTGCCGATCAAGGTGCCCTTCTTAATCACTTGCTCCTGGTCACTTGGATTTAGTATGCGTACTGCTGAGATGTTGGTGGCCTTGACCAAAGTTCGTGCCATCTTCCATGGGAAGTCATTGTTCACCCTTTCTATCAGTACACTTCGATCTCTTTGTCCAGAATTCCGTGGCAAACAAATTGGCACAATCGTTTCTGATCTGCGAGGAAGAACAATCTTCTTCAAGCAGTACACTTTCCCTGACGGTGCACCTTCCATGAAGACTTCCTCTGAACCACATTTCAGTACTCCTTGATCAACGTCGATCTCACAACGATATTTCCGCATGAAGTCCAAGCCCAAGATGCAATCGTCCACTATGTCAGCCACGATGACATTCTGCTTGTAAAATCTGTCACCCAGTTTTAACTCTACCTCCTTCTTGCCTCGGACGGTTATGTGCTGACCGGTAGCTGTTAGTAAATGTATACGGTCGTGCTTATTGAAGTAGTCCCCAAGAAACCGACTTGCTAGTTTGGAATTGACGACCGTGTGAGATGCTCCAGTATCCAACGTCAGTTTACATGGTGTTCCATTGACTTCGCCTTTGATGGTCAGGCTGTTCCCGTCATGTGCTTGCGAGATCAAGATTCTCGGGGCTTTTTCAATACCAGCCAGCACCCGCCCCCCAGTCCTGGCATTTACTCGTTTCCCTGCTGTGGCTGGGCAGTCACTTCAGCCACTCTTTCCTGCTGATCTTCTCTCGGGGTGCTGCGCTTAGGACAGCTGGACCGAAGATGACCCCTTTCTCCACAAGTGTAGCACCTAGGACTATACCCTTGCGGGCGGTCGCGTACAGGTGATGCTACAACCTCCCTGACGCGGTGCGTTCGGTGGTCTTGCCTCACTGCCTCTACTTCTAAGGCATGGGCCAAGGCGTCCTTCAATGTCTCGTGATGCCCAAGTCTCACGGCGGCTCTAACTTCTAAGTCACGTATTCCATCAACGAACGCCTGTACCAGATTTCCATCAATCAGTGCAGGGGCAGACTGGTAGGCTTTCCGAACGAGTTTTTCAACTTCCAGAGCCCACTGCTGTAGGTTCTCGGCACTTCGTTGAAAACGGTCCTTCAACTTGGCACGGAATACGTGCTCCAGATGCGCGTCGCCGTATCTGGACTCCAACGCCTCCAGCAGCTGCTCGTAGGTTACATCCTTGCCGAGTGCCTCCAGAATAGTTAAAGCCTGGTCTCGGAGGCCCAAAGTGAGCGCGGTCATGGCTTGTGGTTTTGTCCATCCATTCGCCTTCATGACGGCCTCAAACTGTATTTTGTAAGCCGACCACGAAGATGTGCCGTCGAATGGAGGCACTTTAAAACCACGCGAAGATGGTGCAGCAATCACCGAAGCTACAGTCCCGCCTTCAGTCTTCAGTTCGCCCAAAGCCTTCTTTACCCCAGCAATCTGAACTTCGGCCTCCGAGATGCGATTCTCATGCTGGTGGACCTGTTCTTTCATCAACTTGATGTCCTTGCCAAAACTTGCATGCAGATCCTTTATGAGGAGCATCTGCGCGTCCTGGCGGCGGACCTGCTCCTCTTTGTCCTGCTGCAACTGCTCTTCCAACCGGCGAGCCTGCTCCTCTTGACGGCGAGCCTGCTCCTCTTGACGGCGAGCCTGCTCCTCCTTGTCTCGCTGCAGTTGCTCTTCCAATCGGCGAGCCTGCTCCTCTTGACGGCGAACTTGCTCCTCTTGACGGCGAGCTTGCTCCTCCTTGTCTCGCTGCAGTTGCTCTTGCAATCGGCGAGCCTGCTCCTCTTGACGGCGAACTTGCTCCTCTTGACGGCGAGCTTGATCCTGCAGCAGCGCCATTAAAGCTGACAAGTCTGGCGCCCCTGATGCTGGAGAAACTCCGGATGGGCCAGCGACTGGCTGTGACGTAGGCTGGACACCACCCGGTGTCTGTGTCGGAGAATCCCCAAACCGCCTTTGGTCCATATCCTGCTGTCGCTGACTTCTGGTACGGATACCGTCCGTGTCGTCCTTTGGTAGGATTGGCATAATTTATCTCTCACTTCTGACACCAATTTGTTACGAGCTGGGTATGAGATAAATTAATTACTACCGATTAAACAACACAATAACTTTATTAATCACAAAACAATCAAAACTTAATCACAAATACACTACTGTTTACTATTCACTTAGATATCGCACTTGTAGTTCACTTGGATTCGCTTCGTTGTGTCGCTAAAACAAGACTGCCGGTCGCGGCCCTGAGCGCTCTATTTATACAACACACCAGACACACCAGAATAACGACGAACATTCGAGAGGGTCCTAAAAAAACACTAACAAAAAATAGCAGATAGATACAAAAAATAGAGGTACCTACTTACAAGGTTGGCATTACCTACTTGTACAAAACAAACAAATATGAACCTTATGCCCTAGGCGTACGGTCGAAATTCTAATGTCTTTGTATAAATAGGTCGCGAGTTTGTACCTACCTAACTTTAAAACTAATAATAATAGAATACTCTCGAACTTCTAACGTACACACATTGTAATCACTGGCTTTCTCGAATGTTCTAGTAGGTCCGATGTAACAATATGTAACACTGCCAAAATTACAATTCGGAATACATATTGGGCACTTTCATGTTCGTGAGCGGCATTTCATTTAATATTTACGTAGGTTAGTGTATTGTGAACAGAGACAAGCAAAGGTTACGTTTTCCGTATAACTATCACATTATTTTATACACACAATTCTGCAAAAGTAATATTTTATTGCAGAATTATCGACACGAACTTTCCAATCAAATGCAAATCAAATCTCTTCACGTATAGGTAGGTAAATCTACCTACCTACTTATTTCCGATATCTAAGTTTCTCTTAAACTATTCACTAAAGAGCACATCATAACTTCAGTTATTTTTATATCTAAGGTTCGATCTTTGGTCCTTTAATATTAAACCGCTTTTTAAATTTCACTTTTTCGCCTAATAGGTAGGTCTTTTAGCTTAAAAGATTTTTGAAACAAAAAAACAAAAATAGGAACTGCACAAACATTTTGTAGGAAGGTACACTCTTCAAAGAAGAGTCTTATTTCAAATTAATTTTAATAATAATATGTACTTATATCATAAAAGATGTTTGGTAAACTTGGTAGTCTTTGATCCAAATGGGTGTATGACTTTGCAATAACCTATTTAGCTAGAGGTTATACTTTAAATAAGCTCGAATGTTTTAGAAAAGTTGGCAACACAACACATTTATCAGAGCAAGTGACTAAAAGTATTATAAGTATGAAGATGAAAAAAACCGAGTTCATAAGATTGTGAAGCAATAGGTACTAGGTATCGCATAGACTTGTGGATACTGGATAAGACCTACAAGTCCTACAACACCAAGAAGTGATGTATCTCGTGTAGGTCTTGTCAATGCGGAAACTACCAACACATAGGTAGGTGGTGAGCATTATTGACATATTTACCTACCTAGGTATTACGCAAAGTACTTATTCAGAAAATCCGAATAAGCCGAAGCTGAATTTAAGACTGATAAACAATTTCTAATTAAAACAGAAATAAAATACATGAATTCAACGAATTTACACAGGTAAAACAAATAACAAGTGTCGTCAAGGTTCCTAAAACATATTCACACCATCCAAGAATACAACAAAATATTACGTATTCCAGTACCGAATCATTTTACAATACAATGGTCTAACTAACGCGTTTGTATTCTATGCACTGCGCAAGTTTCCTTCGTTGACTCATTTCTTATGAACTTGTGGATCTTGTGATCCTGTGGAAGTGGTGTCTTAATAATGTTTATAGGCATCGTTTTAATTTTATAGTCATCGTACCTACTGACTGCGAAGAACTTGACTGATTTCTACAATTTCTTTGTTTTTTTTTGAGTTTTGAGATTCATGTTCCCAAGGACCAATTTTGATAACAATTATCGAATAAGCCTTAATTTGGAATGGAACCAGATACCTAAACGTGGACGAAGAGTATGTTAGCATCGTAGCAAGTGCTGTTTTGTAGTTTCAGAGTTACAGTAAATGGGAGAAAAGGAGTGAGTGTATGTATGTATAAGTGTTGGAGTAACTTTTAAATGAAATAATATTAAAAATCACATGTTTCTCACAACGCTGTTGGTGATAAGGCTGACTAATTACTAGGCAGTAAGTAATTAAAAAACTTGTCGATAGCAAAAACAGACTCATCTGATATCCGGCGTGGCACTGAGTCACCACCCAGTTAAGTTAATAAGATAAATAAATATTGTTTACATGATGTGTCACGTCCATACATACATTCGTACAAAACTTGTTTGCTCAAATGTTTTAATATCGTAAAAGAATTTCGAAAATGTAGGTACCTACGCCACGCAGCCATTTCATTTTATATTATAGCTAAAAAAGACAACCGATCTAGCTGATACAACACACTAGCAAGTGGCTAATGCAGAATTAAAGAAAAAAAAACCTTAGAAAATAACGAGCAAACCGATACCGTTCTCGGTGCAGTAAATCAAACGAATATAATTAAAATGGCCTGATCCAGTTCAAAACACTAACGATGAAGACTGAAAAGATTTTGAAAGTACAGTAACCCGTTAAAATAATCAGAGCATGTTTGAATTTTGTCTGAATTTGAGAATCATCATGAATATTAATAGAAGACGTTGCACTTTGTACGATATCTATGATATTTTACCAGTATTTTCGCATCGGAAGAAATAATGAAGATCATATCGTTCAAAATGTTTACGAGGAATTGATGAGCAGAAATTGCACAGTAGAATATTTGTTCAATGACTTTGCGGAAGAACGGAACCGAATGAGTGAAAAACCAAATAATTAGTAGGGTACAGTTGATCACTTCATTGGAATTTAGAATGCCAATTCAATTTCATCAAGAGTTTCAAAATGTTTCACCTTAGTCAGAATTACGAATTCGATTCGAAGAATCTGAAGAGGAAAAAAGTAATCTTTGGCTTGGGGCATGGTACCCCGGCCAAAGAGCACTTTTTTGAATGAAGAAGGTCCTTGTATCTAGTGGCTGAGTGAGAGTACTTACTCAAAAAATGTGCCAAGGGCTTATTCACAATGAATAAGCTCTTACCACATTCTCTTCGTTGTGTTTCAAGGATTCACCGGATCCTTATGTTGAAACAAAATTTTTAACGGTAATCCTATGCTATGCTATTTTATCTTTTGTGTTTGGCTTAGCTTGCAAATGGTTTCCATTTTCTATGACAGTCGGTCTTTCCACAAAGTTCGAATGAAATAGGTACAGCGACGAAGCAGTTTGTTTTACAAACATTAGTTAATTAGCTAGCTATTGTTTGTAAACTGTAACGGGAACGATGTCATCGTCATGTTACCTATTGCATACTCAAAGGTTGCTAAATGTACTTTAAAAATGTGCTACTTATTAGTCACTGGTCATAACTTACAAGGAACTGAATTAGTGGTCTCCACCGAGTCAACTGTATTGACTCATCGCCGTAGTACGCACGCATGCGACCCAAGCGCCATGACTCACAGAATTGCTTGACGGGCGAAGCCCGGAACAGATCAAGCGCAGTTTAATCAACGTTGTCTAAACAACTGGCGTGTAATGCCAGAGGTTAGACTTCGTGATCCCCAACATAATCATTACAGTACCATTTCTATGAAACTTTCATCGAATCTTTACAACTTAATAATGATCAGAAAGTGTTCGCGGCTGTGTTCTCACGTTTTTTGCTGGGATCTGTATTGCAGAAACAGTGCAGCTGATGTTTCTTTCTAGGCTTGACTAGGTAATTAGTACACTGCGGATAGATTGAGATCACAAAAGGTGTAGACATCTTGTACAAGCGTAGTTAAATACTGCCTGTATTGAACGTTATAACTTACTCAAGTAACACTCATACTTTCACAGGGGGTACACCAATACTAATCCATCGGAAATGCGTCTAAATGGCCCTTTGTGTTGAGTCAAGTAACGACATAATGAATAGTGAACCGACACAACCCTTGTCGTTGGTGCGTCACAGCACAGATAATGTGCAGACATCAGTGACTCCAGTAAATGACTCACTGTCGTGATATTCGTGTCTCCATGCGTCTCTCGTCCCACCCGACGCGTTAACATTTTATATTGATAAAATAATGCTTCTTTGCTAACTGTCTAGCCGAGCTCTTTGTCTCTGAGTACGCGTTAGTGTTATATCTTCGAAGAAATATTCAGCTCTTCATATTGTAATTTTCGAATCAATCATTTATAGTAGGTTCTTTTATTTCGTGAGGTGGTGTTACTTTAAAATTTAACTATGTTCATTTTGCACACAGAGAGCAAGCCACAAGGGTGTATCTTTTTGCTTCCCTTTTTTATGCCATTGCTCTATACTTTCTTTACCCCTCTGTTATTAAATATATTCGCGTCGTCTTACTCGCTTTTATTTTTAAATTCAAGTCTATCGGGTTTAATTTCAATGGAGTAATAGGTATTTTGATGTAAGTCTAGACCAATTTCATTTTTCTTCTTGGCATAATTCCTTGGCTTAGTGCTTGGCAACTAGGATCTGAAGTTTCTCTTTTAATATTTCTCTGTGTAGTTTGCTTCGTCCCGTTTGCAATGAACGAAAATGGAAGCCTTTTCCTTTCATGCACTTCCCTTTATTTCTTCATTTAATTCAGGCTTGCCAAAACCTACTCGATCATGTTCGTGCGGCAAACGTGGACAGAAATTTATTAAGCAATACAGGTTGGAAAAACAACATACTTTCAAGAAAGATTCTTATATTCTTGGCAAATAATTTTTATACTCTTTTGTAGAATATACATGTGCAAATGAATCCGTTTTTGAACTGGTTTTTACAATTTCTTAGCAGCCTGGAAGAGACTGTATTTGGGTCCGGTTTAATGTCAATGGGCTTGCCCTCTATTCTATTACGTCCACGGTACTTTAACATAACTGGGGAAATGTGTACAATACACCTGTCCTCAACCGTTTGGGATAACAGAGGAGATGTATACTTATGTAGTCTCTGGACAGTGGCAAATGAGTCCTCGACCTCTGTGCCTCTGTGGTCACGCGTCAGTCAATGCCTTTACCCGCAGGCTACTATCACTTTCTTTGGACAGGTCTTCGCAAATTGAAGACACCTTCACCTGCTTTACATAATTCCATAAGTCAATGAACTTAAGTTAGACACAAAAAAACAAACCTAAGTACGGTTACATTACGGTTATTCATATTTTATTACTGTCTTCATTACATAGAAAATACCTACCTACTTGATTTAAAAATGGCAAAACAGGCAATTCTTGCTTGAGGACATTTAAAATTACAGTAGCTTCGCTCCCCAATTCCCCACCCAACGTTTTACGTGTGACAGTGAAGTGTGAAGTTAGAGAAATTGTGAACATTATGTTTTAAACTAGAGTCTTACACCTACAGCCTACCTAGATAACATGATACAAGGTACCTATAACCAAAAAAGAAGACAAAAGTAAAGCTAAAAATCTTTGAGTCTTATAAATTGAGAAACATTTTATTTAGTGGGTAGGTACCTAAGTAATTAAATTCAAACTAATTTGTAATCTTCTATTCACATAAAAAAACTAAAAACGAAAGTTATCAAATATGGTGATCAATCGTTACGTTTGTATATAAATGACGACGATATACTACGACTTGTTTACAAAAACCTAGTTTTTGCATAATTTATTTGACAAAATTTCACTTAGGTAATTTGCAGTAAGGTAGGTATGTAACGGAAAAATCTGCAAATATTGGTAAAACTGATCCTTTTTATACTTACTGCAAAAATATGGTTCCAAAATTACCTAGGTAACATAGGTATTAGGTAACCACCTAGTTTACAGTACCTACCTAGTCACTGGAACCAACAAACTATTCCTCAGGCAGGCGAACCGCGAAAGTACGTACCTACCTACCTAGGTTCAATTTACTAAGAAGGTAGGTAAGGTACCTAAATATAGGAAACTTACCGAGTCATCAACAGGAAAAATGAAGACAAATGAATATAAGTTAGAGTAAGCTTATTCAAGTAATTACAGCAATTCATTAACTTAATTGTCTAACGCTAGATGTAAATAATAGAGATTAAAATCACACTGCATCCAACCAACATCAAACGCAGGCGGTACAATTTCATACAGGCTATTAAACGACCAACATAAATAATCGTCGAAATATTTGCAGCGATATTGCGCATACAACCTTCTCAACTTGGCTAAGTTATTTGCCGCCTTCCAGACGGTATTGAATGGAATCGCTTTGCCACTAGACACAAACACTATCACAAAAATTGTTTGTGTTGGAGTGCGACATGTACGTACAACGACCGTTGCCTGCCACCGTGCACCAATCAGAAGTCAGGATTTTACCCATGCCCATATATGGTAAGGCCATCGGTTGCGGCAAGCGGGGAACTCGGGCGAGTCCATTTCTATGGAAAAAATAATAACATTCCTTTTTCGAATTGTAACAATTGCATGGCATCTGTCAATTAGGCCTGTCAGTGGAAGTATTTTGTAGGTCGTTTTCAATGATATCGCGGCGTAATTATTAGGAAAATTTGGTATTATTTAGCACCTACAGAGGTCCGTTGGGCGAGTCGATTGAATCGCGGGGCGCCGGCGTACGGCGTATTCTAGTGAAGCAGATCGACCGACCTCAGCGAGCGAGCGAGCAACAGAAAGAAACCGGCCGGCATTCATTTCTCACGGTTCGCGAACGCTGCGGTTATTGTCTCTTAACGATTATTACTGGTAAGTGACGTTATTTTTTATATTAATTGTATATTTTACATAGTTTGTACTTTGTTTTTATGGCAAATTTCCAACAAGGGTTGATTTTTAATATTGGTTACCACCAGAGGTGTGCGTCCTCGTGGTTCTGTCTTCTGTGTAAAAAATATGTGTCAATTAATCAATGTAATCTGTCAGTCAGTTTGATGATTGTGCATCACTGATAACACTGGGCAGATAAGCGCCACTGGCTCTGCCTATCAGGATCTGCAGTGCCCAGTGGTGCACAGCTGTCTTTTTGGAAGTATGCCAATACCTATGCGTTGAACTTTCGTTACTTAATATTTATTTCGTGAGTGAGTGTAAGCAAAGTAAATACGGTGCATTACTGTCAGGAAGCGTCCGTCTGCTCGCTAAATGTTCAATGTGAGCGCCGTTTGAGATCTCGTCGTTATCAAGAGGAGCGCTATCAGTGGCGGGGGTGCGGGCGGGGGTCGGGCGGCGCGCGCAGGCTCCCTGCGCCGCGGAATACCATATATGGCCACGAAAACTCATGTATTGTGCCGTACTGTGCGATTGGTGGAGAAGTCGCCGCGGCGGGGTAGGGGCGCCCCGATAACCAGCCTCATTTATATACTCTGCCTGCCGCGCTCGCCGACATTCCACGAAGTGAGCTCGAGCTGAGGCGTTGTGCAGCATTTACCGAGGCTGTGCAATAGCGAGTTAATTTATTTATTTATTAGGACTATTTAATTAAAAGTAAGTTGATACAGATGTGCAGCCTATTAATTTTTTTGTGATGTTTAGTGATAATAACATAGTGGCGTGAGGAAATAGTGCAATCCCATTAGTGTGTGCGGGTCAGTGACACGTCGCTAGGGTTGGGCGGTTGGGCCGCGTGCCGGCCGGGAGTCTGGGATAGCCGGTTGCGGTAGGGCGTGGCAGTGCTCGGGCACCAACTGACACTTAGCGATATTTGAACTTGAGCGGTCATCAATCTAATTAGAAAGTAACTCATCTTGTGCACGACTTTCTCGCTCGGTAAGAGCAGAGGTCCGTCTTAGTGAAATGTGGTCATGCCGCGTCATGTGCCACGTTTTTTTCCACCGCATCGCCTATCCATACATATCTCGCCTTATTTGGTTTCATTTTGCGACTTCGACTCCGCCGCCCACTTAGCATTGTCCCGTGATGGTTGCGTGTGGGTCTTCTACCCACAGACTACCTAAATGGATGTGATCTGAAACTTGAACTACCTTAGTAGGTTAAACAGTAAGTACTGCAATTTTTTTTAAGTGAAGGTTAACAATTTTTTTTTGTTAATTTCAGACTAATTCAAAATGTGCGACGAGGAAGTTGCTGCGTTGGTAGTAGACAATGGCTCCGGTATGTGCAAGGCCGGGTTCGCCGGTGACGACGCACCCCGCGCCGTGTTCCCCTCCATCGTGGGCAGGCCGCGCCACCAGGGCGTCATGGTCGGCATGGGACAGAAGGACTCGTACGTAGGCGACGAGGCCCAGAGCAAGAGAGGTATCCTCACGCTCAAGTACCCCATCGAGCACGGCATCGTCACCAACTGGGACGATATGGAGAAGATCTGGCACCACACCTTCTACAACGAGCTGCGTGTGGCGCCCGAGGAGCACCCCGTGCTGCTCACGGAGGCCCCCCTCAACCCCAAGGCCAACAGGTAGGTCCCGCGCCCAGCGCACTCGTCCGCATCCACAGCCTCCGAGCTCTGCGTCTGAGCCGCGCCTGACCTTGTGCTTTGTTTTGCAGAGAGAAGATGACACAGATCATGTTCGAGACCTTCAACACGCCCGCCATGTACGTCGCCATCCAGGCCGTGCTCTCGCTGTACGCGTCCGGTCGTACCACCGGTATCGTGCTGGACTCCGGCGACGGTGTCTCGCACACGGTGCCCATCTACGAGGGATACGCGTTGCCCCACGCCATCCTGCGTCTGGACTTGGCCGGTCGCGACCTCACAGACTACCTGATGAAGATCCTCACCGAGCGCGGCTACTCGTTCACCACCACGGCCGAGCGTGAGATCGTGCGCGACATCAAGGAGAAGCTCTGCTACGTCGCACTCGACTTCGAGCAGGAGATGGCCACCGCCGCCTCCAGCAGCTCCCTGGAGAAGTCCTACGAGCTTCCCGACGGACAAGTCATCACCATCGGTAACGAACGATTCCGTTGCCCTGAGGCTCTCTTCCAGCCCTCATTCTTGGGTATGGAAGCTTGCGGCATCCACGAGACCACATACAACTCGATCATGAAGTGTGACGTCGACATCCGTAAGGACCTGTACGCCAACACAGTTCTGTCCGGAGGTACCACCATGTACCCCGGCATCGCCGACCGTATGCAGAAAGAAATCACAGCTCTGGCCCCGTCCACAATGAAGATCAAGATCATCGCGCCCCCAGAGAGGAAGTACTCCGTATGGATCGGTGGATCGATCCTCGCCTCCCTCTCGACCTTCCAGCAGATGTGGATCTCGAAACAGGAGTACGACGAGTCTGGCCCCTCCATTGTGCACAGGAAGTGCTTCTAAGCGCGCCGCGACCCGCTGCCGACAGCAGCCCGCGGCCCGGCCGGTCCCGCGGCCGGCTGCTCAATTCAGGCTTGTAATCTCCGTTAATTTAATTGTACGTAAGATATTATTGTAATTAAATCGTAATAGTGACGGCAGGACGGAGCGCGGCGCCGCGGGCGCGCCTCTCCCGCCGGCCTCGGTACTGCACTCGCCAAAGGATCTTTTGTAATCTCATGAATGATGATTGTATGTGCTGAAACGGATAAGACTACTTTCTTACTAGGTCATTTATAAATTATAAAAAATGAAAAAAATACAAAAAAAAAACTGAAAAATTTACCTGCCTTTTCTTTTATGTTCCTTTTACACACCACAAACACATGACATAGATGCATGCTCGTTATCTGAGCGCAACGACCGACATTGACCCATGTATGAAAATAGAACGAACTTGGAGCAGTCTAGTCCAGAAATAGCCGGCCGGCCGCCAGACGGGCAACATGTTTTTACTAGCTGTATGGTAGGGATGTTACATTTAATCATAATACTAGCGCATATCTATAAACATAACATACCTAGTCGTAATCAAAACATTCGATAAAAATCACGTAGGTGGGTGGTTTTCAAAAAAAATGTTCGTTGCGTAACGGAATTCCACCCAGAAAAAAAATAACAATATTGAAATTAAACAAGTTATCGGCTAACGAGTTATATCATGTTTAAAAAAATAATAAAATATAATATGATATGTTGCTAATTTAACGAGAAATACATATTTTAAGGAGGGATGGTAGCTAATAAGTTCCGTTACGTCACAATATTTAGATTGGTATTAAAACTCAGTGGTAAATTAAATCAGTTTATTTTTTATTTAAATATATTTTAACAAGAACAGCCTTCAAAATCACAAACTTATAATTAGTCATTTAAATAAAATCAACGTTTTTTCTACGAAAACTATTCCTCTACGTTACTTTATAGCACGTTTCTTTGCACAGTCAAGCCTCTAGTTTGGTAGTTTTCTATAAAATATGATCAAAAAATATGTTTCATAAAACTTTTAAATAATATTATTATAAACAATTTAAATCAGAGTAGTAATCATATGAGAATATTTTTAAATTAAATTTAAATATCACCATGAAAGTAGGACAAGTGACGTTAATGGAACAAATCGTCACGTTTAGGAATTCAAAGGCACAGTTTACATTACTTAGAATTTATCAACTTCAAAACGTAGTACAATCAAGTAAAGTCATTTAAAACATTCTAAAATAACATTTTGAGGAATTCTTAACACACATGTAATGAAACGTACGTATTCTTAATAACGGATGTCTTTAAAATCGTAAAAAAAAAAAATAAAAAGGTCATTATTATTGTATTTTTTCTTAGTTCGTTCGTAAAATAATTAAATTATTTATTTGTACGAACGAATCTACACTATGAAAGTTATAGCATACTGAGAAGTCGGTTATGAGACCCATTTATGAAAAATAAATATGACATTTGCTCATCATCATCACCTAAGTACACCGAACAAATATAATCAAATGATGATATGCAAAACCATTTGCTACATACCATGCACTTTGCCATTTCTTTCAGAATGAAACTTTGGCGAGTTTTACAAACATGACAAGGAAATGTTCTCGATGACGCATTACGTTTCCCTATTATTATGTATGTTTTTCTTCTTCAGCTAGTTCGTTTATCTTCTTAAAATGCTTCTTCAGTCTTTGAAGTTCCTTGATTTATGAAGTTCGTGCTTTACTGGGTCCGTTTCTTTAGACCGGTCCACTGCCGTCAACGCCATAGTCTGGTTAAAAAAATATAGTCTAAAGCTGTATAATTTACGTTTTAACTATCGAAAATAGTGATTATTACAAAAATCTGTAACTATCCGATCGATTCAATTATTTAAATTAGACCTTAATGCTTTACTCAATTACTTTTCACAAAAATAATCAACCAATCTCTCAACAACTTAAAAAAAATATTTTATTTAATTTTAAAACTGTTTTGATTGTAAAAACTATATCGACATGTGTAAACCATGCTTTAGAATTCCACTACGTCACATTTGTCGTTCCGCTAGTACAATACGTAGCGTAATGGACGTGACGTATGATGGCTCCACAAAAACAAACTCAAGAAATCAAAGGTTAAAATGTAATTTAACGAAATGTTCCACTTAATTCTGATTAAAGACACTTTTTACTAATTAGCTATGAAAAGTTATAAGTCAGACAAACATTACCTACTTACTTAATAAAATCAAGTTCGTAGTGGAAAATGCGAACAGGACTTCGTGACGCTCGACCGCTCACTCTCACTGTTTTGCAAAATTGCTATCATTTAACAAATAATGGCGGACATTTGCGTTCTAACAGGTTGCCAACACTAAAAAAATACTCTTAGTTCATTCAATTTTCTACTCAAAATCAGTAAACCAGTGTCGCGTATATGGAATTTTCCACTATCGTTATTTTGAGGGACAAGATAAACCGTGTATTTTAAATAATTTTATACTCTAGTACCTTATGAATTAAGTTTATTGTTCAATTTAGATCATATAATCCTGCCAAATTACATAAAATTACTGAATAAAAGGTCGGATAACAGTGATTTTTTACGTTCGGAACTTTACAAAACCTGCGTGGGACACGTCAAAATTCATCTTTCATCTTCCTGATAATGATTGATTTAATCAATATTACACAGGTTTTCGTACTTTTGAACATGTTAATAATAAATTATGAACGTATTTTGTTCTTTTCTGGTTAAAACTCTAACTTGGAACAGCATTTGCCTGAAGGATAGAGGCTTAAAGTCGTAGGACACGCAATTTTCTTATGAACATTTATTTTGAAAAAGACCCAGGTAGGTACCTACCTAGGGAGGAAACTTATTTATAGTAGGTACCTATTCCTCTAATACATAGGGTCAACAACTCTACAGACATCCCTATGGTAATAGGCATGACTACAGTATCAAAAAATTACAAATCTATTTAGTCCGTTCTGATATATATAATTGAAAAATAATGGACACGTGTAGTTTTTGTTTTAGGGAATCAATCAATATTGACAAAGATAAAACGCATCAAAACTCGGGAGTCTCGTGACGTTATAACTAGCTAAAAATTATACCTAGGCGTGATGTATTGGGAATTTTAAAAGCATCGTATCTTCGTCAATTTTGATTTACGTAACAAAACAAAAAATACGGGTCAAATATTTTTTAATAATCTACCTGACGAACTAAAAAATTTTTTTTTTGTCGTCTACCCTACGACCCTACTATACTGAGGTACCTACCACTGGTAAAAAAACAACATTCGTGGTTGAAGGCTCGTCGTACGTACCCCCGCCCTGGTGGCTGGTGGTACGGTGACAATACCGGTAATATTCTGACAACAATTTTATTTAATCACTAGCTTCTGCCAGCGACTTTGTACGCGGATCCTGTTGCTTATGCCAGCGACAACGGGGTCGTCAAAATCTAAGATCTGAAACGTCTGATGTCGAATTCTAAGAGCCCGGGGACGGCAAAATAACGGATCGTTCCCACCCTGAGCAACACATACCGTTTGTTTCTTTTTGTATCAGCTTCACAAAAAGTACAATTTTTAACCATACCTCCTATGGCGGAATAAGTTAAGTGGCGTAGGTATTCAATCATAGGAGACGTACATGCACTCCGTGCCTTATCAACCCAAGGAAGGTCGCCATGTCCTACGGCTACATCTTGAGACACATCCGATTCTTCAGATGATATTGACATTCTGTTCAGAGAATGTCGAAGTCGATCAGAATTGAAACGTTCGTTGCGCTCTTGCCGTACGGCATGAAGAGACAGAAGAGCGCAACGAACGCGCATCGCGCATCACGCATCACGTTCATCACTCGTTTCAAAAGACCTGGTAGTAGATGTGCGCATACGCTGAAAACTCAAGCGTGATTCTGTATCGGTAAACGTTTCCGATTCGCGAGACAATGCATGTCACTCACGATCAGCGGACAGTCGTGCATCACGTTCCGCACATGTCTCTAAAGACTTAGAAGCAGATGCGTAGACACGCTGAGAACTCAAGCGCAATTCTCTATCCGTGAACGTCTCCGACTCGCGATATTGTATCGCGTGACGATCACATCTATTCTTCACTAGTCTGTAGAGACCTAGATGTACATGCGTAAATACGCTGCGAACGCAGGCGTGCTTCGCGATCCGAAGAGGTTTCCACGGAGTAGTTGCAGCCTAATGTTCTCGAACAGCATCAAGTATCCCCTGACGCTCTTCGGTGGATTCTTGAGATCTTTATATGATCCTCAATCTTTTAGCTCCTTAAGAACATTGGGAAACATTTGACCTCTTTCTAGGCATGGTTATAGTTTTGTTGTGAAGATACCTGATCATTTAAAATTTAGGTGACTGTTCCCCTGCGTTACCAGGCTACCGAGTCACGAAGATAAATGGAAAAGGAAATTAAACACTCAAATAACATAAGTCTGAAGGCATATTTATTCGATAAAATAAAATAATAAATGTGAGTTTAGGCCTGTACAGTCAAATTTTCAATGATATACCATCGTCATCGAAAATCAGTCCTAAACTGTTACCGCCTTCACCGCATGGAGGTACTCCCAGCTTATATTATTTTATAATTAGACAGTGAAATGAGTGATAGCTTTGCAATAATTTTCACATCAAATGTTTCTGATCTTCGATTTTTTATAAGTCAACAGGTCAAACCCATCAGACCAAACTACTTTTGCTAAGACGTCATTCCTATATGTGTTATGGTGTAGCTGGGCTCTTGGAGTTCCACAACAGGTGTTCCAGATCTTCGATTTTTATAAGTCAACAGAGAGTGCTCATCAGATTGAACAGCTTTTGCTAAGACGTCATTCCTATATGTGTTATGGTGTAGCTGGGTTCTTGGGAGTTCCAGATCTTCAAACTTATTCTCTCAGCAGAAAATGCTCATCACGTGGAATAATTTTTGCTATTGTGTAATTTTTATATCTCTTATAGTTTAGCTGGTTTGTTGCGGTTCTGCACCAGGTGTTCAAGTTTCCAAGATAAATTATAGCGTAATAGGTTTTGCCAGCGACTTCGTTCACGTGAAGTTTTGATATCGCAACGCATCGCCTGCTCAACGGAAGGTTAAACTGCTTTGTTCCCGCTTGCAACATTTCTTATTGCTGCTCCGCTCCTATTGGTCATAGCGTGATGTTATACAGCCTATAGCCTTCCTCGATAAATGGACTAGGTATTTAACGCAAAAATAATTATTCGATTCGAGCTGGTAGTTCCGGACATTAGCGTGTTCAACCAAACAAACTCTTCTTACAGGGTGTGGCTAGCCTGGTGTCCAGTTTTTATGCCGCCAACGGGCCTTCTGATTTGGCTTTACATGTCGTCGAGAAATATCTTTCAGGCATGTCGATTTCACGATACAGGATAAAAAGTATCTGGTATCTACCTGTGTGCTAGTGACGCAGTGGCGTCGAAATCAGTTCAGCCATTAGAAACAAACCAACGCACTTGCACATATTTTTGTACTTGGTATTAGATATCAATGATATTGATATGTCCCAGTATGATAGCCAAGCACAGGTCAAGTAAGATCAAGAACAATGACTCATTGCCTTAAATATATTATTGTCGTTAAAAATGACGTCACGTCTTGATAGTGTTGGTCATGGCAATCATAAGTTATTTATAATTCCAATAACAAACTGCTATCATAATTCCGAGTTAAAGTAGTTACTCGGTAACTTTAGTTAAAACAAGACTGCGTTGTCTCTGAGTAGTGTCAGAGAATAACTTATCCGATCGTTTAGCAAAAGAATATACTAGAAAGACTGCTTGTGAATGTACTGCTGGGACGCAGCGGCCTCTCTGTGAGTGGGATATCTGTCTCTATCTGTGATTTCCGTTAGGTCACCAGACCAAATTAACGTGTGACGATAATATACCTACAAAGCAATAAAAATACTCAAGCTGTGGCGAGAAAGTGTTTCCCTACCCAACCCATTTGTGCCACTTGTCCTGCCTGTCGTGTTGCACATCACAGGAGCTGATGGACGATACTGAAAGTGCCAAACTCGTCGCTTTTTGGGCTGACTCAATTTAAACTGTTATCGATACGTTAAAAACAATATTTTGGGGATCAATAAAACTGTATTTTATCATACGACTTTTATTTCGAACATCACAAATATTCCACATACATAATTAGCAGTATCGGTTAGTTAAAACGTATTAAAAATTAACGAGATAAAACTGTCAAAATTCATAAAATATCATCGGGTCTCTAGAACTCAGTGCAACAGTACATACCAAGTTTATTGTCATACATTACACTATAAACTTTGTACAGATAATAAATATGATTCATTTCGAAACAGTGTTGTACTCAACTTAATAGTATTTTTAGATGGCATACTGCCGAACACTCAAACAACTTAATTTTAAACCACTCTTATGAATGTAGTTGGTCGCTTTAAGAATATCTTGTTAAGTGACATTTGAGAAGTCGGAAGCTGCACAAATACACATGCATATCATCCTTTTGTCAGATAGACCAAAGAAATCAATGCATACAAAAATATAACTCCGATTAATTGACATGATTGGTCATAATAAAATATTTTTGGTACAAGAAATAGCTTTCCAAGTTTTTATAGACCGAGTAACGATTTGCCATGAAAAAGATTATTGTTAGTGGTAACTTTAAACTACATAAACCTTAATATTAAAAACAGTGACGTGTGGGGTACTACTTAGTCTTATTTTTGAAGAAATCATTATACTATCAGTTAATGCGAAAGAGATGAGGTGATTCTTGGCCCTATTTTATCTTGTTTACAGAACTGCCCTAATGGTTTATAAGAAAACAAATAATGAAGAAAGTTGATAGATGTTTGGTAAAATATATGAACTACAAACACTTTAGGTAACAGCATATTTATATTCCGTTTTAAAATAAATACATAATTAACGCGTGCTCACACCTGTGCGGCCGGTTTAGAAGGTCTTACATGAAAATAGGGCCATAAAAATATTTAACAAGCAGTGCTTCTAAACTAAACTATCTACTAATAAGATTCTCAAAAATTTCGTAGGGATGTTAGGCTTTTTAAAGGCTACATTCGATTTTGAGACAATCTGTAAACACTTACATTTATATTGGCATAAAATTTATTACAATCTAACTGGACTAGCTCCTTCACTAAGCCTATGTGCTCAATAAAATTACGTCGATTTAGAAACGAGAATATGACTGATTAGTTCAAGTATTTAATACTAGTAGCTACCAAGTTAAGTTTCCTATGTATAACAATACTCCATAATTATTGTTAGGAAAATAAATCATGATTTTACAGTACTTAAATAGTGTTTTTATTCTCAGATTACGCAAAAGTAGCAATTTATTTATAAGTATGTAAATTGTTTCTAAATTTGTAAGTTCCTTGCAATTGACACCGCGTTTCTAAATCAACCTTTCAAATTATAAACTAACTATGAAATAAAACCTTAATTTATTAAAAACCTTAAAACAATACATTAAAAATCTACATTTATAAATAAAATTAAAAAGTATTCAGAACAACTAAGCGTATAACGGGCATTGTGCGGTCTCGGAGATTTCATTAACGTTGTTTCACTGGTCATAATCACACATAAAAAACTTACAACATCCTTACTACGAAGTCACCAACAGTGTTTGTACTATGAATATTAAGAATTTTAAAGATAAGGCCACTTTACACTACACTGAATATGCCTAGGAATGATTAATATCCTCATTCTTGAACACAATTTGATTGGACGAGAGTTTCCACAGTTCACAATTCACACAGTTCAATTCCATGACATCTTAGTTCTTTGAGAAACAGTTGTAGTGTGTGCTACGTCTCGCTGTCTTTGATACTGTCCTCGGTTGCCCTGCGGACGTCAGACAGCGGGTTGCCGTGGACTCTGAACCTGTAGACGCAGGTGTAAGTCGGGTTGCCATGGTTACTCTCGACTCTCAGTTCAATCATGTCGTAGGCGACCGGGTACTGTACCCCACCGATGTCTGTCGTCTTGGGGTACTTGACTGGGAAGTACTGTATAGCCGTGCCGTTGGCGTTGTATTGGTAGTCGCCGAACAGATGAGGCTCAGCGTCCATCTCGCCGTGTAGACCCTGGAAGAGATTGTCCAAAACAAAGTGATCTGTTGATTATTTGGGATTAAATACAAATAAAAAAAAGGAACTCGTGTTTCGTTTCAGTGAAAAAATGATTCTACAAATGTAAAATGAGGTGTTTATACTAACCCTTGTATAAAAATGGTTGAAAATACAAAATGCAAGCATACAACACAACAACAAAGGACAACATGAACGGAGATCTGAATGGTGCGAGCAAGATCAAACAGTGCAGTACCATATACCCAAGACACCAACACTAAAGCAAGTAGTTTGTCAAGTTTGCTGAGCATTAACAAGCAGGATGAGAAGGCAAGGTGAGTTTTTTAGTGATAGGACCTTTACAATACTGATAACTCTGATTTGGTATCATAGCATGCAGTTATAATCTTCTAGAGCAGTGGTTCTCAACCTATGGTCCGCGGACCCCCTGTGGTCCGCAGGAGCTTAAGATGTGGTCCGCAGGAGCTTAAGATATGGTCCGCAAAAGATGAAAGCTCAACCCTACCTAATTGAAAACCTATCAGAGGTGTAGTGTTAAAATGTTTCGAACTTGGTGCTCTCGCTCTTGCAATATTCATTAAAAAAATCCAGTAACCTATTCTACATTTTATTGCCAAAGTTTTCGAGCTCACTTCGATCGCTCTTGCGTCCTTCACTAAATTAATTATTATCAAGGTTTTTATCTCATTTTTAAAATTTTGCATTGTGTGAGTTAGTCGCCCTCCTAGAAATAATCCTGTTCTGTTGATGTCCATGTTTATCCACGATGTTATGGTCCCTGCTAAGAATAAAGTCACCAAAGTGGTCCCTGGTCTAAGAAAGGTTGGGAACCACTGCCCTAGAGCGATGGGGCCATCAATTTGGATGATTAATACTATAATAGTTTTACCATCGCTGAGCTTAGAACTGGTTGGTTACTATTAGGGATCTCGATAACAAAAACATAAGGTTTTCAAATGTCCGAATAAATTCACGCAAGCTCTGATTAATAATTTTTATTTCCGATGACCATCCATAGTTTTCTTAGCATTTTAGTGTTAGTAACATTGGTGCATATGGTTAGGTTAGTGTTTAGAATTGAATTATTTAGTCAGTCCTATGACTGGCCCTACTGGTTTAAAATTCTGTTGTCACCATGCAGGCCATAGTCTTAAGCCAACACTACACTTGTGTAAGACAGAGATGGGATCATGTCAAAGTTAAAGCATGCGGACAAGTAACATTGAAAGAACTCTGCCCTCAACCTTAGTAACCGCAAGCCATACTTAAAAGTAACATAAACACATATAGACAGTGTTCACAAAAGTTACGTACGTATACGGAGAAGTTCTTCGGTGCAGATTCGATCTTGCCCTCAACTGCAAGCAGTCGGGACATGTGTTCCATGGAGAATCCGGTCACTTCTATTATCGCGTATGTGCGCACAACTGAAAAAATATACATTGCGTTATTTGTATGTTATTCAGCTCCTGAACGTCTGACGGGAAAGAATGGAAGAAATATCAATGTTACGCAGAACCCTAAACTGGCACAAGAGCACCCGCGTACATCCAAACAGAGAAGACCCTTGTCTCTGGACCTATGCAGTTGCTTCTCTAGTGGTATAGAAGTCCGAGCAAAATTGGAAATCTATTCCACACCCATCAGGTCAAATAATGTGGGTGGAACGATTAAATTATGAGTTCACAGTCGATTCATTTGCCTCATTTAAAGACACCCACAGTTGTAAAATAGTAGTAGTAAGTATGTAATTTAAATCAATTGCTTCCTCGATGCTGCTCGAAACATTGCACTGGATTGAAAGTTTGATGAAAGTCAAACTTTTACATTAGATCTACTGCTCTTTTGTATACGGGAGATGTTCTTGTTACGACAAGTTTGCTCGCACAATAATAGATAGATAAAAGCGTAGATCATCATGCCACAATGAAAAATATAGCCTGTTGAGATTATGCTGTGTCGCGCCGGACGTATCTTTTTATTTATAATCCTAATTCAGTTAATTCTTACTCACCCAGATACCCAGGAAAGCCCTGAAAAGCCCAGCACTCAGCGGGCATGGCTCCAGGAGTGAGGGCGTACCGAGGCGACGTGTACACCCACCACACCGGCAGACCCAGGATGCTGTACTGCTTCGTCTTGATCTGGTACAGCTCTGTGCACTTCGTGGAAATCACTTGACCTCCTGGAATGTGATGGAAGGGAAGGATGAGTTAGAGGTCACAAATGAATATTCGTGAAAATAAAAATGTATTGGACTGGAATGTACTGCGTAAACATATCTCAGCATGGAATTAAGTGCATTTCGTTTAGTGCAATATTGATGGACTTTTTTAAAGTTTTCTAAAGATTTTTTTTTTCAGATAGGTTCTTCCGTTATTTGATAGTTGATGATACTAGTAATCATATGAATTATTTCCTGTTTGTTTACTGTAGTCATACTAGAACGCGATAAGTATGAATAGATTTATTGACATTCTCTAATCGTTTTACGTAACACCTTTAGCATTTGAATAGATAATAAAATGTAATATACCTGCAGACTCCAACGCGTAGTCGACCAATCCAGTTTTATCAGCGTCGTATACATCCAGCATGCCTACGACCACTCTCTTCACAGCTTCTATATCTATTCCAGTATGCACTGTCTGTACCTCCACTTCTCTCACATACTCCTTGATTCTTTCAACAATGATCTCCATCTGTCTACGTTCGAAGACAGCTAGGTACTCTTGGACCATCTGACGAATTCTGTCCTCATCCATGTCCGGTTTCCAAGTACTGATCAAGCGTTCATGAATCTCCTGAGACATCGCCTGCATCTGTTCCTTCGTCACGTAATCCTTGTCGAAGTACTGCTTCAGTTTAGCAGCTAAAGCATCCGCGTTGTCGTTTTCATTAAAGATTTGGATTATATTTTGCTGCAAATGTTTGAGGGAATACTGCTCGATTTGCGCTTCAAAGTTGTCGAGCCGGGAGAGCTTCTGGTCGAAGTATTTGAGGCGAGTGTCGACGTTCACCGCCCAACCTTCTAAAGCCGCCATACGCTTCGACAAGTCGGGGTCTTGAAGGATCTGGGGGGGCTTGTACGTGTCCACTACCAACTGCTCCACCTCTTGAGGTGCCACTAGCTCACCATACGTGTAATCTGAAACAGATAGTTCACGTTAATTCAGTTTGACTTTTCCTCTGTCCTTCCCACATAATGCTTTAAATAAACACAGTTATAACGAGAGCGACAGGGAAGGACAGAGTATTATAATTAATTAATATAACAGGTATTTGAACTCACCCAAAAGTGTAGCGTCCATCGAGTACGTCCACTTTCTTTATAGGTGATTTGGCCTCTATCCTTCCCCGACTTTATAATATTTATAGCAAAAACAGGGAAGAATTATATGGGAATAAATAACAACACTTATTTCTTACGAACGATATAATTAAATCAAAATAAACCAATTAGTAGAACACAATTTGTAGAATAATTGTTACATCATCGAAATGCAATTGAATACGAATTTGCTTATAAACTAAATTAAATTATTAAGAACATCACATCGAAAGTAAAGCGAACAAAGCAGGTTGTTTGAGACAGATAAATATTTGTGCTTATAGTAATACAATACCTATGAATGAAGTACTGTTTCTGGTGGGGTGATATAACACAGGTACTAAGTATTGCAAATAAATCCCTGTCTAATATACATTTATACATTTCTTCAATTAGAACTCTGTTAACCAAATGCGTCAAGCATTGGAGACATTAGAATTCGCGTAAAATATTCAAAATTATACAATAATAATCAACTTTTGAAATAGAAAACTAATTTACATATTGGCCTCATACGAAACATGTTATTGAACACTTTTTTACCAATTATAAACAAACAAATTATGTTTAGCTTCTTTTAAACAACTAATAGTTGCACAATTTTGATAACACCTTCTTTAGGCACATTTTTTAAACAAATCTTTACATAAAAAAAAATTTTAGGCGCAATCAAATATAAATAATCAGAAATTATGACTAGGGGTTAGTCTTTTTAATTTTAACAATTTGGAAATAAGATTAGCACGTTTTTGTTAATACAATAATTTGTACCAAAACACTAATTAACTTAATAACTAAGTAAAACTCCAATGTATGGCAACGTCATGTTAATTTAGGTACATCGATGTTGGTATACTGTGTACAGTATACTACTTAAATAACTAATAATCTGCTGTAGATATATCATTCCTCGACTAAGCAAACAGTACATGGACAAGATGTAATTATCTTATACAAGACAATTAATTTAAAAAGATGCTTGATACTTGTCTTTTTCTTAGGGCCGTATTCTAGAACGAAACTTGAGACTCAAGCATTACTCAAAACTAGTTTCAAGCCATTTGATTGATTGCAACTAATCTTGAGTGAGGTTCTGATATGTCTATAGAAATCTAAATTGATTGCTTAGAACTTGGCTCTGAGTTTGGCGTCTTCAATTCCTACAATGACCTAACAACTGGACATGCAGAGGAACAGCAGTGCATTTGTTTTTACTTTAGGAAATAATTTAATACAGCAGATTGACATTTATACAAAAATATTATATAATAAATGAAAATAGATGAATTGTATTGTGGAATGAAAATAAGTATTATCATGATTATCATAATATAATATTAATATTAATCCACGATATACATAAAATATTTTATATAATAGCAACGAGACAATCATAAAACAATATTTTAAATTATTTTCACATTTAATAAAAATATGTAATAAATTAATAACATTTAAAATCCAATTGAATGTAAGCATGTGCATACAATGACAATACAATTTAAATGAAGCTGTAACGAGATGACCAGAAAAAAAAGAAGCAAATTTAAATTTCAGGTACTGATAATATCCTAACATAAAAAAGTAGCTAAGAATTAGGAATCTGTGATATGAAACTCAACAATTACATTGAATAATAAAAATAAAATTTACTACATTCTAAATGTATGCACATCCTTTAGGAATTAAAAGCACACAATTTTTATTATTGTTAAGTTTAAACTTACTCGTACCGTACGTACATATCTACACCCAAATCCGTCTTATTTTATAATATTGAACATTATATGTGAGCATCGTGTAATAAATCCGAGCCCATTTTTATATTGTAATTTCTCACAAATTGACTATAATTTTGTGAGTGAGAGAATAGATGTTATATCAACGTATAGAGACAAAAATTGAGCACCCTATTATAGCAGGTATGTACTTAAGTATACAATTAAGTACAGAAATAACTATGTTGAAAGTATATACTACTGGTACATCGCCCGTACAATAAATAGGCTAGTTTCCACCACCAATAAATTGCAAATCTATTTAGACCGCTAGTTAGAATATTGGAAAATAATGGACACGTATTTTTTGTTTTTGCAAATCAACGAATATTGACAAAGATAAAACGCATCAAAAATCGGGAGTAGGGGCTCGTGACGTCAGTACTCACTAAAAATGATACCAAACAGTGACGTATTGAGAATTTTAAAAGCGTCGTATCTTAGTCAATTTTGGGTTATGTAACAAAAGAAAAAATACGGGTGAAATATTTTTTGGTAATCTAAGTGACGGACTAATTCGATTTTTTCAGTTAACAAGTTTATTGTCAGAACTTGAGAAACCTATAAACTGCATTGCATTGAACTACTGCGTGAACTGAATATGAGTGCAGTTTCAATGAACAAAAAAAGTTATTTATAGATTTGTCACGAAAGAGGATATGTTTATTATTATTTACTAAGTAGGTACGTTGTGCATAATTCGTAGTACATAAACCCTGCTTGTAATTATAGTTTGAAATGGCTGTCAATTCCGTCAAACGTTCTTTATTAACTTTTGGGTCTTCTATTTTTGTGACAGTGTACTTAGTTAATGGTGTTTTGGCTGGTATTGCAGACGTCGCCGACAACTTGTGTATGATACTAATACATTTTTAATGCTATGTCCACTTGTGTAGTATTAAAACTGGAATATAACTTAGTCCAATATGCGTGAACACAAATGTGTTATCTACTGATTCTAAAATCCTACAATCATCACATCAATACTTGATAAAAATTGAAATCTGCAATCTAAGAAACAAAAAGTTTTTAATGCCTATTCCTGCGTCTGCGGCGTCGACGGCGCCTCTGTCGAAAAACTCCAACCCGTCTTACATTCTTCATTAATAAATGCAAAAGGAAAGTAGCTGTGACCAATATCACAAAATAGAATCCCATTTCAATCAGATTAGCGAAGTAGAATAATAACTGGGAGGAATAGATGTCACGTCATCCGAATAGCTCGCGCCAGGCCTTTTTGACCTCTTGGAAGCAACTATCCGCGACCACAACGACATAGTCGGAAGCATCAGCTACTCTGTTCTGTACAATATCCCTGTACACCACATAGGTTTTCTTCATTTCTGGAAGGTTCTCTCTTATGTCTGGTAACGTAATATTGATGTCTGGCATCTTCGGCATCTCGAAGCTCGGTAGCGATAGCTTCGGCATTTGTAGGGCGGAGAATTCGGGGAGGTCTAAGCGGAAATCGGTAAAGTTTACCATAGCGAGACGTTCCCAGTTCTCGTAAGTGTAGTGCGCTGTAAGGAATTGGCTTGTTAACCTAGTGATTTACATGTTACTGGTGAAAATCTACACTAGGTTATGGTTACCTACTTAAGAAGAGTTGATAGAAATCTGGACCTAATACATAGTTTCCAAACGTTCTTTTGTGACAAAACAATGTTTAATAAAACCTTTATTAAGTAATTTTATTGAGTTGCAGTGGTAGCACTAGTCCTTATTTCCCATCAATCAACCATTGTACTGTATTTATGACTAAGCTTTAGTTCTTACGTCATTTACATGGCCTCATTATGTTTATTAATATTTATAGGCGTTATTATAAGAACTGCTGGTAATAAGGACGGTATTCATAACACATTCTAAGAATTTATTAGTGCTAAAAAGTTTATGACAAAGGAATGACTGGCAACTTGAAAAGTTGCAAGAATAAACGTTTGTTGTTCTAAGCAACACTCAAATGGTTGTTATACTTAGAATATTTGATAACATATTAAACGGAATCAGCATCGTAAGATAAGCCAAATTTAATGTCTGTGTTTTGCAACTTTATTTTTAGAATAGTGAAAAGCGGATACTTCTGAATTCAGACGTCTTAATATTTCTGCTGTAAACTAATAGTAAAAACATAATTATGTCTAGATGTGGTTCAACCGAGTGGACTGAAAAGCAGACTTGACTGATAAATCATGTACTGAAAAATCTGTCAGTTCTCGCACCGTACATCCGTTTCCAGGCCACTTAATTGATCTTGTAGAAATAACTTTGAGCTCTGCGCTATACTGAAAATAAAGTTGCAATTACCATATGAGAATACAAGTAAAGTACTTACATCCATAGCCGAGTGCAGGCAGCAGCAGCAGTAGGAACCACGGCCACCAGCGCCTCTTCACGGGTTTCTCTCCAAAGTACTTCTCATTTACGCCCACGTGGTTCGGTGATAGCTGTGAAATATTATACATACAATTAGATGGGATTTCATGTTTCTTGTATAGGTAAAGAAGCTTTCCGCGACTTTCGAAAAAAGAAGGAAAAACGGTAATTAAACAAACAAACAAAAAATTGATAAAAACTAAAAGAAGTACTAAATTGTTAATAATTGTATACTATGGGTATATAAATTATGGGTGTAAAAAAACCTGTAACGAAGCCGAAAGGCACTGGTTCTCCCCGTCATTGTGATAATTCTTGTGTTTTTGTGATATATTCCAGACCATACATGGGAAGCTAGGGAACCATGAGAGTTACTTAGTTGGATGTGTTCAGAATGCTTGGTTGACGGTCGTGAAGTGTCCATTTATACCTAGTATTTTGCTTGGCATACTAACAGTTTCAGTGACAGTCGTAACGGTGGTAGTAACAACGGTCTTGATCATCGTGTAGATCCACACGAAGGGCGCCGCCACTGCTGATGCGCTTCGGGATAGTACGCCTATTGTGGACGAAAGAGTAAGTCATTTCACATGTATTCACGACTTTTATGTAATTGGGCTAAAGATAAATCATAGTATGTTGCCTTTTATGAGCTGAGTGTCTTGGTCTTGAGGTTATTCTCCAGGTAGAAAAGTGTATTTGGGCAACAACAAAAAGCTCATGGCATTATGTCCGCCTCTGTACTTTGTGCTTGAAGTTCTAAATAAATATTATTAGAAAGAGATTTTAAGATTAACATTAATAGCCAAATGTGGTCTTTAAATCTCAGTACGACAACATCTATGACAAACAAAGAAATAATACTCATTTTCAATGTTTATTCTACTTGCACCTCAAATCGAACTGCGGTAGCTAAACGCAGTTTTTTTCAAATTGGTGCAGTAGTTTTTAAGTTATATACAAAAACAAAACATCTTTTCCTCTTTATAATATTTATACTAATGTTATAAAGAGGAAAAATTTGGATTAACTGGCCTGTTGATTATCTCGTTTTGGAATTTTTATGACAAAACTGCTAAACACACAATCGGGGAGGTCATTAATCCGTTTATGAATTACTGGAGTTGATGTGATGCATCTCTAACCCCATCATACCTTTCGGATTCCGATCGGTGTAAGGGTACCGGTGTGGAGGCCCCACCACCTTCCGGTACGTGTTCCTGGTGGCGCTGGTGATGCTGGTGATGACGGTGAGCAGCAGTCGGGTGATCCACCAGCGCTGTTCCGCGGTGTACGCGCCGCCGTTACCGTACGGGTACGAGCTCTCGTCGTCCGAGCTGTCTATTGACTGGGGGTGGAAAAGGGAATAGTTCGTTGTCTTATTAATAGGTGCATAGGTTGACAGAAGTTGAGATGACAAGAGTACTTTAACATATTACCTACAGCTAGAGTCAGTAAGGGTTTTTTCCCCAAGAGAGGCAATGCAATGGAGATTTGAATTTCTTCAATCGCACAAATATTAGTTAGACTTGGGTGAAGATACCTGCCAGGCTATGTAAATATTCGTTCTGTATCACAGCAAAAGCTTAGGGTGTTTTACTGTGCTACAACCTAACATTTGGTTTTAAATCAAACTCATACACCTTTAATGAGCGTCATAAGCAAATAACAAAGGAGAATGACCAAAGTGGACCAAAATTTGAAAAAAAAAAGAAAAGTTCTGCCCCCAGATTTACTACATAGCTCATTTGAAAGACTGGTTAAAATGCTTAATTTTCTTCTATGGAACTGAAAAAATCTGTTCCACGGAATCATAGATATTAGCTGAAACGTGAACTTGAAAAAAAGTAGCACATTCACTTGCACATTCAAAATTGTTGAATTAGTCTGTAACTGTGGGTTAGAATTTGATGCACATTGGCACACATAGTAAGTCCAACATTATAAGTTAACCCACAATGGAGTCAACCCTGGGGGCAGCAGTTTTTTTTTTGGACCAGAGCCCATCCTTTTTTGGTCATTCTCCTTTATTATTAGCAAATAACTATTAAATCGGGTCTCAAATCAAAACTATAGACAATTACTACTAAAGCCTAGTTTGATGTTTCCTTACCAGTTTTAGCGTGATTCATACAGTATTGATACATTGAGATTTTGCTGTGCATTCTTAGTATACTGTGTCTCATAGCTTACTAAACTTAGTTAGTTACTAAACGTAGTTATATCGAATTCTCCGTCGCTGACTATTCTCTTATTTATAAACATTGAACTGAGATTTCGCAGTATGCAGTAAACTTAAAGTTGGAGCCTTTCACATGCTTATCACACTAATATTATAAAGGCAAAAGTTTGCATGTATGTGTGTATGTTTGTTACTCTTTCACGCTCAAACGGCTGAACAGATTTAGATAAAATCTGGCACACAGATAGTTTATAACCTGGATTAACACAGGATTGTTTATATCTCGGTAGTATGATCCCGTGTGACAAAAATCGAACGCCACGCGATTTCACTAAAGAGCTATGCAATATAATGTCTTAGCATGGCCTCCTAAGACATATACTTTTCGGATGGGAAATCATCAAATCTCCCCTCCCACTCTGGGCGGAGCGGGAGGGAGACATATACCTGGGCCCGTAATAGGTAAATTACTCTTAAAATAAAGGGTGATGGTACGGGTAACTCACCGTATACCGCCGTCGCACAGTGCTGGTCGTCCAAGACGTAGTGGCGGACAGACGGTCGAGCTCGTCGACGCTGGTGTTGGGCCCCTGCACGCGGAACTGCGACAGGGAGCGCCGGGACATGTTCGGCATCGCCACCTGCCCGGGCGCCAGCTCCACGCGATCCTTTGACATGTGGGAGTATGTGTAGTCCGTCTTCGGGTATTTGCTGGGGAAAAGAAAAAAGGGTGATATTTTACATATTTGTACACCATAGATCGTCACACACTGGACGCCTGACGGAGGGAATCGCCGTCGAGGTAGACCGCGGCGAAGATGGTGTGACGATCTGATCTTGTTTGCGGGGCGAACATGGCCACATACCGCACAAGATAGAGAGGTTTGGAAGGAAAAAGAGGAAGCCTTTGCCCAGAAGATAAAACAGGACTGTGATCCTTTCTAAAATGTACCATATTGCATGCTTTATGTGTGCATACTCATGTTTCTGACAAATAAGACTTCTGAATTCTGATAATTTGGTTCTTGACGCAAAAAGAGGGGTGTTTTTACTGTTTTCTACTTATTTGGATAGGATACTATCCACGATGACGGAGCGATATTTATAATTGTGGTAAATAATTTTACATGCTAAAAGACATGTTCACTTATCGTTTTATTTTTATCGTTAAAATGAAATTTCTATAGGCCGAAATTAAATAAAGTTGATACGCTCGACTACCGTTATAATATGGTTGTCTAAGACAAAAGTGCTCACTGATAGCCAAGTTAGGTACTCAAGTGGTTAATTACAACTAACAAAAAATAACATTGACATATTTTTTTGCATCTTATCAACACACTTGACATAAACATTTATAGTACTACTCGCTCGCTGAATCGATACAGGAAGTAATCAAAAGGAAACCAATCTAATAATTATGGGAATGTTACCACATTCCCAATATATGTTGACCAAACACTCCACCTATATTAATACGATAATCAAACATAGAGTTGTAAAACTTGTAAATAGCACCATATGTAGGCGAGAACAGTCCAATAACCGTAAAATACACAATAAAACCGTAACTCCAATACACGAGTCGACACGAAACGCATAAACAGAGACATAAACGAAATACCTGACGATTTCTGTGCACCTTAGCGTTCTTAGCCCTTCATACATTGCTGGAGGCAGTCAGATGGAAACTTATTCACTTAAGGTACAAAATCTCTTGTATGTACCAAGTTTCTACAGTACTCAGGTACTACTCAATACTATTGACTCTCCATGTTAAATTGTCAAGCAAAATTCTCCTTTAACTGAGTGTTAATGGTCACTAAGATGTTATATCACAGTAACACTTGAATTATAAAATCACTTGCACCCAGCTTATTCGGTCCTCAATAACTATTGATTGGTCAAAGTTAAATATTTAAGCAAAATTCTCCCCTAACTGAGTGTTAAATGAAAATGTGTCAAACTAATTACACTGAATAGACAAACTGCCATCAAAAATACTTCAGATACAGCACAGTGAGTGATTCTTGAAAATATACATCGTGTTTCCAAAATGCACTTATCACAGTTGATGAGTAAAGTGTACTGCATGAGTTTGGCATCGCTTGGCATTTGCGCGCGGCGACGCAGCGCAAATATAGAACATAATATCTAATTTTATTGTCACCGTCCTAGTCTTGCAGGACACGTCATGGCATGAGTACCAAGCTTTGTTTATACTGTGAAAAAGGTTTTATGTTTTATTTACCAATCGTGGAATTTGATTAATAATGAAGTAGCGAACAGGTTTTGTCTTATTAATTACTTGCGTAATTTTAAGTTTGCTGTCAGTCGATAGTTATTGAGGGTGTTGGTGTTTTAGCGTTGGGGAAATATTAAAATGTGCATTTTTTAAAGTTGCACCTGCGACATCAAGGTTTTAAATAGTGTTTGCCTGAATTGTAATAATTGTTCATTGGCGACAGCAGTACCGCTGTCGCCAATGAACAAAAAAAAAACAATAATGTATGTGTGATACTACAAGCTGTCGCCCGAGAGTTCCTTCGCGTGGAAATTTTAATGTAAATCTGAGAGGAAAACGGAAATGAAAAAAAAAAACAGACTTTAATCTCTTTCTGTGCCTAATTTCATCCAGATACGTTCAGCCGTTCTGGCGATGGCGTGATTGACTAACAAACATCCATCCGTCCAAACAATGCGTTTATAATAGTAGTAAGATTAACCCAACTTCTTGGTTTTCGTAACAACGCTTGCTCTAAGTATAATGACCTACCGTAGCGTAATAACTCCTTCCACAGTCTCCGTCACTTCCATTTCAGTCTCAATTTCAGTCATATTTAATTTCTGTACAATAATCATTAAAAAACAAAGTCAACCATAGATTAGTCAATAAATATAAAAACTTTTCACGAAATCATTTAGACCAGCCAGCTGGTATTAAAACAGGCATGATTATGACAGTTGACGATTCCAATTTTGAAATTATTATTACAAGTATACCCGCTTAAAAAAAAGAAATGACGTCATGTTTGTGTGTTCCAGATTTGTATCTGTGTTATTGAGTAGAAGTTGAACATGTTAACGTATAAATTGATAATGTTTCGCTGTTACGGAGACTAAACATGAACTATTTACTTTTGTGTTCATACTCTTTGGTGTGATTTTCAATATCGAGTCTTATCTTAAGTGCGTAAACACTATCTGTATGTTTTGTATTATCGTATAGTGCACTCAGTATTCGCGCAAAAATATCTACTGAAGCATATTTATATACAGTATCGTATTCGCTTTAGCTTTTTAATTTATATTCATTTAATTCTACATACAAAGTACACTTCGCTAGGTACAAATTAAAATTAGGATGTTTAAACTCAATCTATGTTTAGCCGACAACTTAAATAGTTTTCGCGCTCCGCGGAGCTTTTTGCTCAATCGAATCGTGACACACATAAGTAATTACATTTTTTTGGGAGTACAGTCGACAAAAAAGTGGTTACGCAGCTAATGAGGGATTTTCTTTTTCAACTCTTCCCTAGCCGCTGGATAGATGGCGCTAGTCTGACTACGTTACTGCAAGGAACAGAACGTCACATAATATCACTTGGACCTAATGGTTATATTCGGAAGCTTATGCAAACGAAAGTGTCAGTCTACGAGCGTATGTGATGTGTGTTTTTTCAAGCGTTTTGGCTTTGGCACCCAATAACGTAGTCGGATCACCGCCATATGGAAACTATTTTTTATTTAATTGTCAAAATGAAAACCTCTCATTATAATTTACTAGCTTCTGCCAGCGGCTTCGCCCGCGTGAAGTTTGATAATTGTCCCATGGGATCTTCTACCGGGATAAAAAGTATGTGTTAATCCAGGTTATAAACTATCCTTGTGCAAAATTTCATCCAAATCCGTTCAGTAGATTTTGCGTGAAAGAGTAACAAACATACATCCATCCTCACAAACTTTCGCATTTATAATATTAGTAGGATCTTAACGTTTTCTTGGCACTTACTGGCAAAAAGTGCAAGAGCCTTGTGGATGTGCAAATACAGACATTGCAATGTATTGCATTCCATTGATTGTTTTTCATTGTGCTCATTTTTGTTCGTATTTGACGTTTGTTGACTGTACTGTATTTGGCACTGACTTGCAAAGTTTGGTGACAGTAAAAAGTCCAGCTACTGACGAAAGGTGAACGCACACTTATCCGCGCCGAAAGAAACATCATTCATTTCATATTCTCGTATGTACAACATTTTCTATTCGTCCGATTCGACGCGGATAAGTGTGCGAGGTTTCATAGAATAGAATGTCATAAATTTCATTTCTTTCAGCTCCTTCGCTTCCTTCGGCTCTGATAAGTGTGCGTTTACCTTTATAAGCCAAACTATTGATTCGACAGACATGACGAAACTTCATTATTAATTTTAATTAGAATATTATAGGATATTGTTCTATTATAATTCTGTAGACATATCTATACTAATATTATAAAGCAGAAAAGTTTGTTTGTTTGGTTGAACGCGCTAATCTCAGGAACTACTGGTTCAAATTGATAAAATCTGTTTGTGTTGGATAGTCCATTTATCGAGGAAGGCTTAAGGCTATATAACATCACGCTACGACCATTAGGAGCGGAGCAGGAATGAAAAATGTTGCAAAAACGGGGATTTTTTTCCATTCGATTTTCTCATAAGTGACGCAGACGAAGTTGCGTGCGTCAGCTAGTGTGTTATATTGTTTGTAAGTAATATTCTGCCACTTGATCTAGCCTAGGATTTGTGGCCGGTTGATGGCAATAGGCTCGTCAACCATTACATCATCATCAGCCTATTAATGTTCCCACTGCTGGGACAGGCCTCCTATCTATGAGAGGGAATGGGCTATAATCCACCACCCGGGCCCAGTGCGGATTGGTTAATGTCACATGTCCTCGAATTTATGGTACCATTACATAATAACTGGTGAAACGTGCCTCTGCCCATGGTCTAATAAAACAAGGTTTCGCATTCCGGAAGTGAAACATGCTTACGTCACTCTTCAGTTGCCACTTAATTGCGACAAACCACGAAATTATGGAAACATTTTCAGTAACCGTTCTATTAAAAAATATACAAGGATCATTTTCACAAAGACTCTACATCGCGTTTTCGAGATGTCCCACAATTTTGGTTAAATATTTCAAAAATAATTTCCACATTTAAGAAAACCTACACTAAGAATAAGGATCCGTGGTTGGTTTTTAACAATTTAACGTATTGTTACTACTTGAAAAAACAGTCTTAATATCTTAATTTTCAAAAAATATCGTAGAAAGTGTTTGTTTTAGCGCTGTCCTACTACCAATTTCATTAAAATAACGTAACTTTTTTACATTCTGTTGACTTATTTATACTAATGTGATTGATTTTTCGGAAAGTATAGTTATTAAAGATTTGTTTTATAATCGCAGAAACAGTGTAACATTACACACAATATTTAAATAATTATATCTATGTGAGGACATAAATTAGCTAAACTGGACAATTCCCTTCCGAAACCACAGTTTTTACAAAAGAACGGAATAAAAAACTACATTTTATGCATATTTTTGCAAAGCTGCATCATTTGTTAAGCTGTCTTTGAATTTCCAGGTACCCGAAAAGGTCTCTCAGAGAGATGATGATGATGAAGGATGATTTGAGAAATGTGACGCATAACATTGACAAGTTGTAGCGCACTGTTGATTGTTTCTTTATACTAATCTTTACATTCATGATTCACTATAAAAGTAAAAAAATGAGTGAGTGTAAAAATGATTCGTTTATTTTTTATTACGGCGACTAGCGGACAACAGCCACAGGTGGATTGTAGCAATCCGCCTACAATCGCTGCTGGGTAAAGGCCTCCCTGTCCCCTTTTTTCACTTGAATCATTTCCTGTTCGACTTTCAGCAAGTACAGACGCCAACACATCAAGCTACTACAATCTGTTAAATTTATTTAAAAGATTATCAACTTTATCGCTAAAGGTTCATGGCTGATTGGGAAAATGTTACAGTTTCGGGTAGCCGATGCGCTGGCGTTTGTACAAAGCTCCACGCCCCTGATAGACAGTATTCCGAATGCCGTAGCATTCGGAATACTGTCTATCAGGGACGTGGCTACCGCTGTATCAGCCGTGTAAATGATACGCAGCCCCTGATTAGGAAACAAAACAAAATCTTCTCACAACCTCAAATATTCTGCATGACAAAAAGATAAAATGAAAATATAACTTAACATGATCCACAAAGCACCAATAGTCAGTATGCTATTTTCTTTGCAAAAGTCATTTGTTTGACATTAATATCGGGCTTCCCGGGCCCCCAAAAAAAGTTAGTTCAAGGCTCTACTAGGACTCGCTACGCCAATGCTGTCTATGCAACTTCATCCTGCTTCGCAAACTTAAAAACACCGTAACAAACATCGTCTCGTCATCGCCCGATCGACATTATGCCGACCAGGTGCAGTGACTATTATATTTATTTATTTATTAAAACTTTATGCACAATTAAAACTGTACAAAGGCGGACTTAATGCCTAAGGCATTTTCTACCAGTCTACCTTAGGGTGATGCAGAGATAAAACACAGTAGGTGCAATAATGGAAAAAAAGACTATTAGTGTTCTCACTAAAGATTACTTACTTCCAGTACTCTCTAGCCATCTTGTAGAGCCGCGAGGGCAGATGGTCGCTGCTCGGGTTGACCTCGAGCAGTATGCTAGCGTCGGCGAGCGCCTGCTCAGCGAACGAGCTGTCAGTGGAGCATGCGCTGATTGAACTTGGACTGCCTATGCGGGACGACCTGTGGAGATATAGAAACATTATAAATACCTACGTGAAGAAAAAAGTTAGGAGTAGTTTTAGATTTAGCATAGTTAACGTTTTTAATGAAGAAGTGCAAAAAATATCTATACAATCTTTTTGATACCTATCTTAAAGAATTAATTTATTATTCCGAAGATTTGTCAACGATAAAGACGTAATTATAATGAAGTCGTGAATTATAAGCGAGCAATCAAACGGACAGCAAATAAATGAGATGCTGCAGACGTGAAATTGAGGAAGACCTTGCGAATTCGGATGACATTGAGAGGATTTTAGAATTCTAAGGCACCGGCCACACAGAACGGACGCAAGGCACGGACCCGTCGCAGTCGCGGCGCCCGTTTAATCTACTTGCATATAAAATGTATACAGCCGTCGCGACGTAAAACATACAGAAAAGACGGGACGCCCGCCACGACGGCGTCCTATTGGAAAACATATAGAAAGGACAAGGCGCGGGCAGGGCGCGGGCCTGCACGGGCGCAAGCGGGGGAGCGGAAAGGGCGCGGAGGGCAGGTTTGGACATAATAATGTAAAAACATTGTGGTATCATCTTGTATACTTCTTGAAAACGATCAGGATAATAATGTAGATCCTCCATTATTTAAAAAAATCTATTCTGTCCATTGCTTAGCCATACCGGATGTACCCAGTAACGTCTAACCCTCTGCAGATTAGCGAGATATACCAGTGCCAATACATCTTCATCTTCAGAAGAAGACATGTTGTCGTATCAAAATCGGACGGTTGAATGCCGGGTAAAGCTTCTAGTGCGCGCCATAAAAAGTCGTGACGGCGCCCTGTCTGCGACGGGTCCGTGTCTTTTCTATATGCGTTAAAAAGTCGTGACGGCGCCCTGTTCGCGACGGGTCCGCGCCCCGCCCTGGTCTTGCGTCTTTTCTGTGTGGCCGTTGGCTAAGATGTTGACGCTACACGTGTTTATGTACCGTCTAGAGAACTTGCATATTGAAAACCAGATTGGACAATACATTATAACACTTGATACGACATGAATAGCGAATACATTATTGTTTTGATGTGTGGTTGAATGTAGTCCGGAACTTATTTTGTACCTAACCGCAGTTTTTTGATTAACAGGTGGTTTCGGTACACTTTGCTATAGCACTTACAATCATTTGGTTTCTGACCGTCAGTTCCTTACAAAAAAAAAATGTTTTTGTACGTATCTGTTGAATTTAAAGCATAGTCTAGGATAGACTGTGAAGCAACACAGATAGGGCATCGGAAAACGCGCCGTAGGACATTTTCTAGCCAAATGAACCGGTGACCTTTAAAAGGCATCTGGAGCAGGGCGTATGGGAGAAAGGAATGTAGTTTGTCGGCTTCGAGAAGTATCTATTCAGGAGGTGTCGAGTTTCAAGAATAGATGTCATATATTTCTTGAAGCTATCGGCAGAGAAATGTATACTTATAATTACATTGCCAATCATCATCATTCTTCCTTTTACCAACAAATTTAGAGTCTGCTAAGCATGTCGTCTTGATTCATACTTATTTTTATTGCACTGCACGAGATATTCTTGCTGTCGACAACTAGATCATACGCAGGAGGACGCAACGAAAAAAAAATTGTGCCTTAAAATATGACTCAAAAATCAGGTGCGATTTCTAAGTAATGTTCTATTAGTCAAAATTAGTTAATTGATCTGACAACATAGTTGTACAAGTTCAGCCTATTACCAGTTACGTCAGTAGACGTAAATTTTTAGCGTGGCACATAAAAATGTTGACTCAGTGCCAACTGTACCAATAGTAACGTTTGACCCAATATTTGTTTGTTTGTTCGACAGATCCATTGATAGAAAAGCTCTTTTCTATGTAAGTATGAATACAGATTTTATCGCTCTTTGCTGTGAAACGTATGGATTTGTATGAAAAATAAGCTTCAGGTTATTTTCAGTTAGTCGTAATTTATTTTTAGGACAGGGGCTGCATTGTTCGTCCTGGATTTTTGGCAAGAACATAATAAGTGAGTATTAAAAAAATGGTTTAAAAAAAACACGTTTCTGGCTGAATGAAGGACGCTTGTAAAGGTCGCCCTTTTCATTTCCTTGATATCGTTATTATCTCAGTCACATCTTCAAAAACGCGTGGTCAGCGGCGTGTTTTGATGACTTAGCAAGCATGTTTCATTATCATTACATATAACCACGTACGTTTTCCGTTTTCCGATTACCTGATGGGGTTAGTCGTATCATAACTACGATAAGCATAACGCTTTATGCATTTCATGAAAGTCAATTAATCATTTCTGGTTTTTGGTGGGGCTACTTTATCAAAAAGTTTTTCACGTTGATACAATAAGACTTATAATTGAAAGTCAGGTAAACGCAGAACCATTTACGGTTTAGCGAAACTGGATCTTATGATCAAATACTTCTTGAGCTGATATCCTGAATTCCTGACTCGACCGTTTTCTATTTTTTCACGATGACCGGAACTTAGCTTCTCTTACTTTTCAAAGCACGTTAAGGAACATTTTTTACGTACAGTATGATGATAAGCCTTTATACTTTTATAATACCATATACCACACAAGTTGTCCCAAGTGGTTGCATGTTTACAGAGGCGTGTTTGCTATGATATGGCTGATAAGGGTCGACTGGCACACGCAACGGAAAAATAATGTAAACACAGTTGATGGACAGATGCTTTCTTTTATGTCGGGTTCGTTTGAATATAGTTGAAGTCCGAATCTTGAATTAAATCTTGAATTTTAAGGTCTAGGAGCTTGAACTTTTGGTATTCTTGAATAATTGGGACATTAAAAGATGATATATTTGCGTTACTTAGTACCTAATAGAACCAAGATACATCCCTATAAGAAAAAAATATTTTGCAAATATCTGTGATTAATTAGTATAATCAGACAAAAACAGCCCCCCCTCCCTACTTGCACACAAGTTTCCACTCTGTTAGAGGAAGTGACAAATAACCACACGCGAGCCCGGTGTGGAATGGTGGTTTGTCTTTTATCGGCAAGGGGGTCTAAAATCACCACTGCAAAGCAAATGCTCTAAAAGAGAATCACTTCCTAAATTCCCAGGTGATTCATTCATATTATTATCCTGTTATGATTCTGATAAAACGGCCTTTTTAGACTCCCGATAATTCCAATAAATAATTACCAAAAGCGCAGTATATTAATAATACTATTTCTGCTATCTCAAAAAATCACGATGATAAAAACCGTCAATGGGAATATTATGTTAGCATATTATTATTATTATTTCAGTGAACGAACAGTTATATTTGCATAAGTATATGCAGATGCATTGAAAAGGCGTGAAAACATGTGGCCTTGTTGATGTTATGTCAATGTATACTTGAGACTAACGAAGACGGATAAGGTTGGTGACATTGAGAGGAATTTCAAGCGAAAATAAGGTCAGACTGTCAGCTGCTGAATGCTGATGGATTTTTGGTGTTTGTTAGTCATTGATGCACCAATTCTACTTCCTTGGTTGTTTGCCATTCAAAAATGAAGTAAATGGATTGACTTTGACGAATCAAACAGTGCATTTAAGGCCAAGAAAGACATTGAGATGAAAGAGATATTGATCTGTTTCCCTGTGCATATTTTTGTGATCTCATTTGCGGAAAGGTCAGTGCCAATATCAAACATGCGGTCTTAAGAATGATGCCAAAATCAACACACTTGATAAACGCACCAATGACACACTGCGTTATTTTTTATCGTAGAGATGAATAGCGCCTATTTTCTGAATCCCATAACCACTAAAGCTAACACGGACAAGGAGACGAGGAAATATGTATGGGAATGGGCGGGAAAAAATTGTCAGGATCGCACAAAAATAATGATCTTTCAAACATATCATTCTGCTGTCCTGATATTTATTCTGATCTAACCAGCCTGTACTGTCCTGAGGGAACAGCTTTAGGTCAAAGGCAAAGGTTCGGTGTTTAGCTTGTGCAGGCCTGTCTTTTACGGAAGTAAAGCTCGTCCCGCATACCGTCATCTTCTCGACCCACTGTCTTTACACGTCACGTCTGTTCTTATTCCAATTTATTTGAGGTCGGTGCAATATCGCGGGTAAATTCTGGAGATTGGCAGAAGCAAAGAGAAGCCATCCAGGAGTAGGTGACGTCGGGTGGTGTAGACAATAATGAAGGCGCAGCATGTCTCCTTCATCTTTCTTACGCATAATATCAATTCATTTGCAATGAAACTGTAGGCCAAAGTTACCGGTCATGATTCACTCCGTGTGACGTGAAGATGGGGCTTAGCGTGACGTCAGCGAGCGTCGCGTACCGCTGCGAGCTCGTCGACACACGCTCATATTGACTGTTGAGCTCGTTCTGTGGACAAATTACATTGTTACTGGCAATTCATTAAGGCCTTAAAATTATTCGGAGACAAAATTTGCTGGTGTCCCTCTCGCGGACAGGAAGCCGGGGTCCCAGCAGTGAGAACACTATAATTATTATGACAAACATGACTTCTGGGATATACCAACATAATCTTAAAAGTGACCACGAGACTAGATTGTGTTTAAGATCGAAACGCCTGAAGAAAAGTAGTGGCGAGAACGGCCGATCAGGCGTTCAGATTAAAAGTTGCAAGAACAAGTCTTTTTCATTCATATTCTGAAAGCAATTAGTATAACCAGTCGGTTGATCTAGTGATTTAAGAATCGCTAGGTTCAGTTTTTTCCGCAACTTTCTCATGCGTTTCACATAAGCAGAAATGTTTCAAAATCGAATACTGTTTTTTGCCCCACAGTTAAATTGGCTTTAAAATTAATCTATCAATAAATTTATATGGAAATTCTCCCTGCGTTCCGAATTGCGATAAAAGTGATAATATCGCGAATCCGACCAACGCGCAATGTCACAATTATTACTCAGTAGCCTCATATTTTGTGACTATTAAATTCGGTCGGATTCGCGATATTATCACTTTTTTTGCAATTCGGAACATAGGGTCTGTCATCCAATCAGCTTAATCCTTAAGTTTTTAATTGAAGATGATCTCACAAAAAAGATTATTCTCTGTCCAAAGTCACCAAAAACACTATAATTATCGTCCATCTTGTTAGTATCACTATCCAGGACGTACAAGGCGTTAACTGTAATGGCGCGTGACATTTCCTTTTAAGCGGGCTGGTCCGGGCCCGTCTGGTTCCTGTATCAATTAAAACGGAATGCACCTGCCTCGTGGCAGACGGAGTAGGTACTATAAATATTGTGACTGTACAGCTTTGAGGACTTCAGTATCATAGAATAATAGAACATGCTTTCGGAGTTCAGACCTAGTATAGGCACAGGTACTAACCAGACTATTGCCCGCATTCATTTGAGTTTCGCCTAGTCTTAGCGCAAATGGACATAGGTAGGTAGTGTCTCTATGTATAAATAACCCAAACAAAAAGTGGATAATTTAAACGAGTAAAAAGGAAGAAGTTTTCTGAAAAATATATCGAAAATATTTGGTATTTAGTTGCATCTGGGTAGACTGCAAGCCAACCCCAACATAGTAGGGAAAAGGCTAGGCAGATGATGATGACGATATCGAAAATATTGAGAGAACTTTTAGAAATTGAAATACAGTCAAAATGCATCGTACAATGTACACCCCACGGGCTATTTCGAAACTAAAACATCAGCACCAAATACAGCTAGCAATACTGTTTGAGCATTTAAAATACATGGAAATGGCGAAAAAAAAAAACTATTCCAGTGGAAATGGCTTGTAAGTAATCACATTCGTTGCGCCAATCAAAAAGTGATGTAGGTAAGTAATTTCATTTATAACTGTACACTCGTCACGGATTAACCTTCAAACAGATATTTTGTAGAACACCTCGTAAGGCTTCCTAATCTAGAATAGTAAGAGGAAGGTTCCTAATGACGTAAACACTAGCCTAAAAGTATTTTTTTTTACATAGCTCAACATTAATTACGTGAAAAATCTTTCAGACGAACGAAGCCATAGGAAATCATCAAGGAGAATCGTCGTTTTCTGAATTGAGAATCTGTAGTTTAGAACTATCAAACTGATGCTTAAACTGATCATTATTGAATTTGGATTTCGAGGACTTTTACTTTGAAGGACTTTAGTAAAGTTTAACTATTTAAACTGGGATTTAATCTTAAGTTTATAGTACACGTAAAATCTATTTTTATATCCACGTGGAAAGAAACTATTAGCAAAAAAACCAAAAAAGTCGACATCAGTCATCATCATCATGACATCATTGGTAACAGCAATGCAGACAAAAAGTTGGTAAGTATAGAAGAATTTGTTGAAGGCAATCCAACCGTGGCGCTCGCGCTATGTTGTTGCAAGCGAACCACGCTGTGAATCATCCGCAGCTCCACAGGGCTTTGACATTGAATTGTTGAGCTACTAAATACGCGAGCACCCGAAAAAATATGGGTACTCTTCGCAGGATTTCCAAACCTTTCAAACTCTATTCATATCATCAGGTTTGGGCCAAAAAAGTCAAAGCCGCACCATCGATAATCGATATGCCAAAAAAAAAGACAGATCTTTTAGCATATCGATTATCCTGCTACAGCTTACTGCTGCAATAGGTCTCTGCAAGTGCACGTTAATGAATGAATTCAATAATTGATGAATCTGTAGAAGAGATCGAAAAGCTTACTATTAATTAAATGTAGGATCATATACTTAACAGTTAAGCATTTGAGGAAACACATAACACTGATTATAAAAGGAAAATAACTACCAATGTTTTAACAAACTCGTGCCAACACTAACATACAACATAGTTATATAAATATCATAGCATGCCTATTTCTGATCAATTCTAAGTAAACTAATAACCAATATCCGCTACATCAAAGAGGGGTGAGCCCGCTAGTTTCGATGCCCCAAATAGACTTCCAAACGGTTTGGCGACCATATAAGTGAGTGCGGAAGTGGACGAATAAGTACCACTAGCGGAGGAGTAAACTAAACTGCAATTCTGAACAATTGAAGGTCAATACAGCACCGGATTGTTACAGTCTGATAAAAGCGACGATGAAAACAAGGAGAATTATAGAGTATCATTGTTATACGAGTAAACGAACAGGAAAACTACCTCCATAATACTATTGTTGAAGTTTTCCAATGTCTTCTGTTGCAACCGCTTTCAAGTTCGAAGCGAATCCAATAAATATTCCGGACAGGTGAATAGCGGGCAGGTGAGAGGCGTCCATGAGGACGAAACACTGAAGTAGTCTATTGATTTGGCTAGACAGCCCCTGTTGCACATGCGCCGTATGCATAATAAATATCTTCATACGTAATAATAAGTCATATCGAACGCCAAGACGAATTTAAACTACGGATAAGCGCCGCGAACGTTGGATAATTTATTCATGCACTACACATAAGTAGGCTAATCAGTCACCGACCTTGAAAGTCCGAGAACACATCTTCATCTCGCACAGAGCTCACCGGAATAATAACAAATCGATTGATACACTTGTATTGCGTAATTCCACTTACCGGATCACCATAGCAACTTCATAGCACCGCACCTCCCTCTACACGATCCTTGAAGACTTCTAAATTAAGCACCACATTCGAAACTAGGTCAGAAATCTTAGAATCACGTTCTAAATTAGTAATTATACTATCTTTGCTGAGGAACAAATGCACTGTGCTATCTGCGCGTAGCGACTGGAAGGCGCCAGATGGCTTGGAATAATAACCCCATACGTGAAGTATGGGCAACTCAAAAATAAACCACGCGGGGGAAGTTTGATTCCATTTATATTTTGAAGGATAATCGTTAAGTTTTCCTGTTTCTTGTGCTTAACGGTGGCAGGACCGGCAGCCAGGAAGCACATAGCGTTACTAAGCTCAGTCAACAATAAATGATTGTGTCGCGAAATGTAGGTGTTTATCTAACGGTCATATTCATTACTTATTTCAAGACCGAATGCTGCAAATATGAAGTGCCTAGCGCCCGGCTGGGTGGTCGTGCTAAGCTAATAGCCGCGCGCATTTCCAACCAGAATATTTTAGAGTTAATAGCTAGGTAGATCTGTGTTATCACATTGTTCTAGACTTCCGTGACTGCATGCTAATGTGTATCGATTGAGGTTTGTTACCACAGTTAACTGTGACAATAGAATACATTAACATTATTCTACGACTTGTAGCGGAAGCGGCATTAAATGTGGAGAGTATAAGCAGAAGGAAAACGTCTATTACTCCAACATGTGGGCGACTGTTAAGTTCAATTACTTCATTGTTATTTATGTTACTTTTATAATTGCTTTTCAATTAAGATAGACGGGCAAAGTCCAGTTCATCCTGATATGAGGTGAATGATCTTTAAGCAAATAGAGATGGGATTATCTTAAAAACAACAGATAGCGGTGCGTTCAAACGGGAATAATAATGAAAGTTAAAAGCATATTGATTTATTCAAAGTAAGGTCAACACACTCAAACGGAATTCAATATTTGGAATACTGCTTAATCTACATCATCACGAGAATAAAACGGGACGTAAAAACACGCATTACTTAGTGTTCGCGAACATTTTCGCTCGGTACACATGGACATGGCGAAAGACTACAACCAAATGCCACCGTTCCCATAAATACGTACGCGAGTCCTTGAAACAACAATTACTGCTGTTTGGTTAGGGTGTGACGCAAACGGTCTACCTACTAGCCGACAAAATTATAACGTAAATCTGTCTGTAACTTGAATATTATTATAAGGAAGCTGTATTCGTAGAATTTTCTCCGGATCAAGTCGTCAAACACCGAGCTTTTTTTCGAAAATTGACTGCTAACGTAATTTGAATAAAATACATTTTTGTTAGGCTAAACACGCGCTTTTGCGGGCGGCAATGACCAACGGCTTTTCGTGTGTAACGGCGCGGCTGGGTTTATTACAATGCGGTTTCTCTATTCAAGTTTCGCGCGTGTGGTTGGCCATACAAACGTGGTTATGGGCTAGTTTTACTTATTTTTAAATAGTTTCGTCTACTTCTATCTTATCCGTATCTGACCGTGGCATCACTTTCACTTTGGGCCCTATCAGAATAAAAGCGCTGTGACGTTTTATATGTTACAGCACCATGAGATAGGGGTCTTTTGGCCTCGTTCAGGACCTTTCATTTCTTTTTAATTTTTTATCTATGTTTAGTTTCCAATAGTCGTAAATAATGTTAATTTTTATGTGTTTTGTCCTGTACGGGCTAATAAATGCTTTTTCTTTTCTTCTACTTATTTGTTCAGTAACTTCCTGTTAAAGATAGTCTACAGCCTAGTTTCGACTGTTTAGGAATAAGTGGCTGAAAATAGAACAAATTCTTCGTAGATATGATCCTTAGAGGGTGTTGAATTCCTCCCCTGAGCGAGTCCAATTGTTTTTTTTACGATACTTTGAAACAAAGCATAATTTGTCTACTTAGGCATATTTTATTAACCCGAACAAAGCTAAAGAAGTTAAACTACAGAGTAACAGACGCAATAAATCTCTGAATCCCGAAATTCGTCCAAGGTTACAACGTGAGTAATATATTTCGGAACTACAGCGAATAACGACCGAGTATACTAGACCTTGGTCTTACGGCTGCCATAATCACTACCTTGTAACATATTGTTTAAAAGATTGCACAGCTCTTATCTACCTAAATCTTTTAAAACTGAGGATAAAAACGTTTTCAAGTTTATTCAGACCAATGACGCTCTTTATACGGAAACAGATACCATACATGGTGATATGCTAATTTGCTTGACTGCAATAAAATGCAGATGGCGGCGGTTGGGAATTAATTAAACTAATGTACCTACCATTCATAGTCTTGATACTGATTGGTATTAGCATTGCTGGAATGCAAGATGTTTGTTTTATAACACATTTATAGGAACAGATGTTCCGCATGGTGTCGGACGTAAAGAATAGCACCATCCCATATCTTCCCGTAAGTGTCGTAAGAGGCGACTAAGGGACTTACTAGAGAATGGGCAGCAGCGTTCTCTGTGCTTTTGTAACAACCGTACTGCGATCGCCAACCCGCCTGCCGAGCGTGGCGATTATGGCAAAACCCCCCAATATGAACGCCGCATTGAATAAATGGCCCCTAGTGCCCGGCAGCCCGTCTACCCTTGACTACGGCAGCGGTCGAGGTTATGGCGTGGCAAGGGGTGCTAAAAAAAAATCCCCGGATGGGATCCGGCTCAACGACTGGGTCTGGCAACACGCGCATACTCCGGACCGACGAGAAGATACCGGAACTCGAAGAGGAGTTGAGCAGGCTGCGGTGGAGTATTGTAGGATTATATGAAGTCCGAAGAGAGGGGGAGGACACGATAATCCTAAAATCCGGCAACCTGCTTTATTTCCGAGAGGGTGACCTCCAGTCCCAGGGTGGTGTTGGGTTTATCGTCCACAAGTCCCTCGTGAATAACGTGGTGAAGATCGAGAGTGTATCGACCAGGGTGGCGTACCTTATACTCAGAGTATCCTCAAGATATTTGCTGAAGGTCTTACAGGTCTACGCCCCGACCTCGGCACACCCCGACGACGAAGTGGAGACTATGTATTAGGATATCTCTAAAGCCATGCATGGTTTCAAAACTCACTTCACCGTTGTCATGGGGGAGTTCAACGCAAAACTGGGCAAACGAGACGGGGATGAGCTGCAGGTGGGGCCATTTGGAGTAGGACGTCGGAACCACCGGGGCCACCAACTGGCTAGTTTTATGGAGAAGGAGGGTCTCTATATGATAAACTCCTTCTTAATAAAAACTTTTTTGCAAAAAATAGCGTGATATATAGAGCTTCTGAAGTCGGTGACAAAAAAACTAAAGCAATCAAACAAAGGTCACCGACTTCAGAAGCTACAGTTATTTTTCACTTTTTTGTTTTTTTTTGAAGTCGGTTTTATTTTTTGCAAAAAAGTTTTGATTTTTCACTTTTTAGTGGTTCACATGTGCTTGATACATGGAAAGTGCATACCGTTACAATTACAACAAGCCCAAACACGACTATGGTACATTGTCTCATTATGGAGTTCCGTGACTCTTGGCTTCATCATCAGATCTGATGGTAGAATGGTTCTTATCAAACGCAAATGCTTCACTTCTTGTAGAAAATACCAAAATCGCAACACGTTTTCATATAAAATTTGAAGAGTTCCCTCGATTTCGCCAAGATTCCATCATCAGATCTTGATTTGGTGGCTATGGGACCATTTGGAAAGAATACCCTTTCCAACAAAAAAAGAATTTTCCAAATCGGTTGGCAAGCGACGGAGTTATGCCCGAACAAACATAAAAAAAAAAAAAAAATAGAAACATCCGAATTGAGAACCTCCTCCTTTTTTAGAAGTCGGTTAAAAAGCGTGAGCACCGGAAGTGGACCTGGCAGAGACCAGATGGTGCAACAAAAAACGAGATTCACTTCATCATGTCAACCAAGAAGCAAATGTTCAATGATGTCTCTGTGATCAAAACTGGTGAAAACCAGGAGCGATCACCGCATGGAAAGAGGCACATTGAACATCAATATCAAGCTAGAAAGGTCTCGACTGATGAAGTCTACGCTCCGTCCAGCACAGATCGAAATCCAAAACCCCGAGAGCTTTCAGCTCGAACTCCAGAATCGTTTCGAGTGCCTAGGCAGCTCAGTGGACGAGTATAACGATGGGTTCGTGGAACCTGTCCATACGACCGGGTCTAAGTTCTTCAAGACACGTCGTACAAATCAGAAAAAGAGGTTCTCCAATCAAACTCTCGAGCTCATGAAGGAGCGGCGTGAGATGATCCTGCAGTCTTCAGATGAGGCGGCGAAATACCGGCAGCTCAATAGACGGATCTCTAAATCTTTAAAGAGCGACCTCCACCGCTTTAATACCGAGCGTATTAAAGACGCGATTGAGCGGAACAAAGGCTCCAAAGTATTTTCAAGAGATCTGGCTATTGGGCAGAGACAGCTCACGAAACTGAAGACCGACGATGGCAGGATCTTATCCGCCAAACCGGAGCTACTGAGGGAGATCGAGAGCTTCTATGGACAGTTGTACACGTCAACCAGCAAACCCATTGTCGACCTAGCGAATGACCCGAGAGCTAGACTAACCCGACACTATACCGAAGACATCCTGGAGGTCAGCCTGTAAGAGATTGGCTCTGAAACAGATCAAAAACAACAAGGCACCGGGTGATGACGGAATTACGGCCGAACTCCTGAAGGCGGGTGGAAAACCGGTACTTAAGGCCCTTAAGAAGCTGTTTAATTCCGTCATACTCGAGGGGAAAACGCCACAGGCATGGTGCAGGGGTGTGGTGGTACTCTTCTTCAAGAAGGGTGACAATGTCCGGTTGAAGAATTACAGGCCCATCTCAGACAGAATCTACAGAACGCCACTTGGAATCCACACCCCTTTTTCTTCGACCTCATTCATGCACGAAAGCCGGTTATGAATACTACGCGACTGACGTTTTTAATGGCTAAGGACAACACCAAAGATGTCTATATTACATGCTTCATTTATACTAAGACCTTGACACCAAGCGGTTACCGGCATACATAAAGACATGCGGGCGACAACAGAGCCATCTAAGTGCAAACTCATTCGAGTGGACATTGCATACCTACATGCTTTGTTTACATTTTCCACGCATCGTCCGTGAATGGGCCATTCATTAAAGATAATTTGCATATGGTTTTGTAATATTTACCTAAATTACTTAAGGATATAAGAAAGACGAATCTGCACTAGTGTCATATCATTGTCAATGTGGTGCTGTTTAACAATAAGACATCTGATACCGTGCGTGATGTGCACATTATAAGAATTGATGGATGTTAGTGACAGTTCCAAACTTGTGCTATGTTTTGAGCTAACTTTTCATATGGATATTGCCATCAACGGAGGATATGAGAGATAAGATAAGGATGGCGTTCCCCACAGACAATGGCTCATTTTCAACCTTGCACTGCATACTCTGTCACCAGCAAACTTGATGACCTTTTGCCTGCATGAGTGAGCAGAGTTTGCATAGCTTAATTTTGGACATTTGAATTTTTTGCCAGCTAAAAAGAAGAATATTTACCTGAACTACTTCTTTAGAATGTCCCTTCAGTCGATCCAGGCTCTCCTCAGAGGAGTAGTCTGAAGTCTTGATGAGATGAGCTGCATTCCTGGTGACCCTACGTGTGACGTGGACTGGCTGTGACTGATGCTCTTCTTCTGCTTCTGATATGGTTTCTGAAGTCACTGTGCTTGCTGGCTGGCTTAGTTGTCTGGGGAAGAATGGAAGCATGATAGAGATGTGTCGGGAATTCGTGCCAAAGTATCATAAAGTACTAGCTACTACATGGAGGTAGGATATAATATTGTGGGAGTATAATACTGGGATAACGAGGTGATGGCCTACCTTTGTGCCTAATTTTGTTCAACTGTTAAGGTGTGTAAAAGGGAATAGACAGACAGAATTAGGTACCATTGCCTTTAGTATTGTATGCTTTCATAGTTTTGGGTACTGATAGTCATGAGATTTTTATCTGCAATGCAATATGTGATAAGTGTGATAATTTTTTAGATTTGTTTCTACTGGAAAAATATATGGTTTTGATTGTTTGTAGCTAAATAAGTTCACATAGCTGCTTTAAATAATGGCAAAGTTACATACTATAAAACTTCTTGAGGTATTCATATAAACAAATGTTTGAACAACCTTGATTCACTGTATTGGCTACAACATACTATTGTACAACAAATCTTTGGCACTTTGCCTATCATGTTAGAAGATGATACTAATGTTGTAATGTCATTATTTAACAATAATAACTAACTATTTGGTGTTAATTTCTTGAGAAACAATTTGGTTGATGGTGCAAAATGTATCATCAAACATTGGTGTATGTGATGGAATGTTTATACATGTTTAATGCTTGTGTATTACAGGGGTAAGGTCTCGTTATCATGTGAGTCACTTCCGTTTGCCAAGGTTAAAGTAATTCCTTTGCATTCACATCTTATCAAGAGAGTTGGTTAATTAGAGCATTTAATTTATTTACTTGGTTGTTAGTAATTATTTTTATTGGACAGATAAAATAATCAAATGTAATTGTTTTCTAAATTGTTTCATGTTTATCTAAACAGGTCAATTAGATGTAATTATTTTGGAATAGGACAGATTATTAAGAAGACCTAGTTTAGTAATTAAATCTAAAAGTAGGTATTCAGAACATGAAACTATAATTAAATATCCTACCATTAAATACCTGCATTATCCTATCATTTGGTGACATATTTATAAATAGATGCAATAACAAACATGCATTACAAACTTATTCTAAAATTAGGTTATGATCAAAAGTTCCATGATGATTCAATGTTGTGCATAGTTCCAGCAAGGTCATTTCACACTATGCTGTTATGACCTCAGATCTATGGTTGTGACATCATTGTCAACAAAACTTGTCCTATAGAGGTACTCAGGCCCTTGAGACCTTGTGATCATTCTGTCATACAAGTCTGAGAAACCAGTGGGTGTCATAAGATGACATAGGTACTAAAGTTCTCTATTTGTGGTAAACAAATATTGTACCAGTATGATTCAGTGTTCATAAATTGCTCAGTGCCAGTCCCAAGTATGGATTTGGTCTGTAGTATAAGGGACTTGAACTTTATTGACAAAATGAGGGTGTACTTTAGTTACATCTCTACTTGATCCTGTAAACATTATTTTATGACTTTGTGTTGATAGAAAAATATTGTTGGCAGCATAGAACTAGATGTGGTTAGTTTATGTGATGTGTTGCACAGCTTTGGTTTACCACAAAAAGGGTTTGTGATAAAAAAAGTAAATGTTTGTTTGTCATTGATAAATTAGCCTAGATATTAGACAAGCCAATAATGCTATTTCATCATGAATATTCAACATTAATTAATAATGAATGAATGCACATGATTGAAAACATACTAAAAAGATTATAATAATATCTTTATCTTGATTGATAAATCGACATCACATGTTATAAGCTTTTAATTTTGAATGTATTCTGATAAGATTTGATTAACTTTTTGATAACAGTACTAAACTTAATCACAAGATCAACAACTTTTTATTTCATAGCCTGTACCATATCCCACTGGTGGGCAAATCCCTCCCCTTTCTCCTCTTAAACCTCTGTTTTGAGAAATTTTGCCCTGCAAACATGATTGGTTCAACAATATTTCAGTTTTAAAATAAAATTCATAGAATTTGGCAATGAACTATACCGAAAAGACCAATCATTTTTAAAACACAGAAACAAGTTTAGCAAGAATTTATTATTATCATAGTTGACATGTGTGATAAACAGGGTTTATCTTTCATAATCTTTGATATTTCAATAACTTGGCTCAGCTCAAGATTATGAGGAAACAATAAAATTATGACATAAAAATGAATTCATTCTAATGTACCATTGCTCTACTTACAACAGGACTATGCTAATTGCTAGCATCACACATGGTCTAAATTCGAAAACTGAGAAGCCTACTCACTTGATAGGAGTACTTCTCTTCACAGGGGTTTTACGCCCCGACTTCTGATGATGGGTGTGCTCCTCGCCCTCCAGGCAGTTCTCACGGTCGCAGCTCGACCGCAGGAAGGGTGTCTTCGAGCGAGACCTTGACCTCATTCCGCTAACCGTCGGGTTCTCCATGCTTAAAACACTGATACTGACTTGCTGTTATCACTGACTTCACACCATCTTCACACCTTGCTCCCAACGACCCAAGGTTGATGATCTCACCGGAATTCCACGGATATTTAAATTACTTTACCGAATTTTTAATACACCGAATATTGCACAAGGAAATCTATTTCTGTGGCTTCATGCGATGCCGCCAAAAGTAACGTAACCAACGTCTCGGTGACTTTCAGCTACACTACACACGGATGCTCGGTTTCAAACGTCGGAAGGTATTTAGTATGTTTGATATGTAACCATTTACAAATATATAAGCGCGTACAGTAAATTGTACACAAACGTGCGAGTTAAATGAAATTCGTGAATTTCGTAACTTCTCAATCGCTAAACATAAACTGATGACGTCATCAAAAAAGACGTTACGGGGATGCCATTAAAAATATTTTGTTAGAAGAAAACACCCCTGAGAAGTAGCCTTATTTATAAATTAAAACAATCTGGATTAGTTTTCTCATGATTATGTTATCTACTATTATTTTTTTATAAATAAATATGAAATTAATATTCAAAAAATCAGTATCATCTATTTCACATGGTGTTAAAGATGCCGCAAAACACGAGAGCTGGAACTGGAACAGTTTTTGGTGTTGCCAATCCCGAAATAAAATAGGGATGGGATATTGGGATTGAGCCCCGGGAGGGAAAAGAACTGTGAAACATGAATTCACGGGATTTCCGTTCTTTTTGACAGTTAGTGGATATAATCTGTGGTGCGTTGTTATTTTGGCGGGTGAGCACAAACAAATCAAAGAAATTTGTGAAATAGAAATCATTGTAAAATGGATGTGAGCAAAGTATTTAATAAAATAAAGGAACTTGGACATGTACCCGGTAAACGAGAAGAGTTACGTGAATACTGCCAACTCAAAATTGATCAGGTATAGTAATTTATTCAATAAAACTAAAGTTTCTATGACACCGTATCTGTAACAAGTCTTTTGTTTATTTATTTACAGATATTGAAGTTTTTACCGCGGCGTATAGTAAGTAGTGACGGCGGGGACCTGTTGAATTGTATATTAAATGGATTCCCGGATAATGCTGCTACTTGCAGGAATAAAGTCAAGGTAAACAACAACATTGAATATGAACAAGTTCTAACATGTTCACATTGTTCACTACTTTGTAGAATGTATGTTGGAGTGTTTAGTCACTCTAAGCAAACTGATAATGATTACCTATCAATGCTGCATCATGAAAATAGAGTAAATTGTAAGGCTCATCATCTGACTAGGCTATTAATACATTTTCTGATGTCACAGTTTTTGTCTTGACTGTACAAGCTAGTTTCCAAATGTATACTAAACAAGCATTATTGTGTAGACAGGAATAACTTGTGTAAGTTTCAAGTGCATTCCGAGACTACTATTATTTCAAACTCAAAGTCTCATTCAAAACATTCACTTCAAATTTACCAATAACAGGCACTTTTCAATATTTAATAACAAGATGTGTAATAGGACTGTAGTTGTAGTTAGCATGAAGTGTTCAAACACGAAAATAAAAATGGAATTGCACTTATTCATTATACAGTGACATAATAAATAGGTAAAAAAGAAATTATTCAAAAATTACCAGGTGGTGGAGCTAGTATTACAAACCATGAGGAAAGAATCCACATCTCTCACTCACTGTGGAGATGTCACCAGCAGACTGTGTCTGGAGCTGCCGAGGTTGCCGGTAGATGACCTTGTGCGCTGGTCCAATGATAGCGTTCAGTCCATTGTACAGGATACTGATATTAATATGATGTGAGTGCAGAACAAATACTCTTTTATTATAATACTTGGCAGTTATATGAAGAGTATTAATGTGATTTTAAAAGTAATAGAAAGGCAGAAAGAAATCAGAAAAGACCGTTCTTGTCAATTGTTAGAATTGAAAACAACAGTCACAGTTACAGTGGTGATGGTCGACTCATTAGTTTCTGTCATTGTTACAATTCTTATAATAGTCACAGATACAGTTAATATTATAAATTGTAACATATTTCATATTTTTATCCCATTATAATTTAGCTACAACACCCAATTTAAAGCCCCGAGTAGCAAGCTGCAGTACAAACAGTATTAGTTGAATGCTCCGTGAAAGTTATTAATGGTAAGCTATTATTAAAATTTCTTAAAAATGCTTCACAATTCCTGTTTCCAGTTGGCGCGATGTCCTACCAGAATGCATCAATGCTATATCAACACATGACACAATCAAGCACTGTGGATCAGAGCTGACGGGTATAGAGTACAAAGAGCAGTGTATCCACACCTTGTGTCAGTGCAGCTGGACTGAGAAACAGCTTGTACAGCTTACTGCTATGTTCAAGTTAGTATTTAACTATTTTGAATGATATCTCTGCAGTCATCATCATCAGTCTACAATGTTCCCACTGCTGGGAGACAGCCACTTCTCAATGAGAGGGAATGGGCTTTAATCTACCATGCGGGCCCAGTGCAGATTTGTAGATGTCACATGTCTTCGAATTTTTGGTTTTAGGACATGGCAGTTTTCCTCATGATTTTTTCCTTCACCGTTTTGAGAGCAGTGGTGATGAACCCACTGCTCTCTTTGTCTGTGAAGTCATCATCATCATTATTTCAGCCGAAAGACGTCTGGAGATAGGCCTCCCCCAAGTGCCGCCACATTGACAGTTCCCGTGCAACCTTCACCAGGTCATCGGTCCACCTAGTGAGAGGTCTTGCAACGCATCGTCTTCCGGTTCGCGTTCGCGACGAGACGATACCGCGCAGCTTCCCGAACGCTGCCCGGCCGAGTCGGATTCGACGACTGACCTCTTTCTCGAAGTTAGACCTACCTACTGTGTAGTGTACATATATTATTAAAGATTTGATTTATCTGGTAGATACAAAACAACAACTATAATAAAAAATGAGAGAGGTCTTCAAATAAATTGCTCTCTTCAATATTTCTTTACGTTTTTTAGATTTATCTGCTAGGTAAGCTAACAGAAACTGTGCAGTTGGCCTTTGTATGGACTACAAGTTTTTTTTTGTACTTTGGTATTTATCTGTTACATTAAAACAACAACTTGAATAGAATCATCTGTAAAACATTTACTTGAGAGTAGGTACTCTATTCTATTCATGTTTTCAGAGACATGCAGCTATCGCGCAATGATCACAAGCAGGTAGTCAACAAGATCTGTTCTTACATCATAGACACGCCGCCTGATACACTGCCTCCTCTCGTGCATCAGTTACTCAAGTGAGTTAAGTAATACTAACCTGAGCATAGCAAACCTGTAGTATTTACAGAACTGTTCATCAAATTAAGTAACTCATTGCATAAAAAATTGCTGGGAAAAGACTTTCTTTTGTGGTGTATAATAACGTTTTACGACAGGACTCAATCTAACGCACTCATAACATTATGCTGATGGATGCATAGCTATAACATAAAAATCTTGTAGTAATTAAAAAGAAAAATTGAGTTGGAACTTTGACCACCCAATCTTTCAGTAACTGGAAGTTTCCCAGGTATGTTCCAAGTTCCAGAACAAAAATGATTGTGATGACAGATAAAACAAAACAAGTGCCGTTCGGCCTCGTTAAGCTGAATGCTCCAGTGTAGCCCACATAAAAACCAAGGAATGTCTTTGACCTTGAGGAAGTTGTTCCTTGACCTTTATGAATTTGGAGGGTTGTGATGATGATTTTGATGATTATAATTCTGGCCTGCAAATTGCAAAAAATGTAAGAAAAGGAGATCACCCATATTGGGCTATTTTCAAAAGTTAAATCTTGGGTATAGATCTTGGGTAGCATAATAAAAACTGTTTATATCCATAAGTTCTATTTAATTATTGCGTTTATTTTAGTTGGCCGGCAAATAAGAAAATACCCCAATCTGGGTGAACTTACGACTTGGGTGTAACAATAAAAAAATGTTTATTATGTTGTGCTCTATCCAAGTAATAAGTTTATTTTGGTTTACTTTTGAAAATAGTCCAAAAATGTATGAAGGCTGGGTGATCTCCTTTGAATTTCGCGGGCTACCCTGGACCATCAGCCTTAACGGCCCATTCACGACCTTACCGCGGTGAGCGGCGGCGGCGTGCGGGGCGGCGAGCGATAAGAACAAATGTATGAAAATGTTTGAAGCACGCCACGAGTCGCCGCTCATAGCGAAAACGTGCGCGGTTTTGTCGGAGCGAATCGCTGCAGCGGCGCGCGCTGTGGGGAGCGGCGGGATCAACAGTACAGGCGAATGAGTGCGACGCCACGAAACAGAGCGGCGCGGATAGCGGTGTAGGTGTGACGGACTCGGCGGCGAACTCATAAACAAACAAATTTAGACGATTTTGTGGCGGTAATGGATACCGAGGCTTTTATTACTGAAATTTTAAATCGACCCCCTATATGGATGTCAAAACATCCCCAACACAAATACATAAACGTTATAAAAATTCGCCATTTAAATATCGATCTTTATTCAGTTCGTGCACTCCTCTCATATTGAGAATATCTTGTTTTAAATAAAAATATACTGCTTTCTAAACACAGATGGGATAATTTTGATAACGCCATAATTTTGAGCACGTTCTGACTACCTAAATACGTCCACCTCGACCGCTGCCGCTAGCCGCTACTGAGGGTACGTGGCGTGTAAAACGCACCGCTTGCCGCCGCCGCGCCGCCTGCCGCGCCGCTCGCCGCTAAGACCGAAGTCGTGAATGGGCCGTAAGGGTATTTTACAGTTTTACATCCTTCATCATCGTCAACCTATAAATGGGCTTCCATTTGTACACCACTCTGCCCTTCTTTACCTCCGTAATTATTTTTTCAGACTATGCAAGACATATCACTTAGAGATAGTACTATCGCACCTGAGCCACTACTTCAGTGTTCGGCTGTACAGCAAGCTGGAACCTCCGCCACAGGATTCTGAATCTACTACCATTGATATAGATGATATTGGTGAGTGAGAAAATAACGCAGAGTGGACTCATAAGGACATCCTTATTTTGCAGACAATGTATGTTACGAGCAATCGTCTCCATCTCTAGATGAGAAAAGAAAGCTAGTATGGTGAAATGTTGGAACAAGTCAATGTTGTATAATCAGCCTATAATATTCCCATTACTGGGACACACGGCTTCCTCTATGAGGGGGAATGGACTTTAATTCACCAGTGCGGGATGGTAGATGTGGCATGTCTTCGAATTTTTGGTCTAGTCTAGGACATGCCGGTTTCCTCACGATGTTTTCCTTCACAGTTTTGAAAGCACTGGTGATTACACAAAGTATTGGCGCCTGCCAAACCCACTACTTACTGTGTGCAAGTTGGGGCCGCCACCACTGGGCCACCGTCGCTCTCAATACTGGCCAATGCTGAATTAAAGATCACTTATCTAAAAATCTGGCCTTACTTACCGGTTTTGAAGACTTCGGAAAAATACATAGCTACTAGGCCCGAAGGCACTTAAGAACCCGATTCCTGCCGGCTTCACGGTACAAGGCACTCTATCTACATCGTCACTACTACATTTGCGTTCGCACTGTCAAAGCGTTCACATTAAGGCATGCCGTCTGATAAGGATTGAGAAAAGAAATAGAGATTTCAACATGTTTGATGTGAGTACTTCGCTAGTACACAGTAAGTTCCCCTATTTCAAACCCTTTCTTCTTCCAGTCCCCCACAGTTCAGCGGAACTAAGTCGCTGTCTATCCACCTGCATCTACCACATCTCGCAAGGAGCAGCCGACCCCGAGCTCGTCCGCAAACAAATCCGGACGTGGCCTAAGACCCAGCTGTTGAGAGCCCCCTTTATCATAGATCTGGCTTTAGCCATGTCAGATAAGGGAGCGGACTTTAGATCTGTTTGTTTGGATGTAAGTTTTATTGAGCCATATAACGTACAGGCGCCAACCCCACGGACAAGAGATTCGCGGTAAGTCTTGCTGTGCCATTCAGTAAAACATCTATATGAATCAAATAAAGGTCCGCTGATGTCATCGCAGCGACACAAGCCGCGATTCCTCTCCCCCGTAGAGATGGAGTCTCACTTCTGGATAAAAACAAGGTCTCACGTGTATTCAGCCGGTTCACGTGAAGGTATCTCCAGGCTTCGCCGAATCGACAACTTAGAAGCGACACTTAGAAGTTCAGAACTTATCAAACCTGTGAGGTTTAAAAAATTAGTAAAAACTTAAAACAATCAATGTGATAGCGCACAGTCGCAATTTTGCGAAAAAAAATGTGGTTATCTGACATGATTTAACGAACTGTCAAAGGCCCGAGAAACGCTAAAACTAGATCGGCTAAATTATAATATAATATAATATAAATATCGCTGGACATTAACACACAGCGCCATCTAGTGCCACACTAAGCAAGGCTTGTGTCGTGGACACCAGATAGTTGATATACTACATATATACTTTTTGTTTGTAAATACATACTTATTATACATATAAACATCCATGACTCGGAAACAAATGTCCATGCTCATTACACAAACATTTGCTCCTACCGGGATTCGAACCCAGGACCCTATGAACGTAGGGCAGCTTCACTACCACTACGCCATTCGAGTCAATAGTTTCCAGAATGGTGGTAAAATAATAAAGTTAACATAATTCTGTTTGTTACACTATATATTATAATTTATTACAGGTAATAAAATCAGCTATAGAACAACGCGCCATGGACGATCTAAGAGCTAAGGAGGCGGCATGGGTGCGCGCAGTCATGCCGCCAGACGTCGACGTGGTCTGCGTACTCAAGCTTATCACTACTGAGAGGTAACCTACATTTAATATACCGTTACATCATGCTTATTATTCTAAAAGGCTAGGCAGGGGCAGCCCAAAAATAATTAAATTCGTTCACGAACTCGAGAACCCAATCACACTTGAGTCCATTAAATAAACGGGGCAGTTGCAACATACATCCATACTAACATAGTTCTTATATTATAATTTGAAACATTCTGTTGCAGTGCCAACCACCGCCAATTAACAGTAGTCGGTCTAATCAACCTTGCCTTCCTTCTACTCTCCATATCTCGTCTAAAGCCTGTCGCTCCAACGTGTTGGTCACACGGCAAGTTAATACTGGTGCGACTCAGCAAGGCACAGCCCGAGACAGCCGGGCACATACTGAGCCAGCTAGCTGACAGACTGTGTAGCGACACTACGCAGAGGCAGTATGCAGGTACAGTGAGAAATGTGTGCAACATAATTATACGTTAATACTGGTGCGACTCAGCAAGGCACAGCCCGAGACAGCCGGGCACATACTGAGCCAGCTAGCTGACAGACTGTGTAGCGACACTACGCAGAGGCAGTATGCAGGTACAGTGAGAAATGTGTGCAACATAATTATACGTTAATACTGGTGCGACTCAGCAAGCACAGCCCGAGACAGCCGGGCACATACTGAGCCAGCTAGCTGACAGACTGTGTAGCGACACTATGCAGAGGCAGTATGCAGGTACAGTGAGAAATGTGTGCAACATAATTATACGTTAATACTGGTGCGACTCAGCAAGCACAGCCCGAGACAGCCGGGCACATACTGAGCCAGCTAGCTGACAGACTGTGTAGCGACACTACGCAGAGGCAGTATGCAGGTACAGTGAGAAATGTGTGCAACATAATTATACGTTAATACTGGTGCGACTCAGCAAGCACAGCCCGAGACAGCCGGGCACATACTGAGCCAGCTAGCTGACAGACTGTGTAGCGACACTACGCAGAGGCAGTATACAGGTACAGTGAGAAATGTGTGCAACATAATTATACGTTAATACTGGTGCGACTCAGCAAGCACAGCCCGGTACAGCCGGGCACATACTGAGCCAGCTAGCTGACAGACTGTGTAGCGACACTACGCAGAGGCAGTATGCAGGTACAGTGAGAAATGTGTGCAACATAATTATACGTTAATACTGGTGCGACTCAGCAAGCACAGCCCGAGACAGCCGGGCACATACTGAGCCAGCTAGCTGACAGACTGTGTAGCGACACTACGCAGAGGCAGTATACAGGTACAGTGAGAAATGTGTGCAACATAATTATACGTTAATACTGGTGCGACTCAGCAAGCACAGCCCGGGACAGCCGGGCACATACTGAGCCAGCTAGCTGACAGACTGTGTAGCGACACTACGCAGAGGCAGTATGCAGGTACAGTGAGACATGTTTGCAACATAATTATACGTTAATACTGGTCCGACTCAGTAAGGCACGGCCCGAAACAGCCGGGCACATACTGAGCCAGCTAGCTGACAGACTGTGTAGCGACACTACGCAGAGGCAGTATGCAGGTACAGTGAGAAATGTGTGCAACATAATTATACGTTAATACTGGTGCGACTCAGCAAGCACGGCCCGAGACAGCCGGGCACATACTGAGCCAGCTAGCTGACAGACTGTGTAGCGACACTACGCAGAGGCAGTATACAGGTACAGTGAGAAATGTGTGCAACATAATTATACGTTAATACTGGTGCGACTCAGCAAGCACAGCCCGGGACAGCCGGGCACATACTGAGCCAGCTAGCTGACAGACTGTGTAGCGACACTACGCAGAGGCAGTATGCAGGTACAGTGAGACATGTTTGCAACATAATTATACGTTAATACTGGTCCGACTCAGTAAGGCACGGCCCGAAACAGCCGGGCACATACTGAGCCAGCTAGCTGACAGACTGTGTAGCGACACTACGCAGAGGCAGTATGCAGGTACAGTGAGAAATGTGTGCAACATAATTATACGTTAATACTGGTGCGACTCAGCAAGCACAGCCCGAGACAGCCGGGCACATACTGAGCCAGCTAGCTGACAGACTGTGTAGCGACACTACGCAGAGGCAGTATACAGGTACAGTGAGAAATGTGTGCAACATAATTATACGTTAATACTTGTGCGACTCAGCAAGCACAGCCCGGGACAGCCGGGCACATACTGAGCCAGCTAGCTGACAGACTGTGTAGCGACACTACGCAGAGGCAGTATGCAGGTACAGTGAGAAATGTGTGCAACATAATTATACGTTAATACTGGTGCGACTCAGCAAGCACAGCCCGAGACAGCCGGGCACATACTGAGCCAGCTAGCTGACAGACTGTGTAGCGACACTACGCAGAGGCAGTATACAGGTACAGTGAGAAATGTGTGCAACATAATTATACGTTAATACTGGTGCGACTCAGCAAGCACAGCCCGGGACAGCCGGGCACATACTGAGCCAGCTAGCTGACAGACTGTGTAGCGACACTACGCAGAGGCAGTATGCAGGTACAGTGAGACATGTTTGCAACATAATTATACGTTAATACTGGTCCGACTCAGTAAGGCACGGCCCGAAACAGCCGGGCACATACTGAGCCAGCTAGCTGACAGACTGTGTAGCGACACTACGCAGAGGCAGTATGCAGGTACAGTGAGAAATGTGTGCAACATAATTATACGTTAATACTGGTGCGACTCAGCAAGCACAGCCCGGGACAGCCGGGCACATACTGAGCCAGCTAGCTGACAGACTGTGTAGCGACACTACGCAGAGGCAGTATGCAGGTACAGTGAGAAATGTGTGCAACATAATTATACGTTAATACTGGTGCGACTCAGCAAGCACAGCCCGAGACAGCCGGGCACATACTGAGCCAGCTAGCTGACAGACTGTGTAGCGACACTACGCAGAGGCAGTATACAGGTACAGTGAGAAATGTGTGCAACATAATTATACGTTAATACTGGTGCGACTCAGCAAGCACAGCCCGGGACAGCCGGGCACATACTGAGCCAGCTAGCTGACAGACTGTGTAGCGACACTACGCAGAGGCAGTATGCAGGTACAGTGAGACATGTTTGCAACATAATTATACGTTAATACTGGTCCGACTCAGTAAGGCACGGCCCGAAACAGCCGGGCACATACTGAGCCAGCTAGCTGACAGACTGTGTAGCGACACTACGCAGAGGCAGTATGCAGGTACAGTGAGACATGTTTGCAACATAATTATACGTTAATACTGGTCCGACTCAGTAAGGCACGGCCCGAAACAGCCGGGCACATACTGAGCCAGCTAGCTGACAGACTGTGTAGCGACACTACGCAGAGGCAGTATGCAGGTACAGTGAGAAATGTGTGCAACATAATTATACGTTAATACTGGTGCGACTCAGCAAGCACAGCCCGAGACAGCCGGGCACATACTGAGCCAGCTAGCTGACAGACTGTGTAGCGACACTACGCAGAGGCAGTATACAGGTAGAGTGAGAAATGTGTGCAACATAATTATACGTTAATACTGGTGCGACTCAGCAAGCACAGCCCGGGACAGCCGGGCACATACTGAGCCAGCTAGCTGACAGACTGTGTAGCGACACTACGCAGAGGCAGTATGCAGGTACAGTGAGAAATGTGTGCAACATAATTATACGTTAATACTGGTGCGACTCAGCAAGCACAGCCCGAGACAGCCGGGCACATACTGAGCCAGCTAGCTGACAGACTGTGTAGCGACACTACGCAGAGGCAGTATACAGGTACAGTCAGAAATGTGTGCAACATAATTATACGTTAATACTGGTGCGACTCAGCAAGCACAGCCCGGGACAGCCGGGCACATACTGAGCCAGCTAGCTGACAGACTGTGTAGCGACACTACGCAGAGGCAGTATGCAGGTACAGTGAGACATGTTTGCAACATAATTATACGTTAATACTGGTCCGACTCAGTAAGGCACGGCCCGAAACAGCCGGGCACATACTGAGCCAGCTAGCTGACAGACTGTGTAGCGACACTACGCAGAGGCAGTATGCAGGTACAGTGAGAAATGTGTGCAACATAATTATATGTTAATACTGGTGCGACTCAGCAAGCACAGCCCGAGATAGCCGGGCACATACTGAGCCAGCTAGTTGACAGACTGTGTAGCGACACTACGCAGAGGTAGTATGCAGCTACAGTGAGACATGTTTGCAACATAATTATACGTTAATACTGGTCCGACTCAGTAAGGCACGGCCCGAGACAGCCGGGCACATACTGAGCCAGCTAGCTGACAGACTGTGTAGCGACACTACGCAGAGATTTTAGTGGGGTCCCCATACAAGGAACGTGAATTTTTGATAATAATGGTACGGAAAAAAATTGTATGTTGGGCTATTTACTTTTCTTTCCAGATTGCCTTTACATCCTATGCAAGCTGACCCCGGTGTCAGTAGAACGTTGCACTCAGCTAGGCGCCATCTTGGAGAACTGCCAGCCCTCCCCCACCGACTACAAGGCAGCTGCATCAGTCCTGGATGCTGTACATCCACTCCTCAACTTCAGCACTAGGACTAGAGATACTCTTGTCATGGTGTGTCGAAAGGGACTTTATTCCAGGTGTGTATGTAATAGACAATTTAGAGCTCTCTTTGCCCAGAAAAATACTGCAAAATGAAATATACTGTATAAATCGGAATGGTGTGGCGATACTTTAGGATCTGGATCATTAAACTATACAACTTTCTTCATGGGACCATCATCGTAATAACGAACACATATTTAGTGGTCTCGTACAAAATTAATTATTTTACGTCGAAATTGTTTGCCGTATTTAAAGAATTGGAACTTTACTGTTCTTTATGAAAGACCACTTTCATTTTTTTTTGAGCAACCAGTTCACCAAGTGGGTATTGTATGACACAGTAAGTTTTTTGTAGAGATTTAGCTACATCCGGTTAGCAAAAGGTTTTTCTTTTTGCCTCCACAAATATAAAATCTGTCATTCTCCATTTCGTCTCCCCCGCAGAGACTCGCAGCACCGCTGCCTGTCGCTGTCGGGCTTCCTGTCGGTGCTGCGGCACGTGCGCGTGAGTGTGTCGCACGTGAGCAGTAGTCAGTCCTACAGCGAGCCCTACAGCGCGCACTCCTACCTCACGCAGCTCACGGTAGACCTGCACGCCACGCAACAGGGGAACGTGTGAGTTTCAACAGCTTTTTTCAGTATATTTTGCTATTTTAACCCTTTTTGCGGGCTAGTTACTAGGATAGAAATAAAAAGGGTGTAAAAAGACCCTTAACGATGCCGAAAAGCCATTGTTCTTCCCTTCATGGCGATCATTCTCTTGTTCTAAAAATCTACATCATACCTGGAAACTTTCTAGTTACGGGGATATTCACAATTTTTTTTTAAATACTAGTTCTGAAGGTTTACTCTAAATACCTTCGTGGCCGTCTACTATTCAACAATGTCCAATGACCTTACATTGAGTTTTACCGTAAAACGTGATATTACACCCCAAAAAAGGATAGTAATTTCCCAGCAATACTTTTTGTGCAAGGTTACTGAGTTTGAAATTCAGAATGCTTGGTTGACGGCTTCGTGAACAGTTCGTTTGCACCCTGTATGATACGATTGAGATCTTTCTTGATAGACGATGTTATGTTTTTAATAGGACAAGCTGAGATTTAGCGTAAAGTAACCGCCAGAGACAACGGAACTTAGTTAACTTTTTTAAATTATTTCCACAGTGTAACTTCGCGGGTTCGTAATGAGGCAATGTGTATGGAGGTAGTATCGATACTGCGACGTTGTCTGGTACAAGATGCGCTTGTCAAACAGCTGCTCTATACGAGTAAGTATTTTTTTGTATTCTTGGCCAATCTATCCACCAGTGGCGAAGGGTGAAAATAGGATCAGGGGAAGCCAACGAAAAATTATAAGAATTGATCTTGTTTTTGCTTTTTTTAACTTTTTTTTCCCATGTTAATTTTGATTGCCATTTTCGATTTTCATTTGACTTCATTTTCATTTTCAGCCCTCCCAAAAAACCACATAAAGGACACCCATGACGAAAAAACTAAAAAATTTCGTCGATGCCATTTTGGATTTTCTTTTTGACCTCATTTTAATTATCAACGACCCCAAAAACCACATAAAGGACACCCATGACGAAAAAACTAAAAAAATTCGTCGGCGCCATTTAGAATTTTCTTATGACCTCGTTTTCATTATCAGCGACCCCAAAAACCACGAAAATGACACCCATGATGAAAACTCCGAAAATTTTGGTCGGTGCCATTTTGGTTTTTCATTTTGACCAATCCTCATTAGTAGCGACCTCAAAAATTGATAAAATTCCGAGGAAAATAAAAACAAAAAAAGTGATAGGTATTATCATGTAAATAGGTCAAAAAAATTAAAATACAGTTGGTACCAAAAATTAGTAATGGTCGATATTACTCATTCTATCTTGTTCTACCACACATACTTTTTTTTTCTGCCCCTGCCGTAACTCAATAATCTCTGCCTTACCTAGGTTCCTACAAAACGGTACTGCAAGCCGCAAAGTCACGTGTGCGCATCCATACGATTTTAGTTCTGAATTCTGACACACGAGCACCGGCTTATTTGGCGCTACCTGTTGCTTTCTTTTCATATATTTTTTTGTATTTTTGGAATGTTTTTGACACTACGTGTAAAGTGCCTTGTTCCTAAAGGGAAGCCGGTAGGGATGGGTTTCTTAGGTGCCTTCGGGCCTGCTATCCACACAGATAAATCTCAAATATGTTTAGTCTTTGGGTTTAAAGCAAGTTTTTGCCTATAGCCAGACGTTGGTGTTCTTTTTGTTTGCCTGTACTGTCCCTACCTCTGCTGGGCAAGAGCCTCCTCCAATTTTTTCCATGATCTGTTTTTTTTTGCGCTATCTCTCGGCTACCCTCGCGGTACACGTCTACCTGCTGCCCCTAATGTATCGAGACTTTCCCAACGGGCGTCGCACTTGACTTCAATCATAATTGCATATCCCATATCTGTTACCAAATGGCGCTAGTACGTAAAGTTTCCATTCATTTTTTGACGATATCTAATAGTCTTGCACAAAACTCTTTATTTTTCTATAAACACAAAGTTTTCCCTTAAAAACATCAGCCCATCCGAGGTTGCAAATATTCTGCCTCCATTAACTTCCCCAAAAAGCTGAGCTTGTAACTTTCATACACTATTTTTAATTTTTAGAATTACACGGTTGCGCGAAAGACAAGCAGTTTCTACATGAATCTATCTTGGAGTTGTTATATGACCACTTGAGCAAGTACTTGCCGGAGAGCGCAGAAACTGCCTCCCTGCTCATTAACAAGTGTGTGCAGATCAATGGAGCGAGTGCTGTTTTAATTGTAAGTACTTACACATATCTCAGTGGTAGCGGCCCCGATTTACGAACAGAAGGTCGTGGGTCCGAACCCAGACAGGCGCATTACTTTGTGTAATTTATTCCATCACCACTGCTCTCAAAACGGTGAAGGAAAACATCGCGAGAAAACCAATGTCCTAGATCAAACAATTCGAAGACATGTGACATCTAACCAATTCGCACTGGGCCCCCGTGGTAGATTATAGCCCATTCCCTCTCATTGAGAGGAGGCCTGTGTTTGAGCAGTGGCAAAATTAATAGGCTGATGATGATGACACATATCTGACACTACCGGTCTATTAGATTCGGAGGGGATGGCGGGGTCACAAGCGTAGCGAGCGAACTTAAAACCCGCCTTTCCCTTCGTAAAGGGAAATATGCACAACTTGAGTTACTCGTATTGTACATTTGTGCATTGTAATTTCTCCCGCTTCGATCACTTATTTCCGCGGAGATTGACCGCAATGGCCGAACGGGTATTACATATTCACATATGTAGAATCAGAATGTTTATTTGTTAAGAGCCTATACAACCTCAGCTCGAATTCTAATTTCGCCCCCACTTCACCGCTCCGCCTAACTCTTTATCTCGCTCGCACAATGGGGCTCGCGGTCACGCGGGCACAGTGCGAAGTCGATGCAATTTTGTTAGATTAAACTACTTTATTTATTGGAGTTCTAAGTATTAAAATTATCAATATTAATATTAATTTGTCACTATTATCAAAACAAAATTTTATATCAATTTAATTTCAATCTAGGTAGGTACCTTTTTTATCGTGGTAATATTATCCTCCCACCCTGAGTGGAGCGGAAGGGACTGTCAGACTCTTGCTGACTAAAATCCACGGGGTTCATTTAATAGCCCACTAAACCTACAGAAAGTTGATTTCCAAGCTAAATTTTCCAGTATAAGCTGACCTCTTATTGTACGGAAAGCCTATACAATGCGAGATCAACTTATACTGGAAATTTGCTACAAAATAATAGACGAGCCAACGTAACCGTGCGGGATCCGCGCATTGAGTTTGTAGTACGTTTGAGTTTTATAGTTTTATCCTTGTATGTATTTGTGACAGCCGTTTTTGTCTAGTAAGTAGGCCTAAATGCAAGTATATTATAAGAAATAATAATTAACCTACTAAGTTTTTACGGGTGCTGAGCCACTGCATACATTCTATTGTTACAAAAAACTAATCGAGTGCTAGTCACCATTCCATTCAGGGTTCTGTCAGTAGGGAATGTAATACGGACTATCCGTAATCCGAAATATCCGGATTCCGGTACATTTTTACACGACTTCTAAATCCGGGTTTGAAAATCGAATCCGGATTTTCTGAACAATAAGAAATTGTTATTCGTGGGCTACATTTCCGCGAGAATATTCGAAAATGTGCTCATCAGCCGAAAGCCTGAAACTGATATTTCTCTTGGAGGCCGCTTATAAACATATTCAGTGCATTCGACGTCGATTCAGAGCAAGCTTTTTCCGCAGCAGGAATTGAGTGTAACCAAAATCGTAGTAGGTTAAACGACGATAGCACTTGAAGGATACAGGGGCAAATAAAGAAATGTCACAAAAACAAAAAGTTGTTTATTTAACTATTTTATTTTTCAAAGTTAATAACGTTCTTAGGTATTACTTAAACTTGTAAACTGCTACTAAGAACTTAAGTATACCTTTTAAAGTCTTAATTTTAGAAACAATAATTTTTTTTATGAAAATAAAATGTTTGAGAATGATAAAAAAATTAATGTAGTTCCCTTTTAGAACATACAAAAACTGGAAATGTCCAATACGTCCCATACAAAAATTGATAAACCTCATACCAAGTAGTTCTTAGTCTGTCCACCTGCTTAATCATAAAATATTTCTAAATAAATGCTTTAGACGACTATTCAGGTGGTTTGTGAAATATATTGAAACAGAAACAAACATTATAAAAAGTTGACTGCTAAATTTTTTGAACGTAAGATGTGACATTCCTTCTTACGTTCCGTTTCAACATGGACCTTCCCTGTTTTGTTCCTGCACACAATTTTTAAATTCGAGTATTACATCTGACTATGCTTGTTTTTACGCTTTTTGTATAATGCCAATAAAATACGCGGGAAAATGAGAATGTTGCCATCAAAAATTAACTTTTGGATTTTTTGTGACATTCCTTGTTTTGCCCCTGTACCCTTCACTTTAGATGCCTTATTATTATTGCGTCATATTTTGTCTCCAAAAATTACATAGCTTTTTTGTTTATTCCAGGGCAACAGTCTGCCTCTACAAAAAACTTAGTTGGTTTAGTTTTGTCTAGCCCTGAATCCCCATAGCACATTGCTGGAGGATTCAGGGCTAGGCTGCCGGTTGAGGAGAAGTGGTCAGGTACCACTTATCCTTCTTCACGTGGATGATCCAAAACTCTTTTACCGCAACAAATTGCGACTGATGGAAATACCTAACTAATAGTAATTGAAACTTTTAGTAACGCCATTGGGATAGAATTTGGTGTGGATGTCACCGTAAAATTGTCAAACATGTTATATTACAATATAACGTGTTTTTTCTCGCGATATTGTAATGTCTCGAAAGATTGTCAACTGAACATACGGAAGTATCTCTGCCCCCATAATCGGGACTTGGGGCACCCCCCCGTTAGGTTAGTTAGGTTCCTTTAAACACTGCACTCGGAAATAGGGGCCCCGCGAAGCGGGGCTCCGTCGACTACGCTTTTTAGAGGGAATATAAAGTGTTTTAAGGTTATGTTATATTAATCGGTATTTCTCAGGAATGGTGCATTATCTTTTTATGAGAGTTGTGCCACTGGGCAAGGGGGACCCCTCCTTCCCTCCACACAGCGTAAGTTAACTACCATCGCATGCATTTCACGAAAAATAATGCGTTTTGTTGTAAGCAGTATGTTCATTTGACAATAATTCGAGACTTTACAATATCGCTAGAGATATTACAATATAACGTATTTGACAATTTTACGGTGACATGGACAAAAGTGCAGTCATGTATGTAAAGCGAAGGGCGATTATGGTATCCAAGGGAATTCAGCTCTCGGATTCCGTACACCTGAGATACCTCTCCTCATCCGAAAACTAAGTACAAGTATTTGGGTATGTCGAAAGCATTAACGTAACTGATATGAAGTTGAAGGAGCGCTACCAAGCATTAAATAGCTTTCTCCCAGGCGGGAACAAGGTGCGTGCTATCAACGGTTGGGTCATGCTGGTTTTAATGTACTTTTTTGGCATACTCAAAAGGACTCAGACGGAACTCGATGTTCTAGATAGTAGAGTCAGAGAGACAAGGTCAATAGGCACAAAGAGACGTTTACAAGTGAGATAGGCCCAGACGACGAATGTCTGTCGAGGCTTTCTTTAAGCCGTTAGATCAAGGATATTTCTCGGGAGGCAGTTCTCTTCGATATGGCCCGTATTGTGAGGAGGTTCTTGTGTCTGGATCCCCGATAACCACTGGTAGCTTGGACCCCGCTCCAGGCGGACCACAATAATGTTTTTTTTAATATTAAAAAAAACATTAAAATATATATTTACAAAGAATAAGCAGTCGCTTCATGTAAAATACTGGTATTCAGCTGCATCCGGTTAGACTGGAACCCGACCTCAACATAGTTGGGAAAGGGCTTCAAAACCAAACCAACCAAGATATTGAATTTGAATAATTTCAAATAACAAAATTAAATTCCCATTCACACAAAAATAAGAAACAGAATATGGGTAGATTTGTTTATTTTCGTGAAAAATCCGTAAAATCCGGATAATCCGGATTGGATCAAACATCCGATCCAAAAAATGGATTTTGAAACAGAGAGGATTTGCATTACTAGTTCTGTGGATACATTGACGTGGTAGTAAAACGCTTTGCCACTATAAAAAAAAAACGAAATGTATGACTGCGCATAACAGCAAATTGGTTTTTTTTTTTTGTTGTGTTCATGATTCATATTGGATTTTTTTTTTGTTGTGTTCATGATTCTCAAGGCATGGTTTGTATGACTATGAATATTTGATAGGTAGGTAGGTAAGTGTGTGTGAAACAAGCAATAGTTTGGTTTCTTGCAGCTACCTACAATTATATTTTTTTTACTTTCTAAGCGCTTAGCGGCTGCAGTACGAGTCGCAGGTTCGATTCCCGCACGGAACATGTGTTATTATATACATTACTAGCGCCCGCCACGCGGTTTCACCCGCGTAATTCCCGTTCCCGCGGGAGTACGGGGATAAAATATATCCTATGTTACTCGTGGATAATGTAGCTTTCGAATGGTGAAAGAATTTTTAAAAACGGTCCAGTAGTTTTTAAGCCTATTCATTACAAACAAACAAACAAAGTTTTCCTCTTTATAATATTAGTATAGATTGTGTTACATGTACATGTACATGTGTGTTACATGTGTTATTATTATATTATATTACTAGCTGACTCGCGCAACTTCGTCTGCGTCTCATAATTTGAGATTTAAACTATCCTATCTCTCAAGTTGGATCGAACTGCACATGGTGTGCGAATTTTATTATAATCGGTTAAGTGGTTTAGGAGTCCATTGAGGACAAACATTGTGACACGAGATTTATATATATTAAGATATTGTCTACAAATAGTTGTGAAGACTTGTGTTTGTAATCGCACCGTCTACTTTTGGAACTTTGGAGCAATCAGTTTAGGGTAGATCCCTTCCCCCCGGACAGCCATTGCGCACGGACGTGTTTTACCCAAATAGTCTATTTAAGTTATTAAATATTTAAATTTTAATTCACAAAAATAAATATAATTGGCAAGTTTAATTCTCGACGAGTACTAGGCGCGCAGTGTTGCAAGAGAGCGAGTCCTGCGGCGAGCGAGAGAGAAAGCATGTTGTCCACGCTACCCATCTCTATCCGCTGCGCGTGAGTAATTATCACATAACTCCGCGCTCTGCACTGACTACTTGCAGATATTATTATAAGCGCCTAACACTTTACGCCGAGCAACGTGTGTCAGCGCCTCAACACATATAGACTCCTGAGCCAGACGTAAGGTGCATTTATTTAACTTTTTAAAATGATAAAGCAGACGCCACCTAAACCTAGCAGTGAAACACCTCGTCACCACAGTTCCGAGCCCGACTTGACAACACCAGTTTCGGAACAAGAATTGGACAGAATCACTTTACGACAAAAACGTAAACATGATTCTGAACAATCAATTGAAATCAAATCTCTCCGGGAAGATATTATGTCATCACTGGTTACTTTGAGAAAAGAGCAACAAGAAAAATTTAGTGTGATGCAATGCAATTTAGATCAAATAAAGGTTCAAAATACGGAGCTGAAAAATACGGTTGAGTTCTTGAGTGGTAAATACGACGATCTCTTGGCTAAACTAGCCCTTTTAGAAAAGGAGAAGAAAAGTACGCTGGAGTATGTAGGATTTTTGGAGGATAAAGTCGAGATCATGGAACGAAATTCAAAGACATCTAGCTTAGAAATTCGCAACGTACCGAAAAAGCTTAATGAGTCTAAGGATGACCTGATAGATATTGTGAAAAATCTGGGATCCGCTGTAGGCACCGAAATACAACCAGGTGAGCTCAGAGATGTTTATCGTCTTACCAGCAACAGAAAACCCCAAACCGATGGGCCTATAACCGCCGAATTTACGTCAACCATGACCAAGGACAAACTTCTTACCTGCATTAAAAAGCACAATAGGGACCACAAGAGCAACAGACTTAACAGCTCACACGTTAAGATAATAATAATAGTCCCATTTTTGTCTCGGAGAGCCTTACCACTAAAGCCAGGAAGCTGTTCTATCAGGCAAGAGAGTTTACAAAGCTACACGCATATGCGTATCACTGGACATCACATGGCAAAGTCTACGTAAAAAAGGCAGAGGGTGCGCCGGCAAAGAGAATATCACAGGAATCTGATTTTGAAGGTCTGAAACAACAAAAAAAGTGACTAAAAACACTTATCAACACCCAACAACGTGTCCTGCTTAAAACATTGGAGCTTCGTCTGAAAATTGCATGCCTCGTAAACTTTTCTTTAGTTAACATAGTTTTAAGATTTTTTCTTCTGTTTTTTATATTTTTGTACAACACACTAAAACCAAGGTACATTTTATTTCTACTTACACAATATACGCTATCATTGTACACAACGACTAATAACAAACACAATACACCTAATTCACGACGACAGTTTTTAACACATATAGTTACACTATACTCACTCAATTTTTTACTTTACATTCATATATTCTCCACTAGCTTATGCCCGTGGCTTTGCCCACCTAGTACTGGGATAAACGGTAGCCCATGTGTTGTTCCAGGTTATAGACTATCTCTGTGCCAAGCATCCTTCACGCTCATCCAACCGTCTTCCTGTGAAAGGGTAGCAATCATCCATCCATCCATCCATCCACTCATTGTCATTGATTTTCTCATTCTCATTAATAATAGTACAACTAAATGGTACTATACATTATTATTTCGTACCAAACACCTAATGACGCCCTATTTTGGTTCACTTACAAAAAAACAATTTAACAGAGGACAGCGTTAAAGAAATTATAAACAATATAGATCAGCTCTCAGTCTCTACTACAGTTAATTGTGACCCCGAAGAATGCACTAACTTTATCAATAACCCTTCCAAGAAATTAAAAATAATTACCCAGAACATTCGGTCTATTCATGCAAACTTCGACTCTTTTTTAACACTCCTTAACAGAATAAACCTTGACTGCGATATATTAGTACTGACTGAGTGCTGGCTGAAACGTTATAATGATTCAATCCCAACCATAGATAACTACTCTTATTACCAAACTAAAAAACACCTCAATCAGAACGATGGTGTGGTTCTTTATGTTAAAAATATAGAAAACTACACAGTCGAAGAACCTAAGTTTTCGGATGCCAGCTGTCTAGTGTTAAAAATCGGCACCGATAAGGCAATCATATGCAATTATAGATCTCCGTCTTTTAGAGACTTAGGTAACTTCCTACAGTCTCTAAACTCTCTTTTGGCAAGCTTGACTACATATAAAACCATAGCAATAGTTGGTGACATTAACATTGACATCGCAGGTACTTTATCTTCAAACCAAACCTCGGACTATCTCGATCTCATAGCATCCCATGGCTTGCTACCTGCTCACTCACTTCCCACTCGAGAAAATGCCTGTCTTGACCACGTCATGCTCAAAACTCACTTGACTGCACTCACCATAGTTTTACACGCCTCTGTCACCGACCATAACCCTATAATGCTGTGCCTTAATCTTAAACGAGATGTCAATCCACAGTCACACACCTTTTTGAAGACTAATTACGAAACTCTTGATAGTGAGATGAAGACTACAAGTTTCCAAGTAATTTATGAACACACCGATGCTAATGAAGCGACAAATAGTTTAATCACCATTCTCACTAGACTCATCAATACCCACACATCTATAATCAAGGTTCCAAATAAAAAACGTTTACTCAAACCGTGGATGACCGTTGGTATGCTTCGCTGTATGCGGAATAAAGATGCAATGCACAAAAAACTCAAGCTTTCTCCAAATAATATTACATTAAGTACCACATATAAAAGGTATAGGAACTACTGCACAAAAATTTTAAAAAAATTAAAAAGAGACTTTGACAGGAGAGAATTGACTGAAGCCTCAAAGGACAATAAAAAGATTTGGAAGGTGATAAAGAGAGTGACTAACACAGACAGGCCTAACATACCTAACACCGAATTATTGGCTTCTTCTACGTCACCTCAGCTCTCGGTGAACAAAGTAAATGAGTTTTTTGCCAATATTGGCAAGGAACTTGCTGATAACTTTTCACGTCCACTTGGTAGTCATAAAGTCCCATCAGACACTACCCCTGCATCTCCACCTATACAATCATTCGTCATGTTAGACACCGATGAAGCGGAGGTTGGAGAGTTGCTAATGTCACTTAAAACAGATTCTGCTGTAGGATGGGACAATATTCCTACAAAGCTGTTAAAACGCTACTCTTTGATACTAGTCCCCATACTCACACACATTTTTAATCTCTGTTTCCATACTGGCACTTTCCCCTTGTCCTTCAAGAAGGCAATCATACACCCAATTCATAAAACTGGAAGCAAAAAATTGGTAAATAATTATCGTCCTATTGCAGTGTTACCTTCCATTTCAAAAATACTAGAACGCCTAATTAATAAAAGACTCGTGACCTACATGGAAGATAAAAAGCTTTTTTCTCCCAACCAATTCGGCTTTAGACGCAATAAATCTACTAGTAGCGCTGTAATTGACTTAATTGACTATGTTACCAAAAATATCGACGGGAAAAAAAAGGTATTGTCAATTTTTTTGGACCTAAAAAAGGCATTCGATACGGTTTCGATTTCTGATTTAATAATAAAGCTTGAAGAACTCGGGATACGTGACCAATCACTTAACATTTTCAAGGACTACCTTCAAAATCGAACACAATGTGTAAAAATACAAAATTACCTCAGTGGAGAGCTACCAGTGACATTCGGCGTTCCCCAAGGCAGTGTGATTGGTCCAACCTTATTTCTAATTTACGTTAACCAACTATGTAATCTGAGTTTGGGAAATGGAAAAATCGTGGCTTTCGCTGATGACACTGTCCTTACCTTCTCTGGTGATACTTGGGATGACACCTTCGATTCTGCACAGAAAGGATTAAATAGTGTTCTACAATGGCTCAAAAGACACATTCTCACAATCAACACCGACAAAACTAAAATTCTTACATACAGTTTGAGAGATTCGAGTCAACCACCAAATAAGCACGCTTTGTTAGCGCACTCTTGTGTACTACCTGGCACTGCAGCATGTACATGTCCTGACCTTGAACGCTGCAGAACCATTAAATATCTCGGTGTGACTCTCGACGACAGCCTGAGTTTTGCACCACATATAGAGTTACTGACGAAAAGAATCAGAAAGCTAATCTTTGTCTTTAGTACTCTTCGCCACATCGCAGGACCCCAAATTATTAGGTGTACATATTTTGCTCTTTGTCAGTCTCTCTTAACGTACTGTATAAGTGCTTGGGGTGGTGGACCAAAAACTATTCTTTTAAAACTAGAACGAGCTCAGAGAGCCGTGCTAAAAACTAGCACCTTTAGGTCCATCCTTTTTCCAACTGAGGAATTATATAGGAACTGTAAAGTCCTTACAGTGAGGCAATTATTTGTCTTACACATGGTACTATATCAGCACCAAAGAACCTCCTATAAAGTTATCACCACAAGACGCAAAGACAAGGTATGTCAACCCTTCCCCTGTAAGTTCTCTTTTACAAGAAGATTTCCTTGTTTCCAAGGTCCTCATCTCTATAATAGCCTTAACAAAGTACTGGACTTCTACTCACTACCTAAAATGTCACTCAAAATGAAACTGAGTGATTGGCTAGTAACACTTAACTACAACAATACAGAAAAATTATTGTTGACTCAATATAGTTACCGTTAAACTATCCTATGATCATGCACATGCACACTCACATACACACACACACACACACACATATACACACATGCACACACACACACACACACACGTACACACTCACACACAATACACTACACTACTCTGCTCATACCATTTATTATTATTGTGTTTCATTTTATTTAATTTTTTTTCAAAATAGTTTATTTGCCCGTTTACTTATGCTGCATAATGGACTAGTCATATATTTTTGTATAATGGCATGTATGTAACTAATTACAATTAAGAAACATCCAATAAAGGGTCGGGCCCAGCATCTTTAACACAAGTTGTCTTCACAACTTAGCAAGGGTGTTGGTGTCGCCACACTATTGTCTTAATGTCCTTAAATTGTATGTATTAACATGTATCTAATGTAAAATGTAAAACTTGATGCAAATAAATTATTATTATTATTATTATTATTATTTGTAGACCGTCACATAATATACCTAACACATGATCCGTGCGGGAATCGAACCTGTGACCCGTACTGCAGCCGCCAAGTGCTTTGAAAGTAAATAAAATATAATTGTATGTACGGTAATTATGTACCTGGTCTACTCACACAGAAACTGCTCCAAACGTGTGTACCTACTACATATTCACCTACATGTTTGTAATCACTAATATTGTACCTAAATAGATCGGTCAGTAGATACTTCATTTCGATTATATGTTTGAGAAATTCTTTACGCCAACCCTGTCGCTTCTAATTTTTATTTCGGTTATTTCCCATCACGCAAACACTATAAACTCATGTATTTCATTATTTTTATTTGTTGAATTGCGTAATGTGCCCTGAGCGCAAACTGACACAGCCCTCCCGTACGGAAGCCGGAGCAGGACTGAGCGCGGGTGGCGCGCGGCAGGGAACCAACTTTGATATGACCGATATTATAGGCTATTTATTTTTCGGCGAAAAAAAAGGAAATTCAAAAAAATAAATAATATAAGACCTGCTCTATAGATAGTTCAGTTAGTATAAAAAGTTTCATGATCTTATTTTAAGTATTATAAGATTGCCAGCGGTTTATTGTTCAGTTTAGAGGTAACTTTGGATATTTTTTCTATCGAGAAAATTTTATGGAATCGTGTTTTCGCCAAATATAGGACTTAACAATAATCCTCAACTTTACCATATATTTATTTCAAAATTTATGCTGCAGTATTTTCGGCGTATCGAAGGATTCTGCTAAGCCATTTGAGGTAGTATAGGCTCTTAACATAGGTAGTTATATAGTTTGTGAGATATATCTCCATAATTATGTGCTCTACGTGGCGTTTATTGCATAGTTCAGCAGTGGACTGTGAATCTGACATATACCAACGATGTTAACACCATTTTGTTCATATATCCCTCGTATCATTATTATTTTTTGTTACAGATTTACAAATTAAATCTGTAGTTTTGTGCAGGTATATCCTAAAAAAAATATTTCCCCCACTACCAGGAGCCCATAGCCCAGCTGCTGTACGCCGTAGCGCAGTTCCTCCAGCCTTGTGAGGAGGAGGATTTGGAAGACATCCTGGCCAGTCAGTCAGTGGAGACCGGCAACGCTTACCTGAAGAGTAAGCTGTCCAGGGTCATGCAGCAGCTCTGTGATAACGAACAGTTTGTCAATATTGATATGGTAAGTTTCATTTTGATTCTTATGTTGATGAGTAATGGCCATCTTCAATAACTTACTAACAGGTAACGGAAGGTTTCTATCTGTCTGTTAGACATTTAGGTAACGGACCGTTAGAAACAAAATGTCACAGATAACTTTAGATTTTTCTGTGAATCAAGTGACATGCAGGTGACGTGGGTAGAATATTTCAAGCTAACTTTGTTTATAGAAACACCGATAGCTAGGAGACGTAGGCGTATTAACTAACGGTTATACCACAGATGACAGATACTACACTCCATGTACTTACACGCGCTAATCACCTACCGAGCGCCGGGCAACCGGTAGCCCATAGCGCACTGGGTTGTCAACAGCCGCGCGGCGTGCACGTACGCACGTTCCCCAAAGAAAACTTGAACTTATTAAAACTATTTGACCGATTTCGAATATTCTCTATGTTAAAGTTTAACAATTAGGAATTTAAGGAAGGGGAAAAAAATATTAATCATTACATCAAAATTACGCTGATTTTTTAACAATTCTTTTTTATACATATTTCGTTGTTATACTTATTTTTAAAACAATTGTAAATTCTGATACATTATAGAACATGTTTTATTTTATATTGTACGTCTATACTAGAAATCCCGTCACCTTCGTCGACAGAGGCAGCCCTAGCAATTCACAATATCCAGACGGCTGCGCGATCTACAAAGCAAAACCCACTTTACGTTTGTAAGGTTAGGTACATTTTCGTTCGCAGCGTCTATCGACTTGAAAGTGTAGGCTAATATAGCGGTAGGTATTGAAAATTTTGTATGGAGTGAGTTATCTGGTAATCTGTGGTTATACGTTGTTTAGAGAAAACGGCCGTAAGACTACATATATCTGTCGTCGATGGCAGCTATGTCCGAAAAGGGTTTGCAAATAGGTCTATAATCGGTATAATTTTATATAGGGCAGCTTCGATCAATAATAGTACTAGATTCCCGATCAGCGCTTCAAAAACGGCCCGAAAAATAAGACCACAAATTCTTTTGTGGTCTTATTTCAAATTAGTATGGTCCAAGCATAGTCAACCTTAAGACGTCAAAATGCCGCAGTGCGAGTTCAAAAACTGTGTAAAAATACCACCTTAACACCTAGGTTTGGAAGAAAAAAAAATTTTTTCTGGTAATTTTATATCATTAAGTGTTTTTCATAAAATAAAAACAATTAAATAGTTAATAAATTCAAACAGCTAATATTATAATTGTTTGGCCAATGTTTGCTACAATGCACCAACTATTGTATCAAACATCGACAGTTCTTGAACAGGGAACGCATGGAGTAGTGTTGTTATTTTTGTTTATCGTTTTTCTAGTGACCCATTTCGCTGTGCAGAATGGATATCTATTGTCTCGAAAGAAAAAGGAAAAAAATATGCAACCCTTATAATGTTGTTAATTAACTTACCTAGATTACTATTTCAGATACTTTTGTATAAAGAATACGCCGAAAACACGTTTCTTGATTCCCTTTATTTTTTTTAACTTTATTAAGTTTATTTATTACCTATTCGTTGTAATAGCGGCAATGTAAAACAGTATTTTTAACCTTTTTGAATCTATCAAAAATATTTGCTACAATACATACGAAATTAAAAAAATATATTCTGCAACTCTACGTCTTTCAATACTTACTGTGTTCTAAATATTGAAATGTCATATCAAAAATTACGTTTTGTTCCACAACAGAATAAGCACAAAATTGTAAACAAAATGTTTTTAACCTAAGTACTCAGACTTAAGATTCATTTTACAAATATTTTTGTACTGATGACTTTTTATTTTCAAGCGACATTTTAAATTTGTTCTTTTAATCCTTTCTTCGATGAAAGGACTTAAATAAATATATTTTGCAATAGTAATTAAACTTTACGTTTAAGCATTAAGGTTTATATTAAACTGTAGGTTGTTAATATTATTAAACTTTTTGCTATGAAATGTAGATGTTTGCGTGTGTGCAAACGTGGCCACTTGAGCGACGTATTTTTGTTCCTGATCCTTAATCTAGTACTATTATTGATCGAAGTAGGGCAGTAAGGGTGGGTATCTTAACCGTTATTGCTACAAGAAAACTGTCTTACGAGACTAACTATACGTTTTTCTTATTACAGGAAGAACCAGGTCTCTCAGACTTAACACCAGAATCGAAAGCTAAATGCCTGAAAGTGCAGCAAACACTACAATGTTACGAAACGTTGATAGCACATAAGATACTACAGTGGAGTCCTAGCAGTGAGACTGCTGCTAACAACGTTTACAAACTGTTTAAAACTTGCAATCAACTGCTGGAACAGACTAAGGTATTGTGACTTAGACCTTATTTTCCTAAGACAGATAAAAGTAGGAAGTAAGTCGAACAGTATGGAAGAGGAAGACATGCTACTAAGAGGAGAAGGCCGAATAGAAGGTATGGAGTAGGCTTTTACCCAGCCGTGGGACAAAATCGGCTAATTAAAAAGAAAAGACTATTCCCATATAGCTTGAGTTAGGATTCCCGAGTTTCAGACGGTCCAGGGTTAGTGCTCTGTGACTGGAACTGAAACTGTCCCACTCCTGAGCAAAGGCTTCCCCCATTCTTTGCACTTTCTTCAATCTCTTATTAACTACGCAGCCATCCAAAATGTCTCTGCATCTTCTCCTTGGTCTGCCGTGACCCCGTCTAGCCGTCTTAGGGCTCCAGTTAGGCGATATGCGGACCCAAAGCTATCCGACATTCAAGCCTAATTAGTGTAAAATAAAACCAGATTGACGGAGTTACTGTAGCATTTTCGCATGGCACTTTCACTTCGACAGTCTTGTTTCAGGTGCTTCCAAAAGCAGCGAAGAAAGGCAACAAGTCTCTAAACGAGACGCGCGAGACAGTAAAGTCTCAGAAGAGTCAGAAGTCTCAGAAGGAGAAAGGCAAGGCGCCCGTGAAGCTAGCTAACTTGGTCAGGGACAAGGCGGGCCCGTTCAAACCGCTGCCTTGTGTGTGGGACACCAAGTTCTGTGTTAGGGTTGTGGAGCTGTTGTACAGGTAGGTCAACATCAACGTTATTATACACTCGGTTCCAAAAATAACGGGTCAGTCACATAAACCCGAATATCTCGCGAACTACGTATGCCATTTTAATGAAACGACGACTGTTCAATTGAGAATTTAATTATACAGATAAAAAATGAAATAAAACTTAGTTGGGTGCTATTAAGTTTTACCGGACTTAAACCCTATCGAGCACGCCTGGGACGAGCTTCAGAAATGCGTGAAAGGTCGAACCCCCCCCCCTGCACCAATCACGCTTCCCGAGCTCAAACAAGCACTGGTGGAGGAATGGGAAGGTATTCCTCAGCACCGGCTCCGCAATTTGGTGTACAGCATGCCCAATCGCCTGGAAGCTGTCGGAAGAGCTCGTGGAGGCAATACAAAGTATTAAATGAAGAAAGTGATGAAAAACAGCAAAAAAACAATCATAAAAAAAAATGAAATCTCATGAAAAATATGACTACTTTAGTTTTTTTTTAATTCAGAGATTAATATAGTGGGTGCAACTAAGCTTTATTTTATTTTTTATCTGTATAATTAAATTCTCAATTGAACAGTCTTCGTTTCATTAGGATTGCATACGTAGTTCGGGAGATATTCGGGTTTATGTGACTGAACCGTTATTTTTGGAACCGAGTGTAGTTCTATTCAAAATTTATAGCGGCTCGGAAGTACGCTGCGTCAGTCGCAGCGTACTTCCGAGCTGCTATAGTGTGCGCAGAACACAATAGGAGATAATCGTAAAAAAAACTTATTAGTCCGTAAGATTTCCAAAAAATATTCGACACATATTCTGAGTAGATATTATTGAGAAAAAAAAAACAAAAAAAAACTGCCTCAAAATCCCTTCGGCAATCCGCAGGAGGAGGTAGATTTCTAAGAAAGATTCACCCATATTACATTTGTAATTATTTGTATGTCCTTTTTTCTGGGTGGTCATTAAGGGGGGCATTTTTTCATAATGTTTGCGATAGAACGCACCGTTTTCGAGACATAAGCAAATTTAGAATTGGAACCAGCTACGACTCCATGACGCGGGCTCGCTGCGCTCGCATTTTACGTTACACTGTCACTTTCTGTCGCAAATGTCGCCGCTCCACCGCGGCGCCTTCGTCCTATGCTCCTCATTAGAGATGAGATATACCTGCCATTCTCCATACCCGGCCTTTAAGGTATGGGTATCACTAAATACCTGGTACAAATACCAGGTATCAAAATACTTCTAAGTATTTGGGTGTGGTAGGATTTTGATAAGTAAACGTATGCGATAAGTATGGTATGCCTCCAATATAATGTAGGTACGATGTTTCAAGTATCTATACGTAATTATGCATTATAAGATATGAAATCTTTCCTTCCTTCCTACTTTACCAGGCTTAGGACTGTCGGCTAAGAGTATGACGATGGTTATAAATGAATTCTAGTTATTTCTATATAAATTAATGCAAAATAACATAAGTTATATTTTAACTGACTAACTAGCCGGCGTAGTTAAAAGATTTCAAATCAATTTATTTACAATCGTAATTTTATTTTTTTTTTAGTTTTGACAGGTTTTTCAACGTAAACATTCAAACACGTAATAATATTCCCTAACTTATACAAAGTAAGGAACTCTTTCACGTCGTGACAAAAAATGTAATTATGCTATTATGTTCCTTACGCACGTAAAAATAAGTACCCATTTTGTCTAACTAAATAAAATCAACCGAATGTTCATAAAGCACGAATGATGTTTCGGGTCCCTTCGTAAGCTGTCGGGTAGCTTCGGGTTGCTTCGGCGTACCGAACTACCGATAAAACTGGGCGCTACCTTGTGGTAGCGGTTCGTATCGTACTATGCGTCTGACGTCATACCTTCAAGGTATTTACCCAGTATTTCGGTCCGTACCCGGTCTATGTACTGGGAAGCACATACTTGGTATATATACCTCTACCAGTATATACGTCTCATCTCTACTCCTCATGCTAGCTAGCAAGACTTTTAGAGCAATTTATTTTCAAATAACTGTCTGCAAGGGCAGCATCCGATGACTAACGCTGACGGCTGACAGACAGATGGCTTTGCGCGCTTTTTGGTGTCGCTTCACGTTCCGTTCCACAAATTCCTACTAATATTATAAATGCGAAAGTTTGTTTGTGAGTATGAATGTATAGATGCATTTATGGACGTTTGTTACTATTGCACGCAAAAAATACAGAACGGATTTGGATGAAATTTGCAAAAAAATGGTTTACAACTTGGATTAACACATACACATACACACATTACATTGGATACTTTTTATCCCGGTAGTAAAATCCCATGGGACAATTTTGAAACTTCACGCGGGCGAAGCCGATGGCACACATGGCTAGTATTAAAAAAAAAGAAACCATCTCTCATATATCTCCTTCTTTATTATATCTATGGGTGAATCATTGCGACCTGTAGAGTGTGGCAAAATTATTCTTGTACATATATATCTTCGTCTTTAGGTGCTAGACACATATTTTTTCTTTTTTTTTTTGTAAACAAAAAATGAACCGAACGGACTTATGACTTTGATGCGTTTTATCTAAATAGTATCATAGTTTTTTGAGTCAGAAGCATCCCCCTATTGTAGGGTATCAGTGGCCAGCGGGATGCGTTTACGTATCGTATCGACTGTATAATGCGCATACTGTCACTCGCAGCTATCTTTCGAGCTGCCATAAAGATTGAACAAAACTATACTACACAATTTTAGGGTAGCAGCTGATTTGCACATTTTATTTAAAAAATTGTAAAGCCAGTAGGAACAGTTTATTTATTTAGTACATAATATAAGCCCTTAAAAAATATTTGATAAGTAATTTACTGATTTTCCCAACAGTGAGAACGTGCCCTGGTCTTCCCTAGAGCAACGCAATCAGATCCGCGCTCGGCGCGACTTCCACGTGTGGGTCCTGCGCTGCGTGCACTCAGTACTGCTCGCTGACCAGCTAGACAAGAAGGCCGTCGCCACGCACGTGGTCAGCATAGCCAACGTCCTGTACAACAGATGTGTTTCTAGGTAAGTACGGGGCCCCCAGGAATAGTATGCGCTTCGGCAATCGTCGGTGGTCTTCGGAAGTACGAACGTTTAATGCCGGGTGTAAACAACCTAATCACGAAGCCGCCAACCAAGCATTCTGCACATCAAACTAAGTAACTTTACGCAAAAATTATTGCTGGGAAAAGACTTGTTTTTGGGGTAGAACTCAATGTAACGCACTCAAAACATTGTGCTGATGGCTGGATTTAATAAGTACGGGGGTCGTGCGTGGAGGTGTTTAAAAGTAAATCTCTTATTAAAAACCTGTATCTAATAAAAACTTGTCACTAATTTGGAACTTTGAGTCCCCATATCTCCGTAACTAGAGGTTCCTAGGTATGTTGTAGAACTGTAGAACAAAAACAAGTGCCTTTCGGCTTCGTTACGAGGTTTTTGACACCCTTTATAGAGCCAAACATCGTAAATACTAAAGATTCTCCTATTATATTACATGAGACTTAAACGCGGATTACAGGTGTAATGTTATGTAGCAACTTCATACAGGGTGGAAGGAAAATAAACGCACAAACGCCACACCGTTTTAATTTAGAGATGGCAATATGCGACTCGAGAAAGTAATTCGTCAGATAATTATCGAAGCACATTGCTTTATTGGTTTAACTGCAGTAGTCTTTGAGAATCACGAGCAAGCATCATATGACTTTTACAAGTATTGAAATAAGTTTGAAAGTACAATGATTTTTTCATTCCAAATAGGTAAATCTATCTTCGCAATGTCAACATTTTTAATGTTGCAAACGTGCACTCAGTGACCTCTAATGTCATGGTAACAGGTTTCAACATATGTGCGAGTTCGACGACCAGACAACACTAGGGTGTCTAGAAGTATTCAAGACTTGCCTCACGTTGTTGTTCTCGCCTCTCTACTCGCTCAAGATGGATAGTTTCTTAGTGGCTATAAGTAAGTACCTGTCACATATCCGGCGATTGCAATATAGCTGCCTAAAAATGTAGTCTCACCTTGTATATGAACCTAGCACTTCACGATCTCAGGACTATTGAAGCAGTCTATAATGATTGCCAAATTATATTGGGCTAACTTTTGACCCGCCTTCCCACTTGGTGGACGAAAATTGTCCCACGGAAACGTACTGCGATAAAAAGTATCCTATGAATTGGCCGATAAGGCTTGAAAAGTAACAAACACACAAATCTCACAACATCAAATACACATATCTGTTACAAATCTCAGTTTCCGTATGGATTCCTCTTCATTACCCTCATCCACAGCCTTACTTCACCCATAGGCCCCTCTTCGCTAGTGCCAAGCTCCACGTTCTTTTCCCCTTATTAAACCAAAATATAATTCATATATTTCTTTCCTGCAGCCGAAAGCAACGACGGTACATCAGGAGCAGAATGCCTAGCGAGTATTCTGGAAACCATCCACACTGCGCTCGAGCACATTGAAGAGGACAGTATTCCTGACGAAAGAGACGTTATTGTCAAGAAACAGTTGTTGGTGCTCGTACAAACCGCTTCTTTGTTGCTGGAGACGCCTGTGGCTTCGTGTCCGCAGAAGACCAGGGTAAGTTGCCCGAAATACCAAAATTTGAAAATAAGTTAAGTGGCTATGGTTTTTTGTTTTGCTTTTCATGGCTTCTACATACCAGACTATCCTGTAGAAGTGTAGATGCCTTAGGTGTAAGGCCTTCAGTCAGGGGTAGCTTGGCTTTTATACTTACATGTATGTGTTTCGCTTTCTATTTTCTGTGCCACAAACTCCCATAAAAATAAAAATACTTACCTCCTCTTTTTTGGAAGACTTCATAGATTTTGCCTGCCGGTCATGACGTTGCAATGTGTTGAGTTTTACAACCGCATGCTGGCAAAATAACTATTTATGTGCTCACATCTTCCGAATCTATGGTGTGAACACGTGGTGTGTTATTATTATTTTCAGATACTGGTGAAATTCGAAGAATACATCAAAACTAGCAAGCAAGACTGCATCTCATTGATAGGACCGCTGCTGACGTCATACTACAGCTCACAGCAGGAGGCGACGCTACTCGACGAGCTGCTCGCTAAACTGTCCTGTGCACTCGGCAGGATTGATGTAAGTTGATATTTAAGTCGTTACCACCAACCTCATCATCATATCAGCCCGGAATCACCCACTGCTGGGTATAAGCCTGCTACACTTCCCGGTTCTGTGTGTCCCTTATCCAGGTGTTTCCCAAGACTTCGACGGTATAGTCGGCCCAACGAGTTCCAACATACCATGATTAAATGATCCAAAGTTCCTAGAGGCAAAATTTTGAATTTGCAGTCCAAATTAACTCAAGACCATAAAGCTAAACAGCTTTGTGGAGTTATACCATCGTTACTATAATAAAACAAAGAAAGCTATAATGCTATATGTTTATTTTTTACACGGGGTCGTTCAACTACTGATGACCCGTGTTGAATTTTTAGGACATATTTATAATGCCTGGGAGGATAAATGCGATGCTTTGGGCATTTTTTGCGATTTGTCTAAGGCTTTCGATTGCGTTGTTCATGATACATTAATCAGGAAACTACACCACTACGGGATCCGTAATGCCTCTCTGGATCTTTTTACTTCATATTTGAGTGATAGGATTCAGAGAGTTGATGTTAACGGGAAAAGATCTCCCGGTTCCGTAGTTAGAATGGGGGTGCCCCAGGGCTCAATTCTCGGCCCGTTTTTGTTTTTGATTTATATAAATGACTTGCCTTACCTCATAAAGGTTAACCATGACATAGTATTGTTTGCAGATGACACTTCTCTTTTATTTAAACTCAAACGCCAGCAATTAGTTATGGACGATGTTAATAGCGCCCTGGCAAAAGTCGTTAATTGGTTTAATGTTAATAATCTACTCCTTAATGAGAAAAAAACGAAATGTATTAAGTTTACGATACCCCACGTAAGACAAGTGGAAACTAGGGTACTAATCAAGGATGAAGAGTTGAAACTGGAGGATAACACAGTGTTCTTAGGCATAACTTTGGATGATAAGCTTCAGTGGGGCCCGCATATAGACAAATTGGCAAAAAAACTTAGCTCAGCAGCATACGCCGTTAGAAAAATTCGTGATCTAACTGGCTTAGAGACATCTTGTTTAGTTTACTTTAGTTATTTCCACAGCGTGATGTCGTATGGTATTCTCTTGTGGGGCAATGCCGCCGATATTCAGACAATATTTGTTTTGCAAAAAAGGGCTATTCGTTCTGTTTATAAATTAAGTCCCAGATACTCCCTCAGAGAAAAATTTAAAGAGATTAATATTCTCACTGTGCCCTCTCAGTTTATTTATGAAATCCTTTTGTACGCGCATAAAAATATTAAATTGATTAAAAAATACAGTGATATCCACAACATCAATACGAGGAACAAACATAAATTTGTAGTTCCTGCAACGAGGCTCAAAAAAATAGGGGGTACGTTCAGATGCCAATGTATACGTTTCTACAATAAACTTCCGACCCATATTCAGGCACTAAGCCTAAACAAATTCAAAGTGTTTATAAAACGAAAGCTATGCCTGAAAGCCTTCTATCATGTTAATCACTATCTCGAAGATAAAAAGGCTTGGGATTCAGCTGCTCCAATTTGCTCTGTGAATGTTGAAATTTCGGACTTCGCTTGTTTATTGTTGATTCCATTTACTTTATACACTGTGACATTGAATGATTTGACATGAATACCTAGTTCAGTTTTTTTTTTTTACTTTACTTATTTTTATTTTTTATGTGTGTGTTTATTTGACATGAATGTTTACTTGTGACTGTCATGACATTGAATGATTTGACATGAATACTTAGTTCAGTGTTTTATTATTTTTTACTTTATTTTTGTTTATTTTATGTGTTGTATTTGACATTTCGTATTTTATTGACATTAGTTTTTGTAAATTATTATTTATTTTATTTAATCATTGTGAATGTGAGGACCTTGTGGGTCACTTTTTGTTGTTTTTTTCCCACGACTGTCTGGCAGTTTGAGTACTATAAGCGACCTACCCAAATGTCCTTTCTTTCGTATTGTTCGTCGTTTCGTTGAGCTCCTTGAGTTAAAAGTCGAGCTACACGATAACTGACAAATGCTTGCACTGACTGGACAGGTCCACTCAAATCTGTATGGTTCTTTCTTCAAAAGACCATCTCAGCATGGATGATGGAGCAGATTCTATGAATCTGCATAGTTCTCATGTAAGTTGAACAAGATTGTCTGGACTTTAAAAGAGACTATGACCTCTGAGTTTGTTTCGGCTGTTTCTTCTCAGAGTAGTCAGGTACGAAACACCGGCCCCATCTAGTTTAAAAAATAAGGACGTGTAAAAGTGTTTGTGAAAACCATTTGCAAAATAAATATCATTTTCATCCCCCTATCTCGGAAAGAGTATTTTTGCTCTTCGATATCTGAGTGCAAAAGCCGTTTTTATCGTCATGAGGGTAAAGTAAATTTGAATTTAGAACATCGTGTGCACTATTTAAGTATGTGAATTCTTCTTCTATTATCTATGGTGCCGAATTTATCGTACAATTTTTTTTTAAATTTGTTAAGAACTCAGACTCGGAACCTTCTTGGTGTACTTTTTTTTTAATATGTTTTGCGCGCGCCATTTTCTTTTCGCGTCATATTGTTAACACCTTAGGTTAAAAACAAGGAATCCGACTCGAAAACAAGTGAAAAACCTAAAATGACCACTCATTATCTAGCGACGAGGAAGTTTATTATTTGACGCCAAAAGAATTAACTGAATTTGTTAACAATGCGCATTTTTTTTGCGTTTATCCATTTCCTCGCTGAGGTAGGATGAAAAGTTACGTGTTGCACTCGAGTGCAAAGATTTTTCACCTCGTGCTCTTTTGATTCCCTCGCTAACGCTCAAGATTCTAAGTTTTGAATCACTCGCTTCGCTCGTGACTCAATTTCAGAATCTTTCGCTTGCTTGGTCATCAAAATTGAGCACGCGGTTAAAAAACAACTTTGCACTCTTGTATAACAAATAACTATTATCATTTATCAGCGATTAAATCAAAAACATCACAGACGGAATATCCATCGGAAGACGCCATAATGGAAGTTTTTTAGGCAATGTGACAGACAGACTTCAACTATGAAAAACGATACAGTTTGAACTTTTAAGCGACTTCCTGAATCGAAATCGAATTGAAGCATTTGTGGAATAGCTATGCTGGACAGCATAGCTATTCCACAAATGCTGTTGTCACTAGCCCGTGCTACCAATACGATCGATTTGCTCTTACGTTGTGATGAGGTGGCTGTACCGTAATAGTTTCAAGTCGCGTTCTAGATCTATATTGGCTCATTTTTCCAGGAAGAAGACACTTCTGCCGGCGAGGACACGCACTACTTCAGCACGATAGACTCGCGCACAGGACACACTGTTCTGACCGCCGTGTGCACGCAGCTCAGTGCGCGAGCCAGGAGTGTGGAGCACCTGCTGGGCCGCGCCAGGGACCTGGCTGCTGCTGCCAGCACCGCCGCACATGCTGCACTGCAGCGGGTAGAGAGAGGTACACACATGTTACTACTGAGCGCGGTGTGGGCTGCAGGAGTGTGGAGCACCTGCTGGGCCGCGCCAGGGACCTGGCTGCTGCTGCCAGCACCGCCGCACATGCTGCACTGCAGCGGGTAGAGAGAGGTACACACATGTTACGACTGAGCGCGGTGTGGGCTGCAGGAGTGTGGAGCACCTGCTGGGCCGCGCCAGGGACCTGGCTGCTGCTGCCAGCACCGCCGCACATGCTGCACTGCAGCGGGTAGAGAGAGGTACACACATGTTACTACTGAGCGCGGTGTGGGCTGCAGGAGTGTGGAGCACCTGCTGGGCCGCGCCAGGGACCTGGCTGCTGCTGCCAGCACCGCCGCACATGCTGCACTGCAGCGGGTAGAGAGAGGTACACACATGTTACTACTGAGCGCGGTGTGGGCTGCAGGAGTGTGGAGCACCTGCTGGGCCGCGCCAGGGACCTGGCTGCTGCTGCCAGCACCGCCGCACATGCTGCACTGCAGCGGGTAGAGAGAGGTACACACATGTTACTACTGAGCGCGGTGTGGGCTGCAGGAGTGTGGAGCACCTGCTGGGCCGCGCCAGGGACCTGGCTGCTGCTGCCAGCACCGCCGCACATGCTGCACTGCAGCGGGTAGAGAGAGGTACACACATGTTACTACTGAGCGCGGTGTGGGCTGCAGGAGTGTGGAGCACCTGCTGGGCCGCGCCAGGGACCTGGCTGCTGCTGCCAGCACCGCCGCACATGCTGCACTGCAGCGGGTAGAGAGAGGTACACACATGTTACTACTGAGCGCGGTGTGGGCTGCAGGAGTGTGGAGCACCTGCTGGGCCGCGCCAGGGACCTGGCTGCTGCTGCCAGCACCGCCGCACATGCTGCACTGCAGCGGGTAGAGAGAGGTACACACATGTTACTACTGAGCGCGGTGTGGGCTGCAGGAGTGTGGAGCACCTGCTGGGCCGCGCCAGGGACCTGGCTGCTGCTGCCAGCACCGCCGCACATGCTGCACTGCAGCGGGTAGAGAGAGGTACACACATGTTACTACTGAGCGCGGTGTGGGCTGCAGGAGTGTGGAGCACCTGCTGGGCCGCGCCAGGGACCTGGCTGCTGCTGCCAGCACCGCCGCACATGCTGCACTGCAGCGGGTAGAGAGAGGTACACACATGTTACTACTGAGCGCGGTGTGGGCTGCAGGAGTGTGGAGCACCTGCTGGGCCGCGCCAGGGACCTGGCTGCTGCTGCCAGCACCGCCGCACATGCTGCACTGCAGCGGGTAGAGAGAGGTACACACATGTTACTACTGAGCGCGGTGTGGGCTGCAGGAGTGTGGAGCACCTGCTGGGCCGCGCCAGGGACCTGCTGCTTGAAACTACGACAGTTTAAAAGTGTCTGAAACGGCTGGTTCGATTTTCAAGGGACTTTTACAGGCAGGTAGCTGATTTTTTAAGAAGTTACTTAGGAAACTTTAATGTAAGGGAATACGTTGGTATGTTATTTTTTTTCGAAATAAGTTTACTTCATTTCCAAGTGGTGCTATAGCTTCATTTTCGACCGAAAAATAAAATAAAATTAGAAGTTAACTTTTCACAAATGCTCCGGTTACTTCAATTTCAGAACTAACCGAAGTATACAAGTCCCTCATAGTCCAGCTGTGTCAGCTAACCACGTGGACGGCTGGCTGCTCCAAGCTGCGCTGTTGTGTCGGAGGAGGGAGCGAGCGAGTACTAGCCAGTGCAGTGCGACTGTACTCGCTCCTCGCCGCGCTAGCCAAGCAGATCGATGCCAGTATGGCGCAGCAAGTACGGTAAGACTATTAATTCTTTCTCTGGCTATTTATAAAGTGACCGGTAGTGACCAAATATAATGTTACGAGCTGGGTATGAGATAAATTAATTACTACCGATTAAACAACACAATAACTTTATTAACCACAAAACAATTTAGATATCACACTACAAGTTCACTTCGATTCACTTCGTTGTGTAGCCAAACAAGACTGACGGTCGCGGGTTTGAGCGATGTATTTATACTCGCCAACAGACACACCAGAATAACCACGAATATTCTAGAGAGTCATAAAAAACACTAACAAAAGAATAGCACGTAGGTAATTATTATTACTAGCTACTTGTACAAACAAATATGAACCGTATGCCCTAGGCGTACGGTCGAAATTCTAATGTCTTTTTATAAATAGGTCGCGAGTTTCTACCTAACTTTAAAAGTAATAATAATAGAATGCTCTCGAACTTCTTACGTACACACACTGTAATCACTTGCTTTCTCGAAGGTTCTAGTAGGTCCGATGTAACAATAATAAGTAGGTTTTGCCAGCGGTTTCGCCTGTGTAAAATTTGATCACTGTCCCATAGGACCTTACTACCGGGATCGTGAAGTATACTATGTGTTAATCCAGGTTAAAACTATCCGGACTATCCTTGGCGCGGACCTGTGGACGTTGAGCTATGGGCTAGCTCGCCGTCCGTCCGTCTCAATCAAGTTGCGGTTAAGGACAAAGTTTCCTTGATTCGCAACTGGTTGCGAACAAAGAGTAAATATTCCTGATTCGCAAATGGTTGCGAACCATTTGCGAATCAGGAATATTTACTCCGCAGTTGCTAAAACGGCCGGAGGGGACAGGCCGTGTCGACTGCGCCAAAGTTTCACGCGCGCCGAGCAAGAGATGTCAGCATAAGGAAGGCGTCAAAGGCCGAAGCCTGCCGGGGCTGCGAGACTGTTCGAAAGAGATACCGCGGCCCCGGAATATCAAGGGCGAAGAAGCAACATGAATGGGTTTTAGTCAATAAAAGTCTAACACTCCCTCCCGCTCCGCCCAGAGTGGGAGAAGTCATTTGATGATTTGCCGTTCGAAAAAAAGGTTACAAACTATTATGTGCAAAATTTCATCCATTGCGTGAAAGAGTAAAAAAAACAAACATCCACTCACGAACTTTCTCATTTAAAATATTAGCAGGATATCCTTGATTTACCTAAAACATTGCCCACTCTCCGACCACTATCACCACGTCCACCACCTCCGTCGACCAACCAGCCCGCGATACTGAGCCAGTAGTTTTAAATCAGCCCCAAAATAACCTCAATCAGATCCAACATGTCCCTTTGCGGCTGAGAGTGGACTCGAACATGTAAACGAAGCTTAATATTTTTAAGCGGTAGCGCCAGGGTAGCGAAATTCATATTTTCTTAATTTTTTTGTAATTTGCAAGGCAGTCCGTCAGGTTGTGAGTTGATTAAAATCTGTATACCGTAACACGTATGTATTTACAGAATTACATTAATAAAATGATCAATAACATCCTCTACGTTCTTTAATCTTATTGAATGAGTTTTTCATTAAATAATGAGCATATTTTAATCAACCTACAGCCAACCTGACCTGCGAATTTCAATAAATCTATACTAATATTATAAAGCAGAAGAGTTTGTTTGTTTGTTTGGTTGAACGCATTAATCTTAGGAACTACCGGCTCAAATTGAAAAATTATTTTTGCGCTGGATAATTCATTTATCGAGGAAGGCTATATAACATCACGCTATGACCAATAGGAGCGGAGCAGCAATAAGAAATGTTGCAAGCGGGAAATTCACGCGAACGAAGTCGCGGGCAGAAGCTAGTCTAAAATAATTAGAATTTCGCGGGCAACCCCGGCGCTTAAGCTGCACTTACTCTAGCACCAACAGGGGTCGCTACTTATTGCTTCGAGTCAGTGACATCTGTTGGCGTCCGTTCATTGAGACAAGTTTGTTGCTCACTGTCTTGCTACCAAGTTACTATGTAACAGTATAGGTGTTGCTACCGTACTATTTTATGGTAGAGGCGTTATATTTTACCCTTTTTTGAAGGTAGTTGGATGGTCTCTGGTCCTGATTATGTGTTTAATTTAACTAGTAAACGAAGTGAAGTTCCTGGTAGTAGAACTAGTAACTGCTTCAAGTAACACAAACTAAACGTAAACGTAACGTAACGTAAACTGCTTGTATTGACCCCAAAAGTATCTTTTGTCGTGATTTATTTCAACTTTTCCCCACTCCAAAAAAAAACATGTATCGTCCCATACACAAACAGCCAGACGCGGATTTTTTTTCTGAAGGCCATAAATAGTTACTTATTTGTTATACAAGAGTGCAAAGTTGCTTTTTAACCGCGTGCTCTGATGACCGAGGAAGCGAAAGATTCTAGCATTGAGTCACGAGCGCAGCAAGTGTAGTTCCTTGTATTTACCTAAGGTTTTTACAATATGACGTGAAAAGAAACTGGCGCGCGCAAAGCTAATTAAAAAAAGTACAATAAGAAGGTTCCGAGTCTGAGTGATTAACAATTAAAAAAAGTTATATGATAAATTCGGCACCATAGAGGTAGAAGTAAATAGGTTTAATGATGTTTTGAATTCAATAACCTAGTGCACACGATGTTCTAAATTAAATTTACTTTATTCCTCTAGAGTCTAGAGGATAAAAACGGCTTTTGCACTCGGATATCGAAGAGGAAAAATCTTCTTTCTGGGATGGGGGATGAAAAATATATTTTCCGTGCGGGAATCTGTCCCGGGACATACAACACAGCGCCCTGCTATAATATATCACACTCTTACACTGACTCAACTGGTCTGTATACATTCGCTGGCTATTTAACTTTGGCCTTTTACCCAAACATTGCCTTTCCCTCCACCAGTTTCGAGCGCCTTCTAAAGCTAAGCGGCAAGAAGCTATCCACAGTGATGGACAACCTCATTACATACTTAGAGGCCTCGCAGCAACAACAGAACGCGAGCAAGGTCCTACGCGAGACCAAGCTCATACCTCGCCTCGTGTTGGAAGCTGAGCAGTTCAGCAAGCGAGTCATATTGCTGTCTAACAAAGCTAAGGTAAGTAAAAATTATCATAACTGCTCTCAAGTCTCTCGTGGCTAAGTAATAAAAGCCGCTCGGGTCGATCGTTAAGTTAAGCCGTCCTTGCTTAGGTTGGTTTGTGAATGGGTGACCACCCTTACATACCGAGTTTCCTCCGTGCCTCGGAAAGCACGTTAAGCTGTTGGTCCCGGCTGTCATTTGTACATCTTTGACAGTCGTTACAGGTAGTCAGTGGCCCAAAAAGTCTAACAACCAGCCAGAGAGCATCATCATCATCTGCCTAGCCTTTTCCCAACTATGTTGGGGTCGGCTTCCTGTCTAATCGGATGCAGCTGAATACCAGTAATTTACATAGAGTCTATCTAACCTCCACAACCCAGTCAGTACTGCCTATATGATACTCCTTGGTAAGACTTTGCCACCCAAAAGAATCATATAAATCCACTGAAAACAGGTTTCGTTAAACCAAAAAATAAATTAAGTTAGTAATTCTGTGTGTTGTTTTACAGTTAAATTGGCAGCAGTATTTGTCCCTGGGTACCGCGCGCGACTTCAGAATCAAGGGTCCCGTGCTACAAGAGGTACTCCACCAGAGAGAACAGGCTGATGAGACCAGAAACGAAGGTATATTTTCATACTTAGAGCTACGCTTAAAAAGACCCTGAAAGGCACTTCTCCTCGTCATTGCGTACATTTTTGTTTTGTTGAAACTAAAAGGTTCCCAGTTCCCAGACTTGGTAACCTTTTATTTACGGAGATATTGTAGCTCAAAGTTCCATCGTTTCCACAAGTTTATTTTTAAGTTTAAATAATATATCTTTATTTTAGATACCTTCATGACCCCCGTACTATGCAATGCAACCATCAGCATAACGTTTTGAGTACGTTATAGTCATATTGTAAACCGCGATTTATCACCCCAAAAAAATTGTCGTTTCCCAGCTATAATTTTTGCGTAGAGTTACTTAGTTTGATGTACAGAATGCGTGGTTGACGGTTTCTTGCATTGCAAGGTTCCATTTATACCTCGTATGTTTGTTCGGGGCGGGCAACAAAAGTGAACTCAAGCAATGGGTATGCACACCGTGGAACTAATGGCGCTAGTATGGCTGGTTCCAAGCATCGTAATTGGTTTAAAATCAAGGAATGTCATTCCATATTTTAAAATACCGTGACCTCATTGGTCAGATTAAGACCAGCTATGGTGGCGCCTTCTACAATTAGCTTTTAACGCTCTTCCCCATTGTTACACATATTCAGGACGTGCCGATCAGCATCTCCGTCCGGCATTGCTTGGCACAATAGAATAGACGACTAAAAAATAAGAATTAGTCCGGCCAGTTAGAATATCAACAAATATTTGACACGTATTTTTTCTTTTGTTACATAAATCAAAATTGACGAAGATACGACGCTTTTACAATTCTCAATACGTCACGCCTTGATATAATTTTTAGATAGATCTGACGTCACGAGTCCCCACTCCCGAGTTTAGATGCGTTTTATCTTTGTCAAAATTCATTGATTTACAAAAACAAAATATACGTGTCCGTTATTTTCCAATACTGTAACTGACGGACTAAAAAGATTTGCATTTTTTTTATATTGTCATCATACCTATTTGAGTTAAACCACTGACAAGCCTGTCAGAATCATAGTGATCTTTATGTTTAACCTTTTGACAGCCACAGCATAAACGCATGCGCGTGCATTCCACACCAAGCCACAACTTCATCTACTATTTTGTCACATATTTGTGTCGTTTGGCGTACAGGGCACGCGCTTGCTTGTGAAAATCTCAACTGTCTACCTATTACTAATCATGAGATAGAGCCCGCTGACAGACAGACGGGCGGACGGACGGACAGCGGAGGCTTAGTAAAAGGGTGCCGTTGGTTACCCTTCGGTTACGGAACCCTAAAAAGAACCAACTTTTTGTGAATTTCTGGAAATGCACTTAAATAGAACATCATTTTCACGAAACTCATTACCGTTCTTTAATATTTATTTAGGTACTGTAAATGGTTGCTTTGGACAGCTATTTTTTTCATGTTAAATTAACAACGATGCGGTCGACGTCAAAGCAGGTTTTCCTAGAAGATAACTCGTGTCTGTACACGTTTAAAATTCTTATAATTTATTTGTATACTTTGCACACTTTCGATGTAAAGTCAACGCACTGAAATCCTGATTCACCTTGGGTCGTCAAATATCATTGTTAAGTACTTTGGTAAATAAGTACATACTTCGGTTATTGACTTAGTAAATCCGGGTGCCAATTTCGCATAAGTAAGTGCAACTTCACAGAATTGTCTTTTTTTTGTATCCAAGAGAATACGGTAGCGACCAAGTTACGAGCCACGATAATAACCTCTCGATTTGATTCTACATCTTGAAACTGACAGCTAGTAGATCAAGAATTAGTGTGAAAATTATAAAATAGAATTTGCTAAAAAACCTGACTACTCGCTCAAATGCGGGGTTTACAAAATAAATTGACTCCTCCTATTGTTTAAGTAGGTTAAAATGTAGCCTAAAGACCCTGTTCCCACGTCGGGGGCCACGTGGTGGGTTCCGGCCACCGTAGACGCGGGCCTGTGGACGGTTAGCTATGGGCTAGCTAGCCGTCCATCCGTCTAGCGACGACGACAGGCCGTGTCGACGGCGCCAGAGTGTTCCACGCGCGCCTCAAAGAGATGTCAGCATAAGGGGAGGGGCCGCAAGGGCCGAAGCCTGCCGGGGTTGCGGGCCCGTTCGAAAGAGATACTGCAGCCCTGGAACATAAAGGGCGAGGAAGGAACATGGATGGGTTTTAGTCAGTAAAAGTCTGACACTCCCTCCCGCTCCGCCCAGAGTGGGAGAAGTTATTTGATGATTGGCCCCGTTCCCACTATATCTTGACGATTCGTTTTTCGTTGGTTTTTAGTTAGCAAAAGTCATGGACGACAGTTATCATGTCGTCCTTTATGTGAACACCTCGATACACAAGCCACGACACTTAACTACAACTATTTGTCGTCACGACAAATAATAGGTTTGAGTTTTAGTGAACGCGGCCTACGTTACCGCGCTAATAAAAACAAATCGATTGACACCTTATTCATCAAAATCGGATAAATAGTTTAAGCGCTACGGAGAACATTCGTAAATACAAACAATCAAACATACATACATATACATAGACTGTTAGAATCATAACCCTTTTGGCTTCACCGTAGTCCGTAGTCAAGTAAAAACCGAGCCCATAAGTGAAAAATTAAGCGACTAAGCGACAGCAAAGACAGGGTTATGTTTTAGAAAATAGGTTTTCTTCAAAAATAAACTAAGGGGTACGCAACTACGCACGACGACTAACCAAGCTATACAAAGCCAGTTTATACTGATTTTTAATTGTACGGGAAATCTATACACAGCGAGGCCATGTTAAACTAGAAATATAGTAGCTTGATCTGTCCCCGTGAGTACAGTAGCGATGCACGATGGAGCAAATCCAATATCCTCCTTTCATCATACCGAACAGTGGGTTCATAATTTTCGATTCAGCGCTCTGATCATAGCTATGTCTTATTCTATGATGATGATAATAAGGTCATATTAGCTGCATGTTATTTTTGTTACAAAATGGGCCTGCTCCTTGATCACGCCTGATGAAAAGCGATGGCTGAGGTCTATGATGGAACAAGCGGGCCCAGAAGATACCTGTACACTCTGTTGTAGAATTCGTAAATCTTTAAAGTCATTTTATTGTTCGCAGATGAAGCCGAAATTGACGCTGCAAGCGTTGCAACTGAAATAGTCGAGCAGATCACGAGTGACGCTGAAATTGAGGATGAGGCGGTGAGCGATGAAGAACCTTCTAGAAGGAAGCGCAGAAGAGTTTCGTAAATTGTTACATAATAATGTAAATAATAAATGAAACTATGTTAATTGAAAGTTGTCGTTTTAGTACCTCACCTCCTCTTTTTTGGTTACGCTGATCTTCAGAGATATAAATGGAACTCTTCAAAACTAGACGGCAAATCTGCAGTGATTGCTGCAATCGCTTGGTTGTTTATTGTTTATACAATATCACGCCTGTATGCTCTGAGGGGGTACTTAGAAGTGTACAATACATCCAGATTTTGACAGTAGGTGTGTTAAGTTCCATTTATTGGGGATAAGCCTATTACCGTGACATCTATGTTTTTTATAAGAATTTGGTTAGGTTCTGATTACTTCTGATAAAGGGATCCATGGCAAAGGAACGGAACTCAACGGAATTCAACGGAACAAATTAACGATACTCGGCCGAATCTTTTATAGGCTATCCGGATATTTGAGTTATCTACCATAACGTCGTTATTAACCGACCTCAAAAAGTAAGATGTTCTCGATTCAATGTTCCCCGATTACTTGATGATGGCGGGACCGATTTTTTTTTATTGTTTGAAAGACTATACTTCCCAGGTTGTCCCATAATCATTAAGTCTGGATCAGATGATGGGATCCTGGAGAAATAGAGAGAACTCATCAAAATTTAGAGACACACCCGAAGCGATTTGGGTAGTTTTAGGAAGCGTACTTTCTCGAAGTGATCTCATTTCAATTTGGTGAAGATTGATTGGTTTTGTTTCTTTTTTTATTGTTTGTGGTTGATTTTTGTTTTGGTGAGGAATGGCTCTCGAGCAGTTCGGAAGTACTATTTCATCTTATCTGTAATATGTGTGTATTAGTATTATACTATTTATGTATTTCGATTTAAATAAATAAACAAATAAAATAATAAATATCGCTGGACATTAACACACAGCGCCACCTAGTGCCACACTAAGCAAACTGTAACAGTTAACAAATAGGTATTTTCTCTTTGTTGTTGTACTCTATCTCAATGCTGTCTCATTTGACCCAAAGTTTGACTGGTAGAGAATGCCTTGTGGCGTTAAGGATGCCGATGTACCACTCCTGTACATGAAGTTTAAATAAATAAATAAGAACTACGGAGATAGGCAACGGAACTCCTCAATAAATGATAGGAAATGTACTGGGATTGCTGAAATCTCATGTCTGTCTATTGTTTACACCAGTTCATAACAGAAAATCACGCCGGTACGCTGTGAAGGGGTAAGCACATGTGAACCACTAAAAAGTGGAAAATAAAAACTTTTTTACAAAAAATAAAACCGACTTCAGAGAACACAAAAAAGTGAAAAATAACTTTAGCTTCTGAGGTCGGTGACCTTTGTTTGATTGATTTAGTTTTGTTGGCCTTAATATGTAAACGCCAAACTATGTAAGTAAACCTACAAACACAAATGGTTGTCGTCCAATTTAAATTTTCTCATACGCGGGATAATAATAGTTCTTGCCAGTAAACCTTTTTAAAACAGCACAGAATTAGGTCAATTGAATTAAAAATCATTTGAGGTGTCTGAGGTTTTGCGCATTTAACGTGTACCTACATGTTGTATAAAATTAATTCTTTGGGATAGTTGCTTGCTACCATGAGCACAATCACGGTGTATAAGTCATCATCATCATCATCATTTCAGCCGAAAGACGTCCACTGCTGCCCCCGTATTCACAACGCTTCGATTCGCTTCCGATTCGGGAAGTCGTATGACTATCTCGGTCGTTTTCGTAACGCCAGAAGAAGACAGATATACGAGTTGTCGAATCGGAAACGAGTCGAACGTTTGTGAATACGGGGTCTGGACATAGACCTCCCCCAAGTGTCGCCACAGTGACCGGTCCCGTGCGACTCGCATCCATCATCATTCATAGCATCTCGTATATAAGTACCGGTCACAAATTCCCATTTATTATGTACTATTTTAGGTTAGCAACTAGTTTCCCATTTTCCTATAAGATTCCAAAAATGTATGTCACCTTGTAATTAGTATGGCTTCTTAAAACTAATTACTAACTAACCAATCAATCGTAATTCTGACAAGTAATTTGTGTGTTATTTCCTAATAGCACATTTTGGAGCAAGTGTGGAAAATTCACGAGTAAGTCACGTGCCTACCGGAGGAGAGTTTATCAACCTAATGATCAAGTACGTAAGTGGTCATGTGGATTATAATGAGATACCGGAATGGCGCAGCGATAGTGAGGCTGTCTCACGTTCTTAGGGTTCCGAGTTCGAATCCCGGTAGGAATAAATGTTTGTGTGATGAGCATGGACATTATTTTGTTTCCGAGTCATGGATGTCTAAATGTATGTATATTAAGTATGTATTTACAAACAAAAAGTATAAATGTAGTATATCAACTGTCTGGTGACCACGGTACAAGCCTTGCTTACTTGTGTCACTAGATGGCGCTGTGTGTAATGTCCAGCGATATTTATTTACTAGCTGACCCGCGCAACTTCGTCTGCGTCACATAAGAGGAAGAGCGGGTTACAGAGAGTGGGTCGTAAGCACCTATAATACAATTTTCAAAGAGCATATCACACACATCCTTCCGCATAATGAAAATGCGCTCCCGGTACATGATCATTATTTTGCTGCGGAGTTATTTAAAACACTGTATCTCCCAAGATATGCATTGAAGTCAATTTACGTACCCAAGGGCAATTTTGTTCAAAATCAAATACTTGTGATTGGCAACGTATTTATTTGAATAAGAATAAATTACCATGTTTACAAAAACAGCTTTAAAGGCTTCTATTGACAGCTTTACATCTTCATACTTAGACACTCGATGACAGTCATACTCCAGCTAGGTCTGCAGTTCTCCTCAAGGTGCATTAAATGAGCCGCAACACGATATAGCTGCTGTAAACCGTTGCGGACCTCTCACAACTGCTTACCATTTAAAATTTCAAACTCTACGTCCCTACGCTATGACGCGGACGCCGTGTCTTAAAGTGCACAACCTCTTCAAAGCTTAGAAACCTTCAAATGCGGTATTCATATTTTACGGTGACTATCGAGACATTCCAATTTTAAAGAGTATTTGCAATTTTGCACCAAATTTTTATGTGAGTTCAATTTTTTTGGAATAAAATCGGATTGGGTTTTGAAACATGTATCAAAATAACTTGTTGTTTATATCAAAATTTCGAAGGAGTATTCATATCAAATTCGAAACAAATCACCGCCAACATAACTTTCTACCCCTTTTCACCCCCTTAGGGGTATAATTTCAAAATTCTTTCTTATCGTATGCCTACGTTATACAGAAAATACACCCTCAAAGTTTCAGGTTTTTACAATCGCGGTTTAGGCTGTGCGCTGTTCCATCAGATAGTCCTTCAGGACAAAGCATTTTTTATTTGTAGATAGTAGGATTTGTACTCGTTTGTAATGTATTTGTAACTTTTCCGGCTTTATGTCTTATGTAAAATAAAAAATAATTATTGGCATCAAAAAATGATTTGTGTAAAATCGCAATTTTCTGGCTAACTATTTCCCCTACACTGCCCCGCTGAAAGTTATATTTTTGCGATTTCTGACTTTTTGAGTACTCTAAACTGGGTTGGTTTGGAAAAACTTCTTGGTTAGTGTCGGAGAGAAGATCGATTGGCATCAAAAAAATTGTTTTAAGTAAAATGGCAATTTTCTTGCTAACTGTACTTTATTTTTTAATTAAATCTGTGAACGGGGATAAACATTTTGTGAAAAAATTACGGATTGTTACCTAAGACCATTTTTGTGTAGCTGCAGCTCCCCTTACTGCCCCGTTTACCGTTTGCACCCTGTATTACCAACTACTTATACCGAGGAAAGCCGATTTTCTTGAGTTCCGCTATTTTGGGCGTTTTCACTTCAAAAATCCAATTTCAAGAAAATTGAGAAATTACATTTATCTGTATGAATATATATGATTTGAAGTATTTACAGCAACTTTTAAAGGTTTCCACTTCAATGGATTTTATTCTATAGGTTTATGAAGTTAATTAATTTTAAACACAAAACCCTCTTTTTTACGTCTCCGGATGATTAAAAAAAAAATGCTGAAACAGGTATTTCTTTATTTTTAATAATTAGTATTTACTCTGAGTTTCATGAATCTAGAGCAATCAAAATTTTTTTTTCATACAAACTTTACACCCCCTTTTCACCCCCTTTTTTCAAAATTTTCCATAATTTCTATAGCCTAAATGTCATACTGGGTTTATTTAAATAGATTAGTGAAGTTTTCATCAAAATCCGTCCAGCAGTTTTTACGTGATGCGCGGTCAAACAAACAAACAAACAAACAAACACGAATTTTAAAAATGGTTTTAATATGTTCAGTTACTTATTTTAAGTCACCCTGAGTGGTTTTTTTTTTAAATCTTCAATGTACAGATTTTTTGGTCTCAACGATTTTATTATATGTATAGATTTATTATTTATTTTTAAGTTCCATCCAACATCACGCCTTTAATCTCCGAACGTTTAGTTAGAGGTGTACCTAATACACAGCTAGTACATCCACATTTCGTCAGTTTTATGTTTTTTAGGTCCTATTATGTAATAGGGGCGGGCCTATTCTCATCAACAGACTCCGTGGCTGCTACTGAGAAAATTCTGACAGAAAGACACAAGAACGCTGGTGTCGATTCTGTTGTGCACAAACTAAACTTAATTTAGGCTATTGCTATCTTTTTTTCTCTAATAAAACGAGAAAGAGACGGACGTAATTTAGAGCTGTCAAATGTAATTGAAACTAATATTTCCATATAAATTAAGGGTGCACGTAAAAACTTGTCGACTAAAAACACGGTAAAGCGCAAGGCATGAACTAGTTTGACATCTCTAACTTAGTTCATAGCTATAGCCGTCCTTTTCTCGCACTGCCTTATAGTAAAAGATAGCAATAGTCTAAAATTCAGGGATGTTATGGATATATAATTTCGGATACGGATACGGATATGGATAATGGTAAAATATAATATCGGTTTCGGTTACGGTTATGGATATTAAATTATTTCGGATTATCCGATAGTTTCGGTTACGGATATAATTTTTTTAAGGAACTGTAAAATGAAATACCATGATACCATTACCACCATTTGTGATACCATGAGCAGTAAGACTTAGTAATGAAACTTTTGCACTGGGCTCGGACCAAACATCTGTAGTGAATGACAACTTACCAAATTGCTTGAGTAATTCCAAAACATTTATTTTTATTTTACCGTAGATATCTGTGCAAAGTAAATGAGTAAAATGCTGCCGACCTCTTAAATGATAACGAGGTAATGCTGCCTCAATTAATCTTTTAAATCCCACACCCTCCACAAAGTTAAATGGCAAGTTTTGTAATGCGATCATTTCAGCCACTAATTGATCAATTTATTTTTGTTTAGTATTATTGTCATCCCAAGGAGATCTATTTTTCAAAGAATCTTTATCTACCCAAATATCATAAGGGCTCTGTGATAGGTTCAGGAACCATAGGGAAATGATCAGCATTGTTACCAGTGTAATGCAATAAAAAATAAATTGAACATATACATAAGCAAATAGTTGCATTTGTCGCTGCATTTACGATATCTGGCGGAGTGTTCATGTCAATTTCTGAGTTACTATCACTCATTTTCGACAGAAATAAAGAACTTATCAGAAAATTTGTCTACTCGTAACTGGAAATAAAAAGCTAACGAACAAATGACAGCTCGAAATGGCGGCGTTTTGGATATCTGTCATTTTTTTTTAAATCATTGGTAAACGAACAAAGTCACTTTTCTTGTGTCACTCGAGATAAAAAATGTCGTGCGATTTATAATTAAAATCATACTGAATTGGGGTTTCGTATCGATATCTGATTTAATGTAGATACTAGAATAGCACACTCACTTGAATTTGACACCTGTTCCAAATTTAAACTCATAACCTACTGTTTTCAGTAGGTTATGAGTTCATAACAGTTCCGTTTATTTCTGCTGGTTGGTAATGCTGGTCATTGCCTACGGTTTTTGAACGCATTAGAGAGGGTTTATGATATTTGGGTAGATAAAATAAATTACATCGTACGTAACGTAATCCCACAATAACCTCTAAAGTTAAGACGACTAAACCGGCGCGCGATGGTTTGTCACGACGTGTCATATAGAGAAAGTATAACCTGTACGAATTAGCTGTGCACCTCGCGCTGTGACGTCATTAGGAAGCGGGAGAGGTGTTGCATTCCAGCGAAGTGCACAGTTAATTCGTACGAGTTGTAGTATTTAGTTAGACTCCGCCCTATCCGAAACTATCCAAAACTTTTATTTCGGATTCGGTTACGGTTACGGATATTTTTTTATTTCGGATATCCGATAGCTTCGGTTACGGATATGGATATCCATAACAACACTGGTCTAAATTAAGTTTAGTTTGTGCACAACAGAATCGACACCACCGCCAACCTAAGAATCTAATCCCAGTATACCTCATGGTCAGGCTGAGAGATGGAGAGCAAATAAACTACCTATTCCAATCTCTAGATTGCATGTCGAAGACGAGCGTGTATAATTGAGCCACAGGACCACCACTGGCCTAATGGTGGCGGCCTCAACTTACGAACAGTAAGTCGTGGGTTCGAACACAGGCAGGCGCATTAGTTTTTGTAATTTATTTCATCAGCACTGCTCTCAAAACGGTGAAGGAAAACATCGCACAGAAACCGGCATGTCCTAGAACCAAAAAATTGAAGACATGTGACATCTACCAATCGGCGCTAGGCCCGCATGGTGGTTCATATAGCACATTCCCATTTATAGGAGGCCTATATCCCAGCCGTGGGAACATTAAAAGGCTGATGATGATGATTAGTGTAAGCCTAAAAGCATTGCTTCTTAGCGACTGTGTTGAACAATTACCCAAGTCGCCCAAGTGAAATGTACAACGATATTTTAGTTACAGCTAGAACGATGCGGTAGTTCGGAACTCTGTGAAATCTTCTATACTTATAATAAATCTGTAGAGAGGTCAATTCTCGATTAGTCAATGTTTGTTTGACCGCGCATCACGTAAAAACTGCTGGACGGATTTTGATGAAAACTTCACTAATCTATTTAAATAAACCCAGTATGACATTTAGGCTATAGAAATTATGGAAAATTTTGAAAAAAGGGGGTGAAAAGGGGGTGTAAAGTTTGTATGAAAAAAAAATTTTGATTGCTCTAGATTCATGAAACTCAGAGTAAATACTAATTATTAAAAATAAAGAAATACCTGTTTCAGCATTTTTTTTTTAATCATCCGGAGACGTAAAAAAGAGGGTTTTGTGTTTAAAATTAATTAACTTCATAAACCTATAGAATAAAATCCATTGAAGTGGAAACCTTTAAAAGTTGCTGTAAATACTTCAAATCATATATATTCATACAGATAAATGTAATTTCTCAATTTTCTTGAAATTGGATTTTTGAAGTGAAAACGCCCAAAATAGCGGAACTCAAGAAAATCGGCTTTCCTCGGTATAAGTAGTTGGTAATACAGGGTGCAAACGGTAAACGGGGCAGTAAGGGGAGCTGCAGCTACACAAAAATGGTCTTAGGTAACAATCCGTAATTTTTTCACAAAATGTTTATCCCCGTTCACAGATTTAATTAAAAAATAAAGTACAGTTAGCAAGAAAATTGCCATTTTACTTAAAACAATTTTTTTGATGCCAATCGATCTTCTCTCCGACACTAACCAAGAAGTTTTTCCAAACCAACCCAGTTTAGAGTACTCAAAAAGTCAGAAATCGCAAAAATATAACTTTCAGCGGGGCAGTGTAGGGGAAATAGTTAGCCAGAAAATTGCGATTTTACACAAATCATTTTTTGATGCCAATAATTATTTTTTATTTTACATAAGACATAAAGCCGGAAAAGTTACAAATACATTACAAACGAGTACAAATCCTACTATCTACAAATAAAAAATGCTTTGTCCTGAAGGACTATCTGATGGAACAGCGCACAGCCTAAACCGCGATTGTAAAAACCTGAAACTTTGAGGGTGTATTTTCTGTATAACGTAGGCATACGATAAGAAAGAATTTTGAAATTATACCCCTAAGGGGGTGAAAAGGGGTAGAAAGTTATGTTGGCGGTGATTTGTTTCGAATTTGATATGAATACTCCTTCGAAATTTTGATATAAACAACAAGTTATTTTGATACATGTTTCAAAACCCAATCCGATTTTATTCCAAAAAAATTGAACTCACATAAAAATTTGGTGCAAAATTGCAAATACTCTTTAAAATTGGAATGTCTCGATAGTCACCGTAAAATATGAATACCGCATTTGAAGGTTTCTAAGCTTTGAAGAGGTTGTGCACTTTAAGACACGGCGTCCGCGTCATAGCGTAGGGACGTAGAGTTTGAAATTTTAAATGGTAAGCAGTTGTGAGAGGTCCGCAACGGTTTACAGCAGCTATATCGTGTTGCGGCTCATTTAATGCACCTTGAGGAGAACTGCAGACCTAGCTGGAGTATGACTGTCATCGAGTGTCTAAGTATGAAGATGTAAAGCTGTCAATAGAAGCCTTTAAAGCTGTTTTTGTAAACATGGTAATTTATTCTTATTCAAATAAATACGTTGCCAATCACAAGTATTTGATTTTGAACAAAATTGCCCTTGGGTACGTAAATTGACTTCAATGCATATCTTGGGAGATACAGTGTTTTAAATAACTCCGCAGCAAAATAATGATCATGTACCGGGAGCGCATTTTCATTATGCGGAAGGATGTGTGTGATATGCTCTTTGAAAATTGTATTATAGGTGCTTACGACCCACTCTCTGTAACCCGCTCTTCCTCTTATGTGACGCAGACGAAGTTGCGCGGGTCAGCTAGTAAATAAATATCGCTGGACATTACACACAGCGCCATCTAGTGACACAAGTAAGCAAGGCTTGTACCGTGGTCACCAGACAGTTGATATACTACATTTATACTTTTTGTTTGTAAATACATACTTAATATACATACATTTAGACATCCATGACTCGGAAACAAAATAATGTCCATGCTCATCACACAAACATTTATTCCTACCGGGATTCGAACTCGGAACCCTAAGAACGTGAGACAGCCTCACTATCGCTGCGCCATTCCGGTATCTCATTATAATCCACATGACCACTTACGTACTTGATCATTAGGTTGATAAACTCTCCTCCGGTAGGCACGAGACTTACTCGTGAATTTTCCACACTTGCTCCAAAATGTGCTATTAGGAAATAACACACAAATTACTTGTCAGAATTACGATTGATTGGTTAGTTAGTAATTAGTTTTAAGAAGCCATACTAATTACAAGGTGACATACATTTTTGGAATCTTATAGGAAAATGGGAAACTAGTTGCTAACCTAAAATAGTACATAATAAATGGGAATTTGTGACCGGTACTTATATACGAGATGCAATGAATGATGATGGATGCGAGTCGCACGGGACCGGTCACTGTGGCGACACTTGGGGGAGGTCTATGTCCAGACCCCGTACTGGGGTAACGTTCTGGCGTTACGAAAACGACCGAGATAGTCATACGACTTCCCGAATCGGAAGCGAATCGAAGCGTTGTGAATACGGGGGCAGCAGTGGACGTCTTTCGGCTGAAATGATGATGATGATGATGACTTATTTGTGGTAGGGACGGTAAAATAAATGTAATATGTTGTAAATAATATGTTGTGAACGTCTTTTGTAATTGTTTGTTTTTCATTTTGTAACTCTACTAACATAGTTTATAAGTTCCAATTGTTACTAACCATTATGGATCTTTGTAATCTGACATTAAATATTAAATTAAATTAAATTAAATTCTGTACATGAAATATATTTACAAAATAACTATCGGGGGGTGATTAGTGATCGATACTGATGCCAAAAATGCAATCAGTAAAATTTTTGTCTGTCTGTCTGTCTGTCTGTCTGTATGTTATTTATAGAAAAAAAAACTACTCGACGGATTTTAACGAAACTTGGTACAATTATTCTACATACTCCTGAGCAGGTAATAGTATACTTTTCATCACGCTACCATTAATAGGAGCAGAGCAGTGAAAGGAAATGTTGGGAAAACGGGAGAAGTTACTTGGTTTTTTTAGCTTCCGTCGCGTGTGCAGCCTTAATGGTTAAAGCTACATAGAAATCATGTATAACGGAAATATTCCACATAAAATTATATAAAAAATATCCCAAGACAGCATATGTCTATCTTTTATAGTTGACTCACAATAACACGTGTAACTCCCGATAGCTTAGCTATCCTACTATCCTACTAATCCTACTAATATTATAAATGCGAAAGTTTGTGAGGATGGATGTATGTTTGTTACTCTTTCACGAAAAAACTACTGAACGGATTTGGATGAAATTTTGCACACAGATAGTTTATAACCTGGATTAAAACATAGGATACTTTTTATCCCCTATAGTAAGATCCCATGGGACAATAACCAAACATCACGCGGGCGAAGCCGCTGGCAGAAGCAGAGCATAAACAGACTATGAAACTATTTTAGTGTTGTAACTGTAAGGGTTATTCCTGAGTTTCGTAATAGTGGAATTCATTGGAACAAGAATAATACCGTGAGAGAGAATTTCGACTTTCAATTAGATAATAATGATAATGTTTTAGCGTTTTGTTTGTAGCACGAGCTTGCAGCGTCACCATCTGCTCATCATGACTCTGACGAAAGCGGGTAATCCCAAATGGTTCTAACAGTATATACCTACCTACCTACGTACCTAATGATCGTGTGTGGGTAAAACCTTTGATACCATACGTTCCTCGGATCTTAAACAGAGTAAACGGGAATCCCCAAATTCACACAAACAAACTCAATTATTTTCTTAAATTGAAACAATTAACTGAATGTGTCGTAGACAATGTTTAGTTATTGGTACGTATGTAGATGTACCTACTTAAACAATATGTTTATAGCAGGTCGAATAAACATTTCTAGAGAAAACTTTGATGACGTTCGGTTTCCTGAAATAGTCATTGTTGTTATAACATTAACGACCGCAGAAAATATTATTAATTATAATATGTAGGTAATGATCATATTTTGTAAGTAATTTGCGGTTATACGTTATAATCAGGGTTTTATTGAGGAATATGTACGTGCCATGTGTTGTGTGTATGTATGTGTATGTGTGTGTGTGTCTTTCGCACTCATACCTATTATGAGTGCGAAAGTTGTTTGTTTGTCTCACCAATTACCTACAGTCATCCTACCTACCTACTATAATTATATAAATAGCAAATCATAGTCCAGGGTGTGGTGGTACTCTAATTCTTCAAGAAGGGCGACAATGTCCGGTTGAAGAATTACAGGCCCATCTTACTTCTAAGCCATGTCTACAAATTGTTTTCAAAAGTCATCACGAATCGTCTCGTGCGCAGGTTTGACGAATACCAGTCACCCGAACAAGCCGGTTTCCGAAAAGGTTTTCGGACTCGGGCAGCGTTTGGGAAGTTGCGTAGTATCTTCTCGTCCAACTTACCGCAGTGTCTCATGACGAAAGTCTATGACCAGTGTGTGTTGCCAGTGATTACATACGGAACCGAAGCGTGGTCGCTCACAATGGGCCCCATCAGAAGACTTAAAGTCGTCAAAGTCGCTCAAAGGGCAATGGAGAGGGCTATGCTCAGAGTTTCGCAAGAGAACCAAAGTGACCGACGTAGCCCAAAGAATTGCCACACTTAAGTGGCAATGAGTAGGGCACATTGCTCACAAAACGGATGGCTGATGGGGCCGAAACGTTCTGAGGTGGCGAGCGCGAGCCGTAAGACGCCTTGAAACGCCTCCCACTAGGTGGACAGATGACCTGAGAAGGCTGCGGGAATACGCTGGATGCGAATCTCACGGGCCCGGTCAAAGTGGCGACAATTGAGGGAGGCCTATGTCCAGCAGAGGACATCTTTTGGCTGAAGTGATGATGATGATGATTCTCTCATGGTCTCATTAACCTGTGCATTCAAGCCTATCAGCTACTAAAACCTATTAAGTACCTAGGTACATTGCTATTTATAATAAAACGTCGGAAAGTTCCAACATCAATTAAACTTATGATCGTCCTAAGCGAATCGCATTGCTCATAGTAAGTAGGTATACTTCGTCGAAACGACAACATGAGGGGAAATTATAAGCGGTCCCCGATTCCAGCGAAACCACAATCACTGTCGAGTTGCGTAAATTCCGTAAAACGACCGCATCCTGTATAATTAAAGTGAAAAGCGATAGATGTTGTTTGTTATTATTATTAAAAAGTAAGTACGTACGTACCCATCTTTACCTACTAATAAATATAAAATAATATAAATAGGTTAGGGACCTACTGTAAGTATAGTTTAAAGAGGTACAGTTTGTAACTGAAAATTCATTTATAAATGGGAAGCCACATTAACCTCGAATGTTATAGGCTTTATTCCAGAGTAATAATTTTTGGAGTAGCGGTGGCCTAGTGGTGGCGGCCCCGACTTACGAACAGTAAGTTGTGGGTTCAAACCCAGACAGGCGCATTACGCATTGTTTAATTTATTTCATCACCACTGCTCTCAAAACGGTGAAGGAAAACATCGTGAGGAAACCGGCATGTCCTACCAGAGTAGCACAAAATTGCATTATAAGATGTCACAAGAGGGTAACATCGGTAACTTTAGCACTTATGAAGAGTTATTACAGTACACTCGACCTGCAATAGGTGAAATGTGAGCTTTCACCTGAATAAGAACGTTATTATGCGTCACGGAGACCACACTGTAACGCTTCCAGCGTTAATATACGTAACAAGTTCAGTATTATGCAGCTTTAAGCAATTTAAAGGATTTTTGTGGACTTCAACTAAGCTACATTTTGAATTAAAGACTTAGACTTAGACCACTTGCATTTTAAGAAAGAACACGTGAGCTACTATAATCCCAAGTAACACACCAAAGCGGCCTCGGGCTCAATAATTGTTCACGTGTGAGAACGTGAACAATTATTAAGCCAGAGGCCAGAGAGAAGACTTTTCATGAACCACTGTAGTGCCATTGTCTATAGAGTAGTTTTATATGGGTTCACCGGTATTCACCGATATACCGGCGGATGATTTAAACTGTCCATAATTAAAAAAAAATCTGAATGACGCGAATGACACAGGCAAGGTAGCACCACGGACAACCATAGTTCAAAATCAAAAAGTCATGAAAATAAAAAATCTACCATAAATATTTATGTTGTTTTGTTGATCATAGAATATGTACTTCTCCCCAATATGGCCGACAAATGGTCTTACAAAAACATTAAAGTGAACGTATAAAAAGCTTTACGCATTACAATAACTCACAGGTGATCTTTACAAATGCAAGCATTACATTGGATCACGTTTATGCTGTTCAGCAGCATTAGGCTTTTACTTGGCACTTAAAAGTGCTAAAAAAGTGCAAAGAGCACTAAACACAACCCAAAGCAGTATACCTAATGTATGTGGCATTATAATGGTACTAGTTTATGGTATTAAGCGGCCATAGGCATTAACTTACTGTTTAAATGCTATTGTAAACCCTAAGGCACTAAGAACAGCTGAAAGTTGTTTGCTGGATTTACGTGGCTGGATAACGGGTCACGTGTATGCTCTTAAACAGTCTGTAGCACTTATTTGACTACTTAAAATGCTACTGTAGTTCCAAATGTAGTAAAAACAGCTGAAAGCCGGACAGCTGCAGTGTGGTTTGATGAACTAAAACTAAAGGCTTTATAAAAGCATTTTTTATGTATTTACCCAACCATTATACATCGTAAAGCATCATAATGGTTTTGAAATGCCAATATAAAGCGTCAAGATGCTCGGTGAACTTTTATAAGAGTTTATACGGGCCTTAATTTCTACACAAGGATACTAGTAGTTGTTTAAAATGCTTCCTGTGTTACTTGGGATGTAATCAGTTATTCTGTGACTTTAAATAACAAAGATATAATGCCTTTTGCTTCACAAAGTGGAATTTGTGTAATGTTAATCAGCTTGTTACACGCAATCGCATAATAGCTCTTATAAAGCCCCCATGACCACTATGGGTGAACATTATATGATGCTAAGTTATAGCAAACTGCTCTATATTAGCTCACATGTTACTCATAATCTCCGTGAGAGCTGAATACTTCTACTATCGTTGACAATTAATCTACTAGTACCGTTAAATAAGACCTTGAAGACTTCTTACAGGAATCTGTAGCTGACTTGTGTAACACAAGAACCAGTCGTAACAGCTCGTTACTGATTCATGTACCACGAGTGGACACTTAAACAGCTCATGCCGTTTGATTGTGGTTAATACGGTACACATTGCTTGTCTGCCATTTTTTAGATTCTAACCTATGTATACAATATAATAACAATTTGTTTTTGTTTAGTCAACGAAAATAGCAACAGAATTTGAATAGAAAATGTAATGATTTTATACGTAAACAGCTTATTGTCAAATTACAAAGGAAAAATAAAAAGACTAAATTTTTCATAATAGTATCATCAACCTATTTTATACTATAATTTTCAAGTAAACAGTGATATTTTGAGAGCGCGTGAAAATGTTCGTCTATAATTATATAGTATTTGATTATACTCTCTTTCCCATTCGAATTTCATGGACATGGAAAAAACAAAGTTTTACCGATAACATATATTTGCCTATATTTCCTACAAACACTTTACAAAATGGTTCACACAAAATATGTCAAAATAATGAGTAGGGTGAAAATTATTCACAATTTTGCCACTTGTGAATTGTCAACTCCATAAAAGAATTACTGATATCCTGGAGTGTAATTTGTGCTGAAAAATAGGTAATAAGTACTCTGTTATTCAGCCCTTGTGGTGTATAAAAGGTAACACATACCCTGATAATCAGTCATTATTCAGCTCTTGGGGCGACTGTTACCTTTAATAATGCTCAAATAATGCTGATATAGTGCAACCAGCTACATTATTCAGCTAACAGCTGATTAATTTGTGCCCAAATCAGAATTATATCAGCTGAGTAGGCGCCTCTAACGCACTTATTCAGCAGGTTTATTCAGCTGAAGATTCCATTGTGAACAGTGATTCAGCTACTATTCAGCGCTTCTGTGCTACTTGGGTAGAATCAAAAATTCGAAGACATGTGACATCTACCAATCCGCACTGGCCACGCGTGGTAGATTAAAGCCAATTTTATCTCACCAGAGGAGGCCATGTCCCAGCAGTGGGAACATTATGGACTGATGATGATGATGATGAATTTTTGATAACGCAAGCGACGCCGCGGGAATAAAGCTAGTACTTAATAAAATGACCAGTACGAAAGTACGATTTATACGAAAGTGACTAGATGATTCGGAAGCCTTTATTAGAACCGTGTGCCCTACTTCTACCTGGAAACAGCTGATTAAGAAATACTTTTCCCCTTTGTACATAGAACAGGACGCTTACTTTTAAATTAAAATTCCCCAGTGAACCATTATTACATCGATGAAACAGTCCACACCTTCCTGGAAAACGAATTCAATTAGGTTTTTTTGCCTTGTTTCTGCAACAGAGCAATTTACGAGCGGGGAGAGCGCGCCAGCCTCCACAAACAATCGATTGTGTCAATACTTCAACAGCCATGTGAATGAACGCCACTGGTTACGTCAAATGCATACAGGGCGAACACTACGTACTGATGACATGAGTTAATTGAGGTATTACAAAAAATACTGCTGTAGAAAGGAAACAATTTATTTATCTTTTTTCTTGGTTTAGCGCCTGATAGTTTTATGACTGCAATCTTTTTAGTGCGGATTAAGTGAGCTTAAAAGTTTCAGGCGTTTTACGAAGAATCCGTGAGTATGGACCGTAAGAACATAAATCTTGCCTTGGGAAAATAGATCAATCGCGTGATTTAAATTTGGTGGCCTATACTGCGTGTATCAGAAAGGTTCCAAACTGAACAACGACTTGAGAAACTTGTTAATATTAGCTGCCTGCGTTTGGGGTTTTTGTAGTGTTTTTGAGATTATATTTTTTATTATTATGTAGGGAGATTATATGTTTGCAGAATTATCTGTACCTGGGGTTTGTTCCGAAGAACGTGGATCTTGAATATTTTGGGAGATTCGCTTCGCATTAATCGGTTTTTAGTTCTTACTAAGCTCATACCATGATTTAGCTCGCCATCTGTAGTTAAAATTAAATTGATTCCCACTATTCTATAAATTGTGACGCATAAACGTTTCGGGTGTCTTAGGTGACAAGTTACAATAATTAGCAGAAATGTTACATACATATCTACGAGATAAAAGTCATCGTAGTTTGTTGGGTTTTAAAGAAGAAACCGCAGCCAAGTCAGCTATTTAACATCTTGCTATATCTGTGTTCACCACAGCACTATTTCTCTTAATATACTTTTGTTGTATGTACTTATATCCTCATAATACATACAACAGTACGCTCCTTTGTGTTGGGGAGACTTCGTCTTGCAGCACCGAAGGGCTCCTAACTGACTGATAACGGCCTTTTGCTCAGTCTAATTCTCACGAGGTTTCCGCATTGCAATATCGAAAATCCTCTTAATGTTACCGACTTCTAAGGTCCATGTTCACCGAAAAGATAACAGTCTGATTATCTAAAAACAGCTGTCAACGTGATATATTCCCATACAAAAATGTGTTTTAAACAGCTGTTTTTAGATAATCGTCCGTCATCTTTTCGGTGAACATGGACTAAGAGCATCAGAAACCTTAGTAAAAGTTAAGAAATCTAGAGTCTAGGCATTTAGGTGGGGAACCTCTACACTATTACCTTACCACTTAGCTTATAAAGGGTGTAAATACTTTGTACTAGATATTATACTAGTGAATGAAATACTTTACATTTTGGTGTATTCCAAAAGTACCGTCAAAATGCCACAGACTACATAGAGATCCTACTGCGTAAACGCAATAACCATAAATTACGTGTATAAGTACTTATACTCTTTATCTATGGTGATCTCTCTATGGGTTCGGTATTGCTGTCGTGTTGACTAGTTTGTTACATGTTTCGCCCTAACAATATTAATTTGACTCTGTTACCTGTTTACTTCGCGAACTGCACGTCGCGACACTCACCTTTCTGATACATGCTGTATATTATTTTAAACTAGCTTCTGCCAGCGGCTTCGCCCGCGTGATGTTTGAAATTGTCCCACGGGATCTTACTACCGGGATAAAAAGTATCCTATGTGTTAATCCAGGTTATAAACCATCTGTGTGCAAAATTTCATCCAAATCCGTTCAGTAGTTTTTGCGTGAAAGAGTAACAAACATCCATACATACATCCATACTTACAAACTTTCGCATTTATAATATTAGTAGGATGTATAAAATGAACCGTTGCCCCGTTGGTGCAGTGTTCGCAAGCACGAATGCCGAGTAATGAGGTCCTGAGTTCGATTCCAAGGATGGGCAAAGCGTAAGTTCGCTTCCCTCGCCTCCGCCCACCCCGCTCCCACTGACTTCGTGTCCGAGGCCTTCAGGAATTTCTCAGTTGCTGCCACGGTGTCTGAATTTGGACCCAGTTTATAGCAATAGGCTCGCCTCCAATAGGACGTAGATGACAAAAAAATCTAATTAGTTCGTCAGGTAGATAATTAAAAAATATTTGAACCGTATTTTTTCTTTTGTTACGTAAATCAAAATTGACGAAGATACGACGCTTTTAAAATTCTCAATACGTCACGCCAAGGTATAATTATTAGCTCGTTCTGACGTCACGAGTCTCCACTCCCGAGTTTTGATACGTTTTACCTTTGTCATATTCATTGATTTACAAAAACAAAAAATACGTGACATTTATTTTTCAATACTGTATCTGACGCACTAAATAGATTTGCAATTTTTTGATACTGTCGTCATGGTTATTACATGGGACTTAAACATTACTGGCGAAATGTGGTGGGTGTGTTTCTTCAAAACATCTTCTAGGTAATGTAATAAATAGCCTACCTACTATTATATAACCAACTAGCTGACCCACGCAACTTCGTCTGCGTCACATAAGAGAGAAAAACGAAAGGAAAAAAAATCGCCGTTTTTTCAACATTTTTCATTCCTGCTCCGCTCCTAATGGTCGCAGCGTGATGTTATATAGCCTAAAGCCTTCCTCGATAAATGGACTATCCAACACAAACATATTTTTTCTATTTGAACCCGTACTTCCCGAGATTAGCGCGTTCAAACAAACAAACAAATTCTTCTGCTTTATAATATTATTATATACTCGTAGTATAGATTTATATAACCAACGTTTTGGGGGACTTACTTGACGTTCTCCGAAACATTGGTTCTAGGAATGGTATTCAGTCTAATGTTTCGAGAACATGGCGACGCAGATGTACCTTAGTTCTATGAATATTTCTATGGTTCTATGCCACGCTTGACTAGCAATATTAGATTCAATGGCATATACAGATTTGAAAATATTATTACCAAGGACAAGATGGTTTTCCTGGGCACGGTGTGGCCTTTTCGCATCATAAGAGGAACACCCTATCTGACGACGTCATCGTCAATGGGCGCGGTAGTACGGAGACTCCATACGAGTCTCATGAACCCATGGGCATACATTTGCAATACGAATCAATATTTGAAAACTGAACAAAGAGAGCAGTTAATTCTTATTAAGTAAGTATATGAAATCACACATAATTATATTCGGTTTACTAGTCATTTATAAAATGCATTGGTAGTTAGGTACCTATGGGTCTTTTAACCACTCATTACCTTCTACGGAAAACTCTATACCTAATTATGTATTATGGTACATTAGGCGTTCATCAATTTCTGATTCCTGAAACAGGAGCTATGTTTAAAGTTTCTGACCACATAGGGATAACAACGTGGTTTTCATGCCAACCATTTTAACAAGTATATTTATTGGAAGTATTGGAACTCTAATTGAAAGCCAGAAACACACGCAACCCTTGATGAAGATGTCACGAACAGTTTAGACCCAATTCCGATTTAGCTCACGTACTTTTTAATCAAAGATTAAAGCTGAACCAACAATGAATTATCCGAAAGTGGTGCAGCACCAAAATGGAACCTTTGTCATCGCCTGGAACGAATAACAATCGTGTGTCTTAAATCATCGCGCGATGACACAAATGTTTCGTCAACACGCTCATTTGAAACCCGGCCAACGACAAACTCACTGAGAAATTGAAACATCTTTTGTAATGATTAATAATATCATTAATTCTCAGCTACAGTTTTATTGTGTCCTCCCATTTTCGATTCTCGGAACTCGGCACTTTGAATACCTAGTTTATTTTTTTGCAATTCTTGTAATAAAACTCGTTCGGCGCGACGATTTTCTCTGAAATGTTGGGAAAAACATGTCTAGTGCTTATCCTTGACGGACAAGTTTCATAGAATAGCTGATTCTATATGCGTCGAATTTATAGGTAGGTGGGTACTGAATTAGATTTTTATACGCAAATTGTGTCTGTTGAGAAGACAGTGTAAGTAAACATACCTAGTCTATTTTTTTATCTTCTTTATTTTGATTTATAATATAAAATAATTATAAAATTTACCATCTGTACCATTTACCATGGTAAATTTTATGATATCGGTAGGTACGGTACCTACCTTACCTAGTAGAGCCCTCATAATTAATGGGAATTGTCCAAAATGTATCAAATCGTGCGGTTTGGGCTGTGTTGCAGCGGCGGTTGGTAAGACATTAGCGTACGCGGATAGCGTCAATTAGATAATGGAAGTAAGTACATATTGTCGGAGAAGCAGCATCCTCCTCGACGTCATCAGTGTTCACGGAGTTTATGGGGCGTCATTTGGGTGAAATGCGAGCACAAAACAAAGTATTCACTGCTTCACACAATTTAATGGCAATATTTCACAATAACTAGTTTGCTTAGCAATTATATTCGAGCAGCAGGTTCGCGACACCAATCTAACTTCATCACCAGCGATCCACCTGGATCCTCGATCCACCACCGTTCTCCAAGCCATGGTCAAATAAAACATGGCGAAGTATATTATTGTACCATGCTCCAAGCAGTCCTTGCTCTGTCACTGTATGTGTCAAGACCATCAAGACAGTAAATATGGCGCCTCGACCCTACGGATATTTTATTCTCTGCTCTGATTTGACATGATACAATGCAATGACTTTTAAAGAAATTGGTTAGATTATACACAATATTAAAATGTGATAAATCAAATCGAATTCAATTAGGATTTAACAAGTTTTTAAATTAACAATCAATCTTATCAATTGATCGTATGCAACCAACTATCAACTCTTCATTAGTTCCTCTTCCTCCGACATAATAATTATATATTTTTAGGTACTGGTTGCTCATAAAAAAGGCCGGATTGGCACAGTATTGGTTGCATCCAGTAATTAAGTGACCGACTCGTACAAGGCGAATTGGGAACGTTATATCCCAAATAAAGGATGTTTGACAGACGTTTTTTACTATTTATTTGAAAATGTAGTCACTCTTTGGTAATAGGAGTGGCGGAAAATACATCTGAAATTCTGAATTTTTATTCCTACGTGATTATGAACCGCGCGAATCGCGGTTCAGTGGGATTGAGATCCATGTGGAGAAATATTGTTTTCAATACACTTCCTCGCAAACTGGGTTCTTTTCGCACTACGATTAGGTTCAAAATGCAGTTTATTTCACATACGTGCGTTTTTGATATATATTTTTTCTACATGTGTGCAGAAAGTAAAATTGCCACAGATAACTATAGGTACCTATACTTAGTCCAACTTGGTTCAATGCCTATAGTCATATGTGAATGTTTTTTTTTAATTCGGCAAAGCGATCTACGTCTTTACGGCGTAATTTTTTTTTTAATATTCATTTTGTGTTTATTAATTCAATATCATAGATAGTTAACATAACTCCCTGTAAAGCTTGTTAAAGCTAATCCTGGTAACATAAAGTTTCTTCCAAATTCTGGGAATAATCGTCTCGTGATCGAAATCTGGATAAGGTAATTAATTAACCGAACATAATTTCCAAGCGATTTATGTCTAAAATTGTGAACAAATATTTTTATCGCAGTCAAATCTCATTTTAAAATGGTATTAGCAACGAGTCCAAATATTGTATTGTATAGTTTTTAGCGCAATAATCGGCCATGCAAAGCTTCTCAATCAATGCATAGAGAGGGATGTATTGAACTGTTGGGAGATTTCTATGGGTATTAATTTGATCTCGGCCGTGTTTAGTCGCCATTGAAACATCTGGCCCCCTAGCTACGCGCGACAGCTGCGGGCACCGTTCGGCGAATGGGCGAAGAGGGGGATGCTGACCGGAATATTGAATGCTGAGTGGGTTCACATAAATAATTGGCCATTGTTGTGGATATGCGGGTGCTGTAGACAAAGCTATAAGTACTAGGTACGCGCCACGAGAAGCTATAGGTAGAAAATACTCCCAAATTCCCAATCAACCTTATCATACGTGTAATACGAAACTAACGAGCAATTTCACTTGGTCGGGTTATATGTTTGCGATAGAAAGCTCTGTCGTTTTATGCTTGTGGTACAGGAAGGGACCGCGCGGCTGTTATTATTTTGCCTCAGCTCCTCAGCAATTTGCTGAGGGTGTTAACATAATTCCTTGTATAAAAATAATTACAAAACGGTCAACTTGATCTTTGTATCAAGAAAAAGGTTGCAAACCCCTGAATGTTTATTTACAAAATTTATAGCTTTTCGTGGCGGATACTATACAATTTAGTTTATACTTATTCTGTTCTGTGTTTTAACTAACGCCTAACCCGCGGCTTGGGCCGCAAAATTGTTATAGCTATAGAGTGTATAGTAAATCGTGGCAAGGACGATAATATCGCCGCGATTCTCTCGCTCGTGGAGACGGCCCAAAAGGTAGTGTATAGTAAAACCTGGCAAGGACGATAATATCGCCGCGATTCTCTCGCTCGTGGAGACTGCCCAAAAGATAGTGTATAGTAAAACCTGGCAAGGACGATAATATCGCCGCGATTCTCTCGCTCGTGTATTCTGCCCAAAAGAGAGTGTATTGTAAAACGTGGCAAGGACGATAATATCGCCGCGATTCTCTCGCTCGTGGAGACGGCCCAGAAGAGAGTGTATAGTAAAACGTGGCAAGGACGATAATATCGCCGCGATTCTCTTGCTCGTGGAGACGGCCCAAAAGAGAGTGTATAGTAAAACCTGGCAAGGACGATAATATCGCCGCGATTCTCTCGCTCGTGGAGACGGCCCAAAAGAGAGTGTATAGTAAAACGTGGCAAGGACGATAATATCGCCGCGATTCTATCACTCGTGGAGGCGGCCCCATGGGGAGAAGCTTTTGCCCCGCGGAGTAGGATGATATTATGTAACTCCAAGTGCCTACCTGCCTAACCTACCTTTTTATAACATGTGCCTCCGTAGATTAGGTAAAAATAGCGGATCCTTGACAAAACTTCTTTAGGCTTTAGAGTCTCTTGTTATTAGTTGTTATGTGTTTCCTAATAATGTTCTAATTTATTAAATGTGCACTACAGAAGGTTGGGTTTTCGTTTGCACACGTTTACATTTTGCCTAGCAGACACTTTGTGTCCCTACAAGGCTATCATCGGACGAGCAGAGATATGGGAAAGCGACATGCTTCTACATTTATTAAGCGAACTGCTAAGTATAAAAAGGTAGACGGCAAAAAAAAAATGTAATAAGTCAGTCAGTTACTTACTATTTTTTGTTTTGTTACAAAACTAAAATTAACGAAGATAAATTCTCAATACGTCACGCCTTGGTATAATTTTTAGTGAGTTCTGACGTTACGACTGTTACGAACCGAGCCCCCACTTCCGCGGGAGTTTTGATGCGTTTTATCTTTGATTTACATAAACAAAAAATACGTGTCCATTACTTTTAAATACTCTAACGATGGGCTAAACAGAATTGTAGTTTTTTATAGACCATAATAGCCATGACGTCAGTATGATATTCCATAATTTATGGAATTCACTGCCGGCTTCTCTGTTTGCCGATCTGTTCCAGTTCGAGTGAATCGGTTTCTTCTTGGCAAGCATTTTCGACCCTAGCCCACGTCATCGCTTCTCATAAGGCGAATTGCGGCCAAGCGAAAGCTTGTTTAGAATAAAAACATAAGAAATAATTGGAAACTAAAAACCGTAGCCTGGAGCAAAATGGTAATAAAAGCTTGTTCGAAAAACCTCAGAAAAACTAATAATAATTTCTAAGTACTAACACAGTTTCATTAAGTTGGCCTGCTCAGCTCTCAGAAATTTCTATATAGGTAATCAACATTCTGAGAAGAGGAAAGTAATTAATTTCAATTTTAGCGTTGGCTGTGGGAGTCTTCTAGGTAAGCGAGTTTCCCAGAAGTCTTGTTTGCTGCTCCTGTAGGGCTCTGTACCGCTATATCATGATAAAACGTTCAGAATCCAATATAATTATCTTTGATAAATAATTGAATACAAGTACTTATAGACTACACGTCCTGTGCACGTACCTATAAAGTTGTCTAATCCAAGAATGGCGGTTTTTCTTTAGAAAACTGGAGGTGAATGGCTCTAGTAGTATTTGATGTTTTGCTCGGCATTTTCTTCTGTTGAATATTTAAGCTGGGGATACACATGCCCGTAGCTTGCACACTAGCATACCAGCTCCTTGCACGTGCCATCTACTGTCATGTATGCCTGTGCATGGCATACGAGTAGTTAGCACAACATTTTGCATGCCCGTTGAGGCCCGTTGGGGCCGCGTGGGGTTAGCAAACTGACACGTGTGAACAGATGCTACAGCTACGGGTATGCCAGTGCCGGTAATACTGGCATGCAAGGTCACAACTTACATGCCATGTGCGTCCACCTTTACTTGCAAATGTATCTGTAGTGTGCAGTGTTACTCGTACTCTGCCAAGAGAACCTCGTAATCCATGATTCCTGGGCACCAAAGAGACAATAAAGCCGGGCACATTGCTAACAACCAGCTCGTAATTACTAGATCCAAATACACTAGCTATAACGCGCTACCGGCGATTGTAGCGTGAATAACATCATAAAACGATGGAGTTTTAAGGTAGAGGCACACTTTAACACTTATCGGAGTCGAAGGGAACGTAGAAATAAAACCTCGCACACTAACTTACGCGCGTTGAATCAGACGAATTTAAACGAATAATAGAACGTTTCCTTCGGCGTGAAGTTCAAGCTAGCGTCTTTTTTATGTTTGAGGTTCGATTTAGTTATCTATAGTGCTGCATGGCACTTTTGGCGCGTGGCCGTAATGGGAACTAAAAAATCAGGCATATGACGATCTAATGAAGGATTTTCTTTTTCAGCTCTTCCCTAGTCACTGGATAGATGGCGTTTGTCTGACTACATTACTGCAAGGAACAGAACGTCACATAATATCACTTGGATCTAATGATTATATTCGGAAGCATATGCAAACGAAAGTGTCAGTCAACGAGCGTATGTGGCGTGTGTTTTTTCAAGCGTTTTGGCTTTGCCACCTTGTAACGTAGTCGGATCAAATCAACGCCATCTATCGAGTTCATGGAAACTATTTTTTTTAATTCTCATAAAGGAAACCTCTCATTATCGCGCTAAAAGCACCATGCAGCATTTAAACAGCACAGCGCCCATCGCTATACAATAGAAGGTAGTCGGGACGGTTAGTATGTTATATTAATAAACTTTTATTGCTAAATAGGTGATCGCCGACCGGCCGTGCGTGTGTTGTTTTACTTACCACGAAACATGGCAGTTAATATGAAATGCTAACAATTATTGTTGTACTGAGAACTGAAATTGTTTGTGTTATCAGTTTCAAAGTGGATGTTGGCTCTGTCGGGTGCGTTCTACGAAATCCTTCTTGTCGCTATAAAAGTACCTATAAGAAGTATATTATTTTGATTACCGTATTATTGTAAGAGTTATAGAACTAATGATGCAGAATATTTGGATGGATTAATGGATTTAAGGGGAATAGTATTTTGTAGGCAGTAGATTTTGACTACATTGTTTACCTAGGTAGTTATTTTAATTTGAAAAAAAAAACACTGTTCTTTGTCTCCTTTGATAATTTTATTGTTTATGAGGGGTTTACGCGGGTGACCAACGCTGACGATTATTAAAAATGGACCGTCTAAATGGCAATTCGGCTAGGTCGTAAGTGACTAAAGCCGCAAGCCCCAAAGTTGGGTAGCTTATAGGGGGTTTACACGGGTGACTAAAGCCGCACGATTTTTGCCGCGCGGCGTAAATCGACCATCTAAATGGCAATTCGGCTAAGTCGGAAGTGACTAAAGCCGCAAGCCCCAAAGTTGGGTAGCATCCGACTTTGGCCGCGCGGCGACCGGCCGCATGGGACTGGTGACTAAAATCGACAGTGTTAACGATCAGTTGCAGGCGATCGCCCGCCGCATGAAGGTGTTTCGCGCACGCACGTGTATTTATTTACTACAGCGATTCTGTATGCATCGTGACAACCATGAATAAAAATAACACTATACAGTTTTTGGAATGCTATGAAATGCATCCATGCTTATGGAACCCAAGAGAACAAGATTACAGGAACAATAATGTACGTTTAGCGGCTCCTAAATCTATTATTCAAGAAATGCGTTTGTCCATTTGTTGAATATTTGAATAATTAATTATTTCAATTCGGCACAAACGGCTATTCTGCTCAACATTTTCGATGGAAATGACCGAGCCGCATGCGATTTTAGTAACCTGTGAAATGGGCTAACGATGCGGCTTGGTGAGGCAATTAGTGAAGCGACTCGCCGCACGGCGAAAATCGACCCGTGTAAATACCCCATGAAGCAATTTGTGAAGCAACTGGCCGCACGGCGAAAATCGACCCGTGTAAATACCCCATGAAGCAATTTGTGAAGCAACTGGCCGCACGGCGAAAATCGACCCGTGTAAACCCCTCATTAGTTTCGGATAAAAACATACGTACTTCGTTTGAGATATTCGGCCTATTTTATTTTATGTCAAGTAGATACTCCTTCGCATGCAAAATTGTAAAAGACTGGTAAAAATTAAAATTATTCTAAGTTGAAAAAAATTTGTTTTGAAATATTCTTGACAATTGAAAAAAAAAAAAACCGGGGATATATAAAAGCCCTACAAAATCAACGTTTAAACACTTAGTAATCAGTCTTCAACCCTTCAACATACAGTATTAAAAAATTATAAAAAAAAAAACAAAAAAAGTGTAAACGTCACAAGCTCTCCTCCTCTACAGTTAATTTGTTTGCGACGGTTGCGTTTCGTTAAGCAGTAATCTACTACGTCAAGATGCCTTGCTACCCTTGCGGAGGTTGTTGTTCCCCTTGCTGCAGCCCGTGTGGTGGTTGCTGCTATTCGTGTTGTTCCCCGTGCTGCGGCCCTTGCGGTGGTTGCTGCTACGGCGGCTGCTGCTGAAGCCGGCGGGCTGAGGCCCCGCTGCGCTGCGTCCGGTCGTGACGAAGCAGCGTGGCATATACTTGGTGCTAATGCTCCGTTCTGAGCTCAGCTCCTCGTGCTGCCTGTGGCCGCGAGTACGACGTCGAGCGGGTGTCGAGCCTTGCTCCACCGAGTGCAAAGTATGGCTCTCTCAGGGCTCCAGAGGGCCCTACGCTGCATCGAGGACTCTACCACCGTGCCCGGCGACCGGATCAGACGGACTTCAAGCGATATCCCCCGGTTGACCACAGCGTACGTGTGGGCCTCTAACGAAGATATCGCGGTTATGCCGTCCGCAGTCATATACAGTGTTGATGTACGGATTTTGTATAATATACGTTCAGGTCACATATGATTTTTGATTTTTCTTGGAAGCCTACCACTCGCCTGTGCTCTGCGCACCACACCACTCTGCAATATCTCTCCCCCGCCACGCTGCTATACACCCCGCCACGCTGCAATACACCCCGCCACGCTGCAATACACCCCGCCACGCTGCAATACACCCCGCCACGCTGCAATACACCCCGCCACGCTGCAATACACCCCGCCACGCTGCAATACACCCCGCCACGCTGCAATACACCCCGCCACGCTGCAATACACCACGCCACGCTGCAATACACCACGCCACGCTGCAATACACCACGCCACGCTGCAATACACCACGCCACGCTGCAATACACCACGCCACGCTGCAATACACCACGCCACGCTGCAATACACCACGCCACGCTGCAATACACCACGCCACGCTGCAATACACCACGCCACGCTGCAATACACCACGCCACGCTGCAATACACCACGCCACGCTGCAATACACCACGCCACGCTGCAATACACCACGCCACGCAGCAATACGCCACGCTGCAATACGCCACGCTGCAATACGCCACGCTGCAATACGCCACGCTGCAATACGCCACGCTGCAATACGCCACGCTGCAATACGCCACGCTGCAATACGCCACGCTGCAATACGCCACGCTGCAATACGCCACGCTGCAATACGCCACGCTGCAATACGCCACGCTGCAATACGCCACGCTGCAATACGCCACGCTGCAATACGCCGTGAGAGTCAAAATGGCGGGTGTACCATAGCGAATCAAATTATACCAATTACCAAACAAATGTACCTAAAATGTACTATTCTGTACCTAGGTCTAAAAAATCTGTACCTCCTTCAGAACAAAATTATTTCGAAATTAAGGTACACCCGCCATATTGACGTCAATATGGCTGGTGTACTTAAATATTATATTATTTAACCATTATTCATAAAATTAAATTACACCAAAAAATTGTACCTAAAAAGTACCTCAATTAAAAAAACACACATACTTGATCAGTTGGATAGTTCCTGAGAAATAAAACAACCGTGTCTTGTGTATAAGTAAACAAGATTAGTCATCATTCTCCTGCCCTTATCCCAACTTATGGGGGTCGAAGAAAATTTAAATTTCGCAAAATTAAAATTTTCTTACGTTTTTTGCTATTTGCAGGCCAGTGGCAGGTTATATGACGTTGAAAATATCGTTCGCGAGTGTAAGACTAATGTATTATGTAGGTACAGAATTATGATCATCAAAATCATCAATACAGCCCTCTAAGCTCACATAAGTATGTGTTGCGGAGGAATGAAAAAAATATAGTGAGGAAAGTGTTGAGTATGAATGTAGATGGCTATAAAAGTAGAGGAAGACCAAATAAACGATGGGTGGACTGTGTGAATGATGATATGGCCAGAAAGAAGGTGACTGCTGAGATGACCAGTAATTGAAAAGTATGGAAGTGAAAGACATGCTGCTCCGACCCCATAAGTTGGGATAAGGTCAGGAGAATGATGACTAATCTTGTTTACTTATACACAAGACACGGTTGTTTTATTTCTCAGGAACTATCCAACTGATCAAGTATGTGTGTTTTTTTAATTGAGGTACTTTTTAGGTACAATTTTTTGGTGTAATTTAATTTTATGAATAATGGTTAAATAATATAATATTTAAGTACACCAGCCATATTGACGTCAATATGGCGGGTGTACCTTAATTTCGAAATAATTTTGTTCTGAAGGAGGTACAGATTTTTTAGACCTAGGTACAGAATAGTACATTTTAGGTACATTTGTTTGGTAATTGGTATAATTTGATTCGCTATGGTACACCCGCCATTTTGACTCTCACTATACGCCACGCTGCAATACGCCACGCTGCAATACACCACGCCACGCTGCAATACACCACGCCACGCTGCAATACACCACGCCACGCTGCAATACACCACGCCACGCTGCAATACGCCACGCTGCAATACACCACGCCACGCTGCAATACACCACGCCACGCTGCAATACACCACGCCACGCTGCAATACACCACGCCACGCTGCAATACACCACGCCACGCTGCAATACACCACGCCACGCTGCAATACACCACGCCACGCTGCAATACACCACGCCACGCTGCAATACACCACGCCACGCTGCAATACACCACGCCACGCTGCAATACACCAGGACGAACCTTGAAATCGCGAAAAAAATCAAACTGTTCCCTACATTTATGTTCGCATAACTCGTCAATGTAGGGAACAGCTGATTTTTTAGTGGACGTGGACGTTTTGAACCTAAAGGCGCTCTGCCAATATCACTGCTCTACACACCACACCACTCTGCAAAATCTCACCTCTGTTCTGCGCTGTACACCACTCTGCAATATCTCGCCTGTGCTTTGCGCACCACACCACTCTGCAATATCTCTCCCCCGCCACGCTGCTATACACCCCGCCACGCTGCAATACACCCCGCCACGCTGCAATACACCCCGCCACGCTGCAATACACCCCGCCACGCTGCAATACACCCCGCCACGCTGCAATACACCCCGCCACGCTGCAATACACCACGCCACGCTGCAATACACCACGCCACGCTGCAATACACCACGCCACGCTGCAATACACCACGCCACGCTGCAATACGCCACGCTGCAATACGCCACGCTGCAATACGCCACGCTGCAATACACCACGCCACGCTGCAATACACCACGCCACGCTGCAATACACCACGCCACGCTGCAATACACCACGCCACGCTGCAATACACCACGCCACGCTGCAATACACCACGCCACGCTGCAATACACCACGCCCTTCCGGGTCATGGCTGCACACATGACGGAATGATGTTTCGGTGACAAAATGACAAAAGTTCACATTGTATTTGCATTTGGTGCACATCTCAACTTGTACACCTTGCTCAAACGGTGAACTAAGCAACTGGTGCACTTCTCATATCGTACACTTCGCAACTGGTGCACTTCTCAATTGGTGCACTTCGAAAAAGGAGCACCTTTTATCGTCTAAAAAAAAATACAGATGAATTGAGAACCCTACTCTTTTTGGAAGTCTGTTGAAAATGAAAGAATCTCACCGTCAGGATGGCTGGACCAAACGAGATATGTACATGAGACCATGTGCACTGTTTACTGCCTATTTGAGACTATTTACTACCTATAATGAAATATTTGCTACCTTTAATTGCGATAAGAAAGAAATAAAGAGAGAGTTTGTATAGATAGTATAGTATATTTATAGTATGTATGAGTACGTATTCTTATATTGTATATATTTAATTCGTTTTATGCTGTATGTATTCCATTTTCTCTCCTTCTTTTACACACTATGTCTACATCTCTTTTTTTAGTATCTCCTTTCGCAGGTATGCTGGAAGAGATTTCTTTAGAAATAAGCATCACCTTTGTACTATTTTCTGTTCCTTTCTTCTTCTCTATATTTAGTGTGTACATAAATTGTTAAATAAATAAATAAATAAATAAAGAAAAAAAGTGGTAAGCCGACGACGTCAGGTTGGCTGACCGCTTTCAAGTTTTGTTATGTAAATATTTACTACCTATTTGCTACCTCAACATATATTTGTTACACAGCTTTAAGAAGCTCAACAGGGGGAACATTAATAGGCTGGTGATGAAGTGCGTTAGCTCAAGAGATCCATTCAGTCATGAATAGGAGCGCACCCAGTCAACCGGAAAAGAGAACTTGGCGAATTTCACACTCTGTACCATGATTCCATGAATATAGGAACTATTCTAATGAGTTTTTAGGGTTCCGTAACCAAATGACACAAATAGAACCCTTATGGATTCGTCATGTCTGTCTGTCTGTCCGTCCTTATGTCACCAGTCACTTTTTTCCGGAACTATAAGAACTATGCTGTTGAAACTTGGTAAGTAGATGTATTCTGTGAACCGCATTAAGATTTTCATACAAAAATAGAAAAAGAAACCAATAAATTATGCTTCATTGTCACTAGTACCATTAACAGTTCCATGATGGAACTAGTGTTGTTTTTTTATTTACAAAGGACATGGACAAACCCATTACAATTAATTATAATAAAAAGTTAAGACTTTTGGAAACTGATTAACGTACGATACCAGATTTTTAATACAACTCAAAATAAAAAGTATAAACGTTGCCATACATTATTAACAAATAACAGAACAGGGGAAATAAACTCATACCGGGTATAAAATGTAAAATATTCGTACCGTAAGTTACTTATTCGTAACTTCCCGTAACTTATAATGTAATTAATCATTATTTATTTTGAAATAACTGTTTCCAAAGTGCACAATTGGGCATGCTATCAGTTTAACTTTGTGAGGGGTTTTTTAATAGATTTTTATTAATGAAGTTTTTTGTGTAGGTATTAGATATTTATTACGCTGGTTACCCTGTTATTTATTGACAAAACTGTATTTTGTTATAATTTGAATTTGTTTTGTTTTGGGTCAGACTTAAATCAGTATGAGTAAAGCAAAGAGATTACATACCTGCTTTTCCCCTGTGATCTGTTACTAACAAATAGATTGTCTCATTCTGGAGAATAAATTGTCTCCAAGTGGGCTTATTCCACTATCCCCCCTTTAGAGACTCTCCCTTAGGGGGGAAAACTGGACCCAAATGTAACCCAGAAAGTCCCCCTTTCATTGCAGTAACGAAAATATTGGGGGTCAAACATTGATATATAAAAAACCCGGGTCAAAGTTCCAACTTTTTAACAATTTTTTTTAAATTAAAAGTTTTTATTGTTAGATTTTTACTTTCAACATGTCCACAACCCTGTACTATTCAATAAATCCACAAGCACAAGTTTTGAGTGCGTTAGATTTTCACCAGTAAAAGAAGTTGTTTCTCAGTGATAATTTTTGGGTAAAGTTATACTTAGTTTTATGTACAGAATGCTTGGCTGAAGGTTTCGTGATGAGGTCGTTTACACCCTGTATAACAGCCTCTACAATATGGAAGCTAACTTTACATAAGTACGAGTACTTACCCTAAAGTAACCAGCGAAATTGTGTGTACCTACTTACTGTATATAGGTAGGTACTATAGCTTTCTCTGTGCCTACATCTCTCTGCCGCCTACCCTTCGCGGAAACAGGCAATTACAGTCAAAATTTCAAGTTAATTTTGTTTTCGTGGAAAGCGAAAAATATGTAAACTTTTGGGCAGAGCTGAGAGAGGTATATGAATGGATTCTAATTCCCAAAACTCGTCGTATTTCCCAAAACTCCTTCAACTTTTTCCAATATCCTTTGTGATGCTAACTCCAGTTTACTGTATGCGGTACTTATCCCAGTAAGGAGTCAAGGTGCGAAATGCTCTTTGAAACGGAAACCTCATCTGCCTAGCCTTTTCCCAACGATGTCGGGTTCGGCTTCCAGTCTAACCGGATGCAGCTGAATACCAGTATTTTACATGAAGTGACTACCTATCTAAGCTCCACAACCCAGTTAGTACTGGGTTATACGACACTCCTTGGTAAGGACTGGTTGTCAGACTTTTTGGGCCACTGCATTGACTACCGATAACGACTGCCAAAGATATACGAGTGACAACCGACCAACGGTGCTTTCTGAGGTTCGGAACAAACTCGGTGTACGCACGTACGAACACGAACTTAGCGAACACAAATATCAAATGTGAACATTTGGTTCGTACGTATGGACGGCATATTCGAACACGAATGCGAACATAGTTTGAGTCGAGTTCGCGCACAACAGTCGTGAACTCTATCTTAATAGTTATGCCGGCGCTGTTGGAAGTTATCGATCGTCATTTATTAAAGCTCTTCGAACACCGTCCATACAGAACGTACTAAAGGATCGCCGCAAACATGTTTGACGAACAGAGTATTCGATGTTCGTTAGTGGTACGCACGTGCGAACCTAGTTGTTGCGTATCATGCAACGCAACAAATTTGTTCGTACGTGCGTACACGTCTTATCGGGTGATCACCAATCCACGGACTTACCTGGATAAGCACGGCTTAATCTAAAAATCAACCCAAGCGGCTGTTGTTATTTAGGATCGAGCTCCTCCGACGTAGCAGATAATTCCCTATAACATTTTAATTGCTCCTAGCAAACTAATAACTCAGTAACTAGTTTAGCTGCTGTAACCCATCCACTCTCCTCATAGCTACGTTCGGCTATATAATTTCATTAAAGTTAAATCAATTTCCTAGAAAGGTTCAGTTCTACGTAAAGCCATCGCTGGGGCATGCACCAGAAAATTTAATTTAGCCTAGCAACGTGCTCCCTAATTGACTAATCACAATCGTTAATAACCGCTGGGAAAATCAAATATATCTATACTATATAAATATCTTAATATATATAAATCTCGTGTCACAATGTTTGTCCTCAATGGACTCCTAAACCACTTAACCGATTATAATAAAATTCGCACACCATGTGCAGTTCGATCCAACTTGAGAGATAGGATAGTTTAAATCTCAATTTATGAGACGCAGACGAAGTTGCGCCGGTCAGCTAGTAATATTATAAAGCAGAAGAGATTGTTTGTTTGTTTGCTGAACGCACTACTTAATCTCAGGAACTACCGGCTCGAATTGAAAAATTATTTTTGCGTTGGATAGTCCATTTATCGAGGAAGGCTTTAGGCTATTTAACATCACGCTTTGGCCAATAGGAGCGGAGCAGCAATAAGAAATATTGCAAGCGGGAAAAAAGCTTCCGTTGAGCAGGCGATGCGTTGCGATATCAAAACTTCACGCGAACGAAGTCGCGGGCAGAAGTTAGTCTAAATTTGCTAACAAGATTCTCTAATCTCATAATTCATCATTCTCCTGTCCTTGTTGCAATTTATTTGGGGTCGCCGCAGCATGACTTATTCTTCCATAATTCTCTATTGCTCGTAATCTCAACACAGCGGGACGCAGCGCATCATATTGCCCCCCTGTATAGTGCGATATGTGTGCGATGATATTAATTATTAGGCCTTAGGCAGACTTGATTCACAACTGTCTTAAGACAAACTATTGTCTTACTAGTGCGAGCGAAACAGACTATTTTATTCCCTTTAGCAATAGTGTGTCTTAAAACTGTCGTGACTGTAAATTCTGCGAAAGCCCAATGTACGAACGTGGTGTTGCCGGATATTGAATTGGTAGTGATGCGATTTGACCTGCCCTAATCTACGTGAGCCGTTACAGCCTTATCTATCACACAAGCGAGTTGAGAGCAAATTGAAAGCCACATGCCGCGGGTGGGCAGCGAGTTCACGGTGTGCGGATTCGTATTTTGTTTGTCCAATCATTAATTTTGTTTTTCTTCGCGGCGGCTCACGTTGCGAGCTCGCTGCGCACTCGCCCCGCTTTCAATTCGCTCGCAATTCACTAGTGTGTCAAATATGGGTCGTTCTGGCACCGATCACACAACTTGAAACTATTGGTACTATGTAAAAAGAAAACCAAATAAAAATATTTGGTACAAATTTAATTTTTCGAAAAAAAAAACACAAACAAACAAAAATGTTCGAGCCTGTACCCCATTATGAACAGAAATAACATCTATGTCATTTAAAAGTAAAAATCTATAACAAAAACAAAAAAGGTGCCTATTGCTCAGCAGTTTTAGACAAAAGTTATAACGGTTTATAAATATTTATGATACTAGTGCGGTAAGTTGGTTTGTAAATACCAATTTCTGCACGTGTGTCATATACAACGTTTTTCAACTCATTTGCGAGAAAATTATTAATTACTAGCTGACCCGCGCAACTTCGTCTGCGTTAGACGAACCAACAGTTCCTTAAATTAGCGCGTTCAACCAACCTAACAAACAAACTCTACAGCTTTATAATATTAGTACAGATTGAAGTCAGTAACAATTTACTTTTTCTCGAATAGGTTTACATTAAACGTCAAAATATTCAACTTATGTTTTTTCAAATGACTCTTCCCTCGACAGCCTTACATTTCTATTGTTGGACACTCGACAATATCATACTCCAGCTAGGTCGAAAGTTCTCATCAAGTGGCATGACATGAGCCGATACACGTTAACGCTGCTTAAAACTGTTGCGGACCTCTCGCACCTGCCTTCCTTCTCCAAAGTCAGACCTTCAATGGTAGTCATACTCCAGGCAGGTCAACACAATACGATGTAAATGCTTTAACTCTTGAAAACCTATTACAATTTCTTTTCATCTCCAAGCCTCCATCATGAGACCTTCGATGACAGTCATATTCTAGCTATTTCTAAAGTTCTCATCAAGGTGCATTAAGTGAGCCCAATGACGATATAGCTGCTGTTAACTGTTGAGGATCTCTTGCTACTACCTTCAGTCTCCATTGTTAGACCATCGATGACAGTCATGCTCCAGCTAGGTTTAAAGTTCTTATCAAGATGCACGAAATGAGCCTTTAACACGATAGAGCAGATTTGAAGTGTTGCGGACCTCTTGTGACTGCCTTTCGTCTCCATCGTCAGACCTCCGATAATACTCATACTCTAGCTAGGTCTAAAGTTTATATCGAGGTGCATGAAATGAGCCGACACACGATATAGCTGCTGTAACTGATCACAGTCAAACTTCAGAGTTTTTATGCCGCCCAAGGTCCTCTGTCTTGGCTTTACATGCCGTCGAAAAATAACTCTCACGCATGCTGTGGTTTTCTCACGATGTCTTTCTTCGCCGAAGCAAGCGATCTTTCTTTCCTTATCGTGTTGTTGCCTTACCTGGTGTAAGAGTTTTTAGGCTGCCCATGGGCCTCTGACTTGGCTTAACATGCCAAAAGTCTCTCAGGAATGTTGGTTTCCTCACGATGTTTCAGCAAGCGAAGATTATACAATACGCACATGAATTCGAACACAAATATTTTCAATAAAAAATGGGACAAACTTTGCTAAACACGCCTTTCAATAAAAATAATCATGAAAATCGAAAAAAGTAATGCGTCATTATCATCATCATCTATAGTCCGACTTCACCGACTGCTGGGTACAGGCCTCTCTTTGTTTGTGCCAAGCTCCACGCTCTTGTGTCAGTTTCATCCAGGATATTCCCGCAATGGCAACAATATCGTCTGCTTATCTCACCGCTGGACGACCAAAACATCAGTTTGGATTTCTAGAATGCCACTTGGTCACAGCTTTACTCCACCTGACATCACCGCGCCTTACTAGGTGTCCTGCCCTACTTCATTTGAATTATCATCATTCATCATTATTTCAGCCGAAAGACGTCCACTGCTGGACATAGGCCTATCAAGTGTCGCCACATTGACCGGTCTCGTGCGACTTCATAATTCGGTCATTTGAGTATTGCTCAGGCATAAAATAGGTATCTACATAAAGAAAAACAGGCGTTGAATTGAGAACTTCTTCCAAAAAACCAAACTTGAGACATCTGACACGGGAGAAGTCATTCCCAGAGTGGGAGAAGTCATTAATTTGATGATTTAACATCCTAAAAAAAAAAAAAAAAAAAAGACATCTGACACGGGCGAATGCCAGTATCATTCTTTCACGGAAAATCATAACACCGTGATTCAAAAAATGGAGTCAAATGAACAACGCCATTTATAGAGCACGAAGTTAAACTGCTAAAACATACGCATGGAAAGCGGTCGAACGGACACTCTATTGGCTTTGTAGATTTTTAAAGCAGGGTCATGTTGACTATTCTCTTCTTCTCTACCTTGTGATTTTTATTCATTAGTACCATTTTGGTTTCATCGATGTCATTGCATGTATCCTTAGATCATGATGATAAGTTCTCCTTAAAAACTTTAAAGTCACATATCTTTGATGGAGAGCACCGATTGCAAAGAAACAAAAATCAAAACTTTCTCTAACTTATGCACAATAATAATTGGTGCATTAAATCAAACCACATTGGTTTTATAATTTACACGTAAAAGGGCTACGTAGAGACACATAGACAGACGAAAATTTAAGAAATAGTAGAAAAAGGGTTCTGTGTGTGATCCTTTAACAGTTTAAGCGCCATGTTTACAGATTTATTATTTGAAATAAATGATTCCCAAACTGTCGTTTAAGTTTTAAAAATATGTATAAAGCAATGATTTGGAAATATGTAAGCTTTAAAAAAAACAAAATACTTTGTTACAAAAAGTGAAAACCGGGGGGTTTTTGAACTTTATTGGTTATTTCATGTCTGTACTGAGGCTTGATCTTGCGACTCCCTGTTCGAAAGGCGGTTGCCGTAACCGACAGGCTATTTGTTCTTGTGACAATTTGAACACAAAAAGAATTTGAACCAGTAGTTCCTGAGATTAGCGCGTTCAACCAAACAAACAAACAAACTCTTCTGCTTTATAAGACTCCATGATGCCAGTTCGCTTCGTATATTAAATATGGGCGTGTATGATTGTATGTTGTCAGAATATTACGTGGTGGTATCGTTTAACTTTAATACGGCCAGAGGTACGATAGGTAGACCCTTTCGCATTCTGGCATTCTGCTTCCTAGTCAATATAAGGTGCAATACTTGTTTATAGACGTTTGATTTCTAGACAGCAAGATTATAAAGGCTTACAGCTGGTACATGCACCTATCACGTCACGCATCTGGCGTGTTCCACCCTCAAAAACTAGCCGCAGCATTGGTACGTGTGCACACTCGTCTGCACCTCTATTCTCACACAACTCCTCTGCTCTCTAAGCACTAGGCTCCTTGACGACTAGTCACGACAACACCGTTACAGAAAAACAAATCACTTTTTACAACATTTATTTAACGATAACATCCACGTGTGCATTACTTCCATTGCCATTGTACTCGGTGAGGAAGCCCAGCAGACCAATGGCCGTCATTAACATAAACATCAGCATCGACGTCACGAACTGCACGTTCTGCTTCAATATACAGACCTCACTCCGCCAGTCAATTGGTATCTGCAACAAGATGACGGGATTAGGCACTGTTCCATCGTCGGCGAAAAGGAAAGAGAGGAGTGAGTAGGCCTAGTAAGAGCCTTTGCACACGGTCCTGTAATCAAGTTGGCGAGCTGAGAGTGTGATTCGCTGGTATAAGCATGCGCTCCCTATTAGTTCATGACCCAGTAACAACAGACAAAATTACTCTCGCAAATGGCTTCTTGGTTCAAAATCAAAATCAAAATATTTTATTTCACATAGGCCAGGATGGGCACTTATAAAACGTCGAAAAAGGTGCACGGTTCGCGTTGGTCGATTCCATGGAGAAGAACCGGCAAGAAACTCCATGGTTACTCTTTTCAAATCATTTGGTATTACAATATTATTGTTTCATTACAGCATTAGTACTAAAGTATGGGGGAACAGCGTAGGCCCGACAATAGGTCGTTGCTTGCTATACAAAAAATGTAAAACAAAAGGAATATTTAACAAAAGTTAAACAGCATCCGGATATCTAAACGGTTGAGGCTCTGATTAAGGAGCTGGTGTCATTGCAAAAGCAACGGCATCAAAGGGAGTATCACTTCGCCGCGAAGGGAAACTCCCTTTGATGCCTTTACTTTTGATGCTTTGGGGTCGATATCCAAACATTGGAATATTCAATGATGGTATATAAATAATACTGCACAAAATTACCTGACTAGCCAGAATATCCGCAACACGGTCCTGGCAGTGGTCCACACGGACCGCAACCCCCGGTCGACGGGCTGCAGCCGCACGAGTATAGGCAGTAGCCGCCGCTGTGCGGTCCGCCGACAAAGCCGCCATAGTATACCGGCATCGTGGGGAACTTTCTAAATTATCAATTTTGGCCTAGAAAATGAATTCTGGGAAAAATTTGTAACGGAAATTTTGCGTGTCTGGGAAACACGTCAGGTCATCCAGATTTATTCTGATTGAATGGCGACAGGGCGATTCTGAGCGTATTCGAATTTTAAATTGTGTCGAATAATTTATTTTCTTTTCAACCAGTTTTTTTTTTACTAGATATTAATAATTTCTTTGGTTTTAAAGAAAGAAAGAAAAAATATTTATTCGTCGCAAGGTGACAAAAGGTGGACGCACACTAATCCGCGCCGAAAGAACGGCGCTAAAACAAGTCTTATGCGTAAGAGCATCTTTTGCATGGCTCCGACCATTTATAATAAATTGCCCAAATCATGGAGAACATTAAGTATATCTGCTCTTAAAAGTAAATTGAAGAGTTTTCTAAATAAAAGGGATTATTATAGTATAGCAGAGTTTATGAAGGAAGACAATTTTGATCGTTTTTAGGATGACGATGTTGTATTTATGACATGTTATAGGAATCTTGTAATTTTACTCTCGTTATTTTGGAATGGTTGTAGTTTTGAATTGAAATAATTTTAATTATATTATTGTATTGTATTTATATTTTATTGACTATTTCATTAATTACTAAGTACTTTGACATTTCATGTTATCTAAAGATATGCTTTTTGAATTGTAATTATACCTAATCCTTAATGAATAATGATGATTTAATATGTAATCTTTCCTATTTAAATGTAATGTCGTAATATTGTCACGGTTTATGCACCATCTCTTCCTACCAATTTGTACGCCACGATATGCGGCTGAACATGTTAGAACTTTTCAGTATAACATTATTATCTTGCATGCAATGTATCATGTACACCATGTTTAAACAAATAAATTTTTACTTTACTTTACTTTACTTTACTAAAGAATCGAATTTTAGAATTACTTGTATGAAATCTAATATGGCAAGCTCCGAAAGAGTTTAAATAAGTGGGGAAAACATTCGCTTGCGGTACGGCTGGGGGTGAGGTAGGAGGAAGAGGGCGGCACGTGATATACCATAGCATGAACTTAGCGTACCGCACCATTTTATAGCATATAGTAAGCTAATAATATATAATTAAATAAATAAATAAATATCGCTGGACATTAACACACAGCGCCACCTAGTACCACACTAAGCAAAGCTTGTGTCGTGGACACTAGATAGTTGATATACTACATACATACTTTTTTGTTTGTAAAAACATACTTATTATACATATAAACATCCATGACTCGGAAACAAATGTCCATGCTCATCACACAAACATTTGCTCCTACCGGGATTCGAAACCAGGACCCTAAGAACGTAAGGCAGCGTCACTACCACTACGCCATTCGGGTCGTCATATATACGGTGTGAACGTGTCCATAATAAAAGTGCGGTGCGCGGTATTGTTGTGCTATGAGCAATATACTATATGCTATTATATTACAGCGTAGTCTGAAAGCGGCTTAACCGCTCAGCATGATGCTGTGCTTTGGGGAGCCTACAGCACAGCGCAGGTTTTAGTCTTTTGCACATACTGTTAGTATTATATAATATACTAAACATCATTGGTTATTATAGTGCCAAGGGACTTTTGACACTTGGGTGCTTCTGCTTAAGCATGGAAACGCCGTCAAATTTTTAGTTATAATTTTTTATTTCGAAAACTTAAAAAAAAACTGCGTCGTTCAAAATGTTTACTGTTTCGGAGACATGATTTTTTTTTCGCAAAAAATATGGCAATTTCAACCCCCTCCCCAATTTAGGGGTTGCACAAAAAAGTTTTAATTTAAAGTGGTCCGTATTTTTACTCAGAATGATAAAAATGAAAAAAGGTTCAACTTTCCAAAGGTTATGGCTAAAAAACTGATTTTTGAAAAACAGACTTCCCCATGGACGAATTCCACCCATTCACGAACTTAGCCTAAGTTGCTTGTCACCCATATACATACATATACTATCATGGACCTAATTTTAGGTCCATGACATATACATATACATATTAATAAACCTCCGTAGGTGAGAGACCAACAGGTAGATTAAAAAAAAAGGAAATCTACCTAAAAAAAAGAGGTTTAAATTTACTTGTTTCTATATGTGATTTAATGTGCACCCATTGTTACCGACCCTACCGGAAACCTGCTTCTTAATGTAAGCACCCTTTTTCGGGAAAAAAAAAATGAAAGTGAGAATCGTATTGAAAAGCCATCAGGCGACGGTAGTTCCAATTATTGCCATGCGCCAAAAGTTCCATGTACACTGAACTTCAAGTTACAGTACTGCATACTTCTTTTAGCGTTTGAAAACGTTGAAAGGTGCTGTTGGTTGAAGACAACATTTACACAACAATTTAAATATAGTAATAATAGAGAAGTTTGGAAGAAGAAGATTTGACATAAATTAGGGTAAGAACAGGATAATGATGTTAATACAATAAATAAAGGTTGTAAAGACCTCTTAAGAGCCCTCTTACAGTCCACTAGCGCCGCCAATCGAAAAATGTCATAACTCGTAAATAGAATCAAAAATACAAAATGTGGTCTATTATTACTGTAGAAAAGGCAATAACGTAATTTTATAACACATTGTCACCACTTGAAATATAGCTGTTTAGCTAAATCGTGCATTTGTAACAAAAACGGCCGTTTATATTTTGAATGCACGATTTAGCTAAACAGCTATACAGGGTGTATTTCACCTCATCACAAAGCCGTTAACCAAGCATTCTGTATATCAAACTAAGTAACTTTACGCAAAAAATATTGCTGGGAAACAACTTTTTTTTTTGAGGTTATAAATCATGTTTTGTGGTATAACTCAATGTAACACACTCAAAACATTGTGCGGATGGATGGATTGATTAGTACGGGGGTCGTAGAGATATTTAAAGTAAAAACAATGCGACTTAAAGTGGTATTTAAAAAAAAACTTGTTAAAATCTTGCAACTTTGACCCCCAATATCTCCGTAACTAGAAAGTTCCCAGGTATAGTGTAGAACAAAAAAATGATCAGAATGATGAGGAAAACAAGTGCCTTTCGTATTCGTTAAGAGGTGTTTTACACCCTTTATTTCAAGTGTTGATAAGGTGTTATACAATTACGTTATTGCCTTTTCCACAGTAATAATAGAACATATTTTGTATTTTTGATTCTATTTACGAGTTATGAGATTTTTTCGATTGGCGGCGCTAGTGGACTGTAAGAGGGCTCTTAACGTAGCCGAAAGGCACTTGTTCTCCCCGTCATTGAGATCAGATTTTAATTTTACACCACACCTGGGAACCTTCTAGTTACGGGGGTCAGAGTTCCAACTTTTTAACAAGTTTTTTTTTATAAATACAAGTTTTTATAGTGAGATTTTTACTACACCGCTATGACCTCCCCTACTATCTCCCTTACTATTCAATCCATCCATCAGCACACTGTGTTGAGTGTGTTACACGAGTTCCCCCACAAAACATGATTATTCACCCCAAAGAAAAACGTCTGCAATAAAATTGTGTAAGTAGAGTTACAAAGTTTGATGTACAGAATGCTTGGTTGACGGCTTCTTGAGGAGACTGTTTACACCCTGTATAAGATTCCACAGACAAGAGGTGCTTTCAGGGCCAGCTTCAACGGGAAATCGCGCTGTGCAAGAACGGGTATATTTTTTTTTTTTAATTTTAACGCACCTGTGTGTGGGGGGAGCCTTTATATTGTATTGTGCCAATGCAACAAAAAACGCACAACCAAAAAATTATGAAAAATATTATTATCTGAACTGTGATCTGAACCATTCAAAATATATTGTCTGTAAAACAAAAAATATTATAATAATACTATCTACTGTTTATAAATAAGTTTTTTCGATTTCAGTTATTATTGTTCAGAAATTCCAGAATACTGGCAATGAAGCAAGAAAAGAACAAGTTAAAACACCCACAGGTAATTATCTTAATAAATAAATGCCAGCTCCTTATAAAAAAACATTGCAATCTGTCTTGAACAGCGCCATCTATAATTTTTCGCTGCCCTGAAATAATCTCTAATGAGATTATGCCACACGGCAATGAAGCATCTAAACAACACGGGCCAGGCCATGTCTGAGGACTGGCACCAGTGTTACTGACTTGGTCTAAATCAGGCTTTGGCACTAACGTTACTGGCGTCTTCTAAAGGTGGATACACACTTATCTTAGACCGCGCTGAAAATACCGTTTTTGGAATTACTTGTATGAAATCCTATAGGTGGACGCAAATTTATCGTATGAAATCAAACGAACGTCCGTACGCAGTAAACGTAGTGATATTTTACGACAAACGCACTGTTTCAGCGCTGGAGCGGCGCGACACGGAACGTCTAAATTGAAAGCGCCTTAATATCGTGTCAAAACAGCAGCTAAAGATGCTCTGTGACAGCAGCACTACTATACGTCAAAATAAGTCAAATTACTCAGTGCAGTAACATCCGAAAAAATGTAAATCTAAAAAGTAGAACACAATAAAGGATAATGTTTTTATAGGAATGAAGAACAAGGGCGGGTGCGAACGCGGATTATTAGCGAACTGCTACCGTCCAGGTCCACCCTATGTGCCGGGTCACTGTGAGCCATGGTGGGCCGGCTTGCGATGTTGCATATTGTGAAGGATATTCATTTGTGTTCTTTGATCTAAGCTAAAATATGATGTCTTCATTCTGGTACGAGTATGTATCTCATTCTGTCATTATAAGATCCCTTTTGAGAGTAACTAGAACAGGGTATAAAAAACAAAGATCCACATCGATCTCTCGTCTCTTCTGATTGGTTGATACATGCACGTCTCCCATCGCTGTGCTCTGTCTTCATTTTGGTGGAGTCCGGGCCTCGCTGTAGGGTAGGCCGCAAATACATTTTTGTTACGTTTTTTGCAATTGGCAGGTCAAATAAGAGTCGTGACCGTAACAAATACATTTTACATAGTCATAATCGTCAATCAATACAATTTGACAACGAAATACAATCATATTTTGTTGAAAATAAATCCTGAAACGGATGGCCGATGGGGCCGAAAAGTTTTGGAGTGGCGGCCGCGAACCGGAAGACGATGCGTTTGAAGACCACCCACTAGGTGGACCGATGACCTGGTGAAGGTTGCGGAAATCCGTTGGATTGGAGTCGCACGGGACCGGTGAATATGGCGACACTTGGGGGAGGTCTATGTCCAGCAGTGGACGTCTTTCGGCTAAAATGATGATGATGATGATGATGAAAGTCTGAAACTGGCCGGCAGTTTGCAAACAAAAAATAATTTCGCGTGTTACCCTGTCGATTCCCCCTTAATCTGTGAATCTGTTGCTGTTTCTATGACATTCATTGATTCTCAATCCGCCAAGCTGCTCACCTACCTATCCGTATTCCAACTCAACGATTTATGGCTGCAAACAGCTGCATCAGTGCTGAAAGTCTGGGACTGGCAATTCTACCAACGAAACAAGATAATTACATATTTGATCCAATCAAATTTTCGACGTATGAACGACTAGACGCACAGCATTGCACGAACCACGGGTTGTCTCTGCATCATCCAAAGGTTGACTAGTCGAAAATGCCAAGGTATGGCATTAAGTCCACTTCTATTAATGCTGATGTTTTATTCTGTTGTAAAAATATATTGTACACACAATAACAACAATAATATTAGTGCACACTTAAAGGATTAAATTAATAAAATCAAGATGAGATTTCATTTTATGAGATAGTAAATTCCTCGTTGGTCTAGTAGTCGTAAGCGCGAATGTTGAACCCGTTCTGGGTTCGATTCCCAGTCGGGCAAATGTTATTGGTTTTTTTTTCAAAAGGAATTTTTCAAGAGCAACGGAGTATGGATTCGTGCCCGGTTTATGGGAATATGCCTTTATATGGGACTTCAGACAATATGTGGAAATGCCTGTACCATTAGAAACGCCTCTATATAACCCTTTGTGAATTGCAAGCGAGATGTTATCCCTCCGGAGCAACTGGACTTAATGAGAATTGAGGTAGTAGTAATGCGAACATATTTTACCGCAGGGGCGAGGAAGGCATAAAAGCATTACCGAGGAAGACCGAACTTATCATTAAAACAACAATAGATAGAACGAACAACATTTACATATGGTTTTGAAGATTGATTATCCACGAGACCCAAAACGTCACGGTTATTAGAATCGTACTAAAATACACCGTGACGTTGTATGGGGGCGACGTTCGTGGAATGCGACCCCTCGCCACGGCAATCTATGAAAACGGTACCCGCATCTATAAACAAACCCCGCTCTATCCTGACCTATGATAATATTATATAATAAATAAACCTAAGCTCAACATAAAATGGTTATTGTCTTTTCTAGATAATGGGGAAAAATTGAGAATTCGCCGAAACAGGTCAAAGACCGCGCGGACACGCAATTTACTAGAAATAGTATGAAACACAATAAACAGTGCGGCATTGTCATTGGGAAAACTGAATTCATTAGTTCCACGACTTTGGCACGACCCCTATTCCACAAACCTACTTAAGTGTGACAAATGAACAACACTGAACTTGGCTTTCAACTCCATTATAATGATTTCAGGCATAGATCCCTTTGTAACTAACTCCTAGCTTGTAAATGACCATGCTCATTTGTTGCAAGTTTGCTTACCAGCACTCATCAGCCTATAATGTTCCCACTGCTGGGACACGGCCTCCTAAGCTAAGGGAATGGGCTATAATCTGTCACGCGGGCCCAGTGCGGACTGGTACACGTCACATATCTTCGAATTTTCGTTTCTAGGACATGCCGGTTTCCACACCATGTTTTCCTTCACCGTTTTCAGAGCAGTGGTGATGAAATAAATTACACAAAGTAATGCGCCTGTCTGGGTTCAATATTCGAACTCACACTTACAGTTCGTAAGTCGAGAGTTTACATAATTTTCGGCAAGTTTACATTACGGTGCGATTCGACGACCGGTGTGCAGCGCAAAGTGCACATCATTCTATCATTACAGTGTCATCTTCGGCTTAGATACATCTGCTTCGAATGCGATGATAAACTTTGCCTATTTGTTTTAGAACCTATTTTGCGGCAGATCAAAAGCTGAAATGGAGAAGGCCGAAGAAAAACATGTTACCTATAAAAAAACATAAACCTGCAAAACTTCAGACAATATTTATGATCATTGCTGATGCTGCGGCATTGGCATCATAATTATCGATTCCTAAAACTCGATTAATTACTGAGAATGAATTCCTTGAATGACTGAGTCGATATCAGATCGAGCTCATAACGTTTTACTTTACGTGATCATAATCACGGGAATACTTTATTTTTATGAGTTTTCGACATCCAAGAACTAACTTTACGACTTATACGTAAAAACATTAAATGCGTAATGACTGTTAAATACACGCGAAATCCATTAAAAGAGAAGACTAGTGACGAAATATGTTTTATCGCGGGTACATCGCTCGGCACTACCGGTGGACATTTAAATTATCTGATGTGGACGTTGAACAAAATAACCGTACTTCCGGTCTCGCGCACCTTGACGCCTGACGCTCAAAGAAATTGTATTCACAGCTATATCTACAGTGCCCGTCATTTATAATGGTCTCGACCTAGGTTCTTATATTTTTGAAGCATGTTAGGTCCTAAATGTTTCTATACTAATATTATAAAGCTGAAGAGTTTGTAATATTATAAAGCTGAAGAGTTTGTTTGTTTGTTTGAACGTGCTAATCTCAGGAACTACTGGTTCGAATTGAAAAAAACTTTTTTTGTTGGATAGTCCATTTATCGAGGAAGGCTATAGGCTATATAACATCACGCTACGACCATTAGGAGCGAAGCAGGAATGAAAAATGTTGCAAACACGGGGATTTTTTTTCCTTTCGTTTTTCTCTGTAATGTGACGCAGACGAAGTTGCGTGGGTCAGCTAGTGTTTCCATAAGGTATTCCTCACGCTGATCTAAATAGATGAAAGAATTGACGGTGGGTGGGTGTGGTTGTCTTTTCCAAATGAGCTTCGTGAGCATGGTTAATGAACAACCAGTCCACCCATCCCACAAGCCCACCATTTCCGGACCATATCAAAGTAAAGCATGTAAGCACATGGACAAAAATCGTAATATGTGAAAATACCTTTTTTACAAGAAATTTAGAACGTATAGATTTGTCATGTTTAGAGGATGAGTGAAAGGCGACTAAAAACAAGGTATAAGAGAGTAGAAGGACACACCAATGATATTATTATAAGTAAAAAAGGCGGCACATTTTTTACTTATAATGTATCTATCATTGGGACATTATGGGTGAGGTTCGAGGAGGTCAGGTAGGTACGCAAGCGACGTGCAAAGGCATGCCTGTGAACGAAACGAAAGTATGTCTTGTAAGGTTTGTGCTTGCTCTGCCTCTCTCTCTCCAATAATGCCGTGAAAGTAAGAAGTCATTGAAACCTATCCCTGACAGCTAAGGTTTGTCAGATATCCGTTGCGGTACATATAACGCGTCAACAGAGCACATTCCTTGAGATTAAGAAACTTTTTAATACGCTTTATGTTTTTCAAGTTACACGCAAAAAAAGAGAGCCGTGCCAGCCAAACGTTTTCAGCACGGCCCCCTTATTTTGCAAATTTCTTCAAAAGTACAGAGGTACATTGAAAAAGAAACCGGTACATATACTCCTAGAGGCGAGTACATTGCATTGGTGAACACCTAAAAGGCAGATTCTGTGGGGCCGAGCCAGGCAAACGTACATGATAAAAAGACTGTGCTTCTGCCGTAAGAAGGATTCATTGGAAATGAGGCTAACTTTATTCCTATAACTCCCCCGAAGACAAGGTAGATAATACCTACCATATTTACAAAGTTCATGTGAAGATTCCTGAAAGTCTTTTCACATATAACATGTTTGGCTGTACTAATAACTCCACCTAAGCTATTGTTTAGTGAAACAATTCAGAGCATCACAATCATCGATTGCCCGAAAATATTACTTTGTCATACTAACTTTATTATCATAACAAATCGACTTGGTAGTTGTTATTCAAACATCACTATTATTAAACACTTCAGATTTCATGATTCATTTATAAACATGTGGCTGTCGTTTCAATTAATAGCACTTAGTAGCCTTCTCTCATAGGAGATAAGTATAGACTCTCTCGCTCTCTTTCTCTCTCTCTCTCGTATCTTGAGTATGGACTCAAGATCGATCGAAAACTAGATGTGGAAGAACGTAATGAACTATGAAAAGACGTGAAGTGTAAAACAGAGATTTATTAACGGAACGGACACACAGGGGGACATCACTGCTGTTAACGGGACGTCACTTTCGTTAACGGGACGTCACTTTTGTTAACGGGACATCACTTATTGTTAACGCATCACTTGTTAACGGGACATCACTATTGTTAAGCTCTAAGGGCAGCAATGTGGCCTGTATCTCCAGCTGTAGGTGCCGAAGGGTCGGCCACACGGGCCCCTGCACACGCCGCCACAGGGGCCACAGAAAGGCGCTGGGTACTTGAGTCCGGACGTTTGGCAGTTGCAAGGAGTGCCGCAGCAACATGGGCCCCCACCGCAGTAGCCGCAGCACCCCCCGCAACAACCGCCGCAGCCTCCTCCACAGCAACCACCGCAGCCTCCCCCGCAGCAACCCCCGCAGCCTCGGCCGCAGCAGCCCCCGCAGCCTCCCCCACAGCATCCACCGCAGCAGCCGCCGCAACCTCCACCGCAGCAGCTGCCGCAACCTCCGCAACCTCCACAGCACATGATGTAAAAGTTTCAGAAAATATGGTTAGAAAACGTAATCTTTAGTTAACACTTTTATCAATTTTTACTATTTTTGTAGTTTATTAGATTTTTTTTAAATAAATCAAGTTATCGTGGCCTGTTTTAGTTAATTTTGACGTATGTTTATTTATTTTCTTTTTATTTCAACATCGAGGAAGTCCGAGAAGTCTATGGTTTCTAGCAGCCAGTAGCTATCATAACTCGTTTGCATAGAATTTCATTGTCTTTAACAAATTCAGAGAATGTGGACAGCTGATTATTTTTCACAATTATTTAAGGTTTGGTCCCTTAATAAATGTTATTCATAACGATGGGTACAGTGAGATTTCGTGAATGAATCTTCTATATACAGGGTTATTTTTTGTTTATACTAAACCCGAAAAGGGGTCATTGTACTCATCATTTTGAACAACTTTTTCTATGGGACGAACCCTGAAATCGCGAAAAAAAAATCAGCTGTTCCCTACATTTATGTTCGCATAATTCGTCAAAATGTAGGGAACAGCTGATTTTTTTTTCGCGATTTCAGGGTTCGTCCCATAGAAAAAGTTGTTCAAAATGACGAGTACAATGACCCCTTTTCGGGTTTAGTATAAACAAAAAATAAGGTTGTATAAAAATGAAACCCGTTTCCCGTTGTCACGACATAGCATGAAGACGGCTTGACCGATCTGGCTGATTCTTTTTTTGTTGTGTTTGTTATTGTCAGGAGATGGTTCTTATGAAAAAAAATATAGTAGTAGGTAGGTAGGTAGTAGTAGTAGGTAGGTAGGTAGTAGTAGGTAGGTAGTAGTAGTAGGTAGGTAGGTAGTAGTAGGTAGGTAGTAGTAGGTAGGTAGTAGTAGGTAGTAGTACGTAGTAGTAGGTAGTAGTAGGTAGTAGTAGGTAGTAGTAGGTATTAGTAGGTAGTAGTAGGTAGGTAGTAGAAGGTAGGTCGTAGTAGGTAGGGAGTAGTAGGTAGGTAGTAGTAGGTAGGTAGTAGTAGGTAGGTAGTAGTAGGTAGGTAGGTAGTAGAAGGTAGGTCGTAGTAGGTAGGGAGTAGTAGGTAGGTAGTAGTAGGTAGGTAGTAGAAGGTAGCTTTTTCCCTCTTATGTGACGCAGACGAAGTTGCGTGGGTTAGCTAGTATTATATAATTATTCTACCACGAAATCTCGTTGCCCTGGCTGGAGGCCATAAATTCAAGGCATCCACAGGACTTGCCCGGTTAAGCAGAAGCCAGTCTTCCTAGACTAAACAGCGAGATGCTCTATCAAAAAAAAAACAAACGAAGTCTCGTGGGGTCACTCGCTACTCACTGGGCTCACTCGACCTCTAGAGTCTAACTACGACGTAGTATGACATATTATACGACGCTGCGACGTAGACCTCTTCCCTAGTCATTGGATAGATGGCGCTGAACTCGATAAGTTACTGCAAGGAACGGAACGTCACATCATTTCACTGGCAAGCAATGGTTAAAGCCCCCCCCCCCCCCCCAACTTAAAGCTCTGGCAGGGCCCTGCCTGCAGAGATACTGTTAATCGTATTGTGTGTATGCTTGCAGGGCCGATATTTTAATTGTTCACCCTGCCGCAGGGCCTTAAAATATCGGCCCTGCATTGGGTAGGGGACTTAAGGGTGATTCTCCAAGGTAGCCAGCGAAATTCAATTTTTCTTACGTTTTTTGCAATTTGCAGGGCAGTGCTAAGTTGTATGTTGATAAACATCGGTCGTGGCTGTAAGACGTATGTAGTTACAGAATTATAATCATCAAAATCATCAATAAAACCTCCAAGTTCATAAGAGTCGAGGAACGAATTTTTCACGGTCAAAGTCGTCAAAGAAAATTAGAATTTCGCGGGCCACCCTGACGCTTTCACCTTAAGGCTCCCCAAAAAAGGCGCGTTATTATCGCCCGATAATAGCGCATGCGTTATTGCGATAATGCGTCCCTATTCCTTGCACAAAGGCGCTTTATTATCGCAGCAGTTTGTGGGATCGCATGCGTCAGCATATGTCCCCGTACCAAATGTTCTAAGAACTCATATCGCAACACCGCAAGACGCAAACGACGCAACGCAACCCAAGCGTTTTGGGTTTGGCACCTAGTAACGTCGTCGTTCGTAGTTCTACGCCATCTACAGAGTTCTTAGAAACTAAGTTTTTATTAACACTCAAACAGAAAATTTCCCATTATTTTTTTAATCCAATTAATATCCAAGAATTAAATGTATCCATTGGCCTCATATCTAAACAACACGGGCCAGGCCAGCGCAGGCTTGATGCTTGCCTTCTTCTAAACCCAAAGACTATAACGTCTAAACCTAATGCTAATGACACAGAGCATCTATAAAGCTAATGATAATGATGAAAGAAAAAACATCCAAGGAGTTTTCTATTTCTAGAACGAAATTTTTGTGTCTGTTTTGAAACCCTAATTCAAAGTCACGTCATTTGACATCATTTTACAAAAAGTCTGCTGTGATCAGCATCGAAAATCATCAAAAAAATCAATATTACTTTTTTGTAATAAAACTTTGTAAGTATTCGTATTTTAATAGGTGGCGCAAGTAATAGTGCGTAATTACGATCTTAAGGCTGTGACAAACATTAACTTGGATCTTCTGAGACCTCTGGGGCTCTGGCTGATGACCTGAAGAAGACAAACGCAAACACGAAGACATTACAAATGCCTGTAGCTTGAGGCAAAAGAGCGTATAACTTCGGGAGTTGCGTCGCATGTCGTCGTGATGGTCAGCATTAATGGAATGACAACAAGAACAGGACACGTAAATTACAAATCTATCTTGGTCCCACTGTCAAGCCATTGAGTTGGTAATTCTACCAATAAGTGTAATTTTATTTTTGTCCGAATGTTCCCAGATAAAACGCGATGCCTGTCCGTAACTGCTGCGTAGGTTGCCAGGGCCCGATGTGTGGGCCCTGCTGTGGGGGCCCTTGTGGCCGTCGTATTGACTGCGGCTCTGGCCCCTGCTGCGTCCACAATGCATGTGGTGCCAATTGTTGCGCTCCTTGCTGTGGAACGCGAGGTTGTTTACACGGGTGAGAATATTCATAACATGATTAGATGTCATGAAAAGTTTTAAACGTTATTCAACAACTTAGTGGATACAATAGAACGTAATACATCAAAGAGTAAGCAGGCCCGTATCATAGAACGACACTCGAATTAAACTACGTACTTATTCAAACAATCAAATAACTCTACAATATCGGTCGAACTAGTAATACGGGTCTGCGGTTCAACATATGAGGCACTGTGGCATGTAGGTTTGTACAAGTCTTTAATATCAACAAATACTACATCATTATTTAATGTAATTTCCGCCTGTTTTCCCGAAGAGTTAGTCAGAGGTGTACCTTTTAAGCTATTGTCTTTTTACAAAGTATTTCTAGTTTCGCACCCATTACATGGGACTTACTCGTAAATAATACGAGTACCGGCAGAATGTAAGTGTATTAAGTCCATTTCTGCCTTACCCTTTCGGGGTTTACAGGCACGATGTGATGATGTCATGTTAAATTGTAATATGGTCACAACAGTCGAGCCCATCACTTATACCTAAATACTTTTTGCTCGTCAAAAGTTGTCGCTCTCACTGCTGCAATCTAACGACACAACAGTATCATTAAAAAATGTCTCTTGCAGTGCCAGGCCCGGCATGGCGGGTTCATACTTCAGCTGCGGTCACGGCTGCATCGGTGGCTGCACCAGCGGCCTATGTGCATCATGTTGCGGCCCCTGCTGCGGCTAGTCCAGCCCTGGAACGTTTGTTACAACTGTTATCGTCTTTCGTCCGGGTCAATAAATTGTTGCGATGAACTGGTGTTGTTTTTATATCCGCACGTTTGCTTTGAGCAATGCTTATTTATGAGTATGCTTAAAACAAGCATGCTTATTGCTGGCAAATGTGAACAGTTGCAGAGCATGCTAATTTTAAACAAGCTTATGAGCATGCTTTTTTTAAGCACGTCTGTCAGTGCTCATTACTAGTATGAAAGCATGCCACTATTGAGAAGTTGCTACTTGGTAGCATGTGTCGAAACATTGCTAATAATGAGCATGCTCATTTTGAGGTTGCTCATCGACAGTCATGCGGTTTTTGAGCATGCTATCTGCAACGCGGGTGAAAGGGGGGGGGAGGGCATGCATTTACCGCGTCTGAACAGGTTTGTTATTATTGAGTATGCTAGATGCTAGAATCGATCAGTACCATGAGCAAATTATGTTTGTAACCAATTGAGTACTTGCTCCAAGCTTTTTTTTTTTCTTTTTTTTCTAGCTTCTTACCTAAGTAGAAGAGAAAAGCTTGAACGGCGGATTTGGGTTCGTGATTGGCTGCTTAGCCAAATCCACCGTTCACTCGTCGTCCTACTATATTGTCCTCGTCTTATTCCATCTCTTTATCTTCCTTGACAAAAGCTTCAAGCCCGCGCTTAAGCAGCATGTGTGTTCAACCGTTTGCTTTGAGCACGCTTATTCAAAAGTATGCTTAAAAAAAGCTTAGCTAAAATAAGCAAATGTGTCGGATCCAAAGAGCACGTTCGTTTTAAGCATGCCACACAGAGTATAATCACTGAGCGTGTAAGAGGTGTTTTCAGGGCCAGCTTCCCACAAAAAAAACTGATGGCGCTGTGCAAGGAGTTATTTTAACCTTGAAACTTCTTACGGGATAACTTCGAGATTTTCTTCTAGTTCTATGAGCTCCCCGATATTTCGACGGTGTTGTTGCAAGCATCATGAGTAGAGCATACGTGCGTGCATGCGTCATGCATGTGGAGTAATTTTTTAGCTCTATGGAGCTGTCGTTAAACACAAAAACTGTCACGGCTGCTTTATTTGTTCTTTTGGGATTCCTCTGTTAGTTTACCTGCCGTGTTACACCTACATGATAATGATCGATGAAGTTATCAACACCATATTTTGCTAACAGCGATGTTTTGAAAATATGCATAATTATTTTGCTTTGTTATTCAGCGATGAAGCGGCGATATGTACTTCTTTCTTGTCCGGTGATACGAAAGTGGGAGGGGAAGGGATGGAATGGAACTGGGGGAGTGGATGAAGAAAGTGTAGGTACACCCACAGGTCGCCAGTTATAGCTCAGTCCCATGTAATAAGTATTCTCAGAAATCCTCCTTTAATCGAGTTTCACGAAAATGGTTATAAATGTACACAAGGTGGAAGTGACACCTACGCTAAGCTAAAACGGTTACAACGTATTCAGAACATCATTCGGAGCCCCACACGTAGAAAAGGCTTCGAATGATGTAGGTACTGCATAAGAACGTGGGTACAATACACAGATACAATAAATAAGGTGGTAACCGTTTAAGGTCTGTATCTTTTCCACACACCATTACCATTTTAGGTATTTAAAAACAAAACTATTAAATAAAATATTACAATGGACATGGACAAATCCTGCCCTAATTAAACAAAAATAAAAGTATTACAATTAATTATAATAAAATGTTAAGAATTCGGGCACAGAGTTATAATCACTACGTTTAAATTCGGGGACAGAAATATTGATTACGCTGGTTATCCTAATTATTGACATAACTGTATTTTGTTATAATTTGAATGTGTTTTGTTTTGTGCCAGACTTAAATCTGTTTGAAGCATTACCTGCTTTTCCCCTGTGATATTATTGTTACAAACAAATAGGTTGTCTCGTTTTGAAGAATTATTGTCTCCATTGTGTTAAGTGTTATCAATATGCTGCGTTTATTAAATGCCTGGGGCAGATATATGTATAAATAGTATATGCACCAGAATATAGATAAAAGTAGTTTTGATGTAGGAACAAAAACAATTTCTTTTTCAACACGCTCAAAAAATGCATTTACGAAGCCTGTATACTATACATTGTTCGAAAGTTAAAAATTACGCACCATAGATCGGACCGTGCGTATTCTTCACGGTTTTTTTAATTTCCAAAAAAAAAAGAAAAAGGATTCTACCAAGGAGTTTCACATTAGGTACGAGAATAAATAGGCTGACTGATCGAACACAGAGTTGTTAAAGTTAAATTGTAAAAAAGTAATTTTGTGTGCTTTTCCATATTTTGAAAATTTTGGAAACAGAAAAAACTATTATATTCACATGCTAAATAAACACATGCATTTTTTAGTAGGTCACTATAGTGACAAACTTATATTTCTTGATACTAACACTTTTATTGATAAACTTAGATCAACGCGGGGTAAAGTGTATCTACCTATTAGTTGTAGACACAAAATAGCACGGCTATTAGCTTTTAATATTCACACAGACATAAGTAGTATGTCTAAGTTTTGTTCTATTATTGATACTGCGACTATTAGTACTATTACTAATGAACAGGTGGTGACCTTAAATAAATATAGCATTAGTGCTATTGATGTTTACAAACTTTGTACGGAGGAGAATCCATATGTCACCGTGGAAACTTCTCAATTAGCTCTTAGTTATGATAGGATCATGTTGTCTGGCGATGGATCGGGAGTCTCGGGGCTCTCTCCAGATCTTAATATTAATTTAAACTAGGAAGTGAGACAACAGAAGGTACCATTAACAATATTGTTAATCCTACCAACAGCAAGGTATCTTCTTGCACTCCATTAGGTCGTAAAAAAGGGCCTCAGCAGAACTCTTTAAAATTATTCCACCAAATTATCCAAGGCATTTCTTCCAAATTATTAGAAATTGAATTGTATTTCGAGAAAAGTATGTTTGACATTGTTTGCTTTACTGAAAATTGGTTAAAAGATTACCAAATGCTTATTAATTATGAGAATTATATGGTGGGTAGCTGCTTTAACCGTAAATCTATGCTGCGTGGAGGTTCCCTAATATTACTGAAAAATTGTGTTAAATATAAGCAACGTGCTGACTGTGGTGCTGACATAGTAGGTCTTTCGGTTGAACATTGCGTCGAACTGTCTTGTGTTGAGCTAGATAAGCATGTAATTGTGTGTGTGTACAGACCCCCAAACTATCAAAACTTTTCCTTATTTGAATCAATAATGGAAGATGTCCTGGCAAAACTTACAACCAGTAATAAATCTACAATTATTTGTGGTGACTTCAACATCAATATTTTAGGAGATAATTCAAATAGCAGTCGGTTATTAAATCTTTTTAAGTCTTTTGACTTGACTAACGTTTTTATAGAACCCACTCGAGTCACGCCTTCTTCTGCTACTTGTATAGATAATGTATTCTGCGATTGTGAATACTTAGATAGAGCCGTAGTAAATAGTCTGCCGTCTGACCATAGCGGACAAACTGTAACTTTCAGGTGTAATACACCATTGCAAAAAGTTGATATTTAGACCTATAACTTCTAGTAAATTAAATAGGTACAATATTTCCCTACAGAACAAGTAAAGTGTTATGAGCCATGACGATATTAATATAAATCAATTCTATGATCATTTCTTTTCAATTGTTCACACTGAATTCAATAAAAATTTTGAAAAGAAGACTAAAAGCATTTGCCCTAAATTTATATTTAGTGATTGGGCAACTAGAGGTATCAGAAAAAGTAGGGAAAGATTATTTGAGCTTTATGGCCTTAAGCCTTATGTAAACACTGAAACTTTTAACAACTATGTTGCTCAGTATTCAAAAATTTTTAGAAATTCATGCAAGGTTGCCAAAGCCCTGCACATTAGCAACAAGATTAAAACAGCAGAAAATAAAATTAAGACAGTTTGGAAAGTCATAAATAGCGAGACTAACAGGAAGAAAGTACGTAATACTAGCTATACATTAGATACAGTATGTGGTCCTAAAAGCTCCAATCAGGAAGTAGCTCAGGAATTTGTAAATTTCTTCACCAATATACCGTTAAAAACTACGGAGGCTCTAAATTCCTCTTCTGAAGTCTCAATTGGTTTATTAAAAGCGAATGTATCTGGATGCCAGGCTGAATTTAAATTTAAACATATAAACCCGATGACGGTTATTAAAGCTTTCCGGCAAATAAAAATCAAACTGACCGAAGATCTATGGGGAATGTCTATCAAAGTTTGTACTTCCATACTTGAGACGATAGCTCAATACTTAGCTTTAATTTTTAATTTGTGCGTAGACCAAGGAGTTTTCCCTGATTTAATGAAATACAGTAAAGTCATACCGCTTTTCAAATCCGGGGATAGTAAAGATACCTACTAATAATTATAGACCTGTATCCGTGTTGCCAGTTTTTAGTAAGGTGTTCGAAAAGATAATGCTTAATCAAATGCTCAATCATTTCAACACCAACAGAATCTTACACGATCAACAGTATGGCTTCACCAAGGGACGTTGTACAACTGACGCCGGTGTAACCTTATTAAAGCACATATTCATGGCGTGGGAAGAGTCCCAAGACGCTGTAGGAATATTTTGTGACCTCTCCAAAGCATTTGATTGTGTAAATCACGACACATTGCTTTTGAAACTTGAGCATTACGGACTAGGTAAACTTGCACTTAGTTTGGTAAAATCTTATTTAAGTGATATACTGCAATATGTTCAAATAAATGGTGTTAATTCACAGGGCTTGAAAGTAAAAATGGGGGTTCCGCAAGACTCAATATTGGGTCCTTTCCTCTTTTTAGTATATATAAATGATCTACCCTATTTACTGAAAAACCAACCTCAAAATATGGTATTATTTGCCGATGACACTTCCTTAATTTTTAAGATAAATAGACGAGCCTAAAATCTAAATGACGTGAATAATGCCTTACTTGAAGTCCATAATTGGTTCACGGCAAACAACTTGGTATTAAATGAAAAAAAAACGAAATGCATAAGATTTGCTTTACCGAATATTAAAAGTAGTGATTGTGAGATAATATTGAATAAAGAGAAACTCGAATTCGTAGATAAAACGGTTTTCCTGGGGCTTACGCTTGATTCAAGGCTTCAATGGGGTTCTCATTTAACATCTCTTGCTTAAGTTCAGCAGCATATGCCATTACAAAAATCCGTCAATTCACTGATGTAGATACCGCTAGACTAGTCTATTTTAGTTACTTCCACAGCATAATGTCTTACGGCATTTTGCTGTGGGGACGGGCTGCTGATATTGAGTCTATATTTATTCTGCAGAAAAGAGCCATCAGAGCCATATACAATCTTCGTAGGCGCGATTCTCTAAGGGAACTGTTTAAGGAAATTAACATCATGACTGTATATTGTCAATACATCTACGAAAACATAATGTATGTCAGAAAAAATCTGCATCTTTTTGGTAAAAGAGGTGACAGACACAATTACAGTACTAGAAATAGAGACCAATTAGTTCAGCCTGGCTTCAGACTCGCTAAAGTAGACTCGTCTTTCATGGGGTACTGTTTGAAATGCTATAATAAAATTCCACAAAGCATTCTTGAACTAAATGAAACCAAATTTAAAACTTGCATTAAACGCACATTGTGTAAGCAAGCATATTACAAATTGGACGATTATATCGCTGATAAAAATGCTTGGCTCAATGCCGGTCCTGCTCCACAAGGACGGGGGCGCATAAATGGATAGCATTAAATGGTATTGTTGGAGCTGCTGAAGATTGTACAACTATCTTTGCATTGTATAAATTCAATATCTTTAGTATTATATAACCTCATATCCCATATTGTGTGAGTGCCATGTACTAGAATGCTATCATTCGCTGGAAACCTACGATTTTATTTTTTATTTTTTGACTTGAATGTGCCCTGGCGGTTAAGAGTATGTCATGCTCACTCAAATGTCCCGCTGATGGTGGCGCGTGTGTCGGGTCATTTAGTTCCCTTCAAAATGGTTGAGTTGAATGGTGCTGATACATGCGTCATGTTCGTGAACGGGCGCTGTCGGTTGGGACTGGTCAGCTCTTGGTTGCCACGGCTTTTGTTTTTATCTTTAATTAATTATTTTATTTTTGAATTGTTTTTGTTAGTTTTAACTATGGACACTTTTATCGTGCACGTCTTGCTACATTGTTCTCACATAATGCACCATCTCAACAGGAATGATGTAACCAAGATTTTGTAAGAACATTATGATTTAAAAGAGTGTCCATGGAGTTTCTTGCCCGTTCTTCTCCATAGAGATCTACGCTAGGGAATGGGCAACTACAGTACTTTCACAGTTTTTATGTCTTGTGACTGGGACTGTAGCTACATTTAATTAGCATCTTTGTTTCGACAATTCAAAAGCGCCTGTAACTGGCCTACTTGAAATAAATGCTTTGATTTTGATTTTGATTTTGAACCTCCTTGGAAGTGCTTTTGCTCAATACGTTTGTCTCATCTTAATACAAAAGAGTAAGTGAGACGTAAGATGTAGTTCGAATTTTTACCACGTGCATGCAGATTCGCGCCATTTTCATAGAAACGTCAAAGATTGTTGCGACTTTCGGACTGGTATACAAAATAAAATTATGATTTCAAGCTTGGCATCAGATGTTAATATGGAATCCACTCCAACTGATATTTTGAATGAGGTGCAAATTGCAGAAAACGGTTTCTTGCCGCCAAAATCGCGAGAGAGCTATTTAATTAATGTTTTACAAAAAAATTATAGTTGGTGCCAGTTAAGATGGAAATAGAGGTCATTGCTCCGACTTTCATCCCGATCTCAAAATATTAGCGATACTGTCCCTCCATCCCTACAAACCTGTCGCAAATCTGATATCGCTTGAGTCTCATAATACATCCAAAATGACATGATGAGGAACATACACAACAAAGTGCACAACCCAAAAAAATTAGAAATCGAGCAAACATACCCTACGAAATTAATTTAAAAAATTAATTGTTTAAAATTTTGTATTTTCGTTTTTAACACTATTCTAACTTACTGAAACGTCAATTAAAAAAGTAAATAAATTATTGTGCATATTAAAATTAGGATCTAGGATTTTTTCGCGAATGACACTTCTTGTGGGCACCTTCGCGCGCAGTTTTGTTTCATCACACCTCCATGCGCGCGAAAAGACATTATATGCGCGCATGGAGTTCAGCGCGAATAGACTTCTGCGCGAAAGGAACCTTGCGTGAATGGACACTTGCGCGACTGGAGTTCTGCCCACCTTAATGGCCACTAAGGTTTATCCTGTAGAGTAAACAAAACATCACGCCTGTTATAAATTACTTGAAGGTGTTTTTTTTTTATTTTTTTGTCATGAGTGTCGTAAATGGTATTCGAGGTCGCTTATTACGAAAATGAGATCAAATAAAATATCGAAGATGGCGCCAAAGAAAATTTTTGGTTTTTCCGTCATCGGTGTGGTTTCCATGGTTTTTAGGGTCACTGATAACGAAAATGAGGACAAAATGAAAATCCAAGATGGCGTCCAGGATTTTTTTTGTTTTTCCGTCATGGGTGTCGTTTTCAGTTTTCAGGGTCGCTGATAACGAAAACGCTGAAGACGCCATCTTGGATTTTCAATCTGAACTCGTTTTCGTAATCAACGACCCCGAAAACCATAACAGCGAGACCCATAAAAAATCCGTGCAAGTGTACTCATACCTTAAACTTATGCATTATTCTTTAATAAAATACAGAATAAATATAAAGTCAGTGCACATTGTAAGTATTAAAATATTCTTATGACATATACTATCTCATCACAAAAATAAATAATTCTGATCTTATGCCGTTTTTGTTTTTGCGAGGCCATCGCGTCAGGTGTGCAGCACATTATGGTCAAAGTGAATGGGCCGCCATTTTGATTAAACATTCCGTGTCGTAGTTCGCTTGCGTTTGGTCGTGTTTCGGAGTGCTATAGTTTTTTTAGTTTTTAACGATGCGCCTAGCGATGTTGCGAATGTTGCGATGCGTCTTGCGCGACGCAGCGCGAAAGCACTGTCCTCTTCCAGTACTTCCGTTCGCGTCTCGATGTGAACTGACGCTAAGTCTACATCCATTCATGTTGTTAAATCGTACATTTAAGCATCTTTTTACGTCACACGTAAACAAATTCGAATTTATTTTATGTTTTTGCTAAGAAACTAATTGTATTAGTTTTATAAATTCGAATTGGAACAACACAAGATTCTAAATCCCTGTATGTCTAGACGACTGGTACTACGATACTCTAGCGATATAAGTATGTATCGCTTATTGGTAGACTTAGATAATTAGTGAGTGTCATTATCGATTATTGATGAAAAACTTGGTAGGTAGGTGTGAATGACCTCTATTTCCATCTTAACTGGCACCAACCATAGTTAATATCCATACCATTATATAAATGCGAAAGTAACTCTGTTTGTCTGTCTGCTACCTTTTCACGACAAAACGGCTGATCGGATCGTAATGAAATTTAGCAAGGAGATGTATTTCAACCTGGGGAAGGACATAGGCTATATATTATCACGCTAATTACTTACGGGGGTGAGCAATATTGCATTTTGTCTATAGTCTTCAACTGTTTGACAACTGACAACTGTCATAACATGCATTGTAATAGAATAACTATTTTATGTGCGTGTGAACTGAGGGACCAAACTGGAATCCGCAAATAAAAAATCGTAGGATTTAGTAGTAGACTTAAAACAATTGTAGAACAAATCTGGGAATTTGTAAACAAATACATTAAAAACTACAGCCCTTAAAGTGCGGTCCCTCAGTTCTCACAGACCATCAGCCATAACTCGTAAAGTATTTGATAAATTAAGGATTGGTGACTACAGACATTTAGTAAAGAATTTGTAAAGATATTTACTGAATACCAGATCACAAAGCATCAAAGGTAAATAATATATAACAACTAAACTGTGGTCCCTCAATCCTCATAAGAAAAATAAATATTTAAGGGAATATTACCTAGTAAATCTTTTTTTTTCCACATAAAGATTTAGTAAGAGTCTTAAAACATTTTGTAAAAAGAAATGGAATAAAAATATCGACGCAATTTGAAGATAGCGAATAATAAAAGTGGTCCCTCAATCCTCACCTCTACTGACATAAGTGCATGTATTAGCTGCTAGACGAGAGGATTATCAGAAAGTCTAGTATACTAAACTTTTAGTAAAAAGTCTCTACTAAATAATAGGTATCTAAAATTGTGTATTTCTTTCCTGTTAGCTGAGATAATATATATTTTTAAATCCTATAACAATGGATAGAGTAGTGTGACCACAAAATCAAACAAAATGGAGACAGTACTATTATACTTTATTTAATATATCTAGTATTAGACGAAATGAAAAAAAGGTGGTTAATTTAAAGTTAGATACATGGCGTATGTGTATTTAATAAAAAGTAGATAACAAAATTCCTACTCCAAACGTTTTCCTACTCCAACGTCCAGTACACCGAAATGGTGCGCACACTAGCAGTCTCTGGTGATAACGTATCCCTGGCAGTGCGGCGATACCAGAATTCGGCGATTAGAGTGTCGTGGAACATTATGCTTTCCGCCACTCAACGATCAAGGGGCTATGGTACCTTTCGGCCTCCGACAGCCGTTGATAGAGGAGTGACACGCATTCCTACCACGCTACCACCACCGCTCGTCTGTGCATAAGGCAAAGAAGGGTACATTTTGAACAAGTATTAAGATAGGTACGTACGCCGAGATGCGCCGCGCGGTGACTCGGTGAGCATACTTTTGAACGGACAACCATGTAACTTAAAAAGCTTATAACTTTGTGATTTTTCAAGATACAGTTTTGTAATTTTGTACATGGATTCTTTACATAAAAATACTAGACACGTGTTTCGGGTTTCGCATAAACAAAAACTAATGTTGTATAAGACGCGCCTTTTGCCAAATAGATTATTTAGTACCAGTCAACGAGAGTTTATCCTTCTACCTTGTGATCACCAAAGTATCTTCCCTAAAGCTCACAGCGCTCACATCTATATGTATGTTGCGTTCCGATTTAGATATCACGATTACGACAGCTAATGTCAGCTAAGAGCTGTCGTTAATTCGAAAACACTCGTGAACACGTTCACAGTGAAAAAAGCCTGCCGGGGTAGCGGGACTTATGAGTTACCGTGACCCCGGAACGTAAAGGGCTATTGAAGGACACCGTGGATTATAGTCTGACTGACAGTCCCTCCCGCTCTGTCCTGGTTAGAAGGACTCATTTGATGATATTACAAAAAAATAACAAAAAAATACACATACGCCACATGTTACATTTATTTAACATTAAATTAACCTTACAACCTTGTTTTCGTTTCGTCTAATACTATATTAAATAAAGTATAATAGTACTGTCTCCATTTTGTTTGATTTTGTGGTCACACTACTCTATCCATTGTTATAGGATTTAAAAATATATATTATCTCAGCTAACAGGAAAGAAATACACAATTTTAGATACCTATTATTTAGTAGAGACTTTTTACTAAAAGTTTAGTATACTAGACTTTCTGATAATCCTCTCGTCTAGCAGCTAATACATGCACTTATGTCAGTAGAGGTGAGGATTGAGGGACCACTTTTATTATTCGCTATCTTCAAATTGCGTCGATATTTTTATTCCATTTCTTTTTACAAAATGTTTTAAGACTCTTACTAAATCTTTATGTGGAAAAAGAAAGATTTACTAGGTAATATTCCCTTAAATATTTATTTTTCTTATGAGGATTGAGGGACCACAGTTTAGTTGTTATATATTATTTACCTTTGATGCTTTGTGATCTGGTATTCAGTAAATATCTTTACAAATTCTTTACTAAATGTCTGTAGTCACCAATCCTTAATTTATCAAATACTTTACGAGTTATGGCTGATGGTCTGTGAGAACTGAGGGACCGCACTTTAAGGGCTGTAGTTTTTAATGTATTTGTTTACAAATTCCCAGATTTGTTCTACAATTGTTTTAAGTCTACTACTAAATCCTACGATTTTTAATTTGCGGATTCCAGTTTGGTCCCTCAGTTCACACGCACATCATTTATCGAGGAAGGCTATAGGCTATAAAACATCACGCTACGACCATTAAGAGCGGAGCAGGAATGAAAAATGTTTGCAAAAACGGGGATATTTTTTCCTTTCGTTTTTCTCTCTTATGTGACGCAGACGAAGTTGCGTGAGTCAGCTAGTGGTTAAATAAAATTGTTGTTGTCAGAAGCCATCGTAGCCCTGTACCTGTACGCGCCATTGACCACAGAGTATATAATCACTACGTTTACCATTGACCTGCACCATCAATGGTGCAGATGAAACTATTAGTTTCGTTTGCACCATTAGGCTAAGTTCACATGACCGCGCGGTACCGCGCGGAAACTAAGTACTTGTTCACGTAGGAACGCGCGGGCGCAGCAGCGAGCGGGTGCGGGCGCGGAGACGTGCCGAGTTCGTGTTCACATTGGCCGCCAGGCGTTTGCGCGAGTCCGTTTCTAGCGACAAGTTCCTTCTGGTTGAACTTACCTGACGTCGCGAGTGAATCGCGCGCTCCGCCGCTAGTTCGACGTGAACACACACAAACATCCCACGCGTTTGATATTGCCGCGAGCCCGCCGCGCGCAGCAGTCGCTAGCTTGCCCGCTACTTAGACCGCACGTGCGTTGTGTACGTGAACTCTTGGATATTACGCCATATGTTTGATATTTCGTGACCGTGCCCGCGAGTCAACCTGATTGAGTAGTAGCTGCGCGGTACAAGATCAAAGTAAACAGTGAGCATTGTCGTGTACATTACCGCGCGGCGCGCCGAGACCCGCGCGCGTGTACATTTGCTGTCATGTGAAACACTTCTACCGCGCGGTCATGTGGACTTGGCGTGGTGGTATCAACCACAAAATATCTGGAGTATTTTTATTTTTAACTAAAATTAACGCAATAATTCAATAGAGCTTATAGATATAAATATTTTTTATTATGCCACCCAAGATCTATACCCAAGTTTTAAATAAATAATAATGATAACTATAAGCCCCTTCGTACACAAGGCTACTCAAATCTTATATACTCAACGATAGTCTTCAAGCGACTGCCGCCATACAAATAAATACATTGAAGTTCGTACACGAGTCGCGTCGCCGACATTCGTCCCGCGACTCGCGTCGTGCTAGTCGCGCACTACTTGCCGGACGAGATCATCGCTACATAAGTCACAGCGATTTCCAATTCGCGTCTTGCGATTCAATGTCGTGTGTACGGACCGTGCGCGACCCGATAATCGCGACTTGATACTAATGTGGTATACAACATTAGTATCGAAGATTTGCGTAGCCTTGTGTAGGGGCTAACATAAAGGCTTGATGAAGACGTTAATCGAGGGACATCTGCCGATCTCCTTGAAGCCCAAACTCATTGATCTCTCTCTCTGACCTAGACACTCAACTTATTTCAAGAGTTCCGCGTTGGGGTCTGCCAATAAGCGACGGAGCGCAGCATTCTGGTGGTTGAGTAACTTCTCCGTGAACTTAGGAGTAATAATAAAAAAAGTTTGTTATATTATGCTCTATCCAAATAATAAGTTTATTTTGATTGAAAATAGCCCATTATGGGTGATCTCCTTTAGAACCTGCTACGATTCCATGACGCGCGTTCGCTTCGCTCGCATATTTAATAACACTCTTTGACTTCTGTCCCCGAAGTGTCGGATCTCCGCCGGCCACTTTCGTCGGCCTACGGCCCGGTGCCCATGCCGCCCATAAATGCCACTGTCGCGAGACCCGCATTGTGGGTAGGTTCTTGTCTGAATCCCTAACCACCGGTACCTAGCACCGGTACCGGTGCCTATTTTATTTTGTTCTTATGTTAGGACTAGCCTCTAAGAATATTGGTATGTATATAGTAAGTAAATAAATAAATGTTTTTTGGCTTAGTCGATAAGTGCCTAATTCTTAAAAAGGTCAATTTGCAAAAGGACTAATTCTTAAAATCGGAAAAATTTGAAATTAGCTTGACATTTAACAAAAAAAAAAACCTGGGGTATAAAAGCCCTACAATTTCAATGTAAAATCACTTAGCAATCATTCTTCAACCCTTCAACACACAGTATTAAAAAATTATAAAAAATAACAAAAAAAAAGTGTAAACGTCACAAGCTCTCCTCCTCTACAGTTAATTTGTTTGCGACGGTTGCGTTTCGTTAAGCAGTAATTTACTACGTCAAGATGCCTTGCTACCCTTGCGGAGGTTGTTGTTCCCCTTGCTGCAGCCCGTGTGGTGGTTGCTGCTATTCGTGTTGTTCCCCGTGCTGCGGCCCTTGCGGCGGTTGCTGCTACGGCGGCGGCTGCTGCTGAAGCCGGCGGGCTGAGGCCCCGCTGCGATGCGTCCGGTCGCGATGAAGCAGCGTGGGCATATACTTAGCGCTATGCTCCGTTCTGAGCTTAGCTCCTCGTGCTGCCTGTGGCCGCGAGTACGACGTCGAGCGGGTGTCGAGCCTTGCTCCACCGAGTGCAAAGTATGGCCCTCTCAGGGCTCCAGAGGGCCCTACGCTGCATCAGGACTCTACCACCGTGCCTGCCGACCGGATCAAACGGACTTCAAGCGATATCCCCCGGTTGACCACAGCGTACGTGTGGGCCTCTAACGAAGATATCGCGGTTAAGCCGTCCGCAGTCATATACAGTGTTGATGTACGGATTTTGTATAATATACGTTCAGGTCACATATGATTTTTTTTTTTTGCCCTGCACGCCTTGGCGTTTAACCCCCTTCAGACAGACGGCGGCGGGGATAGCGGGCGAAGGGGTAAGAACGCGACTCGAGCGTCGCGAGCGCGCCGCGCGCGCGTTGCGCGCACCCTGCATGCACGTCACACGGCGGCAACACCCGACGCTCACGCAGCGCGCGCGCGGCGCTCGCGCTACTCGCACGCCCGAGGATCGCGCACGCCAAATGTGGGGTCAGCCTTACCATTTTGGGAAGTGGACGTTTTGGGAGAGTGGACGTTTTGAACCTAAAGGGGTTTGAGGTCGGTCACCGAAGGCGGCGGCCGCATTCGGTTTAACTGAAACGCTCACCTAAACTGATGGCGCATCCGTATTCGGCTGCAGGCCGTATTCGGTCACCGACTAATATAAACAGGTATTCGTTTGGCGGTCTTCGGTTTGGCCGTATTCGGTCGAGCCCGTTGTCGGTGTCGAGTGCGCCGTGCCCCGCCCGTCGCCAATCAAGTCGCCGAATTCGGTTAACCGACCAATGTAAACAACTCAATTTAGGTGAGCGTTTCAGTTAAACCGAATGCGGCCGCCGCCTTCGGTGACCGACCTCAAACCGACCTAATGTAAATGAGCCATGAGTTGTTTACATTGGTCGGTTAACCGAATTCGGCGACTTGATCTTCGAACTGAGCTGCGGGCTGCGGGCGGCGGGCGACGGGCGGGGCACGGCGCACTCGACACCGACAACGGGCTCGACCGAATACGGCCAAACCGAATACGGCCAAACGAATACCTGTTTATATTAGTCGGTGACCGAATACGGCCTGCAGCCGAATACGGTCTAACCGACTTAATGTAAATGCGCCATCATCATTTCAGCCGAAAGACGTCCACTGCTGGACATAGGCCTCCCCCAAGTGTCGCCACATTGACCGGGCCCGTGCTATTCGCATCCAGCGGATTCCTGCAACCTTTACCAGGTCATCGGTCCTACTAGTGCAGTGGTTCCCAACCTTTCTTAGATCAGGGACCACTTTGGTATGTTCATTGTTAACAGGGACCATAATTATGGTCCTAGATAAACATGGACTCCAAGAGGATTATAACTAGGGGACGTTTAGGTTCAAGCTTTAACTCACACTATACGAAAATTAGATAATGTGATGGGAACCTTTAAAATTAAGGTAGTGATGGATACAAAAGCGATCGAATTGAGCTCGAAAAATTAAAAAAAATATAGAATTTTGCCTCTGATAGGTTCAATTGGGTTGGGTTGAGCTTGCATCTTCTGTGCAAGTTAAAAAGTACGAATAACATTTTACTCTTTCGCGGACCATAGTCATGTGCGTGTGAACTGAGGGACCAACCTGGAATCCGCAAATTAAAAATCGTAGGATTTAGTAGTAGACTTAAAACAATTGTAGAACAAATCTGGGAATTTGTAAACAAATACATTAAAAACTACAGCCCTTAAAGTGCGGTCCCTCAGTTCTCACAGACCATCAGCCATAACTCGTAAAGTATTTGATAAATTAAGGATTGGTGACTACAGACATTTAGTAAAGAATTTGTAAAGATATTTACTGAATACCAGATCACAAAGCATCAAAGGTAAATAATATATAACAACTAAACTGTGGTCCCTCAATCCTCATAAGAAAAATAAATATTTAAGGGAATATTACCTAGTAAATCTTTCTTTTTCCACATAAAGATTTAGTAAGAGTCTTAAAACATTTTGTAAAAAGAAATGGAATAAAAATATCGACGCAATTTGAAGATAGCGAATAATAAAAGTGGTCCCTCAATCCTCACCTCTACTGACATAAGTGCATGTATTAGCTGCTAGACGAGAGGATTATCAGAAAGTCTAGTATACTAAACTTTTAGTAAAAAGTCTCTACTAAATAATAGGTATCTAAAATTGTGTATTTCTTTCCTGTTAGCTGAGATAATATATATTTTTAAATCCTATAACAATGGATAGAGTAGTGTGACCACAAAATCAAACAAAATAGAGACAGTACTATTATACTTTATTTAATATAGTATTAGACGAAACGAAAACAAGGTTGTAAGGTTAATTTAATGTTAAATTAATGTAACATGTGGCGGTGTGGTGTGTTCCGGGGTTGCGGGCCTGTTCCGGGGTTGCGGGCCTGTTCCGGGGTTGCGGGCCTGTTCCGGGGTTGCGGGCCTGTTCGAAAGAGATACCGCGGCCCCGGAACGTAAAGGGCGAGGAAGGAACATGGATGGGTTTTAGTCAGTAAGAGTCTGACACTCCCTCCCGCTCCGCCCAGAGTGGGAGAAGTCATTTGATGATTTCCCATCCTAAATAAAAAAAAAAAAAAAAAAAAAAAAGGGCTGTAGTTTTTAATGTATTTGTTTACAAATTCCCAGATTTGTTCTACAATTGTTTTAAGTCTACTACTAAATCCTACGATTTTTAATTTGCGGATTCCAGTTTGGTCCCTCAGTTCACACGCACATCCATAGTCAAGGCTCCTGCGGACCACTAGTGGTCCGCGGATCACAGGTTGGGAACCAGTGTACTAGTGGGAGGTCTTCCAACACAACGTCTTGCGGTTCATGTACCGACCTGCAATCTATGTAAATAAATGTGACTTTACTTCACAACAATGAATTCTCTTAAAAAAAAGTTTTATTTTATTGCATCAAAATTATTTTAAAAACTATAAGTGTCTTTACCTCTAGTGTGTTTCCACCCTTGAAAAAATTTATAAGTGTCTCTAAGTACTCGTGGTAAAAATCAACACTAGTTCTATCTTGGTACTGTTCACGTTACTAGTGGAACTAGTGATAAAAAATAATCAACACTAGTTCCATTATTTTCAGATTCTTTCAAAATTGAACTAGTGATAATAAAAAACAACACTAATTCCATCACGGAACTGTTAATGGTACTATTGACAATGGAGGGCTTTTACCGATTTGAGAGCAGTGGTGATGAAATAAGTTACACAAAGTAATACGCCTGGCTGGGGTCGAACTCACGACTTACTGACTTACTGTTCGTAAGTCGGGGCCGGCACTACTGGGCCACACTGCTGCTCTTCGAAGTTCATCGAGTTATGATTTCTCACCAGAAAGTTCGAATAATTCAGGAACTGTCATGAATCATGGCTGGATAAGCATGATTGATGACAGTTCACACGTACACCGCTTCTCCGTAAACGGAAAAGTGTAAACGAAGTCCCACGTTATATCGGAACAGATACAGTTACAATGAATAGAATTATAGTTACCAAGTTACCGATGAGCTACTGTTCCCAAATACGAAGCACGATTATGTGCACAATAATGTAGTTGGGACAGTACCTTCGTTGCCACGGTCCACATTGAGAAACATCTCGTCGTCATATCGTCGTCGATTATGTTGTTCGATTGAATTCTGGTTCTGCCTTCATGTTTGTTTGAGGATGGTGGTTCAATAAAAGATTTCGTGTTCCTATAATAAATCCTTTTTTTTTGGTTCAAACTATCTATTTTTTTTCAATAGTCAATGTGTACCTCTCTAAATATAATCATTGCAAAATGTGTTGGTAAGCGCATAACTCAACAAACGCCTGGACCGATTTTACTAATTCTTTTTTTGTTGGGTTTGTTATTACAAGGAGAAGGTTCTTATGAAAAAAATGTAGTAGTAGGTAGGTAGTATTAGGTAGGTAGTAGGTAGGTAGTAGTAGGAGGTAGTAGTAGGTACGAGTAGTAGGTAGGTAGTAGTAGGTAGGTAGTAGTAGGTACGTAGTAGTAGGTAGGTAGTAGTAGGTAGGTAGTAGTAGGTAGGTAGTAGTAGGTAGGTAGTACTTTTGACGCAGACGAAGTTGCGTGGGTCAGCTAGTGAAAATATAAAACTACACACCTGGTTGTGCCGCGGGGAAGGATATATCAAAAGCGTTCCCGACTGCACAACTAGTTGTGCAATCCAGTTGGTAAGTGGGGAAGCAGTCTTTATTTGGCATAATTTAATCACAGTTTACTTTCGACCGGACGAACACAATTCGACTACATGGCGCGCACACCCTGAACCTCGGGTTGGTCAGTTAGCAACCCGAGCCCAGGTGAATCTGCGGCTTTTTTAAACAGCACAGGACGTTACGAGCACAAACACTTGTACATCACTACTTGTAGAATAAAAAATATAAGCTCGTACGCACGACCTCTGGCGCCAGCAGCGGGGGCAGCGCGGACGTCGACTGCACGAGCCACAAGCTTTCCCATACCCCCAAAGAGTCCACACCATCCACCACTGGGTTGGTCAGTTAACAACCCAAGGAGAATTCGCGAATAGTACAGCATAATATGAACCAGCTATTGTAGAGGTATAAATGAGCTAGTCCACACCACAAGCACCAACGCTAATTGTTCGGTCCGGACAGGTTCCGGCTGCACGGGCCACAAGGACCACAGCAAGGGCCACAGCATGGACCACAGGGTCCACAGCATCCAACCGTGGGCTTACTGCAGGGTATTAAAGTTCTGGGCCAGTAAGGTCCGCAAACAGGGTTACAAGGTCCACGACATGGTCCACAGCATGATCCGCAGCCGCCTCCGCAGCAAGATCCGCAGCCGCCGCCGCAGCAAGACCCACAGCCACCACCACAGCAGCCACCGCAGCAACCACCGCAGCAACCACCGCAGCAACCACCGCAGCCGCCACCGCAACAAGCCATTTTCTGTCTATTTAAAAATTCCGCAAACTTTCATCACCACGAGGAAGTAATTTCTACTATTTTTCACTCAGTAATTTCGTACTAAAATATAATTTTCAAAGATTTTATTTTGTAATTTTTTTGAGTTTCTTGCATATTTTTTTAAGAAATGGTCTCCGGCTTGATGTCAGAGGATTTTTATGAATTATAGTTTTTTTTTTGTTTTGTAAAATGTTTGATTGGTGTACAACCTCCAAGAAATGAGGTTTTTCTACGCCAACTCCATCTATAGAACGATAGATGGTGCTGTTCATGATTTAGCGTAAAAATGTTGTGTAAACTCTAGCAAATGAAAGTAGACACTCGAATTATTTGCAAACTTTTTATATGGCAATGTTTTATTTATGTCAATTTGTCAAAATAAGATGGCGTGTTGTTGTTGATTTAGAGCATTTTTTCAACTTAATCATGAATAAATCGGTTAAAAATGAAGTGCGAGAGATGTAGTTTCGCATGATTTCGAAGTTTGAAGTAAAACAAGAGGAGAAAGACGCCCAATTCAATCAGAAACAAGATTGTTTACGTGTGGTGTTGGATTTCATAAGTTACCATGACGCTTCGATGTTGATACTTTTACTTTGTTTGTATTCGTACCTAATTATAAAAATATTATAGAATGTCTTAGTTTTATTTATTCAGTTAATATCACATATTCCCTGGTCGAATTTTATTCCAACGAAGTTTGCTGATTTTCGAATTGCAACCTCATTATGTCTCTTTGGTTTGGATCATAATGGGTATTAGACATGATTTTACATCTCGTAACTTCAGTTTTCTTCATCTGATTAAAAATTCGACTTACATACAAGGCACGTATCCAGGGGGAGGGGGGATTTACCAACCCCCTCGAAATCTGAAAATAACAGTGATTACAGCGATTTTTTACTCAGTTCCATGGGCGCCGGTCACAGGGTGCAAGGTGCCGTGAGTGCCGTAACCGAAAAGAAAATACATAGAAAAACCAACCATCACAACCAGAAAGCAAATATTTTCTCCCTACTACTATTTTACTTGTACTCCTGTTTTCTTTCTGGGTGTCCCAAAATTAATTTATCACAAAATTTACGAGCGTGCTAGGTTTGGATGCGAGTCGCAAGGGACCGGTCAGTGTGGCGACACTTGGGTGAGGCCTATGTCCAGCAGTGGACGTCTTTCGTCTGAAATGATGATTATGATGATACGAGCATGCAGACATAATGATGTCCTTTGCGTTCATAAGCTTTTCTTTTAAAATTGGATGACTGGCGTTTTGCTTTAATAAAGGACAAAAGAAAACCTATCAAATTCGAGGTGAATGCAAACATTTTCAAGCTCAATGCGCTCGCTTTTCAAATCCTACTTTTTCATTGATTTGCTTTTCGGGATAGATCAGCCGAGTTACTCATTAAATCTAACATAGTTATCCGTTTTAGAATGCTACAATTTCGAGCTGTTTTCATGGATTTGAAGGTGCACCTCCATGGAAAAAATTGTGCCAGCGCCCAAGCCGGCTGTTTCAAGTTTTGTCCCATACTGAACCGAAAGTCTGGATACGTGTTTGCATACAACAAGTACCGTAGGTTTCCATTTTTGGACCTGTCCACATGCTGTCAAGCAGTAGTGTACAAATATTATTTTACACAAAAAATGTTAAGGAAGCACTTCTAGTGTAGAGCGCATCTAGCTGCTTTATACCTTTTACGTTTTCCTATATCTGTGACGTTGCTATGGGTTGTTATTTTGATCTGCTTGTTTGGACTTCACAAATATATGTTTTGGAAATAACATTTTTCACTTATTCTTTAATATGGTAGCAGAGCGTTAACAATTAACATTGTTTAGTTGCAATAGTGGTAAAACTAAAGAGTTATGCAATCGTCCGGCGTAAAAATCGAGATCGGTCGACTCGACGGTATCACTAACTGGCAAACATGGAGATACAAGGTAAAATTACTACTGAAGAGTACTCCAGGTACGCTAGAAGCAATTGAAGGCAAGTTAATTAAGCCGGAAAATCCAGGACAAACGGCTAAAACTGAAGATTTACAAAAGTTTAAGAATGAAATGGATATGTTTCAAAAATGTGACAGTCAAGCACTTCTAATTCTTACTACGAATATGACTGAAGAAACTTTACAAAAGGTAATGCGATGTGAAACGTCATATGAGATGTGGAAAGAGCTTCATAGGCTTTATGATGGAGCAAAGGAAGACAGGAGTTACGATCTCTGCATGAGGTTCTTCCGCTACCAGAAAAGCGAGGAGCATGATATGGCCACACATATTTCGACTCTCAAAACTGTTTGGTATGACTTGAACAATGAGATTGAAGGAAATGATCTACCAGAAATTTTATTAATATGTAAAATATTGGATACCCTTCCTGAGCAATATTTTAATTTTAAGTCGAGCTGGCTGTTGATGAATAAGAGTGACAAAAATATAGAAAACTTGACGACACAAGTATGTACTTTTGAGAGATCTTTACATCAGAAGAATTTAGAAGAAAGCTGAAGTAGCAATGGACTTCTTATGTTAAGAGGAGAGAAGCGCTACGAAAAACAAGGAATTAGCAAAAAGAAATGGAAGAAATGCAAATACTGTGGAGAAAGCTGTCAAAAAGTCACATCTTGCAAGAAGTGGATTGCGGACGGTAGACCTCCAAAACCTCCAAAGCAATCTTCAAAGATTGAGATGCTGACAGGCATAGCTCTAGCCTGCGAAAGTAAGAAAACAGATAAAGACTTGTGGTATGTGGACAATGGCGCGACAAGCCATGTCACTAATAGAAGAGATGTATTTCGCACCTTCGAAGTTTTTGACGAGCCACATAAAGTTATGACAGCCAATGGAGAGGTGATTGGAGCCATAGGAAAAGGCTCTATTCAACTTGAAGCTGATGTAAACGGTCACAAAGAATTACTGGTCTTAACAAACGTATGGTACGTTCCAAGTATTGAACGCAATCTATTTTCTGTGCTAGCTGCACAAGATACGCTGAAGAATAGCATTTTTCAGTCAACTGCTCAGTCATGTTATGTGAAGAACGATGACAAAGTCATTTTAGTTGGGAATCGCTACAAGTATGGTGGTCTGTACAAACTCAAAGTTAAAGTACTGATGCCCAAGCTTGAGATAAATCAACTAACGACGCCACAGAATCTTCAACTATACCATGAACGCCTTGGACATCAGAACAAGAGACATGTAGCAAAACTGATACAAAGAGAGCTTGGAGTAAAAGTAGACTCAAGTTCTGCTGTTATCTGTGAAGGCTGCGTCTTCGGCAAGAGCCATAGGCAGAAGTTTGGAGAGAGACCAAGAGCAAACAAACCTGGAGAGCTAATCAGTACAGACGTTTGTGGTCCATTCCCTTACTCTATCTCCAAGTACAGATATTTTGTTCTGTTCAAAGACTCCTTTTCAAAATATCGATGGATCTACTTCCTGAGACAAAAGTCTGAAGTTCACGCTCGCTTAAAGGACTTTTTAGCAGAAGCAAATACTTCCGGACACGTCGTGATGGAGCTGCTAAGCGATAATGGAGGTGAGTTCGATAACGAACAAGTACGTAATACTTTGAGAAAATATGGCATAAAACAAAGATTTACGATGCCATACACTCCAGAACAAAACGGATCCTCAGAAAGAGAGAACCGTACAATTGTGGAGATGATAAGAGCACTGATGCACGCTCATGAAAAGATACCAGATGGTTTATGGGCAGAGATAGCTAAAGCCTCTGTTTACATATTAAATAGAACGGGACCTACTCCTATAGAAGAAAGGTCACCTCATGAGCTCTGGTACGGCAAGAAGCCCAAGATTAATCATTTAAAAATCATTGGAAGCAATTGCTATGTGCATATTCCAAAACAAAAGAGAAAAAGTAAGATTGGTAGGAAAGCTGAGAAAGGCATTCTTATTGGGTATGATGGTGATGAAGGATATCGAATTTTCAATGTAAAGGAATTAAAACTGATCAGATCTCGAAATGTTGTTTGATGAGTTACCTTCACTTGTGAAAACTAAGATTGACACAACTTCTGCAATACCTGAACCTAAAATAAACACCTACGAGCTGCCAATGCCTCTTACAGATTCTAAAATTATTTACGAAGAGAGTCATTCTCATCCACCTTCAGAAGCAAATGAAAGCGTCGAAGAAGATTTTGAGTCCTTAGAGGAAGATGAACCTGTAAATGACGAACCCGTAAATACGGAACCTTCGACACGACAACTGCGTGATCGTAGCCAGATCAGACCTCCACAACGGTTTGAGCAGTTTGTTAGCGAAGCTGTATCTATTCCTGAACCGACTACTTATCAAGACGTTTTGCGAAGCTCTGAAAAAGATAAATGGATCGAAGCAATGAACAATGAACTCAAATCTTTACAAGATAATCAGACCTGGGAACTGACTAACCTACCTAAGAAACGAAAAGCACTAAAATGCAAATGGGTATTTAAAATAAAAAAGAACCCTGACGGTACTGTCGATAAGTACAAAGCACGTTTAGTTGCTGTTGGATATTCCCAGAAGCAGGGAATTGATTACGACCAGACATTTAGCCCTGTTGCTAAAATGAGCACAATCCGAATACTACTAAGTATTGCTGCAAATGAGAATTTAAAACTCAGACAGTTTGACGTCTCTACAGCCTTCTTATATGGCACGGTCAAAGAGGAAATCTTTATGAGACAACCGGAAGGATACGATGACGGGACTGGTCGCGTTTGCAAACTAAAAAGAAGCTTGTATGGGTTGAAGCAGGCACCTAAATGTTGGAATCAGTGTATCCACGACTTCCTTATGGAGACAGGTTTCATCTGCAGCGAAGCGGACCCCTGTGTCTACATCAGAGAACGTGGACAAAAGAAGATAATGCTCGCGCTTTATGTAGATGATGGACTGGTGGCTGCGTCAGATGAGAAAGAGGCTGACGATTTCATTGAAAATGAATTAAAACGACGATTTAAAATCACCACGAAAGTACCGTCCTATTTTCTTGGCCTGGAGATAGAACAACACAAAGATTGTACTATAAAAGTTCACCAAACTGCTTACGCTCGAAAACTGATAGAAAAGTTTGGAATGAGCAATTGCAAGGCGGTTGGGACACCCATTATAAAATCCGGTAAAGGAGATAAGGAACAAGAAAATTCAGAAATGCAAGCTTTTCCGTATCGGGAAGCTGTTGGATCTTTGTCCTATCTGATGGTTGGAACTCGACCCGACATTGCGTATGCGGTTGGAGTAGTATCTCGAAATCTTGATAGACCTTCCAAAGGCAATATTCAACAGGTGAAGAGGATATTTAGATATTTGAAAGGGACCATCGATACTGGACTTGAGTACAATAAAGGTGAAAAGCGTCTCATCTGTTACAGTGATGCAGATCACGGCGGAGACGAAGCGAGCGGATGCTCAACAAGCGGGATTGTATGCCTGTATGCTGGCTCAGCAATATCCTGGCGAAGTTCTAAGCAATCCATGGTTTCTCTATCATCCACAGAAGCGGAGATAGTTGCAGCCAGTGAGGCTAGTCGTGAAATGGTTTGGTTGAGGAGATTGTTTCAAGATCTAAAAATCAACCTAGATACGCCTACTTTGCGAATCGATAATGAGTCTGCAATTAAGCTCGCATATAACCCTCCATACGAGCAGCACCGCAAGACGAAACATATAAAACTGAAACACTTCTAAGTGCGACAGTGTGTATCCGAGAAGGATATAACCATAGAGCAAGTATCGACTGCAGAACAACTTGCCGACATTTTTACGAAGCCTGTTTACAAACCGAGACTGGTAAGGCTCTGTGAAGAGTTCGGCTTGAAGAAGAGGGAATGTTAAGGAAGCACTTCTAGTGTAGAGCGCATCTAGCTGCTTTATACCTTTTACGTTTTCCTATATCTGTGACGTTGCTATGGGTTGTTATTTTGATCTGCTTGTTTGGACTTCACAAATGTATATTTTGGAAATAACATTTTTCACTTATTCTTTAATAAAAAATAAGTAACTGTAAAGTATCAAGTCAGGTTATTCCGGGTATTTCGTACAAGTTTTGGGGTTACTAGGCAGAGATTTTTTAAATTTGCCTCGCTTTTTCAGTCTCTACTTTCGTTTGCCTCGTTTGGCAAAATGAAAAAAAAAGTATTATTGCAATACATCAAAAACGCAAATCGATCGTAGAAAGACAAACGCACACAAACTAGGATGGAACACTTGGAAGGTAATGAACGTCAGCTCCATTTTGACATTATTTTTTTCAGTGGTCATGTACAGCGCCATCTACCGGTTTTAGGAGAAAGCTAGCCTAGAAAAAACCTCATTGCACATTCACAGTTGTCACTTATATCCTCCGATATAAGTGACATTTATGGCGGTAGTATAGCCAGGTCCAAGCATCATCAATTCAATGGCTTAATCAAAATAGCTTGCCTCAATGGTCAGATAAATGAGCTTTGACAGGTCTTCCCCGTTACGGCTCGTACAGAAATAAACACGATACGACATCGCATCGTGCACGATGCCGCGTCGTAGCACGATGCGACGTCGTATCGACGTGTTTATGTGTACGAGCCGTTACGTGCAAATCAGAATTTTACATTTGCCTTCCTATTAATTACCTGCCTTCTAAAAGAGCCTCAAATTGTCCAGTAGAGCTTGAAAGGATTTAATTTAGCATTATTTACTTATTTCACAAAAAACTTCGGAAATGGATAGCAGTAGTGGCACCTGTGAAAGTGTGAACGTCACTAAAATGCCAAAAATCCTTGTATCACAAAAATGTTGTCAGCCCCTGCCATACTCAAGTCACATCCGACGGTAAGAGCACCTTCCCACGCCAAATTGTAGGAAGTGCGTCCCAAATACACGGTACGACAGCTTTCGAAGTAACAGCCGCGTCAGTTGAGGGTGTGCGCCCATCCGAATATTTCTAGTGAATTTTGTGTTACGCGTAATTTACTTTAGAGAGGCGGACACGGTTGGCAGCTGGGCGGACACATTGACGCAGAAAGCATGAGAAAAAGGATGAACCATTTAATATTTTTAGCTAGAATAGAATATTTATATCGCCACTTTTCTATGAATAACCGCCTTGCTACTATGGGTGAATCTAAAGGCGATTTCCACCCTATTCGATGTTATTAGAAGTTTTTTCAGTGTGTGATTAAATACAAAAAGTAATGATGAAAGTGTCTAAATCTATCTTAGCACTGCCGACAGTGGCTTAACCACTTTCTCTAATTTTAACAGAACGAAAAAAAGGTCGGGTCTCTACAGGGCCAGCTTTCAATACAAAATTATAGATGGCGCTGTGCAAGAAGTGTATTATTTTAGCTTTACAGAGCTGGCATTAATTGCCTTTTAAAAATAAAATACTAGCTACTAAATGTCTGTGGGTGCTTTATTTGTTCTTTTCTTGCTTGCTTGACACTAATCTGAATAAAACGCAAATGTAGTCACATTCTCCTTTTTCGTTCGAAGCTGGCCCTGAAAACACCTAATTGCAACATATAGTCCTCGCCACGAGAAGCTATAAATTTTGTAAACACAAATTCGGGTCAAACCTTTGGATCAAATTCAAAAATGAGAGCGTCACCGTGATCTTACTCCAAAATGGCGGCTCAAATTTTTCGCTTCATGATGTCGGATGCGTTCTAGTACCACAAAACATTAAACGACAGCGCTTTATGTCGCCAAAATATAACTCGACCAAGTGAAATTGCTCGTTAGATTCGTATTACACGTACGATAGTCAAAAGTCTTCGAGTCTGCCATCCAACGCTACGTGCAGGCTCAAGTGAGCGCACAGCTATCGGACGCGCAGCACGGCTTCAGGCCGGCGCGCAGCACGGCAGTTCTGATCTCCTTAACTTTATGGCGAGTGTGGTGCCCGCCGTCGATGCTGGGGTACAGGTAGACGTGGCATATTTTGATTTTAAAAGGCGTTTGATACCGTTGATAATGACGTACTGTTAATGAAGTTGGCAAACATTGGCTGTACTCCAACACTCTTACAGTTCTTCGCCAGCTACTTGGAGGATCGACAACAGTACGTCGACTACAACAGGTTCGAATCCGAGCCATACTACACCAGGTCAGGCGTGAGCCAGGGCAGCAATTTGGGTCCTCTCGAATTTATTTTAATGATAAATGACTTACCAGAGGTCAAACATAGTTTATGTTTACTGTTTGCAGATGACCTCAAATTGCTGCTCGAGGTCAGGCATGGGTCGGACTGTGAGAAACTGCAGGGAGACATAGATAGAGTGGTAGAATGGAGGAAAAAAAATAAACTGTTTTTTAACACAGCGAAATGCTCAGTGATGACATTTAAGCGCGCGAAGAATACCTTGGACTACGATTATAAAGTAGAGGAGGCGTCGATGCAGCGAGTGTCTCAGGTACGAGACCTAGGAGTACTGCTTACCCCGGATCTTACTTTCCGGGATCACATAGTTAAGATTTGCAAGAAGGCGTACAGAAACCTGTGTTTCGTCCTGAGACAGTTGCAGGGATTTACGAACCTTACCACACTTAAGGTACTCTATGACGCGTTGGTGAGAAGTCACTTGGAACACAGTGCGGTGATTTGGGCTCCTCATGAAACGAAATACAATGTCATGCTGGAGCGAGTTCAGAATAAATTTACAAGACACTTGTATTTCAAACTTTATGGAGTTTACCCATTTTACCCTCTAATGTATCCTACACTGTTTGTGCTGGGTATGGTGGGATACAATGAACTCAGAGTGCGCAGAGAATTTACACTGGCGGCGTATGTGCTTAAGCTCCTGCGTGGAGTTGCTCATAGCCCGGGAGTGCTGCGACACCTGAAGCTGTGGGTGCCGGACCGGTACGTGTGGAGGCGGCGGCGACTTCCACTGCTGGCCGTGCCTGTTGCCAAAAACAACCTGCTGTCAAAAACACCTCTCACCCGTACAATACGTGTACTGAATGAAGTGCATGAGAGGACAGACATATTTTCCTGCAACTTGAGTGAACTCGCAAGAGTTTTGTTGAATTTGTTTCGTACATTTAATATTTACTTGTTTTTTTTTTGTTTTTGTGCCGTTTTTTTTTTTACTAGTTATTTTTAAAGTTTAGTGTTTTAGTTATAGTATTATATATTATTATTATAGTCGTCGTAAGTTATGTTTAAAGTATCTTGTGAGTGTTTGCAAACCACTATTGCATTGGGTAGCTGCCTGTAAAGATAGTGTGTGTTTAATGAATAAATAAATAATTTGAGTTGATTGAATTTGGGATTATTTATCGTTGATTGAATTTATTGTCGCTCGTATCTTGGTAGAAATTCTTTGTTTACAAAAATTATAGCTTCTCGTGGCGCGGACTATAGACTGTCCTTCCAGTACAGTTACTCTTCTACGTGTTTAATATGAGTTTCTGTTTACTACAGAAAAGGTAACGGGCTGTAATTAATATTAAAGGCGTAGGGTCGGAAGCAGGAACCACGTGTAACTGACGTGTCCCGTATAGTAATACTCATAACAGTGAATAAGCAGGCGCCTGTCAGCTTGTAGGTACTTCCGCTTCTAGAGATGGGCATGTGAACAACTGTACAAGTTTTGTAAATGGACAAAGAAATCTTTAGCTTATACAGGTCCCAGAAGCATGAATTTTCGCAGAAGAGTTCTTTTTATTAAATCAGAAAGCAAAAAGACGATTACTGAAAATTTGTCTTTAAAATAAGGAGCGAAAGTATCAAATTTCTATGTAAACCGTCATTTTAGAAGTAAGAAAGGTGGAAGTTGGTAGGTAATTTTGTTTATAAGCAACCTTACTTGTATTAAATTGGTTTTTAGAATCTCATCCCCAGAAGTTTCTGAGAATGTGCCGATGGAAAAGCTTTATCTCAAAAACACTCAAACGCAAATATTTTTTTATCAAATTAAATAGAAGATTAATGAAGGAAAGGTTTTTGGTAAATTCCTTGAAACCGTTTTCATTAACTACAGTTTACGTGGAAAGAAGTCTTGTGTCGTGCCCACGAGTCGACAGACTCAGTTTTCCGCTATCTTAATTCCATCCCTCCATTACCTCCGCTTCACTCCGAGAATGTTCTGCCCGTCTACTCAAACAGAATTCGGAGTAGGTATTCCTGCGAGTTCTAAAGTTACTTTGTTAGATATTCATGCTCCGCTGAAACCTTGTCTACCTCTCGGTATTCCACTTTCAATATTCCTATAGAAGATCCACTTGGAATTTCGAGGAAACACTTTGATCAACTCTGGCTTAGAGATTTTTTAAGTAATGTCCGTTAAAAGGGATCGGTAGATTCTCTCCAATTGTAGGGAAAACCTTTAATGAACTTATAATTTCAATAAACTAGGTACCTACGCAAATGAAAATAATTGTTCGTTTTGTTTTGTAGGCATTGGTTGTAATCACAAACAGTAGGTACCTAGTTACTATGATAACTACTCAGGATCAAACGATCGTTAGGCTAAAATCAACCAGGAGGCCTACCATTAACTTTTAAAAGATGTGCCAAGTGCAGGGCAGTTCAACACAGCATGTTAACCTGACAGGTTTTGTGTTTGTACCATGAACATTTCCCGCTGACCTGCAGCATGCCAACTTTTGACCTGCTTCATAGTCTCTGGTTTGTAAGGTGGTAGCACAGATTAAATAAGATTTTAAAAAACAAACGTTCTAAAATACATAAGCGGTTTTACGGTTTTTATACTAATGAAATATGTTCTTATGATAACAGTTTAAAATAAAAAGAGTGATGAAGGAAATGTTCTTTCGTAGCAAAAAAAAAGGAATTTGACATTATTTATGAGAGCACACGCCCTTCCATCCACTTATAAAACCTGAAACAAAAAAGTTATCAAATTTGACACTTCACATTTATTTTCGAACGCACTGAGTACATGTCAATCACCAAAAAAGTAAATTTACGAGCCAATTTTGAAATTTAAGTGGATTTGTTTTTGTAAAGTTTAAAGATTTTGTATTAAATGAAAATAAAATGGACATTAGTTTTGTGGCCGTGTCTGTGAGTGGTAGGCAAGCGCAATTTCTAGTGACTTTTGTGATGGCTTCAAGAAGAGTTTCATATCAACAATTAGAAACTTTGTGGGAATTTTTGAATACTCATAGAGATATCGCTATGGGCTACAATAAAAGTGCTCAAGCTCGGGAAATGTCCCGAAGGATGTGGACTGAGGTGGCAGAAAATCTAAATTCTGTTGTTGGTGGTGCTAATAAAGATTGGAAAAGTTGGGCAGCTGTAAGTTTTATAATTCAATTAAATAAATTTTAAACGTTATTACTAACCTGAATATAATTGTATTTTTTATTATTAATCAATCATATACTATTACATAGGTCTTTAAATTTATTTTTTGTTTTTACAGTATTGGATAGATTACAAAGGGAAGTTAAAAAGGAAATGTGTCGCAATCCGAATGTCACAATCACGCACAGGTGGGGGACCAAGTGAAGCAAATAAACTAACAGATATCGAAAAAAAATATCTGTCAATTCTTGGCGAGGATTATGGTGCAGGTCTCCCAGGAATTCAAGTGGATCCATTAGACACAGAAAGCACTCATGTAAGTAGACTTTTTGTAAATAAAAATAGGTTCATATTTCCAACTTTATTAAAGTAGCAATGGTGTAACTAACTTACCTACTATAATTTGTTATAAAAAATGTTGTATAAAATTATTTTTTTATAATTCTCACATAATCACAATATTCAATCATAAAATTATATTCTAAATTATCTACATCTACCCTATAGTATTATAAAGAGGAAAGATTTGTTACTTTTTTGTAACGGATAAACTCGAAAGTTCATTGGACCAATTTTAAAAATTCTTTCACCAATATAATGCTACATTATCATTTATCAGTACTTAAGTACCTAATATAGGCTACTTTTTATCCTAGGAAAAATAACAGTTCCCGCGGATTAAGTCAAGTGCTAGTTTGTAATAAAAAGCAGTAAACTTTTTGTTTGTTTGATACACGATATCTATGAGAATTAATAATGATATCCTTATAACACATAGAGGTAGACACATTTACATTGAAGAATACATTTTCAGCCTAATCAAATATTACATCACCCTTTTATTTACATCGCATCTACAGTTAGTAAAGAATACAAAAAACTTAATCATATAATATACCTTTTATTCAAAGATTGACTTATATGCGTAACTAACTTTCGTAATAATTATTTTCAGGCATCAACATCAAGTGCTCAAGATGTCTCCCCATCTATTTTGTTTATGCCTGAAGAAGTTGTGGGAGAAAACGTTATTGTTGGACCGTCCGCGTCAGTGCAAGTACTGTCAATACCCGACCCAGAAGATCTTGGGGATCAACAGAATACGTCGATGACACAACCCACTCAGCCAGCAGAAGCAATGACGTCTGCTCAGTCCCGGAGACGGCGGCGTCGGTCGGCACCTATGTCTCAAGAGATGACAAGAAGAGCTCTCGTCCAATCCAGCCAAGTGAGAGCTGAGGCAACACAAGCCATGAGCACTGAGATTAGAAATATTTTCAATGTTCTATCCGATATAGCTGCAACATTACGCAGCATGAACAATAGGTATGTAATTAGTTGCTGATTTACATTATAATTTAAAACATAAATTTACTATAGTTCTATAGGTTCTGCAGCCTACCCCAATTGGGAAAAGGCGTGAATATTTAATTACAAATAAAGGAGATAATAATAAACATTTATTTCGGAATCAGCATCCATATTTGTTGGTAACAATGTAAACTTATAAAACTAGTGTTAGTAAAATTTATTCTAAGCTACGTGAGGCACGCCAATCCTGAGGAATGCCTACTTGACTGCGTGCATATATCACTAACTAGGATATTAACATTAAAAACGACAAATATTATATAAACTTATTATACATTTTTCATGCAAATATGTTAATGATTAAAAAAAATATGTATTATGTACTTAAATTATGCTCTTACATTCTAGGTTACTTGGCGGCGCTCCCACAAATGAGCAATAAGTCGTCTTCTAGTAGAGAGGCCAAGTTGCAGTTCGAGGTTTTGGGCCCTCCTAGAAGAATGTGCTTCTGAAGGGCCGTCCGTCATAATTTGAAAAGAAGGTTGCAATTGAGTTTCTTGCAAAACATCTTCAGGATTCAAATCCTGCACAGGAACATTGGCTCTATTGCAAATGTTGTGCAGGACAACACATGCATTTACAATAGATGCCGCTACTTGAGGTTCATAATGTAGAACTCTATGCACCAGAAGGCATCTAAAGCGTGCTTTAAGAAGTCCGATTGCTCGTTCTACCACATTACGAGTTCTCACATGCAATCCAGTGTAGTGAGCCTCGGGTGAATCTGGAGGGGCGTCTATAATAGGAGTCATCATTGTCTTCCTCAATGGATATCCAGAATCACCTAGAAAAAATAAACAAATTGATTATTGATTTATAGATTACCAACTACATTTTATTAAAAAGACTTTTAGATGTTATCCGAAAATCTTTTTACATACGTAACTATATATTTAGATATTTTTGAGTATTTACATACCTAAAAACCACATGTTATTTAACTCCTCCATATGAACTTTTAATGGATGGTTGGTCCATATGAATGAATCGTGAGTTGCTCCTCCATGGCTGGCATCCACGTTTATAATTTCCATGTCCGAGTTGCATATCTAGAATGGTAGTCACATATCATTAACTAGAATATTAACTAATCTTATAATAACCTATTTTTCTTGTTTAATTGTATTTCATTTGTGTACCTAATAGTCAAATAGTATAACAGTTTTTTATATTTATACCATTTAATTTTGTAACATATTGTATGTTACAAAATTCTTAACATTAATTGGAACTGGGTTTTACAAAATACGTTAAAATAAATACATTTTCTTTGTTGTGTAAATGGGCTGTACTTAATAATGTTATTTTTTTTTAGATCTACTTTGTGTGAATATGTAATTTAAAATATGATTGTAATGTACCTTATTGTAAATACATAATAAAAATACCTACCACTTGCACATTTAAAGAATGATATTGTTTTCTACAGTAAAAACGTTCTTCATGATCTGTTGGCCGTTTAATTGCTACATGGGTTCCATCAATGCAACCTAAAACTCCAGGCATACCAAATTTGTTAAAAAATCTGAAATAAGTGAAACAAACTTGTACTGTCACATCAGATTAAAACACGATTAAAATAAAAGTGTTGGAGTTTAGTAAAAACAAATCTATCCTACTTATTCACTAGTCTTTCTCTTTCTAACACCTAAATATTGTTTTTGTTGATCCCTTTTCACCACTTAATTGATATAATTATATCAAAAGAATTTTACAGTAGGTATTCAACTCACCCAATCACAGTTGCTCGCCGTTCGCTAGGACTAGTTGGGAATTTTATATATTTCCGCCGAAAATGTGGCAGATTTAGGCATTCTGTTACTGTTGCGATTGCAGTGGATACTGTTTGCTGTGCAACAGAATGTGCAGCGATATCACCGGTTGGTCTTTGATATGAACCAGTCGCGTAAAAAGATAATGCTAATAAAACCTGAAACACATAGCATCAAGTATATTAGTATATCAGCCGGATAAGGGAGAAGGATAAAAAAAATTGCAGTCAATACTAACCTTGACTTCAATCGACAAATCTGTTGATTTTGTAGGGCGTGGCATGAAAGCTCGTAACTCATTACATAGATCAAGTACAAGCTCTTTAGTGAGTCTATAGCGTTTTACAAAAGCATTGTCTGGCATGTCAAAAGGTTTTATTGTGTTTCTTAAAACGCTTCTTTGCATTTTGGCTTTTTGTTTAGCGCTGTTGGAACGATAATCTTCCTCGAGAAACTCAAAAACTTCATCTTCATCACACATCTAAAATAAACGGTAACACAGTGCTTAAATAGGATTTTCTATATTTTACAATACTTCGCCCGAATTATATTTTATAAAAAAAAACACAATTGATGAATTACTCACGTTTTTGCAGTATTTTTTAATTAAAACAGTTCAATTTAAGTTCCTTTCGCAAAGCTGCAAATTATGACGGCAGGGCAGTTCAATTGTTGAATGTTTTTATGTCAAAAAAGACTTGATGGTAAGGATAAGTCGCAGGTCAGTCGGCTGAAATGCTGTGACGTAGTCACTCACCGGCTTAGGTCACGTGATCGCTGGCTCGCCTGCTACTTGGCGCGCTCATGGTACAAACTAGCACGACAGGTTATTTCTCGTCTAAAATTGACCTGCTATAAGAGTTCATAGTAAGCCCCCAGTAAGGAATGAGTCGTAAGGTTTACGTTTTCTTAAACTTTTAAGTAATTTAAAATTTAAGTTCAATTAAGAGTGTCACGACAAGTCCGGAAGCTTAGTGTCTTGCATGCGGGGGGAATTGCTTCCAGCACTGACGCGAGCACTTGTTTCCAGCGCTTGCTTATAACTGGCGCGTGCAATCCCAATTTTTTATGAAATGAAATGATTTTTGTGATAAGTACGCAAAATACGCGCTTTGAACTTGCGAGTTGCGTAACACAGTACGTAGGTACGCCTTATTTGCGTACAATACACTTCAATACAATAGGCCTTTGACCTAATCGATAGTAACAATATGACTACAATAAAATCTACACACCGTAGAGTGGAATATTCAAAGACCAGTAAAAAGCTGATGACAAACGATGCAAAACCTACCCTAACAGCCGGTAATAACGTTGTTACAACCTTATACTTACCTAATAAGGGACGTCCCCTATTAACGCGGTACAAAATGAGTAAAACACTAGGGGTGCGCATTCAAGAGAGGATGCAATTTCAAATAGTCAAGTGAACGACGCCATGACAGATTGTTTCGAGGAAACCGTAGCATAAACTGACATTAATTAATTGATTTACACTCCGACACTTTGATATCGAGAGTTATCGGAACTTGTTAGTTTATTCAACAATTTGTTTTCATTTACCGTGTAAGTATTCCTGCTTCACCACGCCAATAACATATTTTTTTAATAATATAAAATTATGCCAATAAAAAAACTTTTAAAATGTATACCTCATTTTATGCGTATAAGGGTCAGGACCAAATTTTTGACGGATACATACACGTTGTAGTGTCCGACTCATAAGTGACAAAATATTGCGTACAAAACACGCCTTAAAATAATTTTGGATATTTGCTAATAATATCTTAACATGTTATGAACAGTCTCATACATCAAATAATTAAACTACTAGCTTAATTTCATCAAAATAAAATATATACCAAGCTCGGTGTCTTTTCACGCTGTGTAAAATACGCATGTCCTAGCTTGACTACCTAAGAATATTTTGCCGTGGTTTTGTTTAACGTAAGCTAGCATTTATAGTTTAACATTATTAGAGCCCTATAAACACCAGTAATCGTTTTTATAAATAATATTACAATAACCATAGTTTTTTTAATTTTTACAAGTAATTTTACATACATCCCAAATTTCTTTCCGTTGTAATACTCCTGTTGTGCGACACCATAATTTCGAAACCAATAAACATATTTGGAAGTTTCTTGAATATTTAGTATGGCAATATTGGCTTCAAGCTTGCAATTAAATTTCGTATACAAACCACCATGTTTTTTACTGCCATTTGATATTGTGTTTGTATCGTCAGCGCGTGTCGTTAAGATTTCCGGACTTTAGGTGAGTAAATTTGTAATATATTTACGATTTTCTAAAAAATGACTTATATTAATTAAATCCCCTTTAGCTTTATTGTTAAAAGGGATGCAGATGTGTTCGATTAATGGTTAAATTTATGAGTTAATGCATCTTTAAGGTAAGATCGTAAGTAATTTTCATTCCGTTGTGCGATTTGTGACACGAAATTGTGCGACGTGTCACAAGGGAAATTTATAAAGCTGTGTTTACAACCATTCTAATCTCATTAGCTACCTATGTAATTAAAAGATTCTTAAATACTTAGAATATTGTTTAAATATTTGAAACTTGGATTCTATTTGAAACTTTTGGTTTTGTAATTTAATTTATTTGGATTGTACCTACTACTTACTTATTAAATATTTCTCGAAATATAATGTTTTTTTTTATTTATTCCACTTACCTACCTAAAATCTTACGACTATTTACACACACCCTAATAATTATAATGTGCTACATTTATTTTCCAGTGTGACACATTCCGTTGTGATTTCCGTTGTGCGAATACGTCAAAAATTTGGTCCTGACCCATAAATCATCATCATCATCTGCCTATAGCCTTTTCCCAACTACGTTGGGGTCGGCTTCCAGTCTAACCGGAATAACAGTATTTTACATGGAGCGACTGCCTATCTGACCTCCACAACCCAGTTAATACTGGGTAATCCGATACCCCTTGGTAAGACTGGTTGTCAGACTTTTTAGGCCACTGACTACCTGTAACGACTGCCAAAATGATAGCCGGGACCAACAGCTTAACGTGCTTTCCGAGGCACGGAGGAAACTCGGTATGTAAGGGCGGTCACCCATCCACAGACCAACCTAGGCAAAGCACGGCCTAACCTATAGATCGGCCCGAGTGGCTGTTATTATTTCGCCACGAGCTAAATAACAATACTTTTCAGATTGTCACGCCACCATCTTCAAGGTCGACCTCGACGGCGCTGTCCTTCCTCAGGCGTCCAGTTACGATCTGATCACGTTTGCAGGGCCAACATGGCCGGAGATCGCACAAGACAGAGAGGTATGGAAGGAGAAAGGGGAGGTCTATGCCAAGCCAGTGGGACACAATGCAGGCAAGCCAAAAAAAAAACCAATACTTTTCCCGTCGGACGACATCAATTTGTAGCCAAACTATGTAGCTGCTAACCACGACTGCTTTCGCAAGGAAAGATATTTTTCAAGGATAAAGAGTAGTCTTTGTCCTTCTCCAGGATATAATTTATCTCCTCGCCATTTCACAACAATTCAAGCAGACGTTCAGTCGGAAAAAGGTAACAAAAAAACAGAGTTACCCACTTTCGCATTTATAATATTAGTATCGATTCCCTTTATGTTTTACCTTGTCTATTGTTTCTTGTTGGCTTTGATAGAGTTTGTGTTCATTAAAATGTCTGAGCCATACGAAAAGGTACCTACACCAAAAGACTAATAAAATACATATTATTAAAATACCGAGGAAGCAGACGAGATCAAAAATAAGCATTAGCTAGAAGAGACTTTGACTAAAGTTTCCAAATTGTTTTCATAGATACTTGACAGACTAAGAGAAAAGACTACCACAAAACACGTGAACAAAAGCGTAAAGTAAAATAAAATGTTACAAAATAAAATCGGTGTTGGTTGATACACTGCAGGAAATCGTGACGCCGCGCCATGACGCGCAGCACGACGTCACAGGCCCTAAAATAACGCACACCTACGTGTGACGAGTTGTCACATGCTTATAACAATGATTCACTCATACGACGTACAGAAAACTACGCAAAATACTCACACCCGCTTCTAATTGCGTCGCATTGGCCGGCGCCGGCGCGGGCCGCGAGTTAGCGATCAAAATAAAACAGTTAATTGAATTTCCAAGAAACTTTATTTATGTATACAGGCATCTCATATACATCTCCATTATATTTACGGCTTTGCCCTTGAAATTGTGAGCATTGAAATGCGGCACAAACATGATTGGATCGTCTTGGAACAATAGCTAATTAAAAAGTAACAAAGAAAAATGTGTTTACTCAGTCGAGGCACGTTTGTTAATGAGGTAATGTATGTCACCTGCCAATTGTATAGACATTTCTGAACTCTGATTTTGAGGTTATGGCCAAGGTATCATTCTCCTGCGTCAGCGCAGTGAGTGCACAATAACAAAAGATTTGTTGGCCCGACGGTACCACTCGATTCTCGTAATCGATATGTTTTGAACAGTCAATTCAAACGAAATCGTCATAACACTTCTTGTTTTCTTTGAATATTTGGCTGTTGTTGTTTGCTACATAACTTCATGATGAGTCGTAAGACCGTTTCGTTGACTACGGCCGTACGTATTTCATGTGATTGCGATTTCAAAAATCAGTATTTCGGAATGCGGCCGACGTCTCCAAAAAATAGAATAAAACTCATTTGGGAATATTTATTATAGATTCACCTTTCCTTCCTCAAGGAAAGTAGTTCGACCTTTCCAAATAAGGAGAACATTGCGTGGGGACGGGGTCATAAAGTCTTCGCAGAAGTCGGAATATAAACTGAAACAATAGCAATCATAATTGGAGAAAGGAAGAATATTACTTTTGCCTTTAATCACTCTACTCGACTGATGGTATGTTTTCATTAACGTTGAAGTCATTATCCTCTTCATATTCTTTACTTATAATATCGTCCATGTTTACTACATTATCGTAATTCTGTTCCGGGACTTTACTTTCCTTGAAAGTCAAGCAAAAAGCTTTGCCTAGAACTAAGCAAATGTTGTCTATGTCGTAATGGTCCAGTAATCGTGAGACCATTGCATTATAATGTCTGGAAATCGTTAACTGATGCATGTTATCACATTTTTGTTGAGGTAAATGGAAATATAGAATATTCAAGTTAACGTCTTCGTATTGTGGTGTAAAAACAAACATACATTGCTGTCGGGCTCGATAAGAAATGCAGAAGGCGAACGATTGACAACTGGAAACGATGGTATTAACGTTTTGCTGTTCAGATAAATAAACTTACTCTTGTCTTTCATCCTTTCATCATTCGCTTGTCCTTATTTGGGTTTGGTGATGCTCGCCTTGTTTTTTCATAGACATCTCTCCTTTTCAGTCATATCACCTTTCACATGGTCTATCCATCCTTTCTTTGGTGTTTCCCTAATTTCCTCGCCAAGTTTATATACTTGTGTCTGTTGCGAATAAATGTAAAAATAAAAATAAATGTATAAATGTTCTAATGGTACGGGATACTTGATAGACAGGATAGTGTTTAAGGATAAGCGATTAAGGTTTTTGCAACCAGAGTTTTCTCAGCGGAAATACCTAGTGCAGTTTGGTCAGACAGATTTCATGTTTATAAGAACTGGATAATATCTACACTTCGCCGCGTCGTTCAAGTTTCACCGATACTAAAGGAAACTAGATTTTGATTATGAAACGGCTATTTCTTTGGAAATGATAGTAATTGCAGTTCAAAGATGGTGCCAATAGTACATTTTGATACAAGTGGAGAAAGTTTGTTATTGTAGTTCAAGGCGGTATACTGCAATAACAAACGTCCGCGTGTATCAAAAGACGTTTTTCAATACACTTTTGAAGAAATAAAATAAAAGAATGTAAAATATTTGTGTCATGAATTATTACGAGACTAGGTATGATTAAATTTTTTTTTTCGCGCTTTGCTTCCGCCAGGTTGAAGGAGGAGCAGAGAAGCAAAGGTATGAAGCTGTTATACAGCCTAATATGAAAAATAGATTTTTTTTAAATATATTTTTGAATTTAGAACACAAATAAATGTTACTTTATTTGTTTAAAAGTAGTTTAAAGAATCATGTTTATCTATGATAAGTATTGAATTTATAAACACAATTTGAATATTCAAAAAATGTACCAGTTACCAGTTTGGACTAAGTATACTTAGGTATAGTTATCTGTGGCAATTTTGCTTTCTGCACATGTGTGGAAAAAACATGAAAAACGCACACCTGTGCCGCACATTATGAACCTAATCGTGGTGCGAAAAGAACCAGATTTCTAGGAAGTGTAGTGAAAACCCCATTTCACAAGCCAGTGGGTATTCTGTAGGCCACATTTGTCGTGGTTGTCGGGTGTGAGTTGTACCAGGAAGGCGCAGCTGGGTCGGCATTGTGCGGCCAGCGGTGTTCCGCGAAAGCGCGCGTTGCGACTCAGGCGCAGGCTTTCTATAGCGGGCGTGCGGAGAAAAGGCAACGTGCGCCGTACATGTATTGTTTCCTCTGCTCTTCGAGGAATGAAATCTGTGTGGTTAAGATGATGGTGGCCAGTTGTATTGGTTATTGAGACAACTACATGCCACACACAAATGGGATTTTACTCGTGTTTATGCGCATCAAAGGTTCGGTTCGGACGCCCACACATCAAGCTCAGCAATCTGTCAAATTCCTTTCACAGAATTTCAACTTTATCTGTAAAACATTAAGTTCAAGGTACATTGGCAAAATTGTCAGTTTCGGGTAGTGTGCTGGTGTCTGTATACTTACTTATGATAATGCTGTCAGATTGGCACCGATTAAGTAATCACTATTGAAATCAATACCATTTCTGACAAGCAAGTAGTGGATTTTGTTTTTAAGGATCTCTTCAGGTATTAGCCATTTGTTACTTTATTAATTTTTCTAGTAACAATAAATAATGAATATCTGAAAAGTGTGACCTGTTAAAGTCCGTCGGCCAGTCCTCGCCATTCCAACTACACCACCACTACACCGGCGGCACTGGCGGTATTTGCCGAGTGCAATCTGCGCATGAGCGTACAGATGGCCTGCGCTCGCGCGTATTCCTCGACATTTATAATGCGCACGAATGTTACCGAGAACATCAGTAAATAATTTATCAAGCTTAATGTATATTTCAATCTCGCCGGAATTGTTAAGAACATTTCCATATCTGAGTGTTTTATCTTTAGAAAGTTGTGTTTTCTTGTATTTCCTTATTCGTGGTACATGGTTAAAGGATTTCGTAAGTTTTATATCGTCATCATGTAACCCAAGCACATCAAGTTACGGCATTCTGACAAACTTTAATAGATTTTCAAATTCATGAGGGTGCATGCGTTCAGAAATTTGGCAAACTCTCAAATTTTAATATCTGTCAAATATTTACCTTTCGCAATATTACTGCATGGAAATAAGAAATATGGCTAACTATACTTAATAGAATACTTAAATATTGATTAAAAAATGCAATAATTAATATCGTACACCGAATATTCAGTTTTAGCTCAAAAATCTATTTGGATTTCCAAGTGCCTTATTTACACCTAAAACGGTTAGGTAAGTACAACATATAAGTAATTCAGAATTTTAATTACATACCTATTCTAGTTCAATATTTAGCCATATATGTTAATTCCATCCAGTAATATTGCCAAATTAATTAAAATAGGTAAATATTTGACAGCTGTGTGCGACGTTACCCACTTTTAAGACACGCGGTGTACCTATTACTTCAAGTTTTACAAAGTAAGTAGGTACTTATTAGTTTATTTATTCAAGGCTGATTGAGGGAATTTGACAGTTTCAGGTGGCCATTAATTTCGGATGTGATGTTCGTCACGTATCATGTACAGTTTAAAGTTCTTCATCGAATGTTATATCTATTTGTTTTCCTGTTCTACCAATTTACTCATCGCTGTCTATTGTAGTCATATTAGGTTTGTTTGTGTTATTAAATATAAACGTGACGTTACTGATCTTTGATTTGTTGTTGATCGTGACCTGTATGACCCCTAAGTCATGTTATGACGATTGTTATTTTCAGAGAAATGGATACCGGGTTATTTCCACAGAAGTATAATTTCTCTACTAATACTATATTATCACTGTTCAAGGGAAATGAACACAAAATAGATTGTTATTTCTGGAGGCAGTACTTTTACGCATGAGTTGACCGCTTGGGAAGCTAAAAAAAGCATTCTGGCTTCCATTACCCGCCTACGCTTCCACCTACGCAGTACCTTTCTACCTACAGTATTTATATTAACATCGGTATTTCTTAGAAAACTTGCCACAGATATTATTTAAATATGAATCCGTTTAGTTTCGTAACTTTAAGTAAATTTTGAAAAAGAGCTATGAATATTATTATTATCAAAGCAAATATTATCTTGTGAAACAATGAAAGAAAATATCAATTTAAATAAAATCTCTTTTCATCCCCCCATCTCGGAAAGAGTATTTTTGCTCTTCGATATCTGAGTGCAAAAGCCGTTTTTATCGTCATGAGGGTAAAGTAAATTTGAATTTAGAACATCGTGTGCACTAAGCATGTGCATTTAAAACATCATTAAACCTATTTACTTCTACCTCTATGGTGCCGAATTTATCATACAATTTTTTTTTCATCCCCCCATCTCGGAAAGAGTATTTTTGCTCTTCGATATCTGAGTGCAAAAGCCGTTTTTATCGTCATGAGGGTAAAGTAAATTTGAATTTAGAACATCGTGTGCACTAAGCATGTGAATTCAAAACATCATTAAACCTATTTACTTCTACCTCTATGGTGCCGAATTTATCATACAATTTGTTTTTTATTTGTTAAGAACTCAGACTCGGAACCTTCTTGGTGTACTTTTTTTTAATATGTTTTCGCGCGCCATTTTCTTTTCGCGTCATATTGTTAACACCTTAGGTTAAAAACAAGGAATCCAACTTGAAAACAATTGAAAAACCTAAAATGACCACTCATTATCTAGCGACGAGGAAGTTTATTTGACGCCAAAAGAATTAACTGAATTTGTTAACAATACGCATTTTTTTGCGTTGTTCCATTTCCTCGCTGAGGTGGGATGAAAAGTTACGTGTTGCACTCGAGTGCAAAGATTTTTCACCTCGTGCTCTTTTGATTCCCTCGCTAACGCTCAAGATTCTAAGTTTTGAATCACTTGCTGCGCTCGTGACTCAATTTTAGAATCTTTCGCTTGCTCTGTCATCAAAATTGAGCACGCGGTTAAAAAACAACTTTGCACTCTTGTATAACAAATAACTATTTATTTGTTAAGAACTCAGACTCGGAACCTTCTTGGTGTACTTTTTTTTATATGTTTTGCGCGCGCCATTTTCTTTTCACGTCATATTGTTAACACCTCAGGTTAAAAACAAGGAATCCAACTTGAAAACAAGTTTAAACCCTAAAATGACCAGTCATTATATAGCGACGAGGAAGTTTATTTGACGCCAACAGAGTTAACTAAATTTGTTAATAATGCGCAATTTTTTGTTGCGTTTGTTCATTTCCTCGCTGAGGTGGGATGAAAAATTACGTGTTGCACTCGAGTGCAAAGATTTTTCACCTCGTGCTCTTTTGATTTCCTCGCTAACGCTCAAGATTCTAAGTTTTGAATCACTCGCTGCGCTCGTGACTCAATTTTAGAATCTTTCGCTTGCTTGGTCATCAAAATTGAGCACGTGGTTAAAAAACAACTTTGCACTCTTGTATAACAAATAACTATTTAAGGGTTCATAATGTCTGTTGCGTACAGAAATGATAACTTAGCGTGAAACACTTTGATTACATTTTGATACAAGTGAAGAAATTTTGTTATTGAACCGGAGGACTGAAATAACAAATATCCATGTGTTTCAAACGACGTTTTGCAATGCACTTTTGAAGAAATAAAATATAAGAACGAAAAATATTTTTGTAAACTATTATTTTATTTTTTTCCATGCTTTGCTTTCGCCAGGTTGAAAGAGAAGCAAAGGTATGGAACTGTTAAAAATAATAAGATAAAAATAGATTTTTCGTACCACTTGCTCAAAAAAGTGACATTCTATGCCACAAAAAGCGAACAAAACAATAGTCATTTTTAATCTGTTAAAAACAGGGAACAAAAGTTGTACTGAATTTCATTCATCCTCTAGGGGGAGAAAGTGATTTTTTGGAATACTTACCGAAATTTATACTGAACTACATCTGTGTTTACACCATTGAGTTTGTTTAAAAAGCATTTAGCATCTTTTTGAAAAAGGAGTACGCATTTATTATGCAGTTATGATTATTAAATAAAATTACGAAAGCCCGTATGAGCTTGATGCCTTTGCTTTTCCGACAAAAAAATCTTCAAATACATAAACATTAAGTTTATTTTAATTTATTTTTATAAATAAGTTAATGTTCTAAAAATACGTTACGACGTTAAATCAAAGCGACAGTGACAGTGAATTGTCGGATTCCATCAGTGCAAATGCTGCCGCAATTATAAATAATTTGCTTCCAACAAAATCCAAGGAAAATTATTTAAAAACTTATGAAGAATTTCAACCTGGAGAAGTGCGAAAGGCCTATCAATTTCAGAATCAGTACTTCTTGTCTATTTTGATTATTTATCCAAGACCAAGAATCCGAATACCTACACTTTGGTGCATATGTATACTAAAAACTGAAAGCTACAATAAGCATCAAACACAGCATTTAAATAAATATTTCGTATTATTATTGTGTTAAGGGGCCTGCGGAGCATGCGTTTTTCATACAAACGTAATACCAAAATAATATAAAAATCAAACATATTCTTAGGGTAGTGTGTATTTATTTCGATTGTATTATAGAATATTTATGTTCCCAAATAAATATTTTGAAAGGACAATGATATAAAGACGAGATGAGGAATTTAAAATTTCTACAGAAAATGTCTTGTTCTCATAACTCTTGTTTAAATCGGTGTAAGTACTTACGTTCAAAATATATGTCTGGGAACCTTTATATTCTGTAATCCAATCAAAATAAATACACACTACCGTATGAATATGTTTGATTTATAAATTATTATGGTAAGTATTACGTTTGTATGAAATTCGCATGCTCCGCAGGCCTCTTAAATTTTTCGCAAATGATACGAAAAGTAGAGTATTTTTCTCAGTGATAAAGCTGTCTTAGTCTTGGGTGAACTTAAATCCCTCTTTACACTCAGGACTCGTCTTAAATCCCTCGCTTCGCTCGTGATTTAAGTATTTAGCACCCTCGCTACGCTCGGGAGTAAACCTTGAGTCCTTCGTTGCGCTCGCGATTTAAGTCGTCACCCGCGACAGAAGACTCTGCTTTATCCCCTTGGTTAATAATCTACTATTTTACTTCTCATGCTCTAAAAGTACGCCGTTATAGCCCTACGAAGCGGGATTAAAGTGACCGTTTATTCCCTAGGGAGTATAAAATAATTTAAAAATGGAACGATCTTTTACTCTGAAACATGGCCACAAAAGAGTAACTTGACAAAGGTTTTATTTAAATTTCGAATTGGCATGCAAATAGAAAGCGGTTTATTGAAAAAAAAAACGAACTCTTCAACGAGAGAAAAAATTATGGTTGTTTGTGTGCATCGTTGATTTTAAAAAGCAATGCCTCTGTTTAGCAACAGAGGCGTTGTTTTTGCAGTAATGTATGGTACTAATTATCTGTGGAGTGTGGATCATCTTCATTGCGAAAATGTTGAGAGTTTGTGTTGTGTTTTCAATGGTTTATCTGTGACTGACCTGATAGAAGAAAAAACTGACCGCTCAGTTCAGAATTTTTGTCGAGTGTAACTTTGTTCAGTTTTAAATGACAATTTTTCTCGCACTCGAAGTGAAAAGCACAGTTTGCACCTTGAGACTAAACGCCAATATGATATACCCTCGCTTTCATTGCCTTATTTCACCAATTTCAATATCGTAATGTATCTCATTACGTACTTGTGCGGTAATGTAAAGTAAATCGCGCGGATTATCAGGATGCTACGTCTAAAACGAACGGTACTTTTTTAAATCTTAGCAAAGAGTTTTTATATCAGAAAAATGGTCAACATTTTTTGAATAAAATTTTATTCAGAAAATATTGACTTTGGTAGATAAAATATAAGTACTAAATAAACATTGAATTCTTTAATTTAATTAATTTTAACAATAAAATACAAGCGTTTATCTGTATCAAAACACAAAAATGTTTATTTACTTAATTAGTAATACTGGCTGATTTTGTGCATTTGCCTTAAAAAAAAGCACTGATACGCGGTCAGCGCTAATTTGGTGAACAAGTAAAAATTATTCCGCTCGCTTTTTCTTTTCGCTGTATTGTTTTATAGTATTCCTCGCAAATATGTTATAAAACGTCGTATGACATACGTGCGCTTTGATAATTACAGCCTCTGCTTTCTTTTAGCCCTCGCCTACGGCTCGGGCAAGCAATATCGGCTCGGCTGTAATTTTCAACTTACCACACTAATATCATAATGTACCTCCGACTATAGGCATTGAACCGATTTTAATTGTAGTGCGATAAGAAACCCAGGAAGTGTATTGAAAAGGTTTTTTCATATTTTTTTTTTAAGGATTCACCCATTTTATTCAAGGAGTTAAGATGTCATAGACAGACACACTGAATCCCTTTTTTACCACTATATTTCGGCTTACAGGAATAGTTTTGCACTGCAAAAATGTTATACTAACATTAATTAAAACTTTAGAGAGCCTTCTATTTAAAGTAGCGCTTGGCCACGGTGCATGCGGAGTTTCGTTTTAAAAGTTAATATTCGTACAGAAAAAAAAAAAAAAAATTCTAGCTCGTGCACCATTTCGCAGTAAACATTTTGAGTTTCTGAAAAAGAAAGCTTTTATTAGTTAGTTTTAGCTTTTAGTAATCAGTTTTTTCGCAAACATTTTTCACACAAAATTCCTGGGGGAATGAAATGCAAATATAAAGGGTGTAAAAATACGCTTAACGAAGCCGGGAGGCATTTGCTCTCGTCACTGTTATCATTTTTGTCCTGGACTATAAAGGGTGTAATACACCTCGCAGCCGAAAGACACTCGTTCTCCCATCATTGCGATCATTTTTTTGTTCTACACCATATCTGGGAACCTTCTAGTTACGGAGATATAGGGGGTCAAAGTTACAACTTTTCGACAAGTTTTTTTTTAAATAGTTACAAGTTTTTTTTTGTAAGATTTTGACTTTTAACACCTGCACAGCCTCCGTACTATTAAATAAATCTATCAGCACAATGTTTTAAGTGCGTTACATCGAGTTCTATCACAAAACATGATTTATAGCCTCAAAAAAAGTTATATCCCAGCAATAATTTTTGCGTAAAGTTGCTTAGTTTGATGTACAGAATGTTAAATGATTTGTGATGAGGTGGTTTACACCCCGTAATAATATCATGTCTGGAAACCTAGTTATAACAGTTAAATGGGGGTCTAATGTAATATTTTTACTTTAACACCACCAAGACCCGGCTTAACAATCCATTTATAAGCACAGCACAATGTTGTGTGTAACATTGAGTTTTGCCAAAAAAATAGGTTTTTCCACCACAAAAAACTAAGTCGTTTCTCAGCGATGATTTTAGCGTAAAGTTGGGGACTGCCGCGGTAAAGCTATTGCATTTGTTTTTTACGGGAGGTGTTATGCTATTTTTGTTACCGAACTTCTGGATCGGTCTCCACGCTCAAGGCCCGCGATAGAAGCTATGCCATAGCTTAAAAATACAAAAAAATACAGAATTAGCTCCCACACAACAAACGTGATTTTTGATAATGTTACGGAATACGGCGCGAGTCCGACTTGGCTTATTTTTTACCAGAAATTACCGATGACAACTTGCTATTCAGATTGATGTACTGAATACGGTTTAAGGTTAAAGTGAATCGATGTTCCATTCACCCTGTATAATTGTAGTAACATATTACAATATCGTTCAACTTACTTATTTGCATTGTGGCAAGACACAAAATGAAACACACAGAAACACTCACACACACACACACAAACACCCCCCCCCCACAGACACACACAACAAACGTACACACACACAAACAATGTTTATATCTAAGGAGCCAAGTAAATTGTATTTTGCTGCTGAAGAGCGGAGTCTCCTAACACAGGCATTACTTGCTTAAAAGGAGGCTCCAATCACCAACTAATGAAAGTAAAACTTTATGGTTATAAAATAAAGATTTTGTATTTGTATTTATACTTAATCAGTTTCAACCCAACTACCCAGTTTCATAATGATACATATACATGGTTATTTGTAGAACACCAACAACCTCACAGAAGTAGACTTACATCATAAACTGTTGTTTACATTTGTTCTAATTTTTTTCCGAAAACAGACAAAAAAAAAATCATTTCTCCATACATTTATGTTCGAGCAGTTGATCGAGTTTTGTTTGAAAAGTCGTTTTTTTTTGCCTGTTTTCTGTAAACTTGTAGAACAAATGTTGTTGTTTATGTTATTATGTTTGTAATATACTCCTGTGAGGTTGTTGGTGTTTTACAAAGAAACCTGTATAGCAGTAGCGATGGGTTCACACAACTCGAAACCTATCGGCTTCCCTAACGGAACCACCACTGTACTGAAGTTTACTATAGCAGAAAGTAAAACAATGTAGGTAATTCAGTAAGGACGTGATTGCCATAACATGATAGCCCAGTACAGTAGCTAGCTATAGCTACGTATCGATGACATCAATTAATCCAGTCTCGTATCGGCTCCTTATGACACATCGTTGCCACCACAGAGTGGGATGGGACTAGGGTCACCATTTTGAAATATGAAAAAAGACTGGACCAGAAGCTCGACAGTTATAGAAAAGACGGGAATTTTTAATCTTTCTAATAGCAATTGGTCGTCATGCATGAGCTCTTTTTAACGACCGACGCAAAAACGACGAGGTGTTATAAGTTTGTCGTGTCTGTGTTTGTGTGTCTGTCTGTGGCATCGTAGCGCCCGAACGGATGAACCGATTTAGGCTTTGTTTTTAGGGTTCCGTAGCCAAATGACAAAAACGGAACCCTTACAGATTCCCCCCCCCCCCTGTAACTTCTAAAATAAGAGAATGATAAAACTAAAAAAATATATGATGTACATTACCATGTAAACTACCAACGAAAATAATTGGTTTGGAAGAGATCTAGTAAGTAATTTTTTTTTAATACGACATAAATCGTAAACCGGAATTTGCCTTTCATTTACAACAAACTGCAAGAACTTTTATAATATGTTACTTGCTGTTACGGAACCCTTCATGGGCGAGTCCGACTCGCACTTGGCCGCTTTTTTTGTTTGAAAGGTGAATTAGCCGGGAGTGTTTTTAGCTATGTTTGAAAAAAATCAGTCCAAGATGGCAGCCACCACGAAATGGCGGATTACATATTTTTTCAACAACTCCCTCAACATGGGTATCAAATGAAAGGGCTTGACTAGTAGAATCTATAATGCACTATGATAAATTAAAAATCCAAAATGGCGAATTAACAAATTATTTTCTACTTAACTTAGTAGATATGTCACCGTAAAATTGTCAAATACGTTATATTGTAATATCTGTAGCGATATTGTAAAGTCTCGGATTATTGTCAAATGAACATACTGCTTACAACAAAACGCATTATTTTTATTGAATTGCATGCGATGGTAGTCAACTTACGCGGTGTGGAGGGCAGGACGGGTCCCCCTTGCCCAGTGTCACAACTCTCATGAAAAGATAATGCACCATTCCTGAGAAATACCGATTAATATAACATAACCTTAAAACACTTTATATTGCCCCTAAAAAGCGTAGTCGACGGAGCCCTGCTTCGCGGGGCCCCTATTTCCGAGTGCAGGGTTTAAAGGAACCTAAATAACCTAACGGGGGGGTGCCCCAAGTCCCGATTATGGCGGCAGAGATACTTCTGTATGTTCAGTTGACAATAATTCGAGACATTACAATATTGCGAGAAAAAACACGTTATATTGTAATATAACGTGTTTGACAATTTTACGGTGACAGATACATTGTGTCGGGGGTTTTTTAAAATTTTAGTTCAGTTTTACTTGTTTATTTAATAATACCAAGACTAACAAAAAGTAAGGCCTAGAAAAATGCTGGCTTGAGCCGTTTATGGTAGATTAAGAACAAGATTAGATTGATTGTTTTGGAATTTTGGTGAAAGTATATACTTTATTAACCGGAGAAAACCGCACAAAAAAAGGAGTGGAAGATTGTTGGGAAGGACCTTCTTTCTTTCTTTCTACCTTGCCCAGCAGTGGTACAACGTACAATAGGGTAGACGACAAAAAATAAGAATTAAAACGCGTCAGTTAGATTTTCAACCCATAATTGACACGTATTTTTTCTTTTGTTACACAAACCAAAATTGACGATGATACGACGCTTTTAAAGTTCACAATACGTCACGACTTGCTAGAATTTTTAGCGAGTTCTGACGTCACGAACCTCTACTCCCGAATTTTGATTATAGTTTTATCTTTGTCAATATTCATTGCTATATAAAAACAAAAATATACTTGTCATTATTTTACAATACTCTTAACAGCAGTGCAAGTACGTAGGAATCGATAGGGCTCGATAAGATAAATTTGACAGTTATTCTCGATAAAATGAGTTTTTATGGAGTCAACAACTCATTTTATCGAGAATGACTGTCAAATTTATCTTATCGTGTCCTATCGATTCCTACGTACTTGTACTGCAGATTTGCAATTTTTTGATACTGTCGAAATGAAAAAGCCGGTCAAACTTCAAAACGGTGAGCCATAACCAATAAATCCCAACAGGGCCCATCAGGGTCGTCTCGACATAGATAACGACACTATCGTTAACTATCGAACGTTAAAATAACAATGAAAGAGTTCGTTTGCAATACCGATGCTTCTAGAATCGCATCTTGGATGTAGAGAGCGTTTCCCGCAAACCCGCAAACATCGTTTTGCAACCAAATTTTTTTATTATCTAACTATGTCGCGTGACTCGAGGCCCAGATGGTAAGTAACCCTACACGACGACGACCCTATTCGACGTGTTTCGACGGCAATATTACAATAAGACCTTTAGGGCTTATTACACTACACGATTTGCAGCGCCCGATTTGCAGGGCACGATCGGCAGTGCGGCAGGGAAGTAGGGCGATCGAGACCACTCGACCACCTGATTTCTTATTACACTACCCTTTCCCTGCAGGCAGGGCGCTGCAAATCGTGTAGTGTAATAAGCGCTTTTCTGGCCCGAAGCTTTATTACACCACACTCCAGAGTGGCTTATAATGGCTAAGTACATACTAATAATATTGTGACACGATTTTTATCATTTTCCCTATGAGATAATGATAGGCAGGCTTATGAACTGTTTTAGTGATTGCGGAAAAAATGGCCGATTCGGCGATGTTGCGTCATATTATGTGCCTTTTAGGTGTTAGTTGACGCATGCGAAATAAATTATTTGAAACAGTTAAGATGAGTGTCTATGTGTCATAGGGTTCCGTTAGATCCGTCAATACATGTTTGCCTTGATTTCTTCTTGTTATAAAGTTTACCAAAAAAATGAAGGGTGAGTAGCAAGCATTTTTTTTGTGCCTCATCGAAACAAAATATTCGTTCACAATCTTTAACAATTTCGATGCTGCGAACATTTCAACATTTCTCAGTGAAATGTTTTACTTTTTTTACAACTTGATTTTTTGCTACTGAAAAGGGGAAAATGCAGTTAAAAAACATATTTGGACCAACGGATTTTATGAGAGTAATACCTGACTACCCGTTTTGCCCGAACGCGCGGAACCCACACCAAAACCGCAATGTGTGATTTTCATACTTCGGTTAATCATTGTACCTTCATTCGTTACAATAGATAAACAATAGCGCCAGGCTTCACAGACGGCATAAAGCAGCCATAGTAAAGTAACACTCACTGAAAATTTAGGCGCGGGACAAACACGAGTGGCGTATGGCGTATGGCGTATGGCGGTGGTGCGGCCGTTTTTTCCGTTCCGTTCCGTTTTTAACCATTTTTTATTTTATTTTATTAAAAATTAAATGTACAATTTGTACTGTTGTTCAATGAGATGTTTTTTCCCGGCAACATAATTTCAGTTCTCTGTGAAGACGAATATAATTTTGTGTCGTCTGTGGGGTAAACGTAGGAGGTAAAAGGAATCCTACTTATAATTCAAATAAATAATACAGAAAAAAATCATAAAATTTCACGCCAATGCCTTTTTTTATTTCTTTTGTAGCTGGAATGCACACATTCTGCCAAAGAGTTCGGCGTTTGGCGCGTTTGGTTCCATTTTTAAAATAAAATGCTTTTTTTTTAATGGAAGAGTAATAAGTCAATTCTTTATGAATTATGAGTAAAGGCTTTGCATTTTAGAACACCGACGACGAAATAAAAAAAAAAAAACTTATTTTCCCTAGGGCAAATATGCAATTTTACGCCCCCTCTGGTACGCTATTATGACGGTCTTTTCGAGCAAGAGGAGTGAAAATCATGTTTTGTGGTAGAACTCAATGAAACGCACTTTAAACATTGTGCTGAATAGTACGAGGGTCGTGAAGATGTTAAAAGTTGAAAACTTACAAAAAAAAAACTTGTATTTAAAAAAAAAACTTGTCAAAAAGTTGTAACTTTGACCCCCCATATCTGCGTAACTAGAAGGTTCCCAGGTACGGTGTAGAACCAAAAAATGATCGCAAATATGGGGAGAACAAGTGCCTTTCGGCTTCGTGAAGAGGTGTTTTACACCTGCGCCTTAAAGTGTACCTCTCTATTACGGTTCGAAAGCTACAGCCTTGTGACAGACGGACAGACAGTAGAACCTTTCAACGAGAGACCTTCGGGTGTGGAACCCTAAAAATGAGCATGAGTCCCTACAGTCAGAAGAACCTCCTTACAAATCAACGCATTCAAAGATCTCTATGACGCCATTCACCGACTCACAATTAATTGCAACCAATTACGCGATACATGCTTAATCAGAGGTACGTAGGGAAACCACGCGCAGAACTGTTCTATCCTTATATAAATACGAACTTTGGTTTCCCAATTATGGTGGTTGGGTGATTAGAGAAACCCACACATTTAGATTGGTGTTGACTGTATAAATGCGTCAGACGTGTCGAAAACCTGAGTTTGTATGATCAGTAATGTTCTGTTGGGAATAGTGTGGGGGGCTTGTGCCAATTAAAAAAAAAAGTTCCACAGATGATAATGTGCGCTTCGTGGCAATGCCGCCAGTTGTTTGAGCATTTTTTTTTTCTGCAAATTTACATTTTAATAAATGAGCTGTTACCACCATTTTGGTTTTTGAATACTTCTATAATGTGAATGTTTTCGTAAAATTATATTTTCACCGTGGTACGTATTAACCATTTTAGCTCTGCTCCTAATGGTTGTAGCGTAATATATGATTATTATTTCCTGTTCGTTCATTTTCTTCTCTCGTAAGGGAGTACAAAAACCCTACCCACGGGCAGTAGCCAAGTTTGTAGGGGGTTTAAATGGAGAATGTTGATGATATTGTAGAAGTTAAAGAAATCCGGGAGATGCGACAGGTGTTAAGAATTGTGGCTTTTTGGAGCAGATGATGTGTGTGTGGGGCTGCATGTGTAAAGTGTTCAAGCTTTGCATAAGAGATTTCGGTACGATACCAGTGGAAGAGAGCACTATAGGGACGATGTGGACGTTATTATTATTATTTATTTGCCAGACTACAGAGAGGTCCACTGTGTTAGTAACAATATACCTTTTTTTTTTTTTTTTTTTTTTAAGGATGGGAAATCATCAAATGACCCCCCCCACTCTTAGCCTATGTTAGTACTTAATAACTAAAACGGATCGACAGTGCAAGTAAGTATGTAGGATTCGATAGGAATCGATTAGATAAATTTGACAGTTATTCTATTATTATAAAATGAGTTTTTATGGAGTCGAAAACTCATTTTATCGAGAATAACTGTCAAATTTATCTAATCGAGTAGGGTGCGATAAGTTAGCGCCCACACTAGCGGGCTGTCTGCCCGGGCGGCTATCGATTGCAGGATAGTGTTAGGACTGCCATGTTGGAAATACTCTATGTACTCTATGTTGTCTAGTTATAAGTAGTCTAGACAGAAGTCACTTACTCGTCGTCTGATCGTTTGCCTGTGCAGAGCACAATACAGTTTGGAATTTTATAATGTGTTTTTATTGAGTAGCCCACGGAAACCAACATGCCACGCAGTCGTGGAGGACTTTCAGTGTGTGCCTCGGCAAACATTGCAGAGGTACTACAGAAGCGTCGCAGTCGCAACAATAACAATATCCTGAATGACAATATACTGGATACGCAGAGCATTATATAAGCTTTTTGGGTATAAGTGAACCACAGGGCTCCCGAGTACAGCGATATTCAGTATGCCTTGAAAAGTACTATTTCAATTGTAGCTGTAAGTACATCGAGAGAACCAGCGTGCCTGCATATTCGCCCTTACTGATAATGCTCTGCGTTCCATCTTTAAATCTAGATAATCGATCTGTCGATCGATTTAAATATCTGGGCCACCTGGTAACGGATGACCTAAAAGGTCATCATCATCATCATATTTAAATTTGTATACCCTGTTTATCGGGTAAGCTTTCATGAGAAGAGGAGGGACTATAGTGGGACACCTAGTGCTAGACCTGAAGACCTAGATGAACTCTGTTTTCGTGCTGTTGTAAATTAATCCTACAGCGTACGAATCGCACACATTGAGTAGCTTCCGGAGAGCACCGATCGAGGGAGCCGGCAGCACCATATAATGTTGTTGAAACAAACTCCATCAACATAGCATTCGACACGCGTGCCGCTGAGTCGCTCAATCAGTGCATTGAATTACAGACCGAAAAGCAAAGGCGACTATAAGCCCCCCAAACCCCCGCACTCCGGCCGGCATGGATCCGACAGCTCATCCGCCCATCGCACCCGAGTCCCCTTGTCCAGATACCAGTGCTTGAGGAGTCATGTAAACTCTGGCGGCAGCGTCGTCTAGTTTTTTCCAAAGAAGATCGAGATCCAACACAAAAATATATTTTTAATTCCAACCAGCAGTTCCTGAGATTAACGCGTTCAACCAAATAAAACAACTCTTCAGCTTTATAATATTGTAATTAGTATAAGATAAATACAATTAAATTATCCTAACCCTTTTTTTTTTTTTTAGGGAGTGTCAGACTCTTACTGACTAAAAACCATCCATGTTCCTTCCTCGCCTGTTATGTTCCGGGGCCGCGGTATCTCTTTCGAACAGGCCCGCAACCCAAATTATCCTAACCTTTTTTTTTTTTTTTTTAAGTATGGGAAATCATCAAATGACCCCCCCCCCCACTCTGGGCGGAGCGGGAGGGAGTGTCAGACTCTTACTGACTAAAAACCATCCATGTTCCTTCCTCGCCTTTTACGTTCCGGGGCCGCGGTATCTCTTAATTATCCTAACCTTACAGCAACTTAAAATATATACCTAATCAAAACCTGTTAAGTCTTTTCGGCACCAAAAGCACAGAAGAAGCTGCAGCAACACTTTCCACGATGGCTAATATTGTCACTGCTTTGAGGTGGCTGCAGGCTGAGACCCTGTGGACTAACTTTAAGTAACTAATTAATTGCACGTGCGTCTAGACCGGTACGGCATGGCAAGGGATTAAAATGTTGACCAATGGGCATTCAAACGTATTGAAATGGAAATACGACATAAATTGCTATGCTTTAAAATGATGCCGTGGCATCGAAAGGGATTCACTACACGGCATTGAAAGACGCCCCACGGTCGCATTTCTATATCAATAAGTTTGAATTACCATTGGGTAAACAGTTATTTGTTATACAAGAGTGTAAAGTTGCTTTTTAACCGCGTGCTCAATTTTGATGACCGAGCAAGTGAAATATTCTAAAATTGAATCACGAGCGCATGCGAGGTATTCAAAACTTAGAATCTTGAGCGTTAGCGAGGGAATCAGTGACGGATTAACCCTTAATCAAATTAAGCAATTGCCTAGGGCATCACGTCTGGGGGGGCACCAGAAGAAGCACAGAAAAAAATCCGTCCTTAGGGCATCATGAGAGAAGATTAGCATGGCCCCTGTGCAAGGATGAGACGCCAAAACCGTGAAGCGTTCCACATTTTCCGCGTTCCTTGAGGCGGCGAGCCGCCCATTATCTGAACGTGCCCCAAAAGGTGGTAGCCGTGAAGATGGTCCGTGGGTACCGCACGATCGCCCGCGAGGCAGCAGGCCTGCTTGCCGGATTGCCGCCATGGGATCTGGAGGCGATAGTCCTCGCGCGCCTACACGAATGGCGCGCGGAGGCACTACGCGCGCCGGGGGAAAACTCCACTGCCGTGGCAAATCGCCGCTCAGGGGACAGACCTCCGGCGCGATCTCATGGCGACATGGAGAGAGCGACTGTCGCAACCCCGTGCAGGGCACGCCACGATAGTGGCGATAAGTCCCCTCTTTGAGGAGTGGCTTGAGCGGGGCCACGGCGTCCTATCTTCCGCCTGACGCAGGTCCTCACCGGACACGGATGTTTCGGTAGGTTCCTGCATCGAATCGGGCGGGAGGAAACGACCGGGTGTTTCCACTGCGAGGATCGACCGGAGGACACGGTGGAGGTCTGCCCCGCGTGGGCGGAACAATGCCGTGTCCTCGTAGCCGTCACCTCCTTCTGCGAAGTAGTCATGCTAGCGAAGTAGGTGGCGGAACGCGAGAGGGAGAGAGTCTCTCGCTCCAGCCGCCGCGAGAGACGCACCGGGCGTCGGGGGCCACGTGGTGGCTATCGGCCACCGTAGACGTGGGCCTGTGGACGGTGAGCTATGGGCTAGCTAGTCGTCCGTCCGTCTAATGACGACAGGCCGTGTCGACGGCGCGTTCGTGTTCCACGCGCGCCTTAAAGAGATGTCAGCATAAAGGGAGGGGCCCGCAAGGGCCGAAGCCTGCCGGGGCTGCGGGACTGTTCGAAAGAGATACCGCGGCCCCGGAACGTAAAGGGCGAGGAAGAAACATGGATGGTTTATAGTCAGTAAAAGTCTGACACTCCCTCCCGCTCCGCCCAGAGTGGGAGGGGTCATTTGATGATTTACCATCCGAAAAAAAAGGGCATCACGTCTTCGGTGAGGCGGCAATCCGGCAAGGCTTGCCGCCTCACCGAAGACGTGATGCCCTCTGGGATCTGGAGGCGCTAGTCCTCGCGCGCCTGCATGAATGGCACGCGGAGGCGCTGCGCCGGGAGGAAACTCCACTGCCGCGGCAAACTGTCGCTCAGCGGACAAACCTCCGGCGTGATCTCATGGCGACATGGAGAGAGCGACTGTCGCAACCCTCTTTGAGGAAGGCTTGAGAGACGCCACGGCGTCCTCACCTTCCGCCTGACGCAGGTCCTCACCGGACACGGTTGATTCGGGAGGTTCCTGCCTCGAATCGGGCGGAAGGAAACGCCCGGGTGTTTCCATTGCGAGGATCGACCAGAGGACACGGTGGCGCACTGCACGGGGGAGCTTTGCCCCCCGTGGGCGGAGCACCGCCGTGTCCTCGTAGCAGCGATCGGTGGCGGCGACGTCTCGCGTCCGGCCCTGGTTCAATCCATGGTCCGGAGCGGATCCCGCTCAGCCCAGAGTGGGAGAAGTCATTTGATGATTCAATCCTATAAAAAAGCCCCAACAGTCCCGCAGCCCCATAGAACTTAACCTACTACATTGACGAATTGAGGAAGGAACATGGACGGGATTTAGTCAGTAAAATTCTGAGACTCCCTCCCGCTCCGCACAGAGTGGGAGAAGTTATATGACGATTTCCCATACGGAAAAAAGGGCATCACGTCTCACACTCACGTCACCAAAAACCACACCAAAATAAAATACTAGGACCAACTGAAAATTCGCGCGTTTTAAGTTGACATTGAGTCTGACCTAGACTACTACTAGACCTTTTGGCGATTCTAGTTGACATTCGGATAGGGGGCCCCACAGGCGTGGATTGCTTAGGGCATCAAGTAGTCTTAATCCGTCACTGGAGGGAATTAAAAGAGCACGAGGTGAAAAATCTTTGCACTCGAGTGCAACACGTAACTTTTCATCCCACCTCAGCGAGGAAATGACTGAACAAAAATAAAATTGCGTATTATTAACAGTTTCAGTCAATTCTGTTGGCGTCAAATAAACTTCCTCGCCGCTAGAACAACTCATTTTACTCGTAGGTTGTTCACTTGTTTTTAAGTTTCTTATGTTTAACCTTATGTTTTAACAATATGTCGTGAATAGAAAACGGCGCGCGCAAAGCAAATTTAAAAAAAAAATACCTCAAGAACGTTCCGAGTCTGAGTTTTTAACAAATTGGATAAAAACGGCTTTTGCACTCGGATTTCGAAGAGCAAAAATATGCTTTCCGAGATGGGGTCGGTCCCGGTTAACGTAGATCTGAAGTGAATTAAGTGACGTCAAACTAACAAGGTTAAGGTTCTCCTAAACGGTATTTCTGACCTTTTTCCTATTGCGGTTAATAAATAAAGATAAATCACAAATTACTTAATTGATTTTCCCAGTCATTTCAGTGAACTGCGAGCGTCGCTTTGAGTTCCCTATGACGTTATTCTAAAATTACTTTGTTAGAATCGTTTTTATTTATTTTGTTATAGTTTCCTTCCTTATAAGTAAGTACAGTTTTAACCAGTCATGTGGGTTGTTATGAGGACAAACTAGTAATTTTCCCGTAAAGTTGATGTCATGTATGACATGCGAAATCAGAAATGGCTGAAAGCGGTCAGTTTTTAACCCCCGACGCGACGCCCAAAACGACGGGGTGTTTATAAGTTTGATGTGTCTGTGTGTGTGTGTGTGTGGTATTGTAACTCCCGAACGGATGCACCGATTTTGTTTTTTTGTTTGAAAGGTGAATTAGTCGGGAGTGAAATCAAATAAGTCATATAAAATCCAGAATCTAAGTCAAGAAATAAAAAAATAAATTAAGTCAAAAACATATTAAATCAAATAATCATATAAAATCCAGAATCTAAGTCAATAAATAAAAATTAAATTAAATCACAACAAATTAAATCCAAAATCTAAGTCAAAATCAAAATAAATGAAACAAAGCATATTAAATTAACTTTTTTTTAAATAAATCCCCTCTCTTAAAGTAATCACAATAATTAATTTTACATTTGATTTGATTGATCAATTTCATTTTTACCTGCCCCAAGCCCGATATATGGGTTCATATAAGGCCTGCCAGTGCTGCATGAAAGGCTGCTCGTATAAAAAGATGTGCAGAAGGCTAGAAACAAGGTGATCTTCACACCCTTGGAGCTACGAGCAAACCTGCGGGCAATCCATATTCGCCCTTACCGACAACGCCCTTCTTTCTAGCTCAATATCAGCGTCGTCCTTCAGGTCGGACGTCACAATATGACCCAGATACTTAAAAGTATGTACCCGCTCCAAGGACACCCCACATAGTCTTACTGGTGGGACCTCGACCGGACACTTAGAACCCGCTTTGAAAACCATAAGCCATAATGTAGCAGAATCATGAACTACGATTATAGTCACGTTGTTCACAGGCGTAGTATTGTTTTCACTTCTCATGCTCTAAAGTCCGCCTCGATTACATTAACAAACTTTCCCCACTTGTATCGAAATGTGCTATTTCAATACACTTCCTCGAAAACTGGCTGTTATTGCACCATCAAAATAAACTATAATAAATACATGATATCTCTGGAATAAATTCCCAGCCTACGCATATTTATTAGGGTGGAGTCTCCTAATATCGGCCGCCTCCTAATATCGGCCGTTTCGAGAAAATGGAACATAACTATAAAAATATCCCTTAAATCATAATAGTTTTAATGCAAAAAGTGACTCTATATCCCTCCGCATAACCTCCCATATTTTGATGCGGGTGCATCAATATTTGAACGTTCAGTAGGCAAAAGAGCACGCGCAGGTGCGGACATGCGTCGTTTGGTATCATTGCCGAGTCAAATCCCTGAGTGGACGCATTGCGAGGATAAGTATTTGAAGGGAACTAAACATACCTATGGTATTACATTTTATTTTTTCATGAAGAATAACAGTCAAAGTACCTTTAAAGCCTGCACTACACTACTCGCGAAGCTACTTCGACGAAGTACTTTCCGAAGTTGACCGAAGTCCGAAGTATGTGACTATACACTCGTGCAACCTCGCGAGGAACTCAGTCTCCTGGCGCCCGCAGGATAGGCATCATGGATAACGTTCATGTGGCAGCTGCCGTAGCAATGTGACGACCCGATTGGCGTAGTGGTAGTGACGCTGCCTTACGTTCTTAGGGTCCTGGGTTCGAATCCCGGTAGGAGCAAAGGTTTGTGTGATGAGCACGGACATTTGTTTCCGAGTCATGGATGTTTATATGTATAATAAGTACGTATTTACAAACAAAAAAGTATATATGTAGTATATCAACTATCTAGTGTCCACGACACAAGCCTTGCTTAGTGTGGCACTAGGTGGTGCTGTGTGTTAATGTCCAGCGATATTTATTTATTTATATTTAATGTGTACTCTCGCATATTATAACTACGTGCGTATTTATCATCAAACGAAAATTAAAAAGAAATGTAGAAAAAGAAGATGGTGGATGATTGCAATGCATCGGAACAGAACTAGGTTAATAGATTAAACAGGGCACAATTAATTTTAAAATTACCTTTAATATTTTTTATCATTGTTTATATTTTTTTGCAGAAATACTATGGAGCAACAATTCTCTGAACTCATACTAAAAAATAAAAATAAATAAAATAACGATGAATGCAATATGCGCTGATGACGTCTCGACAAGAACTGAAGTGAGCCGAGTAGTGTAGTAAGACGCTTCGTATTTGAACTTCGGGACACTTCGAGTCCTTTGACTCGGGCGCAAAAACCGACAACGAATGGAAGTCGCCCGATGCAAACCGAAGTTGCACGAAGCGAACCGAAGTGCCCTTCTACACTATCGTATTCGCTTAACTTCGATCAACTTCGCGAGTAGAGTAGTGTAGTGCAGGCTTTAGATAGCATGTTTTTACATTTTTTTGTCTATTTAATGAAATAATCGCGGGGCCGAGATTAGGGATCGATATTATTGACAAATCTCAATATCGGCCGGGTGGCCGCTATTGGGGAAATGCATTAAAATGTTAAACAACATGTTTAGCTATTTTATATGTTAGTAGTAACGTCAATAAGGTTAAAAATGAAACAACAGCTCAGTTTGATAACTAGATCCTAACGTCGGCCGCCTTAAAACGATTTTTATTTACTACGGCCGATATAAAGGGAATCGATGCGTAATAACGGCCACCTTAATATTGGGAACAAACAACGTTAGGGAAGAAGAAAAAGAATTGAAGAGAATAAAGCGGAGAAAGAGAGACAAAAACTGGAAATGAGTATAAAAAAATAAACCAGCCAAAGAAAACAAAAGTAGTAGAGTTTATTTAAAGGACAGAAATCGCGAAACTGACCTCACTGGTTTAGCTTCTCAAGACAAGTTTGGATAAGGAGAAATTTCTTTGTGCTGGCTGTGAAGAAGAACTAATTAGTGATGTTGAAGAAGATGAAGACAAAAATATTGGATGCGACATAATGCCACTTACACAGTCCACCGTGGGCCAATTATATTGATGTGGCTAAAGAAGATTTTTTTTGTATTTTCATCCGAGTCTTAAAAATTAAAATAATTTCTGTTATTACTCGTATAAACTAAAGATCGCAATGATACAACATTCCTAATAAAAATAGAGAAAGAAACTCCAAAAACAAATTATTATAAATAAAAATAATTTCCAAATAAAGTGAATCAAATAAGAAATCTTAACTTTAAGGGATAAATAGTGCATTAAAGAAAAAAAAACTTAATGAAAATGAATGTAATTATAGAAAAGAGTTAAAAAAAAAGTGATTTGTACCTGAGTTGAAATATAAAAAGTTATCATTTTTTATTTTAGGAGTTTATTGACCTTACTTCGCCTTAGAAAACGTATGGCCGATATTAGGGTTACAGGCGGCGGATATAAGGGTGTTAGAGGCCGATATTAAGGGAAATCACCATATTCGGAAAGAAACATCTATATTTTAAAAATTAACAAAATATTCATAATTTCGCGAATGTAGTAATGGAGTTTCAGTATCCCTTTACCCAAAAAAGGCATTGCAAGAAAGCAAAAACAATTAACGTAAAAATTACAAGCAGTCAAAGTTAAAAAAATGTTGACATGGCCGATAATTGGTGCCACCACCCTATACAAAAATACACAGTGTCTCTGATATTATTAATGTAGGGAAACTCGTTATTTTTACTTTTTCAAATATTTGCGAGGGTTGGTTGCAACTAGCTGCCTCGTTTCCACCCACTGGCATGTCAATCAAGATAGTTGACAAACCTTTGGTATTCTCTGAACGGGTGGGCAGATTGTATGCTCATTCATAATATATGCTCCCCACATAACGAATATCTAACAAAGTTTAAAAGGTGGAAGACAATAGGCGCATAGGTACAACCGATAACCACAATTATTCAGTTCAACATTCTGACCTGGCCACTTACAGTTTATAATACACGCCCAAAATAGACAATAGAAAAGCAAAATAGCCAAAAGAGCAGCAGACTTTTTTTTAATTACTGATGAAACAGTTCCTTCATCCATTTTCATAACCATTGAACAGACAAACCATAGACGCCGACATTATTTAAAACGTACCTAATTACATTTTTATTGCCAAGAAAAGAACGAAAAATAGGTAATAGGTAGTTATGGTCAACGCGATCGTAATAATATAAAGTTTTGTATGTATTTGTTTCGAAAAATAACTTTACTTTTTGTTCCTTCTCTTACAGTTAAATTTGAAATTATTCATTTATGTAATCATATTTAGCTAAGGGATACCTATATTTTGTCTTATGTATATTGGTATACTTACCTAATGTATACTGGTGTTGGTGTTGTTGACTTAAACTTGAAATAATTCATTTATGAAATGATATTTAGCCAAAGGATACCTATATTTTGTCTTATGTATATTGGTATAAGTATTAGAATTCTACAACGGCAAATATACCTGTTTCCTATCGCAGGACTGACTTTATGATCAAGTAGTCAAAGCAAGTTCATTCTTATAAGAATTGTAGAAAATCGTGATTTCAACCGAATTTAGAAGATTTTCTAGTTCTGTGGGTTGGAGAAAAGGTTGGATTACCTATGTGAAGGAATTCACGGATATCGAAAGCAAATGGAGTGAAATATTTTGCTGTCACACTGAGTGGGTAATTTGTGTCAAAGGGAGTAGGGCCTTCCCTAATCCCTATAATAAGCAATAATTCACCGAGTTTTATACAGGTTGAAAGGGATATCGGCGCTCAAACGGAAACGGGCATTCAGTACACCCACCATTCCGAATCTGGGGAGGTTCGAAATGGTAGGTAAACAGATTTTATTTTATTGGCAATTTAAACAAAAAAAAACATCTCCTGTCATACACATTTTGTCCATGGTGTATTCCCGCTGAGCCCATTGGTTCGTCCCACTGGGGCCTCTACTATTTTAATAACTTCGTCACTCCAACACGATTCCATTCTCATCCCATTTTCATTTTGCTTAAAGTTCGTAATCTGCTAAATTCACAATGGTCGATCATTGGTCGGTCAATGGTCTCGTAATAAAATTGTGTTTTAATGGCATTGTCGTATTATCATTATTATAAAACCCTTAGTACAAATGCTTTTCGAAATCTACAACTAAATGCGAACATTTATCAATGCCAGATTTCATGTAGGTACGAGATTATCATTCTATGACATTTCTTTCAATGGAGTGTCAGTGGTTGACCACTGACAGAAGTCATAATGGCGCCATTATGTTAGTAGAATTAACAAACTTGACCATTATGAAATCAATGATCAACTACTCTGACACTATTGTAACAGCAGAATCGAGGCCCTGATCAACGGGAAGTTTGCATTTTGTAGAAACAAGATTTACCTGTGTTCCCACGGTTGCCCACGCTTTCGCCCTGCTAGAAAATACTAATACCAACGGAAATTCCATGGTCTACCGGAAAAACCAAATAGGAGGCTTAATACTTGATTAAAACACAAAGAAATAAAAAAGAAAGAATTAGGAATTACTTAAAGAAACTTGTCGTTTGACCATTTATGCAAAGACTAACTTAGTCGACTGATACAAAAAAGCTTACCATATTGAGAAATGCTTTCTCCTCGTATTTGATGAGTTTTCTTTTTGATTACAAAAATAGAACATTACGTAAATTTTACACAGATTTTCTTTTATTGATCATTTATATTTAACTAAGATATATGCAGATTCTTTGACGACTACTGCAGAGAAGATTATGGAGACATAGATTGAAGAGGCTTCGTGAAGAGTCTTTTCAACCGGCTTCCAAAAAGAGGAGGTTCTCAATTCGACTATCTTTTTTTTACACCCTTTTATAATACCATATAATTATGCACAGCAATAACCGCGTGTGAACATAATCACAGACAACACTTGCAAACAACAAGGAACAGCAGGACATGATTACGATATTTATTATCTCGCTCACACCTTCACATCCGCCTTCGAGCATCGACACAGAGCTACATGACATAATGCTATGTTCCATTAATAATTCATTGCATAACCACGCGTCTGTCGGCGTCGCCGTAAACGTATATTATAGTAGCAACATTGTAACTAGGTATTCTTATTATGAAATATACTTTTTTATTTATAGTGGATGGATGGCTTACTTTGCCGCCGTTTATTTGAATATCGAATGTAACATAGCAATGTTTTTTTCTGTTGAGCAAATGGCCCGTTCTTCTCTAGAGATCTACGGGCAACGACAGTACTTTCACAGTTTTTATGTCTTGTGACTAAAAGAGCGTAGAACTACATTTTTTTCATTTTTTATTTTTTTATTTTTTTTTATTTAAGTAGGTACATTTAATTTTCATCTTTGTTTCAACATTTCAAAAGTGCCTGTAGCTGGTTTACTGGAACTAAATTCTTTGATTATGATTTTGAATATGGATGGCTGGGGCGAGTGGAGTGGTTATGTCGAAATCTAACCGACTAAACACCCACTGTTCCTAAAGCTAATATACCATGTCTTGGGCCCCGGGAGATACAAGTACATTCGCTTGCACCTCTGGCCATTCCCGGCGGTCCCCATCACCAGGTGCGGCCGCACCTCGTTATGGGGACCGCCGGGAATGGCCGGCTAATACCAGACCGGCTCCATGGGGATCCAGCGATCGTACATTCTCCATGAAGCGCCACCTCTGTGGGCCTGGCTGGTCGGGCGATGACTCAGTCCTAAGTTCGCCGCCCGTTGCAAACCTAACCAAGCAGAATGTGTGATGCTGGACAGTTTGTCTGGCCACTTTTTCTTCGAGCCGCATCTAAAACATTAATTACCAATGGTCGAATAGCGGGCGTTTTCCGAGACTACCTCAAAAAAACGGTTATTTATTTAAAATTTAATTTAATTTCTATTTAATTTTGTTACAATTTTAACTATAATAGAATTTTAATTTTAATTTTAAACAATATTAAGTCTAATACAATTTTAATTTTAATACAATATTTATTTTAAAACATTTTTAATTTTAATTGTAATAATAATATGTACGATTTCTTGTCAGCAAATGCTTTTCTATTTTGGCTTTTGTTTTGTTTTTTCTAATTATTTATACTTTTTTGAATTATTTTCTTTTAGTGTTAACACCTAGTTTTATGTGCATGCTGTGGTCTCCTGTAATTGAAGGAACACACTTAAAAGAACCTCTGTATAACTGCGACTTATATTGTATCTGTGTATCTTTTGTTGGAGATCCAAATAAATAAATACCTAAATAAAAAGTTTTAAAAAAGGTCGACCAAGCTATTTGGTTTACATTTTACAATGTAATTTGCATTTTAAAATATAAACCAAATAGCTTGGCCGTTCATTACCTATTATGTAATTTTGATGTTCAAAATATGATATGCCTAATGAATAAATTTGGCATCTTAGTTTAAACATTGAAATTGATTGAACATTGATTTTTTATACTCAACAACATGCATTGCGTTATCTTTGTTGCTGAACAGATAATTTTTTTTAAACATTTGAATCAATGGATACGACTTTCGTCCCAAATCCTTTGAAACTGAAATTGTGTTTAGAACTCTGTTTAGCAGAATGTTGGAAGGTAAAGTTTCACTAAGGTATCGTGCTATTAGAACTCCCTTATCTACAGGGTATAAATAAATGTGTCGATTTCGACGCTGTAGACCAGAGGTTCTCAAACATTTTTTCCTGGTAGACCACTTTGAATTGGTTTTGGTGTCGGTGGACCCCCTGTAGCATTTTCTTTCAAGCCCGTGAACTAAAAAAGAAAAGCAAGACATTTGCAATATATTTTTTTGGCACTATCTGTTAGGATTGCATGAGGATCGTTGTTCCCAAGATATTTTTTTTGGCAAAAATCCAAAAATTGTAATCTTCTGGCTTCGAAATGGTTTTTTTATGACTTAACACGACCATTTTCACCGAAATACAACCTGTCATCACCGGAACATTTGATCTTTATTACTTTTTCTAGTACCTAGCTTAATATCTGGCTACATTGATCAAGTTAAGCCAACATTTTTGTTCTTTTCATCGAACCCAGGTAAAATTTCGTGGACCCCCACATTTTCTTCAAGCCAATGTAGACCCCCGATGGGTCTCCCGTAGACCCTTGGGGGTCCACCTGGACCACTTTGGGAATCACTGCTGTAGACGATGCTAATTTGCGGCGGTAATCTTATTAACCCGTCCACTAAGGGACTACGAGTACTCAGGATAGCTAATGGATGGGTGGTATGACGGTAAGTAATCCCAACGCTTTGATCCTAAGTAGGGTAGAGATTAAAGCTTAGTAATAGGTAAGTAGGTATGACGTTTAAAACAATAACGTAAAGTTTTAATTAGGGGTTAAGGAAATGACAACAACTGTAAAGCCTAAAAGACAAAACAAAAAATTGGATGGACTCACGTAGATCTTAAGCTACTACAATGATGGAGCACGATCGTATTTTTTTAATGAAGCACACAATTAATAAATGTAAATAAGAGCGCGGACCATCACGACCGCGGTAGAAAAAAAAAATTAAAAAAAAACATTAAACGTACACTACTTAATAATGCTACTACATACATACATACATTCTCGTAGATACCCTCACGCCTCTTTCTCATGGTAGTAAGCAGAATCCACGAAACACTACACTTAAATCTCTAAAAAAAATAATTACTTGTGAGCCTCCTCCTTTTTGAAGTCGTTTAATAAACAAAATTCACAGACGCAATATTTGTATAATGTCAAATGTTGCAACTGAATTATTAAACAGCCGACTAAGGCCGCGTTCCGAGATAGGCTGTAAACGATTTGAGCGTCCATAAATCCGTTCCGAATTACCGTGAGCGCGATATCGATGTTTCTTGAATGGTCATAGATGAAGTCATGACACGCGCCATCTTGCGATTACACCGACCATGCCCCAAATAAATATCACCGTGAGCACTGTCAAATGACCTAATGACAGATCTTAGCTGTCATAATCGTGAAAACTAAATCGGAACGCAAAATATTCATGTGAGCGCTGTGAGTGATTATTTCGTATCTCGGAATGCACCCTAACATTGCGTTGGAGGCGGATACAACTGGTTTTAAAATTCGAAATCTATATCCAATATGGCGGAATCCTAAGGATAGGCGGACTTGGCGAGGAAGGAACATGGATGGTTTTTAGTCAGTAAGAGTCTGACACTCCCTCCCGCTCCGCCCAGAGTGGGGGGGGTCATTTGATGATTTCCCATCCTTAAAAAAAAAAAAAAAAAAGGATAGGCGGACTAGTTACTTTTTATGGACACCCATCATATGCATTACAAGCTAAAAAGAACACAAAACAAGCTTAATAACAACATAAAACCATCTAAAAGGAAAAAAAAACAACCTTTAATTTAATCAATTTAAATAAGATTATTTTATTAAAATGGTAATCTATACTAATATTATAAAGCAGAAGAGTTTGTTTGTTTGTTTGTTTGTTTGGTTGAACGCGCTAATCTCAGGAACTACCGGCTCGAATTGAAAAAAATCTTTAGATAGTCCATTTATCGAGGAAGGATATAGGCTATATAACATCACGCTATGGCCAATAGGAGCGGAGCAGCAATAAGAAATGTTGCAAGCGGGAAATTCACGCGAACGAAGTCGCGGGCAGAAGCTAGTGTATGATAATGATAAGAAAGAGCTTGTCGCGAGATTTACCTGTGTTCTGACAAGTTTTGCTTTGATTTAAGTGTCTTGATTATTATTTTTTTCTGCTCAAAGTATTCAAGCTAAATGGTATCCTTCGTGGAAATAGAACTGCGATGCGGATTTTGCAATAAACAAAATACTGTAATTATCATGTACCTCTAATATTTATGACTACACAGATACATGAGTAAAACATTATTTTACATTTGTGTGTTGAACATTATACTTAAGTCGCTTAGACGAGCTAAATTAGCAACTCTATTTGTGGTAGTTCAAACTTCGTTTGAAATGCTGTTAGAATAAAGTTCTAATCAGCTTGCACAACAAAGTGGTTGCTACATCTGCCACTGCAGGCCAAATAGCGCGAAATGAGTGGTTTCGATCGATTTACAAAAAAACTATTGATTGGATTAAAAAACTAAAACAGTATCATGCTAATATATTGCTTGTCGAATTATTTGCCAAAAAATCAGAATGATCGCATGTATATTAGTATGCTTTTTATTGTTTGAAAGATATTTTTAGAGATAAGTTCGTGATTTCTTTTTATCGAGCCAAATAAATTGTATTACGTTTTCAAAACAGTATCATGCTAGATATCCTGAAGAATATCATATATTTTTCTGGTCTTGTTTATAGCAGTGAATCATATAATTTTAGTAATTATAAAACTCGCGTTTAGCTCATGTAATCGCCTTAACCCGTGATTATCTAGCTAACAAGCGCATTATTGCTCAAGCAATAATTATTGCTTTCCGCGAATTTTCTGATGAGCGAGATTACATCAGAAATGTATATCTAGTTGCCTAAGTAGGTAGGATGTGTAATACTTAGATTACTTGAATACAGCGTTCCATTTGGAGTTAAGTACATACTTTCAATTTTCCCGGTCTTCTTGATAAAATAATCTTTTCTGGGATGGGAGGTGATTGTAGACAATAGATAATTTGTTGAGAAGAAATGTTTCTACACCCGTAGTGTCATACGCTACAAAATAAAACTGTCGCCATGCTTGTTGACTTTTGTCGACTGAAGAGTAGAAACATTTCTCTTCCGTACGACGATATTCAATACACTTCCTCAAAAACTGGTTCTTATAGCACTACGATTAGATCCAACATGCATTGTATTTCACACGCGTGCGTGTTTTTGACAGTTTTCCAACACGGGTGCGGGAAGGAAAATTGCCACAGATAACGAAGTATACATTAAGTATACATTATTATTATAAGTATATGTATATTAGTCAGGTGTTTTTTTTTTTCGTCAAGTAACATGCGTAAACATTTTTTGAATATTCAAATTGTGTTTATAAATAGAATATGTTAAAATAGAATATGATAAACATGATTATTTTCAAAACTAATATTTACTTTTATAAACAAATTAACATTTTATTTGTGTCCTAAATTGAAAAATAGGTAGGTATATAAAAAAAAAACTAACTTTTAATTATTTTAAATTATCTCTTTGCGCTAAGCCGATAAAAAGAAAATTAAAACCATATTATTCTTCAAAAGCGTATTGAAAACGTCGCTTGATACACTTGGACATTAATTGTTATTGCAACTTGGCTTCATAACAAACTCGCCACGAATCGTGTGTTAATTCGGCCTCGATTACAATAACAAACTTGCCCCATTTGTATCAAAATGTACTTACTGTTCTACAATCTGTTATGTTTACGATTCTTCCGTCGAAAAACCCCGTTACCGCGGTGGCAGTTCTCCCCAAAAATAAAAAGTAAGTATTTATTTTAGGACATGACATTTGTCACATTTACACACACACACATTATGTAGTAAATTAATACTATGTAGTCAATTTTACGACCCCCGCACTAATCAATGCATTAATCAGTAGGTATAGTGTTTAGTGTGCTTTACATGGAGTCCTACCACAGATGACAGATAACTCACTCCATACAAAATGTTCAATACCTACCGCTATAATAGCCTACACTTTTTTCTCCTTACAAACGTAAAGTGGGTTTTGCTTTGTAGATCGCGCAGTCGCGTGGATATAGCGGATTGCTAGGGCTGCCTCTGTCGACGAAGATGTTAGTAGGGATTTTTAGTAAAGGTACCTACTTTATAAAATAAAACATGTTTCAAATGTTTCAGAATTAATAATTATTTTAACGGAATATATAAAAAAGAATTGTTAAAAAAAATTGCATAGAGGTGTTTTATTTTGATGTAATGATTAATATTTTTTTCCCATCTTTTAATTCCCGATTGTTAACGTAGAGAATATTCGAAATCGGTCAAATAGTTTTAATAAGTTATCTTTGGGGAATATGCGTAGGTACGTGCGCGCCGCGCGGCTGTTGACAACCCACTGCGCTATGGGTTACCGGTTAGGTGATTAGCGCGTGTAAGTACATGGAGTGTAGTATCTGTAATCTGTGGTCCTACCGTAAAACGTGATTTCTTACCCAAGTACCCTCGTTTTCCAGCAATTATTTTATTATTGCGTAGAGTTACTAGAGTGTACGACTTGACGCCGACAGACACTACGCCGACAGACTGAACACCGACAAGACTATGTTTCGAAGGGACTCTTCGCCGACAGGACACTTCGCCGACAGGACTCTTCGGCGACAGGGCTAACTCCGAGGGCCAGATACTCATTTCGAAAATTGATTATGCTCTTAAGTTTGTATGTAAAGTCGAGGACATTTATTGATGAGCCACTTGTCACTTTTCGTATTTTAGCCGTGTAACACAAATCGGGTTTAATCGGGAATACTCGTACTTGTGAATGTATAAAAGTGCAAAATTGGAAAGTAGTGAAAGTGGCTTATCAATTAAAGTCCTCGACTGTACAAATGCTTGGTGGACGGTTTCGCGAAGGGTCCGTTTATACCTTGTACTTATGTATCTCAAGAAATACATTATTTTACATCTTCTACGAATTTTCAGGTAGGCCAGATTACATCAGAAATGGTTAGGTATTCAAGTATTATGTTTTGCCTCATTTACATTTATCTGTTTAAAAATGTTAATAACGTCTCCAGGAAGTGATGTTTCATACGGATACGGAAATGAAAACATTCATGCATTCATGAATCACGAATGTGGTTAGCGCTCAAACCGTGTTTTAGTTAAAATATGGGGAATGTAAAAACTGTAGGGGTTCGGGCAGCTACGGGAATTGGTCTGATTCTTCGAACATGAGATATCCTGTATGTATGTATGGATATTTGTATGGATGTATGGATATTTGTTACTCTTTCACATAAAAATAATGAGCGTATTTAAAAGAATTCATTCACACAGATAGTTTATAATATGGATTAACACTTTTTATCTCGAGTAGTAATTGATCCGATGGGACAATTATCAAACTTCACGCGCGCGAAGGCGCTTTCAGAAAGAAGCTAGTATGATATATGATACAACGTGTAACGTTAAATACGCAAGACCTGAAAATAGTTTGATCAGAATCACGAGCAAACCAATTGAACCACTTATAAAAAACTTCATTAAAAATGTTGCCCTGTCTATTTATTAATAAGTCAAGCCATCAAGTGCGCAAACCCGCCAAAATAGGTAAACAAAAAAACACAAATGGTTGTGTCGTCCAATTTAAATCTTCTCATATGCGGGACAATAATAGTTCTTGCCAGTAAATCTAATTGCCAGTAAAACTAAAAGAGCACATGAAACCTTTTTTTTAAATTATTTTTTTAGCGATATGTAGAGCTTTTAGCGATAAGACCGCCGTCACCCTATTTAAAAGGTTTTCTTTTATGAATGATTAAATTCTTTTCTATCCACGAAAACAGTACCTGTTATAAGATCTAAAAGGCAAGTAGTCTAAGAATCTGAAAACAGAGTTCAAAGATAAAGTGTTTTACGGGAATTTTTAGAGAATTTTCTGTTTACAAAAAGTTTTATTATAAACTAGCTTCTGCCAGCTGCTTCGCCTGCGTGAAGTTTGATTATTTTCCCATGGGATCTTACTACCGGGATAAAAAGTACTTATACTATGTTTTAATCCAGGTTATAAACTATCTGTGTGCAAAATTTCATCCAAATCCGTTCAGTAGTTTTTGCCTGAAAGAGTAACAAACAAACTTACATTCACATTTATAACATTAGTAGGGATTGGCAAGCTACTATCCTGTTTGCATGGGAAGGATACTGGTAAGTACGGTCGACCGAGCTATTTGGTTTACATTTGAACGTGCAATATTAACATGCAAATTACATTGTAAAATGTAAACCAAATAGCTTGGTCGATCGTACTAGAGTTGCGCGGCGTGGCAGTACAACGGTGACAAATCAAGCTCATTTACAGGATATCATGGCCTCTCTATGTGTAGATTTCCCGTGTAATGATAGATCCGTTTATACTGGATCTGTATAGCTTTATTGTCCTTTCCAGTAATCTGAAGCTCAGCAGTAGATACGTGTCTGCCTACCTACATTTTGATTATACTCATACTGTTAGTAATTCGTCCGGTTACCGTTTTTATTACGAATTGAAGACGAAACAAAAACTTTCGGGAATTGAAACATTTAAATAAAGAAAATACTCGTCCCAACACGTCACCCAGCGTAACGTCGGACGTCACTGAACGGATTGCTGAAAAACTGCAATGGAATGCGAACATCAACATATTACGTACATACCTTTTCAAGTATGGAAATACCATTATTATAGCTGCAAAAATTCCTTGCCGGCTCACCAGAATTAATTTTATAGTACCGGCGGATATCGTTTCAAAGAAATGTGAATAATCGACTGCACTTTAAGGTTTTTTTTTTCATTTTTAGGGTTCCGTAGCGAAATGACCAAAACGGAACATTTATAATTTCGTATGTCTTTCCTAATGTTCGACAGTTTTTTATTATTATCTCTTCAGACTACAAGAGGCTACTGTGTTAGTAACAAACCATTTAGCATACGTACCTAAATACTAAAAGCGTACGCACGTAGTACTTACTATAAAGGGTGTAAACACCTCTTCACGAATCCGAAAGACACTTGTTCTCCCCGTCACGCGTCATTGCGATAATTTTTTTTCCTACATCATACCTGGGAACCTTCTAGTTACGGAGATATGAGGAGTCAAAGAAAACTTTTTGACAAGTTTTTTTTTTAAATACAAGTCAAATTAATTGTATTATGTTTTCAAAACACTATCATGCTAGCATATACCCTGAAGAATATCATAAGTATATTTTTCTGGTCTTGTTTATAGCAGTTAATCATATACTTTTAGTAATTATAAAACTCGCGTTTAGCTCATGTAATCGCCTTAATGGGGCTGTTTTAGTTTCCACCGTGCACCGAGAGAACCTAAGTACAATGGTTAATTTAACTCTGGGACTAATAAGAATAAGAATAATTATGAATAAGAATAATTTATTTTAAAAGTAGATATTACAAAAGTGTACATTTAGGTGCAGTAGTGTTATTTCTTAAACAATCATATAAGTGCTAGTAAGTAAAATTATAACTACAATATAATATTTAACAGTTGCAAGTAACAAAAATTTCGATTTTAAATGTTAGATAGCGACCAAATAAAATAACATCAAATAGATGAAAATTCTAGGTAAATGTAAATGTACAGAGGTCAAAGCAAATAAGCAAGGAGGGTCGAAATAAATAGTTAAAATTTTCTTAGAAGCCGATAGTTGTTTTTAAATGAAGTTAAATTAAATTACAAATTGATAGAAATATTCAAATTTCTTAATTATAATTTTTATCTGACGACCATGGTTACATGCTTTGCCCTTTGTACATACATAAATGACTTATGAGTGAAGTATTATATGATCCCATAATACATTAATAGACAGACATCAAGTTGACCTCTCGCGTCCGCCCTGGTTCAATCTATGGTCCGGAGCGAGACGGAATGAGAAGCCGTCACTCCCTTCTGCGAAGCAGTCATGCTTGCGAAGGAGGTGGCGGAACGCGAGAAGGCGAAAACCTCTCGCCCCAGCTGCCACGGGAGACGCAACGGGCGTCGGGGGCCACCGTAGGCGCAGGTCTGTAGACGGCGAGCTATGGCCTAGCTCGCCGTCCGTCCGTCTTATGACGACAGGCCGTGTCGACGGCGCGTTCGTGTTCCACGCCTGCCAGAGCTGCGGGACTGTTCGAAAGAGATACCGTGGCCCCGGAACATAAAGGGCGAGGAAGGCGAACATGATAAAAAATAAAGGTAAGTCAAGTTTTAGCGTTGTTCTTGCCACTTTATATTTAAAGCGGTTGTAGTCCGCCTACGGAACCCTTCACTGTACGTTGTCCGACACGCACTTAATCCTTTTACTTTTATCTTTTACTTTGAATTTACTTACGACATACCGAGACAGACAGATAATAATAATTAAAAAACATGCTCGCCTTTTTGTGGAACTCACTTTTATTAATTGTTTTTCGACGTTTTCGTTCGAGTTTTTACGAAATTAATTTAATTTTAATTGCTTTTACTCGGAATCGTATCACGGACTCACGGCCGACGTTTTATTAGGAAACAATTTGTGTTCATATTTTGTGAAATAACTTGTTTATGATAAGATCTTTTGACACGTCAATAACGTTAATGAGGCGCAGTTCTAGGAGTTAGTTTAGTTATAGGTGAACATTTGTGAAAACGGTTTTCAGAAAAAACTTTTTTGCAAAAAATAAAACCGACTTCAAAAAAAACAAAAAAGTGAAAAATAACTTTAGCTTCTGAAGTCGGTGACCTTTGTTTGATTGCTTTAGTTATTTTGTCACCGACTTCAGAAGCTAAAGTTATTTTTCACTTTTTTGTTTTTTTTGAAGTCGGTTTTATTTTTTGCAAAAAAGTTTTTATTTTTCACTTTTTAGTGGTTCACAGGTGCTTGATACATGGAAAGTGCATACCGTTACAATTACAACAAGCCCAAACACGACTATGGTACATTGTCTCATTATGGAGTTCCGTGACTCTTGGCTTCATCATCAGATCTGATGGTAGAATGGTTCTTATCAAACGCAAATGCTTCACTTGTTGTAGAAAATACCAAAATCGCAACACGTTTTCAGATAAAATTTGAAGAGTTCCCTCGATTTCGCCAAGATTCCATCATCAGATCCCAATTTGGTGGCTATGGGACCAACTTGGAAGTATACCCTTTCAAACAAAAAAAGAATTTTTCAAATCGGTTCAGGCGTCTTCGAGTAATCGGTGAACATACATAAAAAAAAAAAATACATACAGTCGAATAGAGAACCTCCTCCTTTTTGGAAGTCGGTTAAAAATATTGAAAACGCCCGCGACTTCGTTCGCAAAAATCGTGATAGCTCGGTTAATACATGATCTAAATATAATTTATAGCTAGCACCCACGAATAATGAAGACAAATGAAGTTTTTTTTTAAATTGAACATTGGTCCCGGCGATTACCCCTACATACAAACATATACCTCTTTAAAATGTATATTATAAAGAGATTGTATTTCTATATCTACTAGTGTACTTACAGATCATTTTATGTCTAACACGGCCACGGGCCACAACATCTTTGTATCCCAACTAATATCATAAGTGTAATAGTGAAGTGGTTTCGTTGTTAGCTTAGTAAGTTCCCGTGGAACAACACGGGAACTTACTACTGGATGGGTGATGGTATATCCCTGTGTCAAATTCTGTACTATTGCGTTCAGCCGTTCAGCGTGCACGCCATGCCTGACTAACAACGAAACCACTTCACTATAAAAACGGTAAAAGCGTCAAGGTGGCCCACGAAATTCAAATTTTCCTACGTTTCTTGCAATTTGCAGGGCAGTGCAAACAGCAGCAGCTGCAGTTTTTCTGCAGTGTAGTGTGTACATGTAGGTACAACTATTGTATGTTGATAAATATATCGGTCGCGGCTGTAAAACGTATGTAATTAAAGAATTATAATTATCAAAATCATCAATACCACCCTCCAAGTTCATAAACGAGAAACGAATTTTTCACGGTCAGACTCGTTGCAAAAGCAATCAGCCTTAAGAGGCCTGCGGAGCATACGAAGTTCATACAAAAGTTATACCAAAATAATTTGTAAATCAAACATATTCTTAAGGTAGTGTGGATTTATTTCGATTAGATTACAGAATATATAGGTTCTGAAACACATATTTTGAATGTACACTAATTTAAACAAGAGTTATGAGGAAATAACTGAGACTGATTTACCTAGCTCTACCTACGCCCATTACCATTGCCCATACCCATTATTAGAGCTACTTCTTGTGACCGATATAATACCTACCCGTAGTTCCCCTAACATTGTGGAGAACGATATTGGATATTAAAGATTGAATAGTTTTTCTTGGAGAGATAACTTTGGGACTTTTCTTTTTTTCTTTGGGAATCCAAAGGAATGATAATTAATTCTGCGTACCTACAGATATTCGTTTAATATTAAGTCTCGTATGACTGATATACAATCTATTATTGTGTTGCTAAATACAAATTCATTGAAGACGCATTTCATCTCTAGTTGTGACAGTTCTATAATTGTGCTAGTTTTGATCGTTCATCCTACTAATATTATAAATGCGAAAGTTTGTAAGTATGGATGTATGGATGTTTGTTACTCTTTCACGCAAAAACTACTGAACGGATTTGGATCAAATTTAGCACACAGATAGTTTATTACCTGGATTAACACATAGGATACTTTTTATCCCGGTAATAAGATCCCGTGGGATAATTTCAAACTTCACGCGGGCGAAGCCGCTGGCAGAAGCTAGTTACTTATAACTAAGGGAATTAATTCCGACAAATGAAAAAAAAGCGTCTATTCGTGGAGAAATCTTGTTACGAAAAACATGTTACTTCTGCCAGACTCTCAAGCATTTTGTTGGCAGATGTAGCCATATAAAATATTCTAGGTAGGTACTTTTATGTAACAACTCGCAGGGTACTTTTCCATCAATAACAAGAAAACTTAAATAACATTAACTAAAACTAATCACAAATATCTCACAATAGCACAAAAGATTATATTATATAAACTTCATCGTTGACTGCCTAGTTGAAACTAGTGATAGTTCTACAATACGCACAGGAATCTGAAAATCACAGGTTTGTTTCAAGCGTGTCTTGGGTTCGAACTTGAGACCTATTCAGTAGTCCGACGATCAGAGCACTGAGCACACATCTCACTGCTGAATAAACGTTTATGACTACGCTATTAATTAAGTACAAGCGAACTAAAAGCCATCGTATCAATTATTAATTTTAGCGAATGTATGTAGGTACCTATAAAAATAATCTAATTTTACGTTTGATGAAATTCAAGGTAAAACCAGCAGGAACATGTTATAATAATCCGGATGGAATTAATAAAACTTTCCAAGAATTCCATCGAAAATGATCCAGTACGAATTCGCGGTAATACTGATCATCATTTCGAGATCCAACTGCATAAATTCCAACCTTATCTCGTGGAATTAAGGTTGAAAATCAATGGAATTACAAAAAGTTGATGCAATATTTTAATAGGAATGGATATCGTACCTACATTTCTGCGATAACGAAGGATTAATGCGTCATATTGTAAGCAATATGTTAGTTTGACAATCTTTCGAGAGTTTACAATCTCGCTACTTATATTACAATCTAACGGTTTTTACAATGTGACGTTGACATAATATATGTATAAACTTCGGGACGAACCAAGCATAAATCGATTGTAATGCTAATGATGTCCCCATCATTGCGAAACTCCTTGGATTGGTAAAGGGTAGGTACATAGGTGAATAAATAACATAGGTACCTAATGATAACATTCATTCTACGAATTAATCGCAGTTTTTTGTGGTCAGATTGAAATCTTCCGAGATCTATCAGACATGTGATGGATCCGTGCAATTATCTTGTTATTGCAGACATTATTATATTTGTCTAGATCTTGTCCTTGTCGAATTCGCAGACATACAGTCTGACATGACATACTATACTACGTTCTTATAACTACCTACATATCTACCTAAATCAATACTGTATGCAAATAATTCTACCAGCAACATATTAGCATCATAGTGTTTTTGTTTTTTAGTCCAATCAACCGATTTTTAGCGCGAGGTGACCTGACGTAACAACCACTTTGTAGTGCAAACTGATTATTCCAACAGTAGGTATTTCATACGAAATTCGAAGCTCATGTAGCCTCAAAAAAAAAAGTTGTGTCCCAGCAATATTTTTTGCATAAAGTTACTTAGTTTGATGTACAGAATGCTTGGTTAACGGCTTTGTGATGGGTTGGTTTACAGCCTGTATATATGTCACCGTAAAATTGTCAAACACGTTAGATTGCAAAATAACTAGAGAGATTGTAAACTTTTGAAATATTGTCAAACAAACATACCTACTGCTTACAATAAAACGCATTATTTTTCGTGAAACGCATGCGATGGTAGTCAACTCACGCGGTGTGGAGGGAAGGAGGGGTCCCCCTTGCCCAGTAGTACCACTCTCATGAATAGATAATGTACCATTCCTGAAAAATACCGATTAATATAACCTAACCTTAAAACACTTTATAATCCCCTAAAAAGCGTAGTCGCGGGGTATTTCCGAGTGCAGGGTTTAAAGGAACCTAACTAACCTAACGGGGGGGTGCCCCAAGTCCCGATTATGGGAGCAGAGATACTTCCGTATGTTCAGTTGACAATATTTCGAGACTTTAAAATATCGCTAGAGAAAAACACGTTATATTGTAATTAAGGTATTTGACAATTTTACGGTGACATAAACATATCTCAGATTTCGTGGAATACGCGAATCTAATTATAGTTGGTGCTGGAGCCAATTTACACGAATATGTTAGGTAGGTATTACCTTCCAAAAGCAGTTTATGGAATATAATTATACACTGACAGAATGTAATTACCAGTTCCCGTCTCATCTCGAGTAGGTACTGACGTACTTAGATAGATAGCAATAAATCCAACTAAGGCTAACTACATATCTATTTATAATTAAAATAAGTGATGTAAACGTGAACAAACTAGTCGAATTTCACATTTCACCAAATACTGTTACAATCGGTAAAATGGACAGTATTAATTAATGTAACCCCTTGGAAATCAAGCATAATTATTACGTATCGTATTTCGTTCGCACTGCTACTAAACCGTTTGGTATTCCAATCGCTCACTTCACTTCGATATCGAAAATGTATGTGATTAAGTAATTATACATTGAAATTAGTCAGGAACATAATTCGATTTTGTATATATAATAATATACAATAGAATAATTAATATGGTGCTGGGGTTTTCAATACCTACCTAGCTTCGGTCAATAAGCTACCTAGAATTTTAATTACCTACGTGTATTTGCCATGGGCCGTAACTACCTATAAACTCATCATCATCTGCCTAGCCTTTTCCCAACTTGGTTGGGGTCCGCTTCCAGTCTAACCAGATGCAGCTGAGTACCAGTATTTTACATGGAACGACGGCCTATCTGACCTCCACAACCCAGTTAAGACTGGGTAAAACGATACCACTTGGTAAGACTGGTGTCAGACTTTTTGGGCCACTGACTACCTGTAACGGCTGTTGGCCAAAGATGGACACATGTCAGCCGGGACCAACAGCTTAACGTGCTTTCCGAGGCACGGACGAAACTCGGTATGTAGGTATAATTACCTAGTTTCCTATAATGATTTAATCATCTGTTAAAAAAAGTAAAACCACGTTTTTTATCAGGGTAGAGAGAAAGTACAATCATCATTCTCTTGCCCTTAATTAATCTTTTAATATTCATCCCCATTCAGTTAGATAAATTATTATTCGAAGTTGCTCTAAACGTTTACATATTACTTCATGGTCTCAACATAGTACGGGGAAATGCTAAGCCGATTTTAATAAAGTCGACTTCACAAGCTTACGGAATTTAATACAAACAAAAGTCAATAACGTCACGAACTTCACATGAATAAATTGAAACCTCAGCTGCAGTTGTAGTCCCAGAGGAGATATCCTACAGAGTCCGAAGTTAAAATGCTAAAAAATCCCGTTACGGTATAGGCATAGGTACCTTCGAACCATAATTCCGGACATGCAATAAATGAGTTCTAACTCTTTTTTATGCTAACTATTAGATTGATTGATTTCAGGAGACCCTTATAAGACTTACATGGCACCGCTCGCGTTATGGTAGGAAATTATCACATGCAAGGCAACGTTTTCGGCTCTCGTGAGCTTTCCATTACTGAAAGAAATTTCGGAATTGGATCAATAATTCCAAATATAACAAGGAAATATTACAGGAGTGTAGTTTGAATGTCCCCTACATCCAAACTATACATACTTCAGATTTATAATATTAGGAGACCGAGAAACAGTAGGCTCTGAACGAAGCTATACTCCATACCAATGCGGTTGTGCGCGACGAACTGCGGTCTCTTTTCAGATGGGTTTGCAAGCTGGCGCAAACCGCTACCTATCAGACGTACGCTTGCATTCAAACTACACGTCATGTACAGTTGCAAACTTTGTTCGTGCCTGTATAATTTATATCACTTTTGACTGTGGTACTTGTATTTTCAATAAAGATGACACGAATATTCGGCTACTATTCGGTATTCGACATATTCTAGTTAGAATATTAGTATAGATAAGGGTTGTATGCAATTGGATGTAAATAATATCGAATACACATGTATTTTGACACGATCTTCTCACAAATTAAATACGCCCGAGGTGCGCATTCGTTCGCAACACATACCGTACGCATATTTAGTCGAACATTCGGCTACCGAATATTAGCGTGAAAGATTATAGTGGACACTTTTGCCCAACAATAAAGATTAAAATTAATAGAAACGGCACACTCACTATACACTATTCTAATAGTGAATAATCATGTCAAGTGTCATGTCTAATAGTGAGATTGTGGGTTTAGTTTATATTTTTGGTTTCTCACTGTGTAGGCAGTTTTAACGTAAAGAGATACTTCTGCTTTACTAGATTCACGTCAAATTAAAAACATGGCTTTAACATATTCATAAAACCCTACCAAACAATTTTTGTTTCAATATAAGAGCTGGTGTGGCAAAAAATAATGTGTTATTCTAACTTCGTAAGTAAGTGAACTTTTTAACAAAATAAAATACAAGAACCTATACTCAGAATACTTACCTAATAAAACAAGTTCCTGAATTAGATTTTTCGGACTTAGGTAAGCTTGATTTATAAGTTAGATAGGTACTTATATTCTTGTCTCATATTTTTGGTCAGGTTTACAAGATGAATGGAATTACTTGCTAAATGTAGGACGGGAAAGACTAGTTTACACCGTTTGATACCTACGCTGAAAAATATTGTTATATTGTTGTTAATTTCCAGTGATCAGGGGGTCTAAAATGGAAGCTTTAGCAGAACATAATATTATCATACATATATTATCAAAAATTAAAAATTCTTAAAATGGACTTTATTTAAATTAATAACCATAAGTCCATTTTAAGAATTTTTAATTTTTGACGTGATTCAATCAGGCCCGCTGTAGACCTGAATAACAAGAAAAGCGCTTGCACTGCATTTGTAGGTACTAATGTGTTTTGAGCACGAATTACCTACTGGAAACAAACTCGTAGAATAAAAATCAAACATCGAACTACATTAAAATGAAATATTAATGACCTACTGCCTGAAAAAAAAATGGAACGATAGACATCAACTAAGTTCGCGCACAGATTGTTAGATTCTGATTTTCAGCAGATTTACATTACGTGTTTGAAATAAATTACAAATTGCCTCTAAAAATTACAAGAACCAAGAAGCAATTTATTTGAGAGAAGACATCACTAAATTATATTTTAATAAACACGAGTGCCCATAATCATGAGAACTCGAGCCGTTCAGTCCTGTCATCTCAACACATATCAGCTTCCACATCACAATTTAGTCAAATTCTAGAGAAACGAGTACAGAGATCTTATCTCCTCGCCACATTCATAAAGTTTAGTGAATGGACGGCCTAAGGAATTACATCATACAGCCAACGACTGCTGCGAAGGTTGAATACATTTACTAGCAAGCTTGTAACACATTAATACCCCGATTTCTCTGACACTAGGCAACATCTGATTGGATACGTGAATAAAAACACGCTGTTGGATTTTGTATTTCCGATCCCGAGCATCCCTAAAAAGCTTTGGCAAGGGAAATTGATTTAACCACAGTTTTGCCACCATTTTTATTCTAAAAAAGTGTGAGATAGGGTTTTTTTTTTAATTTGTAAGATATTGCGAGCATAAAAGTTCCAGAATAATAAAGAGACCATACGATACGGTAAGAGTAAATGAAGCCAGCTCGATAATGTTAAGCATCTTGCGACGGAGTGAGATCTTGAATTTACATACTTACTCAAATAGGTTTCATTGAAGTGACTTTGTCAAATTATACATAAAAGTTTTCGAATAACAGAGAGAATATATAGATACAAGAGAACATTAAAATCAATGAATATTTTTAAAATTGAATGGTGGAGCCAGCCCTGAGGGAATCGTAGATCATGGGGATTATACCCCATGATCCTTAAAGGGAAATTTCTGATGAAAAAATCCAATGACACTTTGCCCAACCTGGGAATAGAATCCAGAACTTGTTGCTCACCAGTCGTGCTCGCTACTGTTAAACTATCGAGGCAGTTGGAGAGTAGGTACTAGTATGTCGTTCGTGTTACACATACCAAAAATGTTTATGTCACCGTAATTGTCTCTCCTCCCCTCGGTGTGAAGGGGGGAGGGGGCTCCACACCGCGCGAGTTGAGTTCTGTCGCATAACATTTCACAATATTACGGTTTCACTTCGATCGGTTGTAATGTACCGAAAAATAATACGTTAGATTGTAGGCAATAGGTTCGTTTGACAATCTTTCGACAGTTTACGATCTTGCTAGTTATATTACAATCCAACGGGTTTTGCAATGTGATGTTGACATTTATAAACCAGTACGTAGAAGGGGTCTTTGAAAGCAAAACGGGGAATCCAACTTTATTCGAATGTAACTTTATAACGAGATAGCGCGTCGCTACCAGGAAAACATATTACAAAGTTAAGAGATTGTCGGAAATACTGGCTCAAAATCGTCCGTAAACAAGCCTTGTGCTTTGAGAACATGATAAAACCAACACGAGGTACACACACAGCCACAAACGCCATTTTCATTCCGAGAAAGCACCCTGGGCCCGCGACCCCGCGGGGTAAATAACTATTTCATGAAATAGTACTTAATTAAATTTGGTTAGACTATGAACTTAGAGGGTTGTATTGATGATATTAATTATTCATAATTCTGTAAGTAACTATAAACGTGTTACGCCGACAACTTGGCGTGTACTATAGTCAGGGGCGTAGCTACCGCCGTATCTGCCGTATCAATTATACGCCACCCCGCCTGACTTGCGTAAGCTAAAATTAATAAAATCTTTCCATTTTTTTTTTCAGAAATGACAAAAGTAAAAAAACACCGGCCAAGAGCGTGTCGGGCCGGGCCACACTCAGTGTAGGGTTCCGTAGTTTCCCGTTCGTCACAATAAGTGTTCAGTCCAATTCGATTTTAATAATTCTTTTTTTGTTTGAAAAAAGATACGTTCAGGATAATAAAATATGTAAACGAAGTTAAAAAAAATGCTTGCATATCCGATTATACTACAAACTTAGTCCAGAAATTATTTTGTACAACTTTTTGTCTTTTTTGTACAAAAACTTGTTTCCATCCAAGTTCAAAATGATTTTCCTAGAAAGTAAAAGTATAAAGTTCTAGTTTTTATTTCATATTTTCTAAACTTATGGTTCAAAAGTTAGAAGACACTTCACTTTCATACTCAAAACTTTAATCACGACATTTTTCATTCCTCCGCATCACATGCCCATACCCACGACAACCAATTATTATTATTATTTCAATTATTTCAATAAACAAACAATTTCAATTTCATTGAAATATTCATTATTATCTGATAAAATTCAATAGTTTTGCATGGCATCTAGTTTCTCGGAGGTGAGAACAGCATGCTTTTTATTCTTGACCCTTCCAGCTACAACCGCAACTGTTGAAAGAAGTTTTTCAAAATTGAAACTGATAAAAAAATACCTAAGAACTTCGATGGGGCATGAACGGTTCACAGAGTATATAATCACTACGTTTAGAACGCTTGTCAGACCTGTCACTATTGTCCACAGAGTATATAATCACTACGTTTACTATTGTCCATAGAGGCAGAAACTTTAAAGTCATCATCAGCCATAAATAGTTTGCCGAAAAAAGGCAAGGAGAGTCTACATAATTATATTTAATTTGGATTGTTTGTAAAAAACAAGGTAAAAGTGATATAGAATAGATAAGGGTCCACCCTTTATAGCAGAACTTTTTATGTCATAATATTATTTTGCATACCAGCTGATAGTATAAACTTCATTTCGCAGAAAATAGTTTGGCAGATACTTATTTATCATACGTTCATACTCATAATTTTGTAAGCCAGAAGCATCTAAGATCTCTAGGCATAAATTTCATATGCATAAGATTCAAAAGTAGAACTATCTTATCGCAGAAAGTTTACAGTCAGAATCATCTTTTGGCATAATTTTCATATCGATAGTCTTTAAAGGCAGAACTATCATACCTCAGAAAGTTTACAGTTAGAATTATCTTTTGGCATCAAGCATGCACCATGCATGCAGCAGGCCTGCAAACATCTGAACAAGCATATACCATGCATACAACAAGCACGCAGCAGCATGCAAACTAGCATGCAGCAGCATGCATACAAAAATACAGCATGCATGCAAACAAGCATGCAGCAATCATGCAGCATGCAAGCAAACATGCAGTATGCAACATGCAGCAGGCATGGTTTCTGTCACGGCTCCGGCGCTGCGGGGCTACGCGATATACATATGCGTGCATCATTTCAGTTCAATCGGTTGACGATTCCAAATGGGGATTGCAAATGGGGTACATACATAGTAACGTCCATATAATTATTGCAAGTTAAATAAAAGCAAATTGATCAGTTTTGTTTTTAATTACTGTATTTGTTTTTGTATATTTATTTAATCAGGGTTGTGGCTGTGTCATGTAAAATCTTAATAATGTTAAATGTCTGGCCTTAGGGTAAACATGATTTACTTTTAAAAGTACGATGGTACTCTTACCTGGAGCGACCGACGAACAACTATGTCTTTTTAAATTGTTTTCAGGATAGTTTAGAGTCGTTTGTGACGGAAACTAATTAAAACTGGTTTGTTGAGAATGGACCAGAGGCTTATTAAATTAAAGTGAACAGAATTCCGAAATTCAATGGAATTGGAAACAAAGGACAAATCTGCTTTAAATGTAAAAAGGGCCTCTCTACAGAAAGGTTCTGATTCATTTGATCATTGACGTCTCCATCTAGCCATCATTTTCCTGGTCCATAATTATTGAACAATTTTATAAATCTTAAGGAAAACATTGTTGTGAATTAATAAGGAAACATTTACTTCCTTAATATATCTCATTCAGGAAGCACCGTTATTATTGTATGACACATTAATTACGACAATTTTTTAAGTGAATACTTCTTCAGTCGCGTGACCGTCACATACGCATTTCGTAGCACTCGTAGCCGTCTTCTAGTTTTCTACTATCAGCGGTCCCCAAAGCCTGCCCCGCATGTTTTTATTATTCATACATACACACTACTACTAGGACAAACGGTCCAGTTAGGTAGGTCTAACTTAGAGAAAGAGGTCAATCGTCGAATCCGACTCGGCTGGACAGCGTTCGGGAAGCTGCGCGGTATCTTCTTATCCAACTTACCGCAGTGTCTCAAGACGAAAGTCTATGACCAGTGTGTGTTGCCAGTCAGTTCATACATACGAGACCGAGACGTGGTCGCTCACAATGGGCCTTATTAAAAGGCTTAAAGACACCCAAAGGGCAATGGAGAGGGGTATGCTCGGAGTGACAGAAATGAAGACTACAAGAGAACCAAGGTCACCGACGTAGCCCGAAGAATTGCCAAACTTCAGTGCTGCCACTTAAGTTTCACTGATAAGTTGGGCAGGTCACATTGCCCGCAGAACGGATGACGGCCGATGGGGCCGAAAAGTTCTGGAGTGGCGATCGCGAACCGGAAGACGATGCGTTGGAAGATATCCCACAAGGTGGACCGATGACTGAAGGGACCGGTCAATGTGGCGACACCTGGGGGTCGCCTATGTCCAGCAGTTGACGTCTTTCGGCTGAAATGATGATGATGATGATGACACACTACTAGCTGACCCACGCAACTTCGTCTGCGTCACATAGAGAGAAAACGGAAGGAAAACAAAATCCCCGTTTTTGCAACATTTTTCATACCTGCTCCGCTTCTAATGATCGTAGCGTGATGTTATGTAACTTAAAGCCTTCCTCGATAAATGGACTATACAACAAAAAAAAAAAAAACAATTTTCACCAGTAGTTCCTGAGATTAGTACGTTCAACCAAAAAAACAAACAAACTCTGCTGCCCTCCAAGTTCATAGGAGTCGAAGAAGGACTTTGACCGTGAAAAAATCGTTCGTCGACTCTTATGAACTTGGAGGGTTGTATTGATGATTTACACACAATTTAAATGACGCTGTGTTAGCGCAGTCAGACACTAAGTACCTATGTACTCTAGCAGAACTTTGGACTGGTATAACTATGCTTCTAAGAACTGCAACGACAAATTTTACTCAGGAAAGTAAATTGAACCGTTTTTCCTTCAATGATGAAGTAATCATTGAAGGAAAAACCAATAACAGAAGAGTGTTATTTGGAATGCTTGTGACATCACCTACACTCAAGATTACTCGAAAAACCAGTTGAATTTGGAATAGACCCCTGCTACTGCACTATACTACAGCAGTGTTTTTCAACCTTTTACATGACACGTTTTCAAAAAATATTTACTCCCGATCCTTCGGTTTTTTTAGTTTTACAATCCATACAACATTTTTATGGATTTGCATAATTTGGATTCGGATACATAATTAACACATATTTTTAAAGGACGCTGGAAGAAAACAGGCGCATAGACGAGTACTCATAGGTTTTTAATTTGTTAATTAATATGAACATACAAATATCATATTAATTATACCCTTTGATTAACCTTATCTTATTAAATTCATATTTTTAAACTTTTTTTTACTGAGGTCGTTTCCCTCCTATAGCGGCTTAGCAACCCCCCAAGGGTCGGGCTCCACAGGTTGAAAAACACTCCACTACAGAATATTTGAGGATATTCAGCTGCTGAGACTGAGACAAAGGCCTCAATGTTTGAGAATAAGTAAGACATAATCCATTAAGCGGAAGAAGTGTTGTCACATCATGTCTTGACCGACTGAAGGTTTGGTCACCTTCGGCTAAACCTTGCTTTGGCAAAAATGGTCCGAAGTTTTGGTCGGGCACTAGCTGCTCGGCAGTTTGCTGAACTGGGCCTATTAAACATTTCGATCAGTTCTATACGATAGAACTGCTTAGTAGTAGGAACGAACCACAATATCATCTCATTTCTTAAATACTGTTAAAAGCTATCACGGTTCACAATTTAAACTTAAAATGTCACTTACTTATCTTCCGTGATTTTTATTAATATTGAGCTCTCGATATTTCGACGCTCCCGATATTTCGATGCTCCCGATATTTCGACGCTCCCGATATTTCGACGCTCCCGATATTTCGACGCTGTTGCAAGCGCCATGATCGCGGGTTGAGTCAACCAATAAAAATCACGGAAGATATCCCGTAACTGCCCGTAAGTGACATCTTAAGTTTATATCATTTTTTTCTGTTAATGTTTGAGTTATTTTTGTTACGTGCTCTTGTGATGGCATGTGTACTTATGTCCTTATGCAAATCCATGTGCACTTGAGGAGATCTGTCCGAGGTGACTACTAAAGCTACCTCGACCTCGTTTTAGAATATATTTTTGAATGGCATCTTCAACACGACGAAGAAGAAGTAATATGTCTGTTGTTTACAAAACTAACGTCAGAAAACGCATACATACATGACAATCAAAAGAGACAATATTGTAATGTGAAATAACCATGATTCAACATTTATGATAGACTTATGTAGCGAGGTTTTGCATTCAGTTCGAGGAATAAACGGTATATTTATTATGTCACTACTGCTAAATACTAACCATTCGAGATAGTTCGGAAAATTGTTAATTGTTGTTTGGTACCATATTGTTTATAATAGCTGTAATAATGTTTTGTACTAGAAATTGAATTAATTCTCTGAAAACAGAATTCAGCTGCCATGACATACGTTTTGTTTCTGATCAGTGATTTGAGTGTGTTTTCGAGAACTAAATTGCCACTTTCATTAAATTTGCAGCCGTTTCGAACTGCTTTGTTTTCATGAAACAAACTTTAGCGGCTCCATTTTGCAATTTTTTTAATATTTAATAAAATAATTAACGTTCTAAATTCAAGAGGAGACTTAGAGGTAACTGTCATGGCTACCTTGCAACTCTGTGCCTTTTCTATGGCGTGTTTCGACTTTTCGTAACCTTTATTAATGCCATACCAGCTTCTTAAATTCCAGCGGCTTCGCCCGCCTGAAGCGAGAACTTACTACCGGGATAAAAAATATCCTATGTTATAAAAATTTCATCCAAATCCGTTATGTAGTTTTTGCGTGAACTTTTAACAAACATGTTCACAAACTTTCGCATTTATAATATTTTGTAAGTTTTGCATAACTGATTGACCTCTAATTTGTTAACATTGCATTAAAGATTAAGGCATCCTTAAGTACTCGTTCTCTACAACTTTGTATGTTTTAATCGGTGTGGTACTTCAAGGAACGTTTTTGAGTACTTATAAAACTTAGCTAGGAGATTAAGTAATCAGTCTACAACGCATTGCAGACCTTAAAGTTTTCCCATTTCTGAGCAGATTCCTCCGGGGAATGGTTGAACTTTTTAAGCCTAACTTAAGTTGAAGCAGCATGTTTTGTTTTTCACACGTAGAACATACCGAGGCAAACGTTTTTATTTAAGTATTTTTAAATCAAAGTATATAATCTAGTATGTAGGTACCGAGCAATATTGGTACCAACTAATTCCGACAATTCGCTCCAGCCAATTGAGGAAATTGGTACTCATGGCTCGTTGGTGATCGGACCGGGCGGCGGTACCTATGGATTCAAGAGAGCATTATCTACTTGAATACGTCCATGGGTTCAATTGTGGACGATGTACTTACGATACTATCAGGAGTTACTGCTAAAACCACTTAAGAAAATCATTGTGAGAAAACTGTTTTGGACTTTCACGGGAATACATGATGCTTGCAACAGCGTCGAAATATCGGGTGCTCGAAACAAAAGTAGGTACTTTAAGTATTGTGAGAAAATACTATATAAAATTTGATCTAATTTTATCTGAAGACCCTGCAACTTGTTTAGATTTAACAGTTTTATCACATTAAATCACACCTGGATTTCGCGAAGGGTTGGACAGAGATGCAACAATAGTGCTTTCGGGGGGGTCTAAAATGGCTGCTTTATTAGAATAATATTAGGAGTTCAAATGGATTATTCCGAACATAACCCGAAGTGGAAATTACGAGTTTTTCCTACTCCTCCTGTGTTACTGTGGTTTGGGAATAGCGTGGCGGGCTTGTCCCAATAAAAAAAACCTGACCCGAAATCCTAACTCGGTCGCGGTTTAGGTTAGGAACATAGAATAAAATTGAATTTAATTACGAACGTAAACCGTCTTTTTTTAACCTGACCCGAAGAATCGTTCCTTATTTGTGGTCACAAGTGACGATTATAGTATATTTTATAACGAGGGACTAAACGAAGCCATTATGTACCCGAGGTGGTTTGACTCCCAAGCTTGCGAGGGAGGCAATGAAAGCGAGGGTATATTATATTGGCCTTTAGTCTCGAGGTGCAAACTGTACTCTTCACTTCGAGTGCGAGAAAAGTAGTCATTTAAATCTGAACAAATTTACACTCGACAAAAATTTTGAACTGAGCGGTCAGTTTTTTCTTCTATCAGTTCAGTCACAGATTAACCATTGAAAACACAACACAAACTTTCAACATTTTCACAATGAAGATGATCCACACTCCACAGATAATTAGTACCTACATTACTGCAGCGGCTATTTACTCGTAGCAACAGAGGCATCGCTTTTCAAAATCAACGATGCTCACAAACAACCATATTTTTTTCTCTCGTTAAAGAGTTCATTTGTTTTTTTTTTCAATAAACCGCTTTCTATTTGCATGCTAATTCGAAATGTAAAAAAAACCTTTGACAAGTTACTCTTATGTGACCATGTGTCAGAGTACAAAATCGTTCCATTTTTAAATTACTTTTTACTCCCTAGGGAATAAACGGTCACTTTATTCCCGCTTCGTAGGGCTATAACGGCGTACTACGCACGAGCCGTAGGCGAGTTTGGTATTGAGCCGAGCCAATAACAAAATAATGTCGACGTGTATCAAACGACGTTTTTCAACAAGTACACTTTTGAAGAAATAAAAATAAAATTGTTTTGAATTAGTGTGAAACTATGATTTTAATTTTCTTTTTTTCCGCGCTTTGCTTGAAGGAGAAACAAAGTTGCAGTAAGAGGATCGAGCTTGTTTACTGTTGAAGATCTTGTTCGCTAGGTTTGCAAAGAAGTAGTTAACGTCGTATAATTATGTCAGAATCGGGATTATTGTATTGTATTGTATAACGGGCTGATGTCCGCAATTCCACGGCGAGGCGCGTATTTTGCGTACGGGTGGGAACTTCACTCGATCCATCCCAGCTCCCCAAAGAAGGCCAGCAGCGCCCCGATGTTGCCGACAATCTCGCGGAGAGCACCCGGACGACCGAAGTACTTTGCCCTATATGATGCAACCGCTGGGCAGTGTAGAAGCACGTGGGCTGCAGTCTCGTCTTCCTCCATGCATGCGCGGCACAGGGGGCTGTCTGTGACTCCTATGACAAAGAGGTGTTTGTTAAAGGAGCCGTGACCGGTGATGGCGGCTGTAATTGTACGCACCTGTGGCTTGGTTAGCCTAAGCGCGCGTTTGGTGAAGCGGCCGTCGATGGCAGGAAGTGCCTCCTTGGCTTGCCTACACTCGCCGTGGTCAAGCCACAGCTTGTGGTGTATTTCACTAGTTCGTTTCCTTACCAGTGTGCGTAGGTAACCGAAAGGGAGTGGTGCGATAGGTTCTGGTCCCACCGCTGCCATGCTCGATCCCCTTCTAGCGAGTTCATCCGCCGCGTCGTTGCCGCGGGAACCGCTGTGTCCTTTGATCCATTGGATGGTTATGTTATTGAGATTACCAACCTGGTTCAGGCGTTGGTGACACTCGTGTATTAACCCGGAGTTCACTGTGTGGTTGTTTAGAGCCAGCAGCACCACCATGCTGTCCGACAGTATACGAATTGAGTGGCCCACAACTTTTCTGGCTATGATGGCCGATGCCGCCAGGGAGATGCCCATGCATTCTGCCTGAAATACCGTGTTGTGCGCCCCCAGAGGTGTGGCTATGTGGATGTTGAGGTCTTCCGAGAAGACTCCCGCCCCAGTGCCAGTACCTGTTTTAGATCCATCTGTGAAGATCCGTAGTTCTGCGGGGTTTAATCCCTCGCAGCGGTGGTCCTCGTGAAGCTGGATTTTGTATTTCTTGTCGAATACAAATTGCTTCGGTATCCGATCGTTGTGTGCTTTCGCCAAGGGGAACTCGCAATAGAATTCCTCCAGTATCGCATTGTGCTGTGTTGTCTTCTTACCCCAGAGCTGAAGTGTTTTAAGGCGTACTGCCGTCATCGTCGCCTCCTGCTGTATGAACAGATGGAGCGGTGGAAGCCCCAACATGGCTTCGAGAGCAGCAGTCGGGGTAGTCCTCATGCAACCAGTGATTGCCATGCAGGCAAGCCTTTGCAGGCGCTGCAGCTTGATGGCTGCTGTACTTAGTTTAGTGCGTGGCCACCAGACCACAGCCCCATAGGCAATCATGGGTCGGATCACCGCGCAGTATAACCAGAGTATAATTTTCGGGGATAGGCCCCATTTCTTACCTATCATCCTCTTGCATTGCCAGAAGGTTATGCAGGCCCTGTTTGTCTTGTTGTCTAGGTGGCTACTCCAGTTTAACTTACTGTCTAGGATGACACCCAGATACTTGACCTCATCGGCTAACTGGAGTTCCGTCTCGAAGAGTTTGGGTAGGCGATAAGGGCCTAGTGTTCGTTTGTGGGTAAACAGGACAAGTTCAGTCTTCGTTGGGTTCACTGAAAGGTCGAACTTTCTGCACCATCGTTCAACGATACGTAGAGCTCGCTGAGTGAGGTCGAAGATTGTCCCCGTCACTTTCCCCGAGATGAGAATAGCGAGGTCGTCGGCATACCCTATTGTGTAGAAGTGGTTCTCGTTGAGTCTAGTGATGAGGTCATTAATCACCAGATTCCAGAGGAGCGGAGATAAAACCCCTCCTTGGGGGCAGCCTCTGGCTATCATGGCCATTTGCTGTTCCCCTTCAAGTCGCACCACTCGTTTGCTCAGCATGTTTGTAATCCATTCTATCAGTACCTGTTCCACTCCATGGCGAGAGAGCGCGGTGTTGATGCTGGAGAAGTTTGTTTTATCGAAGGCTCCCTCGATGTCTATGAAGGTGCCCAGGCAGCTTCCCTTCTGGTGAATCGCCTCTTCTATCCGGCTGACCACTAGATGGAGGGCGGATTCTGTGGACTTACCCGAGCTGTATGCATGTTGATTAGTATGAAGTGGGATAGTTTGCAAAGCGCCGTCCCTCAGCTCTCTCTCGCACATTTTTTCCATGGTTTTAAGCAGGAAAGAGGTTAGGCTGAAAGCTCGGTAGGATTTGGCGTCAGTTTAATCACTCTTACCCGGCTTTGGGATGAATATGACCTTCACTTCTCTCCATCCCTTTGGAACGTATCTGAAGGCCAGACACGCTCTCAGTATAGGGACCAGTCTGCGGGCGACTGAGATCCCACCCCACTGGAGTAGGGCAGGAAATATCCCGTCCGGACCAGCCGCCTTGAAAGGATGGAAGCCTTGGATCGCCCACTGGATTTTCTCCAGCGTAACGACTTTTTGTGCATAGCGCCAGTCATTTTCTGACGGTGTTTGGGTTGCCTCAGTCCAGTCGATAGCCTCTGTGAAAGCGCAACCTGGGAAGTGAGTCTCAGTGAGGACGCGCGTTGCTTCTTCTGGTGAGGTGGTAAGTGTGCCATCTGGTTTGCGGAGAGCAGCAGGCCCAGTCGGGTTCTGCCGTGCTAAAACCTTCCTTACCCTGTTTGCCTGTTGGCAGGATTCGATGCTGCTGCAGTATTTACGCCAACCAGTTGAGCTCCTGTATCTGATGCATTTTTTATAGCATTTCTTGGCCGCGTAGTACGCGTCCCAGTCTCTATCAGCACGAGTGTTCATGGCTCTGTTTAGGGCAGACCTTACCTTCCCACGCTTACGTTCCAGCTCCGGTCCCCATCATGGTTGATTCCCTGGTGTAGCGGGCGGGGTGGACTCCGGGCAGGTTGAGCGGAAGCTGTCTACCATTGATTTTGTGAGATGACTTACACCCTCGTCGATCCGCGCCGTGTCCTCGTAGGCCATCTCGTAGTTTTTTGACGCAAGTTTGGTTTCGAGGGTGCGTGTGTAGGCAGCACGGTCTGTGGGGTTTCGCCGTGGCAGTGTTGGTGTCACACAGACCTGTATGTCGAACCGGATCCACCTGTGGTCCGAGCAGGAGGCCTCCTTTGAGACCTGCCAGCCGGTGGTGAGGGCCGCCACCCCCTCCGATGCCAGGGTGAGGTCTATGATTGTTCGACTGCGTCTGTTTACGAAGGTTGGCTCGGAGCCTGTATTTAGTAGGGTTAGGTTAGTTGTAAACAAGTATTCCACAAGCGCCTTACCCCTTGCATTAGGTGTATCCATGCCCCACAGAGGATGATGCGCGTTTGCGTCGGCGCCTATGACGACCTCCAGCCCAGTGCTCTCGCAGTAAGTCACGAGGCGGGCAAGGTCGTGCGGGGGCGGTTCCTCTGCCTCGGGCATGTAAGCGGAGGCGAAGACAACAGCTGTTGTTGTGCCTTCCTGCTGTATCAACATCCTAGCTGCAGAGACGTCCCTGCAACAGAAGTCTGTTAGTGGCTGTGTTTTTATATTATGTGTTGTGTAGATGCACGCCCTTGGCTTATCGTGGTCTGTGCTAACTAGAAGCTTACCGCCAAGGTTGGAGAGTCCTTGTACCTGGCCCGCTCTGACCCACGGCTCCTGGATCAGGACAATGGCCGTGTGTTGAACCTCCAGCCACTTCCGCAGCTGAGCCGTCGCGGTCTGGCTGTGGTGGAGGTTGGCTTGCAGGACTTTACAGGGTAACGAAGGGGACGCCATCGCTGGTCGTTCCTTCCTCGTCTCCTGCCAGCCTCAGCCCGGCGAACAGGTCGCCCGCGCCGAAGTCGTCCCCCTCCAGGTCAGAGGCCGAAGACAGGACGATGTCCTCGATCTCCTCACCCGAGAGGACGGCGCCCACGCTGGCGGCAGTAGGTGCGGCTGGCGCTGCTTCTGCAGGCTCGACCGCGGGTGCCCCCACGGTGTTTGTTGAAGGCGGGGCTGCTACCTCCACCTGTGACCCGGCGCTGGCTTCAGCAGCCGGAAGTCCCTGAGGGACGTCGACAAATTTGCCGTTCCGACCCTGGAATTTTACGTAGACCGCCCCTACTCCAAATGAGAGGCGGCGTCCGGCTTCCATCAGGGTCGGAATTTGGTCCTCAGGGATCCCGACCACCACAAACCATGCGTCGGCCTGTTTGTATGCGCCCCACATCACCCATTCCCTAACGGGGACCCAGGGGTTCTGGTAAAACAGAGTCCGCCCAATGTGGGACGGCTCCGTAAATATCCCCTGCCCGTCAGGGATGGAGATTCCGCATCTCACCCGGCGCTTGATGTCCGCCTGTCTCCTGACTACTAGCGTGGCGCTAGTGATCGGAGGCAGCTCGGAGATCGTCTTCCTCAACCACTCTACGGTGTAGGTGTTCCCACACCACAGTTTTAGGGCTCCGTTGCTGAACACCGGCCTCGCTCTGAAGGTCGGTGGGGAGTCCAATATTAGGGACCAGGCCTCAGCGACTATCTTCCGCTGAATAGCCGCGAGGATCTGCTCCGACACCTCGCTGCTGATGTGCCCCGACCGTTCGCAGGTAACTGCGACATCCAGGTCAGAGCTTGCAGCCTGGGCGTAGCTTCTGGTAGCGTCCCGTCTGGACTGGTCAAGCCGCGGCCGTTTGCGCTCCCCTCGAGGTGTTGAAGTCTCGTTGAGAGCCCGCTTGGCCGCGGCCTGATCACTCTGGCCAGGACGCTGTGCTGCGTGGTCGGCTGGTCCTCTCCCTCCGCTGGCTGCTGGTTGGCTGGGGCCCGGTCGGCTGGTGCCGGCCACGGCCTGCGACTGCTTGCCTGCGGAGAAGTTGACGTTACCGCTGGCCGGTTTTACCCGGCCCGCGGCGTTAGCCCCTGTTTCAAGGGGAGGCATACCTTTCCCCTGTGCCTGCCGCTGCCTCTTGGACGGCCTTTTCCTCCTCTTCGGATTGCCCGTCGAGGGGGCCGGGGCAGCCTGCACTGGTGGTCCAGCGCTGTGCTTGGAGGGACCCCCCCTTCCACCTCTACGCTTGCTGCTTTGCACCTGCCAGGCGAGCGCGAACGTGTCGCCGGCGATGCCTATCCCCACCGGTTGACCAGTGACGGCCACCGGGGGGAGAGCGGTAGGTGGGGGAGGATGTAACAGGGGAGCCCGGCCCGAGGGATTAACCTGCATGGCGGTATCCGCACCTGAAAAAGAAGGGGGAGCGGTACTGGTCCCTAGCAGCGCCGTACTCCTCCTATTCTTATTATGGGACGTTTTGTTCCTGGCAGCGGTTCTCGCCACTGCCGGACCATCATTTGTACTGGAGCCCGCCGTGTTAGCGGCAGAGCATCCGGGTACTTGAGAGGTGCTGCATGCACCCCTTTTGGGAGGATAAATGGCTTTCGCCTCCTCACCAGTGTTCTTGTGTGAGTGTGTGTCGGGTGTGTGAGTTTGTGTGGTTGTGGTGTGTGTGTGAGTTTGTGTGGTTGTTGTGTGTGTGTGAGGTGTGTGTGTGTGTGTAGTGTCGTTTGGTTTTTGGGGTTTTTGGGTATCCATATTTGTGTGTGTCTTAATTCATCTCTCCGGCTTCCCACCCTCCTTGGAGCCCGCACCTGGGAACGTCTCGCTACAAACTAGCTCAATCTTTAGGACTACCTTCGAGATATAGGGGCGTGAGGCTGGCTTACAGTGCGACATCGGGCGCTTGATCAGGTTGACAACGAATCAACCTTCACTTACACCTTCAGCATGACCTTCACCAACTGCTTCAGCCGTCCGAAGACGACCTCCGCAGACCTCCCACCCCTCGCCGTGGCCCTCTGACGGGACACTTTGGCCATTTCCCTACCCTTGGCTATTGGGTAGGGCCACCGTTTCGCTTGAAATCCAGACCAAAGAGGGCGTGTTGCCTCACGGACGCATAACCACCAGCGCCGCTCGGCTCAACCCTCCAGGACTCCTTCATCCCCGCTTACGGCGCTCAACTACGCAGGTCCTAGCGCAGGTGACCAGGTTTACCTACACGACGCCAGCAGTGTTTAGTGGCGGTCGAGCCCACAACCCCTCAGTCACGGAGGGTCATGGTTAGGTTAAAAAGCGCCTGGTGGTTTTTGTTGCGTTTATTTCCTAGGGAATTAGACCAAAAACAGGGCGGCAACCACGTGAAGGTAAACACACCAGACTTGTCTTGAGGATCTACACGACTGTGGCGCTCCCCCTCAAGACCCCGCCACCCTACTGCCTCTGAGGGAAGCAGTAAGGTAGGCCTGCATCTATACTACCAAGCAAAGCGCAAGCAAAGCATGTCGTTGTGCAACCGCAAAAGCATAAATACAAGCCCTCCCCAATCGAATCGGGATTAACGACAAGATAGACAATGGTGCCGATTCTCTTGTCACAAATTTCTCTAAACTAGACTAAAAATCACTAAAATTTAGTTTATTCCTGTCAAACGACGTTTCCTATTCTGAAATTGATTAAAATGACATAACTTAAATCAATTATAGTTTGACAGCACTAAATTATTCAATTTAGTGAAAATGGCAATTTCGCTATTCTGAAATTGACGTTTTTCACCTAAAACTTTGATTGTCAAACTAAATCAGACTATTTTTAATCGAGACTAAAAAGGTGTAGATTAAAATTAGTTGTCATGAACTAAAATTTACAAAGCAGATTTCTCCTCGTTTTTCTTGAAAGTTTGGATGTGTTTGAGTTCAGAATGGAAGCTTATGTGATTGCAGGCGTTGTCGATTTGGCAGAAAGGTAAATTTAGTGTTATTTTATTATGATACAATACGAAATGCATTCATGAAAACTTACAAGGGAAATCCGCCCCTAAGACGACCCACTGACCGGGATTTGCGTATTAAACATCTAATGCACATGCTACATTACATACACTTCTCATAATCAAAGCCACTTCCAGGTTTTGTGTAATAAAATATGTGTCTAATAAGAAATAACTATGTTTTAGAAACTATCAAGCGAGGATTCAATTGGAAAGATAATAAGACTAATCCAACCCATTCAAAATGGTAGAGAAGAAATTCAATAAAAAGACACCTAGATCGGGGACACTTTATTTGGTGGATAAGCTGAATCCTCGTTTGGATGAAGGATTTATCCCCAATCACCTAAAGGTTAGAACTGTTTTGTGTCCTTTATGTATATTATATGTATGCAATAATTCACTTGCTAAAACAAGTTAATTACTGCATACATACAAGGAACTGTAATTCTTACTGAATTACAGTTCCTGGATTTTGTTTTTTGTCATAGTGACTTTTATTATGTGATACTTTACACCTAGTCATTACTTATTAAAGAAATGAGTTAGTGAATAGTATGTGGGGAAAGATCTCAGTGGCTTCGCCGTAGGTCACTAGTATACTTTATACCTATTGGGTATATCTATTAACTAAGTACATATAAAGTTTTATTTATTTTAGGAACAGATACCCACTACAATCATGGCTCATGATTCCCATCATGGTGTCATATATTGAGTGCCACTCAAGGGCAAGAAATGTGGTGGAAATGTGTAATGGGCGCCTAGTGAACAGAACCAGAAAATGCTACAAAAATTATTCTGGCATGTTGCACCCTGTACAATTGGAAACATTTGATTGTAAGTGTTTGATTTGATTTATATGTAATTCTGTTTTATTTGTTTGCAAAATAAGAAATCTAATGAAGTGTATCTTTGCAGATGAAGAAGATATCAATGTCACCGAGCATAGTGAGGAGAGTGCTATTGCGGAGGATACCTGCACAGATTTCCTTGCTGAAGCGAGGAAAAATCAGCAATTACTTGTCAATTCTTTTAATTAAATGAAACATTTTATTTCTTTAATGTTAAAATATTTATTTTCTCCTTAAACCTTAACAAAAAAGAGTAGCGATTTCACAAAATTGAAACCGCATATTTAATACATGTTTCTGGATAACATGCGTTGAATGTCATTGAGATCTGCCCCTGCTGGTCTTCCACTAGTAGCCCTGATGGAATCCCTCGCCTTTCTTGCCTTTGTTTTCACTTTTGTCACCCACACACTCCAAATCTGTTGAAATTAAATAAGTTTAGAATACATGAAAATTATGCAAGTACTTATCCAATCCAGTATAACATTTCATCTCACTGAAACAACTTACATGATTGCCACTGCTCCAATTTGTTCAGCTCGCTACTGACATTGGCCTTAAATCCAATACTTTGGGATCAGCTTGATTTTCTTCTTGTTTTTCCTTTTAGAGTATATACTAGTATAGTGTACACAAGTATACGTTACTTTACTACTACTCGTGAATACAGAGATTAGTTAAACGAATCGAACATCAAAGAGTATTTATTTGTTAATTAATTATGTTAACCGACCACCAAATTAATAATATTATTGACATGTGACATCTGACATGACAAACAAAACAAAGATAGGGCTTTCCTTCCAAACGCCGACGAAAATACCGGTTATTTTCAACTACAAAACCGAACATAATTTTTTAAGATCAAATTTTTATTTATTAACAAGCTTTAATAAACTGAAACTAGACAGAAATAAATAACAGGACAAATCATGCTACCTCATAGATTTTTAAATACGGCAGTTTTGTCGATTATAATAAAATTATAGGTTTTAATCATATTGAAAACCGAAAAGTGTCGCCAAAATGTTGTCATTTCCTATTTCCAACCCTAGCAGGATTATTATGGTCACAGATAATAAAAACTGAAAAATAAATATTTAACAACAATAATGTTTTACGCCGTTACAATTAGTCCCTGTCTTTCATTAATGATCTTTGATAAACAATTTTAAATAATTGTTTGATTTCACTAGGGTTTTTTTTTGCAATTCAGATCATTTCGTTCACTTTCATTCAGTTTTTATTTTAATCTCCGACAAATCTTAATCTATGGTCTATTGAATTTAGCGATTGTCAAACTCGATTTTAATTGTGTCAAATCTAAAATTAAAATTAGAGAATTTTGTTTTCAGAATAACTTACCGAAACCAACTAACTAAAATTAAGAAATTTTAGATTTAGTTTAAGTTAGTTCGGTGTACAAGAGAATCGGCACCAATGACTGGTCTATTCTTTTATCGCACTACGATTAGGATCAACATGCAATGTATTTCACACGAGTGCGTTTTTTGACAGTTTTCCAACATGTGTGCGGGAATGAAAATTGCCACAATCTCACTTGGTGCGGCGCAGCCAAAACCCATCTTATCCAGGTAGAGAGGCAGCGTGTTATACTCAAGATGGGTGCTGATCTCCCCTTCCGCTTTCCAACTAATGAGTTGTACAAAGAATGGGACATCCTTACGGTCAGACAAACCTTTATCCTGCTTACAGTAACTAAAAAGCATTCCCAGCTACAGTTTGACTCAAAATTACTTAAAAATCATCTGTCCCACATAGCATTGCTTTCTTGGTCAATTTCTGAACAAAAAAACTAAATGTCATTCTTCTTAACCTATATCCTAAAACCACCTCTTATTGTCAAAAACAGTTAAAAAAAATCTTAAATTCTTGACTATCTCTCCCGTGGCTGTTTTCCATCTCATACTCGCTCCTGTACACTCCAACACACACTCGAACATAGACTCATACATACACTGCAACATACATTCACACACTTCAACTTACATTCATACTCGTACACGATAATATGATATGATATGATTTTGTCTCATCAAATAGTAATGTTTGTGATCATTCAGTTATGTTCTCTGATAGTATGGGTAGGGGGCTAGGTAAATTAATTAGTAATAACCTGAGTTATTGTACCCAAAACAATTGTATGCCAGGGTCAACCTACAAACAGGTTATGGCATCTGTAACAAAAAGTGTTTGTGATCCTAGTACCACCATTACTATATGTGTTGGGAATAGTTCAAGGGTTAAAAAGGAAGACATCACTAACTATGTTTCAGAGTTGTTAAAGTTAGATTGTAAAAAAGTCATTTTGTGTGCTTTTCCATATTTTGAAAATTTTGGAAACAGAAAAAACAATTATATTCACATGCTAAATAAACACATGCATTTTTTAGTAGGTCACTATAGTGACAAATTTATATTTCTTGATATTAACACTTTTATTGATAAACTTTGATCAACGCGGGGTAAAGTGTATCTACCTATTAGTTGTAGACACAAAATAGCTCGGCTATTAGCTTTTAATATTCACACAGACATAAGTAGTATGTCTAAGTTTTGTTCTATTATTGATACTGCGACTATTAGTACTATTACTAATGAACAGGTGGTGACCTTAAATAAATATAGTATTAGTGCTATTGATGTTTACAAACTTTGTACGGAGGAGAATCCATATGTCACCGTGGAAACTTCTCAATTAGCTCTTAGTTATGATAGGATCATGTTGTCTGGCGATGGATCGGGAGTCTCGGGGCTCTCTCCAGATCTTAATATTAATTTAAACTAGGAAGTGAGACAACAGAAGGTACCATTAACAATATTGTTAATTCTACCAACAGCAAGGTATCTTCTTGCACTCCATTAGGTCGTAAAAAAGAGCCTCAGCAGAACTCTTTAAAATTATTCCACCAAAATATCCAAGGCATTTCTTCCAAATTATTAGAAATTGAATTGTATTTAGAGAAAAGTATGTTTGACATTGTTTGCTTTACTGAACATTGGTTAAAAGATTACCAAATGCTTATTAATTATGAGAATTATATGGTGGGTAGCTGCTTAAACCGTAAATCTATGCTGCGTGGAGGTTCCCTAATATTACTGAAAAATTGTGTTAAATATAAGCAACGTGCTGACATAGTAGGTCTTTCGGTTGAACATTGCGTCGAACTGTCTTGTGTTGAGCTATATAGCATGTAATTGTGTGTGTGTACAGACCCCCAAACTATCAAAACTTTTCCTTATTTGAATCAATAATGGAAGATGTCCTGGCAAAACTTACAACCAGTAATAAATCTACAATTATTTGTGGTGACTTCAACATCAATATTTTAGAAGATAATTCAAATAGCAGTCGGTTATTAAATCTTTTTAAGTCTTTTGACTTGACTAACGTTTTTATAGAACCCACTCGAGTCACGCCTTCTTCTGCTACTTGTATAGATAATGTTTTCTGCGATTGTGAATACTTAGATAGAGCCGTAGTAAATAGTCTGCCGTCTGACCATAGCGGACAAACTGTAACTTTCAGGTGTAATACACCATTGCAAAAAGTTGATATTAAATTTAGACCTATAACTTCTAGTAAATTAAATAGGTACAATATTTCCCTACAGAACAAGTTAAGTGTTATGAGCCATGACGATATTAATATAAATCAATTCTATGATCATTTCTTTTCAATTGTTCACACTGAATTCAATAAAAATTTTGAAAAGAAGACTAAAAGCATTTGCCCTAAATTTATATTTAGTGATTGGGCAACTAGAGGTATCAGAAAAAGTAGGGAAACACTATTTGAGCTTTATGGCCTTAAGCCTTATGTAAACACTGAAACTTTTAACAACTATGTTGCTCAGTATTCAAAAATTTTTAGGAATTCATGCAAGGTTGCCAAAGCCCTGCACATTAGCAACAAGATTAAAACAGCAGAAAATAAAATTAAGACAGTTTGGAAAGTCATAAATAGCGAGACTAACAGGAAGAAAGTACGTAATACTAGCTATACATTAGATACAGTATGTGGTCCTAAAAGCTCCAATCAGGAAGTAGCTCAGGAATTTGTAAATTTCTTCACCAATATACCGTTAAAAACTACGGAGGCTCTAAATTCCTCTTCTGAAGTCTCAATTGGTTTATTAAAAGCGAATGTATCTGGATGCCAGGCTGAATTTAAATTTAAACATATAAACCCGATGACGGTTATTAAAGCTTTCCGGCAAATAAAAATCAAACTGACCGAAGATCTATGGGGAATGTCTATCAAAGTTTGTACTTCCATACTTGAGACGATAGCTCCATACTTAGCTTTAATTTTTAATTTGTGCGTAGACCAAGGAGTTTTCCCTGATTTAATGAAATACAGTAAAGTCATACCGCTTTTCAAATCCGGGGATAGTAAAGATACTAATAATTATAGACCTGTATCCGTGTTGCCAGTTTTTAGTAAGGTGTTCGAAAAGATAATGCTTAATCAAATGCTCAATCATTTCAACACCAACAGAATCTTACACGATCAACAGTATGGCTTCACCAAGGGACGTTGTACAACTGACGCCGGTGTAACCTTATTAAAGCACATATTCATGGCGTGGGAAGAGTCCCAAGACGCGGTAGGAATATTTTGTGACCTCTCCAAAGCATTTGATTGTGTAAATCACGACACATTGCTTTTGAAACTTGAGCATTACGGACTAGGTAAACTTGCACTTAGTTTGGTAAAATCTTATTTAAGTGATAGACTGCAATATGTTCAAATAAATGGTGTTAATTCACAGGGCTTGAAAGTAAAAATGGGGGTTCCGCAAGGCTCAATATTGGGTCCTTTCCTCTTTTTAGTATATATAAATGATCTACCCTATTTACTGAAAAACCAACCTCAAAATATGGTATTATTTGCCGATGACACTTCCTTAATTTTTAAGATAAATAGACGAGCCCAAAATCTAAATGACGTGAATAATGCCTTACTTGAAGTCCATAATTGGTTCACAGCAAACAACTTGGTATTAAATGAAAAAAAAACGAAATGCATAAGATTTGCTTTACCGAATGTTAAAAGTAGTGATTGTGAGATAATATTGAATAAAGAGAAACTCGAATTCGTAGATAAAACGGTTTTCCTGGGGCTTACGCTTGATTCAAGGCTTCAATGGGGTTCTCATTTAACATCTCTTGCGGGGCGCTTAAGTTCAGCAGCATATGCCATTAGAAAAATCCGTCAATTCACTGATGTAGATACCGCTAGACTAGTCTATTTTAGTTACTTCCACAGCATAATGTCTTATGGCATTTTGCTGTGGGGACGGGCTGCTGATATTGAGTCTATATTTATTCTGCAGAAAAGAGCCATCAGAGCCATATACAATCTTCGTAGGCGCGATTCTCTAAGGGAACTGTTTAAGGAAATTAACATCATGACTGTATATTGTCAATACATCTACGAAAACATAATGTACGTCAGAAAAAATCTGCATCTTTTTGGTAAAAGAGGTGACAGACACAATTACAGTACTAGAAATAGAGACCAATTAGTTCAGCCTGGCTTCAGACTCGCTAAAGTAGACTCGTCTTTCATGGGGTACTGTTTGAAATGCTATAATAAAATTCCACAAAGCATTCTTGAACTAAATGAAACCAAATTTAAAACTTGCATTAAACGCACACTGTGTAAGCAAGCATATTACAAATTGGACGATTATATCGCTGATAAAAATGCTTGGCTCAATGCCGGTCCTGCTGCCACAAGGACAGGGGCGCATAAATGGATAGCATTAAATGGTATTGTTGGAGCTGCTGAAGATTGTACAACTATCTTTGCATTGTATAAATTCAATATCTTTAGTATTATATAACCTCATATCCCATATTGTGTGAGTGCCATGTACTAGAATGCTATCATTCGCTGGAAACCTACGTTTTTATTTTTTGACTTGAATGTGCCCTGGCGGTTAAGAGTATGTCATTCTCACTCAAATGTCCCGCTGATGGTGGCGCGTGTGTCGGGTCATTTAGTTCCCTTCAAAATGGTTGAGTTGAATGGTGCTGATACATGCGTCATGTTCGTGAACGGGCGCTGTCGGTTGGGACTGGTCAGCTCTTGGTTGCCACGGCTTTTGTTTTTATTTTTTAATTAATTATTTTACTTTTGAATTGTTTTTGTTAGTTTTAACTATGGACACTTTTATCGTGCACATCTTGCTACATTGTTCTCACATAATGCACCATCTCAACAGGAATGATGTAACTAAGATTTTGTAACAACATTATGATTTAAAAGAGTGTCCATGGAGTTTCTTGCCCGTTCTTCTCCATAGAGATCTACGCTAGGGAATGGGCAACTACAGTACTTTCACAGTTTTTATGTCTTGTGACTGGGACTGTAGCTACATTTAATTATCATCTTTGTTTCGACAATTCAAAAGCGCCTGTAACTGGCCTACTTGAAATAAATGCTTTGATTTTGATTTTGATTTTGATAACACGACAATACACTCTCGTGCAAACCATTACTTCTTAATTTTTTATTTTGCCTTTATTTACTATCTGTTATTATTTTAAAACTTTTTAAAGTAATTGTCTCTTTGTGCTCTTTTAGGTACCATGCAATGTTACACTAGATTGATATTGTTTTGCTGTGGGGGGGCCCTGGTGACCTGTAACACAGGCTTCTTCGAGAGCCTACTTCAGGCACCAGTCTCTTCCAATGGTGGAATATAAGTTTGTAAAAAACATTGTTAATTTTTAAGAACCAATATTGTGAAGAGAGAATAAAGGAATAAATGAAATTCATTGAATCGTAGTGCGATAAGAATCAGTTTTCGAGAAAAATACATATTTCTCAGTAAGCAAACCCACGTGAAAGTTATAACTCGAACCCGGTTTCCAGGACATGGCTGTCACAACCAGACCGTATGTCGCTTCGCAAACAGCCAGCTTTTCTACGAATTTCATTTGCCAATCAAAACGGCTCTGAAAAGGTTTCGTCGAATAAAATATTCGTTCTAAAAATGACGCTATTCATTTTTAGAACGAATATTTTATTATTTTCTGAGTATTGCAAATGATTGAAAATTCCAGGAGTTTGAATATTTATTTTGTTTTTGTCTGGATATTTGTTAGATTGCGTGTTCCATTTTTATAAAACCTACTATAACTTTTAAATCCTCTCTGTAGGTGCTTATCTATAAATTCTTCGTGAATTTCAAGTCAAAGTTAGACAGATTGCCGAGTTCTACGACCGAAATGTAAATCCAGATTTCTTAGAATAATTTAACTCGCACGACAAACTTGTTAAATTATTTATTTTATCTATTAAAACAGTGTCCAGTGTACAAGCATAGGTTAGCCGTGAAGGTATTATTTAGGCCTTTAAATCAAAATATTTTCTTGAAAGTCAATATGTTGTGCTACTAAAGTTAGTGACAGAAACGACGTATCGCTGCAAAACCGACTCCACGTAGTCTTGTCTGCCTAGAGTGTAATTTAGAATCGCGTAGGCGCGGAGGGGCGAGGCAGCCCGCAAGATCGAGGCCCACAGCTGAGGCTGGCCGGCGAAGCCGACCAACTAGCCGGAGCTGCAGTGGAATCAGCGTTTAGACCATCTGCGACGTTAAGCTCGCGTCGGACTGCCGGAGCCGTGACAGATACCTTTTTTTCCGGTATTTTAACTAGTAGGTATTTTATCGTAGATATTATGAACTTAGATGTATTAAATGTTGATATTTTGAACTAAGGCATAATGTCATTCGATATTTTGAATCATTCGAAATTTTAATCACTCGGCATTTCAATCTTCGACGTTTTAAGCGTAAGTATGACAATTTTCGACATTTTGATATAATCGTTATTTAAATTTTCGATGTTTTGAACATTGGTATTATAAGCGTAGGAGTTTTAATCTTCGATATTCAAATATGTACCCCCATAATAACCTTGTGTTCAATACTATTCTGTACTCAACATAAAGAAACCAGGCCCCTTATTCACAACCATTCGATACGTTTCCGTGTCGGTAAGGATCCGTATTCGACTATCTCATTTCCGAACCGAAGAATTGTCAAAACGCTATTCACAGATCCGAACGGATGCGCTTTTTTCTATCTGATTGAGAGAGTGTTTATGGGGAACGCTACAAAATGGTAGTAAATAGATAATCGTGGTAGAAAACTTAAGATAGTAATTAAAATTGGTTTATTTGAATATTTCGTTCTGTTTAATTAGGGAATATACAGCTAGTAACTTAATAGACAGCAACGATACAAAATTATTTTATTATTTTACTAAAATTAACTAAAAAATATCAGTTTTCGAATAAACCTGCTTTGTAAACAGCCGTCTATGAAATTGCCAAAGCAGAAAAATTGTTTTGTTCACTATAGTTTTCTGCTATCTTAAAAGGAAAAAATACTAAGCATTTGACATCAGTTTGTTAACTAAAATCTATAACGAATATTACATTTCTGTAAACACATAGATTTTATGTAAATGCGAATACATCATTAAAATTCGGTCAATAAAACAACTAATAAAACACAAACAACACCAGACAATAATAAAACTTCATTAACTCACTTCAGGCAGTGTTTAAAAAGTTTAGTATTTTTATTTTACTGAAATAAGCTAGAAGTATGGTTTATTTCTTCGTTTAAATTTTGTTCGATATGACTCCCGATAGCAAACAGCTGTCGGAAAGATTCGAGTCTTCCTATTGAATTGAACTGTCAAAAATATTCGTTTTCGGATTTGTGAATAGCGTTTGAAGGACATCTTCGATATCTGAGACGTTCGATTCGGTTCGGAAGCGAGTCGAATGGTTGTGAATAAGGGACCAGGGGCCTAATTTTGCTATTTTAATAAATTCGTCAGTTCAACACGATTCCATGCTCATCCCATTGACATTTTGCTAAAAGTTCGTAATCTGCTAAATTCACAATGGTCGATCATTGGTCGGTCAATGGTCGCGTAAGGAATTTGTGTTTTAATGACATTGACATATTGCCATTATTATAAAACCCGTTAATACAAATGGTTTTCGAAATCTACTACTACCTATTTGAACATTTGTTCATAACAGATTTCATTTTTTTTATATTTTTACACATTTGTAAATATTTACGTGATTTTTATTCTATGACATTTCTTACAATGTAGTGTCAGTTGTTGACCTTTGGAAAATCATAATGACGCCATTATTTAAGTAGATTACCAAACTTGTCAAAACTTGACAAGTTTGACAAGACCATGACAAGACAAGTTAGACTATTCTGACACTATTGTGATAGCAGAATTGAGGCCCTGTTCTTTTGTTATTAATAAGTTGTGGAAAAAAAACACTAGTATGAATAAATAAAACAACCGAAACAATAAATAATGATTTCGTTTTATTTTGTGTGTAGAAATAACCGTAACGAAATTGGTACTCAACGGTTTTTCACTAACTGCTTAGTAATTCTAACAATATTTACATAAGCCACGGGTCGAAAAGTTCAATGAATGAATTCAGTAAAAAGTGTACAAGGAAAATGTTCGATCGTTGGTCCCGCATCGCAGAACTAACGGTTCCCCTCCGCAAATTAAACAGATTACGATAAAAAACATTCAAGGGAAATTCCAAATCAGGCATTTCAATAAGGAAAGAACTTTTATTTTTTGTAATTGTCTTCATAATAATCTTATCCGATCAACGTTACATGAAATTCATCGTAGGCCAGTAAAATTAACGGATAATACATGACATAATATTACACCTTTTTTTCCAATGGGATTTCGTCAAATGACTCCCACTCTGGGCGGAGCGTGAGAGAGTGTCAGACTTTTACTGAATAAAACCCATCCATGTTCTTTCCTCGCCTTTTAATTCCAGGGCCACGGTATCTCTTTCGAACAGTCCCAGGCAGGCATGATGGAAGTACTTCCTACTTCCTTGTGGCATTAAGTCCGCCTATGTACCACTATTGTACATGAAGTTTAAATAAATAAATAAATAAAGACATAATATGTTAGCGTAAAATTAGTCATCTTGTACAAACAATTGGAAATGCCAGTTTGTCGTATATTTCCCGAGAAATCCATCTACGTCGGTGGCAGCACAGAAGCACGATGCAGAAGCAAGGTGTTTAAAGATTACATTATACTTGAATTCAATACCTACTCTCGATGGCTAGGGTTGCTACTATCGGATATACCTACTGAGTGGAAAATAAAATTATGTAATGTTCAAATCCATATTTATTACAAAATAATCGCCTGCTTAATTTCGCTATAGCTGCATGTTTTGAGGTGTAGAATATTGTGCTGCAGAACAAAGGACACAAAGCCCTTTCTAGCCGGTTCAAGCTGATGCCATATCAGTGAGGTCACTTCCTAGAATTGTCTTACCATCACCATTACAAACCTGTGAAAGCGTCAAGGGTGCCCGCGACATTCTAATTTTCTTACGTTTTTTGCAATTTGCAGGCTAGTTCTAGGTTGTATGTTGATGAAAATATCTTTCGCGACTTCAACACGTAGGTATGTAGTTACAACATTGACCTTGAAAAATAATGTCTTTCGCGACTTCAACACGTAGGTATGTAGTTACAATATTGACCTTGAAAAATAATATCTTTCTCGACTTCAACACGTAGGTATGTAGTTACAACATTGACCTTGAAAAATAATAACTTTCGCGACTTCAACACGTAGGTATGTAGTTACAACATTGACCTTGAAAAATAATATCTTTCGCGACTTCAACACGTAGGTATATAGTTACAACGTTGACCTTGAAAAATTCGTTCCTCGATTTTTTGAACTTGGAGGGTTGTATTGGCGATTTCGATGATTATAATTCTGTACTTAACTACATAAGTCATACAGTCGCGAACGATATTTTCATCGACATTAAACCCAGCACTGGCCTGCAAATTTCATGTACTACCCTGAAGTATCAGCCCTAATGAATTTCAGGTAAGTAACACGAAGCAACTACGTCACAAGGTGCACCAACGCGTAGCTATGTGGATAAAAGCTTTCAATCTAATTGTACGACCGGCAAATGGAAGGTATCTCTTTGATGGTCGCTCAGCACGGACAAGAGCGTAATTAGTACAATTGATTCAGTAATAACATTGAGACTGGCTGTTATGGAATATTGTTAAATTTTATTGAGGATTTTTTTTGAATGGTTTTATAGGTATGTAGAAATAAGTACTTATACATTACCTATATACATAGTACATCCTATAAATAGTACACCCACATTTCGAAAACGTAATAAATTGTCATAAGTACCTAGAATGTAGTTTTTGCCAATTTATTGAAACTTCAAAAAATATTTCATAACTGCTGCTGCAATTAATGGCCTCCGTAAGTAATTCTATACTTACTGAAAAATAAAATGTCCGCTATAAAAGTTTTTCATTGATTCGGTGTGACATCGGCACGTAGTAATATTTTCACTGCGTCGGCGATAGTGCATGCACGAGTGAATATACAACGTGTAACAAAAAGGGTATAGTCATATGAAAGGGTGTGCTGTTGACCATCAAACTGAACAACTTGCTCTGTGGGACCACCATCGTAATCGTAAAAAATAATCACCTGTTTCATACATTTGGTCGAGCAAGTATTGGAATTTAGTATGGGGCCGTTGAACATTTTTTCGCGATTACGATGGTGGTTCCATTGAGAAAGATGTTCAGTTAGGATACACATGTATTGCAAGATATATGTAGGCACTTATGTTGCGTGCACATGACGTCATAGTGTGCGTCACGAGACGCCACAGAGGCGCTCAATGATCACACGCTGAATGACATGTCACTACCAGCGTAATATGTCAATTTGCTATCTATTCAAGGAGTGAATTACCTTGCCATAGCCGTAGCATAGGTTAGGTATAACAAAGCTATTTGCGAACATACATGGACTCAATAAGCGCGTTGACGCCGATGAACAAAGGGGCACGTGATTAGTACGTCATACCGTACCTTCTCCACATAGACATTTTAAAGGCTTGGGCACACCAAAAGCAGTTGCAGTGCGGTAGCAGTGCGTCTCCGTTAGAAAATAATGTAGTTATATGAGGGATGACACACTGAACAAACGCGGGCCCGCTGATCCTACCTGCTCCGCCACTGCACCGCGCACGCACTGCTCTTCTACAAAACTTTTGGACGGGAGCAGCGCAGGCGCGGGGCGGTGGCAGCGCGGGCGCGGGGCGGCCGCAGTGAGTACACGTTGTATTACTACGTCCGCCATATTGACTAGTCACACCAAAGTAGTTGCGCGGGACAGACGCAGCGCGGGTCGTAAACGGTTGTGATTTTTTACAACTTTATCATGGAAACGAATGAAAAATTGATTGAGTTGGTGAGGAAATATAAATGTTGATATGATTTAAAGGACCAATATTATAGAAATACGGTTTACAAAATGCGACTATGGGTTCTAATTCCCGGCATAGACGATGGTACTCCCCATATTCTTCTCTTCTCTTATTTACATCGTGAACCCATTTTCTTTTTTTACTTAAAGCTAGAAGCAACAATAGCTCTTCTTCGTCAGAGTCAGAACCGTTCAACATCTTGAAGTGTACTGACTGTGGCTATCGATACGACACACATAACGCAGTTATATAGCAGGCCCGCTTTCAAACTGCTCTCTGACCGCTCATGTTTCTGGTGTGACATCAACCGCGGCGCAACTGACCTGCCCTGCTAAGGTGCTGCGCCTGTCCTGCTTTTGGTGTGCCCAAGCCTTTAAAGTGCCTACACGGTCGTTTTCGAGGAGCTGTTTTTTTTTAATTATCGGTGAAAAAGAATTTATGTGGGGGTGTTCAGAATGTGCTGAAGATGTGAAGATGTGGTACCCGATTGTGCATCGAAATACCTTTCACCGTGGATACCTAATAATATCCACGGTGAAAGATATTTCGATGCACAATCAATTTGGATATACATAAGTATATCCACAGAATAATTCTAGTCCGGGAGGTACCGTCGCATTTTATGTAGTGTTTTTACGCCAATCGGTTGCCATCTTGTTCAATAGATCTCGAATGACTGATAAGTAAACCCAGCATCAGCTGACTCACCCGCGGTGGGTGTAGGTTTGGGAGGTTAGGTAAGGTTAAAAATTAAAAATTAAGTCACAGCAGAAACTTTTTCATAAATAGTTTACATTATAATGACCTTTAAATATCGTCAGCTGCATGGTAGAGGGGGGATTATGCGTCAGCCGCTCGCATGAACTTGTAAATGATACGGGTTTGCAACCTACCACCAAGTTAGAGAGTGTGTAATAGATTGGTTTTTAGTTTTCGGAGTACTATGACTTCATTTTGAATGTATTGTAACAGCTTCCGCCGTAACCTCTTAATCCTACACCCACCGCTACTTGAGCAACTGACAGTTGTTTCACTTATTGGTAATATAAGATTAACCTTCGATAACAATATCAGCCGGCTTACTATGACATTTTATTTGTACCTTCCGGACTATTCAGAAGATAGTAGTAGCGATCGACGCCAAATGTCTCAATGTCGCAAGATTATCGTATTTCCAGCTACCTTCCTATTGAGAATTAAATATAAATCAGGATTTCCCTTGGGATCTTAGAAGCTCAGTTGCCTTGGTAACGAGGAATCAATAAGGCCGACTTACCTTGCCTCGACTTACGCTAAAGGTGAACGCACATTTGTCAGAGCCGAAAGAAGCGAAAAAGGCGAAAGAATCGAATTTTAGATTTTATCATCATCATTATCATTTTAGATTTACATATATGAAATCCTGTCACACACTTATCCGCGTCGAATCGCACGAATAGATGACGTTATACGGATGAGAAAAAAATCTTTCGGAGCGGTCGGTTCTTTCGGCGCGAATAAGTGTGCGTTCACCTCAAAAGTGAAACAAATTAGGATGAATGAACTTAAATCCTTCTAGCTAGACGATACGATCGGGATTTCAAACTAATTGGCTGTTACATTACTGATTTCTTATCGATTTCTCTTGGCTGTTATATTGACTTTGTATAAGTAAACGGTTAGAAGTTGAAGTTATTCCATAGGTAATAATAATGATTGTTCCGCTTTGATATTTACCCTTTTTGCGGTTACCTTTGATCCCTTATACGCGTATTTAGGCTGAATGTGAGTTTAAGTTAAGTTAAGACCTGTCAAATTATAGGCCAATCTCAGTGCCACCATCTATCTCAAAAATACTAGAAAGACTCATAAACTCACGCTTAATTAAATACCTCTCTAACCACAACATTCTGTAGCTGTCTTAGTTTGGGTTTCGGCATAGGGTAGGTCTACTGAGGATGCAGTTTTGGCACTAATTACTTTAATAGTTGACAAGGTGGACAAGGGTGGCAAATGTCTGGCAGTCTTCCTTGACCTCAAAAAAGCATTCGACACAGTATCTGTCCCCGTACTGCTGCACAGGTTCGAAAACATCAGCATAAGGGGGCCCACTCTCGAGCTATTCAAATCCCTGTACAATCGCAAACACATAGTAAAAATAGGAGAGTTTACTAGCTTAGAGGAAACAGTTTCGTACGGCAGGGTATTGTCCTTGGTCCGACATTATTCTTTATTTATATCAACAACCTTTGCAATATGATAATTGACGGAGGTCGCATCTTCTCATATGCGGATGATACCGCCATCGTCTTTGCTGATAAGAATTGGGCAAAAATTAGAAGGGCAGCTGAAACTGGCAGATTGGCTAAATCATAGCCTCCTCACGCTAAATGCCATCAAATCTAACTACATATGCTTCACCAAATATGCAAATCCGTAACCACCACTCGAATTCCAAATGTATGTATTTATGTAGTATTTGTTTTTCACCAGTTTAGTTAATAACTAGCTTCTGCCAGCGGCTTCGCCCGCGTGAAGTTTGATTATTGTCCCATGGAATCTTACTGCCGGGATAAAAAGTATCCTATGTTTTAATCCAGGTTATAAACTATCTGTGTGCAAAATTTCATCCAAATCCGTTCAGTAGTTGTCGCGTGAAAGCGCAACAAACAAACTTACATTCACATTTATTCTCCGAACTGCTAAGCTATCGGGAGTTACACGTGTTATTGTGAGTCAACTATAAAAGATAGACATATGCTGTCTTGGGATATTTTTTATATAATTTTATGTGGAATATTTCCGTTATACATGATTTCTATGTAGCTTTAACCATTAAGGCTGCACACGCGACGGAAGCTAAAAAAACCAAGTAACTTCTCCCGTTTTCCCAACATTTCCTTTCACTGCTCTGCTCCTATTAATGGTAGCGTGATGAAAAGTATACTATTACCTGCTCAGGAGTATGTAGAATAATTGTACCAAGTTTCGTTAAAATCCGTCGAGTAGTTTTTTTTTCTATAAATAACATACAGACAGACAGACAGACAGACAGACAAAAATTTTACTGATTGCATTTTTGGCATCAGTATCGATCACTAATCACCCCCCGATAGTTATTTTGTAAATATATTTCATGTACAGAATTGACCTCTCTACAGATTTATTATAAGTATAGATATAGATATAGATAGATAGCTTCTGCCAGCGGCTTCGCCCGCGTGAAGTTTGATTATTGTCCCATGGAATCTTACTGCCGGGATAAAAAGTATCCTATGTTTTAATCCAGGTTATAAACTATCTGTGTGCAAAACTTCATCCAAATCCGTTCAGTAGTTGTCGCGTGAAAGCGCAACAAACAAAATTACATTCACATTTATTCTCCGAACTGCTAAGCTATCGGGAGTTACACGTGTTATTGTGAGTCAACTATAAAAGATAGACATATGCTGTCTTGGGATATTTTTTATATAATTTTATGTGGAATATTTCCGTTATACATGATTTCTATGTAGCTTTAACCATTAAGGCTGCACACGCGACGGAAGCTAAAAAAACCAAGTAACTTCTCCCGTTTTCCCAACATTTCCTTTCACTGCTCTGCTCCTATTAATGGTAGCGTGATGAAAAGTATACTATTACCTGCTCAGGAGTATGTAGAATAATTGTACCAAGTTTCGTTAAAATCCGTCGAGTAGTTTTTTTTTCTATAAATAACATACAGACAGACAGACAGACAGACAAAAATTTTACTGATTGCATTTTTGGCATCAGTATCGATCACTAATTACCCCCCGATAGTTATTTTGTAAATATATTTCATGTACAGAATTGACCTCTCTACAGATTTATTATAAGTATAGATTAGATTATATATTATTTTATGAAAATAAAATTCCAAATAAAGATCCACTGCTGTACCAACCCCCCAAATCCTGTCTGCTCATGTACAAAGATTGACAAGTTACAATGCGCTAAATACCTGGGCATTATGATTGACCAGCGTTTATCCTGGCACATGCACACTGAATTAACGAACATATCGTTGCATATCTGGACGATAATTCTATAATTTCTGCTTCAGAAAATTGTACCAACATCACCTCACCTATTTTGACTATTACTAGAATTTTATTTGTCATTTGCATTATTATAACTTTATCTCTTTGACATTTATTGAAACTGATTATATCCCCAATTAATATTGACATGCATGTACCTATTTCTTAATATTGATTTTATTACGAATGTGAAAGTTAACATCTATTCTATTTTTGATGAATGGCAATTGAAGCCGATGTCGACTATTCTGCCAATGTCGAAAGTGAACTGGAACAAAAAGTTAACATCATTTTATAAAATTCTACCACTCGAAGATATCTTAAAAGTTGAACTAGTGTTAAAGTACCTAAAGATAATGTTAATTAAAATTATATATGTATTTGTACGCCTCTGGCCAAAACATAGAGGATCTACCAATCTGTAACATCATTATTATAATTTGACCTATGTTAACAAATAAAGCATTCTTATTCTGATTCTGATTAATCATGAAAGGGTCAGGAAATCAATACGGACCTTTAAAAGATTGAGACACGTTGCCTCTAAGAATCTTCTGCAGAAAGTCTACGTATCATTGGCCCAATCGATTATAAAGTACTGTTTGCCATTCAGGGTGGGACAACAAAAATGAAATTTTTAGAACTTGAGAGGGCACAGCGATCTCTCCTTAAGGACGCTGTTACTTTTTTCCACGAATATTAGTGTTTTTCAGGTACCATTTTAATGTGCAAGCTGTCACAAATGTGAAAATTTCATGGTCTTAATTTAAAGATAATATATTAATCTCCAGATAATTATCAGAAAAAATCTATGACGTCATACAAAATTTTCGCACAAATACGTTTTTCCCATCACAAGAATCGCAGAAAATTAAAAAAAAAGGGGTCAGAATAGGTACCATTTTAGGTCATTTTAAAGCATATTTTATCTTAATAATTAATAAGAAATTGCGGTAAATATAGTCCTTTACTGGAAATCCATTTTTTTTTGTATTCAAATCGCAACATTTTCCAATTACTAGCCAAAGTATAAACATTTGGCGAATTCTTCATACATTTTTCACTCGCGGTTCGTCAATCTGCGCTGAGACGCGCTCCTCAACGGACGGGTGTATCGCTCTGTTGCAAAAAATAAATACGATTTTATTACTAAACAATATTGTAGTGTGCATGCGTGTGAGTAGGTACCCCCGGTTGTATAGCGTATTCGGAATGAGTTGAAACTTTTTCCAACGACATTAAAGTAAGTACTTACGAGTTCCTACTTTTATTATTAAAGTGTGGTTTAGAAAATATGTTGGGTAAGATCGGGATTTGTGAAATGGATGGGTGGTGTTAAGCAACTCTTAGTAAGGTTAGGATTTGGATGGGTAAGGCCAAGCTGTTCACGATGAGGTTCGGAAGTGGATGGGGAGGAGAGTTATGATTTTAACTTTTTTTTTTAGGTGTGTATGTACGAATATGGGGACAAAATCAAAAATGGTGCCCATAGAAAACTGGAACGAGCAGACTTCTATAGACTCTGGTCCAAGAAGCGTTGTTGGTACTAGGATACTCGTATCATTTGTCGTGTTTGATGCTTTGCAATTACCGAAGCTCATGGAAATCGCGAAAAAAAAGGGAAAAAAAAATAGTACCTACTTTTTGTAAATCAAATTCTTCATTTCTGATTATTATATCATCAGTATAAGAAGTATAAAGCCCTCAACACTTAATTACTGATAAATATAAGCGTAACCTTCACGACTATAATCCTTAGAGGGGTAAGCACACATGTTCTTCGCACGCCAGATTACACAATTGCCCGCAATAGTTATTACGAGTTGAAAACGATCTGTTTGCTAAATCTTGGAGACGAAATCTTCACGACTGTAATCCTCAGAGGTGTAAGCAGCCATGTTCATCGTACGCCGGATTTCACAATTGGTCGCATTAGTTATAATGAGCTGAAAACGATATATTATCTAGGATTATATTATATATTATATAGGATAGGATTGGATAGGATTCAATTAAATGTTCCATATAATTAATAACAAAATGTTCAATCGGAACCCTTACAGATACGTCATGTCTGACTGTCTGTCTGTCTGTCTGTCCGTATGTCACAGCCACTTTTTTCCGAAACTATAAGAACTATGCTGTTGAAACTTGGTACGTAAATATATTCTGTGAACCGCGTTAAGATTTATACACAAAAATATAAAAAAAAGAATACATTTTTTTTTTCTAAACTCAGAGACACTTCCAAAGTGGTAAAATGTGTCCCCCCCCCCCTTTTAATTCTTGTGACCGGGCGTGTGTTCCGTGCGACACTGAGATGATGATTTTCTTTACGGTAGTCGGCGTCGGTACTGTCTTTTTAGTTTTTGAACATGGGGCAGGTTTTTTTATGTTGGTACCATATTAGGTGTACATATTCTGTTACCCTTAACAGGCGTGATTTTATGTTATGAAAATCGCGAAGAAAAAGATACTATTGATAGGGTCAAGCACCTTCTTTTTTTGCAGTTGGTTGAAAATACTAACCTATTATCACGACAACGGTACTAAGTAATAGTAACCAAACGCATTTTCAAAGGTCCAAGTATGTATTCTTCCGGAGTTAATTTCAATAACATTACAAAATAAAACCAAGGAGCTAAATTATTTAGGTGAAGTATAAAATCGAGCGCTCGGAGTTGTTGAATGTGTGCGTAGTGCGTACGCGTGATGTTGCTGTGTGCGGCATTGAATACCTAAATTTGAGTTCAACGAAAACGGTGCAGCGTCCTTAAGGTTATGCTCTTCAAACCCTATAGATTCCCGACCCAGAGCCTTTATCTAACCACTGACCTTCTGTTTGTAACGAAACTTTACCTGCTCCATCTAATATCGAGGAAGCACAAATCCCTTCCATATGATCCCAAGAAGCCGAGTATGTGGAGTAGAAGAAGCTACTTAGTCGCTCCAACAGTCCCAGTTAACTCTGTTTTTGCCAAGAGACAGTATGCAAGACAATCTTCCCATTTGTACAAACTGTTAAACAAAGAGCTGCTCATCCATCCTCTGAAACTTCGTGACTGTAAAATGGCTGTGGCTGACTGGCTTAAGAGTAAAAGCTACGATGAAATTGAGGCTATGATATTACACATAGTGAATTTTTAAAATGTAGTAAATCTGCAAGCAACTTTACCAAGATTTACTTACGTATTCACTCGTATAATAACGTACTTACTTGAAAGTCTTCCCTTTCAGCGTTCGGAATGTTATTGAATCCATTCCATTCGATATTAAACTCGGAATCTAATATTCTTTCTATTTGAATATTAATATCTGGTAGGTAGGTAACAAGGCTTCTTTCGAGTCGATTCTAGAAAAGACATCAATAAGGTTCCTTTGAAAACCAAGAGTTCTTCGTATTCTTATTAATCTGAAAAAGAACCGTTATATTTACCAATCAAAAGTATTCTGAACAAAACATTGTTTGCCCGGAAACGAGATTTTTTTAAATCAATAAGATAAAGTTGTGTTTGATTCAAAAGACCCCACGCTGTCTTTGCTTCAATGTTTATAAATACGAGTTTTTTATTACACAGACGAAATCAAATAGCCGGGCGGTCATTCCTAGCCATTTCCTAACTAAGTACTTATGTAAAGGTCGGCTTCCAGTTAACCAGATGCAGCTGAATACAGGGCCGGCGGCAGACTCGACATAGATAATGACATTATCGTTAACTTTCGATCGCTAAAATAACAATGAAAAAATTGGTTGCAATAATGATGCTTCCAGGAAACGCAAAACTCCCCGTCTTGCGTTTTCCGGAAGCATCGTTAAGCAACCGATTTTTTCATTTAAACTAAACAGGGTGTTAACTACCTCATTACGAAGCCGTCAACCAAGCATTCTGTACGTCGAACCAAGTAACTTTACGCAAAAATCATTGCTGGGAAACGACTTTTTTTGTTGGGGTGACTATGTTTTCAGTGTTTGTAAGGGTGTTTACACCCTTAATTGTCGTTATCTAAAGGGTGGTGAAGTTGCTTAGTTTGATGTACAGAATGCTTGTTTGTAAACAACCTCACCAGGAAGTCGTCAGGTCCTGTAATACTCAAATACCGGAAGGTTTTCAGAAATTGGCGATTATTCCATAAATCGCTCACTGGAACTTACCACAATTCTACTATGAAACTCCACACTACATCGCACACCTATGTACACCTAAGTATCTTAACATCATCGCCTCGGATCGGGATTTCCTAGAAAAATGGAGATGTGCCGATCGATGGCAGTGCTTACACGTGTACTATGAGTGTAGTATGAATGCCAACGTTGAACGTGAACGTTGGTGTAAAAACACATTGAACGTTGGTCATTGTTTAACTGAAAGTGAACAAAACTAACGAATATGTATCGTCAAATTGTGGCCAATCCTATTTGTTGGTAACGCCTGGCGTACACTGGCGGCTCCGCACGGTAGGGGATCCTTCTGCGGCCCTACATGTACCTACACTGACTTCCTACACATTTTTTTTTCGGATGGGTTACTTATCTTAAAATGACTCCTCTCGCTTGGGAGAGCGGAAGGCAGTCTCAGACTTTTACTGACTAAAACCCATCCACGTTCTTTCCTCGCTCTTTATGTTCGAACAGTCCCGCAGCCTCGGTAGGCTTCGGCCCTTGCGGACCCCTTCCTTATGCTGACATCTCTGTGAGGCGAGAGGTTCTCTCCCTCTTGCGTTCCGCCACCTCTTTCGCTAGCATGACAGCTTCGCAGAAGGAGGTGAGCGCTTCCCATTCCGTCTCGCTCCAGACCATGGATTGAACCAGGGCGGGACGCGAGATGTCCTCCCGCCGATCACCGCTACGAGGACACGGCGGTGCTCCGCCCATGCGGGGCAAAATCCCACCGTGTGCTCCACCATTTTCTCCGGTCGATCCTCGCAATGGAACACAGACTACACTGACGGTATCCTCAGGTACACCGCGACGTTCTCAGGTACACCGAGCGCCGGACCGCCGCGCTGTCTTGTCTCCCAACATGTCAAAGACTGCCGTAAGCGACCCAAGGGATGCCAATGCCGACGCATTCCTAAGCACACCTTGGCATTTTTTTCAATGCTATCGTTATACACATCCCTTCTTCTCTTAAGTTTTATTCTCATTCATCAGTGTGCGCCGAGCCTTAGTTGGATTTATTGCTATCTATCTAAGTACCTCAGTACCTACTCGAGATGAGACGGGAACTGGTAATTACATTCTGTCAGTGTATAATTATACAGGGTGTAAACCACCTCATCACAAAGCCGTTAACCAAGCATTCTGTACATCAAACTAAGTAACTTTACGCAAAAATTATTGCTGGGAAACAACTTTTTTTTTTGAGGTTATAAATCATGTTTTGTGGTAGAACTCAATGTAACGCACTTAAAACATTGTGCTGATGGATGGATTGAATAGTATGGGGGCTGTGGAGGTGTTAAAATCTTAGAAAAAAAACTTGTATTTAAAAAAAAACTTGTTAAAAAGTTGTAACTTTGACCCCCCATATCTCCGTAACTAGAAGGTTCCCAGGTATGGTGTAGAACAAAAAAATGATCGCAATGATGGGGAGAACTAGTGCCTTTCGGCTTCGTGAAGAGGTGTTTTACACCCTATATTCCATTGATTACTTTTGGAAGGCAATACCTAATACCGATTCATGTAAATTGGCTCTAGCGCAAACTATAATTATATTCGCGTATTCCACGAAATCTGAGATATGTATATGTCACCGTAAAATTGACAAATACGTTATATTACAATATAACGTGTTTTTCACTAGCGATATTGTAAAGTCTCGAAAATATTGTCAACTGAACATACGGAAGAATCTCTGCCCCCATAATCGAGACTTGGAGCACCCCCCCGTTAGGTTAGTTAGGTTCCTTTAAACCCAGCACTCGGAAATAGGGGCCCCGCGACGCGAAGCACCGTCGACTACGCTTTTAAGGGGAATATAAAGTGTTTTATGGTTAGGTTATATTAATCGGTATTTTTCAGGAATGGTTCATTATCTTTTCATGAGAGTGGTACTACTGGGCAAGGGGGACCCCTCCTTCCCTCCACACCGCGTGAGTTGACTACCATCGCATGCATTTCACGAAAAATAATGCGTTTTATTGTAAGCAGTATGTTCGTTTGACAATATTTCGAGAGTTTACAATATAACGTATTTGACAATTTTACGGTGACATATATGCCTACTATCCTAAATACATATGTATATGCCTCAACATCTCGGTAAACGCTATAGCATGTTCAAAATTGATGGAGTATTACAGCAAATATTTAATAAAATGAAGCTGTAGTAAGTAATTCGTCGAAAAACGACTGATGTTAAAATATACACATTTGAAATTCTTTAATACTTGTGTGAAGTTGTAAACTTTCTGAGAAATGCATTACCAGACTATTATCTACAAGCGAAGTTCTTTGAAAGAGCGGTTAATAAACTGTCAATGTCAAACCAGAGCAACCTTGACAAGAATTCTGAGAGCGCTATCAGTTTGATTTGATCCATCTTGACCGGTGGCTCTCAAAGTTTCGTCGACGTTTGAGCCAGACAAAGGGGCGCTTACATAATTTTAGCGCAAGACTTCTGCGGAAAACCATACTGTTGACGTTCTATTGTGTTTAAACTATTTTTGCGGCCAGTTAAGATTGCGGCCATTGATACATTTAGGGCTGGTTTTTCAATCGCCAGTTATTTTTGTCGGAGGAATAAGTTTCATAATTTGACAGTTTTTGTATGGACTCTCTGTCAAAAGGTCAGATTTACTCTTCTGATAAAAGTTATCTAGTGATTGAAAAATCAGCCCTTATACACCTACAATTTTTTTTAGTTCTCAATTTTGATATCCAAAACATACAGGCTAAGCCTGTACAAGACTTGAATATCGTGATCTTTAACATTTTTTCTATGAATACCGATACATGGTTCATTTTTTTTATTTGAACATAGAGATATTAGGTAAAGGGCAATGACCGCTATTGCGATATTAACTGGCAGCATCTATAGGCATTTTTACTTTAAGGGGACTACAGGAGCTAAATTAACCACTTTATTTGTAGTGGTTACTGTTAAAATAAAGTTCTAATCAGCTTCCACTACAAAGTGGTTGTTACGTCAGTCACTGCGGGCCGAATAGTGCGAAATGTGTGGTTTCGATCGATTTACAAAAAAAATCTATTGATTGGTTTAAAAAAATAAAAGCTTAATTGCATCATTTAGTCTTTTATTTTTCAAGTCTTTTAATATGTTGCTGGTAGAATTATTTGACAGAAAATCACGATGATCGCATGTATTTTAGTATGGCTATTACTCGTTTTGTTTAGAGATAAATTCGTGATTATTTTTATCGAGTAAAGTAATTAATAATGTTATGTTTTCAAAACATTATCATACTAGCATAATATACATATATCCTGAAGAATATCATATATTTTTCTGGTTTTGTTAATTGCAGTAAATCATATACTTTCAGGCATTATGAATCTCGCATTTAGCTCCAGTAGTCGCCTTAAGTAATGGGTTTAAACAAAATTTTGGAAATAGAGGCATTTGAATGAGGATTAACTTGAATGTTTTTATAGTGGGTATTCTCCTTGATATAAGTTTCAGATTTTCTCATTACTTAAAAGCATCGTCAACGAGACTAAAATAGTTTTACTTGAAGCTCGTGTCGACAGTGGAAAATTGAAATGTTATGACTGTGATGAGCGTGCTGCAGAACTTTGAACGTTCGGCACTAAGTCGAATGTTACAAATTCCCACAGCACGTTATCATCCCATAAGTTCTATACATCTCTTCTTCTACGTTAGTCGCGTTTAGTCGGTAATGTCCGTACTTGTGAATCTATGCTGAATATTATAAAGCAGAAGAGTTTGTTTGTTTGTTTGGTTGTACGCGCTAATCTCAGGAACTATCAGGAATTGAAAAAATATATTTTTGCGTTGGATAGTCCATTTATTGAGGAAGGCTATATAACATCAAGCTACGATTATTAGGAGCGGAGCAGGAATGAAAAATATTGGAAAAACGGGGATTTTTTTTCCTTTCGTTTTTCTCTCATATGTGACGCAGACGAAGTTGCGTGGGTCAGCTAGTGTATAATAAAAGTGTGAAATTGGAAAGTAGCGAAAGTGGCTTATTAATTAAAGTCCTCGACACACCTACCTAACCTGTTGGGAATTACAGGCGTGATATTTAGGTATGTTTCATTATGTACGTAGTTTTTTGCCCAAAATTTTACCGATACAAAAAGTTACTTTCGCACTTAAAACATTAAGTATAGGTACTACTTACCTACTTTAAATTTTCCCACTCATAATCTCAAAAAAAATCCTTAAGGAAATAATATTCACCCAAAAAGATTCTATCACTCGAATAGAAACAGAAACACGTTTTCAACTATCGCGGACACTTTGAGTGCCTCTGGCTTGATAATAAAACGCGTTTTTATGTGATAATACGTAGAAGTATTTTTTTCTATTCACTTCCTAGTATTGATATGTGTTATCGTACGTTGGAATCGCGAGTTTATTTTACAGTCGAGTTGTATCCATGTACATGCCCTATATTCGTAGAATACTTATCTACTTAACACATTTGCATAATATTTCAGAAGTACTGTAAGTACTAGGTTACTAGGTATTCAATTAGTTGATAAGGACTTCTTAAAAAAAAAATTGTGGCATCTGTTGACTCAGGCTATTTAAAGTGCTTTAATATACTTACTCCTGGCTGTGAAGAAGATGGATGAAAAACGATTGCATGTAGCGGAGATGAGAATGTTGAGGTGGATGTGTGGAGTGACAAGAATGGATAAAGTAAGGAAGTAATAATATATTAGAGGAAGTTTGAAAGTGGCACCTGTTACTGAAAAATTGAAAGGAAGTCGTTTGGCTTGGTATGGACATGTAATGAGGACGGATGAAACGCATGTGACTAAAAGAGTGATGGACATTAGTATTGATGGATGGAGAGGGAGAGGAAGGCTAAAGAAAAGATGAATGGATTGTGTAAAGACTGATATGAAAGAGAAAGGACTAAATGATGCCGTGACGTCTGACAGGGGAGAATGGAAGAAGAAAACGTGTTGCGCCGACCCCAAATAAAATGGGACAAGGGCAGGAAGATGAATATACTTACTCCTAAAAACGTTTCGTTCTTCTCAAAAAAAAAAAATAAATTGCTTTTGAGTTGCGACAAACGTTTCCAACAAATCGAAGATTCGTATAATCTCATCGATTGGATGATAAGCACAATAAGACTGGAACTGTCACATGCTGGGCAGTAAGCCACGCTACGAATTTTGCTGACTAATCATTTCACCGTCCCATGACTCCATGACTTGAGGCGAATTGAATAAAGAAGAAAATCATCTGCCTAGCCTTTTCCAACTATGCTGGGCATTGCTGGGGTCGCCTTCCAGTCTAACCGGATGCAGCTGAACACCAGTACCTATTTTACAAAGAGCGACTGCCTATCTGACCTACACAACCCAGCTAAGTACTGGGTAATATGATATCCCTTGGTAAGACTTTTTGGCCCACAGCCGGGACCAACTGTTTAAGATGTGGACGTACACAAAATACACTACACAACATACACTACACAATACACTAACAATAAAGAATAAAGAAGAAAATACGATTACGCTACCTACAAATTCATAGTACCTAGTCACGACAAATCGATATGTTTATTCAATCTGAATAGCAACTCTCACGTGATACCCAAACAAGAAATTCTTAAACAATAGGTGGGAACGAAACTCATACCACGATCTAAAATTTTCCACGAGCATTCCCATGTGACCCTTTTGCAATTTCACACAGATTCGATCCCGCTTGCGGAAACATTCGATTAAAATACGACACACAAAGGCTCAACTCCTCGCGGCGGAACGCTTTGATCGAAACGATATCAAAGGAATAGCAAGAGACGACTGGCAAACAAAATCGAAGGATAGAAAACAATAGACGAAAATAGAGGTGGAAGATGTAGGTAACAAAATCTTTCTTCGGGAAAAAGGACATCATCAGGCTAGACTTTTCCCAACTAGTAGTATCCGGGGATCTTAACTCCAGGGGAGCTTGTAAGTTGCGGGTTGCGGGCCTGTTCGAAAGAGCTACCGCGGCCCCGGAACATAAAGGGCGAGGAAGGAACATGGATGGGTTTTAGTCAGTAAGAGTCTGATACTCCCTCCCGCTCCGTCCAGTGGGAGAAGTCATTTGATGATTTCCCATCGTAAAAAAAAGGGGGAGCTTGTAAACACAGCTTAGCAATAATAGTCATCCTAATCACCAAATTATTTTTAACATACTCCCCAGAAAAAAGAACCATTCCTTTTCAACATACATAATATAATATATATTCAAACAATCACTGTTCGAGCCGACAATGGCTCAGATTCGTAATCTTTTTTCGCGGTATCGGAGGTTTTAATATGGCTCGAAGCCTTCTAACTCCTAATAACGACCAGTCATGTTAGCTGGAAACTTTAGTCGTTGTCTTTCGAGGAACATTCAAGGTAAATCAGTATATTACGTATTAAGTTTCACATTTATTAGTAATTAACCTGTAATAATAATCTAGGTTTACCACGCAACGATTTTATTTTACTGAGAATGATAATAAAGAGCTAAGTGCAAAAGTGGTTTCAATATTACTCCCTACAATTTTGTAATAGAAGAAAATTTAAATATTTTCAATTAAACTAGGTACATTTTGTGCTCATCTGCCTTCTACTGCTTGGCGCGATTGTACGAACGAAGAAATTTCATCGACTACGAATAAAATAACCTAGCTATTCAACTTTCAATACTATAAACGTTTTCTAGGTACAGTAAAGACGGAATTATTGGAAAAATCCTCATGAATTATGCGCTGGTGCCAACTGCCACCCTTCCCCCACGATTTGCCACCCACTTCCAACAAGTTCCAACACGTTTTTTAATCTCCTTATAACAACAATGTTCGATCGCCATACAGTCTGCTAAGCAAGATAAAACGTGCAAATATTAGAACGAGTGTAAATACCAGGTGTATTTTCACGATTCGACCCATCAATTTAGCCTTATACGGGTTACTTGAGCGAGCCCAAAGTTGATTTAGCAATGTGTTTTGCTGAAAATAGGCAGTATCAATCAGCCATAAGAGAGTAATCTTAAGTAATTATAATATTTTATGATGGGCTAGGACTGGGACGCGACTATAAAATAGGAGGGTAGATAAATCATTTCATATAATAATAATCGTTTTGATAGAAGTGCTCAAAGTTTGTCAATGCACTCGAGGCAGGATTGACACGTGTGTTCAAAGCACTGCATTGAGAACCTTAGAAAGTAAGACCGAAGCAAAGACCCGCTTCCGAGGAACCTAACTACTACTACTACCTAACTTGAATTTCCAGTTCCAAGCCGAAGTTACCCACAAGGCCACAACAAAGCCATTGAGCACACAAATCCACCTAAATTCCCTTTGCGTCTGAATTTGCAATCGACAGAATCGCTATACATACCTATTTTGGTCCGTTACATTGAAGCGATGCTGCACCCAAGTAACACAGTCTAGGAGGTTTAAAACAAATCTGTCTACTGGCAGTCTATTCATGGTTAATCTTTAGATAGGAGCTTTTTAAAGATGGTTTCAATAAAGAAAATGTATTCTTATAGAGTTTTTTTTCTCAAGCTCGATTATTTTTAGAGCACTTGTTCTATAGCACCCCTATTTCAAGTATGTCTATAGGTATATTGAATGTTTTAGGATAAAATGCTCTACAAATAGTTAATAAAGCCTAAAGGTACCTAACTTGAAGTAATTTTATAGAAAAGGTGGTATATTTTAAGATAAAACATTCTATTATTTAGCTATTGGTACTCTTATCTTTGTATATTAAGACACTTAAGTCTTGATAAAATACTTTAATAGATATTTTTTAGTTTGTCTAAAAAAGTGATAGTGAAAACGTGTATTTAGTGGTTTTATTCCTAAAAATGTCTTAGTTAAGTGCATTTGTATTAAATATTTGAATTGGATGATTTTATGCAATGGAGACAGTGAAAAAAATTAAAAGGAATGCTTTCGTCGAAAAATCGGCAAATATTAAACAAGAAAAAAAGAAGAAGAAGAGATTCAAGATAATTCAGATTCCGAACTTCCTCCAAAACGCAAGAAATTGTTCTGAGACAGAAGATACAACTGAATTTGAAGTGTCTCCTAGAACATCACAAAATTACGTTAGTGAGCAGTCCGACTCGGATGAAAACAATCCAAATGACGACGACGAAATTCGATCCACTTGCCTCAAAACAGATCTGCGCGCCAGTGGTCAGCAACTCATGCTATAACTCACATAGCCTTGAAGTACTTATTTCAAATAATAAATAATTTTCAACCTGATACTCTACCAAAGGATCCGAGAACATTGCTCCAGACTCCAAGAACGATTGAAATGAAAAAAATTGGTAATAGCGAATACTGGCATCACGGGCTGAAGATTAATCTCACAAGATATTTTCAAAATTTGACAGAGAACAAAATAGTGACAATCGATGTTAACATTGATGGACTACCTACGTACAAAAGGTCGAAAGTTGAATTCTGGCCCATTCTAATCTATACATACCTGCTATTTTACACATTGTCTATAGATAAAACAGAAATATCTTTTATTTACCCTCTTGAATTGATTATTTAAATTGCTCTGCTATTGCATAAAATGGTCTGCCGTTCACAACACATCAAATTACCTATTCACTGATGAACGTCTAGAAATACTGTGAGAAGATAAAAAGGAATACATAGATGACAGTTACTAGGTAATCTTAAACTATTCATAAATCAGTTTATTCTTTCACTAGATAGTTTAGTATGTAGCAAGTGAAATTACTCTTGTCATAGTGCTAGAGCCATACTACAGAAAATTCTCTAGAGTGTTTGTTCTATTAAATTCGTTTTTCTAGTAAATTTTATCTTGACGCCATTTTTATGATCTACTTTTGCTTCAAATGATTTTCGATACATATTCTTATGCTTATTTTTATGTTTTTATTATTAAATGATCTCTAATTAAACATTTAATATGTTTTAAATAACTATATTTCTAATAAAATGAGCATTTTAAGCATTTAAAAGCAATTTAAAAAAAATACTCATTAAAAATAATATTCATATGTGGTAAAAAAAATATTAAATCTTGCATTTACAGCGGGCGCTCTTATTTTAAGAGAGTTTTACATAATATTCGACGATAGAATGCCAATCGCATATAGATTTGCTTGTTTACCCATTATCAACCAGCTAAAACACAAGTAAAATAAGAAATTTGTTACGCCATGATGCAATTCAATTATAAGTTTAAATAACTCTTGTAAGTTCTGCGCCATTATGTGTCGTTGTCTATTACAAATCAAATGTAACTTAAAGTTGATAGTCTTGAGTTAATTTTGGTTAAAAACTTGACGAGTAAAGACTTTTTCAAAGGTCTCAACTTTATCTATAAACTATCTACTAGTAAAAATTGTGGTCTATAAACAGTTTAGTGAGGCACTAGAAAAATCTCTACAGACAATTTGAGAATTTACAACTCTTATCTCTATCTATTCATGTTTTCTTAACTCATTCTTATGAGAACGGATAAGGTTGTGCCCACTTTTACTAAACTGTGTCTATAAGCGTTCTTGCTTGCTACTAGGGAGATATTTCACTCTTATGGTAGACAATTAAATTAAATTCTATTAGATATCTAATAGTCCGTTTATAGATGCGATTGTGTTATTTGGGGCACAAAGGATGTTTCGAATCGGATTACTTACTCAATTAATCCCCTACATACGGCGGTTGCCGGTGTTCGTGAAATTGAAGCGTAACGATTTAACGGTGGATGAATTAGCTACTGGTACTGTAGTGCGTTACTCCTGTGGTGTCATAGCCGCCTGGTGCAGTCAGCAAAAGACTTAGGTAGGTATGCAGGCTAGCAATCTTCTTACGACTATAATAAATGTAAAAGTCTGTAAAGATCAATTTTTGTTATACTTTCACGCAGAAACTACTGAAAGGATTTGGATGAAATTGCAAACAGATTGATTATAACCCTTTTCCATTTATAATACTCGTAGTAGTCCATGTAATGAGGAGGCATCAAACACAAGTGACTAAAAGAGTGATGGACATGTATGAATGTGGGTGGATGGAGAGTGAGAGGAAGGCAAAAGAAAAAAATGATGGATTGTGTTAGATTTATGATAAGAAAGAGAAAGGAGTACATGATGCCGTGACGTCTGACACGTCTGAGAACGGAAGAAGAAAACGTATTGCGCCGGCCCTAAAAGTAGAATGGGCCAAGGACAAGAAAATATGATGAAGGTTGATGTCGGCGGTTATTTTAGATATGCATATACATACAGGGTGTATTTCACCTCATCACAAAGCCGTTAACCAAGCATTCTGTATATCAAACTAAGTAACTTTACGCAAAAAATATTGCTGGGAAACAACTTTTTTTTTTGAGGTAATAAATCGTGTTTTGTGGTATAACTCAATGTAACACACTCAAAACATTGTGCGGATGGATGGATTGAATAGTACGGGGGTCATAGAGATAATTTAAGTAAAAATCATGCGATAAAAAGTGGTATTTAAAAAAAAAACTTGGCAAAATCTTGCAACTTTGACCCCCAATATCTCCGTAACTAGAAGGTTCCCAGGTATAGTGTAGAACAAAATAATGATCAGAATGACGAGGAGAACAAGTGCCTTTCGTATTCGTTAAGAGGTGTTTTACACCCTAAATATAAGTACTAGCCGAGCTTTTGGTGAGCCGCAAGTATAACAAGAAATGTGTAAGTTGGGTTCTCAATTCACATTTAGTCAAACTTCGCGCTACGCTCAAGTTCTAACTCGTGCGGTCGACTGTACGACCCGCGATGTGAAGGCTTATCAGCGTTAACTTTAGGACAGAACATTTTCCGTCATTTAAGTTTGATTTTGCTAAATTTACCTAACTCACATTTATCTTCTAATCACAAAGCCAAATATGAAATACTTAAGAAGTACCTTTATCTTGATGCCACAGACATCAATGCAATAAACAACTGTGTTATCAATGCATTTGTTATCAATAACAGAGAATGATGGGTGTACGATAATTATTGTAAAGTAGCAGGTACCCACAATACACAACTCGATAATTTAATAATACCCCAATTGCTTGACACACTTGCAATCACTCCGGAAGATGTTCACCGAAAAGATAACAGTCTGATTATCTAAAACAGCTGTCAATGTGACATGTTCCTATACAAAAGCTGATTTAACCCATTACCGCCCTCTGTACCTGCACAGGTACAACTACTTAATCGATAAATTATGTATTTTATTTGTGGTAAGTGTTGAAGGTAGTTAGAAATTACAAATCTAGATGACACTAGTTACCACATAATAAATAAAAATAGGCGGTGGCGCGAAAACAAATGTCACTTATTTTGTAATAAAATACGGAGTCCAGACACGACATACAAGGTAAGATTATTTTGTTGGTTTTTATCAAAAATAGCGAAATATTTCAACTTCTTTTTTTATTTTTATGGAGACTATTTATTTGTGTTGGTAATAATAACATAAGAATGAAAGTTTATTACAAAACTTGTAAAGTAGGGTTTGTTTCATTTGTTGTACACAGGCGGGTACAGCGGGCAGATTCGTACTAAAATTTCGTTTTGTTACTTATAAGTTGAAATGGCCAATCGGAACGTATTTACCAGCTATAAGAGACTGGAGGAAGCCTTGGAATCAATTTTGGCTGATGAAAGCAATGATGAAGAGTACGATATGGTATTAGTGCCACCAGATCCGGCTGTGGTGAGTGATGAGGAAGAAGGTAATGAAGATAATTTGGCGGCTTCAAGTTTCCCTAAGGACGTTCCAGGGACTATTGAGGTAGGTCGGCGTCGTCCTGACTACGATGTTTCGGAATGGAGCGACAGTGATGATGAGCCGCTAAGACCTATGCCTGCAAAACGTGCCAAAAAATGTGATGTAGATTTACTTGTATGGAGGAAAACTCAGCCAACCTATAGTTCTACTTATGAAATTACCGATATCGTACAAAAGAGACAAAAATACGTTGTTGAAAGCTTAGCAGACTGCAATCCCGTAATGTTGTTTGAAAAAATATTTGATCATGATGTAATGGATTTGATAACAACTAACAGTGTCTTGTACGCTAATCAAAATAATATGTACTGATACTGACCGGTTACCATGAATTGCCATCAGAACGTGCTTACTGGAGTTTGGATGAAGACCTTGGTGTTCCATTGATTGCTAATTGTATGTCACGCAATAGGTTTTTGGAGATAAAAAGAAATCTTCATTTTGTGGATAACGGACTTATTTACGTCCAACGAAAACTAAGAGCCGTCCGTCATCCTCAGCGGCACTAGGAGGTCGGGACAATAATGGTCATAATCCTGAACGGATGGAAAACCCACTGCGATGTGTTATCTGTCACCAAAGAATTCGCTGGCGTTGCGAAATATGTTTGAAAACGCTATGTGTTGAACGACCTTGTTTCAAACAATTTCACTCCTAAAGCGCCCACTGTACACGGCTGAGTACACCCCTAAAACTTGATATGTAATTTTTTTTTTTTGATTTTATCTTCTTATATAGCATATTTTATCCCTTATGGACTAATAAATAGAAAAACAATAGAAAAATATACTGCAGTTTCATTTTGGGCGTTAATGGGTTAAGATATTCAGAGCATCATCCTTTTGGTGAACAGGGACATTAGAAGGATATTCCTAATCTATTGATTCATAAGTCTGAAAGATTCTACTCTACTGCTCCTCAACGAAATAAATTTCTTACGACTTCGTTCTCAATTTCCTTTTAGCCGAAATGACATGGCTGGACTCGAACCAGACGAGGTCACGAGGCCGGACATGACAAGACAAATTCGGATGGTTCGTAACCCTTGCCTCAACCATACTCTGGCACTCTGAACTCACATTATGCTAATAAGTTCCGCAAATTCCTATGTCTGACTCAATCAATACGTTCTCTCCTGTTAAGAAATAAAATGTGTGAACAATTTCGCAGAAATAATTAGGTATTCAGGCCAAAGGAAATTAGTCATTCAAGCATTTTTCTCTAAGTTTTTTTCTGCATACTTTTTTGTGATGCACCAGTGGAAACATTTACGGTACCTTTTTGTTCTCTGTCTGCAGATTCTGTAAATAACATCCCGAAACTGTTCTTTTTTATACAAGCAACATAACTATATTATGTAAGATGAGATGCTGAAGATGAGATGCTATATTGAAATTTCTAGCGACATAAAGAAAATTATAGCTTTCTAAAACATTTTAAATAATCATCTGCCTAGCCTTTTTCCAACTATGTTGATTGTTGGGGTCGGCTTCCACTCTTCTAGTCTTACCGGATACTGCTGAATACCAGTATTATTTTACATGGAACTGCTCTGGATTGTACACAATGCGAACGCCAGCAGCCTGTATATGTATTATATATATATATATATATATATATATTATTTATTATTTTCAACACAGGCATTTTTATTTTCACGCTTTATACATACTTATTACTAACTTCGTTCGCGTGAATTTCCCGCTTGCAAAATTTCTTATTGCTGCTCCGCTCCTATTGGTCAAAGCGTGATGTTATATAGCCTATAGCCTTCCTCGATAAATGGACTATACAACGCAATAAGATTTTTTAATTCCAGCCGATACTTCCTGAAATTAGCGCATTCAACCAAACAAACAAACTCTTCTGCTTTATAATATTAGTATAGATTTAGGCCAATAGATCTAATTTTAAACAATACAAAGCTGTAAGCATGGATCAAATTATCTACCAAATAGTATAAACGGTCCTCACAATATTACATGCGCACTGCGACATTCTCCACACATTACTACAATACTCCTTGGTAAGACTGCCGTCAGACTCTCGAGCCACTTACTACCTGTAATGCCAGCTACACACGTTACGAAAAATCGTTACAATCGGACGGTACAGTTCAAACTGCGACGCTAAATCTACTGTATGTGTGTATGAGAAAAACTGTACAGTTAGTCTGAACTTTTAGAACACTACCGCACTACGAAACTGTGCAGTTTTCGTAACGTGTGTAGCTGGCATACCGACTGTCAAAAATACAAATGACAGCCGGCCGGGAAATATGACTTCTAATAAACGCGAGCATAACGAAGTACATAAACTAAAGTATAGTGATTACAGCGAAAAGCCTTTCATTTCTTGCATTAAATACTTACAATTTTTTGTTATTGTTATTGTTTTTTTTCAAATAAAAATTAAACACAAATAGAAAAAAAGAAACGAAACTAGTCCTGTAAAACAAAACGAGGCCAAACAAAAGGCAGCATGGTGCTGTAACATTAAAAACGTCACAGCGCTGGTATTCTGATATGGATTCCAACATGCAAAAATTCAAGAGAGTTCTCCCTGAACTTATGTAAAATCTACCTACACAAGTTATTCTGATATAATTAATTTATCTAATCTTTAGATTCTCTGCAACCCCACTACCCACATGAAACAAGAGAGAGCTTGTAATTAATATATGCATCAAAACACGAGCCCGAGGCAACGGCCCCACATCATAGGAAAAACACGAATGCGACACAGTGTAAAGATAACCAGTAAACCAACCATTTTGGGGTAACAAGCGAGCCACACCACAAGCTAGTAAACAAGCGAGCAAGTGAGCCGAGCGAGCATCGTTTCATCTTTTTTCATACTCTTTACAAACTTCGAACTTCCGTTCGCTAACTCGCCAGCTGGCGATGGCGGCGGTGAGCGGGTGTTAGGGTTGTCAACTAAACTTTTTATGAAACTTAGTCATCTCATTATTCCTGAACAGCATGGCTTTGTTCAATCTCGATCTACCAGTACAAACTTAATATTTTTTGCACAATTTTTATTTGAAATTATGGGTTAAAGTACGCAGGTTGATGCTCTGTATACTGATTTTCGAAAGCTTTTCGACAAGATGGACCACGATCTGCTTTTAGACAAAATTGCCTTCAACGGCATTAGATGGAATCTGGTCAGATGATTTGGGTCGTACCAATTCCACAGAACACAGAAAGTTGTCATCAATGGACACGAGTGCGATTACACAGTTGTTGAATCCGGTGTGCTCCAAGGTTCAGTCTTGGGTCCTTTATTGTTTATGTTGTTTATTAACGACATAAAGTCCTGTATATTTAACTGTAAATTCCTCATGTATGTCGATGACATTTGCTATTACAAGATGACATACGAACACTTTCGCAATATTGTCTTCAAATCTTTGAATAAACTTTATCTGTTTACCAAAATGTCATTATTTTTGTTTTATCAAAAATTATACAAGTATTTAATTTCCTTACACACTAAATGGCATACACTTGAATAAAGCCGATTGCATGCGTGATCTTGGAGTACTACTGGATAGTAAGTTACATTTGATATCCATATTGACAACATTATTAAGACCCTTTCAGATGTATGGTTTCATAATGCGGTCTTGTAAAGAATGATACTTTCCTTTTCTTGTACAAAAGTCCGTTCCCAGTTGTAATACGCGATCCCCATTTGGAGCCCATTTTATGAAAAATATAAGCACAGACTAGAAATAGTGCAGAAACAATTTCCATACCAAGATTTCCTATGCGGATCTGATGAAACAATACAACATATTAATCGTGGAGCACAGGCGTACACTGCTGATGGTTATGATGCTGTATGGCATAAGCAACAATAGGTTTAATGGTATGGAACTTAACTCTGAAAAAACTATGTTATGTAGTACCTATAACTGTTGCGAGTGCGAGAAGTGTAGAACAAATGCTGGGGAGAGAGCTCCTCTCCGCCAGTTATTAGAAACGTACAATTGACATTTTATAAATTTGGATATTTTTGCTCTTAATCGGAACATGCTTTAGAATTACTTTTTTGTCATCCTTAATGATGACTGCTTCTTGCTGATGGTATGTTGTGATCCGATTGGTGACTGTAAACTAAACCTGGACGAATAGCGCTGTCGAGAGTTGATTTGTGTGACCTTTCAGGTTTGTTGTATTTTTTTACTGGACCTGTCTGTATACGTCCGTTTTCTTATTTATTTTAAACTAGCCGATGCCCGCGGCTTCGCCCGCGTAAAATTATATACAAAAAAACAAAAACCGTTGCGTAGTTTTAAAGATCTAAGCATACATAGGGACAGACATACGCGGCGGGAGACTTTGATTTATAATATGTAGTGAGATCAATATGATTCCGTGGACAATAGTGTCGGTTAACTTTTTAGACCTAAGCTATTTGTTAATATTGTAACGTGTAACTGTATTTTGTCCCACACATAAATCATATAAAATAAATACGTATAACATTACCAGTTGCGTCGATGTGACAGTCCCGACTTACTCACGAGTAGTCACGAGAAACGAGTTACCTGAAGCATGCTCAGAATTGGTAGAAGCGCTTTGCTTCTAACTCCGATCCCGATCATTTGTTCCTAGTTGAAATACTGTATGCTCTTATATGTCTACTGCGACTGTGCCGGAGATTAATCTGGATATGAAGGCAGGAAATTAAAAAAAAACCGTGTCACATGCACACATCCGCTAGCGGAAATTGGTTCTACGCGATATATTTATATGTATACTTGTATTATATTTGAAAAAATTGTACTACGTCAAACAGACATTAACGACTTTTCTAAGAAGCTGTGTGTTTCTGTATAGGATTGTGACTGTGTGTAGATTGTGACTTTCTATTAATTTCTCTCTAAGTCATCATCTTTATTGTTCTACTTACTGCTGAGTAAGAGCCTCCCTCCTTTGTGCCATTCATCCTAGCATCTGCACTAGAGGCAACATGTTCTTCCCTCTAAGTACATAGCACCCATTAAAGACAGCCATACTTAAAGAAAACTTCTCATAAAAATCTAGACACACACCACCACACCACCACCACCACCACCACCACCACCATCACCACCATCACCACCACCATCGTTAACACACTTTTGGGCGGCGCCGTTTACGGATTTTTTAGCCGCGCATTTTTTTATTCCAAGTTCACCCACAAGCTGATTTCAATTATTATTTTGCCCACAACTTTCTGCGTGGTTGGGAATTCTGTTTTCTGAAAGGTATTGACATACGGTGTCTGGTGGGCCCAGGTCATAAAACTTTATTTTCATCTGCGGTGTTACTATAATTATATAATGCCGTATTTCAACGCCGAGTTTTTGTAAAAAAATCTATGGAAAAAACATCTGAAAATTCTAAATATTCGCATTCATTACGCTTGCGAATTCGACATAAATTCTGGAAAAATAAAAAACAGTGTAAAGCCGACAACTTTGGCAACAAACTGAATTCGGATTGTGACCTCGCTGAGTGAATAGCTCGCGATGTGGGATGAGGACTGTTTTAGGAGTGAAACATAAGCCTAGCTGTCCTAAAACTGCCAGATAAATATATATTTAAAATAAAAAACGTAAAAAAGCGAAGAAATATCTTTAGCATTTTAATTGAAAAATGGCTGCGTCACCCTAACATACGTAAATTGACAATTCCGCATAAAAACTGTCAGTTTCCGACCGACTGAGGAGCTAAATAATAACAGCCACTCGGATCGATCTTTAGGTTAAGCTGCGCTTACCTAGGTTGGTCTGTGGATGGATCCACCAATTGCATACCGAGTTTCCTCCGTGCCTCGGAAAGCACGTTAAGCAGTTGGTCCCGGCTGTCATTTGTAGATCTTTGACAGTCGTTACAGCTGGTACTTAGTCAGTGGCCCAAAAGTCTGACAACCAGTCTTACCAGGGGATACCGTATTTATTACCTAGTAGTACTAACCGGGTTGTGGAAGTCAGATAGGCAGACGTTCCATGTAAAATACTGGTATTCAGCTGCATCTGGCTAGACTGGAAGCCGACCCTAACATAGTTGGGAAAAGGCTAGACAGATAATGATGATGATTTGTCAGTTTCAGACAGTCCGGAATCGCGTACACAACTTATCCCTACTGGTTTGACTGAACCTTAAAGATTTATACAGTACGAACTTATACCCCTAGCATCGCCAGTGTGATCGCCAGGTTATGATAGCTTTATTCGTTTATTAATAATATTCGTTGAACTTGGTTGTTGGAAAATTATACATAAACCATGGAATAAATTGTTTTACATTGTTACGAGCTGGGTATCGATTAAACAACACAATAACTTTATTAATCACAAAACAATTTAAACTTAATCACAAATACACTACTGTTCTCTATTCGCTTAAATATCGCACTTCAAGTTCACTTCGAATCGCTTCGTTGTGTAGCCAAAACAAGACTGACTGTTGCGGGCCTGAGCGGTGCATTTATATTCGCCAACAGACACACAAAAAATAATCAAGAATATTCTAAAAGGTTATAGAACTGCTTCATAAAAAACGCTAACAAAAGAATAGTAGGTAAGTAGGTGCAAGAGTAGTAGGTATAAGCTACATGTGCAAAGCAAACAAATATGAACCGTATGCCCTGGGTGTAGGATCGAAATTATAATGTCTATTTATAAATAGGCCGCGAATTTGTACCTACCTAACTAAAAGTAATAATAATGGAAAGCACTCGAAATTCCAACGTACACATACTGTAATCACGTGCTTACAAAGACAAAACTATTAATGAAGCAAATGTGACTAAATTCCTTGGACTAAACATAGAAAACACTTTAAAATGGAATTCCCAAATTGACAAAGTATGCAGTAAGCTAAACCAACATTCCTATGCTTTGCACATGTTAAGTAAAACGGCCAATCGAGCAACAGTCTTAACGGCGTATCATGGCCTAGTAGCTTCAACATTGAGATACGGAATTATATTTTGGGGCAATGCCACGGGTAAAGATATGGTATTTAAGTGCCAAAAAAGATGCATAAGAGCTATTCATAATTTGCAGACAACAGACAGCTGTAAACCGTTTTTTTAAAAATGCAAAAATATTAACTATGCCGTCGTTATATATCTATGAAACGTCTATGTTCGTGAAAAATAATTTACATAAATTTCCTCGAGTAACTAGTCAGCGCCGCTGTGATCGGTTACAAACAGTCGGATCTAGTACTGCACTATACAGAAACAGTATTTTTGTAATGGCTCCAAAGGTCTATAATAAAATACCAAAATATATAAGAAGTGAAGATAATGTCCGCAAATTCAAGAGTAAATTGCATTCATTCCTAATAGATAAGACATATTACTCTATAGAAGAATTCTTAAATGATAAAATATGACATTACAAGCCCTCTAATATAATTGACTTTATTTTCTTTATTAATAATATATTTCATTGACATTTTCTCCAATATTACAAAATACATTAATAGCTTTCTTTAGAATTTACCGTTGACATGCATGACAAATAAATTATAATTGTTTCATAATTAATTAATAATACCTATTTTGAAATCTCATTATTTGACTTTGTATTGTATAGATCCAGAGTTATTATTACAAATATTTGTACACCAATTTCATTGGTAGGACACAGAGCTCAACTAAAATGTATGAATAAGACCTTATTTTAATACCTGTGTTTCACAAATAAAGATGATTTGATTTGATTTTGATTTGATTTGATTTGCTTTCTCGAATGTTCTAGTAGGTCCGATGTAACAATATTGTGATAACGGGCTGCTACAGAAGTACAGAAACCTATTCTGCGCGTGGCCCGACACGCACTTGGCCGGTTTTTCTATTTATCTGTACTTATAGATTAACACCTGTGTATAAACAAGTACAAGTGTTGACTTGAGTAAAAGTCATTGTTTAAGATACGATTTTTATACTGTAGTACTGAAGTGATACTGAAGTTCAATATTACAGAAAAATCGTACCTACTGAAGCCGCTTCTGACTGCTTGAAGTTAGAAGTTTCAAAAGTAAGTTTTGCTTTGCTTTCTTTGACGGTTCTTACTTCATTTAAATTCTTGTCTATTGGATAAAAAATATCTAGATTTATAAGTAGTTACTTAAACTCAAGTAATTACTTTAACTTGACTACAAAATACAGGTGTAACATTTGGCAGACCGTGGATACTTGTTTTATTAACACTAGCTTTAAATTAACTTCATTACTTTGTGTTAACATGAACGCGAATTTCTTCGAACATATCCTATACTTCGGTAAACCCATATCTATAAACAAGAGAAAGTGATTACTTGAGTAAAAGTAATAACATTTAATTCTGTAGTTTAGTCATTGCTTGAAGTTAGAACTGTCAAAATTTAGAATTCTTTAGCTTTTCTTTCTTTGACGGTCTCTATTACTTACATCGGACTTAAACATAACTGGAGGGGCTTAATTCCTACTATTATTCCTAGTAAGTAGTGTAAGAACACTTCTGTAACCCATTATGTTAAACTTTAAAATGCATAGTTTTCCCCGCTAGAAACTACCCCGTCGTACCGTTTGCACTATTGAGCTGCACCGCTAATTCATAAAATTCGCAAAACAAAATGATATTTATCTTCAGGACAAGATAATCTTAATCATGTCAATGTTGCATGCATATTATTTGTCACTGTCATTCAATGTACTTTATCAGCCAAACGATACAGGTTCCGAGAAACACTATAATTATTACAAAACATGTTTATTTTCATTCAAAGATAAAATTATTTAATTATAAATGTCAGATTACGTAATTTGTCGCTTAATATTCGGAATGTTGTTATCATAACAAAGATTTTAAATGTGAAAGGTTAATTCGCTTAGGTCCACGTTCACCGAAAATATAACGGTCTGATTATCTAAAACAGCGGTTTAAGGGACATCTTCCCCAACAGAAATGTGTTTTAAACAGCTGTTTTTAGATAATCTGACCGTCATCTTTTTGGTGAACATTGATATAATGTCGCGTGCCGTCATTCATGGAAAGGTTAGGGGAGCACCCATATTTGAAATTCTAAGTAATTAGGGTGAGTCTATGTTGCCATTAACTGGACATGAATACAGACTCCAGATTGTTACTGAAAGGTTTCTGAAGGAGACTTTACCCTAACGACCTGAGCATCAAAGCTGGGCCCAAATTCCAGCAATCGATCACAAGAGCAACCAGGCAGGTCAATAACATTACTTACCTAATAAAATTCGTTCGCTTTAAATTAGGTAGTGTGTGGCATAAATTTCCAAACGAATGAATAAACAAATTATAATCTACATAACTGACGGAATATTTACAGTTCCGATAAATTCATGAATAACAAACGAATATTCATAAAGGCCTAAATGTAAATTGGAATACAATCAATATTCATCAAATCCTTTACACTCCTTTATCCTTTTAACTCCAGAATAGTTGCTAGAATAGTAGCTGAAGTGGCAATATTCCGGTCATATAAGCTGTAAAGCCGATGATCGTCGGGGTAGACGTAATTAATGTTCTTGAGTGGAGAGACCACGATTCCACGAATCGCCAAACTTAAGGTAAGACTCCCTCGGGCTCGGTGGAGTGACGATCTTCGCAGGGTGGCTACTGGCTGGTAGCAACTGGGGAATTAGTGGTGGTGGTGGTATCGTCAAGACTTTGCGACGAATAAACATACTTTCTTCTTTTTCTTTTCTTTCTATCTACATCGACCTTGGTAAGAGTGGTTTAACCTTGAAGATCGACCTGATTGGCTGTTATTATAAACACACAAGAAATATAAATACTATAGGTACTTCTGTTAATTTTTTCGCAGTCAATGGTAATAGAGTATAGAACTCGAGAAAATAATAATTTCAATCCTTGTACCACAGAATAGATAATAGTACTAGCTCGTACTTAGGTATCCCTTGTTCCGCTCAGGATTCAACTCTAGAATCCTTCGCTGCTTCTGAGATCCAACTTAGTCCATCGAATATTACCTTTTTTTACTTGTTATTTTCTACTACTTATTTCTTTCTTAGTACCACGTATTTATTATTATTCGCAATTATGTACTAGTAATAAAAAAAACAATAACACTTGCCAAGGTATATTGTGCGGAACCACTTCTAAACAGGGCAAAAAAGTTAACCTAGCACGGAGTTCCGAAACTTATTTTGTTTTGTCCACTTTTTTTTTGCAAAAAAGACGATTTTGTTGTAATTGGAGTACATAATATTACTTACTCATAGTTTGCAGTAAATAAATTGATTCGTTTATTCGAGAAATTAAGACATGTTTCTAATGGATTTTGTGTAATATGATTTCAAATTTGACTTTCATTGCAGTTCATGTACGACATTTAAAAAATATTTTGATGGGCTTGTTTTTTATTGTGTTACATTGCTTTATTGTGTAATGCTAGATATAGGTTTAATTAATATAATATTGAAATGTAAAGTTCCTAATGATCTCAGTAAAATCAATATACAGGGTGTAAACCACCTCGCCGTGGGATCTGGAGGCGATAGTCCTTGCGCGCCTGCATGAGTGGCGCGCGGAGGTACTACGCCGGGGGGAAACTCCGCTGCCGTGGCAAATTACCGCTCAGCGGACTGACCTCCGGCGCGATCTCATGGCGACATGGAGAGAGCGACTGTCGCAACCCCGTGCAGGGCACGCCACGATAGTGGCGGTAAGTCCCCTCTTTGAGGAGTGGCTGGAGAGGCGCCACGGCGTCCTCACCTTCCGCCTGACGCAGGTCCTCACCGGACACGGATGTTTCGGGAGGTACCTGCACCGAATCGGGCGGGAGGAATCGCCCGGGTGTCTCCACTGCGAGGATCGACCGGAGGACACGGTGGAGCACACGGTGGAAGTCTGCCCTGCGTGGGCGGAGCTCCGCCGTGTCCTCGTGGCGGCGATCGGCGGCGGCGACCTCTCGCGTCCGGCCCTGGTTCAATCCATGGTCCGGAGCGAGACGGAATGGGAAGCCGTCGCCTCCTTCTGCGAAGCAGTGATGCTAGCGAAGGAGGTGGCGGAACGAGAGAGGGAGAGATCCTCTCTTCCCGGCCGCCGCGGGAGACGCAACGGGCGTCGGGGGCCACGTTGTGGCTACCGGCCACCGTAGATGCGGGCCTGTGGACGGCTGGCTATGGGCTAGCTAGCCGTCCGGCCGTCTAACGACGACGACAGGCCGTGTCGACGGCGCGTTCGTGTTCCACGCGCGCCTCAAAGAGATGTCAGCAAAGGAGAGGGGCCCGTAAGGGCCGAAGCCTGCCGGGGATGCGGGCCTGTTCGAAAGAGATACCGCGGCCCCGGAACGTAAAAGGCGAGGAAGGAACATGGATGGTTTTTAGTCAGTAAGAGTCTGACACTCCCTCCCGCTCCGCCCAGAGTGGGGGGGGTCATTTGATGATTTCCCATCCTTAAAAAAAAAAAAAAAAAAAGGGTGTAAACCACCTCATCACAAAGCCGTTAACCAAGCATTCTGTACATCAAACTAAGTAACTTTACGCAAAAATTAATTAATTTTTGAGGTTATAAATCATATTTTGTGGTAGAACTCAATGTGTGCTGACGGATGGTCTGAATAGTACGGGGGTCGTGGAGGTGCTTAAAGTCAAAATCTTACAAAATAAACTGGTATTTAAAAAAAAACTTGTCAAAAAATTGTAACTTTGACCCCCCCATGTCTCCGTAACTAGAAGGTTCCCAGGTATGGTGTAGAACAAAAAAATGATTGCAATGATGGGGAGAACCAGTGCCTTTCGGCTTCGTGAAGAGGTACCCTTTATACTCTGCAATATTAGTTTTAAGTTATCTTGCTGCGCTATAACAGGGTCATGTACTCACTAGATTTAAGCTTAACGTGTAAAATTGGTTGTATACATTGTGCATTAAATAAATAAATAAGCACCACACAAATGACGTCATAAATCCAAAATAACATTTATAATGAAAACGTATAGGCCTGTAATTACGAGTATCAGTCATTTACTGAAAATTTTAAATTACCAATTTTCTGAACTTTTAAGAATTCATTCGCAATCGAGGGAATTGTTTTAAATTCTGGATTGTAGAAAGACGTCTTAAACTATTTTTCATAATTTGTTATATGTAGTTCCGAGAAAAATAATTTTGCGCAAATGAGAAATTATTACCCAAGTCTGAGAAAATTTTGTAATACTTTACGAGGGTTACGTTCATTGTGGGGTTTCATCGGATTCTTTGAATAAATCTCAGTATTTCACAAGATTTTTGCCTCAATCTATAAAGATAGGCATTGTTTTCAAGTAAAAAAAAACTGACTACTTATATTTACACAATCTCGCACTTGTATTTACCAAAATAACGTCTCGTCAGCTTATAATTTGCTTTTAAAACCAACCTATTTATCTGCATGCAAACATAACTGAACTTACATCATCACTGCTTAGCCTTTCCCACCTATGTTGGGGTCAGCTTCCACTCTTCCAGTCTTACCGGATGCTGCTGAATACCGTGGCCAACCATCCCTGAATGGTGGGGTATAGTATCCTGCCGGGGCTGCGGGACTGTTCGAAATCGAAAGATCGAAAGAGATATCGTGGCCCCGGAACATAAAGGGCGAGGAAGGAACATGGATGGGTTTTAGTCAGTAAAAGTCTGACACTCCCTCCCGCTCTGGGCGGAGCCATTTGGAGCCAGTTGGAGTCATTTGATGATATATTTGATCATTTGAAAATACATAAAAAAAGAGCCATCAATTTCATTTTTTTTTTATTCGATTTATGGCCTTTCTCGCTTAACGACCACATCGCCCAGTGCAGGAAACAAATTACTTACGATCTATTTAGCACTAACTTACGATCTACTTATTACTAGCTCATATAGTTCTTTTGCTTTCTCGGACACTGGACAAGCAAGGATGTAATTACAAATGCCAACATTAGTTTTATATTGTCCAAAAACACTAACTCTACTATTTTCATTCCGGACTCACTCCATCAGGATTTGAAAAACATCATCACAATTTGGAGACACAACTTTCTTAATTAAATCAATTTCATGTTCCCGACCACTCTCATAGTTCTTTCAAGTTAGTTAAGGTGAAAAAGCCATAAAAGTTATTATTAAGGCGCTTAGACGAGCTAAATTAGAAACTCGATTTGTGGTGGTTCAAACTTCGTTTGAAATGCTGTAAGAATAAAGTTCTAATCAGCTTGCACTACAAAGTGGTTGTTACGTCAGCCACTGCGGGCTAAATATCGCGAAATGAGTGGTTTCGATCGATTTACAAAAAAACTATTGATTGGATTAAAAAACTGAAACAGTATCATGCTAATATATTGCTTGTAGAATTATTTGCCAAAAAATCAGAATGATCGCAAGCATATTAGTTTGTTTTTTATTGTTGGAATGAAAGATATTTTTGGAGATAAGTTCGTGATTTCTTTTTATCGAGCCAAATTAATTGTATTATGTTTTCAAAACAGTAACATGCTAGCATATATCCTGAAAAATATCATATATTTTTCTGGTCTTGTTTAGAGCAGTGAATCATATACTTTAAGTAATTATAAAACTCGCGTATCTTTATAAAAGGAATCTGGTGGAAAACCAAGCAATCGCACACTCTAAAAAATTGAAGCTAACTAAGAGAGTTTTTCTCTTAGTTGACGTTAAATTGAATAAAACTACCATGATATTTTGCATTTCAACGATAGCTGATTAATTACAACAGCAAGTTCATTTGTGATTGAACGAACAATGTAGGTATGTTTATTAATTCTAACATGTGTAATTGTTGATTGCATCACTATTCACTTCTTTGTATGACTTATTCATTTTTAATTAGTTAACATAAACAAATACGTCTGTTGAATCAATTCAGAATAAAATAGTAGAAGCAATCAAATCTAATGATAGTTTCGATAAGTTTTATTTATAAAATCAACAAACATGTCTTATTTGATTTAACTAAGATGTGATAATTGCATCAACTTAAATTTAATGTTACATTCTACTAAAACTAAAACGTTGAATCGACTTTCATATTTGTTGAATTAATCTTTCGATTGATCGTTTTATTCAAGACTCCGCCCTTCCCAATTCCTCCCTACCGGCTACCCCACCACCCCTCTCACCCGCGCGTGAGGCTGAGGCCCGCACGCGCCGCCTAACGGGCTAATCGTCTCTGCAAGCGAGTCAAAACCAGTTTAAATCCAATGCAATAATTTTGAAAAACGAAACGAAACTGGACTTCAGCTGTGCTCCCAGTGCTTCTTTTCTTCGAATCTTTGTAGTATCAAGTAATTTCAGTGTTTAGCAGTGTCGTCAAAGAGTGTTTGGCATAACCGTCGATTAGACTTTACCTACCTACAAGTGCAGTCACAGCTGTGATCCTGTATTTTGACTAGTATTGAAAGTGTAACCTATTGAAATGGAAGACGTTAGCGAACTCCTCAAGACATGGGAGTTAGAGGCTCTAATACCAGTATTCACCCGTAAGTATCTCACATTTATTTTATGGTGATGATTGAAAATGTAATAAACCCGGAGACCCACAATACAGGCCTTATCATCTCTGTCAGATGATGACATCAAAGAGATAATTCCTCTAATAGGTCCCAGGACTCTTTTTATGAGATGCTGGCGGACATGGAAAGCAGAGTTTTCTTCTGTAAATGAAATTTCTCACTTAACTATCTTCTGATTTTTTTTTAGCTAATGTAAACAGACTATAATGTTTAAACCATAAAATTAATTTGCAGACTTTGATGGATTTCTCTTTATTTGTCGTGGACTCCATAGACCCTAAGAACATAATTGTTGTTCCACCATCTACAGACAAGGAAATTTGTGTCAGTCACTAAATCTGATAATCCGTAATATTGTATTTAAGCATTCCCAATTATAATTCATTGAAATTGATACAGTATTGTTTTGGCATGATATCTGTCAGAAAATTCAAAATAAAAGCGTCTTGACTCACACTTTTTTTGTTATGTTCATAATATTTAATAAAGTTATGCATTTTTATTTTCCAGATGCATATAGTCGACTTTGATGCTGCACATGGTATTTACAAAGACAATTTGTATATTCATTTTCCATTATTGAAAATCAAGCTACAGGAACTGTTAAAAAAGGAAAAAACAATTGAACCATTTATCTATGAACTGGTCACTCTTCGCAATTATTGTAAGTATGAAAACACATTTTATTTTTATTTTAATCGATGCTGTTTCTAATACTGGTCAAAATTTCACGAAAAACTAAAGGCTTATGTTTAACTTACCACCAGATATAGTAACAAATAGCAGACAAAAATAGTAAATGATCACCAAAATGAAACTCGCATTTTAATGTAAAATTATAACCAAAGTTTTAACACTTTGCTATCCTATTTAAGTAAAATGACTCCAAGTAAATCTTGAGTAACCCAAAAATAGTAAATTATCACCAAAATTAAACCAACATTTTAAAGTAAAATTATAACCAAAGTTTTTAAATTCTGCTATCCTATATAAGCAAAATGAGTCCAAATAAATCATTCTTATCCCAAAAGTAGTAAATGATCACCAAAAGTAGTAAATGATCACCAAAATTATACCAGCGTTTGAAGATAAAATTATAATCAAAGTTTTTACATCTTGCTATCCTGTTTAAGTAAACTGACTCCAAAAAAAAAACATTATTTTTATGTGCCATAATAATTATTAGACATAATATTTAAATGGCATAACAAGTATTAGACAAACTTATTTATTCTGTGCATGGTTTTTTTTTCTGTGCATGGTTGATGGTGGGCTAGGTCGACGGAGCCCCGCTTCGCGGGGCTCCTACTTCTGTGTGGTTTATAAAAAAATAACCACGAAGGGGATGGCGGGGTCTATTCGCTCGCTTTGCTCGCTCACACGACCCCGCCATCCCCTTCTAACCTAACCTGTCCGAGTCGGGGTGCCCTAAAGTCCCAATTGCAACCAATTTCTCTTGATATAAACAACCGTTACACACCCAATGTCGATGGCAAATTATGTTATGGCATATCATAATTGTGGCATGTGATAATTAGGGCTTACAATTATTATGACAAACGATGTTATGGTAAGTGACTTTATGGGAAACAATGATTCTGGCACGTGACTAATATGGCAAATGAGAGTAGGGCAAATGAGTATTATGTCGTATGATATTATGGCTGTTGACTATTATGGCAAATGATATTAGGGCAAATAAAATTCGGGTAAACGGCGGTATACCCTGGGGATCGTGTCCGGGCGAGCGCAGCGGCGGCGGCGTTTGCGGTGCGGTGCGGGAGGGGATTGCAAGCCGGAGACATAACTATCATAATACTTTATTTGATAATATGCCTACATTTTATGGCAATCACAGTGATTTATTTAGGCAAAAATAATACATTAATTTGGTCGTCAAGATTTGGTGATCATTTACTAAATTTGGTGGTCGAATACAATTTAAAGTGGAGTCGTGACTAAAATAGCTGGTACTATTGTATTTTTAGACTTTATTTTTCTGGTGTTAAGTAGATATTTTTGGTTACAAAACTAAGGGTATCAAAGCATTTTATGGTGGTCATTATATTTATCCCCAAAACTAAATATAGTCTCCGAAGACCATTTTCGTGTAGCTACAACGGTTACTTACTGTCCCGCTGAAAGTATTTTTTTTTGCAATTTTCTCTCTACTCTTTGAGTACTCCAACTTGGGTTGGTCTAGAAGAACTTTTTGATCAGTATGAGAAACAGGATCGATTGTTACAAAAAAAATGTTTTGTGAAAAATGGCAATTTTCTTGCTAACATTACATTTTACATTTTTTTAATCTGTGAACTGGGATCATAAATTTGGATGCGTTGCAATGCATTTTTCTACCTACCTACCTACTACTACTACCTACCTACTACTACTACCTACCTACTACTACCTACCTACTACTACCTACCTACTACTACCTACCTACTACTACCTACCTACTACTACCTACCTACTACTACCTACCTACTACTACCTACCTACTACTACCTACCTACTACTACCTACCTACTACTACCTACCTACTACTACCTACCTACTACCTACCTACCTACTACTAACTACCTACTACTACCTACCTACCTACTACTACCTACCTACTACTACCTACCTACTACTACCTACCTACTACTACCTACCTACTACTACCTACCTATTTCTCACCTTTTAAACCTTCCCTGGACTTCCACAAATAATTCAAAACCAAAATGAACCAAATCGGTCCAGCCGTTCTCGAGTTTTAGCGAGACTAACGACCAGCAATTGATTTTTATACTTGTCACCGTAAAATTGTCAAACACGTTATATTGTAATCTCTCTAGCGATATTGTAATCTCTCGAAATATTGTCAAACGAACATACTGCTTACAATAAAACGCATTATTTTTCGAAATGCATTGCATGCGGGGCCCCGCATATTTCCGAGTGCAGGATTTAAAGGAACCTAACTAACCTAACGGGGGGGTGCCCCAGTCCCGATTATGGGGGCAGAGATACTTCCATATGTTCAGTTGACAATATTTCGAGAGTTTACAATATCGCTAGAGAGAAACACGTTATATTGTAATATACCGTGTTTGACAATTTTACGATGACATAGACATACATATAGATAGATTATAATGAAATGTTGTTGCTTACTTCTTCTTTATTTTTTTCAGCATCTAATGAAGATTCATCTTTAGCCGGATTTCTATGTATACCGTTTTTATTAAACACTGTGGCAGTTAAACAAAAGAAGAAACGCAGTTCGGATGCAGGTCAAAGCTGGAAACCAAGTAAAGTTGAAGCCCGGGAAGGCTTTATAAAGCACGTGAAATCTAGTGCAGAAATCCGTCAAGCAATAGAACTCCGCCTTTCAACCCTTCTCCAAAAAGGAGCGCCATCCCAACTTTATATTATAGTAGTGGGTGAGTCACTAGATAAAATAAATACTTTCCTTATTGTTGCGAATAGATCGGTCATCTATGAGAGATTGTCTGTAATGCACGCAGTTGATACGTGTTAAGTAGGTAATGGAAGAAAATATGTAACCCTGCGATGTACTATTTAAGCATTCCATGAATATATTTTATTGTTTGTAATTATATTTTTGTTTCATTTTGTCCAAATTTTTGTAGGTACCTAACATGTCAGCTACTTAAAAAAAAATTGTTAGACAAAATAGTTACACAATCGTATTTTGGGACTACAGAAAAAACGATCATGTTTTAATATCATACTTTTAATAATAAATTGCTCTCAACAGATAGCATTCTAGGTATGATCTTGAGGTGCTAGGTTCATTAATTGGATCAGCACTTCAAGTGCGTAATTTAAGACCACTCAGTGCGATTTATAAATACAACCCTTAACCCCGATATCTGAGATGCCGGTAAAATTTTGATAAATGTTAAATCTCATGTCAAGTGTTGTGATTGGTTGTCATTTTGATCATCGTTAAAATTAACCAATCACAAGAGGTGATAGAAGTATATCACATAGGTACCTATATTAAAATTTGACCGGGATTTTAGAAACCAGGGGTAAGTGTTGTATTTATGACACGAGTGCTCTTAAATACGCATTGAAGTGCTGACCCAATTAATAGATTGGTATTAGTTAATGAGACAAAGTGTCTCAGTACATTCGATTATGAGTAACTTTGTTGGCATAATAATGTTTCATAATAGTAACTAACAAGATTAGTAGCTTATTCAAATAAACAAATTTATTGGTATGAATAATAAGAGATTTAAATTGAACAAGGTCATAGTTGAATTGATTAAGGGTAAATAGTCTAATAATATTTAAAATAATTAAAATAACCAAGGTCTTAGTCAGGTTTACGAAAATGAATTAGTTAAAACGACCAAGTTCTGAGTCTATTCTAAAAAGATGAATTAGTTACAATGACCAAGTTCTTAGTCGAACCTAAGAAGATGAATTAGTTATAATGACCAAGTTCTTAGTCGAATCTAAAAATATGAATTTGTTGCAATGACCAAGACCTTAGTCAAATTTATTAATGATAAGTAGTTATAGTAGTCATTTTCATATTTATATTGACCAAGATTAAAGATGAATTTATTAAGTTGAATTCGTCATATTGGTCATTTTCATGTTGACTTTGACTAAGGTTCTAATTGTTCTAGTTAAGAAGCAGATAGTAAGAGCAATAAAAATCACCTTATTTGATTTATCTAACGTCTTGTTAGGCTCGTATGGAATCAAGATGCTTGATTGAAATAATCACAATCTTGTTAGGAGCAATAAATTTTTTTTTAGAGTGCATTCAAGACGGATGCGATTTACAAGTCTTTCAAATTGTCATTGACTTGACCACCGGATTTTTTTCAGTAGCATTCGTGATGATTTGTATTCGGTTTATGGCGGCACGTTCCCTGTTACCTACATGAGAGTCGTCTCAAACATAACTGGCGAAATATGAGTAAAACTAGCTGACCCACGCAACTTCGTCTGCGTCACAAAAGCATCTCCGATTTTGCTACATTTGTCCTTCCTGCTCCGCTCCTAATGGTCGTAGCGTGATGTTATATAGCCTAAAGCCTTCCTCGATAAATGGACTATCCAACACAAAAATAATTATTCAATTTGAACCAGTAATTCCTGAGATTAGCGCGTTCAACCAAACAAACAAAAAAACTCTTCTGATTTATAATATTAGTAAAGATGTAGGAACACCACTGCCTACCCGCTTGTACTATAAGCAATTCATTCGTTTTGTAGAAAGAGAAAACCTTATTAGACGGAACAATTTAAGGAAAACGTTTTCTTATATAATTTTCAAGGAAAGGCTCTTCAGATTGGAGATGAAAGCGAGTAAACCCGCTATGTGATTAAAACCAAATTGTTATCACAGAAACAAGCTTTAAATAAAGTAGACAAAGATAAAAGTACCATTAAAGGAATTGAGGTTTCCTTTTTGTGCTAAAATAAACCGTGCTCCCACCTACCAATTAATCTCCATTTGTTTTAAGTTAATTGAAAACATAATCAACAATCATATAATAGATTTGGCGTTCCTCGGAATTCATTATCAGAGTCAATAAAGAGAACAAGATTGAATGGACCATTCCGAGAACCAGCAGTCATGATAAGATTATATACTAGGTACTTATTTCATATACTTATATACCAGTAATACCAAGTATTATGCCAATATATTGACACTTCCCCGAAACAATATCATCGCGTTAATGGACGAGTGGCCGATGTGATCTCCTCTTCGGACATAAAAACGAATATTCATTATGATTGTACTCAATTACGTCATGGCTTCATGAGATACTGAAATGTTATTAAGTTAATGCTATAGTTCCAAGAAATTAAAATATCAAGAGATAAACATGGGAATTTAAACATTTTATAGATTGGTTGAGCAGAAATATGGTTTCCGATGATTATATTTCATTTTTATTGCGTCTTTCGTGTTGGCACGAGCTACTTAGATAAGCCACCAATATAATCTAAAAACAAACTTCATATCATTGTTTGATCAGATAACACTCATAACAATGCATTTCGAACAACTTTTCAGGTTGCGGCGACCTTCTCATAAGACAAGGTCTATCTTGAATTCAGATAGCTATAGCAGATTTTCTTTTACCTTCGTATAGCTGATCCTTGGCGATAGGTACATGGAGATAGATTGAGGTGGATCAACATTATTTTGAAGAGCACTATTGCACGTATGCTTCTTCAATGCAAATAAAAATATTTTTATTCATGTATTTGTCTACCTACCTGTCTTTACTCGTCTGGCCCAGTTAGTGTGACATAATTAATACTTCCATTATTTGGGCAAAGTCGACAAATGAAACCTCACGACTCACGACTTCACGAGTTTCAATTCTGGCTTCAATTTTCGGCATGAATCAGGAAAATACAATCTGTTATCGCAGATTTCATAACAGATGGTACACCACGTTACATGATACGTTTTTTATTGTATCTAAGCAAATAATATGGGTGATAATGACGTCATCTATCAAGCGAGCCGCGCCGTCTATCCTTCTGCAGATCCAATGACGTAGACAACTCAACTGTCATATGTAAACGTTAGAAGGTAAAATATGCAAATCAAATATCTATGTGACGTCATGACACTGAGTCTGACACAGTGTATTACTCATAACTGCAATTTTAATTCGAAAATCTTAAGAGCGTAGACGGGCTGCGCGGGAATTGAAAAATAGGTATTTGAAGAAACTATTGCCGTCTCCCTCGCCTCTCGTCTCGTAGAGTGCGATAGAGACAACTGCAGCTAAGAACGATTTTACCTACAAAAATCCTTGACTGATCGACGTTTCGTATTCTCCTGTTTTCTCCTCGAAACCTAAGCCAATTAAATTATATTTGGTATCAAAATTTAAAGGAAGAATAGATCTATGCCCCTATTACTTGTTTTTATTTTAAAAACTTTTCAATTTTCTTTGGTAGTCGTCTGATTACGTAGGTAAAAACGGGGTATTTTTTTAGGTTTTTGGTAACTCATATTTATTTTTTAAATATTTTTTTTGAAAAAAAAAAATGACAGGGGCATGCCTTCAAAAGACCTAGATTTTTATAAATAAAAACGATTACTCTAGAGGCATTATCCAGGAAGAGAATAGGGGAATACATTTGTATGGAAAAATGCAGCCCGTCTACGCTCTTAACGGTAAAACTACTGAGGTAAGTTATGTAGGTAGGTAACAGGGTTTTAATGAGGAAATTTGACTCGCATGTGACAAAAAGAGTGATGAATATAAATGTTGATGGACGGAAGGGAGAGGAAGAACAAGGAAACGACGGATGGATGGATCGTGTGAAGAATGATGTGTGCGTGTTGCGCAGACCCCAAGTATCATGGTACAAGAGCAGGAAGATAGTGATGTCTTCCCTCATATCTAAAGGAAAATATTCAGTCTAGTGACTCTAGGGCTAAGACGAAACGGGAAAAGGATGGGTTTTAGTCAGTAAAAGTCTAACACTGCCTTCCGTTCGAAAATGAAAAAAAAAAAGAAGGTGAATGTGGTGTTCACTCCGACGCTAGTTAGGGTTTGGAGTAAAGCCACCAGCAAGCAGCAGCAGCAGCAGCAACCAGGCAGCAGCAGCGATCAGGGTGGTGTCAGGGTTGTACAATAAAACACAGTTTCCAATATTACTGGGTTAGGCGTGCTGTCGCTAGGACTGCTTGTACTAGACTAGACTGAGCGCGGCGCATCGCCCCGCGCTCCCTCCAACGCGCATCCCCCACCACAGCACGCATAACTCATTTATTAAACGTCACAGTGGAGAATGAATACTAACTATACCGGGCATAACCGGGTGAAAGGAACACCACCTCTGCCGTATAAACGTTTGCCAATAAAAGTATACATATAAATTTTACAAAAAAAACAAGACCATTTCTTCAAAAAATTACGGGGTGTTACGCGGAATACGTGATAATCATCAATATCATAAATCGGGTGGTACGAACCACCAAATGTATGGTTGATTGATTGATAATTGCATCACCCTAAAGTAGACTGGCAAAAAATGCCTTTGTACATTATGTGCATCAAGTTTTGATAAAAAAATAAATGATGAGGATGAGGATGCCAGTTAAAAAATAATTTAGGTATTTCGGGTAATCTTCGGAACTATTGATCCAATTTCAAAAAAATATTTCACTAACGGGAAACTACATTATCCCACGCTAGTATTACCTATATTATCTGTGCCAGAGTGCACATTTCAAACGGTTCCGTGGTTTAATATTCTAACGTGTTACAGGAACAGAGCCGCGAGCCAAAAGCTAAAAAAATAGCTATAGAATGTAAGCAATTTTAATTTAAATAATATATTCCAAAATGAATTTCAGTAACTGCCGGCATTTGAAAGTGTTATAAGTTCGAAATTTGATTATTAACAACAATTGGGTTCAATAAAACTTGATAAATTGTTTAAATATTATTTAATGATGAAATATTTATAAAATAACGTAAATTAAATTTAAAAAACCATTAGAACGATATGTTCAGAAAACAGTTCCGAGTAAGAATTAATCTCGGGCTTAAAAATTGGTGCGCTTCCCCTCTCTTTAGTAAAGTAGACACAGAGCTGTTGAGTAAATCGAATATGTTTTTTAGATTTAGGTCCAGTTTCACCGGTTACGGATAAAGTGTCGGTTAGCCTATTAGGAACTTATCTGCCAGATAAACTAACACTTTTGGTTTCGGATAGCGATATCTGGTAGATAAAGTATTGGTTAAGTTATCAGCGGAAGTTATCATCTACATTATAGTACCTACATTTTAAGTGGGAAGAGTTTGTTTTTGCATTTGAGGAGGTACCAGCGGTAAGGAACCAAGCACAGCAATATCAAATGCCCACGTGTATCGAACCCTGCCGGGATCGCGGGGTCATCTACCAGGTAACCATGACCCCCGGGCGTAAAGGGCTATTGAAGTAACACCGTGGATTTTAGTACAGGCCTCTTTGATTAGTTCACCACGTTAAAAAAAAAGTGTATCTTAATCATAGTGCAGTCGGTGACCTTTGTTTGATTAATTGACTTAGTTTTTTGTCACCTACTTCTGAAGCTAAAGTTATTTTTTACTTTTGTGTGTTTTTTGGAGTGGGTTTTATTTTTTGCAAAAAAGTTTTTATTTTTCACTTTTTAGTGGTTCACTTGTGCTTACCCCTTCACAGCGTAGCGGCGTGATGTTATGTTATGAACTGGTGTAAACATTAATAGATAGACATGAGATTTCAGCAATCCCTGTCTATTTGCTATCATTTATTGAAGAGTTCCGTTGCCTATCTCCGAAGTTCTTCATCAGATTTTCATCAAATTGATATGAAACCACTTTAAAAAAGTATTCTTTCAAAATCTACCAAAATCACATCTAGTATGCCTATAAAATTTGAAGAGTTCTCTCAATTTCTTCAAGATCCCATCATCAGATCACGACTTGATGACTATGGGACCACCTGGAAAGTATACCCTTTCAAACAAAAAAAGAATAATTCAAATCGCTCCAGCCATCTTCGAGTAATCGGGGAACATACATAAAAAAAAATAAAGGTTCCGGCGAATTGAGAACCTCCTCCTTTTTGAAGTCGGTTAAAAAACGAAACTAATAAACTTTCGCAGTTCGAAACAAACAAAAGCGTCCAAAACAAACTCTATCAAACACAAAACAATTGACACTTGCGTTTCGTTCCTATACGCACATTTGGAATTAAAACATGTCGTTAAACATAGGAATCTTACGAATTTCGGTCTATAATGATAAAATTATACTTCAAAATGTAAAAAAAGTTTACTTGGATTATTTTGAACAAAAATTATTTCGTTGATTTAGTTTTCAAAATGTTTTCAAATGAAAATATTTTACGTAGTAGTATCGAAACGCAAAGAAGCGACGTTGCCTTTCCGCTTGTTATTAAGTGGCCAGTATCTTATCTACCGGATAAATTATCAGGAAGTTTGACACGGTGAAACAGAAAAAAGTTATAACCAGCCTTTAAGTGGTAGATAGTATTAAGGTCCATGTTCACCAAGAAGATGACAGTCTGATTATCTAAAACAGCTGTTTAAAACGCATTTTTGTATGGGAACATGTCACAGTGACAGCTGTTTTTAGATAATCAGATTGTTATCTTTTCGGTGAACATGGACCTTAGATAACTAACCGACACTTTATCCGCAACCGGTGAAACTGGCCCTTAGTATCTTTAAAAAATAAAGTGTTTATCCAAGTCTTACTCTGTTTCCTTTCAAAAAGCATCCTAATACTTAGATAATAATATGGATCTTGATTCTTAAATTTTGATAGATAGGCGTAGGAAGATACATTTCTTTATATTAAAACCGTATAAGTACACGTCATAGTTCGTGGAAAAAGTGACAAAGTTAGTATTATCATTATATGATAGGTTATATCGAAAGATACATAGATTGCTAAAACATATCCAACATAGGACAAATCTTTCCTCTTTATAAAATTAGTATAGATTTCCGTTGAGCATCCCACCAGTGATGCCAGAGCGACATATTTCTAAACATAAGCATTCTCATAGGCACAACTTACTAATATGGATTTATTTCCAAACCATCACATGTTTTTTTTATTACTTTATCTGAAGACAGATAGACATAGAGATTTAACAAAAAAATTGATCGAATACGCTTGAAAGCTCTGTAAACAATAAGAATTTTCATCCAAGAGGAAGGATTCCAATTCCTATAAGTAAATACATATACCTAAATTAAAGGTAAGTAAATAGACTCGAGAGCCAAATAACAATAAAATTCCAATGCAATACAATACGGACAATATTTCTTAGAACTTTACCATTGTCCGTTCAATATGGAATCATGCCAAACGTTCGCCAAACCACAATAATTATTATTGTCCCTCGAAGCACGGTGTTTCTGCTTACACCATAAAAAACATTATTACTATAATTATTTTACATACAATATGCATTACGTAACACTAACAATAGACAATTGTTGCTGAGCACTTACATAACTTTAGTACATACAGCGACAGTACTAATTGGGTTGTAGATAGGGTTGCCAGGTGTCCCGATTTGCGCGGGACGTCCCGATTTTCAGGGGTCTGAGAACGCGTCCCGATTTGCACCTGATCGGGACGCTAAATGTCCCGATAAATCGATAGCTAAATTTATTATTTTTATGTAATTATGCTTTAAATCAGTTGCATTCGCATCACTATGTCAAGTGCGAAAAGGTAACTCTTCTCATCAAGGTACGCATCATTAATTGTTCTTTGACATGGATTACCTAACTCTATGAAAAAAAAATAGGAAAATATAAGCAATATTGAAGGCAGCAACAGAAAGTAAAATAGCGAGGTGACGCCACTTCAAAAATGGCACAATATTTTTAAAGACAAGCCTTGACCAATCTTCAAAAGTTATTTTCGTTTATGGCTTTAAAGCCGGTTTCAAACGCGCTAACGGAAAGTTTATTTTCTCAGGCCAACTTAATTTGGTCCGAGAGACGAAACCGTTTGACCCTGGAACATGTCAAAGCAAAAATACAAATAAAAACTAACTTCAGCATGACGTGCTTTGAATTTTATACGTTAAAAAAAAAAACAATAAAACAAAGGCAGCAAAATCTAACCAAAAACATATTTTTTTAATAAAATTAAGTTATTTAATCATTAATTTTGCAACAAATTGCCTGTAGTTAAACAAACAATTTTGTTTGTCCCGCTTTCAAATTCCAAATCCCGACTTTTTTACCATCAGCCACGATTTTAATCTAATCGGACCTGCAGGCAACACTAGTTGTAGAGGTCGGACAGGCACTCGCTCCATGTGAAAATACTGGTATTCAGCTGCATCCAGTTAGACTGGAAGCCGACCCCAACATAGTTGGGAAAAGGTTATAGGCAGGTGATGATGATACAGCGACACATACATTACTATACTATTCAGCATAACATGACCTCGCTTTGTATAGATTTCCCGTACAATGGGAGAACCACATAAACTGGTGGTATATGGCTTGATTACAATATAAGTTAATTGCTGCTCATACTGCAGCTAGTCTGAGTACAAAGAGTCAGCAAATAAATAAAAACCGAAAGTCCGATTAGTTTGGAGATCAGTTTACGAAAAAACAGGCTAGGCCAGCTTATCTCTGGACTATTCCGTCGAAAAACTACAATATAAGTTAATTGCTGCTCATACTGCAGCTAGTCTGAGTACAAAGAGTCAGCAACAAAATAGAAACTGAAAGTCGGATTAGTTTGGAGATCTGTTTACGAAAAAATAGGCCAGGCCAGTTTAACTTTCGACTTTTCCGTAGAAAAATTAAATTCTATTATATTCTAGGGTGCAAAGTTAAAATTCACCCACTAAGAGCATCAAACCAAGTTCCTCAGTGTAAAAGATGCCAAGCCTTTGGACACACCAAGAAATACTGTTCAAAAGAACCAAGGTGCGTCTAGTACACGGGCAAACACCTCACAAGATACTGCGCCAAACCAGCACAAGAAAGACCAAAAGACCATTGTCATGAGCCAAATCCAGCTAACTATAGAGGGTGTATAGTAGCAAAGGAGATGCAAGTATTAAAAAGAAAATACACTAAAAATCAATCTGCATCCCAACCAAACAAGCATACCAAACCATCAACTACCAAAGAAACGAATGAAAAGAAGGGGACCCTGCACCAACCACCCAAGCCGTCCTCGTACTCTCAAGTAGTCAAAAACAATCTGGCGACCAGTTCGGAATCAAAACTCGACCAAAATATAAGTCTAATATCAACATTTGATGAACGACATAAAACTAGACATGAGTGCCAATAAAGCTGCTATGCATCTGCGAAAATGATTAATAACCTCCTGCTTCTCCTCCTTTCAGCTTTGCTAAAAACCCGGTCAAGTGCGAGGTGAGACACGTTCACCGCGGGTTCCGTATTAACTTGTAGGTATTTTGTTATTAAACTACATATTTACGGTTTTCAGAGATTTTCCCTTTACAGCTGCAAAATTTGCGACATAAACGATCATATCTTCTCATCGCATTGACTTACAAGTTTGTTTGACTCACTGCTCCAAAAGGTAGGAGATCTGATACCTATTAATTTCAGCTTGATCCCTCTACGCATTCCTGAGAAAAAACAAAGTGATCTTATAAGGGTTCCGTTTCTGCCGACTGAGGTTCAGAACCCTAATAAAAACTACATAATAATGGGAGATAACGTAGCTGGGTTTTCGGCGAAAAGCAAGAAAACCGGTCCGTCATGATTATCTGGTCAAACCGCAAATCGTAGCCGAGTGGTACGTACATAAGTAGATACTACACCTTCATTTACATCGGGACGTTATAAACCGGTAACGTATTTCCCAAGAGAAATATGTCATACAATACAATAGATAGGTACTTCTGATAACAGAGATCCCAACTTGTGAAACCACAATGTATTGTAACTAATATAACATCAGGCACGCCTGTTGTGTATGAATCCCCGAAGTGTATAAATTACACCCACATTTTGCGTTAAATAGGGGTAGACCTAATGCTATCTGCAAACAGGCACAAATTCACACTGTCATCGACAACTTTTGATTACTTAGCAGACTGCTTAATAACAGCTTCTCGAACTGGGAAACGAAGCCAGGACCTCGATGCTCGCTCGGACAACATCACATAAATCCATCTCCACAGCGCCATCTATTGGAATGCCCACAGTCTTCAGCTAAAGACTTAATTATTCCATTTTCTGCAAATAGTTTAGTGTCACTACGTTGTAATTGCAATTTTTAGCGTGTATTACAAGCGGCGCTGATTCCCCGAAACGCGGCACATTCGAACGGGCAGTAATTACGAGTCGGACCAACAGAGAGACCGCCGGTCTTACCGCGAACTGTTGGTAATTAGACCCTTCATTACTGCGCTACTCGGAACACTGATGGTAAGAAAGAGTTAATTCACTCAACCGGCTAACTACATAGTTTCGTACTTCCGAGGATTCGTTGGTGACTGCTTATCCGTTGGCGCTTAAATCTTTCGTTCCAGTTAGTGCACGTCTCCCTCATTCGTCACACTTTGGTTAAGCGTACATTATTCATTGTATAAAGATGTATTGTATGGCTAATGTTCTCGTATGATAGGAATGTTGGAACATTTCAGCATTATCCCCATTTAAAAGTTGAAATAATTACGTCTGCATGCCAGGGATTATCGATGGAAACATCCCAGATCGCGAAAGCATGGAACATTTTGCTCGGGTAGGTAGTCCTGTGAAGAAAGAAAGAAAATAGTTATTTATTAAACTCGTACATGACAAAAAAATATAAAAACGAACAAGAATCTTTACATAGTCCCTATAAAAAACATTTTTGCAAAAAATAAAACAGACTTCAAAAATGTTTCTGCTTAGGATGGCTCTTAAGGTGATCAGGTCAGGATAGCCCGCGAAATTCAAATTTTCTTTAAAAACAAACAACCTAGCACTGGCCTGAAAAAAACGACGAAGTTTGAATTTTGCGGGCAACCTTGTAGCATCCACCGCCACAATCCAGGGGCCTATTTCTGCTATTTCAGTAAATTCATCACTCCAACACGATTCCATTCTCATCCCATTGTCATTTTGCAAAAAACGTTCGTAATCTGCTAAATTCACAATAGTCGATCATTCATCGTCTCGAAATAAAATTGTGTTTTAATGGCATTGTCGTATTGTCATTATTATAAAACCCTTAGTACAAATGGTTTTCGAAATCTACTACTAAATGCTAACATTTATTCATGCCAGATTTCATGTACGAGATTATCAATCTATGATATTTCTTTCAATGTTGTGTCAGTGGTCGACCATTGAAAGGTCATAACGGCGCCATTATGTTAGTAGATTTAACAAACTTGAACTTGACCATTATGAAATCAATGATCGACTACTCTGACACTATTGTTATAGCAGATTCGAGGCCCTGTTATTCTAATGGTCCAAAATTCCAAATGACGAATCTCTAGTTACAAAATTATGATTGGCCTCCTATTTTAAAACGACATGTGAATATCAAAATCTCTTCACAAGGCCACTTGTAGCTCTTCATGAATTATTCATTTCTTTTACGTTATTCTTTCTTAGACCGATGTTTACGATACCCAGAATAACGCGTTTTCCCTTTAATGAGGTTTTCCCAGAAAAAAGAAATATCCGACCTTGTTTCGGTTATTTCTGAATGATTCGATTTTTGTTTCAAATAGTATTTTGAGGATCGAACGACATATAAACGTATTTATATATTAGTACCACAACATTTTGTGGTTTTGTATGTCAAAACGAACTCAGATAACGTCTAGGTAACTAGCACAAATACATGCATTTTATGTAAATTTCTTTTGAATGTAAATAAGTGGAAATTGCGTTGTTTTCAACATAACTTTGAGTCTGAGGCTGAGCACATGTAAAAAAAATAGAAACTTGCATAGCAGCAAACGTATACAGTAAAATACAGACAAACATTTTCTCAGTAATTTAATAAACACCTTGGAGATTTATAAATATTTCATTCTTGAAATACTTCGTTGTAAATAAACTTGTTATAAAGTAGTATCCGGTCTTAGTTCGAGATTTTCTAAAGATAAGCATCCGACCTGACATGCATTGCTGCATTGTCAAATTCTTCTAAAACCGAACCTCGTAACACAAAAGCAGTTTTTTTTGTCGTGTCTCAGCAGTGATGATGAAAGATAAGGATAAGTATGCATTTGCATTGTTTCTTAGAATATTCATCACTAATTAGAATTTAATAATTCATTTTCTCTTATTTTCTTTTCAACAGAAGAGTGAAAGAACATTACTTATCCATTTCATTATAATTGCGTAAGTATTTATTATTACTTAGTTCAAACCGTACCTTCCGCTACCGTGTGGGTAAGACGTTATCCTCTCCCCATCCGATCCGCGCCGGAGTCCCCCAGGGCTCCGTTATCTCTCCCCTCGCGTTCACGCTGTACACCAGCGACATCCCGATGAACAAGAAGGTTCAAACAGCCCTATTTGCTGACGACACCGCGATTTACTACACTGGTCGTTCTCCGGATAACATCCGCCGCATTCTCCAGAAAGCTGCCGACTCGCTCGGCGCTTGGTTCCGTAAGTGGAGAATAGAAGTTAATCCTGAAAAGAGCCAGGCAGTTTTGTACTATAAGGCACGCCTTAAGCGTTCGCCAGGTCCCCCCATCACTATGTTCGGTAAGCCTATCCCCTGGGAGAAGCAAGCCAAGTATCTTGGAGTTATTCTGGACGACCATCTGTCGTTCAAGGCCCACATCAAAGCAGCTCGTGATCGGGCTGCCTTTGCTATGGGCCGGCTCCACTTCATGATCACTAGGAAGAGCAAATTGTCACTCAAGTGCAAATTGCGTCTTTCCACCGCAGTCATCCGTCCCATCATGACCTATGCTTGCATAGTATTCGCTCATGTCCACCCGCGTCATATCCACAGGATGCAGACCTTGCAGAACCGATTTCTCCGTAAGATCACCGGTGCCCCCCCTTTTTTTTTTTTTTTTTTTAAGGATGGGAAATCATCAAATGACCCCCCCCCACTCTGGGCGGAGCGGGAGGGAGTGTCAGACTCTTACTGACTAAAAACCATCCATGTTCCTTCCTCGCCTTTTACGTTCCGGGGCCGCGGTATCTCTTTCGAACAGGCCCGCAACCCCGGAGCCGGTGCCCCCCCTTACGTCCGTAACGATAGTCTTCACGTAGACCTTAGAATCCCCACCGTTAAGCAGTTCATGAAACGCCTTTCCAAGCGTTACTTCGACACTGCTATTAAGCATAGGAATCCCCTAATCGCATCGGCCGCCCGGTACGACCCATCGCGTATTAGCTCCGTCCAACGTCCGCGTCACACCCTAGTTGCCCCCGACGATCCGATCACTATCTTGCAAGAGAGTAGGAAAGATACCAGTACAGTTCGTAGAGTGTACAAATACAAACCGAAAACCTACCGACCTCGCCGCAGAGGTCCGGCGCGAAATCCCCGTTCAATCCCTCCCCGACCCTTGCTCGAACCAGCCCGCGATGCTGAGCCTGTAGTAACAAATCAGTCCCTAAATAACGACAATCAGATCCAGCCTGTCCCTTTGCTGCCCCCAGCGACGCCCTAAGCCGAGGTTCGTACCCCACAGGGGGTGCCCTTAGAGCGCTGTCGCTTAGTTTTTAGTCATTTTCGCCCTGGCTGGAGGCCTTAAATTCAAGGCATCCACAGGACTTGCCCGGTTAAGCAGAAGCCAGTCTTCTCAGACTGAACTGCGAGATGCCCATTCCAAAAAAAAAAAAAATATATATTACTTAGTTTTTTTTATTGTTTTTATAATATATTATATTGTAGTATATTTTTAGATAAGTTTATGTAATTCTTATATTGTCTAAGTATATTTAAGATATTTAAACTGTTTATGTATTCCATTTTCTCTCCTTCTTTTTACACACTAGGTATGTCTATATCTCTTTTTTAGTATATCCTTTTACAGGTATGTTGGAAGAGATTTCTTTAGAAATAGGCACCTTTGCACTATTTTCTATACCTTTCTTCTTTTCTATATTTAGTGTGTACATAAATCGTTAAATAAATAACTCAATAATAGATATTAACCGATAATTTCATTCCGGTAACTTTGCCTCCGCACCCGGTCCTTTCCTTCGACGCAGGTAGTCTATAGTTAGTCTCCGTTATCGATCGCCGAAATGGCCATCATCAGTACCTACCATATAGTCAAGCTGGCCCAACATTACACGATCCATGTGTCAGTCAAAACAACGAATGGAATTTTTCAATATAAGTCTGATGAAATATTGGGAATTCAGTTCCCGAGAAATTATATGTTTTCAATACTTGGATTTTTTTCTAAAAGCAAGATCAGAAAAGAGGATCTCGTGGCTTTATAATAACAGCTGCTTGTATCAATCTCCACCCTTCACATGCCGAGTATCCTCCGTGCCTGGGAAGGTGCCGGCTCTCATTTGTAAATCTTTGACAATGGTTACAGGTAGTCAGTGGCACGAAAGTATGACAACCAACCTCATCGTGGGGTACCATGTTGCCCAGTACTAACTGGGTTGTGTAGGTCAAATAGTTAGTCGCTCCATGTAAATTGTATGTATTCAGCTGAATCCAGTTAGACTGGAAGTCGACCCCGACCCCAACATAGTTGGGAAAGGCCCAGGCAGATGATGGTTTTCCTCTAAAACGTGCAGTGTTGGCAGTATTAACCCAATTTACTCAATAAACTCATTCAGTAATTCCCTAGATCTTACGTAAGTGAATTTAGGTATTAATAGCATTTGCTTAATCTATTGTAGTAAGGTTGTGTGGCCATAAATGCATGTATAATGTGCTGTTAAATGTATTCAATTAATTGTATGCTTTGAGTCCCGGTTTTCCATGTGTGCGGCTAGAAAATTAACCCACGAAACGGAAGTAAAATGTTCTTAACTCAGGATGCTCTAATAATCCGTTTGGAAGTGAATATGTTGAAATTTTACTTCTTCGTCTTCTTCAATCTTTGATCATTCAAATGCTGAGTGTAGTGTAGGTCTTCAAAATCTGTATGTTTTTACTATGGACACTTTTATCGTGCACATCTTGCTACATTGTTCTCACATAATGCACCATCTCAACATGAATGATGTAACCAAGATTTTGTAACAACATTATGATTCAAAAGAGTGTCCATGGAGTTTCTTGCCCGTTCTTCTCCATAAAGATCTACGCTAGGGAATGGACAACTACAGTACTTTCACAGTTTTAGGGTTCCGTAGTCAACTAGGAACCCTTATAGTTTCGCCATGTCCGTCTGTCCGTCCTCGCTTAATCTCTGTGACCGTTAGCACTAGAAAGTTGGAATTTGGTACCAATATGTGCATCAATCACGCCGGCAAAGTGGTAAAATAAAAATTTAAAAAAAATGTTTTATTAGAGTAGCCCTATATATGTAAAGTAGAAAAGTGTTTTTTTTTTTTATTTCAACCCTAACGTGTGATATATTGTTGGAAAGGTCTAAACCATTTTTTGGTAATGTCAATAATTTCGGAAATAATCGCTCCAAAAGTAAAAAACAATGTATAAGTTTAGAAAATATGAAACAAATCTGAAAAGTAGAACTTTATAAGGACTTTCTAGGAAAATCATTTTGAACTTGGATGGAAACAACAGTTTTTGTACAAAAGAGACAAAATGTTACTACTACAACATATTTTCTGGACTAAGTTTGTAGTATAATCGTATATAATATGCAAGCATTTGACGGACGGGGAACTACGGAACCCTACACTGAGCGTGGCCCGAAACACTCTTGGCCGGTTTTTATGTCTTGTGACTGGGACTGTAGCTACATTTAATTTTCATCTTTGTTTCGACAGTTCAAAAGCGCCTGTAACTGGCCTACTTGAAATTGCTTTCTTATGGTGAAATAATTCGGTTGAGCAGTTTGAGCTTAATCGTAACAAACAACCAAAAAATGCAATATTTCATCTTAATCACATTACTTTAGATGTTACTTACGCATTTATTTTTCCAGTATTAGTCTGTATGGAAATGTATATACAGGGTGAAAACCACCTCATCACAAAGCCGTCAACCAAGCATTCTGTAGATCAAACTAAGTATCTTTACGCAAAAAATATTGCTGGGAAACAACTTTTTTTTTGAGGTTATAAATCATGTTTTGTGGTAGAACTCAATTTAACGCACTTAAAACATTGTGCTGATGGATGGATTTAATAGTACGGGGGAGATAGCGGTGTTTAAAGTAAAAATCTTACAGTAAAAACTAGTATTTAAAAAAAAAATTGGTTGTCTGTAAAGTCGGTTTACGGACGATAGATTTACGTGATAACGTCATAATCATTATTTTATGTAATACAAAAAAGGAGGTGGAACGTTACTATGGAACGTTACTATTTTTCATGAGTGTTGCTGGTATTATCAATTTATAAGACGTTATCACGTCAAAACTTGTCTTAAAGTTGGAACTTTGACCCCCAATATCTCCGTAACTAGAAGGTTCCCAGGTATGATGTAGAACAAAAAAATGATCGCAATGATGGGGAGAACAAGTGCCTTTCGGCTTCGTGCAGAGGTGTTTTACACCCTTTATAGCCCTCATAAGGTAAAGATAATGTTTTTAAGATTCATTCATGTTGGGTTTACTCAGGTCTTTAGCAGTCTGGGGACGCCCCAAGTTTACAGTTATCTTAATTATTGACGCAGTAACCTCGTTCGTTTATTATTTGCGCTTGTAAGTTCATAACAATATGATGTCTAGTAACATTATCTATCATTGTGGCAGACGGTCATTCATGTTTACCAAAGAAAATACACTCGGTTTGCTCGTAATGTTCCGACTCCTGAGTTGAAATATCATGTGATGAGCTAATAGTACCTAGACCTACCTCAACCCACATTTCGCCGATTTTGTTGTAAATACCATGTAGTAGTATGTACTATCTTATATGGGGTAAGCTTACTGTCATGAACTAGGCACTCGAGACCAAGTTTTTTATTTTTTAGCCTATTCATATTAAATCCTTGTACATAATGTACATGCTAGCGTCACATTGTAAACACCGTTAGATTGTCATCATCTGCTTAGCCTTTTCGCAACTCTGTTGGGGTTGGCTTCCAGTCTAACCAGATGCAGCTGAATACCAGTATTTTACATGGAGCGACTACCTATCTGACCCCTACAATCCAATTAATACTGGGAAATATGATACCACTTGGTAACACTAGTGTCAGACTTTTTGGGCCACTGACTACCTGTAACGACTGTCAAAGATGGACAAATGAATGAATGGATAGTTTAAATATAGGACAATTAAATCTCCACAACGATAGGGTGGCGACCTCTGAATTAGACAAATTAATTATCGATTATAACTTAGACATTGTACCTGTTCAAGAACAATACCAGAATGCACACTTACGTCACAAAGTAGTTCAGCTGGACAGCAAAGCACGAGCCGGAATTTACGTGACCCGTTCTTCTAACTTTACAGTAACATCTTTGCGTAACCTCATGACGCCCCACTGTGCCGTTGCGGAAGTCTCATCAGCTTCTTTCAAAGTTTACGTTGTGAGCTGTTACTTTCAATACTCAGATCCTGTTGCTCCTCATATACATAACCTCCGTCACGTCTTGCAGTCACTCGCGGGCTGTAAAGTTATCGTTGGCGCTGATGTTAACGCGTCATCGTCTCTGTGGTATGGCAAGGTTAGGTCAACGAATTCCGACCGACGTTGTGCTGTTGAAGATTTTATTGCTGAAATGAACCTATCGATTCATAATACCCCTGATGCACCACCTACTTTTTGCAGCCTAATGGGCGAATCTTGTATTGACATCACACTTTCTAGTGCAGACGTTCGCTTGGATAGGTGGCGTGTCTTACCAGATGCGTCTTGTAGTGATCATCGCCTGATCGTGTACGAATTTGTTCCGGTGTCTACTCAAGGTCCGACTCATATCACTGGTAATTTTAGATATAAAAGTAAAGGCGCGAACTGGGAATTCTTTGGCTCGCTGTTTGCAAGTCACGCCAAAGACTTCACTCGTGATGGTTTGTCAGCTGAAGAAAGTGCTGAAATTATGTCAGACACCTTCACTTACTGTGCTGACATCGCTATTGGTCGCGCATCTATGACCAACCTCCGTAGATGTGATTGGTGGTGTGACTACTTAATTGAACAACGTAAAAGCTATCGCCGAGCGCGTAGACATTTAAACAAGCTTAAAAAACAAAAAGTCACCGGAGACCCATATACCATTGCTTTAAATGCGTTTAGAGTTGCCAGGTCCCGCTACAGAGCATCGACTGAAAAATCTAAGGGTAATTTACTGCGAAAAATTGTAGAAAAATTAGATAAAGAAGGACCGTGGTCTCCTTTGTATCACGAGTTCAAAGCTAATCGATCGGTCGACCTAGCGTTTATCCAAAACATTAAAGTAAATAATAAACACACCACCGGTATTGAGGAAACGACCGAAGTTCTATTAAATACTCTGATACCTGATGATTCGCCGGTTAATGACAATGACTACCATCAACAGATCAGAGCGTGGGCTGCTGTGCCACCTGAATCACCAACGTCAGACCTTCCATCCATTGACGAATTCATTAATGTTGTCAGGAAACTGCCTCTTAAAAAATCAGCAGGTGAAGATAAAATATCTAATCGGATGATAATAGAAGCGTGTAAAACAGCGGGCGACGCCATTCTATCTGTTTTCAACCGATGTATTGCGGAAGGCGTTTTTCCTCGCGTATGGCGACGTGGCTTTATACGAATAATTCCAAAAAGTGGTGATAAGCCACCGGACGACCCTAAGTCGTACAGGCCCTTAACCCTGCTACCAAATTTGGGAAAACTCCTGGAGCGCCTTATCGTTCCGCGTTTGCTACCGGACGGACCAAAGTTTCATAATAACCAATTCGGATTCACCGTGGGTAAATCTACTGTTGACGCGGCACTTTCTGTTAGAAAAATTGTTAATAACTCTGAACACAAGTACGTGGTTGGAATCTTTTTAGATATTTCCGGGGCTTTTGATAACGCTTGGTGGCCGATGCTACTACTTAAAACGAAAAATCGTGGCTGCTACAAAAACATATATAATCTTGTTCATTCATTCTTTTTAAATGGTACCGCGCAACTAAAACTCGGACATCATTCTATGTCAAAGTCCCTTACCATGGGATGTCCACAGGGCTCGGTAATCTCTCCGTATGTATGGAATATAGGTTTTGATGATTTCCTCGCGATCCCACTTCCACCGGGCTGTTCATTAACCGGTTACGCGGACGACGGCCTGCTGCTCATTCAGTCAAATACCCGGGCTGGACTCGAGAATTTAGCTGACACTTGCCTACGATTAATATCTCAGTGGGGCGATCGACACCGTCTGACCTTTGCACCGCATAAAACATTTCAACTAATTTTAAAAGGTGATCTTAAATCGTGGCCGAGCATTAAATTTAATAACGTTCCCGTGAAAAGAAAGCAGCCCGTATGCTACCTTGGACTGGTCTTAGAGAGGAATTTTTCATTCGTAGATCACATAAAAAATGTCGGTGAAAAAGCTAATAAAAACTTTTTAACAAAAAATAAAACCGACTTCAGAGAAAACAAAAAAGTGAAAAATAACTTCAGAAAAAACGCTTCAGAAGTCGGTGATCTTTGTTTGATTGAATTAGTTTTTTTGTCACCGACTTCTGAAGCGTTTTTTCTGAAGTTATTTTTCACTTTTTTGTTTTCTCTGAAGTCGGTTTTATTTTTTGTTAAAAAGTTTTTATTTTTCGCTTTTTAGTGGTTCACATGTGCTTACCCCTTCAAAGCGTACCGGCGTGATTTTAAGTTATGAACTGATGTAAACAATAGACAGATATGAGATTTCGGCAATCCCAGTACATTTGCTATTGACATTTATTGAGGAGTTCCGTTGCATATCTCCGAAGTTCTTTATCAGATTTTCATCAAATTGAAATGGGATCACTTTAAGAAAGTACACTTCCTAAAACTACCCAAATCCCTTCTAGTGTGCCTATAAAATGTGAAGAGTTCTCTCTATTTCTCCAGAATCCCATCATCAGATACTGATTTGATGCTTATGAGACCACACAGAAAGTACCAGCTTTCAAATAAAAAAAGAACCATCACAATCGGTTCACCCAGTCAAAAGTTCTGAGGTAACAAACATTTTCGAAATCTGGGTGTATTTTGCACATGTGCGTACCCCCTCAGAGCATACAGGCGTGATGTTACGTCATGATGTAGTATGAACAATGAACCTACAAGCGATTGCAGTAATTACTGCAGATTTGCCGTGTATTTTTGAAGAGTTCCATTGTGTATCTCGGAAGATCAGCATCAGATCTTCAGCAAATTAAAATGGGACCAAACGACAAGCACCAGCTTTCAAATAAAAAAAGAATCATCAAAATCGGTTCACCCAATCGAAAGTTCTGAGGTAACAAACACAAAAAAAAAAAAAAAAAAAAAAAAAAAAATACAGACGAATTGATAACCTCCTCTTTTTGGAAGTCGGTTGAAAAGAACTTTTATGCCTTAACGAGGATATCCAAATCTACGTGGGGATTGTCATTTTTAACTTTAAAGACCATCTACGTGGCTACTTACTTGGGTTGTATGTGCTACGGGACACCTGTTTGGGCCGATAGGGCCACCATAGGAGCGGTGCGACGTAAATTGCTTCAAAGCCAGCGTTTGGCGTTGATATTCTTATGCAAAGCGTACAGGACGGTTAGTACCGAAGCTCTTCCGGTGCTTGCGGGTGTACTTCCAGTCGATCTGGAGGTGCAGCGGCGGGCTGCAATGTACTATAACGCGCGTGAGACCACGGACGCAGACTTTTTAACCGTACGTGATCGTGCTAGGATTTCTAGATTGTTCAAACCACAGACCGACGTCTGGGAGGAACTTTTATCTGAATGGCAATGTAGGTGGGACAATTCCATCAAGGGCAGGCACCTCCACCAGTTCTTTCCATCCGTTCGTGAGCGGCTGGACAGGACATGGCTGGAGGTTGATCACTGTGTTGCCCAATTTCTCACGGGCCATGGCAACTTTAAGAGTAAATTATTTTCCTTCAAGCTTGTTGACTCGCCTTTTTGTCAATGTTCAACATCTGACTGCGAATATGAACAATCTGCTCATCACATTTTGTGGGAGTGTAGTCTTTGGCAAAATGAACGCAATATTATGTTGGATAGTGTACAGGTTACATCCGGAGTTATTTACTATACGGACCTTGTGGAAACGAGAGCAAATTTCCGTGCGTTCAAGCGTTTTTGCCATACCTATTATTGGAATCAAATATAACAGCTCTCAACTAGGACCCATTAACGTTAATATTTATCCGTGGTGCTTGACAACTGGGCCTATCCCAGTTGTAAACGTCCCTTTGTGCCTATTGGCCTTGTTTCGTTCTGTCTCCTGCTGATATAGAGGGAAGTGGAAATTACAGTTCTTTCCTACTCCTCCGCTATACTTTCTGATTAATTTCGTTGCGGGATCCAAGACAGTTAAATTCATTCTCTGGGACTTTGTCGAGCTTCATTGTCTCGGCGCTTTTCTGGTGGTCGCCACTGTTGATTCTGGCTTTCAGGAGTTACAGTGGTTTGGGCGTGTGTGGCGGGCTTGTCCAAAAAAAAAAGCCGGTACCAACAGATTAACGTGTTTTCCGAGGTACGGAGGAGACTCGGTATGTAAGATGTAAGGGTGGTCACCCATTCACAGACCAACCTAGGCAAGCACGGCTTAACTTAATCGACCCGACTGGCTAATATTATTTAGCCACGAACTCCTCCGATTAGATTGTAATCGATACATAACATCACGGCTATAATCCCCGAACGAATTATGCAGAGGTGTACCTAAAAGGACAGCCAGAATTCGCCATGTAACAGTGGGAGAGCCCATTGCCATATAGTAGGCACAAATCCAGACTCCCTGGCTGCTACAGAGAAACTTCTGATGGAAATAGGTACCTTATAACCATAGGTCGGAGTAGGTAGATTGATATTTGGTACTTGTATCATAAATGCACACAGAAAGATTAACATGGATAAGTCCTTTTTCCGGAAAGTAGTTCCGGTATTTCCAGATTTAAATATTGTTGATGTTGGTAGTGAAATATCACTACCAACATTACTACTCAATTCAAACTTTAAAGGAAAGTATGAAAACTTAAATTAATTTATTATTTATCTGTTGAATAATAAAAACAATCGAATTCCGATTGAAGAATTAATATTTTTATTAAATTTTTAGCCTTTTTATGGTCACAACTTTTTATAAATTGTTGCACTTAAACAAAAAATAATCAACCAATTACAGAGGAATGTCCATATTAATCGGACGTTTCGGATCAATGACCCCAATTCAATCTACCTACTCCGACCTCTGCTTATAACACTTTGCCGGGCCTGGGAATTGAACCCAGGACCATTACGTCAGAAAAGGGGAGAGTAACATACTTAATATCACGCCAACCATCCCTGAATGGTGGGGTATAGTATCCTGTCGGGGTTGCGGGCCTGTTCGAAAGAGATACCGTGGCCCCGGAACATAAAGGGCGAGGAAGCAACATGGATGGGTTTTAGTCAGTAAAAGACTGAATAAAGTAGTAAATAGTACTTACATCCACATTTTGTCAGTTATTTTGAAGTCTGTAAGTATAGAATACTGAGAAATTCCTAATGGAAAACCCAACACCATTTTGCCAGACCCAAGACCTCATTCTCAACAGTTGCGGTTAACACACGATCAACGGGGCAGTCCTAGGTTCTTCAATTTAACTTGTTTTGATAACGGCACGGATCTTGAGTTCACGGCGAGATGCGGGATCTATATGCGCATCATACACTTATGGAAAACCACCAAAGAGAGCCAATAATCACCTCTAAGGCTGAGGCTACACTAGGCAGCGATTTGCGATGCGACTGGAAGAGCGAAACGAAAAAAACTTGGTACGGTTACAAGCGAGATTCCGGCGTATTTTCTAATAAATTCGCTTCAATTTCGCTATGTCGGTGTAGCCGATGCCGTGATTACAGTAATGTAGTTCCGATCGCATAAATAAATCAAAGATCGCTGGTAATATTTTGATGTACAGTGTAGCCATATACGTGAACATTCATTTACTTGTTTTAATCGCTCATGTGTCGCAGGTCGCGTCGCGGCCTAGCCTAGCCTCAGCCTAAGACGTGAAGGTCAGCGCTCAAAATCCGTGCCGATTTATTGTACACTAATATGGGTACGTAAACACTATTGCGAAAGCGTATGAGGATGTTTGTTAGGCTTTCATGCAAAAACTACTGAATGGATTTGAATAAAATTTGGCAAACAGATAGTTTATAATCTAGATTAACATTTAGGTTTTTTATTCCAGAAGAACTCCACGTGGGCGAAACCACAGGCTATGCTAGACAAGAAATAATTTTAACTTTATGAGAGAGAGAAATCAATTTCTTGGTCAAAGCGTACGATTCTACTTGTTTACTTGTTATTTGAAAGGAGACACGGCCAATAAGCTCCAAGTTGTCTCTAGTTACAAGTCGGATTGCGGAAAATAATATCATTTCTACAGTTTCACAATACCGATATCGGTTTAAAGATATTCATTTCTCCTAAGAACTTATAAATAACAGTTCACTTATATAATGAGATATAATATTTGCCTCTGGGGCTTTGGTGACGTTATATAGTAAATACTTACCTACATAAATATCGCAGCAGGAATTTACTTTAGAATATGTTAATATTATCACGTTACCGTAAATCTTCTGGTAAATCATTGAACAACGATAATAAACTTGTAAGTTCCTTCAAATTGACTAAATAAGTAATCATTCAGAACTCTAGAAGTTTCTTGAAACTTCTTAGATACAAGTAGGTAGACAGACCAGTACTGAATTTATAATAATCAAAAGTTATGATTATACTAAAAAAAAACCCAATAACATTGTGTCATGTATTGATGATTCATAAGTAAGTATTCATAACACATAGTCGGCATCTACCTACATAAAGATTCATCTCAAGAATCTCAACTACACCGAATAATGAACATTTTTAATACCCCCCTTCGTAGCCATTATTACAGATAGGTACCTAGTTCAACCACCTCAGAAGCTTAATAGACACTCCGACCACAAATGCAAAAATAAAAAAAAATAAAAATCCATTGGAAACACAAAAATAAAAAATGTCAAATGAAATCTACAAGACGTACAGAAAATTCTGTAAAAGGTCATTCGCTATTTTTACTCGTTGCTGCAAGAAATGAATTGTGAGAAACTTTTCTCAGTAAAAATTGCTGAAATAATGAAGTTTCAGGTTTCCGAGAACAAATTTTAAATTGATTTTACTCTCGCAGTAAACTTGAGGTTCCTTTCTTCGTGCTCACTTGAATTGATACTTTTCGTTCCAGCAAACATTTCTACATTCACAGATTTCAAAAATTCACTTGCCACACTCGGGCATCGAACCCGGGATGGATCGACTAAAGTTCGAAAAAAAACATTCTGTACCTTTTTGACATCTATCGATAGGGTCAACCATATGGATCAATTCTCCCAAAGTATTCTAAGTCCCCTCCAAAGTATTCTATCTTATTGAATTTAAGCCATTGAATTTAAAACTGTTCTATAAATTTCGTTTTCCCTTCATTTAATGCATCATGTTTGTTAGAAAGAATTGATCCATATGACCGATCCTGATACCCCTATCGACCGAAAAAAAAAAAGTACTGGTTGTTATTGTTTCGAATTTTAGTCGGTTCGATTCCCGAGTGTAGCAAGCGAATTTTCGAAAATTTGTGAAAGCAAGTATGTTTCTTTTTAAAAATAAGGGAATGTTTCCTTGAGTAAGATATCTCCAGTACCTCGAGTACTTACCCTCCAGGTGGCATTAAAAAAATCCATACTGTATACTAATATTAAAAAACTGAAGTTTGTTGATTGGTTGAACGCGCTAAACTCAGGAACTAGGTACTAATTGAAATTGAAAAACATTTTTGTGTCGGATAGTCCACTTATCGAGGAAGGTTATAGGCTATATAACATCACGTTACAACCAATAAGGGCGGAGCATAAATGAAAAATGTTGCAATAACGGGGAAAATGCAGCTTTTGTGAGCTTTTTCTCTCTTATATTATATAACGCAGACGAAGTTGCGTAAATATAAACCTCGCACCCACGAACAATGTAGCTATCAGCCGGTGAAAGAATTTTTAGAATTGCTTCATTAGTTCCGGAGATTACCCCCGACATATAACTTACAAACTAATTTTGCCTCATCATAATAATTAGTATACATAGAGTAACAATTTTAACAAGAAGCCTTACGACCCACAGCGGATTACAGGATTTTTTTCCAACTACGAAACAAATTATGTCAGTATAAATGAATATGTTTCATGGAAGAAAAAAGGGGACCAAAGGCAATGGAAAATACGCGCTTCCCAAGTTTTGGATGGGTCATTGTTTATCGTGAACGAACGGAGCATAGGTACTTACGTGACGTAAGCAATTAAGTATATAATTATTGTAATCTATACTTCTTCTATAGGTTCTTCTAATTAAAAAATGAGGAAAGATTTGATTTTTTGTTTGTTTGTGTGTTTGTTACGATTTAACTCTACAACTCCTCGACCGATTCTAAAAATTCTTTCATCATCTGAAAACCAAGTCTTTACTGCTTAATATAGGCTATATTTTATTGGGGAACTACCGCGGGTGAAACCTCGTGACATTCGCTTCTTTCTTCTTCGTCGTTTCGATGATTTCCCTTTTTAGAGTTCTGTAGCCAAATGGCAAAAAGCGGAACCCTTATAGATTCGTCATGTCTGTCTGTCTGTCCGTCCGTATGTCACAGCCACTTTTTTACGAAACTATAAAAACTATGATGTTGAAACTTGGTAAGTTGATGTATTCTGTAAACCGCATTAAGATTTCACACAAAACTAGAATAAAAACAACAAAAAATACACCCGCGAATCTGACGTAGGTACATCGGGAATCGAACCCAGGATCTCATGCTCAGCACCACTGCGACCACTCGACCAACGAGGCAGTCAAAGTAGTAGGTATCTGCTTTTTAATTTATTTTTATCCTAACTTACTTAACTAGTATTATTCCACAAAGAAAACCGCTTCAAAGACACCTATTTTTCCTCCACTTTGAGATCGTAAACAATCTCAATATCCTAGAAAGTTAGTTTCTTATGAAATGCCATAAGACTGCAATTAGTTGCTAGAACCGGTGGTTATTCGATACAGAGTAATAATAGCCGGTTACCTAGTAAGTAATCAGTATTGTTTCTCTGCAATAAGTTGCAACTGTTGCTCGACTAATAACTAGGTTTTTATGATGATCATTGGAACTGTTTCCATGTAGCGAGAAAGCAGTGGCGTAATTAATCCTAGTGGGGCCCGTATTTAGGGGCCCTTTGAACAAATTCAAGTGCGGCAAAGCCCAAAAAGAGAACAGCATCCTGACCTGCATCAAAAATCAAAATCAAAATCAAAGCATTTATTTCAAGTAGGCCAGTTACAGGCACTTTTGAATTATCGAAACAAAATGAACATTTAAAGTAGCTACAGTCCCAGTCACAAGACATAAAAACTGTGAAAGTACTGTAGTTGCCCATTCCCTAGCGTAGATCTCTATGGAGAAGAACGGGCAAGAAACTCCATGGACACTCTTTTAAATCACATGATCTGCATCTCTTAAGCTGTCATTCATTTTACTAAGAGAATGTACGATGTGTGAGCATGGCATAAGATGGCGCCTGGGAAAAAGAGAAAGCTTATGGACCGTGATATGATATATTTTCATTTTAAGTATGTTTGAGGTTGTGAGAAGATTTTCTGAATTTGTCATCAGGGTCCCCGTATCATTGATACGGCAGTACCCTGCGGCCCTGTGAGAAAGATAATAATTATAATGTATTTGATACCACAGCTGCATGTTCCATGTTCCCAACGTATGTTCTGAGAGCTAAAAGCAAACGTTGTACTTATGTATTTTTGTGATGTTGTCGTCAGGGGCCCTTGTTACTCGGGGGGCCCGTATCATTGATACATACGGCGGGAACTACGGCCCTGTGAGAAAGATAATTATAATGTAGTTGATACCGCAGCTGCATGTTCCATGTTCCCAACGTATATTCTGAGAGCTAAAGGCAAATGTTGTACCTACTAATGTATTTTGTAATGTTGTCATTAGGGGCTCTTGTTACTCAAGGGCCCCGTATCATTGATTTGGCGGTAGCTACGGCCCTGTGAGAAAGATAATTATAATGTAGTTGATACCACAGCTACAGGAAAGCTGCATGTTCCATGTTCCCGACGTGTGTTCCAAAAGCTGAAGCCGAACGTTGTATGTAAATGACAGGCTGTCAAGCTTTCATTTAGCCTGAAATGTTTGATATTTCAACACACTGTTTACCGCTTCCACGCGGTTTTACTGTTTCCATGGTGTGTAAATGTGTAATTTGCTGATTGTTAAATGGAGTTTTATTAACACGTGTTAATATAATTGATAGGTCCGCCTGCCTACTAGGTCCCTGCTTTTTAAATAAATTATTCTTATTCTATTCTTAATGATTCTTGACCTCGAAAGCACTTTTTAATCGACTTAAAAAAACTTAAAGTTCTCAATTTGGTTGTTTTTATGTTTGTTAGTTACCTCATAAGTCATAACTCAGTGATTATGAAGTGATTTGACATTTTTTATGCAAATAGATACACTTCCCGATAGGTCCCATAGAATGTTCATGAAAATCGATTCAGTAATTGGCCTTTTTTTGTACGTACTTTCTCTTCTTAGCCTATGTTGATGACAAGATGATTCTTTCATAATTCTCCACGACTAAAAACGACTTCCAAATACTTAATCACTAAAAACGTCTTATTTTCGGAAGTCGGTAGCAAAAAAGTCAATGAAACAAACAAAAGTTACTAACATAAAAAGCTTACGATTGATGCGAATGGCTTCCGTTAAATAATAGTTAAGTAGCTAGCCCGGCTGTTATTTGTCCACCTTTGACAATCGTTACAGGCAGTCAGTGGTCCAAAAAGTTTAACGACCAGTCTTGCCAAGTGGTATCGTATTACCCAGTATTAACTGGGTTGTGGAGGTCAGATAGGCAGTCGCTCCATATAAAAAACTGGTTTTCAGCTGTAGCCGGTTAGACTGGGAGCCGACCCTAACATAGTTGGGAAAAGGCTAGGCCGATGATGATGAGCTACCTGTGTGATATAACAAGAGGTAAGCACCTAAGTGTTTTCTAAATGACTTAGTCAAAATACGTATACGTATACTACACGAAAATGGTAACTGAATCATACTGATTAGCTCATTTAGCGACAAATATTCCGGTCCATATTCGGACGCGCCTATTAAAAGATGAGTCGATGAACCAAACCACAAATAACAATAGGAATATTTGTCAAACATCGCATTGTGTTTGTGACGTCAGATTTGGCGAAGAGATCGTCAACTTCAATACAATCATAAAAGTACAGACGCCGACGACGTGAAGCCTAATACAATCTGTCCGATATATTTAATTGATTTTCAACTTTATCGCTCATGCATTACGTTCAAGATTGCTTAGGAAAATTTGACAGTTTCGGTGATGGTGAACTAGATATACTGGCTGGTGTCTGAACTAACACACAACCCACCTCTCTAATAAAGGGTATAAAAATCTCTTGACGAAGCCGAAAGACACTTGTTCTTCCCGTCATCGTCATTGCGATTATTTTTTTGTTCTACACCATACCAAAGGGTCAAAGTTACAACTTTTTGACAAGTTTTTTTTTACATACCTAAGTACTTACAGTACAATATTTTTACTTTAAACATGTCCACGACCCCCGTACTATTAAATCCATCCACCAGCACAATGTTTTGAGTGCGTTACATTGAGTTCTGCCACAAAACATGATTTTTCACCCCATAAAAAAAGTCGTTTCCCAGCAATAATTTTTGCGTCAAGTTTGATGTACAGAATGCTTGGTTGATGGCTTAGTGATGAGGTTGTTTACACTCTAAACTGCAGATAGATAGCTACAAGTACAATGAACCTTCGTAATTAATTAATTACTAGCTGACCCACGCAACTTCGTCTGCGTCACATAAGAGAGAAAAACGAAATGAAAAAAGATCCCCGTTTTTGCAACATTTTTCATTCCTGCTCCGCTCCTAATGGTCGCAGCGTGATGTTATATAGCCTAAAGCCTTCCTCGATAAATGGACTATCCAACACAAAAAGAATTTTTCAATTTCCTGAGATTAGCGCGTTCAACCAAACAAACTCTTCTGCTTTATAATATTAGTATAGATTACACAACTGGGCATTATTAATGGCTAACAGCTGTAAACACGGTAATTACACAATAATCAGAACTTCAGTAGATATTACGTGCTAAGATTAACTCTCACTGGTGCATCCTATCAACAATCTAATCCACACAATATCTCGGACACCTGAAACATAAGCCATTAGATAATATTGATACAGACTAATTAATTCACCTCGGGCGTGATGAATGGCTGGACGCAGATTACATTACAACAGAGGTCAGAGGCCCCAGTACGAGCTCGCGTTGTAAAAGTAACGAAAAAACGTCGATTTTTTAATCTAAAATACAATATGGCATATTCCTGACTTCAAAAAAGTGATTCTATGTAGCCCGTCACTTAAATTATCGAAAAATATTGGATACGTTTTTTATTTTATCAAATTAATAAAATCTGACGAAGATAAAACGCGTTAGAGATCATGAGTGAGGGGAGGGGCCCGCAAGGGCCGAAGCCTGCCGGGGTTGCGGGCCTGTTCGAAAGAGATACCGCGGCCCCGGAACATAAAGGGCGAGGAAGGAACATGGATGGGTTTTAGTCAGTAAGAGTCTGACACTCCCTCCCGCTCCGCCCAGAGTGGGAGAAGTCATTTGATGATTTCCCATCCCAAAAAAAAAAAAAAAAGAGGTCATGAGTGGGGTTTTGTAACGTCACTTTATAGTAAAAAATGTAACCACATGACGTCACACGTGTTTTCGTCGCACTGTATCTTCAGTCTTAAATTTTTGTTTACGTGAAAAAAGAACAAATACCTTATTTTTTGGAAATCTATCTAGGGCCTCTGATTACAGACACACTCCGCAATAACAAGTGTGTAACTAAACTATGCAGTATGGAAGCAGTCAGTGCGGTGACCCAATTGGAACGTTACCAGATCAAACATACGGCCGGTTAAGTGATTCCCAAGAATTTCTCGTATAAACATACCGACATTACGAAATTCAGTGTCTCAAATTTTTTCTTCTCGTAAAAACCTGTTTATGTATAAATTGTACAAACACGACACGCGTTCGTAACTATGTCGATGTGATTTCAAGAAACCGTCTATTATTTTTTCTTTATATCTGAGAAGTACTTAGTTCATTGGTTACCTAGAACGCTGAGGAAACAAACAATCAGTTTTCTCCTATAATATTAGTGGAATTAATTATGGAATCCGCCCTGCGCCATGACGATGGTGGCGTGACAAACGGAATTCTCAGTAGAATTATGACACCATCTCAGAATGAACGGGGGAAAAGTACGAAGATCCATAGTAGGTATCGTCTACTTCCGCTGTACACAAGAAATGCTAAATGTTTTCCGTAACCACTAGGAAATTGCCTGAAGACGTAACAAAACTATCTCAGTTTAGGGATTTAGCTACTCTTTACAGGTCTTGGATAAATAAAGAAATAAGTTTTTAAAAACCTTTTTGTTTTTTAACTAAACCCAGCCTTTCGCTTGTGTGCTTGCAAAATTGCAATCACCGTGAAAAATAAAACGATTCTGTCTGTGTTGAAACAAAACGATTTTCCCAACAGGAAAGGCTAACAAAACGCTTTTAGTATTTTCATTAATTAACACATGCGAGCTGCCTAGTTTATTTTCAGCCTGCTACCCAATGTATAGCGATAACAGCGATATGAACGCTGGCGCTGTTGAGTAAATCTATTCATTAAATCTTTCCTGAACACTGGCTTGATTGAGACCATTCATTGGAAATAGTTATTTGTGTAAAAAGAGAGCAAAATGGGTCTTTGCTGCGAGTGTTGATTTTGAATGGATTCAAATTCGTGTAACACATACAACTTTTCACCTCAGCAGCGAGAACATACGTTCAGTCAAAAAAGTATCGGGAATGGATGATTTGTTTATGGTTCCAAATTCATTTTTTTTACTGTTTTCCATTTTGGCGCGGAGTTGGAGTTGTATCTGTTATTTATATACAGTGCTGTTTCTAGTTATGTGTTTAGCGAATTTCGTTATGGACAAAAACATGGAACAAAGATTTTGTCTAAAATTTTGCATCGCCAATGGAATTTCGTGTTTGGAGTCACTGAAAATGTTACAGAAGGCTCAATCGGGTGAATCGACTTTATCAAAAACACGTGCTTATGAATGGTACAAAGCGTTCAAAAGCGGTCGAAATGTGATGGAAGATTTGCCTCGCTCTGGCAGGCCACCAACGTCTGCAACTGAAGTTAACATCGCAAAAGTGAAGGAAATAGTGACTGAAAATCCTTATTCAACTTTGAGAGCCGCCATTGAACTTTCTGTATGTCACGAGTCGATCCGTACCATTTTAACTAATCATTTGGGTATGAAACATATTACCGCTCGGCTAGTCCCAAAAGACCTGAATTTTCTCCTAAAACTCAATCGCACGAGTCGCTGAGGACATGCTAGAACGAGTCAATTCCGACCCAACATTCACGAAACGCATTGTTACTGGTAACGAGAGGTGGGTTTACGAGTTTGACATGCAAACTTGTCAACAACCTTCGGAGTGGCGCCTTCCAAAAGAACCGAAACCGAAAAAAAAGAATTAGGGGCGAGAACTCAATTCCGGAAAGCGTTTAAAAATGTTTTGATAATTGGATTATTCGTTGACGTAAGTGTATCGTTTCTGAAGGAGCATGAGAAGGACTTTGAAGGTGACAAAATAAATTTGGATGAATAACAAACATTTTGTATTTATTGTTTAAAAATATCTTAGATATTTTTCGCGAGACTTTTCAGGCAGTAAACTTAATTCTGCTTTTTTCATTATGCTTCAATTCTGGACTCACTCATATTTATTTATTATTGTTACTTTATTACTCTTATTTTATTGTACAATGTAACTAGCGTACATTTGACCTAATCATTGCTAGCGTAACAGAGAATCTATACATAGTATTATAATAAAATCGTTGAGACCAAAAAATCTGTACTTTAAAGATTAAGAAAAGCAGGGCGACTGAATATATTAAAACTACTTTAAAAAATTTATAAGTTTGTTTGTTTGTTTGATCGCGCATCACGTAAAAACTACTGAACGGATATTGTTTGTTCACAAATCTATTTAAATGAATTCAGGTGCTGAGGTGAAAACGAATTTATTTTTGGAATAACTCAGTTTTCTCGCTGAACGGTGAATAAACTATGACGGCGACTGGATGGCTGCGAAAATACAAAAAGCAAATACCGGTATTGAATGCAAGTGAACATGACGATACTCGTAGCATGCACAAATTGAACAAATATTTTCAGAAAAAAGTCCAACAATTTACCTACATATTTGAAACAAACAAGACTCAAGAGTTTACGCCAATAGAAAATATTCAAACCGCGCCCGTTTATTGAATTAATAACTTCATAAGCTTAAACTTATTTACAAAATGTTATGTTAATTAGTTAGACGTTTAGACCTTTAGATTATTATTATATTATTGTAATTTTTAAACTAGATTAACATAGTAAAATTTGATTAATATTATTGATTGTACAACGTCTTTATACATGCGGAGTTTACCTTTATGTGATTGTTGCACTGTTGCATTTATATTTTTGCATGTTCCCATAAAAAAAATTGGCTTTATTGACAGTAGGCAGGCAAATTACACAAAACTACTAAGGTTCTAATTATCTCAAATCTGTGTGATTATTTCTAAAGATCATCTCAGCCACTTATAATCTGCAAAGTCCTTATATACCTAGAGACTATGACCGTTGAGATTGTGTTTTTTGATACGTCATAAAACATGAGCGTAACGTTACAATCCGGGGCTGCAGGGCTGTTCGAAAGAGATACCGTGACCCCGGAACATAACGTAACGTTACAATAATAATAATTATCATTATTTCAGACACAATTAAGTAACGGACAATGAGCGTAACGGGACAATGAGTCATCCTTTTTAGTGCGTGCAGCCGACATTCATCGATTTATTAGACGATGTCACGTCAAAATTCAAAGAAGAGAAGTAGTAATTGATAGTCATCAATTTACTATTGAACCAAAGGTGACGGCTAAACAAGCTAGACATGAAGTTAGCAGAAGGGTGTGATCCATTAAAGTGGAACCGTAGATCGCCAGGTTAGTGACGGTTGCCTGCCCTGCCGAGCCCCTGGTAACTGAGGCGTGACTACCCACCCCATGCCCACCCCTATACACTCGTTAGAAGTTATCGATACTTTCCAAGAAAATCTTCGCTAAGTGAAGCTTGCAACGCGATCAAGTTATACGGTTTAACCTATTTTCTGGCTCGTTTTTTGTGTTCAGTGCTGTTTTGTATTTCCTTGTATCGTAAAAGAAAGTAAAATGTTTGATGAGGTTGAAAGAATAGAATAATCATTTATTGACGACTCGAATGGCGTAGTGGTAGTGAGGCTGCCTTACGTTCTTAGGGTCCTGGGTTCGATTCCCGGTAGGAGAAAATGTTTGTGTGATTAGCATGGACATTTGTTTCTGTAAGTTTTATATGTAAGTATAATAAGTATGTATTTACAAACAAAAAAAGTATATATGTAGTATATCAACTATCTGGTGTCCACGACACAAGCCTTGCTTAGTGTGGCACTAGATGGCGCTGTGTGTTAATGTCCAGCGATATTTATTTATTCGTTAATGGACAGCACAACACAATAGAGCAGCACATACATATTACAACAATCAGCACAGGGTAGGTACATGTATAATTCCTATCCTACATAAATTGACTGTCTTGTTGGTCTAGTGGTCGCAAGGGCGACTGCTGAGCCTATGGTCCTGGGTTCGATTCCAAGGTCAAGCAAAGTGTTATTGGGATATTCCGTCAGGAATTTCTCAGTACCTAGTAGCCACGGCGTGTGGATTTGTGCCCGGTTAATATTATAAAGCTGAAGAGTTTGTTTGTTTGAACGCGCTAATCTCAGGAACTACCGGTACGAATTGAAAAATTGTGTTGGATAGTCCATTTATTGAGGAAAGCTTTCAGCTATAAAACATCACGCTACGACCAATAGGAGCGGAGCATAAATGCAAAATGGTGCGAAAACGGGGGAAATTTTATTCCCTTAGTGAGCTTTTTCTCTCTTGATGTGACGCAGACGAAGTTGCGTGGGTCAGCTAGTCATAACATAACTGCGAAAATTAGAGTGTAGTTACCTGCTATTAGGTAGGTACATCTCTCATAACCTTTCTGGGATACAACAGCCACAGAATAAAAACTACAGCTCTACATTTGAGATATAAACTAACGCAATTTGTTACATTTTTGTTTCATAATGCAATGCAATAGGCATTGCAGTTCCTCTAGCCTAGTCACAACACACCTGAACGAGGAAACAGCAATAACGGGAAGTGCACGTGCCCCCACAACATACAAACAAATAATTCCAAGTAACCATTGAATCATTAGAGAACTACTAAATACCGCATTATGTCGTCACTATTAAAAAACCATAACGTAATACACGCGTCCATAAGAGTTGCGCAGACGCACCGCAGCTGCTCGTCCCGCCGTCCCGCGTCCGTCGCGCGCCGGTAATTTCGTTAATGCTATTTTAATCGGCATGTAATTGGCCCTCATTGGGGACACGGAACACGGCAAGAGACAAATTACACCAATTCTCAGAAATTTCGTAAAAACACTTCAGTATAAACAATTAATGGAATTATGATACGCCCATGCCCCGCGGTTCGAAGCAATCGAAGTAAAAACATCGGAAAATTAACTGACACGAAAAAACGTACTGTTAGTAATGCATTCATAGAAACTATGGATTTCCTATAAATGCATTATGAGCTTGCATTACATGTAATTTACTAGGTACACGAAGCATAAAATTGTTTGCAGGTATTGCAAAATGTGTACTAAAAATGTACTCGTAGACAAAAGTTGAGCAATTACTTGACGTTTCTTTTGTTTTATTTTCTGACTTCAGTGGAGCACTTTAAATTCGTATTGAAATGGAAACCAAGGCCGTTGAAGTTGGTTTATCGCAGAAGTGCTCTAAAAAACAATGAATGCGAAATAATAGCGTTATAAACCGGCTTCAGTGCGCTACATAAATGCCATTGATAACAAGAGACTGTACGTGTACATTGTGAAACTAGTTTTAACCTCCATACTTACCTACTAGTAAAAAATAGGTACACTAAAATGGGGCTATTTGGGTTTCTGGGGGCTATGTGGTACCATATATACCAAAAACGTTATTAATTTTTTGCATCAGGAATTTCTCAGTAGCTGCCGATCTAAGTGTTGCTAGAGTTTGTGAAATAACTTCTACCATACACCTACCGACAGTTATCGTTATTTTGGTTCGAAATTCTGGGTCGTCCCAAAAGTCCCCACAACCCAAATAGCCCCGTTTTACGGTACATATTTAGATGTGTACTTATAAAGTATTTGCGTGTTTGTCACACTTAATGGTATGGCTGTAGTTACGCGAAAAGGATCTTATCCGCTACATCGCCAAAACTGACTTCAAGTGCTGCTAAATATCGAAATTATCACCCAGTCTGACCCAGTAAATAGATCCTTTATAATTTAACGTTTCAACCAACCCTCATGTTGGTAAATGTGGCTCATAATATCAATATTAATTAGCATCCGTTTTGTGCACTTCAGTTATTTTTGGCCATGTTGTAGATTGGATCTTTTTCAATATTTAGTACAACATAAACCAACATCATCTGCCTAGCCTTTTCCCAACTATGTTGGGGTCGGCTTCCAGTCTAACCGGATGCAGCTGAATACCAGTATTTCACATGGAACGAGTGCCTAGCTGATCTCCACAACCTAGGTAAAACTGGGAAATACGATACCACTTGGTAAGACTGGTGTCAGACTTTTTGGGCCAATGACTACCTGTAACGATTGTCAAAGATGGACAAATGACAGCCGGGACCCACAGCTTTATGTGCTTTCCGAGGCACGGAGGAAACTCGGTATGTAAGGGTGGTCACCCATCCACAGACCAACCTAGGCAAGCATGACCTAAAGGTCGACCCGAGCGGCTGATATTATTTAGCCACGAGCTCCTCATTAACACTAAATTAAATCATTATTTAACTCGTCTTCTCACAGAACCATGAACATTCTAACATTATCGTCTCCAGTTCATCACCAACAAGTGCAATCAATTCATATAAGTTCTTACTATTTGGAAAGGGTTTAATGGATCAGCTGTCGCCACCTACACACGTCTGATTCATGTCCTCGTGAAACTCAGGGAGACAGTTCCTAATGGACAGTCCATTAGCATTTGCCCTTAGAATAATAACGTATTTGTCTATGAAATGATGAGCAGCACTTATCTCATTGTGTTTGTTTATCCAAAGGCCTAGTCGTGTTTACGCCATAACTAGGTAATAGACTCAATTAAACCGGCTTTTTTTTAATATCTGAACTGAAGAAATTTTTTAGCCGACCCCAATGAATTTGAGAAAGGGCTAAGCAGACATGATGATACTCCATCTGAAGTTCTGAACTCTTCACTACATATTATAAATAAAATACTCCGCCGCGTCTGTCTGTCTGTTGGCGATAAACTCAAAAACTTCCGCACCGATTTTCATGCTGTTTTCACTAATGAATAGAGTGGTTCTCGAGGAAGGTTTTAGTATTCATAAACGCGGATAAAGCCGCGGGCATCAGCTAGTATTAAGCTAGCAAACCAAGGAAATGTTTAGGAAAACTCGAGATTGAATTCTGTACCTAATGAAAACATTTGATTTCCAAACTTTTTTACGACCGCAAAAAGTTCAAATATAATTAGCCCAAAATTCAAATACGCAAACCTCGCCTAATTTGCGAACTACTGGGAACCGCGTTCATAACAAACATGAGGTTTATAGCAGTGTAGGTACCTACCTCCTTTATTTTGTACCACAATTTAATATGGCTATCGAATACCTACTAAGTACAAAAACAGGTATTAGGTACAAGGTAATTAAAAATATCGTTGTTTAAATTTCCCGTATCACTCGTTTGAATTTGACACGTTTGAACTGTAGGTCTGGGTTCAATTACTACAAGTCTTGTGATTTTTTAATGTAAAATGTGATTAACCCAAAGGAAATTTAGAGTTATTACTTTCTTATTCTTATTCTTTATTGTACACTAAAAAACAACAAATATACATATTAATTGCAATAATATAGCTTACGAGTATGTACAAAGGCTAGCTTAAGAAAACCTAATTTTGAAGCGTTTTTTGGTGTTTTTTTTTTAAAACCTACCATGTATTTTCTACAAATATACCGATTAATTACCGACTCACCTGCTTTCAACTCCTAACAGCGTGAATTGATTTTATCTTTTGATTGTTTTACCGGTAGTTTCACTTTGTCTGCACTTTGCTTTCCTCATTTTAACCAACCCGCTCCGTTTGAAAAATCGGAGACTTGCTGCATGCAGTCTCCAGTTTCAGCCACTCACTGTAATTCGGGAATCGAGTGTTCGTTCCACTGAGGACGTATTCGGCGAACTTCGTGTATTTCAGCGAAAAGATAGAACATCACTATGTTTTACTTGGAAATTTGCATATCATAACGCTTGCAATCCCCGAAAGGTCAAGGAAAGATCGATATTTCTATAGTACCTACATTAACTTTTAACCTATTATTTGGAAATTTCATATAAGTAATACGGGCACGCCTATTGGCATTCTAGATCCTGCTGAAAAAACCCAAGACATCATAATTTTAGGCGCAGTCGCAGTTAAACAGACGCGACAACCGCAAAAGAAATAACAAACTCACCATCTGCCTATCCTTTTCCCAACTATGTTGGGATCGGCTTCCAGTCTAACTGGATGCAGCTGAATTCAAGTATTTGACATGGAGCGGCTACTTATCTGACCTCCACAACCCAGTTAGTACTTTTTGGGCCACTGACTACCAACGATGGAGATTACTGCCAAACATGGACAAATGACAGCCGGGACCAACAGGTTAACGTGCTTTCCGAGACACGGAGGAAACTCGGTATGTGAGGGTCACACATAGGTATATGTCACCCATCCACTGACCAATCTAGGCAAGCACGGCTTAACCTAAACATCAACCGGAGCAGCTGTTATTATTTAGCCACGCCCTCATCGAAAAGTAATAACAACCTCTAGTATCAAAATTAGAATTAAAAAAATACGCGATAAGTTCACCATTTGGTAATAAATATGTATAACATCAATTATTTTAATTAACAAACTGTACGTATAGCCAAACAACGCGCTTCTCAATTATTAACCTGCTCTTCAGGTCTATTTATATTCGATCAATGTCTACAACGAATTAATGAAATAAATTGGAGAATGCCAGCCACCACAGCCGCCGTCAGTCATACGCCGACGCGCGACGTTTCCATTGTGTATAATAGGGAACTAACAAACGAACATAACAAGTTGTATTTGATTATAAACTAAAGGCTAAAAGTTTATACGAGTCAAGTGTGATCGCTCTTAAAACGGTCTTGAGGAAACCGGTAATACGTCCTAGATTCATCTATCAAATTAAATGTCCTAGAAAAATTCGTCGACATCCGCAATGGGGCCGCGTGGTCGATCATGGCCTGATGGGCCACATCCTTTCACACGGAGGATCTTGTCGAATCTCCAAGGCCTGTTATGATATCTGTGATAGTTATAATTATCTACCTAAGATCCATTCGATTAGTCCAAAACAGCATAAACTATTATAAGTACTTATAAGAAAATCCAAACCAAAACGAAACGATGGCATCATTTTATATTTCAAAACAACAAACATGTTATAATTACCTACCAATTTAAAAGCCATCAAACGATAAACAGAATGTGTTTGTGTGTATTCACAAACAAAATTCATTGGAAATGATATAAATAATGAAGGTAAGTAATTAAATTAAACCACTACGCGGAATTCAAAATGAAGGCAAATAGGTACAACATATCATTACACTTTATATAGGCAATGTAAATTTTACCCGATGTTATATTTAATGTTGAAAAGGAATTTGTTTTCCACCTCTGATGTGAAAACTGTCTGAAAACCGCGAAATACTTACGCGTATTATGTAATATTGCCTATAACGTAGGTGCAGATTACCATATGGAGAGGCTATTAAGACCATTTAATAATAATGACTAATGGATTGACCACACCAATTTAATATGTCGAATGGCAACATTATATTAAATGATAAATGATATCTATTTATTCAGCAAGTTGGTTTTCTCAAACACTACACGTAATTTTTTTTTAAACTACATGGGGCCGGTGTCTCGTACCTGACTACTCTGAGAAGAAACAGCCGAAATAAACTCAGAGGTCATAGTCTCTTTTGAAGTCCAGACAATCTTGCTTAATTCACATGAGGACTATGCAGATTATTTTTTGAATACTAGCCAAATTTATGAGAATGTCATCCAGATAAACTGTATCTACATTTAAGTAGACAGCTGGCGTGATGAGGGATTTGACCAGCAGTTATAAGAAGTGTCACAGTCATCCTATGTTGGGGTCGGCTTCCAGTCTAAACGGATGCAGCTGAATATGAGAATTTTTACATGGACTGACTGCATATCTGACCTCCACATTCCCGTTAGTACTGAGTAATACGATACCTAAGTCTTCGTCAAACAGTGTGAATGAAATATCACACTTAGTTCTAATCTAACTAGCTGACCCACGCAACTTCGTCTGTGTCAAGTAGGTGGGAATAAGCTCACATAAGGAATAAATTTTCCCCGTTTTTGCATCATTTTTCATTTATGTTCTGCTCGTATTGGTCGTACTCCACGATAATGGACTATTCAACACAAAAATATTTTTTCGATTCGAACCAGTAGTTCCTGAGATTAACGCGTTCAAACAAACATATAAACTCTTCAGCTTTATAATATTAAGTATAGATTTCACCAAGAAACACAATCAGGGCACCTAAACTGCGTTTAAGAGTTGTGATATAAAATTGACACTGACTCTTGAACGTGAAATAGTGTAGTAGGTACGCGTTCAGTTTTACTGGAATTAAATTCCCACACGGTTTTCCTGCCTGATATACGGTGCCCTAATAAAAAAAGGTTTTATTGTATTAAATTACAATGTGGCTTGATCGTAATTCATGTCGGGTACGTCACATTACAACAAATGCCAGTGAGTTAACTTTAAAACTTGTTTCTATGACCTTTGTTATAATGCGTCTTTGAGTCTACGACACTTTTCAAAACACCTATGTAACGACAAAAAGGTGTAAAGGCTTAGGGTAGATAAAATTTCGTAGATAGACAAGCATACTAAATGATTTTTTCCCTGAAACAGCCACACATACCGAAGACTTGTTGAATACCGAAACAGTTGACTACCGGTCTGTAGACACTTTTACCCGACTAATTAAAGCGTAGGGTTAATTGAAAAACAAAAGTTTTCCTTCTGTTCATTAATTAGAGGATGTACCTGACTCGCATAAAGTTTTAATTTAGCACATACTAAATAACATCACGTCCCATTTACATGGGGTAGCTAGGTCTTTGAAAAAGCTACACGATTTCATTAGACATTTCATAATTATCCACAGACTAGCTGACCCACACAACTTCGTCTGCGTCAAATATATGAGAGAAAAAGCTCACAAAGGAATAAATTTTCCCCGTTTTTGCAACATTTTTCATTTATGTTCCGCTCCTATTGGTCATAGCGTGATGATATATAGCCTATAACCTTCCTCGATAAATGGACTATCCAACACAAAAAGATTTTTTCAATTCCAACCAGTAGTTCCTGAGATTAGCGCGTTCAAACAAACAAACAAACAAACTCTTCCGCTTTAGTATAGATAATGGTGTACATTGCAAATGTATATTGATGATATTATAATTGCAGACACCGATCAGATAACAACAGCACATTAATGGAATAATGAACTTTAGCCTTTCTGAAACTATCGCATAAATAAATCCCCTGGAGTCTTATTCACTATGACGAAACACGCCACACGTCAGGGAACTCCCGCTTACAACTTTTCTGCTGGATTATCTGCTTAAAGGAGACACAAAACAAAAGAAGACAAAGACTTCTTCAGGCAGATTCTGAGCGAAAAATGCAGCGTAATTTTGCACCCGTAATTCAACTCCGGGGCTGTAAGCAAAGTAAACTTAACACCGGAAAACTAGGCCAACGGGAACTACCATATAGGTTTTCAACCAAAACCTATAGGGTACTTCCGGTTGAACTAGAATTGACAATTTTGGTTAAAATCAAGGTTTACAGCACAAGTAAAGAGAAAATTCCGAAACATAAAAAACGTGAACATAAATTAACGGTTTTAAATGTTTTCACAAAAATCTAAATTTGCTCAAGACCTTGATTTTAATACACCTTATGTGGACTATAGACCTCAGTATCTGGTATAAATATTAACTTGTTAAGTCCACACGTTCCTGAGAAAATCGGTGGTGACACACGGACAGAAAAACGGTTCCTTTTTACCTCTTGAGGTACGAAACCCGAAAACTTAGGTGGAGGGAGAAGTAGCGTTTGCGATGTTGACACGGGAGTTGACGGGAGCAAGAACTCGCGCTGCGCTGGAGGTCTAAAATGGCCGCTTTAGCAGAACATTAAATGAATCACGTTAAAAAATAAATTCTAAAAGTGGACTTGACGGTCGTAACAATAAAGTCCATTTTAGGTATTTAAATTTTTTAAGGTTATTCGTATTACGTTCTACTAAAGCGGCCATTTTAGGCCCGCTGGAATATCCGCCCAGTTGTGTCAACTATATTGAATTATCTCTCCCGTACCGCGGTCGTAACAATAAAGTCCATTTTAGGTATTTATTTTTTTTAAGGTGATTCGTATTAGGTTCTGCTAAAGCGGCCATTTTAGGCCCGCTGGAATATCCGCCGAGTTGTGTCGACTATATTGAGTTATCTCTCCCGTACCGCGGTCGTAACAATAAATTCCATATTAGGTATTTAATTTTTTTAAGGTGATTGGTATTATGTTCTGCTAAAGCGGCCATTTTAGGCCGGCTGGAATATCTGCCGAGTTGTGTCAACTATTTTGAATTATCTCTCCCGTACCGCGGTCGTAACAATAAAGTCCATTTTAGGTATTTAATTTTGGTAAGGTGATTCGTATTAGGTTCTGCTAAAGCGGCCATTTTAGGCCCGCTGGAATATCCGCCGAGTTGTGTCAACTATGTATATTGAATTTTCTCTCCCGTACCGCGGTCGTAACAATAAAGTCCATTTTAGGTATTTAATTTTTTTAAGGTGATTCGTAATAGGTTCTGCTAAAGCGGCCATTTTAGGCCCGCTGGAATATCCGACGACTTGTTTCAACTATATTGAATTATCTCTCCCGTACCGTACGTCCGCACCTGACTAATCCTACACATAAAAAGACAACACTAGGGCAATCCAATCACTAAATCAGATTACATAGCATCGATAAGAACTACTGTTTCCCAGGTAAAATAAAAAACCATTTATCTTTTCCTGCTAGCAGTAGCGAAGGCATTTATTGATTTCGAAATTCATCGAAGTGATAACATCGTGTACTATTGTACTATGCATGTTACGATGTAATTAGTTGAGCCACATTATCTAATCTAAGCCTATTTACATAAATGTAAATAACGAGAAACAATAACAGAGCTCGAATGGATTTTGAGAATTGTAATAGTTACAAGGATTGAGCGTGATTCTTGGTTGTAAACTGCTTGAATTAGGGTTAAGTTCGTCTTTGTTTATCTTTAAATAACACTGCAATTTTAATAAAACTTTTATTTTACTTTCTGTGGTTTTATAATAAGAAAAGAGCATTATATAGAGTGTAAACCACCTCATCACAAAGCCGTTAACCAAGCATTATGTAAGTACATCAAACTAAGTAACTTTACGCAAAAATTATTGCTGGGACCCAACTTTTCTTTTTGAGGTTATAAATCATGTTTTGTGGTAGACCTCAATGTAACGCACTTAAAACATTGTGCTGATGAATGGATTGAATAGTACGAGGGTCGTGGAGGTGTTAAAAGTCAAAAGTCAAAATCTTGATAATCAAAAAAAAACTTGTCAAAAAGTTGTAACTTTGGCCCCCCATTCCGTAACTAGAAGGTTCCCAGGCATGGTTCAAAAAATAGACCGCAATGACGGGGAGAAAAAGTGCATTTCGGCTTCTTGAAGAGGTGTTTTACACCCTTTATTTATCTAGCACTTTCTGAAATTATTTAGCCTTTCCGGGACGTGCGCTAAAAACATTAATAACTGCACCGGGCTCTTTTAATCCGACCCACCGCCCGTGTCGACGTTTCAGAACTCCGTTAAATCTTTCAGGATCTTTAATAAAATATAAGATCCGGCCCAACATACCTAAGTACAATGAAACCCGGTCACACAACTTTTCAACGTCTATCGATTTATTAATCAAATAAGACCTAAGAAGTGTTAGTAATCCTATTACCAAATCCTATTTATTTCCTGCTCTCTTTGTTTCAGTTGATTTTTTGTTACTGTGGAAATAGAGTTCGATTTTCACGTGTTTCACCTGACCTCGTTACTCATTATAACCTATATTTTAATAGATTAGATATTGATTGGGCAATGTATGTCTCATTAATTGCTTTACAATTTGAGTATTTATAAGGCAAATCGCATGAAACCGATGTCACTTTACACCGGGGGGATCCATAACACATGACACATCCTCTGACTCAAATATCATCAGATTAATTATGATAACTTAGAGATAATGACTTTTTCACGAATGTGCTATCGCTTATTGATACCGCGCCGGCGCCAATTCAGTATAACTAATCAAACAATGTGTTATAATACTTCAGTATCTACAAATTCGTCGTATTGTGATAACAGTGTTTCGCGAAACCATGAAACAATCAAATGGCTAAAGTGTCTCGTAGATTTATGTGGAAAGATTAATATTAATTGCGCATAGGCTTTAATCTTTTGTTTTTAATTTATCGTTTGTTTATTTTCAGATTTCAGGAAGGCAGCTATTTCTTGTGTTTACTCCAGATATTATGTGTTTACATTCTTGCAATAAGGTACTACCATGTAGTACCACTTCAATTCATAGGTACTTTAATGTTCACGTGAGGTGAACATTACAGTATGAATTGAACTGGTACATAAAGGTTAAACTATTTCATGTATTCTCTATTTGCATTTTCAATATATGGGAAAAAGTTGCCTAAAAAAAATGAATGTTATGTCATCAAGAAACCGAAACGTGGCCGCTCACAATGGGCCTCATCAGAAGGCAAAGGGTAATGGAGAGGGCTATGCTCCGAATTTCCTTGCGTGATCGAATCAGAAATAAAGACATCTGCAAGAGAACAAAGGTTACCGAAAAAAAAAATGGCAAACCTAACTGCCAGTGGGCAGGGCAGGACACATTGCGAGCCAAACGGATGGCCTATGGGACCGAAAAGTTCTGGAGTGGCGACCGCGAACCGGAGGACATTGCGTTGGAAGGCCTCCCACTAGATGAAACAATGACCTGGTGAAGGCTGCGGGAATCCGCTGGATGCGAGTCTCATGGGATCGGACAACGTGGCGACACTTGGCCTATGCCCAGCAGTGGTCGTCTTTCAGCTGAAATGATGATATGTTATTTTATATTCGGCAAGAGATCCCCACACTCCATTAGAAAATAGAGCTTCGTATACAGGGTATAAACAACCTTATCACGAAGCCGTCAACCAAGCATTCTGTACATCAAACTAAGTAACTTTACGCAAAAATTATTGCTTGGAAACGACTTTTATTTTTGGGGTGAAAAATCATGTTTTGTGGTAGAACTCAATGTCACGCACTCATAACATTGTGCTGATGGATGGATAGAATAGTACGGGGGTCGTAGAGGTGTTTAAAGTAAAAGTCTTACACTATAACTTGTATTTAAAAAAACTTGTCAAAAACTTGAAACTTTGAACCCCCAATATCTCCGTAACTAGAAGGTATGGCGTAGAACAAAAATATGATCGCAATAACATGCCGGGGAGAACAAGTGCTTTTTGGTTTGTAAACCCTTTAAAATGTATTACAGATAGGTTCGTAGTTACATTTTAAGTGGCATTTTGCAGTACTGGCACGGAACGCGGGTGCGTTTTTCCTAAAATATTACATAACTTGGTATTTGGCTATATGCCAAGCGACACGTGCTGTCGATATAAAATCCGAACTCCCCGAGTTTGTGTTAGCTAGATAGACAATCCGCACGTTCTGTAAACAATGCTGAGCGACCGGGATTCACCATCCGCGAAGTTGGGTCTTTCCAATCACAAATTACGTACCTACCTATACCACTATACCATGTATAGGCAGGGAAATACACAGGCATGTAAGTATTTATACGTAAACTGGACTTATTTATATGTAGGTACTAGCTGTTGCCGATGATCTTTGTCCATGTTAAAATATCATAAAAATATGTCTTCCCTACTTGAATCGGATTTTGTCAATTTCAGGTTTTTTTTACACGGAACCCTCATTCTTTTTCTAAAAGAAGCGCAAGTTACTCCTGTCAGTAAAAGTACGAGACTTGGGTGTTTTCATGACTCCCGATCTGACATTCCGTGAGCATGTAACCAAGATCTGTAAGAAATCTTACAGAAACTTAGGATTTGTTCTGAGACAGACGCAAAGCTTCACAAACATCACAGCAGTTAGGGTCCTATATGATGCACTAGTCAGGAGTCATCTGGAACATAGTGCAGTCATATGGGCCCCACATGAAGCTAAGTATTCGTTAATGTTGGAGCGCGTTCAGAACAGGTTCACGCGCCATTTGTACCGGAAATTATATGGGGTATATCCGTTTTACCCACTGATGTATCCCACTCTGTTTGTTCTGGGCATGGTTGGCTATAATCAACTGCATGTCCGACGGGAATTTACGCTGGTCACCTACTTGGTGAAGGTGCTTCGTGGAGTGGAGAGTCACCCGGGAGTATTGCAGCGCTTAAGCTTGTGTGTGCCGGACCGCTACGTGTGGAGACGGCACAGCCCGCCATTGCTACTGGTACCTGAAGCCAGAACTAACCTACTTGCCAAGGCACCCCTTACCAGAGCTATCCGTACCATCAACGACCTTCAAACTCAGATTGATGTGTTTACATGTTGTTTTAGTGAATTCGCAAGGGTATTACTATTTATACTATGCTACAAGTATAATAATAATAATTTATCTTATTTTTGTATTACGTTTTTGTTAGTAATTGTATAATGTTTTTGTAATTTTAATTTTAATAATGTTGTTAGTTTTTTTAAGAAATAATAATGTTTCTTTTTTTTTTGTAATTTGGTTATAAGTATATATATTGGTATTGTATTTGGTAATATGTAGTTTAGGTTCATAGTATTTTCTTAGCTGTCGCATTAGGGTGATCCCTGTAAAGATGGTTTAAGCTGTTTTAAATAAATAAATAAATAAATAAATAAATAAATAAATAAATAAATAAATAAATAAATAAATAAATAAATAAATAAATAAATAAATAAATAAATAAATAAATAAATAAATAAATAAATAAAAGTGCCAATTATATCTGCCGTAAAAATCAATCCGCAGCCGTGTCAAAGATTGGCCGAACAGAGACATTTTTTTGTTATGCGTACCTTCCTTATATAATTTCAAATGTATGAAAGTACTTGTAACTGTATAATATTTATATGTCACCGTAAAATTGTCATATTTTTTTACCAGTGGTAGGTACCTCAGTATAGTAGGGTAGACGACAAAAAAAAATCTTATTAGTCCGTCAGGTAGATTATTAATGACGAAGATACGATGCTTTTAAAATTCCCAATACATCACGCCTAGGTATAATTTTTAGCTAGTTATAACGTCACGAGAGTCCCGAGTTTTGATGCGTTTTATCTTTGTCAATATTCATTGATTCCCAAAAACAAAAACTACGTGTCTATTATTTTTCAATTATACAACATTATTTTTTGTTTATACTAAACCCGAAAAGGGGTCGTTGTACTCATCATTTTGAACGACTTTTTCTATGGGACGAACCTTGAAATCGCGAAAAAAAAATCAGCTGTTCCCTACATTTATGTTCGCATAACTCGTCAAAATGTAGGGAACAGCTGATTTTTTTCAACAAAAAATAACCCTGTATATGTCACTGTAAAATTGTCAAACACGTTATCATCATTCTCTTGCCCTTATCCCAATTTATTTGGGGTCGGCGCAGCATGTCTTCTTCTTCCATACTCCTCTATTTTTCGTCATCTCACGTCATTGTCAAACACGTTATATTACAGTATAACGTGTTTCTCTCTAGCGATATTGTAATATCTCGAATTATTGTCACCTGAACATACGGAAGTATCACTGCCCCCATAATCGGGACTTGGGGCACCCCCCCGTTAGGTTCCTTTAAGCCCTGCACCCGGAAATAGGGGCCCCGCGAAGCGGGGCTCCGTCAACTACGCCTTTTAGGGGAATATAAAGTGTTTTAAGGTTAGGTTATAATAATCGATATTTCTCAGGAATGGTACAATATATTTTCATGAGAGTTGTACCACTGGGCAAGGGGGACCCCTCCTACTTCCATCCACACCGCGTGAGTTGACTACCATCGCATGCATAACACGAAAAATAATGCGTTTTGTTGTAAGCAGTATGTTCATTTGACAATATTTCGGGATTTTACTATATCGCTAGCGATATTACAATATAACGTATTTGACAATTTTACGGTAACATATACATAAACACTAAATTATTTGCCGACAGACTTGAGAGCTATCACATTTTTTCTTGTATGTGTGTGTGAATTTGTGTTTTAAGAGTAACACTCTAATACAAGAAAAATTGTGAAAGTAGGTATTTGTTTGGAGCACTCCTTAGATATTTTTTTTTTAATTTTCTCGTGCATACATTTTTTTAATTTTGTGGCCATTTCTAAGCCATAATCACACATCTAAATCCTCAGTTTTGATGTGTGATTATGGTTAAGCCTCTATGCCTCCTCTATGCAGTATGCATAGACTTAAACAGTTCTTTCAATCAATTCTAAAGGGATTAATACTCGTAGATAATTAGGCTTATGCCAGTTGCTTTGAGGATATTACCTAGGCACCCTGTGTATCTAAGCATAACACTACAGTCAAAGTGAATGAATAACTTGAATAAGTAGGTATCTACTTATTCAAGTTTCGAGAAGTAGAGTATCGAGAACTGGGTCGGGTACATACTTGTATAGTACGGTACCTCCGATTCTCCAAGTTTATATTTCAAGGCAAGTTGCTGGTGAACGGCCACGGACCCATTGGAAAACCAGGCTTTTCAGGCGTAAATAATAATAATAATATCATTTAATTCGGGTAGCAAAAGACCCATATCACATAAACCTTACAGACTAAAGTTGAGACAGTTTTGTTTAACTTAATACAAATATAGTCACACCTATAATAATCCTCGAAAGGTAAGACAGAGGTGTGTGTACCAGTATACCCACATTATCACAGACATTATGCCAGTTATGTGTATGTGGTACAAATAATTAACATTGGTAAATAACCCGTTTAAAATGTTAATGATCAAGTAAGTGACCATAATATCAGTTTAAAGAAATATGTTGAGAAGAATACACACATACATATGTCACATCACATAATATACATTCTAGACACGTTCTACGAAGATTGCTAGCTTATCGCAGCCGCGCACCGCTGCGTTTCAAACTGAATTTTCCTTTCTCTCACAACTTTTACGACTTCCACGAAGATAAGAAGCTGACATGCTTTTGTTTCTATCACCAAAACAGGAAAACGACTGGAGTATATACAGTACCTACTTACATATTTCTTTACTCAGTTTTAGTATTTTGTAGTTATCTATAGATAAACGTTACTAATAACATATGTAACGAAACGTTGTAGGTATTAATAAACAGGAAAACATATTAACTAAAATAACATAACGCTGCTAATTTTCCCCAGCAATTTCGACAGAGTGACACACACGTATAACGCCTGTAAGCCAGCAAGAGTTTCCTCGTGGAAAAACTCCACGACAAAATTATGTCCGTCTCTGGTATAATATCCAGGACCGACCGAAATTAACCTTATATACGTAATTTATTTGACCGTTTACCAAGGAATAAAGCAATCCACCTAAAACTTAGCAATAAACTAGACAAGTTTGACAGCTGCTGTAGATAACTAGAAGTCTTAAACCGGGTTAGGTGGATGCCGACACAGAGTTTCCAAGAAAAATCCGTCGGCCGTGTAAATTGTATACTTTCGTCTTTCTTTCGAGCGGATCGTCAAGATAAAATTAGCGGATTGGACGTTGTGTAAACAAAAACATGGTTTTCCCGAGATCGTTGCTATTAAAGTGTTGAAAGTGAACTAACTGCGCATTTGTTTCATTTGGGAAATTCAAGCTGGAATTATTCTCCGAAATGCTTTTTTAATTTTTCGCGGGCATTCCTGTTTGCACGAAGCACTGCGACTGCGAAGGTTGTTTATCTGACATCGTTATCTACGATAAGATCGTCTTTAGACACAAGCCTATAAAAATGTATTGATGTATTCTAATGGTGTACCTACGTATACGTCTGCATGGTTTCGCCATATGAATGCGAATCATGCAGATGTAGTTGTAAAATTACATAAAACGTGTTGTCTTAACAAATAAATGAATGGAACATTCAGACGCTATTGATGTAGATATCTTATTAACCAAACCCCCACTACTGCTACTTTAAAAGCGTTTCTAAGAACGTATCAATTTATTAAGATATGTATATCGCAGCTACCCACGTGGCAACGTGGGCACTAGGCACCCAGTCGATTTATGTTGATGAAGATTTCTTTCTACTGTGGGATATATTTTAACATGATTAGACTGCGCCTCCAATCCAATAGGTACCTATATTAAATTATTTTTCTGGGACTTCGTCGAGCCTTATTGTTTCGGTGTTTAAATGGTGGTAGCAGTGTTAATTCTGGCTTTCAGGAGTTGCTTGGAGAGTGTGTACCAACCTACCAACATAGAAGCAATATATTATTTGAGGAGACAACCCAACTAGCACACTAGTGGAAATAGCAGCCTATTTTGCAACTGTTAGCTGTACAGTAGCGCTTTAGGGGTTCAGAAAGTGGTTTTAAGTTCTACTTTGCTTCCGTAACTGCCCATAGCTGTAAATATGACTAGGGGTAGCAGACGGTGAACCAAGTGCCACTCTAGGCTTTATAAGAGTTCATGTTACAACCTATTTGCCGTCTATAGATTTAAAAGAGAATTAAAACATGTAAGTTAAAGCTTATAGCTGCTAAAAAGCCGCTATTGCCGCTGCTGTACGCTTCAGAACTGCACAAAGACTATAATTGCAGACTTTTTAACGGAATTGTATAAAATATATAATTATATCACTGCTCTGCCACTGAAAGTTGCATAGCAGAAATTATTTGTACTTTTGCGCAAACTTAAGTAGAAATTTGATCGACTGTTTTACTAATAGTGCCATTAAGGCTTCACAATAGAAGCAGGAGCGTAATGGATATTGCCATCTTATTTGAATACATTCTGCTATTTTAATTGGAAAAGTCGACAAACACAAGTGAGGGTTCCGTAGATTTTTTTTTTCCAATTAGTGATAATGGACCAGTTACAGAGGAAAAGTAAGTTTTAGCTTGGTTAAAACTAATGAAAATTAAGTAAATTTATTTTTTAGTTTTTTTGTTCGTCCAGGGTAACACTCGCATGTTTTTCCCACGTAGATGGACAGATGCAAAGTTCTTGTTGATTTTGTTGTTGATAAATTTGAATGATTGTGAAAGGCATTCTGAAAACATGGTAAGACATGGTAAGTGAAAAACAATTGAAAGAGCGAAAAATATAGAAGCAGCTACAAACGATTATCATCGTATTTTAGGGTTTTCAACCAGTTCTACGGATCTCTAAACAAATAACCATTCGTGTGGTTCGATACCTGCAGTAAGTACGAAATAGAAGTAATTGTAAAGACTTGAACTGCATTAGTGGCACAGGTACAGCTTGGAACTTCAGAAGAGTGAAACTAAACGCTTTGACGCGTAGTTAGGAAGTATTAAGGATGAAGTTGCAAGTTAAAGCTACTTCTCATAAACGCCATGTTTACGAGACAATTATTGAGGCGCGTTAAAAATACTCCAATAATATCAACTATATGCACGACGAACTGATCTGCGTTTTCAACCACTTGCATATAATACAAAATAATATAGTTCAAAAATACTATACCTTCACTTATTATTTATATTTGCATTCACAGTAATGTCTGACTCAGAAACAACAGATGTATTTTAATGAGAGACAGGTGAATGATCAGTGATCCTTTATTCGTTCAGTTAAACCTGTCATTCATTCAATAAGCCCCACAAGAGCTTTAGTGTGGTGTTAATTATTTGTTGCAACTGCGCATTATTTGTTGCTGTGCACTATTATAAAGTTCTAATGGAACCGTAGGTTGCAAAAAGTTGTGCCTCTTTGGCTGCAAAGCGGCTACATAAGGTCTGCAGTGCACGCTCTGGCGCTTGAGCTTGGCGCCTTTGGTAATAATCGGATTAGCTCCAAAGCTCTTAAGCAACTAGTTTGTGCTACTCGGGAATTGACACGTTGAGTAACAAATTATGGAAATTGGAAAGCCAATTGACAAATCTTTTTCAAATAAAGTTGACTAAATATTCAGCGTCATCCCACTGGCCAATGGCCACTCCCCAGGGCAATGCCTCTCCCCGTGACTTCCAGTTGTTTCTATCCAGGGTAAATATGGATTACTGGTCGTTGGTTGGTTGTCCAGCTCATGCCGCCATCTTCTACGAGGTCTGGCGCGAAGCCTCCAAGTTATGTCAGGGCTCCAGTAAGTGGTTAGTGGTATCGTCTCAAAAGTAGTTCCACCCTGGAACTATTAATGGGTACTAGCGGCAAAGCCTTTACCTTCACAGCACCAAATAAAACTGAAAGGCACCTTAACATATTGCAACTGGTGGCTTTCCGTAATTAATTTAGTCACATCAAGGGAGGTATCATAAGGAAAATTGACTCTACGAAGAAATACCTAACTGCAGTATCGGCCCCCACAAAGATCAAAGGAGAGCTTATTCTCGTTCAGTTCAAACTATTTTTAGATCAAGATCTAAATACATTAAGGAAAAAGATACACCAACGCAGAATCGATTAGGAGTGTACGAGTGAGACCATCAACTTTGTTATTCGTTTACGTAAGCGTTTAATTAATTACTTGTCAGTGTAATAACAAAATGTGTGCGGTTTCAGATAAGGTAAAATAGTTTAACCGCCTTTTATTAGTTTCCAAATTGTTTCAGTAGTGGTTTAAATTAATTGATAAGATTCAACATTTACTGAATAAGGAAGAATTTTACAAAATAAAATTGAACGCGTTCAGCACCACTGAACCGGATCAAAGCATTTACTTAAAAGCTATTGACAGCTCATGGTGGAATTCGTTCTTAAGGGCTTCTTCACACGTACCGCAACCACACCAAGTCGCAACGACCAAAATGCTGTCTTGCAGTGGTTACGTGTGAATAGTGTCGCTGCAACGTTTTGTAGTTGCGCTGTCGCCAGTAGTTGCGATGCGGTTACGTGGTGTGCAGACACAGTTCCATTTCGACTCCGGTTTTCATAGCGGACAAGTGTTGACTGATCAAACTCATGGAATTCGAAGTGGCAACTTTGCTATTGCTATCCTTGCTATGGCTATTATTAAGAAGAAGACGGTGGCGACGAAACGTTGTGTTTGCGATGTGGTCGGCCACTAGTTCGCAGTGTCGCTGGTGGTTGCGATGTGGTCGGTATCAGACACACGGACGTAAACGAATGCAAAATGTGAAACGTGTGGATAGTCCTCTTAATTTTCTCACATAATGTGATGTTATTGTTCTCACATAATTTACCATCTCAACATGAATGATGTAACCAAGATTTTGTAACAATAATTTGATTTAAAAGAGTGTCCATGGAGTTTCTTGCCCGTTCTTCTCCATAGAGATCTACGTTAGGGAATGGGCAACTACAGTACTTTCACAGTTTTTATGTCTTGTGACTGGGACTGTAACTACATTTAGTTTTCATCTTTGTTTCGACAATTCAAAAGTGCCTGTTATTATACTACTACGCCTACTTGAAATAAATGCTTTGATTTTGATTTTTCAATACGAAATATACGCCCGGCCACGTGGTGTGGTTGAGGTGTGGTTGTAACATAAATAAAGCATGGCGCCAAATTTTAAAGGGGCCATTAAGCAGCAAACACCAAAAGCTCTTAAGTTTATGATCCGAACCATTATTGTCGAAATATGGCGACGTTCGGTGCACCCACACAGGCACACGTGCACGACATCTGTCCATGAGTATACACGATGGACACTCAACGACAAAAGTTTAATTAATTATGTAGGTCATTCACATGACATGCCAGCGTAACAACGATGAAAGACTTATGCAATCACGAAAAACAAGCTCAATTTACTTTATTGGTTCGATTTTATCGTGTCGTCAATTGAAATGTTATACCAAATTGTTTTAACCTTTCACGATATTGATGTAATTTCCGACGATTTTAAATTGAAATAGGTAGGTTACAAACTGTTTCCATTACTTACATGTGAATTCTGAATGCACATACTCGTACCCTATTACCAACCTGCAACAGCTTTTATAATACATACTTACAATTTAGATTGAGTTTATTTTTGGTAAGCGTGTTCCAATCAAAATTTAGATACCGGTCAGTTATTTAATTTAAATTAACTTCAAAGGTATTACGGTAAAACAATTTGGAAACGAGATAGTATGTCCTACCCGTCGTATTTGCAACTACACGAACAGTTTTGTCACCGCCTATACATACAGTGAAGAGCACTCGTTCGTAGAAGTGTGGCGCATGTCACACGCGTTGCCTTTCGAGGAATACTTGATTATCTCCAGCATTATTGATTACTTGCCCTACTCGGGAGACGAAATCACCCATTGTTACTGACGTCACAATAACTATATTATACGTCTCTTGCTCATTATAATTATAGATCTCTCCAACGAAAATAGAAAAAGATGTAACAGATGTCGCTATTCATACACAGATGTAACAATCACAATACACATAAATCATGTGACACTACAGGATGGGATGAAAAAAGTGTGAATGTTGACTTTGGAACTTCTTAATAGTAGAGTTTCGTATTTTGAAAGCATGTCACGTTTTTTTTTTGGATTGGAAATCATCAAATAACTTTTCCCACTCGGGGCGGAGCTCTGCTTTTACTGACTAAAATCCATCCATGTTCCTTCTTTGCCCTTTACGTTCCGGGGCCGCGGTATCTCTTTCGAATAGTCCCGCAGCCCCGGCAGGCTTCGGCCCTTGCCAGCTGGCCCTCAAGTAAATGGACTTGGCTTTTTTACTTTACTTTTGGCTAAAACTATGGGTACAATCATTTATACCAGATCATCTTAGCATTTATTAGCTGCTAGTGACATTTTGCGTATTAATACAGTCCAGACGAGACAATTCACTCTGTGCCCCAGTGATACCTTTACGTTACATGTTCCGAAGTTTGAACCAGTACCTATACCTTCGCAGACCATCATTTGCAGCTAACTTCCGAGCCGCCAAAAAGTTCGAACAGAACCCTTAGTAATTTTTGGCATGCAGATGATATTTGAAAATGGTCTCTACATACCGTAACTTGTACTAATTTAATACTACAGTCAAGACAAGACGACGCGTCCCCGCTGATACTTTTACGTTAGATGTTCCGATAAAGTTTGAACCATTATACCTTCGCAGACCGTCATTTGCAGTTAACTTCCGAGCCGCCAAAAATTTGAACAAAACCCTTCGTAATTTTTGGCCAGCAGATGATATTTTGAAAAGTCTCTATCTACGTACCTACCGTACTTAAGTTAAGTGTGAAGTTAATACTTCAATTTCAAACAATACATTTTCAAAAGTTTTCCGACCACTATTTCAGGTTCTGCATAGTCATGCATTAATCACGCAAGTTCCGTACTTATACTCAAAAAGTTATAAGTAGGTAGATACTTGGGGACCTATGTATTACCGCACTCATCAACAACATAATATGTATGATAATGACTCAACCGTCATCCATTTCACCTCCAAGTTAAGTTTCTTTGGAACCCTCTACAAGTGTTATCTACTCTTCTAGTACCTAAGTAATGTGAAAATTCCTATTGCCATCGATAATGAAGGATAATACCTACTGTTACAGTTATAAAAGAGGTTGATAACACTTCAATTCATTCAAAATCTACCTGTATTCATACTAAAGTAAGTAGGTAGGTATACGGGTGTGTTTGTCGACAAAAAATAGACCATGTGAATGAACTTTCCAACGTTTATTACCACCATGTCTGGTGGAGGCAGGGGGCCGAGCTCGCACTTTGATTGATGGATAGATAGATACTACAAGTTACCTAATTTAACGTCGTGCGCCGGTCATCGGGGTCAACAGTACCTGGTGCACGTCTTAACGTCACTGTCACGAACTTTCACGGCGGAGCCAGCCGGTGCCTGGTCGCAAGCCTTGGACGGAAGACCATAAGTTTTATAAATTAGTGACAATGCCTTGAGTTATTTCTTGGAAGTGCCAAGGTTGGTAGTTCTGGGAAGTGGTGGCTCGTCGGCAAGTACGCTCGGAGCGAGCCCGCTCGGTCTCGGTCGCACATTCACATGCCGGGCCCCCGCGCCCCGCCGAGCCGCGCTCCGCCCGCCACGCGTGTTTACCTCACTCGCTCCGGTGCGCGCCGCGTGCCGGCTCCGCCGCTCGCTCAGTACGCTTTTGTACATGAAAGAGGATTGTCACGCCGAGGCGACCCACCTCGCCGAACTTTCACCTCCCGCCGCGATATCGTTATCTGTGATAAACACCGACCGATGAGTGAAATTGAATGTGCGCGTACTTAGAAAGCGTTTCTGTCGAGGCACGCGGACGGACTGCCTTCGGCGACGTCGATTTCTGCAAATTAATTTCTCCAGTGCAGTCGGTTTCTACGAAACTGCTTATAAAGAGTTTTACTGAGAAACGAAACGGCCATAAAGTGGATTTGAGGAAATATAAGTAATTATAAGTGGGCCTTTGTGTTTCCGTGTTTGTTGTTACCTAAGGCGTTTACATTGGATCCCAACCGACCACGCACACCTCCAATGGTGGTCAAACTACCAGGTGAGAACTTCGAAAGTGTCGAACCAAACGGTTCTTCACAGTGACTACTAACAAATTAGTATATGTATAAACCAAATTTTGCATTTTCTTTCAATGCTATTCATAACCGATACGTCAGCGTGAAAGTAAATATATTTGTTTAAGTCTGCAAAACACATGTAGACCACACAAAATATAAAACGGCGCCAGCTGTTATCATTATCACATAGGCTTCGGGGTCAATGCGTTCTCAATGATAAAAGCGTAGATTATATTAATGAATGACGTAATCCCTTGTCATTTAAAAACAAAATAATGATCATTGAGTTCGTGCTGTTTTTGTTTCAACATATATTATTTTAGCTCTTTTGCAAAAATAATGATGTCGTCAAAATAATGTGATTGTTATTAGGAGTTTTCTGTATAGGTACTTTGTTTAGTAAGTAATTCAAACGTTGTTATTTAATAAGAAATTCAAATGTTGTTATTTGCTAAGTAATTTAAACTACCCACGTAGATTTTCTCCTACGGAAATAATCGTGTCTGTAACTCGGCTGTAACTTGGTTGGGAAACTTCAGTTTATGTTAATTACAGCGATGTAATACCAACATATCGTTACGTTATGCATGTAGGAAATGGTATAAATAAAATGATGTTTATGCACAAGCGTGCTGACTGTGTTAATGACACCTCGCCAGGCGGCGAATCGCTTCATTTGAAAACAATTATCGTGCTAACACGCTACGATAACGTTTCCTTAGAATGAACGATCAACTCATAAATTGTTTGAGGAAATTATTGCAGATTTTGCATAATTAGGTACAATACGTAACATGCAAAGTTAGCTAAGATTAGAATTGCAAACTAAATTAGGTATTTCTAGTTTTTATGCAATTCGATTTCACGGTTTAATCTGCTAGCATCAATTAACCGTCAATCGGCATTACCACGAAGGCAACTTATTTCAAGGAATTTGTTTCTTCGTAGCCGAATTTGCTAATTGCCTTATAAGAAACTCATTAAGCGTAAAACCGTAAAACGTTGAAGGCTAGATTAGAGCTGGGTTCTTTGTATACGCTAAATACTTTTGATGTAGGTACCTACCTAAGTAGGATGAATATTTCCACACGCACGCGGTGAAGTACCTACCACGTAGTAATCACTTCACCACTCACCCACTTGGTAGCAACCTCGTCAGTCGCAAGACTGTTGACAGCACTTAGTACAAATCAATGTTATTGTTAACAATCCCATTGTCAACCTTTTACCGGGAACATAACGCTGTTAAATCGTTTACAGGGAATCGTCGCGGCCTTTGTTTATCCTCAAAGGGAGATAATTTATTTTTTGTTGCTATTTCAAAGCTAAAAGGAGCCGAGTCTATTGTTACCGGTTAATGTACAATGACGATGATATGATTCGTAGAAACCTTGTAGAAACACTTCAATTGTCATTGATTGAGAGGCATGGAAAAATAATAAATACAGCACACTGTTTTGGATGTTTGACATAGATTGATATCTGATTTGATCGCAATTGCTGTAGGTAATTAAATTATAAGATTACAAATTATGAGGATAAGTAGCATCTTACGCAGAGGTCTACGTCAAAAAGTTCAGAGGGCAACCTTGCACTAAGCGCATCAAATAATTCCTTTTTTATTACATAATAAAGTAAGGCCAAAAAGTTAGCCCTCTAACACCTTTTTGTCATGGGATCTTCTGTGACTAGTATAGAGGACACGAACCGAATAACATGTTGAACTAGAAACGAAACACCTTCAAAATATTACAAAAGAGAAAACGTACAGTTGCACCGATGGCGAGGATGCAATTTTGAATGACAATTATGATACTGCTAAGGTCCGTAACCTGCAAGACAATAACTGGTCTGCTCTAAATAGAAATACCTATACAACTCAAACGACCGTAACTCGCGGTTTTGGAATTCACTGTTAAAACCTAGTCAAATTTGGATTTGCTCATGAAAAAATTTCACTAGCAAGTCTAAATATAAAAATACCAATTTTCGAGTGTACAGAAAATACAGATTCTTTTTTCAAAGTTCTATTCGTAGAACCAGTGGCGTGCCTAGGGCACAGATTAGATAATAGTAGGTACTAGGGGCCAATAATACCGGCATAGGTATATCCAAATGAGTAAAACATTATGTTTGATACAATTCTTCTTACAACTGTTAAAGAAACATAAAACAACGACTCAACAAACAATAACGTTTGTAGAGTCGTTGTTTTTGTGTGTAAGTAATTTGTACAATGACAAACAAAACCTTGTTTCATCTGCATACTTGTACTTATGTTAAAACTGCGGTATTTATTAACAAAGGCATTCCAAGATCAAACGCTTTATAAAGAAATAAAAATTTCTGGCTTACTAGAAGAATTTAAAAACTAAACAGTATGAATGAAGGCAAGCTTAATTAAGTGTGCGGCGTTGGATTAGAATGAAATGTGAACAATTTGCGGTTGAAATCCATTAACGTCGCAACATGAAAAATCGCTTTTCCTATTAAGTTGAGATTTAAGAAATACTTCTTATCGCAACACAAAAAGATAACATTTCATTCCTTCCTGTTAAAAATTGTTTTAAGCTTGGCGGCAATTTAAACTTCAACCAACAAATTATCGTGGTCATCAATATTATGCCCTTCCCACATACATATACATATGTACATTTGTATTGTCTTTGCTCTGAAAATAAGACAATTACTCGCAGATATTTCTACAAGAAACCCACAAAATGTATGTACATGATACATTCTTTCGTATTTGCATAAGTCGTTTCCGTGGATACGCTGGCTTCTAGTTACGAATACATTTTCTTGAACCGACCGTCGAACTCGCACATTGTTAGTTTCCCAGAACTTATCAATATTAAATGCGGTACTTAAATCTGATTTCAGAAATATGATAAACTGCGATCGCAATTCTAGCATCATCAATGCTTGGAAATGGCATGTAAATTTATACATAAAATCGAGCTTCATATAGTAATGCAATTTAAGTCGAAACTTTACGACGTCAAAAAGCACTAAAACCAAGAGGCAGGTGCCTCCTGCTTTGAAAACGAGCACAGTTATGTTATGTGCTTCTTCCCATGATCAAGTGTTGTTAAACAAATTTGTAAAGTCCTCCACTTAGGTACGTCAATACATTGGGTGCAGCTTGCTACAGTTTACATGACATGAAAAAGAGAAAATGTTGTTTTACTGGGGAGAGTAACTACTAGGAAAATGTGAGTTCTCTCGAATCGGCGGGCGGACGGAACAAGGTGGGATGGCTGCGCGGGCGCAGGTATGCGTGTTCTCAGAACGCGCCGCGTCCGTTTTTGCTCCTTTTTCGATTCGAGTTTACCGAGAATCGAATGGCCCGGTGGCGGGCCTACTCGGAACTCGTAATTAATCCTTGGAAGCCTCCGACCCAAGGGTTGTTATGAGAAATCGCCAGCATTATGACTTCATTTTTTATTTATTTTTTGCATTGTCTCATTTTGAAAATTGTATACGGGTTATTGTTCGTCGAAGGACCGACAGCGCATACACAACATTATGCACGCCTATTAAATTTTATGCAGTGTTCGCCTCTGACCTCAGGCTCTTAGGAAACTTCAAAGTTATTGATGCGCTTCCAAGAAACTATATTTATTCACATGCATGCTAATCAAGGATGTATTAAATAATCTACTAGCAACTTTAACTGCGCAGGTTGTCTTGCAACCTGGAACTGCTCACAAAGTTATCATAGAGAACGTTGGTTGCAAAAGGAAACATACCTATGCAATTAAACTTTTTGATGAACTCTGACATGTATAGTTTAGAAATGTGAGAATAACGAAGGATCCTACAGCAATAACAAATTAGATCGCTGTTAACTCCAGAAGAAGAACGTTGCGTGGAATGTTTAATTGTGCGGTTGCCAAACATGACATTTAACATTTCATTAGCGACAAGATATTATTACGATAGTCTTATAAGGGCAAGACTGAGCACTCTAGAAAATGCAGAAGAAAATAAAATCATATTCGTTTTTGGACCACCGGGATTCAAGAACTGTTACTACGTATCCAATTTGCTTTGCTCTGTGGGCATCTCATGTTTTGTTGGGCTAGGACTGAACTGGCTAAAGCAAAACGAACGAAAAATATATAGTCGCTTGCACCGCTTTCCCAGAAGAGCGGCTAGTTTAAATTTCAATGGCGGACTACTGCGAACCCGCTCGTCAGTTTCGTCTAACGAACTGATTGAAATACTGCTTTGATCTGTACCTCGGCCACACAAAACCAGCCTCTATATTGAGCATATTTTAAGTGCTATGTTGAATATTTTGAAGGCAGTGATTTAATTTGCTGTTTCGCCTTTGAGATGGGAGTGGGACTCGTTTGTCCTTGTGTTGTTTTTTTTACTTTGGGGAAATTAAAACAATCATAAAAAACCGCTTCGCATTTTGTTTCTAAATAGTGAATTGATAGCAAAAAATTTGTTCCAATAGCAACTCTTTATTTTATCTGAATGGAGCGTACACTAATTGACTTTGCACTGGTAGCAACAGATATGTCGATAAACTTCTGTAAATAAGGTGAAGGCAAACGATTAGGTCACCTCTAAGGCTACTACTATACAGTATGTACGTAGTACGTACAGCGGTGTAATGCCACGTCAACATTGTATCCGTATGTAGGTAGATGTACATATATGACCACCGACAACACATACGTATAGTCAGTCACACAATGATTGTAAGACTGACCTTAAGCTTGCAGACTTAAGAGTTTCAATATGTAATAAGATGCCTGCTTATACTAGTTTCATGCGGACGACCACTGGGGCATGCACCCGGTTTTACGCGGTTCTTTAAAGGTGTCTGAGAACTGGGTCCATGCCGTACGTATGAATATTAATACAGAGAAATACAATATAGCGATGGTAAAATCAATCACAGTCAGTCTATTTGTATCAGAATTCAAATCACAAAATCGTAGCTCAGTTCAAACGAAATGAAACGTCAAAGGAGGAAAGTTCGTAAGGCCTAAACCTGTTTTACAAGTTCACAGTAGGAAATCCCTTTCACTCGGAAACGGGTCCGGGCTCAGGATAAAAATAGACACTCTCATTTACAGATTACACCACAACGTCTAATTGACTGTCCATAAATCGGAGCTTCTATATAGGATCACGTATAACGGAACGCATCTATTTTAAAAATCGAAACTACCACGGGTCGACGTTCCGGGAACCGCGGCACAGCGTCGAACCGACCGGTCGGCGAAGTTCTCGGAACACGCGAAGGTTGCTCAGCTAAACTCTTACATTGAATCCGAATGGTTATTGCCAAAGTCTTTTATGTGATGTCGGACGAGCGTCAGTGATGCATTAGAGCTTTTATAGCGCACCATCAATTGCGAGATTGAGGCCAATAATTTTGGAGCTCGCAGTCACTAAAGACCATAAATAAAAAAGCTTGATGCACGTTTTGCGTTTATCTCAAATCGTGAGCTGACTTTCTACATAGGGTCATTAAGGACGCTGCACCGTTTTCGTTGAACTCAAATTTAGGTATTCAATGCCGCACACAGCAACATCACGCGTACGTACATTACATTCAACAACTCCGAGCGCTCGATTTTATACTTCACCTAAATAATTTAGCTCCTTGGTTTTATTTTGTAATGTTATTGAAATTAACTCCGGAAGAATACCTACCTTTGAAAATGCGTTTGGTTACTATTACTTAGTACCGTTGTCTTGATAATAGGTTAGTATTTTCAACCAACTGCAAAAAAAGAAGGTGCTTGACCCTATCAATAGTATCTTTTTCTTCGCGATTTTCATAACATAAAATCACGCCTGTTAAGGGTAACAGAATATGTACACCTAATATGGTACCAACATAAAAAAACCTGCCCCATGTTCAAAAACTAAAAACAACAGTACCGACACCGACTACCGTAAAGAAAATCATCATCTCAGTGTCGCACGGAACACACGCCCGGTCACAAGAATTAAAAGGGGGGGGGACACATTTTACCACTTTGGAAGTGTCTCTGAGTTTAGAAAAAAAAAAAATGAATTCTTTTTTTTTATATTTTTGTGTATAAATCTTAATGCGGTTCACAGAATACAGGGTGAATTTTAATTAATGCGACAAAATGAAATTGGAGCTTCAGTTACAGTAACATAGTAATTATAAACTGTTTTTTCTACAATCTAAATCGTTAAAAAAAATTACGCGATTATCGTTTTCAAAAGGTCCATTGATGTTATTATCTTTATTTAAGTACGAATTATCGGTATTCCAGTAATATGCAAAATAAATAAGAAAAATTAAGGCAAAATTAGGTAAATGACCGCTATATTGAGCACTGCGATGAGTCGGACGAGATTTTTTGATACTTTTATTATTTTAACGGTTTTCGTAACACTGATCAATTATTTTTTAATTTTACATTTGATATTTTATACATTTTCTTGACAACACGTATTATTGTATATTTAAATTTGTCGCATCTATTCAATTTCACCCTGTATATCTACGTACCAAGTTTCAACAGCATAGTTCTTATAGTTTCGGAAAAAAGTGGCTGTGACATACGGACAGACAGACAGACAGTCAGACATGACGTATCTGTAAGGGTTCCGATTGAACATTTTGTTATTAATTATATGGAACATTTAATTAAATCCTATCCAATCCTATCCTATATAATATAATCGTAGATAATAGATCGTTTTCAGCTCATTATAACTAATGCGACCAATTGTGAAATCCGGCGTACGATGAACATGGCTGCATACACCTCTGAGGATTACAGTCGTGAAGATTTCGTCTCCAAGATTTAGCAAACAGATCGTTTTCAACTCGTAATAACTATTGCGAGCAATTGTGTTATCTGGCGTGCGAAGAACATGCGTGCTTACCCCTCTAAGGATTATAGTCGTGAAGGTTACGCTTATATTTATCAGTAATTAAGTGTTGAGGGCTTTATACTTCTTATACTGATGATATAATAATCAGAAATGAAGAATTTGATTTACAAAAAGTAGGTACTATTTTTTTTTCTCTTTTTTTTCGCGATTTCCATGAGCTTCGGTAATTGCAAAGCATCAAACACGACAAATGATATGAGTATCCTAGTACCAACAACGCTTCTTGGACCAGAGTCTATAGAAGTCTGCTCGTTCCAGTTTTCTATGGGCACCATTTTTGATTTTGTCCCCATATTACATACACACCTAAAAAAAAAAAGTTAAAATCATAACTCTCCTCCCCATCCTTTTCCGAACCTCATCGTGAACAGCTTGGCCTTACCCATCCAAATCCTAACCTTACTAAGAGTTGCTTAACACCACCCATCCATTTCACAAATCCCGATCTTACCCAACATATTTTCTAAACCACACTAGGAACTCGTAAGTACTTAGGTACTTTAATGTCGTTGGAAAAAGTTTCAACTCATTCCGAATACGCTATACAACCGGGGGTACCTACTCACACGCATGCACACTACAATATTTTTTAGTAATAAAATCGTATTTATTTTTTGCGACAGAGCGATACACCCGTCCGTTGAGGAGCGCGTCTCAGCGCAGATTGACGAACCGCGAGTGAAAAATGTATGAAGAATTCGCCAAATGTTTATACTTTGGCTAGTAATTGGAAAATGTTGCGATTTGAATACAAAAAAAAATGGATTTCCAGTAAAGGACTATATTTACCGCAATTTCTTATTAATTATTAAGATAAAATATGCTTTAAAATGACCTAAATTGGTACCTATTCTGACCCCTTTTTTTAAATTTTCTGCTATTCTTGTGATGGGAAAAACGTATTTGTGCGAAAATTTTGTATGACGTCATAGATTTTTTCTGATAATTATCTGGAGATTAATATATTATCTTTAAATTAAGACCATGAAATTTTCACATTTGTGACAGCTTGTACATTAAAATGGTACCTGAAAAACACTAATATTCGTGGAAAAAAGTAACAGCGTCCTTAAGGAATTCCTCGAGTGTTGGTCGACGGAGCCGTGAGTTTTGATGGAGATCAGCAGGCCGCGCCGCCGCCGCGGCCGGGCGGCCATGCGCTCGTTGGCGCCGCAAAGCCGCTCTCGTGTCGGTGTCAAAGGCCAGAAGCGCGGAAAGAACCATTTTATCGTGCACTGAATACACTCATGTATGTACGACAGTTTACATTATTCAAGCTTACATAGTATGAGAAAAAAAACTGTCGTACTAATTTTAAAACCCTTTTCGGCAAAAAGTTAGTATTATTTTTCTCTTCCTTGTGCTTATGTGTAGGTACTACTTTTCTTTCGCACATCAATCTTCACGGCCAGATTTGTTTATCTCGCTCAAATGTGAAAGATGAGCGTCCATATGTCTCTCGTCAGGGCGCACTACAAACTGAACGTTTTCAATATCAGCTGTTACCAAAAATATGTTTAATGTTGGAGCGTTATTTATAGCCGCCAGAGGCTTCTGAGAACATCGTCTGTGAATACGGTTTGTGTGGATACAACGAGCAACGAGTGTCATTATGATTCAATACTTAATGAAAGTAACGGGAAAAGATCAATAATACACAAAATATTTGTTACTCATCAGAATTTATTTTACCACCTTCAAAGTATGTATGGTCCTTCAGAAACGATACACTTACGTCATCATCAAAACATTTTTTAAAAGCTGTTTCCGGAATTGAGTTCAGACCCCGTATTCACAAACGTTCGACTCGTTTCCGATTCGACAACTCGTATATCTGTCTTCTTCTGGCATTACGAAAACGACCGAGATAGACATACGACTTTCCGAATCGGAAGCGAATCGAATGGTTGTGAATATGGGGCCAGTTCTCGCTGCGAATTCTTTTTTTTTCGACTTCAGTTCAGTTGGAAGGCGCCACTCCGAAGCTTGTTGGCTAGTTTGCATGTCAAACTCGTAAACCCACCTCTCGTTACCCGTAACAATGCGTTTCATGAATATTGGGTCGGAATTGACTCGTTCTAGCATGTCCTCAGCGACTCTCATGCGATTGAGTTTTTGGAGAAATTCAGGAATTTTGGGACTAGCCGAGCGATAATAGGTATGTTTCATACCCAAATGATTATTTAAAATGGTACGGATCGACTCGTGAGATACAGATAGTACAGCGGCTATCTCTCTCCAAATTTGAAAGAGGATTTTCACTATTTCCTTCACTTTTGCGATGTTAACTTCAGTTGCAGACGTTGGTGGCCTACCAGAGCAAAGCAAATCTACCATCACATTTCGACCGCGTTTGAACGCTTTGTACCATTCATAAGCACGTGTTTTTGATAAAGTCGATTCACCCGATTAAGCCTTCTGTAACATTTTTAGTGACTCCAAACACGAAATTCCATTGGCGATGCAAAATTTTAGACAAAATCTTTGTTCCATGTTTTTGTCCATAACGAAATTCGCTAAACACATAACTAGAAACAGCACTGTTATAAATAACAGATACAACTCCGCGCCAAAATGGAAAACAGTTATGACAATCTAACAACAAAAATTTCAATTTGGAACCATAAACAAATCATCCATTCCCGATACTTTTTAACTGAATATATGTATAGAAAATATCCGCAAGCATCAGCTAAATAAAACCTTTTAACAAAAATGCTTCATTCATTTAATACTTCCCGTGTTAATGGTACAACAAGTCAACAATCCTTCACAGCTGAACAATGAACGGCTGGAAAACTGTGAGCGAAATACCATTATTTTCAACCTTTTTAGACTCTCTTTTTGCCAAAAAGCGAAGCGTTGGAAAATGCGCGCATACCTACCAATTAAGGCAACTGAACAAATGTTTTATTAACGAATGGTAAGTATTTGTCTGAATATTTCAATATAATTTATCCGATAAGCTTATTGTTATCTTCCACAATGGTTCTACTATATCTGAGACGAAATACAGAGATACGACGGACAATTTTGAAAACACTTGTCAATTAGAGGGACAAATGAATTGATTAATGTCAACTATGTTCGAATACCTTGTATTGAATTTAATATAATTGACAGCCAGGGGCGGTCTTCTTTCAAGACGTTATTTGGCTTCCATGAATGGTATTAGTACCTATGAAATTATATTGGAAACACTTGAAAATTCTCCAATATAATTTCCATGTGAAGCAGGTTCTAACGTCGTAAAACATTAACAGTTTTCATTTTAATAATAATAGATGAATATAGAAATATGAGGGTTATAAATAACAGACATAACCGTACATGTTACCGTTACGGCTATTGAAATATAAACTAAAAGCGGTCATTTTACAGAGTCAATTAGCAGTAAATAACGTTTGTAAGCGTCTTACCTTAGGCACCGGAGCTGGGAACAAGATCTTCTAGTTTATTATGTTTCTTCTAAAGATAAGAAAGTTTATGAACGTTGTTCGAAACCTGCAGTGTCACAAAGGCATTTTAATATTTATTAGCGACCAGTTCTCGTGTACATGTTGTTAGTTATGGTCTATATTAAACTAAATAACAGAATCTTACCGTAATGAAGGGACCAAGAATACCAACGATTTAGTAGGTACCTCCATAAATGGAAAATGAAAGAGTAAGGTAATCTCGCGTTATTTTTGGCGTCTGATGAATTTCAGGATTCCATAAATGTTTACTACTCTGGCGCTTTGTATACGAAACTAAAATGAATTTCTCAAGAAAGTGGGTAAATAGTCTCGTTTAATGTATTCATTATGCACTTATACACATATTACGTTCCAAGAAATGTGCACTATCAATTTAAGAAGTCAATCGAAGTAGGTAACAGAAGAAAATAACGAACACTGAAAAACTTGTTTGTTTTCGAAGATTGTATCTTGCGTTTTTCTAGTTGAAGATCTGAGTCTCAGAAGCAATATTTAATTATCAAGAAACAAAATATATTTGACTGGCTCAGTAAATTAAATATGAGTTGCATGCTACGGTCTTGGGATACCGTAATAAAAAACTTAGATAATGGTTTAGTACCTACGTCAAAATAAATACCTATAATGTGGCTTTAAATCGCTTGTTACAATTACTTTGCATATTTTGCAGACAAACAATACAATAGTTTTATTTATAGTAAGTATATAGTCTGCTGTTCTTGTCGCGGCGTCGCGTCACCGTGTTTCAGACTGTAAGAATTAAAATAATTACACATAAGCATGCCTCTGCATGATTCCATCGTGTTCTGAGAAAGTATTTATACTTTATATTACAAGGTCGAAGTATAAATAAAATGAAGAACACTCGCGCGCCAACCTTACCCCCGCGATGACTCAGTGTTACCTGTATGGACGAGGGCTAGGTTATTTCTAGAGAACTGACGATAATTTTAACGATCTGACACACCCGTTCCTAGAACTGTTACCAAATTGCCCACGAAATTCTGTATTTTTTAAACGAAATTCTTGTTGTAGATGGGGAACAGTAAAATAATGATGATTTGTGAAGTAAAAGACACAAACGTTTGATTGTTGGCAAAATTGCGGAGTTTTAAAAAAAGAACACGCCACGAACACAATTAACGTTTCCAATGCACGATGTCAACAGGAAGTTAGTTTCACACCACTCTTTGTCACTTCAGCGCACTGTGACAATATTTTATTTTTACACATTCCAAGTTCGTCGCTTGATAATTTGAAATACGACTACTAAAGAATTTTTCTCATACCTCCACTATATCTGCTATGAATATTAATTATCCGAAACGAAAAAATCGAGATCAAGATTTCTCTAATCCCTAGATTTTTTTAGTACGCTATTTCGATTTCTAACGCATAGATACCTTACCAACTTTTTACAGTTTTATTAAACTCGTATCTTGTAAATTATAAGGCCAAAGTAAAATTGTGTCGGTTGGTATCCTATCCTGCCGTCCATTGTCGTTTATTGCGAACCAACTATTTCCGGATTGCAGATTGCAGCAATATTCTAGAATCGAATTCTGCGCCACGTTTTGCACGCTATCTTTAGAACACCCAGCAGCAGAAATTATTTATGACCATGCTTCACTTACGAAATTACTAATTGAAACCAACGTTTCGAATTGTGACCCTTTATCTTAAACATCGGTACTATTGCCACAACTTCATTCATAGTGTGAATGCTTTAATTAAATTAATTAATGTGTGTCAGACTGATAGCAACGAATTTCCTGCAAGCGTCCAGTCACGTTTTTATTTACGTTTGAGTTTGACTTGCACGCTTGCGGCGACATATGAAGTGTATGTACACACATATTAAAGTTTGTTTTGTATACGTCACAGCGGATTGACACAATAAATACGTAGTAATAGTATAGGATCCCGCTATACAACGACCTTCACCGAGATGCTTATTTAATGAGACGTATTTTTTATGTTATTAAATATGCCAATAAATATATCCTATATGGGTTGCCTAACAAATTTCAGTCCAGAGTATTTTTAATTAATAATTAAAAAAAATTTTTTTTTTAAACATTGCACCGGTGTGATTATTAAATAAATTTGATACCAATCGAAAGTTTGAAGCCCATAGACTATGCAAACGTTAGGTTGCCTATTTTTTTCCGGTCACAACCACGGGTTGCCAGGTGTAAACAGGTAAATCTATAAGTACTAGCATTTTGCAACGGTCTGATTATTGAATCAAACTTAGATAAAATGAAAGATTATTTCATAAGGAACACGGTGGTATAGGGTTGCCTGCGAAAAATCAGTCCCGAATTACGGTTGTCGAATTTTAAATAATAAAATATCGCTGCGAGTGAATGTGTGTGAGAGAGAGGTCCCAGACCAACCATCCCATGCGGTAGAAAAGGACGCAGCGTAGCAGCTGTTTAAAGTCCGCCCATTTAAAGAAGGAGAGTGCGCATGCTATTTGTGCTTGGAAATGAAAAGGATAGCGATAGACTCGTATATGCTGTGCATTATTTTGGAGTCATAGATATAGTATTATATAGATGGCGAGAAAGCGTGTCGCTGAAAGGGACAAAAAAAAAGTACTTCACTACATTTAGGGTTACCCTGTTAGGAAAAATGTACCCCATAATTAGTGATAAAATTAGAAATAGGTACCTACACAAAGCCTGAAGTTTAGACCGATGAAATCTGTGTCATCGAAAGCGACAGAAAGAAAACCGGGGAAGGGCGAGTCGGAGTCGCACACCGAGGGTTCCGTATAAACTTACCAATGAAAACAGTTCCCGCAAAAAAAAAATTGTGGAACTACAAATTTTCAGTTTTCGGATTTCTTGGAGATTATATGGGGGTTCTGATGAGAAATAAAAAACCGATGTGACTGCAATGTTTTATTCATAAACACACAAATTATTGCCCTTGAAAAAGCACTAACTTACGAGTATTATAGATATTTCTGATTTTTGATTTTGGTTCAAAACATTGTTTAGTACCATGGTGAATGCGAATTTCGAAGTAATGCATTGCGATTGATTTAATGAGCAGAGTTCTGTGATTCCCTATAAAAGGCTGACTGTCGAAATGGTCATTAATAAATATATTAAATTAAATAACTATTTAATATATTGTATTGAATATTTATTATATAATTTAATATATTATATTAAATTAAATAACTATTTCTGTATATTAATAATTAACTACTCCAAAATAATGCACAGCATGTACGAGTCTATCGCTATCCTTTTCATTTCCAAGCACAAATAGCATGCGCACTCTCCTTTAAATGGGCGGACTTTAAACAGCTGCTACGCTGCGTCCTTTTCTACCGCATGGGATGGTTGGTCTGGGACCTCTCTCTCACACACATTCACTCGCAGCGATATTTTATTATTTAAAATTCGACAACCGTAATTCGGGACTGATTTTTCGCAGGCAACCCTATACCACCGTGTTCCTTATGAAATAATCTTTCATTTTATCTAAGTTTGATTCAATAATCAGACCGTTGCAAAATGCTAGTACTTATAGATTTACCTGTTTACACCTGGCAACCCGTGGTTGTGACCGGAAAAAAATAGGCAACCTAACGTTTGCATAGTCTATGGGCTTCAAACTTTCGATTGGTATCAAATTTATTTAATAATCACACCGGTGCAATGTTTAAAAAAAAAATTTTTTTTAATTATTAATTAAAAATACTCTGGACTGAAATTTGTTAGGCAACCCATATAGGATATATTTATTGGCATATTTAATAACATAAAAAATACGTCTCATTAAATAAGCATCTCGGTGAAGGTCGTTGTATAGCGGGATCTTAGACTATAATAACAATTGGCCGGGAATGTCGCTTGATGAGCTGTTGAAAATTATGATGAATGATGATGAAATAATGTCCGTTGTCGCGAATACTACGAGTATGTCCATATGTTGGACGTCTAGGATATTTTTTTCCTAATTAAGTAAAGAATCAGTTTTGTGCATACATGTGGCAAAAAAAAAAAATATTCTGCAAATACGTAATACCTACTTAATTCTTCGAGGTGCGCTGTCCATCTTCAACCTAATCTATTCCTTTCAATTAGGCGAGGTCGCGATCAAAATCCGACCGATAAGGCGAAATTATATTTTTTATACTTACTAAGAGAAACGTTTACAAATCTTTAACATAAGTACATATTTGTAGGGACGGAGGTTCTATGTATAAAGACTTTCTATGGATTAATTGTACTGTAGGTACCTACCTACCACATAATTTCCAACTTTCTCGGAAACCGATATTTCTAGAAATTCATTATTCTGTTACAATTTACTTAGTACCTACCTACTTTAGCTTCGTTTTCTAAGTACTGTCCTCGACCTTCGATAGTGAAACTGCCTTCCAATGAAATGAGTAATTAATGTGGTGAAGTACAAATTTAAAATAATACCAGGATTTTTTTTAATATCAGAGCAGAACTACCTATTACAAAATATATATCCCTCTATCTATACACTTTAAACTTCGAGCATGAACTAAAATACTAGCGAGTGTTGTAACCCCAATGTTTTACTAAGTCGGTACTTCTTGGTAGCAGAAACTTCAACATATTCCCAAGCAAAGTTACATTATCTTAGTTGGTATACTTCGAAGTAATTTAACTTGTATTATTGTTGCATTGCAATTAGGATTCACAGTTACTTTGTTAATTTATGTAAACTTAACATTAAGATACTCGTCAGTATTTTCAGAGAGTTTTCCAGTTTTTTGCTTGTGATATTCCTTAAAGCTCGTTTCTTCTAGGTGAACGTGAGCTACTTAATATTCCATCGGGAAATCAGGTACCCAAGCATCGTCTCACATAATAAAACCAACCTGACCTACCTTATAAACCCTAAAACGACTTTGATGTGCTATTTAGAAATTTTAATCAAGATAAGTGTTTCTATGTTTCTAAATTCGGTGTAAATGAATGCAACTTAAACTAACACAACACATTCATAATACTCAATCAACTAGGGGGCATCTTACAAATGAATCATCTGACTTAAGCGTAACATTAATCATTGCTTTTTCAACGTAATAGTAGATAAAGAAAATTATTATATTACTTTACACACGCAAATGTATCTATACGCCGACATAACCAGCTAGCTACATAGATATTGTAGACAGCGATTCTAAGAAAGATAAAGTCACACGACTGAGACTTTCAAGAAAACCTCTTAGTAACAATACAAAGTAAAGGCTGCAAGAACTGGGTTCCAAGAGACAAAGTACAGAACGGCCTTTGGGTTTCAGATAATATCCACAAAGGAGCCTAAGGACCTATTCGTTGAATGCAGGCGCACAAATAAAAGAGAGGTCCGAGAACTGCTCTTAAGAGGCCATGCAAAGAATAACATTTACGTATAATTAATTCTAATACTAGGAATATCGAAAAGGAATTTCAATTTAGAAGTTTTCGACGTAATAAGTACTTTTCCACTAAGGTTTTCATTACGATCGAGTTCTGAGAAGAAAAGTCAATAACCGTCATTTTCGCTCGCAACGTCACTACACAGCACTTATTTTTTTTAGATTAGGTTCTAGCTGTTGCCCGCGACTTCGTCTGCGAGTTTCGTATTTATTACAAAAAAAATAATTATCCCAAATCCTTCCCCAGATCCCAGGCTACTAAAAGTGTCCTGCATTTTGAGGACCATTAATTCCATCTCAAGAAATGTTTTCAAACTGTTCCACTAACACCTCTTTATTTAAATAAAATTCGTGAAAAAAACTTGATTTTATCAATTGCTTTCGACTTAACGTGCAATGGATAAAAACTGCAAATAAAGATTTACACGAGCGTGCGTAGCTTATAAAAATATGATGATCATTATTTCTAATACCTACTTTTACTTTCTACACGAGATGAACACGTCTATGAGAAATGAATATTAACAACACTGTCCCGTTATTTCTAGTTAATTACATAACTGTAAAGTTTAACAGTTAACACGATAGCAAATATCATAAAATCTCTCATTGGAATTACTAATCTATAACCGGCAATTACCTTTTGTAAAGTACCGCTTTCCACACCGTATTTACAAAGATTACTTGTGTAAAGAGCATGTCGCGGAGATGAGAATGCTAAGGGGGATGTGTGGTATTTGGTATTACGCGAATGGATAAAGTAAGGAATGAGTATATTAGAGGAAGTCTGAAAGTGGCGCCGGTGACTGAAAAGTTGTGTGGTAATCGGTTGTCGTGGTATGGGCATTGTGATGAGGAGGAATGAGGAAAACGTCGTGAAAAAAGTTTTGAGCATGAATGTGGATGGGTATTTGAGTAGAGGAAGACCAAAGAAACGATGGATGGACTGTGTTAAGAAGGATATGGTGAGAAAGGAAGTCTCTGATGAGATGACGAAAAATAGAGGAGTATGGAAGAAAAAGACATGCTGCGCCGACCCCAAATAAATTGGGATAAGGGCAAGAGAATGATGAAGACTTGTGTAAAGATCTAAATAATAATTGGGAAGGACTCAAAACCGACCATGGACATTTCAAATTACGCCACGTGTAAACCGACCATGGACATTTCAAATTACGCCACGTGTAAACCGACCATGGACATTTCAAATTACGCCACGTGTAAACCGACCATGGACATTTCAAATTACGCCACGAGTAAACCGACCATGGACATTTCAAATTACGCCACGAGTAAACCGACCATGGACATTTCAAATTACGCCACGAGTAAACCGACCATGGACATTTCAAATTACGCCACGAGTAAACCGACCATGGACATTTCAAATTACGCCACGAGTAAACCGACCATGGACATTTCAAATTACGCCACGTGTAAACCGACCATGGACATTTCAAATTACGCCACGTGTAAACCGACCATGGACATTTCAAATTACGCCACGAGTAAACCGACCATGGACATTTCAAATTACGCCATGTGTTTTTCATTAACTGAATAGACCGTCATTTTGATATAATAGCGGGACCACTTTCTTTTTTATAGAATATTTTGAAATATTATGGGTGAAGAACTTTACTATGATAGTATGTAATTATAGTATAAAATAATGTTGTATGAAATCTATTCATAATTTGTGAATTATGAATAGGATTTCATACAACATTATTTTCATACGATATTCGGAAAAAAAATGCGAGATCTCGTCATATTGGCGTTCATTGCGTTGGTCGACCGTAAGATTTTGAGGTCGTGTGTCATGACTTCATGAGTCGTTTAAAATTTCAGTTTAATAAATATATAAGTACTAAAAAAAACCTAACAGTTAACTTGTTATAACTTAGCATAATTACTATTATAATTTCTTACTTATTGCTATTGATAAATATTATAATATTTATATTTCCATAGAATCCTCTGTTTGTTTATTTGCTTCATTTATACAGTAACTAGTGCTGATGTTTACGACGTGTTTTTCCTAGAACAACTTATTATTGTGCGAACCCATATGAACCCATACAATAGCGCGACACTGAATACGTAACTCTTTAATGTAAAGCTATTGTCTGCATTTACAAAGCGTGAATTTCACAAAACTATATTTAATAGCATTTCTGATTTAAATAGGTACTTTATATTCCTTATCATTATTTCAGGCTTTTTATACTCAAATTACACAACAAGATTAAATTTACAAGGTAATAACGACGATAAGTCCAAAAACATTTCAGTTTCTCAAAATATTTCAGATATTTCTATTCACGAAAGCAAACTGAGAGAAACTTTCGTCTTTAACTAGGTATTATTGAAATCGAATACAATAGAATGTTTAATGATTATTTGGAAATGCCGCGGCTGACTGAACACTGAATAATGTTATCGAGCAATAAAGCTAAGTTTAAGCCACACACATAGACCGTCTTCTGTTCCAAGAAATATAACAATTACATGGCTAAACAACCATAAAATTAAGCGTACTACTGAGTTGGCACAAGCGCCACGTTTTATTTTAAAATTCCACAACAAAGTGGATTCGATATTTCTTTCGTAACGGTACGCTATTTGCATGTTTATTGATGATTATGTACCATCGGTGATTACCTTAGTACTCGACTAGGTCACCTACAATTGGACAACTTATAGGTTTCCAGTTATCAGCTTAAGCGGTGACTTGACATATCGAGGGTAGATTAAAAGTAGTTTAGTGGACTTCAATGGATGTTTACACATAAAATACTTCGTTTAGCCTAAAATAAGGTAATTAACGGTCACCGAGCAAGTTCATAGATAATTTCATCGTGATGGCCATGGCAGGCCATGGCTCGCAAGGTTACCGCTTTCCGAGTACGAGGTCGTGGTTTCAAAGCCGTTAACTACCAAAATGACCTTTCGATTTCATATCTACTTTCTAAATAATTGAAGAAAGATGAAAAACCTCATCAGCACGCATGAGCCATTGCTGGGGTTAATTCTCAATCTTCTCTACGTGTTTTCAATTTTTTATGTACTTTTGTTTTTATACAAACAACTTACCTAACCGATTTCACCTAATTGTTCATTTGCTTTCGTTTTGTTGCTTGGATTAGTCCAGGAATATGTTACTAAATAATAACCGATTCTATGAAATGAAGACGTTCAGAAGCGTAGTTTTGGATTTCTCGGGACTCGTAATTTGCAATGCTGATTGGAGCACAGACATACCGAAATTTCCCGGAAGTCGAGGCATGTGATCGGCCTGAATAGGCAGTTCTGCGAAAGCCGCTCAATATTGTCAAAACTTTCTACAAATACAAGACGGAACTGTTACTTTTTGGATAGGACGTATCCGTCTGCATCTGACTCCATTGAGCCATACCGTTATCTCTACTGGGTAGTAATGAACGTATCGTTTGCAAAGTTAACCAGCACATATATGAGTGATAAAGCATTATCGGTAATTCTGCGAATATGTTTATTCAGCCCAACTCTTTGCGTCTAAAGAAGTACCGAGAACAACGGTATTCACTGTGAAATTGAAATCGGAGTGTGCCAGCCAAGTTCTACGAAACGGCACGACCTCCCTAAATAAATACTTGGTTCGGGTTTTCGTTCTGAATATGTCGGTATGGTATGTCACCTTTGTCACAATTTAATGAAACCTTTTCTAAATAATTCGGTACTTCAGGAGTCAAAGCTCACGTAGCTTTGACTCCTGAAGTACATACCTTAAGTTTAATTTAAGGTATAGCAGTTAAATTAGCGTACCTATTTGGCATAAAACGAGAATATGTTTTGAGGCCTGTGAGATGTGATCTGTAAATGGACCTATAAAACACTTAAGTAATGGCAATGACATAGCCTGTCGTGTATTGAGTTTAATTCACGGTTAACTAAAGAAGAACATTACGAAACAGTGGTACCCGCATGAATCCTGACAATATAATAAAATAATAATAGCGACTATTATACTGAACCGTAACCATCTGCATCCACTACATTAAGTCGTTAATCCCACGGGAACAACGAATAACCGTCTAATTGCGCTAAATTGTATAAAATAAATCATCTTTATAAATTGGGGGGGCTTATGCTTATTCAATGGTTGGCAGCTGCGCTACGAGACCGCGTTCGCGCCAATGACAGCCGGCAGATGGTTGTGAAAGCTGCGCAGACGCAGGTAAGGGATTCCGAGAACGCCGAATATAATCGCACTACGAGGAACTCGCTCTCTATGGCACGCTCAAATGCGAATCGAACACCTGCGCGCGCGACCACGCTAAGGCCTTTATACTCGCCATGCTTTTTATTGCGCCCTGTAGAAACGTTGAAGAGGATGTTAATTGAAACGAATATGCATTGTTGGACGTAACCTTTTGTTGAGTTAAGGGGGGATCGAATCGGCTATAAACTGTGCTCTTGCTGCGATGTGGTATTGCGAGCTTTTATTTATAAAATCACTTTGTAGTACTGCTACCACAAGTACACTACGCTACGCTGATATTACAAAAGTGAAAGTGAGTCACAGTCAATCTGCTTTGTACGTTTTGATAATAATTGACAATTGATTAAAGGCAAGATATAAAATGTTATGAAACTTTACAGTTTTCTTGGAGTGTTTTTCATCCAGAACATTTTGTATGGAACTTTGCAAATCCCATTATTTATTAACAATGTTATTTTTATAAGCAATGTTTAACAACAAGATCATTATAACGAGAGAATGAGCTGACCGTTTTTGAAACATCAAACCTCTAGTTCCTTTGTATCAACCCGGAATTTCACATTTGCGAACAAGCCCCATAAACGATTTCAGGAAGTAACTACAAAGCTTCGACTTCCCGTAGATTCACAAGGTTCTTCTGCGTAATTTCTTATCTCGAATTTCGGAAGATTGTTTTTATGAGATGTTCCATTTAAGGTGAAAGCGTCCGGGTGGCCCGCGAAATTCAAATTTTCTTGGGTTTTTTTAAATTTTCGGGCCAGTGCTGGGTTGTATGTTGGTGGGAGTACCGTTCGGCTGTGGGGCGTATGTGGTTCTAGAATTGTAGTCATCAGAATCATCGGTGCAGCCCTCCAAGTTTATGAAAGTCGAGGAATGAATTCTTCACGGTCAAAGTCGTTCCTGTAGTTTTATGAATTTTGAGGGTTGTGTTGATGATTTTGATGATTATAATTCTGTGACTGCATATGTCTTGCAGCCGCGAACGATGTTTGCATCAGCGTACAACTTGGCACTGCTCTGCCAATTGCAAAAAACGTTGGAAAATTGAATTTCGCGGGCTAAACTGGAGCATCAGTCTTAACAGAAAGAACCTTTGTAGGTACTTATACAGACGAGCAAACGACTCATTAAATCCTTAATAATTCTGTCACCTAATCAAAAGTAGACTAGCTTGCTTTATGAATCATTTCTCACATTGAATGAAACATCAGAGCAACCTAGACGAATGAGCATGCTGATGACTGATCGCTTTATCTAATCATTTTATCGAAACGGAAGCTCTTTATAAAATTTGTCATTGTAAAGAGGATTTGGGTTTCTTTATTTTGTACTGCAGGTAGGTTGTGTTGTATGTAGGAACGTAACAAAGCTTTTTCCTCGAAAATACCATGTCTAAAGGTAGCTTTCTTTACGTTTCATTACTAAAAATAATATGTACAAACTTGTTGTGTTGGAAGCCATTACCATTACCATACCATTGGAAGACTTGGTTTATTAACAGGTTATCTACATAGTAAGAGTATCACAGACGGGGTTCACAGTAAGGCAGCCATTAGGCATGTGACGAATTCGTCAAATTGCGATGTTATTCAGTTTCTCCGCACAACGCTACCGGAATATTTGGCAGTTACGCCCGAAATACATCGGTATTCGAAAGATTACAATGAATTTCACTTGAACGATTCGATTCTACAAAACACGATAATAAACCGCGTACAGTGGAACAACAGATCTCGGAAATCGATATACCTACCTACCTTAATTTTTACTACAACCACAGTACTGTTTCCACCAAACCAGTGAGAGTCGATTACGGAATTACAAGCAGTACGGCCGAACAAGCTATTTGGCATACAGTTTAACTCATAAATTACATTGCAATATGTAAACCAAATAGCTAGTTCGACCGTTCGTACCTGCCCACAAATACTTTTCTATAGTAGGTAGGTATTACACCAACGTAGAAACCATGCATTAATATTCTAACCACACAGAAGCTCTAAAAATTGGACATTGAATTGACGTCAGGATAATAAATGAGAATTCGATATGATTAACACACACAGCGGCACACTGTGCTTGTGATGGCTGGCATTGAAAACACCAACAAATGAATGTTTTATGGGATCTTGTGAAAGAGATAAGGATAACGTACTTAATTGCTTGTACGTCTAGGACTCTAGATACAAATGTGTGTTGGTACTTACCTATTGTTAAATACAAAAGACGCTTCAGCCATTGACATGGTCAATCATGTGCCATAGCGTAGGTAGAATCACTATCACGTAATATTCTTCTTAGAACCTAATTTCGTTAATAAAGGCCTCACGCGGGCCTAATTTAGGTTAGGTACCAAATACTGCCTACCTACCTGGTTGCTAACATAATGAAACACGCACTTACATAATTCTGGATAGGTTTATTATAATTTATAAGTACCTAGAATCATTTCTATTTAAAACGAGTTGCTTACCTAACTACCTAGGTAGGTACGTAGACACAGCTTTAAGTTTATAATAAGATCCGTACTTATTAGGTACCGTACCGGCGCGCGGTCTGCTGGCTACTTTCACAACCAACGTTGTATTCCGAAGAGTCCAAAGACCTTGTACCTATTTCGCTGACTGCAAATGTCTAAAAGTAAAACCTACCTACTCGTTGCAAGTATTTTTTAATGATCAAAATTAAGAAAACCAAACAAACTTACCCGAAATCCACCCATAAGATGACCCACTGACATGATTCTTGTTTTATTTCCAAATAAACAGTTCAAAGCTTGACGGTTGAAAGGTTGAAATCAAGTTGATATTCAAATGTTGATAAAGACCTAACTAAAAAGAAAGAAGACCAATTAATGCGAACTCAATCTTATAACAAAACTCATATAAAATCAACAACTATAATATAAAACAAATTCATGTTGTATATTTTAAATCAAAACAACGATGACACCGGCACTGGCCACATTTTAAAACTCCGACCTAAATGAATGAATGATTTTAAAAAAAAACGTACCCAACTAGAGTTGCACGCATCACGATAGACAATTCGATCCGGTAAACGGGTCACGCGTTACTACGAATTATAATTTTAGTCGTCAAGTCATGAAATATTATTCTTTGGTAAATAAATGTATTTATTTATTAAATTCATACGTATTTAAAAAAGGTGTCTAACTTAATCATTCTAATGAATAGGTAGTTGGGAAGAATAAACTTCTTGACTGATTGATACTTGCAAAAAACGTAAAAAAAAATGGATTTCGCCAGCTACCTCAGCGCATCACTAAGAAGATTTTTCTCGTTCTGCGAATCTGTAAACGCTGTTTTTGTTAATTTCAAAAACAAAACTTCATTAAGTAAAAATATTCAAAACGACTAAAGATAAATAGTTTTACGCAGAATCGCCTAGCTACATATTACTGAATACAACACAATGTAGATAGCAAATAACTAGATAACTAGTAATTATTGTCGGTGAATGAATTCTCAGAAGGCAGTGAACGTTCGAGTTTCGTATCACTGTCTGTTGCTCAGCCTCGTCCACCAATCCCCTCCATCTGTTACTCGTGTACAGAGTAGCACTGGCGTCGCGTCAGTTCAGTCGAGTCGCGTAGCGCGACGGTCGCACCCGGCTTCTAACTTCTCTCTCATTCCGCATTTAGCATTGCACATAATTTATTTTCAAAACTTGATAATATTTCGTTACAATCACTTGGTGTATCAAAGGGACTACTCTATTTTAGTTGTGCACGGCGTGTGAATACTGGATGACAGTTAATTGTGACAGTGACATTTGGAAAGTTTTTCGTGGAATAGTTTAGTGTAAACATTTTGGAAAACTTTTTATTAGCATTCAACAAGGAAGTGACTAAGTTATAACAATTTAGTTTCATATTGTGCTCACATTTTTAATGCGTACGTTGATAAGTGTGCTTTATGAATGTGTAACTTGGATTGAATCGTGGCCTCCTCACGACAGGTGGGAGTAATTCACACCAGACGTCGTTGTTTGAACAAATGTGCTTTATTGAAAGGCGAGAAACAACAATTTGTCCTTTAAACATGACATTAGCAGCGAGGTTATCTCCTCAAAGTAAGTTCTTTAGTTTTAGCGGTAAATTATTGGTGTGGACTGTGGGATAGGTTAAGCAGTGTTAACAGATCAAAAAGCTATTTTGGCTAGGTTGTTTTTATTTATCGAAAAAGGTCATCAGAAAATGCACAAGAAATTAAAGTGTTATTATACACCAATGTATGAAATACAATTTTAGCAGATTGTGAGAAGATAAAAAAATTTCAAACCCAGGGCAGTGCCAGAAAAGTCTATGATTAAAAAAAAACTATGTATTATACCAAAAATTTCGTTCAAGACGACATCTAAACAATATTTGCATGTGGTTTATGCATTGTTTGATTAGCATAATTCACACAGCCTCCTTATCAGCAGTATGTATCTAAAAATAGTGTGATAAAAGAGCAAATGTTTGTGTCACCACTGATAACAGCAGAAAATTTCATAGGAAAAATCCGTATTTGCCATTATTTTAAACAAAGTGAAATATAAAGATTTTATGGCACTTCAGTTAATTACTAAAAAGGTAGAATATGTCTGAAATTTTACTAACAAAAGTAGAGTACACACCTTATTTATACAAACACATTATGGTAAATAAAATGAGTGCTGAATAAAAATGTTTACTGTCATTTTGTTAATTATGTTTTAAAATAAGAACTCACTTAGATTATAATTGTAATTTATTCCACTATGGTTTGGTTAATGGTTTATTTTTAAATGTATTTATGAATAATGTTTCCCACATTATTCATAAATACATTAAAAAAAAAAATTACATTTATCAACAAAAAATCTATTGATTTCCACTGACAGTCTATCAATCTATCTTTAATAACCAGTTCCATAGAATTTAATACCTCCAACATAATAAAACCATGTCCACCATATCAGTTTCATTGTCTGTAATCAGTAACTGATGGCAATCATTGCCATTCACCTTTTCATGAATGTATTTCCAAATAGAGGCTAAAGATTGCACTAATGGCAGATAAAACTGCATGTTATGAGGTGTTGTTATCACTACATTTTTAGAACGTAAGAAATCTTTCATTGAGGATATTGTAATTTCAACGAATCTCTTATCTCATTTCCATAGAAACTAAAACTATTACCCCACTGATGTTTGGACTGTTATGCGAAACCAATATCCTAACCGGGATTCTACATCTTTCCAGATGCCTGTGTGGAAGTGGCGGTGCCGCTGAGTAGTTGGTCGACGGGAGTAGCATGCTGCCCCAACTGCAGGCACGAACTGCGGGTGTCCCTGGCCCCCAGCGCCGGCAAGTGCCACGCCGCCCACACGCCACCCCCCTTCACGGTCCAGCCAACATACTTGCCACACTCACCTCTCACCGCACCGCTGTCGCCCCTCATACCCTCACCATACAATGATGAGCTGAGACGGCTAGCAGACACCCTGAGAGCCCTACGGCTGTCAGGCTGGTATTACGGCAGTTTGGACTGGCAGGTGTGTATTTTTGTGCATCCTAGCGCCATCTCGTGGCGTTATTGTGAACTAAAGTTACAATTACAAATTACGCAACTTTGAATTCTAAATTTGTAATACATACCTCAAAATCAATGTTTATCCTTCCTTAATAAGTTTCCCACAGGGCAGATTTCTTATCGTAATTACATTTCGTTAAAATTCAGTTTTCCTTATAAATTATTATAAATAGATTAAGTCAGACATTTACGGTATTCTATGATCTACTTGATTGACAACTATGGTACAATGTAATAATAAATTTGCATAGGTATTTCACAAAGTTATTTTTTATCCTTGAATGAAACTGTTCTTAAAGATGAAGTCATCTTGGAGTAGATACATTAATCAAATCATTATTTGTTCAATTTCTTAGTACTTGATCAAAGATAAAACGAGGTTGAAGTTGGGTGACCTTTGAAATCTTAATCTCTGTAAAATATTGGTCAATGACTTGTGTATTGCAACTTTTATAATTATAATATGAAGAGTGAGAACAAAAATAACTAGATAAAGAACAAAGGTCTTTATCTAGTTATTTTTAATAAATAACTTAAGATAAATTAACAATTTCTTTCAATTGAACTCATTACTGTGTCGCTTACCATCATGGGATATTTTAGGTACCTAATTTAATTTGTTTTGCCAATAATGTTCCTGTAAATAACTTCACATATTTATTAAGTTCTTCTTTCTTTACAGGGCGCCCGAACAGTTCTAAAAGACGCGAGTGTTGGCGCCTTCGTGATCCGGGACTCTGGCGATAGGAACTTTATATTCTCACTGTCAGTACAGACTGAGCGAGGGCCCACGTCTGTCAGGCTACACTACGAACAAGGTTTCTTTAGGTAAGCCGAACTTTTTGTTGAATTACATTCATGTGGAAGTAATATAAGATTAAACAAAATTGATAAAAGTCGACTTTATTTAGATGGGAAATAAGTTCATTTCAAAGTGTCAAAAAATTTTAATGATAAAAAGTTGATGAAAATGAACTACATACAATACAGTATAGGTTCATATTTCTAAATATGTATCTATAATTATCATTATTAGTATGTAGGTAGCTAATGAATTCGGAAAATTGGAAAGTGATATTGATGAGTCAATATTCAACAAACAATTTACCTAAACACGTCATTTATAACGATGTATCCGGAATTTATAATTAAATGACTTGAGAAATATTAACGCAATGGGAGAGCTCAAGTATTCCATTATTCTGCCTGACTACTGTATCGTTGCGTCATAATAAAGTGTAACTAAGTTACGTCACAAGTTCACAGTAATTCGGTTGCGAAGCTACTTGTGCCACTGTTGACTCAGCTCTCGGAGTTTTCCTTAATTTTATTGTCACAGTTTTTATTGGAATTTTTTCGGCCAATTTGTTCTGCTAACCATGACGATTAAAATCAATGATCACTTTTTCCGTGTGCATCTTAAGGGGCCGGCGGAGCATGCGTTTTTCATACAAACGTAATACCAAAATAATATGAAAATCAAACATATTCTAAAGGTAGTGCGTCTATATTTTGATTGTATTATAGAATATCTATGTTCCTAAATAAATATTTTGAAAGAACAATGATATTTAGACGAGATAAGACGAATTTTAAATTTCTCTATAGAATAAATATTTTTCTCATAACTCCTGTATAAATCAGTATATATATATTCAAAATATGTGTTTGGGAACCTATACAACCTTATTTTTTGTTTATACTAAACCCGAAAAGGGGTCATTGTACTCATCATTTTGAACAACTTTTTCTATGGGACGAACCCTGAAATCGCGAAAAAAAAATCAGCTGTTCCCTACATTTATGTTCGCATAACTCGTCAAATTGTAGGGAACAGCTGATTTTTTTTTCGCAAAAAATAACCCTGTATATTCTGTAATCTAATCAAAATAAATACACACTGAATATGTTTCATTTACAAACTATTTTGGTATTACGTTTGTATGAAATTCGAATGCTCTGCAGGCCTCCTAAATTGGTATCTCAACTAAAGAATTCTTGATCCAGTGTCACGTACTATTGAATAATATTGAAATTCATTTGCTGCTACTTATTGAGAATTACCAACGAGTATTGAGTAGTATAACATTTAAATTTATCTTCTAAAAAAGCTACTACAGAATATATTATTCTGTAACACACACTCAATGGCAGTTGCTAATGTTGTTACTTTGTTTGCAGGTTAGACTGCGACAGGCCCCTGGCGAGGTACATGCCGCGCTTCCGCTGCGTGGTGGAGCTTGTGCAGCATTACGCGCGCGTGGGCGAGCGCGGCGCGGCCGGCACGGTGTGGGTGGACCGCGAGGGCTGCCCGCACTCGCCCGTCATGCTGAGCGGCCCGCTGCGCCAGGCGCCGCCGTCGCTGCTGCACGCGGCGCGCCTGGCCGTGCACAAGGCGCTCGACTCCAACCCTCTCACGCCAAAGCTCTGGTGCGCCCCCAAACACAGGCTGCTTCCACTACCCTCCACTCTAATAGACTATCTCGGAGAATATCCCTACTCGATCTAACGCTCGGAATTATTTAATCTTAGTAATTTATTTAGTCCAATCTGAGCGACGCCTAGTGAAGATATTAGTTATTATGGATTGAGAGTGATCATCGCTCCGGCTGATTGTAGTTTGATTCCTATGATTGGGTGGCGGACGGGTCGACGTACTGAGCTGCTAGATTCCTAAGGTGGACTTCGTGTTTGCATTATCATAATATTATAATCTTATTTGTACAAATTAATACGCATTGATGTCTAGTACAGGTTGCTAGAAAGGGCCGGATCCTTTAAATACCGACTAACAAAATAATTTATGAATAGTAAAATTAATAACGTTAACTGTATTATTTGTAAGTATTGAATATGGGACTCAACTATGGTATTTAGTGAAATGTTTACGCAGATTATTTTTTATTAAGCCAATTATTCTGTGTCTGTATATAAAGATGTTTTGAGAAAATAACGCAAGACTGATTCCTTGAACTTCAACTACTGTTTGTGTAATAGTTGCCTGTATACTGTTCTGTTAAATGTACTCTTATGTCCTGCGGGGCCGCGCTCTGTGCGGTCGCCGACAGCGCATCGCTAACGATCCCCTGCTGATATTATTATTGTAACTAATTGTTCACTAATGCCTATTCTTGTCCATCGTCTTAAGAAGTCATCACATTATGTAATAGAGCTATATTTTTATTTATTTATTCTTGGTTAAGTTAGAATTATTCATCAACCTTAAGTTTTCTTGTTCCTATCCATGGTTGGTTTAGACACGTATCTCTTCACGCCGCTTAACAGTCTCGGCAATCACAGAACGCATAGTTATAAAACAAAGTGCCATCAAAATAATATTGAACCATGTTGAGAATTTACTTTGTCATATTTAATTCAAATGGAAGTATTTTTGAGGCTGAACATGTACATAGTTCTTGTTTTGTTTTTCTATTTATTTCCTTAATAATAAGTAATGAGAAAGTATGAGTATATAATCGACATAGTGTAAACCATGTAATGGTTTGGTGTATTATATGTATATGGTTTGTTTGCGCGAAACTTGGCAACTTTCAACTAAATTATTGAACATTACTCAAAATACGATGAAGCTCATGAAGCCTGCCGAGAGTGGACTCGTTCTTGCTAAGTTTGGCGTAAGCAAGTGCTGTAGCGTGCGGTGGAAAGTTCGGCTAGTGACGTTCACTAATTTAGGATAGATCCATGTATGTACCTTGAATAATCTCAATTAGAGTAAACATAAGCTTCACACTATGAATATGTTTTATTAGTAAAAATACGCATCATTAAAATAAAGTAATGAGCCTCAAAATTATTATAAATAACGTTTAATTATTTCTTGTCTGTTGTCTTCATGATTAATATAACCAATTGTCTACTTTGAAACGGAGTTATTTTTGTATCATTTTGTAAAGGGAAAGCACCAATTAAATAAGTGTGACATAATAGAGAATACTTGTGTTTAAATGTTTGTAGACTAATATATTGAAAGAACTGCAAATAATTTATATACAAAACAAAATATACATTCTGCCTATAGCTTTGCATTTCATTTATATAAACAACCCTCTTTCCCGCCACAAAAGGTAAGCAACACTCCCATGGATGGTATAGAATCGATCAAGATGGGTTTCTTGTTCAACAAAAGTTAATCAACTCTTCCCAAGGTATAAAACAAGATGGGTGACCTCTTTAAGAGTAGTCAAAAAACTACCCGTGGTAGGATAGGACAGTATGGGAGACCTGTTTAATCTAGTTTCAAAATATTAAGCTAATTTCTTTTAAGTAATAAAGCCTTAATTTCGAAAGGCTTTGCGTTTTCTTTACTTATATCAGTCATGCTAGCGAAGGAGGTGGCGGAACGAGAGAGGGAGAGAGCCTCTCTTCCCGGCCGCCGCGGAAGACGCACCGGGCGTCGGGGGCCACGTGGTGGCTACCGGCCACCGTAGATGCGGGCCTGTGGACGGTTGGCTATGGGCTAGCTAGCCGTCCGTCCGTCTAACGACGACGACAGGCCGTGTCGACGGCGCGTTCATGTTCCACGCGCGCCTCAAAGAGATTTCAGCATAAGGGGAGGGGCCCGCAAGGGCCGACGCCTGCCGGGGTTGCGGGCCTGTTCGAAAGAGATATACCGCGGCCCCGGAACATAAAGGGCGAGGAAGGAACATGGATGGGTTTTAGTCAGTAAGAGTCTGACACTCCCTCCCGCTCCGCCCAGAGTGGGAGAAGTCATTTGATGATTTCCCATCCCAAAAAAGAAAAGCCCTGTAGTTTTTATTGCTTAAATCTTGTTCTGTAGATCTATACCTTGCGGCTTAACTTTTATTAGACAAGTCTGAAGTCAACCATCTTGTTGTATACCTTGAAGAGCGTTGGTTAACCTTTTTAAAGAAGACACATTGACACATATAATGGCAAAACCAAAGACACGTCATTCTTCCCAGCAGCGTTTTTATATCTCGCAAATAAAGTCTCTCTAGTAGCTTGGCGTTTCCGGGGCCTACTTGAGTGGCGCCTCTCGTCTATGTCAGGTTCTTCCCGGACCACCTCTTGTTGGCTTTGAGCAACCTCAGATTCTTGAGGAGTTTCAGACTCCCGCTGGGTAGCTTCTATGCCTATAGGTGCTTCATCACAGATGCTCTCTTCGCGATTAGGTAAAGGAGCTAATTGATTATTTGATACGGTAGACTCCCTACCGTCAGAATATCTTATAAATGAATATGCAGGATTAGCTTGTAAAAGCTCGACTTCTTCTACAAGAGGGTCATATTTTGACTGTCGTACATTCTTCCTCAAGAGGACGGTACTAGAGGTCGAAAGCCATGATGGAATTGATTGGCTATTCATTGATCGTCGTGGATGATAGAATAACCGTTCATGAGGAGTGGTGTTCGTGGATGTGCACAACAATGAGCGAATGGCATGGAGTGACTCATGAAGGACCGACTCCCAGTGAGCTACGTCCAAGTTTTTTTGATTTTCGAAAGAGTTGTACAGTCCTCCATAAAGTGCCATTCAGGCGCTCCACCTGTCCGTTTCCTTGCGGGTTGTAGGGAGTAGTTCGGCTGCAAGCAATTCCCAGAGACAGCAACAATTGTTTAACACGTTCTGACATTTAAACGCGGATCCTCTATCGGAATGAATAAAAAGTGGGGTTCCAAACATAAAGAAAAGATCCTTAAGACTGTTTATCACAGACTCTGTTGACACGTCTGGACAGGGGTAGGCAAACGGAAATCTTGAATATTCATCAATTAAAGTTAATATATATTTTGTTCTTCGTATTTGTTGGTATTGGTCCCTTAAAATCAATACTCAGTCGTTCAAAAAGGGCCGTTGCTTTTATAAGACTTCCTTGATTTTTATTAAATCGTGGCTTAATTTCAGCACATATTTTACATGATGACGTTACGGCTTTAATATCATTGACGGAATATGGTAAGTTTTTGGTTCTAACCCAGTGTGTCATTCTCGTGATACCTACCAGGATGCCCAAGAGCGTTATGCAGATTAGCTAAATTATTTGTATTTATGTGAGCACAAACACGAGATAGAGCGTCCGCCGCCAAATTCAGTTTTCCGGGCCTGTAGGTATACGACGTCATATTTAAAACAAGAAAGTTCGAGTCTCCATCTTTCTATTTTTTCATATTTTTATTTTACTTGTGTGATGAGTGAGCATAAAAGCAACAGACTGTTGATCAGTTATTAAGATGAAATGCTTTCCAGAAAGTAGATGTCGCCATTTTCGGAACGCTTCTACGATGGCGCAATTAGCTTCTTTTTCAATTGATGAATGATGTCTTTCGGGTGCAGTTAATGATCGTGAAAAATAGGCTACAGGTCGTTCATTTTGTGATAAAATAGCCCCGATTGCAAATTCTGAGGCGTCTGTATCGACCGTAAATGTAGCATTATAATCAATCGTGTTACGACTTGACTCTGCTAATTCAGTTTTAAGAGCGTTGAAATGAAAAATTGTTTCCTTAGTCAGTGGAAAGTTGTTTGCGTCAATCAAAGGACTTATTTTATGTGAGAAATTCTTAACCCAAGGACTATAGTGAGCAAATAACCCTAAAACTTTTTTGAGGGACTTGGCATCTTTTGGAACAGGTAAATCTAATAAAGGTACCCCTTGGTGAACCCTTGTCTTATCTTGTTTGATAGTCTGGTCGCTTATTGTGTGGCCTAAGAGATTGATAGTGTTTGCGCAGAAAGTACATTTATCCTTATTTAAGGTAAGTTTATATTTCTCAGCCGCCTGTAAGAAATCACGCAAGTTTCTATCGTGTTCTTCTTTTGTACCTCCACAAACAGTGATGTCATCAAGGTACGCGTAGGTCCCTTTTAAATTTTCATTTTCAATAATGAATTCTAAATTACGCTGAAATGCGGCTACCCCGTTAGTGACGCCAAACGGAATACGTGTGAATTCGTATATAGTCCGGTCATTTTAGACAATTGAAATAAAGAAAATTCCGACAGAGCCAAATCTTCGTAGAGACCTTAGGTTTACCACAAGGAATAAAGTGTCAAAAGTCCCCATCAGTCCCATGTGAGCTTAGGGACTTATTCGAGGCCCAAGGTCAAAATTTTAGGTTTTTTGGATTTTTCTCGAAAACGGTAAGATTTATCGAAAAAGTACCTTGGAGCAAAGTTGTAGATCTTAAAATTCTCTATAAAAATGGTCCCTATGATTTTTTCTCTAAGACCCACTATTTCCCAGATATTGCGCTTGTAAGAATCATGTTCTACATAGTATGCACACATATCCCACGTATATACATATTTAGGTACTCAAGCAAGCAAAAATGCCTACTCGTGTCTCTTTTATGTATACATTATACTATTCTAAGAAAATTTACTCTAAAATGACCGCCGGTCCCTTACCGAATCCCCTCTACTTGAATGACATCTGGCCTTGAAAAACATCTGCCTATTCTTTTGTCCATGTAGTGTCGTTCACGTATACCTGCTTCTTTTAGTGTTGAATGAGCAGTTCGAGTGACTATACGTATTTATTACTATTGTCTACTATTGAAGTTAGTGTTGAATATTATTAAAAAAAAAATGTCACAATTTTGCTTTATTTGTATTAAACTTTTGACTGAAGATGAAACTGTTGTGGTCAGTCGTGGAATGCCAACTTTAATCGATGCAAGTGTCGCGAGAAGTGTTGAGTTTGCTGATTATTTAAGAAGCCAAAAGTCCGTTACAATTCACGTGGATCGCAGATAATCATACACCCGGAAAACTTCAATCTCTGCATCAAAAAGACAACGTGAGGAAGAACAGGCTAGTACTTCAAAAGTAAGTCCACCTCATACTAGAGCGCGAATAAGTGAATCCAGCTTTTGTTTAAAAACCACTGAAAAATTGATTGCATAGATACGTACAGATATTTAACATTTGTAAAAAATTCACGAAACAAAAAGCAAGTACAGCTATCTTGTCTTCCTCCAACATCGGCATCTGTTACTCAACATTTGTTTCGAGTATACTATCAAGTTCAAACATGGCAAGGCAATGAACTGAACCCTGAAGACTGGGGTTGGAAATTGATAAATAATACTTTGGAACCGATTCGAACTTTACTGCCCCCTGCTCCAGAAAAACTTCTCAACTCTATTTTTTGCAATTGCAAGAAAGGTTGTAGTGCCAAATGTGGCTGTAAAAAAGGAGGGTTGCAGTGTTCTCCAGCGTGTACCAATTGGCAAGATGTCTCTTGCTCAAATCTTCAATTAAATACAAGAGAGGAAGATTCATGTGATTTTGATGAAGAGACAACTGATTCATCTTCATTTGAACAATTTTAAGCGTTCATCAACGGGAAGGAGAAGAAGAAGAACAAGAAGAAATTGAAGAAAACATGGTTGTTGAAGTTGAATATGAAGAGTATGAGTCAGATTAAAGTAATAAAAAAAAGTTAGAACGACAGTAAAGTTAAACTCAGTAACCGATATCAATAATCTTCATACTATTAAATAATTATTGTTCCTGAAAATAACGTCATAAAGGTTCGTGGAATAGGCCTACTGGGGATACCACGTTAAAAAAACGCGCCGAGTACACTACCTCACAGGTGGTGTGGAACTTGTGCATATTATGTAGAACGTGATTCTTAGAAGCGCAATATCTGGGAAATAGTGGGTCTTAGAGAAAAAATCATAGGGACCATTTTTATAGAAAATTGTAAGATCTACAACTTTGCTCTGAGGTACTTTTTCGATAAAACTTACCGTTTTCGAGAAAAATCCAAAAAACCTAAAATTTTGACCTTGGGCCCCGAATAAGTCCCTAAGCTGACATGGGACTGATGGGGACTTTTGACACTTTATTCCTTGTGGTAAACCTAAGGTCTCTACGAAGATTTGGCTCTGTCGGAATTTTCTTTATTTGATCACTATTTTTATGTCTAAAATGACCGGACTAATAGCTTACCACAAGCTTCAAAAGCGGTGTACTTTTGTTCTTTTTTTAATATGACCTGATGATACGCACTTTTTAGATCGATTTGACTAAAGTATTTATACTTTGATACCTTCGAAATGATAAATTCAATTTTAGGTAATGGGTAAGCATCGAGATCACTAAGCGTTTTCGATGATGGCCCCTCCTGCGACTAAAGTCTGAGCCCTCCATGGCGAAGTGCTCGGTTTGATGACACCATCCTCTAGTAGCTTTGTTATTTCTTGTTTTACGAATAATTCATCTTCCTCGTTATATCTTCGAGATTTAACTGCAATGGGCTTTATAAAGGGTGAAAGATTTGTAAATATCGAAGCAGGGAGCACAGCAGCTTCCATGACGTTACATATTATGTTCAAAGGTTCGTCTTTACCACCAAAATTCAGGACAACTGATGAATGTGTTTTTAAAATGTGTGTGACCGATGATAATATCGGCGCATAAGTTAAAGTTGCAGCGCCCGAACCTTCTACAATAGAAGTACAACTCAGCGACGCTATTGTGACGGTCTGGTTGCAATGTTTTTTCTTTAGACCCAATGTCTCTGCTAAGCTTTTATTAATAAACCTTACCAAGCTGCCAGTATCCACGAGAGCGACTGCAGTGCAGTTATTAATTAAAATAGGGACAGTGGCCTTTTTTAGGCTTCCCGGAGAAGCTGCGATTATGGTTGCAGTGTTTAATGATGTCTCTTCAGAAATCGCATTTGCCGTCGAGCCACCAGCGATACTGCTACGACATACGTTAGCAAAGTGACCTTTTCTTGAGCAAAGTTGACACGTCGCATGGAATGCAGGGCATTTTATCCGTTGATGGATGTTCCCGCCACAAAAGAAGCAACGTCGTTTCCTTTGTCCATAAAAACGGGGAGTAGAAGCAGCCAAATGATGTTGGATCTCTTTTTGTTGTTCTACTTGTGATTCACTGACATTATTACTCCTTTGAGAACCTTTCTTTTTAGGTCCATGTTTGAGAAGTGATTGCATTCAGTAATGAGTTTGTGTTTGGATTTGAAAAAGATAGTGAACTCTTTTCAGCGCTCTCCAGCGTCAATGTTTGATTTATAGCTTCAACGAATGTCAATGTCATATGCTCCAAAAGTCTTTGGTGGATGTTTTGAGAAGATAAGCCCGATATGAATGCGTTACATATAAATTCGTTTTCATATTCTTCAGCGGATACGGCGCGAAAATCACATTCTTGGGCTTGCCGCTTTAAAGCACGAATGTAATCGGATACATGGTACAATAATATACTTCGCCAGGTATAGCATTCCGAGAGACAGAAGTCACGTGGGTGACACGCATCTACGTCATAACCGCTATCAATGGTTCTCAAACTTATAATCTGGGGAAATTCAATCTAGTAAAACATTGATCTAATTATTAAATTCCTCTAACTTTTGCCTTTAGCTCCACCCGCATTGTAGGTTTTCGGTGACAAAAATAATCCTGTATATGCACGCTAAGGTTCATCGTCGAGGAGTTCCCACGACTGTCTTTCGGTTCCATCATTAATAAATAATAATAAATATCGCTGGACATTAACACACAGCGCCACCTAATGCCACACTAAGCAAAGCTTGTGTCATGGACACTAGATAGTTGATATACTACATATATACTTTTTTATTTGTAAATACATACTTATTATACATATAAACATCATTAGATCCACTCCAGACCCTAGGAGTAAATTTCTGATCAATCAACATTAACCCATTTGGACCCAAATACAAACTAGCAGCAAAATTCAGAAAAAAACTTTATTGACGTAACTATTGGAGGCTAGTAAGACATTTTAAGAAGAAAAAACAAACTAAAAAAACTTCCTTATGTATTAAAAAACACCGTCCTCAAATGGGGCCAATGGGCTCATGTGTTGTATTTTTCAATACAATAAAAAATTCGATGCACAATGTTTTCATCCATTTTTTACATTGCCAACGTGCTTTCATGTGACATTAGTTGCATCGTAGCTGGCTTGGCAGTTTCTGGGGAAAGTGTCCAACAAACAAACAACAACAAACTCATACTTGGCACCACTAAAGAAGGTTTACGACGCCTTCCATCGGGTCTTTCAGTGCCTACACTCATCAAATAAAACCGGGTGATACTTCGACGAAACTGGGGCTAGTCTAGTTTCTCTTCAGTGGTCAAGACATGCAGCCAAGCAGTAGCTACTGATAATTTGAGGTCATCACCAGCGACACGAAAATCATGTTTGTTGTGTTTTGCGGCATATAACTTTGTATTCATAACGATCATGTCAAAGACCTCCACATCAAATAACTTTTATATGTTGACTGGAGTTTGGTCTTTGGGCTGGTTTATAACGTTTTCCCTTCGCTTCTGAACCCGATGAAAGCATGTCAACATAGGAACCGTCACAATTACGCCAACAAGGTTCCTGGGTTTCAACTTTGTGTTTTTATAACGGATCACCATCACTGCTATCCCATTCATCGTCGTTCCTGGACTCGAACACTTCAACTCTACTTGAGATATCACGCGGAAGAATTTTTTCGTGGACATCATCTTCATCGCCGTCTTCTTCATCCGTGAACACTTGGGTCTGGAGGGATGGCCACTTTGTCGTAACTCACATAAGGATTATCCTCTTTATTCAAAATGATTTCGAGAGCTTCCTCGAGTCCTCTATATTCATTTGCAACATCAAATAATCGATTATTCATTGTTCACGTCGAAACGAAATCTGCGAATAAGAAATAAAAAATGTTAGCAATCAGCCCATTGGCCCCATTCGGGGACACCATACAAAAACATCTGCCAATCCAGCAAAATCTTGGGAAATACTTGACATAATTGCTTTTATCACTAGTCGAAACTATCGCCTAATGAAAAATCAAGAAATAAGGAAAAATAACATTGTGAATATTGAAAAAATATGACTTACCTTTGGTCGAACACCTATTTGTTCCATAAAGTGAATAAAGTCACTTATTTTATCCAATCAATCCGATAAATCACAATACTATTAATTTGTTTTACAAAGCCACACTCTTTGGCATTACAAATTCGCCTGCTAACAAAACATAGCTAGACTAAGTTTTAAAATGTGGGTACATAAAGAAATGGCCCCAAATGGGGACAGCGGGCTCAAATGGGTCAAGCCCAAACACCAGGTAATTGCTGTAAATCGTCGAGGAGCTACCTCGACGATTTACAGCAATTATATTATATACTTTCGGCTCCATCATAGATCCACTCCAGACCTTCATTAAATTAGTAGTGCTTTAGACTACTTAATGAAAATATTAACGAACGCACTAGTCGCCACTACAATTTTCGAAGGTTTCTCTCGATTTCTCTGAGATGCCATCATCAGATCCTGATTTCCTTGTCATGGACCACCCCTGGGGTAACCCCTTTAAAAAAAAAGAATCATCAAAATCGTTTAAAAGAATCATAAACAACAAAGTTATCTGCGAACACTCATAAGACAAAAAAAATACGATTGAATTGAGTGCCTAACCTTCTTATTTTTGAAGTTGGTTAAAAACAAACTTGTTAGACGTCCACAAAACAATATTGGGAATCACTGTTTTAGTGGCACTGAGCGAGACCGGCACATGTGTTAGAAAAGAATAGCGATACACGAAGAATTGACAGAATGTCAATGGGACAACCCGTTTCAGTGTTACCAGTAGTGTGAAAGAATAACTCCCTAACCACCTATAATCTCTGTGCGAATCAGATCAAATATTGAAGTTTTACTTGACAATTACATTGGTATGTGTTTAAATTTAATTATTTTGTTAGGTCAAGAAAACGAAAACAACAATTTAAATGCAATTTATATTTTTTTTTAACAGAATGGTGACTGAAAATGTTTCCATAATTTTGTGTTTTGTTGCAATAAAGTGGCAACTGAATAGTGACGTAAGTCGTGTCGCTCTCGGAATGCCAGACCTTGTTTTATTTGACCACTAGCTGACCCGCGCAACTTCGTCTGCGTCACATAAGAGGAAGAGCGGGTCAGAGAGTGGGTCGTAAGCAACTATAATACAATTTTCAAAAAGCACATGACACACATCCTTTCGCATAATGAAAATGCGCTCCCGGTACATGATCATTATTTTGCTGCGGAGTTATTTAAAACGGTGTATCTCCCAAGATATGCATTGAAGTCAATTTACGTACCCAAGGGCAATTTTGTTCAAAATCAAATACTTGTGATTAACAACGCATTTATTTGAATAAGAATAAATTACCATGATTACAAAAACAGCTTTAAAGGCTTCTATTGACAGATTTACTTAGACATATCTTCATACTTAGACACTCGATGACAGTCATACTCCAGCTAGGTCTGCAGTTCTCATCAAGGTGCATTAAATGAGCCGCAACACGATATAGCTGCTGTAAACCGTTGCGGACCTCTCACAACTGCTAACCCATGGTCAAATAAAACATTTAAAATTTCAAACTCTACGTCCCTATGCTATGATGCCGTGTCATAAAGTGCACAACCTCTTCAAAGCTTAGAAACCTTCAAATGCGGTATTAATATTTTACGGTGACTTTCGAGATATTCCAATTTTAAAGAGTATTTGCAATTTTGCACCAAATTTTTATGTGAGTTCAACCTTTTTGGAATAAAATCGGATTGGGTTTTGAAACATGTATCAAAATAACTTGTAGTTTATATCAAAATCTCGAAGGAGTACCTATTGATATCAAATTCGAAACAAATCACCGCCAAAATAACTTTCTACCCCTTTTTAACCCCGTTAGGGGATGAATTTCAATGCAATATGAAACGCGTCCATCAATTCTGTTAATATTGTTGATTGCAAAGTTTGAAATAGATTGGACCAAGGAATCACATTTTCCCATACAATCTTTGCCCCCCCTTTTCACCCCCTTAGGGGTATAATTTTGAAATTCTTTCTTGTCGTATGCCTACGTTATACAGAAAATACACCCTCCAAGTTTCAGGTTTCTACAATCGCGGTTTAGGCTGTGCGTTGTTCCATCAGATAGTCCTTCAGGACAAAGCATTTTTTATTTGTAGATAGTAGGTTTTGTACTCGTTTGTAATGTATTTGTAACTTTTCCGGCTTTATGTCTTATGTAAAATAAAAATATTGGCATCAAAAAATGATTTGTGTAAAATAGCATTTTTCTGGCTAACTATTTCCCCTACACTGCCCCGCTGAAAGTTATTTTTTTGCGATTTCTGACTTTTTGAGTACTCTAACCTGGGTTGGTTTGGAAGAACTTCTTGATTAGTGTCGGAAAGAAGATCGATTTGCATCAAAAAAATTGTTTTATGTAAAATGGCAATTTTCTTGCAAACTGTACTTTATTTTTAATTAAATCTGTGAACGGGGATTAACATTTTGTGAAAAAATTACGGATTGTTACTTAAGACCTTTTTTGTGTAGCTGCAGCTGCCCTTACTGCCCCGTTTACCGTTTCCACCCTGTATTACCAACTACTTATACCGAGGAAAGCCGATTTTCTTGAGTTCCGTATTCACTTCAAAAATGAAATTTCAAGAAAATTAAGAAATTACATTTACCTGTATTAGATTTGAAGTATTTACAGCAACTTTTAAAGGTTTCCACTTCAATGGATTTTATTGTATAGGTGTATGAAGTTAATTAATTTTAAACACAAAACCCTCTTTTTTACGTCTCTGGATGATTTTTTTTTAAAATGCTGAAACAGGTGTTTCTTTATTTTTAATAATAAGTATTTACTCTGAGTTTCATGAATCTAGGGCCATCTAAATTTTTTTTTTCATATAAACTTTACCCCCTCTTTCCACCCCCTTTTTCCAAAATTTTCCATAATTTCTATAGCCTAAATGTTATTCTGGGTTTATTTAAATAGATAGATTAGTGAAGTTTTCATCAAAATCCGTCCAGTAGTTTTTACGTGATGCGCGGTCAAACAAACAAACAAACAAACAAACACGAATTTTAAAAATGGTTTTAATATGTTCAGTTACTTATTTTAAGTCACCTTGATCGGTTTTTTTTTTAATCTTCAATGTACTGATTTTTTGGTCTCAACGATTTTATTATATGTATAGATGATCGGATATAGATTCATCGGGTTTTTGAATTCTCGTAGATAAAGTATGACGTGCCAAGATCAATGACGTATTATAAATAGACGCGTCATGCATGAACATCACGGCTGTCGAAAACAGCGTAAATACTGTACCGACAGTATTTAAAAGTTAGTATTTGTCTAAGTAGCTATCTAGCTACCGAGCTAGATAGCTACTTAGACGCACGAAGAAAGGGAAAGAAAATTAAACGTCATCTACGGAATTTTTGTTGTTAGAGAGAGATAAATATGACGACAGATTAGGGGTGTCTTCATTATTTTGTTGGTCGGTCATGATGGCACGTGGAGTCCGACGTGAAATAATACACAGGCACTGTTCGGTACACTCAACTTTACTGTTCGCAACACTTTACAATAAAAAATAATAAAAGATTAAAAATGTATTCTCGGATTCAAATTGAAATAAAAATGGAATGTAGTGAGGTTAGCCAAGTCAACCGTTGGTCGCCACCATCAAACTTCAAATGTGTCCCTGCACAAGTCTACTGCTTTTTTTATAAACTTCAAAAATGACCAACGACAACTTATTCGACTAAACACACTCAAGCATTGCCAGACTAAAAATCAAATTAAACAAACTAAATTAAAATTATGATAAACGCTTGACATTCCATTAGGCGATCTGCGACACGGCCATTTCTGACCTTCACACGACCTCGTGGGATGAGGTACCTGAAAAGACAAATAATCCAGAAAAGTAACTAGTTCACTCGGCTATCCTGACCCACGTCAGGGACATTCTCACAAAATGATTGGGTCAGATTAAAACGCAATACTCATAATAAGAAAGCATAATTGGTTGAGAACCAAACATAACAAACTAAAATTAAACATTACTGAAAGCACAAAATTCGGAAAGCATTTAGGACTCTATCAAACAAATCCACAACACTTAACCAGTGCCATACATCACTACTTACCCAGTAGTGTAATTCACTGCAGTACTTAACCAGTACTTAAAATTGTAGCACTTAACCAGCGTTACAAATCCTATCACTTAACCAGTGATAATAATAATAACGCTTAACCAGCGAAAGCACACCATAACACGCTTAACCAGCGTTTCAACAACTAACGCTTAACCAGCGAAAGTCAACATAATCCGCTTAACCAGCGATTATAACACTAACGCTTAACCAGCGATTATAACACTAACGCTTAACCAGCGATAGTCAACACAACTCGCTTAACCAGCGATTTCACTACTAGCGCTTAACCAGCGATAGTCAACATCACTCGCTTAACCAGCGAGAACAACACTAACGCTTAACCAGCGATAGTTTGCATAACTAACTCGCTTAACCAGCGGTAACGTATTGGGATCTTTGAGTCTAATTTCCATAGGGTCAGTATTTGCGGGAGAGCTAGGTGTTCCAAAAATAAAGTTATTTGAAAATTGATTTAAAATTAAAATAAGTCTGGCTTTGATATCCGGAGAAACGTCGGTATCAATACCATTAAATTTAACTGCATCTGACTCTACATTTAAAATGGTACGTAAATCGATACTTGAGTCAACATTCGATTCGACATTCGAGTTGACATTCGAGTTGACATTCGAGTTGACATTCGAGTTGACATTCGAGTTGACATTCGAGTTGACATTCGAGTTGACATTCGAGTTGACATTCGAGTTGACATTCGAGTTGACATTCGAGTTGACATTCGAGTTGACATTCGACTCTACATTCGACTCTACATTCGACTCTACATTCGACTCTACATTCGACTCTACATTCGACTCTACATTCGACTCTACATTCGACTCTACATTCGACTCTACATTCGACTCTACATTCGACTCTACATTCGACTCTACATTCGACTCTACATTCGACTCTACATTCGACTCTACATTCGACTCTACATTCGACTCTACATTCGACTCTACATTCGACTCTACATTCGACTCTACATTCGACTCTACATTCGACTCTACATTCGACTCTACATTCGACTCTACATTCGACTCTACATTCGACTCTACATTCGACTCTACATTCGACTCTACATTCGACTCTACATTTAAAATGTTCACATTAGGTAAATTTTTCGAAAAGGTTAAAGTTTTAGAGGTCATGTTAATCACCAAGTCATTAATCAAAATTTCACGTCCAATCACTATGTCATGTTGAAGGTATTCATCAGGTAAAACATGAAAAACAATATCTAAAGCAATGTTACCAATATCAACATTAACTAAAATGTTCAGGTTACTATTCACGGAAGTTTGACCAATACCAGTCATAGTAACGACAGTATAATTACGCTCACCATTGAATTTACACGAAATAGAATCTCTCATTAATGAACACTCTGCTCCAGAATCATAACAAAAATTAAATGACTCACCAGAGTGACGGAGAGTACCAGTAGGCGCGTTAACCACGCACAAGTCCACACGACGTTGTTCAGGAGCTGCACCAGCGCCACCAGTGCTGCCGGTGCCGGAACCCTGGGCTGCTGCAGGACAACGGTTCGCGTAGTGGCCTCGGCTCTTGCACCGGAAGCAGGTAACGGAGCTGGTGTCCTTGGGCTTCGCCGGAACAGATGATGTACTCCCAGAAGAAGAGCTTGAGGAGTGGGGTCTTCTTTCAATCTTGCTGTCTCTTCTCTGGTAACACGTAGAAGCCTTGTGGCCTGCCTTACCACATACGTAGCACTTGGTTGCACTACTTGTAGGGTTAGGCTTGAAATGCTTGCTATCCACACCTGAAGCACCCTGGTTAAACGGGTTTTTGCGTTTCAGGAACGACATCGCACGAAGTTCTTGTTGTAGTTTAGATCTTGTGTCGATGTCGGTAGTGAATGCCAGTCGCTGGACACGATGATCGAGGTGTGACATGTGTGCTAGCACGGTAGAAATAGCTATCTGCTCCACCGTCAGGTTCTTCCAGCGTGACATTAATGACGTAAGCACACGTGAGGAATAAGCAGCAAAACACTCACCTTCTTTTGGTGCACTGTTATTAAGATTAATAAGCGAAGCAGCTGGTGTTTCGGGGCAATCATATCTTGCCACAAATACGTCCTTGAAATCGTTCCATGTCATGCCAGGAAACGAAATCTGTGACAACCACGACGACGCTTGGCCCTTCAGCGCTCGGCTCAAAGTAATCATAAGTGACGCACCTTGAAGCTCACAATCCGCCATGCACATATCAGCGGTGGTGACCCACGCACGTGCATCGACGTTTGGTTTCTCGGGATCAAACTCGGGTAGCTGTACTTTCTTGCTTGAAGCAGGTGACATTGCTTGCAACATTGCAAGAAAGTTCTGGTTCTGTTGCTCGAACATCATGCGCCATTTTTCATCTCCATCAGGATCGGGTCGGGAAGCACGTGGGCATCTCACTTCTGATGACGACAGATTAGGGGTGTCTTCATTATTTTGTTGGTCGGTCATGATGGCACGTGGAGTCCGACGTGAAATAATACACAGGCACTGTTCGGTACACTCAACTTTACTGTTCGCAACACTTTACAATAAAAAATAATAAAAGATTAAAAATGTATTCTCGGATTCAAATTGAAATAAAAATGGAATGTAGTGAGGTTAGCCAAGTCAACCGTTGGTCGCCACCATCAAACTTCAAATGTGTCCCTGCACAAGTCTACTGCTTTTTTTATAAACTTCAAAAATGACCAACGACAACTTATTCGACTAAACACACTCAAGCATTGCCAGACTAAAAATCAAATTAAACAAACTAAATTAAAATTATGATAAACGCTTGACATTCCATTAGGCGATCTGCGACAAATATATTTCTTTAATTCCGTAGTCATCTTCCCTTAACGGCACGTGACTTACCTCAGGCGCCAGCCGCCATTAGAAGGCATCGAAAAAATAAAATAAAATACATTTTCTTGATACATACGCATGAAATGATACTTTTCTATCCTTCACAGTTAAAGTATAGTTTTTACATGTCCTAAAAACACCGGACGGCATTTTTTTTTCGTTGTTTGAGGAAGTTATACACAAAAGTTATTTTGATGTCACGTACTGCTGCGGCACTGGTTGGTACGCGACTAAATGAAAGTCCGGCACTTGCCTTGCATTCATGTTGCCACTACAGAGCGCGGGCAACGTATCTATAGTTTTATTATTATATATCATTGGCCAAGATACGGTTTTTCTGTTTTTCATAGGTTTCCGTTAATATCTTAATAGCCTGTTCGTAATCTGTACAATGCTTTATTAGTGCGAAAACTGTTGGCGCTAAGTAATTAACCAGTAGCTTCAGTTTCACCCAGAATGGGCTACATATTTTCAAAGTGGCCAATCAAAAAAAAAAATTATTTGGATAGAGGTTGACGCTGCGCTTGCGGCCAAAGACTTACGTAAGACGGTGCTCTCAACCATATTTCCGTCATCATACAAGCAGCGCTCTCAAAATCTCAAAATCAAAATCTAACAAAATATATACAAAAAGTTTGTCTTGATCGAGGTTTGATCTTATGCTGGGGCTACACTATCGCGATAACGCGAAGATTTGCGTTGTCGCGACACGTCTGGCCAAAGAGTTCGTCCCATCGCGATAAACTTCGCAAATACGAATGCCCTTCGCGCCGCTGTCGGTAAATTGCCGCACATCAAAGGGTTTTGTCGCGACAAAGTTCGTGTGGTTGGCTACACTTCGCGCGCTCTAGTTGACTGCGATACTCTGAGAGGTTTGAACGTGTTTGATTGAACTTTTTAATCACGGATTGGAATAATGAAACGATAAGGAAAGATGTAGTAAATAATTGTTAGCCGCCATGTGATACATCGCAACCGCTTCTTCCATGTTTTCCCGCAAATGAATTATCGCGACGTTCTAGATTATCGCGACAGTAGAAAGGTTTTTCCAAGTGTGGCCAATCACTTCGTCATAGAGCGAACACGAACTTTTATCGCGCCAACGCGAACACGAATCTTCGCCTACAAGTCTGGCCGTAGCATTACGATCTACTGCAACGTAGTGATTATTTATATACTCTGTGATCTACTGTGCTTAATGCTGGGGCTAACTATCGCGATAACGCGAAGATTTGCGTTGTCGCGACACGTCTGGCCAAAGAATTCGTCCTATCGCGATAAACTTCGCGAATACGAAAGCCCTATTCGCGCACCGCTGTCGGTAAATTGCCGCACATCAAAGGGTTTTGTCGCGACAAAGTTCGTGCGGTTGGCTACACTTCGCGCGCTTTAGTTGACATTATATACTCTGTGGTAATTGACTACGAGACTCCAAGCAGTTTAGACGTGTTTCAAAATCAAAATCAATCAAAATCATGGATTGGAACTTGGAATAATGAGTCCGATTGTTGTGTATAGATAACATCCACCATCGCTTTTTATTCCTCTTTTTGACCTTTTTATTTTTGTTCAAGTAATAAAGATGCAGTAAATAATTATTAGCCGCCATATGATACAGCGCAACCGCCTCTTCCATGTTTTCCCGCAAATGAATTTTCGCGACGTTTTAGATTATCGCGACAGTAGAAAGATTTTTTCAAGTGTGGCCAAGGACTTCGTCATAGATCGAACACGAACGTTTATCGCGACAACGCGAACACGAATCTTCGCCTACAAGTCTGGCCGTAGCATAAGTCAGCAACGGGCTACACGTTCTATTGACAACCTGTCTAAAATACAGTGTTGCCAGTACGATTTCCAAAAAAAGTACGGCTGGCCTTCTGAAAAGGTACGGTTTTTAACGTCAAGGTACGGTTGAGTCGGGATAATTCTGCAAGAACTAGATCAGTATTTTTTTTTTGTTTTTTTCTTCTTCCTGTTGGCTGTCTGCGACCATAGGTTGGAAAAAAAGTGATAGGGAATCGAATATTCAAAGGGATATAATTTGGTAAAGTAGAACATTATTACCGATTGCCAATATCGAACAAATTCTTTTGTAAATCAATTATAGAAATAAGTAAAGTCATTAAATTCGTTAATGATGCAATGATTCAATGTTTTTTTGATAATCATTTATCATAGGAATAATGTGATGAGAAAGTTCAGATATGAAGCGATGTATAAAAAGGTACAAAAAAGTATTGTTTTGTTTTATTGTTTTCAAACAAGTGTGCAAAATTCTGTTGTTTACACACCTGTCAGAAACTTGAAATGAAATTATAACAGTAATTTTGTTTAATTGATACCGGTAAAAAAAAAGATGTAATTTGATATTTCTATGTCTAAAAAGACTTTGTAAATCGAAGTTCGAATCAATCGCAACTCGAAGAAAAAAGAACTGATCTGGTTCTTGCAGAAGTATTCCGACCCGTACGGTTTTGCTAGAATTTTGAAAAATATACGTGCTGTAGTCTACTCATCCTGGAAGAAGACCGGGAAGACCTGGAAGAAGACCGGGAAGACCTGGAAGTAGACCGGGAAGACCGGGACGAAGACTGGGAAGACCTGGAAGAAGACCAGGAAGTCCTGGAAAAAAGACCTGGAAGACCTGGAAGAAGACCGGGAAGACCGGGAAGAAGACCGGAAAGACCTGGAAGAAGACCGGGAAGACTGGGAAGAAGACCGGGCAGACCTGGAAGAAGACCGGGCAGACCTGGAGGAAGACCGGCAAGTCCTGGAAGAAGACCGGGAAGACCCGGAAGAAGACCGAGAAGACCTGGAAGAATACCGGGAAGTCCTGGAAGAAGACCGGGAAGTCCTGGAAGAAGACGGGGAAGACCTGGAAGAAGACCAGGAAGACCGGGAAGAAGACCGGGAAGACCTGGAAGAAGGCCGGGAAGACCTGGAAGAAGACCGGGAAGACTTGGAAGAAGACCAGGAAAAAGACCGGGAAAACCTGGAAGAAGACCGGGAAGACCTGGAACCGGGAAGATCGGGAAGAACGGGAAGAACGGGATGAAAGGGAATACCGGGAAGAACGTAACTATACGATACCTAATTAAAGCACAATTAAATGATTGGAAGCCACAGCAAATAATGATAGATTATGAAGAGGGAATAATTGCACCGCTCAGAGAGATTAACACTGTTCACGAAATAAAAGGTTGTCACTTAAATTATTACAATAATTTGAAACGCAAAGCAAAGCAAATGGGTATATTTAAGGATAAAAGTCACAAAACTATAGTTTTACTCTGCAGTAGTCTAGCATATTTACCAGAAGAGGAAATATGTATTATCAGTTTGGAATTACATAAAGAGTGAAATTGTACTAGAAGATGATCGAATAAAACTTGAACAGTTTCAACATTATTTTGAAAAATGTTGGCTAAAAGAAAAATGGTGAAAATGTGGTGAAACTACGGTGAGCTACATCGAACAAACAATGTAGTGGAAGGATGGAATTTTAAAATTAATACTAAAGTGTATGTAGTGCAGCCCCGACTTACGAAAATTAAGTCGAGGGTTCGAACCCAGACAGGCGCATTACTTTCTGTGATTTATTTCGTCACCACTGCTCTCAAAGCGGTTAAGGAAAACATTGTGAAGAAATCAGCATGTTCTGGAAGAAGGCTGGGAAGACCTGGAAGAAGACCGGGAAGACCTGGAAGAAGACCGGGAAGACCGGAAAGACCTGAAGGAAATCGGGCAGACCTGGAAAAAGACCGGGAAGTCCTGGAAAAGACCAGGAAGACCTGAAAGAAGGCCGGGAAGACCTGGAAGAAGGCCAGGAAGACCTGGAAGAAGACCGGGAAGACCTGGAAGAAGACCGGGCAGACCTGGAAGAATACCGGGAAGTCCTGGAAGAAGACCGGGAAGTCCTGGAAGAAGACGGGGAAAACCTGGAAGAAGACCAGGAAGACCGGTAAGAAGACTGGGAAGACCTGGAAGAAGACCGGAAAGTCCTGGAAGAAGACCGGGAAGACCTGGAAGAAGACCGGGCAGACCTGGAACAAGACCGGGAAGTCCTGGAAAAAGACCAGGAAGACCGGGACGAAGGCCGGGAAGACCTGGAAGAAGGCTGGGAAAACCTGGAAGAAGAACGGGAAGACTTGGAAGAAGTACTGGAAGATGACCGGGAAGACTTGAAAGAAGACCGGGCAGACCTGGAAGAAAACCGGGAAGTCCCGGAAGAAGACCGGGAGAACTTGGAAGAAGATCTGGAAGAAGACCGGGAAGACCTGGAAGAAGACTGGGAAGACCTGGAAGAAGACCGTGAAGACCTGAAAGAAGACCGGGAAGACCTGGAAGAAGACCGGGAAGACCTGGAAGAAGACCGTGAAGACCTGGAAGAAGACCGGGAAGACCTGGAAGAAGACCGGGCAGACCTGGAAGAAGACCGGGAAGTCCTGGAAAAAGACCAGGAAGACCGGGACGAAGGCCGGTAAGACCTGGAAGAAGGCCGGGAAAACCTGGAAGAAGAACGGATAGACTTGGAAGAAGTACTGGAAGAAGACCGGGAAGACTTGAAAGAAGACCGGGCAGACCTGGAAGAAGACCGGGAGGACTTGGAAGAAGATCTGGAAGAAGACATGGAAGAAGACTGGGAAGACCTGGAAGAAGACCGTGAAGACCTGAAAGAAGGCCGGGAAGATCGGGAAAATGACCTGGAAGAAGACCGTGAAGACCTGAAAGAAGACCGGGAAGACCTGGAAGAAGACCGGGAGGACCTGGAAGTAGACGGAGAAGACCGGGAAGACTGGAAAAAGACCTGGAAGAAGACCGTGAAGACCTGAAAGAAAATCGGGAAGACCTGGTAGAAGACCGGTGTTAGCGACGCGTTCATGTTATGTACGAGTAGATAGATAGATTAGTTAGTAAGTAGTAATAATATAATTATAAGTACCTATAGCCTATGTAAGTATAGGTCTACGGGCCGGTGGACCCCCACCTAAGACGCCGGCAGTTCAGTCCGTGCGAGCACCGCAAGCGGGTGCGCTTGTACGTTGTAATCCTGTTTGATAAATTTATCCGTGTCTTTTCAAAAATATAAGTTTCTTAAGCTATTAAGTCGTTTAACTTCGCCGATTACCACCCACAACATCTACAAAGTGGTCAATCGAGCCAGATAAAAAACAGTTAGTGTTTGTCACGCCACCAGTGAAAAGCAAAATGGTGGGCACACGAAGTATGGTGCGACGCGAACTCGCGCAACGCAAACTTTTCGAAGAACCAAAGGGAGCTCAAGAAACAGACACTGAAGAATGTCAGTCTTCAACCAGTGCAGCAGCCAAAAATACAGAGTTTAAAACACCTGCGGCAGGGCCGAGCTTCAAAACAGAACACACGTTGCCAAGGTCGAAAGGTCAATCCGACACATCATCAGTAAAAGCTCGAAAGGCGCAGTTGCATTTGGATGCTGCAAAGCAAAAGGCACAGATACAACTGGAGCTCATAGACAAACAGCTAGAAGCGGACTTAGCTGAACTAGAGGAAGAAGAAAAATACAGTCCACACGAAGAACGCGCTCACGACGTGGAGCAATGGCTGGAACGGAGTCACCACGAATTAATGCAATCGGCCCCCGATCATGGCAACCCCTCGGGCAAGTTGCATCCACCTGAGACAGGACCAGCCGTGCCTGCTAATGCCGTCATCTTTAAGGCACCAGCAGCACCACCAGGGCTAACTACGTCACATCAGAAGCCAGCACCTTCAGTGCCACATCTGCCGATGGAGTCGCACCCACACACTGTACCCGTACTGCCACCAGCGGCGGAGGCGACCAGTATGCAGGCGACTATTCAGATACTAGCTGGCGCACTGAAAGACCTGACTTCTACGAGTGCACCGAATACCAACCTTTTAACGCGATTAAGCACGCCGAAGGATCTTCCAGACTTTTCGGGAGACCCACTGGAATTTCTGCAGTTCAAACAAGCCTATAATGAGTCAACTGAACTTTGTAAATTTTCTCCTGAAGAAAACCTGTGGAGGTTGAGAAAGTGACTCCGAGGAGCTGCCAAAGATGCCGTCGCAGCCTTACTTATTTCTGCGAGTCCACCGTGCAAAATCATGTCAACTTTGGAGCTGCGGTTTGGCAATGCTGATTTAATAATATCCAAAATAGTACAGGATATCAAGAAATTGCCCTCAATGTCACAAAACTATCATAGTGAAATCGTGCCATTTTCAGTGAAAGTGCAAAACCTAATACAAGCAGTGCGAGCAGTTGGACGCGAAGAGTACTTACAAGGTATGAGCATTGTTTCAATTATATTGTCCAAGCTGCCTACAACACTGTTATCTAAATGGTCTGATTATAGTTTCCCACTCATTACTGAAGGACAGAAATCCCGTATGGTCATTTTATCTGATTTCTTGCACGATGAGGCCGTAAAAATATCAGTTACATCAAACATCTATTTTACGAGTCCTCGCACTGACCAAAATAAAAACAATCACCAGAAAAACAAAGATAGTTCCGGTAATCGATCTCAAACTATATTATTGCAAACAAATGATGATACCGATAACTGCAAGTTCTGCCGTACCTCGAAACATAAATTAACTGAATGTAAACAATTCAAGAAGGCGTTACGTAAAACCAGATGGGAATTCGTAAAACGTAACGGGATTTGTTATAAATGCCTACTGTCGCGCCACGCACGAGACACGTGCTCAGCACCGCCTTGCGATAAGAATAGCTGTGGCGAGGGGCATCACAATCTACTTCACTACGTCGGAAACAAGCCGAAAAATGACGCAGAAAGCAGCCAGGTTCCAGAGCCGAGGTCAACGCCTGGGCCGACGCTGACGTCGGCGACGGCGTCGCCGACGTCCTCCGCCGATAGTACACAAACAGTGACGCATATAAACGCTAGTGAAAACAAAGTGCTACTTAAAGTCGTACCTATACGTATACACAGTGCTAATGGTGTGTTCAGTGCAAACGCGCTCCTTGATGACGGATCGACCGTCTCGCTTATCAGTGCGGGGCTAGCGAAGCGTGCGGGGCTTCGTGGCCGCTCAGAGACGATGCGAATTCGCGGAGCCTGGTCTGACGACGAACTGGTGTGTAAAACGACCATTGCGAACGTTAAATTATCAGGTATGGACAATAAGATGTATAACATAGAACTACGGTGTGTAGACAAATTAGACTTACCTTTGCAACAACTTTCTGTGATTGATTATAGTAATTATAAAAACGTGTTTGGAATAAATGATAAGATATTATGTAAACATGATGTTAAACCTGAAATTTTAATAGGTCAAGATAACTGTCATTTATTGTTACCTCTCAAAGTTATAGTAGGGAAATTGTATGAGCCGTCCGCTACATTGACTCCCCTAGGTTGGTGCATGCATGGTATGTTGCGAAGGCAGCACGCTGGGCACGCGCAGGTCAACGCCGCCACTGTCGAGGCGCACGCCACTCTGCTGTTGAGCTCAGCGGCTAGCACCGCCGCGGGCAGGGACGAGCGCAGGCTACGGGACCTCCACGAGGAGGTGAGGCAGTCATTCGCTGTAGACGCCTTGGGAGTGTCAGGTAAGCCGAGACAAAATATTAACGAAACTCGTGCCGTCGAGCTGCTGGAAAAGTCTGTCGAACTCGTCAACGGTCGCTGGCATGTGTGTTTGCCTTGGAAGAATGAGGTCTGCACTATGCCCGACACCTATCCTAACGCTCTGAAAAGGTTAAAGGGGATAGAAAGGAAGATGGCACGTGACCATGGTTTCGCCGAACGATACCGCGAGCGTATAAATCATTTGTTACAGAATAATTACGCTCACAAGATGGAAAAGCGACTGCCGGCACTCAGGACGTGGTATCTACCCCATTTCGGGGTAGATAACCCTAACAAAAAGTCACTTAGGCTTGTGTTCGATTCTGCCGCTCCAGTTGGTGATAAATGTCTAAATGACTATTTACTCACAGGGCCGGACTTGCTGTCATCTCTGTTTGGTATAATGCTGCGCTTTAGGGAATATTCAATTGCAGTAACCGGTGATATCAAGGATATGTTCCTTAGAGTTAAAATTCGGCCTGAAGATCAACACGCGTTTAGGTTTCTTTGGCGGAACAGTCCTGACGACCCAGTTGATATTTACGTTATGACGTCACTCATTTTCGGCGCTAACTGTTCTCCCTTTGTAGCTCAGTTTGTTAAAAATGTAAACGCGCGTCGTTACGAGTCGACATTACCAGCTGCTGTTAATGCGATATACAAATCGCACTATATGGACGACTATATTGATAGCCTACCGGATGACACGGCGGCGATAGAAATGGTTAAAAATATAACTGAAATACATAGCAGTGGAGGTTTCCAAATCCGTAACTGGACAAGCAATAGCATTGCTGTTTTAGATAGTGTTCCGAAGAATACCTTAGGTTCTGCCAGCGTTAGGTTCAAATTTGAACAGGAGTACCATGGCGAGCGCACCCTGGGACTCATCTGGTATCCTGGAGAAGATGAATTAGGTTTCGACGTGTCTCTGAAACGAATACCTGAAAATATTATTTTAAATAAGGATAGACCAACTAAAAGAATCATGCTTCGAATAGTTATGTCGATTTTTGATGTATTAGGATTCTTAGCACCATTCACTATTCAGGGCAAAATTATGTTGCAAGATACTTGGCGCTTAAACATAGGCTGGGATGACGTAGTACCCGATAGTATCTACAAGAAATGGTGCAAATGGATCGAGTTATTAAAGGATATAAAACAAATACGTATACCTAGGTGCTATAACAAAACTACTTTGTTACAAGGTGGGAACGAGACGGAAATAAAACCGGTCGCCGAGATTGCTATGATAAGGCCATCTCCTCCCGCCGCCTCACCCGCGACCTCCGCGCTGGAGCTATCTGCTACGAGTAGCTGCTACGAAACGTGTAGACTGCCTACGACAACCGCTACGTCTGCTACACCGGCAAGTAATAATTATACACGCTTACAGCTGCATTTATTTTGTGATGCATCTATTCAAGCCATGTGTTGTGTAGCTTATTGGCGATGGATAGTCAATGGGATTGTTTACGTCGCATTTATAGCAAGTAAATGTCGTGTTGTACCTGTAAAACCCATGACTGTACCCCGAGCCGAGCTGCAGGCGGCGCTGTTGGCTGCACGATTGGCTGATAACGTTCTGAAGGAACACAGATTAGCGCCCGAGCAACGATATTTTTGGTGTGACTCCACAACCGTTTTACAGTGGATTAGAAATAACACACGTAGGTATAAATCGTTCGAAGCGAACCGATTAGGAGAAATTGACGAACTCACGCGTATTTCCGAATGGAGATATGTACCTACTAAATTAAATGTAGCGGATCTTGGTACTCGTGATGAATTTAACCACACAATGTTTCACAGTGAGTGGTTCACAGGGCCTGACTTTTTACACAAAGTTGAGTCCTTATGGCCTGCTGATGTCGTGAGCCCCGACATCGACAGAGACGAAGGGAGTTTAGAGTGTGTGGCTCTGATGCATGAGCCTACATGTAACTTACCTGTAGTCCTGAGCCGCAGCGGTTTTCCTCCTGGCTTCGCTTGCAGCGAGCCACGGCCGTCATTCTGAAATTTATTGACAGATGCAAGAGACTTACGGGTGAGGTTGACTGCGATACGATGGCTCGAGCTGAGATCCTGTTACTAAAGAAGGTGCAAGTAGAATCGTTCTCCGCCGAAATATCTGCAATCAAAAATGGTAAACACTTATCACGAGATAGTAAGTTACTTACCTTGTCACCGTATCTAGATGAAACCGGTTTACTCCGCCTCGGTGGCCGCATCGATGCCGCGACAGATGTGGACCTAGAAACGAAGAGACCAATCATATTAGATGGAAAGCATGACATAACGCGTCTTCTTGTCATGTTCTTTCACATTAAGGCAGCTCACGGGAACCAGGAAATGGTCGTCAATAATCTGAAACAGAAATTTTGGATTATTAAAATAAGGCCAACAGTAAAAAGGGTGGTTTCAAAATGCATGCTTTGTCGCATAAGGAAATGTAAGCCGCAAGTACCCAGAATGGGTGACTTACCTCACGCTCGAGTAGCACATCACCAACAACCATTTTCATTTTGTGGTTTGGACTTGTTTGGTCCAATGGAAGTGACTGTGGGCAGAGGAAGGCAGAAGAGGTATGGCGTTTTGTTCACCTGCCTCACTATACGAGCAGTTCATATCGAGCTTGTTCCATCACTGACGTCAGATTCTTTAATAATGGCGCTGCGACGTATGGCAGCACGGCGAGGATGGCCCTGCCATCTTTATTCTGATAATGGCACCAACCTAAGAGCAAGCGATAAGGAACTGAAGCAATCAGAGCAGGCACTTAATATAGATGCTCTCAAGGCCGCCGGTGTGAACAACGCCATGCAGTGGCATTTTATACCCCCTTCCAGCCCTCACTGGGGTGGGGCCTGGGAGAGGTTGATTCGAAGCGTGAAAACTTCACTTCGAGTAATAATGAAGGAACGCGCTCCACGCGAAGAAGTACTACTTACCCTGATAGCGGAAGTGGAGAACATGGTGAATAGTCGTCCGTTGACACACGTCTCCGTGGATCCTGAAAGCTTAGAATCTTTGACTCCTAACCATTTTCTTTTAGGTAGCTCATCCAGCACACCAATCGTTGGGACTTTCGATGATTCCGACATGTTTCTACGCAAACAATGGAGAAAGTCACAAGCGTTAGCGGATATGTTTTGGCGTAGATGGGTGAAAGAGGTTCTCCCCGAGTTACTGCCTCGAAGAAAATGGAACGAGGAGGTAAAACCTTTGCAGGTAGGTGACGTAGTGCTAGTGGCTGATCCTAACGGTCCTCGTAGTACCTGGCCGAAGGGTGTTATTCAGAAGATATGCCCAGGTAAGGACGGACGAATCAGACTGGTCGAGGTGAAGACTAAGACTGGAGTCTGGAAGCGACCTGCAGCCCGCGTCGCGCGAATTTCACTTGTTGAGGAGTGCTGAGCCAGCACTAGGGGGGGAATGTTAGCGACGCGTTCATGTTATGTACGAGTAGATAGATAGATTAGTTAGTAAGTAGTAATAATATAATTATAAGTACCTATAGCCTATGTAAGTATAGGTCTACGGGCCGGTGGACCCCCACCTAAGACGCCGGCAGTTCAGTCCGTGCGAGCACCGCAAGCGGGTGCGCTTGTACGTTATTGTAATCCTGTTTGCTAAATTTATCCGTGTCTTTTCAAAAATATAAGTTTCTTAAGCTATTAAGTGGTTTTACTTCGCCGATTACCACCCACAACATCTACAACCGGGAAGACCTGGAAGAAGACCGGGAAGTCCTGGAAGAAGACCGGGAAGACTTGGAACCGGGATGATCGGGAAGACCGGGAAGAACGGGAAGAAGACCGGAAACACCTGGAAGAAGACCGGGAAGTCCTGGAAGACCTGGAAGAAGGCCGGGAAGACCTGGAACCGGGATGATCGGGATGATCGGGAAGACCGGGAAGAACGGGAATACCGGGAAGAACGTAACTATAAGATACCTAATTAAAGCACAATTAAATGATTGGAAGCCACAGCAAATAATGATAGATTTTGAAGAGGGAATAATTGCAGCGCCCAGAGAGATTAACACTGTTCATGAAATAAAAGGTTGTCACTTAAATTATTACAATAATTTGAAACGCAAAGCAAAGCAAATGGGTATATTTAAGGATAAAAGTCACAAAACTATAGTTTTACTCTGCAGTAGTCTAGCATATTTACCAGAAGAGAAAATATTATCAGTTTGGAATTACATAAAGAGTGAAATTGTACTAGAAGATGATCGAATAAAACTTGAACAGTTTCAAAATTATTTTAAAACATTTTTGCTTAAAGAAAAAATGGTGAAAATGTGGTGTAACTACGGTGAGCTACATCGAACAAACAATGTCGTGGAAGGATGAAATTTTAAAATTAATACTAAAGTGTATGTGGTGCAGCCCCGAAGACCTCGAAGAAGACCAGGAAGACCGGGACGAAGACTGGGAAGTCCTGAAAGAAGACCGGGATGAAGACCGTGAAGACCTCGAAGAAGACCGGGAAGACCTGGAAGAAGACCGGGAAGACTGGGAAGAAGACCGGGAAGACCTAGAAGAAGACCGGGAAGACTGGGAAGAAGACCGGGCAGACCTGGAAGAAGACCGGGAAGACTTGGAAGAAGACCTGGAAAAAGACCGCGAAAACCTGGAAGAAGACCGGGAAGACCTGGAACCGGGATGATCGGGAAGACCGGGAAGAACGGGAACTCAAACTCAAAGCATTTATTTCAACTAGACCATTACGGCACTTTTGAATGTCAAATTACAAATAAAATCAAAGCTACAGTCACAGTCACAAGGCATAATAACTTGAGAAAGTACTGTAGTTGCCCATTCCCTAGCGTAGATCGCATTGTTTCATGTACAAGAGGAATTTTAATGAAGAGTACATAGGAAAATTTAGAGAATGCCTCTTGAGCCTGAATTGGCAAGATATTTATGATGAAATAGATCCAAATACAGCTTTTAATAATTTTCATGAAACCTTTTGCCTCTTTTACAAATTAAATTTCCCTTTGCAAAAAATAAAAGTAAAATATCAAACACCTACTCTAAGGTGGATAACTAAAGGTATAAAAAAATCCTGCCTCGCTAAAAGATATCTGAAATCGAAATATCATGAAATTAAATCGAAGGAAAATAAATTGGCTTATAATAAATACGCGAAAACGCTAAAAAAGTGTATTAACATGGCTAAAAAGCAATCGTCTAGCAAATTTATTTTGAAAGCAAAAAACAAATGTCAAGCAACATGGAAATTAATTAAAAATAAATCTAAATGTACAAATTCACAATATATAGAGGCCATTAAACTGAATGACGCTACAATAGAAAATCCGGAAGAAATAGCGGAAGCGTTTAATAATCACTTCATTGACGCTTCAAATATAGACATATCCAAGAAGAAAAACAATTTTACAAATAACACCAGCAATCTAAGTAATAGTTTATACCTTGAACCTTGCACGCCCAATGAAATCAAGAAAATTATTGAATCACTAAATAATACCAACGCTGTGGGATATGATGACATCTCTACCCACATAATAAAATCATGTGCCGACATATTGTCTCCTATAATAGCTCATCTTGTTAATTTAAGCTTCTTTGAAGAAAAGTACCCTAACAAATTAAAATATTCAGTTGTAAAACCAATATATAAAAAAAATAATAAACATGATTTAAACAACTATCGTCCAGTGACCTTAATACCCATAATTGCAAAAATATTTGAAAAAGCAATGTACAACCGAATTGTCGCATTTATATCCAAATATAATATCATAAGTACGGAACAAAATGGTTTTCAAAGAGGAAAGTCAACCGCACTAGCATGTTATCAACTAATAAAATTGATAACCGAGAATATAGATAAGAGGATACCGGTCACTGCAATATTTTTTGACATGACCAAAGCATTTGACTTTGTAAAACATGATATACTGCTAAAAAAGTGCGAGAATTATGGAATAAGAGGCAAAGCGTTAAATTGGCTAAAAGATTACTTAACGAATAGGCAGCAACGTGTTGAAATTTTAGGAGTCAATAAAGACAGAGAAGTGATAACATATAAATCTAAATACAGAACCAATATGTATGGTGTGCCGCAAGGTAGTATTTTGGGGCCACTGCTTTTTCTTCTTTACATTAATGATTTGCCAACAATGACAAAAAATAAGTGCGTGTTGTTTGCAGATGACATCTCAATGATTATAAATAAAGATAAAGAAAATGAACAATTTGAGGATAAAATTAATGCTGCAGTAGAAGCTGTAATAGAATGGCTTGAACAAAATAATTTATGTGTGAATGTTTCCAAAACAAAATATATTAATTTCTCTAATTACAAAATGGCAAATAAAGCAATGAAAATTATTGGAGGTGATAATGAGATTGAAGAAGTTGACCATACGAAATTTTTAGGCATAGTAATTGATAAAAACTGTAATTGGAAAAAGCATATTCAAAATGTATGTAATAGGCTAAACAGCTTTGCATTTGCACTAAGAAATCTTAGAAAAACTGTTGGACGTAATGCCGCGCTATTAGCTTATCATGGATATGTCTCATCGGTGTTAAGATACGGGTTAATTATATGGGGTAATTCCACTGACAGCAACAAGGCATTTATTGTACAAAAAAAATGTTTGCGAGCTGTGTTTGGTGCAAACCCATTAGATTCATGCAGACCTATTTTTAAAAAACATAAATTATTAACATTAGCATGCTTATACATACTGGAAATGGCAGTATTTGTAAAAAAACATCCTCACCTATTCAATAAAGCCGATAGCCTCAATGTTTATAAGGTGGGCAAAATGTCAAGGGATCCAACAAAATTAGCAATGCCAAGATGTAGAACAGCGTACTGCCATAAAAACACGAGTCGAATGGCAGTACAGATATTTAATAATATACCAAAGGTTATTAGAGAACTACGAACTAGCTTATTCCAAAAGCATCTCAGAGCGTGGCTCATAGAAAACTGTTTTTATAGTATTAAGGAATTTATGAATTATAGGACAAAGGCAAACATTTCATGACATGTAAATTCTATTTGACATTTTTATTTTAAGTTATTGACATATTTTGTAATGTAATTTATTTGATTATCAGTTTTTATGTTTAGTTTTAAAATTAGTGATTGGATTATTTTTATTTGACATTTGTATTTTGATCATTTAGACAATTCTTGATTTAACACACTCAATTTGACATTGTAAGTTTTTCAATTAGGTATTTTGTTCAATTAGAATCATTGTTATCGTCACAAAATTTGCATGCCGAATTTATCTAGTTGGCGGAATATGAAGAACTATTTGTATATTGTAAAATCTGTATAATACCATATTTCAGGCAAATAAATGAATCTGAATCTGAATCTAGATCTCTATGGAGAAGAACGGGCAAGAAACTCCATGGACACTCTTTTTAAATCAATATATTGTTACAAAATCTTGGTTACATCATTCATGTGTGATTATACATATATGTGAGAACGATGTAGAAAGACGTGCACATTAAGAGCGTCCAGAGAAAAGATTAAATCAACAATGTAAGAAAAAAAAAGAAATTAAAATTAACCATGGCAGCTAAGAGATGACCAGTCCCAACTGACAGCGCCCGTTCACGAACATGACGCATGTATCGGCGCCATTCAACTCGACCATATTGAAGGGAGCTAAATGGCCCGACACACCCGCCACCATTAGCAAGACATTTGAGTGAGCATGACAATCTCTCAGCCGCCAAGGCATATTCAAGTCAAAAAAAAAAAAAGACAACTAAATGTAAATAGTGGCTTTACAGTACATAGAACTCACACAAATGTGCTATGCAATTATATAATACTACGAAATGGATTCTATACAATGCAAGGATATTTTACAATCTTCTGCAGCTTCCACAATAACGTAACCTGGGAATCAGTTAGTTTGCCTATGGTTGTGGAGCAGGACCAGCATTGAGCCAAGCACTTTTATCATTAATGTAATCCCCCAAATTATAATATGCTTGCCTACATAGTGTGCGTTTTATACAAGATTTAAATTTCGTCTCATTCAGTTGTAGAATGTGAGGAGGTATTTTATTGTAACATTTTAAACAGTACCCCATGAAAGATGAATCTACTTTAGCAAGCCTGAAACCTGGCTGAACGAGTTGGTCCCTATTTCTAGTATTATAGTGGTGTCTGTCACCTCTTTTACTGAATAAATGCAGATTTTTCCTAACGTACATGATGTTTTCATAGATGTATTGGCAAGGTACTGTCAAGATGTTAATTTCCTTAAACAGTTCTCTCAGAGAGTCGCGTCTACGTAATTCGTATATGGCTCTGATTGCTCTTTTCTGCAGAATGAATATAGACTCGATGTCTGCCGCACGTCCCCATAGTAAAATACCGTATGACATAATACTATGAAAATAACTAAAATAGACTAGCCTCGCGGTATCAACATCAGTAAATTGACGGATCTTTCTAACAGCATATGCAGCTGAGCTCAGCCGTCCTGCAAGAGATGTTAAATGAGGACCCCATTGTAGCTTTGAATCGAGCGTGATTCCCAAGAAAACTGTTTTATCGACGAATTCTAGTTTCTCTTGATTCAACATTATGTCACAATCACTACTTTTGACATTTGGTAGGGCAAATCGAATGCACTTAGTTTTTTTCCCATTGAGTACTAAATTGTTAGCGGTAAACCAGTTATGGACCTGCAATAGGGCATTATTTACATCGTCAAAATTAGTGGCACGTCTGTTTATCCTAAATATTAACGAAGTATCGTCAGCAAACAACACCATTTGCGGGTGGTTGTTAAATAAATGGGGTAGGTCATTAATATAAACTAAAAAGAGGAAGGGACCCAGAATCGAACCTTGTGGTACACCCATTTTTACTTTTAAACCCATTGAATTGACACCATTTATTTGTACTTGCTGATGTCTATCATTCAAATACGACTTTACTAAACTAAGCGCAAGTTTACCTAAACCGTAATGCTTAAGTTTCAAAATCAGGGTTTCGTGATTTAGGGCACGCCACGATAGTGGCGGTAAGTCCCCTCTTTGAGGAGTGGCTGGAGAAGCGCCACGGCGTCCTCACCTTCCGCCTGACGCAGGTCCTCACCGGACACGGATGTTTCGGGAGGTACCTGCACCGAATCGGGCGGGAGGAATCGCCCGGGTGTCTCCACTGCGAGGATCGACCGGAGGACACGGTGGAGCACACGGTCGAAGTCTGCCCTGCGTGGGCGGAGCTCCGCCGTGTCCTCGTGGCGGCGATCGGCGGCGGCGACCTCTCGCGTCCGGCCCTGGTTCAATCCATGGTCCGGAGCGAGACGGAATGGGAAGCCGTCGCCTCCTTCTGCGAAGCAGTGATGCTAGCGAAGGAGGTGGCGGAACGAGAGAGGGAGAGATCCTCCCTTCCCGGCCGCCGCGGGAGACGCAACGGGCGTCGGGGGCCACGTGGTGGCTACCGGCCACCGTAGATGCGGGCCTGTGGACGGCTGGCTATGGGCAATAGCTGGCCGTCCGGCCGTCTAACGACGACGACAGGCCGTGTCGACGGCGCGTTCGTGTTCCACGCGCGCCTCAAAGAGATGTCAGCAATAGGAGAGGGGCCCGCAAGGGCCGAAGCCTGCCGGGGTTGCGGGCCTGTTCGAAAGAGATACCGCGGCCCCGGAACGTAAAAGGCGAGGAAGGAACATGGATGGTTTTTAGTCAGTAAGAGTCTGACACTCCCTCCCGCTCCGCCCAGAGTGGGGGGGGGTCATTTGATGATTTCCCATCCTTAAAAAAAAAAAAAAAAAAAGGGTTTCGTGATTTACGCAATCAAATGCCTTCGAAAAGTCACAAAAGATTCCTATGGCATCTTGTGCCTCTTCCCACGCAGTAAATATGTGTTTTAATAAAGTAACACCGGCGTCAGTTGTACAACGTCCCTTGGTGAAACCATACTGTTGTTCGTGTAATATTTTATTGGTGTTAAAATGGCAAAGCATTTGATTGAGCATTATCTTTTCAAACACCTTGCTGAAAACAGGCAACACGGATACTGGCCTATAGTTATTGGTGTCTTTACTGTACCCGGATTTAAAAAGCGGTATTACCTTACTGAATTTCATTAGATCCGGGAAGACTCCTTGATCCACGCACAAATTAAATATTGAGGCTAAATACGGTGCTACAGTTTCAATAATTGAGGTACAAGCTTTAATAGACATACCCCATAGGTCTTCGGTTAATTTGATCTTGATTTGTTTAAAAGCTTTTATGACTGTCGTGGGGTTTATATGCTGAAATTTAAATTCATTTGGACAGGCTGAAACGTTTGCTTTTAATAAATCAATAGAGAGCAACGGAGAGGAATTTAAGGTTTCAGTAGTTTTAATTGGGATACTGGTAAAGAAGTTTACAAATTCTTGAGCAACTTCATTATTGGAGCTGACAAGGCCACCTGAAGTCTCTAGTGTGAAGTCATTACTATGTTTTATATTTCTGTTTGTTTCACTGTTGATAATTTTCCAAACCGTTTTTATTTTGTTATCGGCTGATTTAATTTTATTGCTAATGAATAAGGATTTGGCTACCTTGCAGGTGTTTTTAAAAATTTTCGAGTAATTAGCAACATATTTATTAAAAGATTCTGTGTTGATGTAAGGCTTAAGGCCGTACAGCTCAAACAATCGTTCCCTACTTTTTCTAATTCCATGTGTTGCCCAGTCACTAAAAATAAACTTTGAGCCAATAGTTGTGGTTTTCTTTTTTAAAGTGTTATTGAACTCAGTGTGCACTACCGAGAAGAATTCTTCATACAATTCATTTACATTGTTTCTAATATGGCCTGGTATATTTAGCTTGCTAATTAAATTATTATTAAACTTTTCTAACTTGCTGGGTGTTATTTGTCTGGTCTGAATCTAAATTCTTTGTAATTGTTTATTGTACGCGAAAGTAACTGTCTGCCCGCTGTGATCTGAAGGAAGGTAATTTACGATAGATTTATCTAAGTAGTCGCAGCAACAAAAAACATTATCAATACATGTAGCAGTATTTGTAGTAATTCGGGTTGGTTCTGAAAAAACGTTTGACAAATTAAAAGATTTAAAGAGACTTAAAAATCTACAGCTGTTTGCATTATTCTCTAAGACATTAACATTAAAGTCCCCACAGATTATTATTATTTTATTACCAGTTACAAGTTTTGCTAAAGCATCTTCCATTACTGACTCAAAGATAGAGTAGTTTAGGTAATTAGGGGGTCTGTAAACGCACACTATTACATGCTTATCTAGCTCAACACAAGATAATTCAATACTATGTTCAACCGATAGTTCGACAATATTATCATTACGAGCCTTAGATTTAATGCAATTTTTGACTAAGATTAATGAACCCCCACGCATCTTAAGTTTACGGTTAAAGCAACTGCTCACATTGTAATTCTCATAATTTATTTGCATAACTTCATAATCTTTCATCCAATGTTCAGTTAAACAGACAATATCAAACTTAGTTTTTTCTAAAAATAGTTCTATTTCTAATTGTTTGGAAGAAAGTCCCTGAATATTCTGGTGAAACAATTTTAAGGAATTCTGCTCAGCCCCTTTTTTACAATTAATTGATCGAGAGCTAGAAGATACCTCGAAGTTGTTGACGAGTTTAACTAAAGTTTCACTCGTACCTTCTATTGTCTTATTGACTAGTTTAAATCTAAATTAATATGTGTATAATTACAATTAGTATAATTACTAATTTTACCTATTTACAGAAAACTGCGACATACCACATATGTCTGAGTTTATACTAAAAGCTAATAGCCGAGCTATTTGACGTCTAAAACTAATAGGCAAGTACGCATTACTCCTAGTTGACTTCAGTTTCTGAACGAAACTGTTAGTGTCGAAAAATGTCAACCTGTCACTATAGTGACTAGCTAATAAACACATGCGATTGTTCAGGTTATGGATGTAATGATTTTGCCTGCTTGACAATTTCTGAAAGTATGGAAAGGCACACAGAATTATTTTCTTACAATTTAACTTCAACAGTTGAGTGACATTGTCAGTGATATCATCAATTTTTATGTTCAAACTGTTACCAACAAATATAGTTAAAATAGCATTAGGATCTAATTCCTTCCTAGGGAATACCGGGAAGAACGTTACTATACGATACCTAATTAAAGCACAATTAAATGATTGGAAGCCAAAGCAAATAATGATAGATTTTGAAGAGGGAATAATTGCAGCGCTCAGAGAGATTACCACTGTTCACGAAATAAAAGGTTGTCATTTAAATTATTACAATAATTTGAAACGCACAGCAAAGCAAATAGGTATATTTAAGGATACAAGTCACAAAACTATAGTTTTACACTGCAGTAGTCTAGCATATTTACCAGAAGAGGAAATATTATCAGTTTGGAATTACATAAAGAGTGAAATTGTACTAGAAGATGATTGAATAAAACTTGAACAGTTTCAACATTTTGAAAAATTTAGGGTTAAAGAAAAAATGGTGAAAATATGGTGTAACTACGGTGAGCTACATCGGGAAGACTGGGAAGAAGACCGGGAAGACCTGGAACAAGTACGGGAAGACTGGGAAAAAGACCGGGAAGACCTGGAAGGAGATCGGGAAGAAGACCGTGAAGACCTGGAAGAAGACCGGGAAGACTGGGAAGAAGACCGGGAAGACCTGGAAGAAGACCGGGAAGACCTGGAAGAAGACCAGGAAGACCGGGACGAAGACTGGGAAGACCTGGAAGAAGACCGGAAAGTCCTGGAAGAAGACCGGGAAGACCTGGAAGAAGATCGGGAAGACCAGGAAAAAGACCTGGAAGAAGACCGTGAGGACCTGGAAGATTACCGGGAAGACTGGGAAGAATACCGGGAAGACCTGGAAGAAGACCGGGAAGACTGGGAAAAAGACCGGGAAGACCTGGAAAAAGACCAGGCAGACCTGGAAGAAGACCGGGCAGACTTGGAAGAAGACCTGGAAAAAGACCGGGAAAACCTGGAAGAAGACCGGGAAGACCTAGAACCGGGATGATCGGGAAGACCGGGAAGAACGGGAAGAACGGGAATATCGGGAAGAACGTAACTATAAGATACCTAATTAAAGCACAATGAAATGATTGGAAGCCACAGCAAATAATGATAGATTTTGAAGAGGGAATAATTGCAGCGCTCAGAGAGATTAACACTGTTCACGAAATAAAAGGTTGTCACTTAAATTATTACAATAATTTGAAACGCAAAGCAAAGCAAATAGGTATATTTAAGTACTGGGAAGAAGACCGGGAAGACCTAGAAGAAGACCAGGAGGACCTCGAAGAAGACCAGGAAGACCTGGAAGAAGACCGGGAAGACCTGGAAGAAGACCGGGACTCTGGGACGAAGACCAGGAAGAACGGGAAGAACGGGAAGTCCGGGAAGACGTGACATTCCGTTATGTGACATTAAGTTGCGTGACATTAAGTTATGTGACATTACGTTATGTGACATTACGTTATGTGACATTACGTAATGTGACATTCCGTTATGTGACATTAAGTTGCGTGACATTACGTTATGTGACATTACGTTATGTGAAAATAAGTTATGTGACATTACGTTATGTGACATTCCGTTATGTGACATTCCGTTATGTGACATTCCGTTATGTGACATTCCGTTATGTGACATTCCGTTATGTGACATTAAATTATGTGACATTACGTGACGTGACATTACGTTATGTGAAAAGAAGTTATCTGACATTACGTTATGTGACATTACGTAATGTGACATTACGTTACGTGACATTACGTTATGTGACATTACGTTACGAGACATTACGTTATGTGACATTAAGTTATGTGACATTACATTATGTGACATTACGTTACGTGACATTACTTTATGTGACAATAAGTTATGTGACATTACGTTATGTGACATTCCGTTATGTGACATTCCGTTGTGTGACATTACGTTATGTGACATTACGTAATGTGACATTCCGTTATGGGACATTCCGTTATGTGACATTCCGTTATGTGACATTCCGTTATGTGACATTAAGTTATGTGACATTACGTTATGTGACATTAAGTTGCGTGACATTACGTTATGTGAAAATAAGTTATGTGACATTACGTAATGTGACATTCCGTTATGTGACATTCCGTTATGTGACATTCCGTTATGTGACATTACGTTACGTGACATTACGTTATGTGACATTACGTAATGTGACATTACGTTACGTGAAATTACGTTATGTGACATTACGTTACGAGACATTACGTTATGTGACATTAAGTTATGTGACATTACATTATGTGACATTACGTTATGTGACATTCCGTTATTTGACATTCCGTTGTGTGACATTACGTTATGTGACATTACGTAATGTGACATTCCGTTATGTGACATTCCGTTATGTGACATTACGTAATGTGACATTCCGTTATGTGACATTCCGTTATGTGACATTCCGTTATGTGACATTACGTTACGTGACATTACGTAATGTGCCATTACGTTACGTGACATTACGTTACGTGACATTACGTTATGTGACATTACGTAATGTGACATTACGTAAAGTGACATTACGTTATGTGACAATAAGTTATGTGACATTACGTAATGTGAATTTCCGTTATGTGACATTCCGTTATGTGACATTCCGTTATGTGACATTATGAATGATAGTATAAAGTGTAAGTACCTATAGTGTCTAAATACTATATTTCCTCACAAGTATAAAATGTCTGAAACATGAAAATACTATAATGTGACAATAAGTTATGTGACATTTCGTAATGTGACATTCCGTTATGTGACATTCCGTTCTGTGACATTCCGTTATGTGACATTAAGTTGCGTGACATTACGTAATGTGACATTACGTTATGTGACATTCCGTTATGTGACATTCCGTTATGTGACATTACGTAATGTGACATTACGTAAAGTGACATTACGTTATGTGACAATAAGTTATGTGACATTACGTAATGTGACATTCCGTTATGTGACATTCCGTTATGTGACATTCCGTTATGTGACATTCCGTTATGTGACATTCCGTTATGTGACATTATGAATGATAGTATAAAGTGTAAGTACCTATAGTGTCTAAATACTATATTTCCTCACAAGTATAAAATGTCTGAAACATGAAAATACTATAATGTGACAATAAGTTATGTGACATTACGTAATGTGACATTCCGTTATGTGACATTCCGTTCTGTGACATTCCGTTATGTGACATTAAGTTGCGTGACATTACGTTATGTGACATTACGTTATGTGACATTCCGTTATGTGACATTCCGTTATGTGACATTCCGTTATGTGACATTAAATTATGTGACATTACGTTATGTGAAAATAAGTTATGTGACATTACGTTATATAACGTATTGTCTGTATGACAATAAGTTACGTGACATTAAGTTACGTGATATTAAGTGACGTGTCATTAAGTTACGTGACATTATGTTACGTAACATTAAGTTATGTGACGTTACGAAATGTGACATTCCGTTATGTGACATTCCGTTATGTGACATTAAGTTATGTGACATTACGTTATGTGACATTAAGTTGCGTGACATTACGTTATGTGAAAATAAGTTATGTGACATTACGTAATGTGACATTCCGTTCTGTGACATTCCGTTATGTGACATTCCGTTATGTGACATTACGTTACGTGACATTACGTTATGTGACATTACGTAATGTCACATAACGTAATGTCACATAACGTAATGTCACGCAACTTAATGTCACATAACGGAATGTCACAGAACGGAATGTCACATAACGGAATGTCACATTACGTAATGTCACATAACTTAATGTCACATAACGGAATGTCACATAACTTATTGTCACATAACGTAATGTCACGTAACGTAATGTCACATAACGGAATGTCACATAACGGAATGTCACATAACGGAATGTCACATTACGTAATGTCACATAACTTATTTTCACATAACGTAATGTCACGCAACTTAATGTCACATAACGTAATGTCACATAACTTAATGTCACATAACGGAATGTCACATAACGGAATGTCACATAACGTAATGTCACATAACTTAATGTCACATAACTTAATGTCACGTAACTTATTGTCATATAACGTAATTTCACATAACTTATTTTCACATAACGTAATGTCACATAACGGAATGTCACATTACGTAATGTCACATAACTTATTGTCACATAACGTAATGTCACTTTACGTAATGTCACATAACGTAATGTCTCGTAACGTAATGTCACATAACGGAATGTCACATAACGGAATGTCACATTACGTAATGTCACATAACGTAATGTCTCGTAACGTAATGTCACATAACGTAATGTCACGTAACGTAATGTCACATTACGTAATGTCACATAACGTAATGTCACGTAACGTAATGTCACATAACGGAATGTCACATAACGGAATGTCACGTAACGTAATGTCACATTACGTAATGTCACATAACGTAATGTCACATAACGTAATGTCACATAACGTAATGTCACATAACGTAATGTCACATAACGGAATGTCACATAACGGAATGTCACATTACGTAATGTCACATAACTTATTTTCACATAACGTAATGTCACGCAACTTAATGTCACATAACGTAATGTCACATAACTTAATGTCACATAACGGAATGTCACATAATGGAATGTCACATAACGTAATGTCACATAACTAATGTCACGTAACATAATGTCACATAACGTAATGTCACATAACGGTATGTCACATAACGGAATGGCACATTACGTAATGTCACATAACTTAATGTTACGTAACGTAATGCCACATTACGTAATGTCACATAACGTAATGTCACATAACGTAATGTCACATAACGGAATGTCACATAACGGAATGTCACATAACGGAATGTCACATTACGTAATGTCACATAACTTATTTTCACATAACGTAATGTCACGCAACTTAATGTCACATAACGTAATGTCACATAACTTAATGTCACATAACGGAATGTCACATAACGGAATGTCACATAACGTAATGTCACATAACTAATGTCACGTAACATAATGTCACATAACGTAATGTCACATAACGGTATGTCACATAACGGAATGTCACGTAACGTAATGTCACATAACGTAATGTCACATAACGTAATGTCACACAACGGAATGTAACATAACGGAATGTCACATAACGTAATGTCACATAACTTATTGTCACATAAAGTAATGTCACGTAGCGGAATGTCACATAACGTAATGTCACATAACTTATTGTCACATAAAGTAATGTCACGTAACGTAATGTCACATAACGTAATGTCACATAACTTAATGTCACATAACGTAATGTCACGTAACTTAATGTCACATAACGGAGTGTCACATAACGGAATGTCACATTTCGTAACGTCACATAACTTAATGTTACGTAACTTAATGTCACGTAACTTAATGTCACGTCACTTAATATCACGTAACTTAATGTCACGTAACTTATTGTCACATAACGTAATGTCACACAACTTCTTTTCACAAATGTGACATTCCGTTATGTGACATTCCGTTATGTGACATTAAGTTATGTGACATTACGTTATGTGACATTACGTTATGTGACATTAAGTTGCGTGACATTACGTTATGTGAAAATAAGTTATGTCACATTACGTAATGTGACATTCCGTTATGTGACATTCCGTTATGTGACATTCCGTTATATGACATTACGTTACGTGACATTTTGTTATGTGACATTACGTAATGTGACATTGTGTAATGTGACATTACGTTACGTGACATTACGTTACGAGACATTACGTTACGAGACATTACGTTATGTGACATTACGTAATGTGACAATAAGTTACGTGACATTAAGTTACATGATTTTAAGTGACGTGTCATTAAGTTACGTGACATTAAGTTACGTTACATTAAGTTATGTGACGTTACGAAATGTGACATTCCGTTATGTGACATTCCGTTATGTGACATTCCGTTATGTGACATTACGTTACGTGACATTACGTAATGTGACTTTACGTAATGTGACATTTCGTAATGTGACATTACGTTACGTGACATTACGTTATGTGACATTACGTTACGAGACATTACGTTATGTGACATTACGTAATGTGACATTCCGTTATGTGACATTCCGTTATGTGACATTACGTTACGAGACATTACGTTATGTGACATAACGTAAAGTGACATTACGTTATGTGACAATAAGTTATGTGACATTCCGTTATGTGACATTCCGTTATGTGACATTAAGTTATGTGACATTACGTTATGTGACATTACGTTACGTGACATTACGTTATGTGACATTACGTAATGTGACATTACGTTACGTGACATTACGTTACGTGACATTACGTTACGTGACATTACGTTATGTGACATTACGTAATGTGACATTACGTAAAGTGACATTACGTTATGTGACAATAAGTTATGTGACATTACGTAATGTGACATTCCGTTATGTGACATTCCGTAATGTGACATTCCGTTATGTGACATTCCGTTATGTGACATTCCGTTATGTGACATTCCGTTATGTGACATTAAGTTATGTGACATTACGTTATGTGACATTAAGTTGCGTGACATTACGTTATGTGAAAATAAGTTATGTGACATTACGTAATGTGACATTCCGTTATGTGACATTCCGTTATGTGACATTCCGTTATGTGACATTAAGTTATGTGACATTACGTTATGTGACATTAAGTTGCGTGACATTACGTTATGTGAAAATAAGTTATGTGACATTACGTAATGTGACATTCCGTTATGTGACATTCCGTTATGTGACATTCCGTTATGTGACATTACGTTACGTGACATTACGTTATGTGACTTTACGTAATGTGACATTACGTTATGTGACATTACGTTATGTGACATTAAGTTGCGTGACATTACGTTATGTGAAAATAAGTTATGTGACATTACGTAATGTGACATTCCGTTATGTGACATTCCGTTATGTGACATTCCGTTATGTGACATTCCGTTATGTGTCATTACGTTACGTGACATTACGTTATGTGACTTTACGTAATGTGACATTACGTTATGTGACATTACGTAATGTGACATTACGTAATGTGACATTACGTTACGTGACATTACGTTACGAGACATTACGTAATGTGACATTCCGTTATGTGACATTACGTAATGTGACATTACGTTACGTGACATTACGTTACGAGACATTACATTATGTGACATTACGTAATGTGACATTCCGTTATGTGACATTACGTTACGAGACATTACGTTATGTGACATTACGTAAAGTGACATTACGTTATGTTGTCGTGTTACTTATCCCAAGAAAATAAAAAATAGGTAACACATACAAATAAGTTTAATTTAAAAAAAACCTAAACATATATGCTGCTCAGAATGGACTTATAGTAGGTAGTTTTACTGTACTTGATGGGCTTGGGTCGCGTCGGTGTACAGGCAAGGTAGACTTGTGAGGTCCCGCACTGGAGACAGATGACCAGCTTCCGACTTGCAGGGTCCCGCACTGAAGACCGACGATCGGCTTCCGCGTCGGCTTCAGGTCTTGGGGCGCGACAGTGGACAGGCAAGGTAGTTCTTGAGACCGGCGTTCAGCTGCTTTAGGGCTTGGGGCTCGTCAGTGGGCAGGCAAGGTAGACTTGCAGACCGGCGTTCAAATTCCACGTACGTTGACTTATAGACTGTCAGTAGTGACGATATACTATATATCTCGTAAGAGATCCCGTTCCAGACTGCCGAATGTGACAGAAAATCCCCATTTATAGCCAAAAATCCGCAGTTTTTCCATATCAGTTGTTTTATTATAATTCTATAATTCTCCCTAGAATTATTTGACTTTAAAATCAAAAATGTCAGTTGCCTGTATTTAAAACAGCCAGTATTATTCAGTAAAAACTTCCTCGAAGAATTCTGAGAGCGTGCTAATTAATTTTATAAAAGTAAGATAAGATACTGTTATTTAGTAAACAATCGTAATTATATCTAAAATACATTATTTGAGCTAATATATTAATAAAATAAAATTAAATTATATAAATCAAAAGAAACCTTCATAGGCCTAGACCAGTAAGAAAATTATAAGTAGAGGAAAAATAACTGACAGCTTGACAATTGACGTAATGTCAACAAAGTAAATATTGAGAAAATATTTTTATTTCAGCGAAATCAATGTTAAAACATCGTTCTAGATCGAATCTAACGCAAGCTAAAATAACTACTGCCAAAGCGCGACGTAGATGTATAAAAATATGCAAGGATAATGAATAAATGAATGATAGTATAAAGTGTAAGTACCTATAGTGTCTAAATACTATATTTCCTCACAAGTATAAAATGTCTGAAACATGAAAATACTATATTTCCCCAACGACCCCGAGAAAATTTTTGGTCTAGAACAAAAATTTTGTAAGGTTAAAGTATAACACCATTCACAAAACGTACATACTTCATTCTATCACACCGACATCTTACGTAGTTAGTCAGGTAGGATTCACATTCAATGATCACTACTCAACCTGATAAGTCAATAACTTTAAGGCTTCTTTTCGGAGTTGTAATCCGCTCTCGTCTAAAACCCATAATGAAATGAAATAGACTTTAGTAGCTATATAATAAGGGCTTATTTTGAATGGAGTTATCAGCCGCTCCAATCAACTTTTTAGAGTCGATAGTAAGAAACAAGTCATACTAACTTGTAGAGTTAGTTGACACGAAGGTTAGGTAACTTGTACCTAAAAGCACTTCTTAGAGATATCTGATCGGAACAGATAAAAAGAAAGATTAAAAAATTATCAATCAACTTTTGAGTCGATAGTAAGAAACAAGCCATACTAACTTGTAGAGTTAGTTGACACGAAGGTTAGGTAACTTGTACCTAAAAGCACTTCTTAGGGATATCTGATCGGAACAGATAAAAAGAAAGTTTAAAAAAATAATAATCAAATAATGGTTTAAGAACCGATGAATGAATTATAAAATAAATAGAGTTTTTAATGGGCCGCAAAGAACTCTATTATAGAAGAAGGAAAGAAGGAAAAGATGAGTCATAAGTATGAAGAAGGAATGTATTTACATAACTATATACATTATATTTTAAAGTCTTTAATATGCCATTTAGCTTGGTTGCCATTTGAGTCCTCAAGTATATAAACTAACGGCGATAGTTTCTGCAACACAGTGGACTTCACAAATTTTGGCGCTAATTTTGCGCTAAAATAAATCCCAGCCTGACTATGTACATAGTTTCTTCGCCAGACGGTATCTCCTACGTTATATTCTTTAAAGGAACGACTTTCGTTATAACGAGCAGAGTTACGAGCATGAGCCATATGAAGGGCTATCTGAACTTTATCAAAAATTGCAGATAATAAACCTATGTTAGTAGCATAAATGTCCCTAGGTAGAAAAACGATTTCATCAAGATTATTAGTTGGCGTGTAAAGTGAGCCAGACGTAACTGTTTCTCGTCCAAACAGTAAAAAGTTAGGAGAAAAACCAGTGGTAACATTAGTTGTGCTGTTCATAGCGTATTGCACTTTAGAGAGGTGGGTGTCCCAAGATCTGTGGTCATCACCAACCAAAGATGACAAAGCTGTGATTATAGTACGATTGTATCTTTCAGTGGGATTAACTTGGGGGCAATAATGAGGAGAGAAGAATATGTGTGGTATGTTATATCTGCCCAAAAAGTTGCGAAATTCATGGGATTGAAATTGAGTTCCATTATCCATAATAATAGTCTGAGGTACTCCATGAACGAGAAAAACTAATTTTTCTAAGTTAGAGATGATGTTAGTACTAGAAGCCCGTTTCAGTGGGAAGATCAGAGAATATTTAGTAAAACAACAGTTAACCACTAAGATAAATTGATTTCTTCGTCTAGTCATAGGTAGAGGACCCATTAGATCCAAAGAAATTGTTTGAAAAGGCCTTGAACAAATTTTTGGTTTACCCATAAGGCCGAAGGGAGAGTGATTTGCGTGTTTGTAAGTCAAGCAATTATCACAGATAGAAATTACTTTAGCGATATCCTTAAACATAGCAGGCCAGTAATATAGAAGTGATAGTTTTTTATAAGTTTTAAAGATTCCTAGATGAGGCTGGTCTGGGGACCCATGGTTATTTTTGATAAGGGTTTCCCGAAGATCAGGATGAGGAACTTCTTTCCACGCGAAATCTTCAGTTAACGCGTAGGGAGATTGAGTATAGCGGAATAATTTATTTTCGCGAATAGTATAATTAGGGTATTGATCAGGATTGTTACGACATTCCAAAAGTAGGTTATTATAGCGTTCCAATGCTGGAGGTACGAGTTGAGGATTAAGTAAGACAGGATTAACACCGAGTGGACATGATGTACGCGAGAGTAAATCAGGGACTAAATTGTCTTTACCTCTTTTGTGTTTTAGAATGAAATTAAAAGATGACAACCTAAGAGCCCACCGCGCGAGTCTACCAGATGGATTGGACAATTTTAGAAACCATTTAAGTGCTGCGTGATCTGTATAAACAGTGAATGGTTTACCATTATCGATATAACAACGCCAATGTTCTAAAGCTGAAATTACCGCAAGAGTTTCTCTTTCTGTAGTTGAGTAATTTCGTTCGTTTTTATTAAGAGATTTGCTCATATAAGCTATAACTACTTCTTTGTCGTCTTTTATTTGTGTTAACATACCTCCGATGCCGAAGTTAGAAGCATCGCAATGTACAGAGAAAGGGAGGTCGTAGTCAGGACAAGCTAATATAGGAGTAGTTACCAGAGCTTCTTTTAGCTTATTAAATGCCAGAGTAGCATTATTATCCCAAATGAATTTAGGGGCATCTTTACCAGAAGAAGTTAATTTATTAAGTGGAGTTGCAATTGTGCTGAAGTTAGGAATAAAACGACGAAACCAACTACAAGTTCCAATAAATTTCCTCACTTCTTTACGAGTAGTGGGAGTAGGGAATTCGAGTATTGCTTTAATTTTAACCGGATCTGAGCGTAAACCGTACTCATCTACAATGTATCCTAAGTATTTAAGTTCATTTTTAAAGAATTGACTTTTTTCGAAGTTAATAGTCAATTTAGCAAACGTTAATTTCTCGAGAACTTTAACTAGATAAGAAATATGCTCTTCAAATGATTCAGATATGATAATTATATCATCAAGGTAACAAAAGACCTTATTGTCAAATTCTGGAGTAAAAAGCATGTCCATAAGTCTTTGCTGAGTAGCTGGAGCATTAGTTAAACCAAAGGGCATGATAACAAAACGATACATGCCTCGACCAGGGACATAAAAAGCTGTTTTATCTTTATCTGATTCTTCTTTCAAAGGAATCTCCCAAAATGCTTTAGCAATATCGATGCTTGAAAGAAATTTTGCGTTTTTGAGATTATCTAAGATTTCATTAACAAATGGAAGGCTATACGCGTCTCTACGAGTAACTGAATTTAGTTTACGGCTATCAACACAAAATCTCCATTCACCATTCTTTTTAGGTGTAATGATAACCGGAGAAAGCCAAGGACTTTCACATTTTTCAATAACGCCCCATTCTAACATTTTATCGACTTCTATAATGAGAGCTTTTTGTTTTTCGGGAGAAAGGCGATAACATCGTTGTTTAATTGGAGGAGTATCACCGGTATCGATATGATGACTAATAAGATGAGTGCGACCCAGTAATCCTCTACTTTCGAAGGATATAGCTTTAAATCGTTTAATCATGTCATCAGCGATAGTTTTTTGCTCTAAAGAGAGGTGATTATAAGGAAGTACTTGTTTAGTAGTTTCAGTAACCACTGAATATTTAGTATTTGGCTTAAAAGCCGAAGAAAGTATGTGTGGAACAAGGTTAAACTTTTTCCAAAAGTCGACTCCTAAGATAATTGAAGGAGATATATTCGGAAATACGAAGGCTTGGATTAGATGAGTTTGATTATTGTATCTAATCGGAATGTCAATTGAACCAAGGGATCTACTATTATGATTACTGGCAGTAGTAATCGTCATTGGAAAAGACTTGGATAACGTGAAGCCTAATTTTAAAATTTCTAAGTGAGAGTTATTACCAAGTATTGTAATAGAACTACCACTATCTAGTAAACCGGAAAATATTTTGTTATTGATAGAAATATCAATAAAAGGACGATTAAAATCTTTTTCATTATCATTTATTGAAGTTATTTTGTAACAATGAAAGAAATTTTTAAGGTTTGTAACCAATCCTGCCAGTTTTTATAATCCAAGCCGTTATTTAGTTTTTTGAATTAGTTTTATTACAGTTAGGACAATCAGTAGATTTAACATCTTTTAAACCACATCTAAAACAAATTATTAATGTACGAGGTTGCGAGCAATTATTCAGTGTATGCCCATTAGTGCGGCATCGAACACAAAAAGCATTATTATTAACTTTATTAATTGAATTAACTTTTGGTTTATAGTTAAAGCGATTAAAATTTGTATTAGGAGGAAATGAGTTAGATGTTGAAGTCTTTGACGTTAAATTAGAAGACGATTTATAATTAAATTCAACACATAAAGGATTATTTGTAGTTTGAGGTTCGCTGAAACGTTTCTCTTTGTCCAAAAATTCTTCATATTTTTGACAACATGAAATAAGCGAAATGATTGATTTGATATTATTATTCGCGATATAAGGTGAATAACATGGTCGGATGTTACGAATAATAATTTGTAGTTTTTTAGTTTCCGGTAGTTTCTCTGAAAGTCTGGAAAACATTCCAGTCAGTATGGAAACAAAAATAACTATTGGTTCATCCTTGCCTTGAGTTCGACTGTTAATGGCTTCTAGTAATTTATGATCATAGTCAAAACCGCTAAAGTCTGAAATCAAAGCTTCGCAAAGTTCGTCCCATGATAACAAAGAATCACGTTTAAAACGGTACCAATGTAAAGCGTTACCGGTAAGTAATTCGAACGCATGATCCAATAATTTGTTTGAAGTAATATTTCTTGAAATACTAAATTCCTGAATATTTTGGATGAATGAACGCGGACAAGTGGTGCCGTCGAATTTTATGCGTTTTAATTCGTTAAGGGAATTATTGGGAATTGAGTTTTGAGGTTGAGACTGAATGTCCGGTAAAATAGTATGGAACATAGTCTCATTGGGAGTATTAGGAGTCGAAGAGGGACGGTTAACTGTTATAGGTTGAGGATTGATAGAAACAGTGATTAAAGAGTTAAATTTTGATTCTAAGTTGAAAAATCTCTCTTTAATTTGAGATAAACGATTGATCTCTGAGGGATCCGAGTCTATGTCAATCCTCTCTAATCGAAAATAAAGATGATTAATAAAGGTTTCAATTTTTTTGTTTAATCTATTGTTACCTTGTTCTAATAATATTATTTTTGATTCGATATAATTTAAGGTAGTGGTAAGTTCATCCAAATCAGTTTTAACCTCTAATATCGAGTCCAAAATATCTGTAGAGGGATTACGAGGTGCGAGTTGAAGAATTTGTTTTTTAAGCTGCATTACAGTATCTTTTGGTTCTTCTAATCTTATTTTTATCTCATATTCTAGCTCAGCTTTGTTAAGAAGTTCAAAGAAAATAATTCTATCCATGATTAAAGAATTAAAGTTAAAGAGGATAAAATTGTATTAAAGGGAGGAAAATGAGGGAAAGAGTCCAAACGATAACTCAAGAGAGTGAGTTTTGAAAAAGACTCAAAAGTTAAAGAAAACTCAAGTGAAAAAGGAGTGTTCAAGAGGACTCGAGAGAGACTCAAGCGTAAAGAACTCAAGTGTTAGAAAGCACTCAAGTATTAAAGATGAGAGGACGAGAGGATCCTACATAATAAAATAATTAAAATCGTAAACCGATGATTCTAGTAATAAAAACTTTAGTGGGTTTTTATTTAAAAAGCCGATAAATAGTTAAGAGCCCACGACACTTTACTTAGTTTGATATAAGTGTTTAAGAGGAGGACTTGAGTGTTAGAGAGGACTCTAGAGGATCCGATAGCAATTTTAGATCTTGCTATGATTCGATGACGCGCATCGTATGTTAAAGTGTGTGAGTGTGTTTAGAATGAGATGAAAAGTATAAAAAGAGAATAAGCCAAATAAGAGTCAAAAGAGAATACTAGTGCTAGTTTGTTTCAGAATTTTGAAAAGAATGAGTGATATCTAGTTTTGATTTTCGGTTGGGGCGCCAAATTGTCGTGTTACTTATCCCAAGAAAATAAAAAATAGGTAACACATACAAATAAGTTTAATTTAAAAAAAAACCTAAACATATATGCTGCTCAGAATGGACTTATAGTAGGTAGTTTTACTGTACTTGATGGGCTTGGGTCGCGTCGGTGTACAGGCAAGGTAGACTTGTGAGGTCCCGCACTGGAGACAGATGACCAGCATCCGACTTGCAGGGTCCCGCACTGAAGACCGACGATCGGCTTCCGCGTCGGCTTCAGGTCTTGGGGCGCGACAGTGGACAGGCAAGGTAGTTCTTGAGACCGGCGTTCAGCTGCTTTAGGGCTTGGGGCTCGTCAGTGGGCAGGCAAGGTAGACTTGCAGACCGGCGTTCAAATTCCACGTACGTTGACTTATAGACTGTCAGCAGTGACGATATACTATATATCTCGTATGAGATCCCGTTCCAGACTGCCGAATGTGACAGAAAATCCCCATTTATAGCCAAAAATCCGCAGTTTTTCCATATCAGTTGTTTTATTATAATTCTATAATTCTCCCTAGAATTATTTGACTTTAAAATCAAAAATGTCAGTTGCCTGTATTTAAAACAGCCAGTATTATTCAGTAAAAACTTCCTCGAAGAATTCTGAGAGCGTGCTAATTAATTTTATAAAAGTAAGATAAGATACTGTTATTTAGTAAACAATCGTAATTATATCTAAAATACATTATTTGAGCTAATATATTAATAAAATAAAATTAAATTATATAAATCAAAAGAAACCTTCATAGGCCTAGACCAGAAAGAAAATTATAAGTAGAGGAAAAATAACTGACAGCTTGACAATTGACGTAATGTCAACAAAGTAAATATTGAGAAAATATTTTTATTTCAGCGAAATCAATGTTAAAACATCGTTCTAGATCGAATCTAACGCAAGCTAAAATAACTACTGCCAAAGCGCGACGTAGATGTGTTGTAAAACCTACTTTGTAAGTACTGTTTGTTAGGTTTTAAATGTCTATGTAATGTCGATAAAAAAGATATTCGAGGTTCAAATTATTGTACCATGCTTGTGATTTTTGTGTTTTGAATAGCAACCATCATACAACGCTTACCAGTTTTTTCATTTCGCCTTTTCCACAATATTTATTTAGTAAATTGACTCTGCAGATCGCGAATCTCAACACGTTATCAGCACGAAGCTCTATATAATTTATTCACAATCAAACTTAAAAGGAGATTGTTGAATTATTAGTAAGTGAACATGTCCTCTGCAGTGTCTATTTCATCGCTAAATGGTATTCCGATACTACAGAATAGAATAGGATATACCATATGGAAATTTAAAATGCGGATGTTGCTAATCCATGAAGGATTATGGGAAACGGTAAGCGGAGGAGTTCTCGAAGGGAATAAGACGCCCGACGATGTACGGAAAGATGAAAAGGCTCTTTCAAAAATATGCCTTTCTGTGGATGGCGCTGCTATTTCGATTGTTCGATCAGCTAAGACCGCAAAAGAAGCGTGGGATGCTCTTATGAAATCCTACGAGGATCGAAGTTTGGGTCGTAAACTGTCACTGGAAAGAAAGTTGTACAGGTACTCCTTATCTGACTTTTCTGATTTAGAAGGCTACTTAACAGCAGTAACTACAACTGCACTAGACCTGGCCGATATTGGCAAAACCATAGAAGATAGTTCTTTAGCAGCTATTATATTGGGAGGTCTAACGTCTCGCTACGAGCCCATGATAATGGCGCTTGAGAATGGGAACGTTGAAGTCACAACAGATTTGGTGAGAGCTAAGTTGTTGAGCGAAATGACGAAGGAGACTAATGATGGTGTGGCTGCGCTGCATACTAGCAAGCAGGTTATTTGCTTTCGTTGTAAGAAGCCAGGGCACAAAAGTCCTAATTGTCCTCTCAAAAAGAAGGAGAAAAAGGCAAAGGCGAGTTGCTCTACAGGAAGTTGTTCTGAAGATAAGGGACTGACTGCTTCTAGTTCAGGGAAAATGGATTCATGTGTCACGAAATTGGTTTTGGATGGTGTCACGGAACTGGCTTTGTCTGCACCGAGTGTTCAGATGTCTGAGAAGTGGATTATCGACTCTGGTGCGTCTACTCATATGACTCCACATGCTGATTGGTTTTATAGTTACCGACCCTGTGATGGGAAGATAACTGTAGCATCAGGTAAAAGTTTGCCGGCTGTGGGTTTAGGAGATGTTACTATTGACACAAAAACCGATTACAAGAAGATTTCTAATGTGGTACATGTTCCTGGCCTAGATTGTAATTTATTATCAGTCAAAAAGGCAGTAGAGAAAGGTTTCTCGATTGTTTTTGATACGAATGGCTGTAATTTTTATAATTCTAATGATGTTTCTTTTAGAAATGATCCTGTTTTACATGGTTCTATTTATGGTGGATTGTACACTTTAGATTGTACAGTAAAACCGCAAGGTGTTTCAGCTTATAATGTTCACACTAATTTGTCCCAGTTTCAGCTTTGGCATAAGCGTCTAGGACATCTCTGCCGTATTGGTATGGATCTACTCAGAAAAGGTCTTGCTGTTGGTGTGGAGTATACTGAGGTTGACAAAGAACCATGCGTACCTTGTGTAGAAGGTAAGCAGGCCCGGAAGCCTTTCAAAGGGATAAAGTATAAGAAGGCGTCGTCACCATTAGAATTGGTCCATACGGACGTTTGTGGTCCCCTGACCACTGAATCTTTTAAAGGTAATAAATATTTTATCATTTTTGTAGATGATTACACACGTTTTATATCCCTTTATTGTATGTCATCTAAGACAGAAGTTCAGAAGTATTTTTGTGCTTTCCAAGCACTTGTTGAGAGACAGACTGGCACTAAGATTCGAACCCTTCGGTCAGACAATGGTACTGAGTATGTCAACAAGGAGCTGACAGACTATTTACAGGCTCAAGGGATTCGACATGAAACGTCTGTACCATACAGCCCTCAACAAAATGGGGTAAGTGAACGTTGCAATCGTAGTATTGTGGAGAAGGCCCGTTCCTTGCTGGCACACAGCTCTCTGTCGAAAGTTTATTGGCAGGATGCTGTAGAGACTAGTGTTTATTTAAAGAATAGGTCACCTCATCGTGCACTTGATGGTAAGACGCCATTTGAAATGTGGTGTGGTAGTAAGCCTGACCTGTCTCATTTAAGGGTGTTTGGTTGCCGAGCTTTAATTCACGTGCCGTCATGCCAGAGAACTAAGCTAGATATGAAAGCTTCTGAACATATCTTCGTTGGATATTCAGACGATCCAAGGAGTTATTATTTCCGTAGCGTGGAAAACCCTCGGAGGTTGATTAAGTCACGGGATATTACGTTCTTTGAAAATAATTTTTCAGGATTGAAGGATAAATCTGTTCTGCCTGAAGTTATTGTGAGCCCTAATGTCGTTAATCTTTTTTCACAAACTTCTTCAGATACCACATCGCCACGGGAGATTTCTATCTCATCTACTTCTGCTTCTTCACCTACTTCAGAAGGTGTGCACATGGAGGCAGAGCAAGTTGATGATTTTGTGGACGCGACTGATGAAGCTGGTGGATTTGGTGACATGGAGTCTCTACATTCAGGTGAACAACATGATCTGTCCCTGGTTCCTTCAGATGAACCCAGCGTTGAATGTCCTGTAAGAAGGTATCCTGAAAGAGTACGTAAACCTCCAAATTATTATTCATATGGCACTCACGATGTTGATTTGTTGTGTGACGATCCGAAAAGTTACCGTGAAGCTATAAATAGCGATGATAAAGATAACTGGATGTCCGCAATGAGGGATGAGTACACTGCCCTATTGAATAAGCAGACTTGGACATTAGTGGATAAACCAAATAAAAAGGTTATTCCATGTAAATGGGTGTTCAAGGTAAAGAGGAACGCGAACGGTGCAATAGTCAAGCATAAGGCGCGACTAGTTGCGAAAGGTTTTAGTCAAGTTTGGGGGACTGACTATAATGAGACTTTTGCCCCTGTGGTTCGAAATTCATCTCTGCGTACCCTTATAGCGTTGGCGTCAGAAATGGATTTAAAGATCCAGCACATGGATGTGGATACCGCATTCCTCAATGGGGACTTAGAGGAGGAGGTGTACATGCAACAGCCTGAGGGATTTACTGAGCGCGGGGCAGAAGGTAAAGTCTGTTTGCTCAGAAAATCCATTTATGGTTTGAAGCAGGCAGCTCGAGCCTGGAATATAAAATTGCATCAAATCCTATCAAAAATTGGCTTTGCACGAACATCTGCGGAATCATGTGTTTACTTGAAAAAGTTTGGTAGTGAAACCTTAATAATTGCAGTCTATGTTGACGATCTAATTGTCTTTTACAAAGAAAAAAGTTCGTTTGACAATGTCAAAAATGACTTGGAAAAATTTTTCTCGCTAAAAGATTTGGGTGAATTGTCGTATTGTTTAGGTTTAAATATTAACCGTGTTGCCGATAAAATCGTGGTCAGTCAGAAGACCTATATTCAGGCAGTGTTGCAGCGGTTTAATATGCAAGATTGCAAGGAGATGTCTACACCTTTAGAGAATAACAAGTTGGAGAAAGGTAATCCATCATCTCTTTGTGAATATCCTTACCAAAACTTGATAGGATGTCTCATGTACCTAGCTGTGAATACGAGGCCTGATATAGCTTATGCCACAAGCTATTTAAGTCAGTTTAATAACTGTTATGATAAGACGCATTGGTTGGCCGCGAAAAGAGTGTTACAGTATTTAAAAGGTACTATGGATTACTGTATTACTTACAGGAAAGTCGGTAGACGTTTGTGTGGATACACGGATGCTGACTGGGCGAATTGTGTACATGACCGTCGGTCGTACACTGGTTACTACTTCACGCTAGCAGATGGACCTATTAGCTGGGAGTGTAAGAAGCAGCCGACGGTAGCCTTATCGTCTACAGAAGCTGAGTATATGTCCTTGACCAGTGCTGCAAAAGAGGCTATTTTCCTCAGACGGTTAGTGTGTGACATTACTGGTTTTGCTGATAGGGTGTTGTTGTACAACGATAGTCAAAGTGCACAGAAACTTGTGCTAAATCCAATCCACCACAATAGAACCAAACACATTGATACGAGATATCATTTTATTCGTGAAAAGGTTACTGAGGGTCTGATCGATATAAAGTTTGTACCTACGGATAAAATGACAGCCGATGTTTTAACCAAGCCCTTAAGGCGCATAGCTCATCTTAGGTGCGTTGTTAATATGGGTTTAACGATAAATAGGTAGAATAATTTTCTATTTATTTATTTTTTGTCGGCTTGTGTTTTTGTATTACTGTTTAGTTCGGTAGTAATGTTTTATTCTTTTTATTGTGTTTAGCATTACTACTTTATCTTTTTATTTCCATTAAGGGCGGATGTTGTAAAACCTACTTTGTAAGTACTGTTTGTTAGGTTTTAAATGTCTATGTAATGTCGATAAAAAAGATATTCGAGGTTCAAATTATTGTACCATGCTTGTGATTTTTGTGTTTTGAATAGCAACCATCATACAACGCTTACCAGTTTTTTCATTTCGCCTTTTCCACAATATTTATTTAGTAAATTGACTCTGCAGATCGCGAATCTCAACAAGATGTATAAAAATATGCAAGGATAATGAATATATGAATGATAGTATAAAGTGTAAGTACCTATAGTGTCTAAATGCTATATTTCCTCACAAGTATAAAATGTCTGAAACATGAAAATTATATAATGTGACAATAAGTTATGTGACATTACGTAATGTGACATTCCGTAATGTGACATTACGTAATGTGACATTCCGTAATGTGACATTCCGTTATGTGACATTCCGTTCTGTGACATTCCGTTATGTGACATTAAGTTGCGTGACATTACGTTATGTGACATTACGTTATGTGACATTCCGTTATGTGACATTCCGTTATGTGACATTCCGTTATGTGGCATTCCGTTATGTGACATTAAATAATGTGACATTACGTTATGTGACATTACGTTATGTGAAAATAAGTTATGTGACATTACGTTATATGACAATAAGTTACGTGACATTAAGTTACGTGATATTAAGTGACGTGTCATTAAGTTACGTGACATTAAGTTACGTAACATTAAGTTATGTGACGTTACGAAATGTGACATTCCGTTATGTGACATTCCGTTATGTGACATTAAGTTATGTGACATTAAGTTATGTGACATTAAGTTGCGTGACATTACGTTATGTGAAAATAAGTTATGTGACATTACGTAATGTGACATTCCGTTATGTGACATTCCGTTATGTGACATTCCGTTATGTGACATTACGTTACGTGACATTACGTTATGTGACATTACGTAATGTGACATTACGTAATGTGACATTACGTTACGTGACATTACGTTACGAGACATTACGTTATGTGACATTACGTAATGTGACATTCCGTTATGTGACATTCCGTTATGTGACATTACGTTACGTGACATTACGTTATGTGACATTACGTTACGTGACATTACGTTATGTGACATTACGTTACGAGACATTACGTTATGTGACATTAAGTTATGTGACATTACGTAATGTGACATTCCGTTATGTGACATTCCGTTATGTGACATTCCGTTATGTGACATTACGTTACGTGACATTACGTTATGTGACATTACGTAATGTGACATTACGTAATGTGACATTACGTTACGTGACATTACGTTACGAGACATTACGTTATGTGACATTACGTAATGTGACATTCCGTTATGTGACATTCCGTTATGTGACATTACGTTACGTGACATTACGTTATGTGACATTACGTTACGTGACATTACGTTATGTGACATTACGTTACGAGACATTACGTTATGTGACATTAAGTTATGTGACATTACATTATGTGACAATAAGTTATGTGACAATTCGTTATGTGACATTACTTTATGTGACAATAAGTTATGTGACATTACGTTATGTGACATTACGTTACGTGACATTACGTAATGTGACATTATGTAATGTGACATTACGTTACGTGACATTACGTTACGTGACATTACGTTATGTGACATTACGTAATGTGACATAACGGAATGTCACATAACGTAATGTCACATAACGTAATGTCACGCAACTTAATGTCACATAACGGAATGTCACAGAACGGAATGTCACATAACGGAATGTCACATTACGTAATGTCACATAACTTATTGTCACATTATAGTATTTTCATGTTTCAGACATTTTATACTTGTGAGGAAATATAGTATTTAGACACTATAGGTACTTACACTTTATACTATCATTCATAATGTCACATAACGGAATGTCACATAACGGAATGTCACATAACGGAATGTCACATAACGGAATGTCACATAACTTATTGTCACATAACGTAATGTCACTTTACGTAATGTCACATAACGTAATGTCTCGTAACGTAATGTCACATTACGTAATGTCACATAACGTAATGTCACGTAACGTAATGTCACATAACGGAATGTCACATAACGGAATGTCACATTACGCAATGTCACATAACGTAATGTCTCGTAACGTAATGTCACGTAACGTAAAGTCACATTACGAAATGTCACATTACGTAAAGTCACATAACGTAATGTCACGTAACGTAATGTCACATAACGGAATGTCACATAACGGAATGTCACATAACGGAATGTCACATTACGTAATGTCACATAACGTAATGTCTCGTAACGTAATGTCACGTAACGTAATGTCACATTACGTAATGTCACATTACGTAAAGTCACATAACGTAATGTCACGTAACGTAATGTCACATAACGGAATGTCACATAACGGAATGTCACATAACGGAATGTCACATAACGAATGTCACATTACGTAATGTCACATAACTTATTGTCACATAACGTAATGTCACTTTACGTAATGTCACATTACGTAATGTCACGTAACGTAATGTCACATTACATAATGTCACATTACGTAATGTCACATAACGTAATGTCACATAACGTAATGTCACATAACGTAATGTCACATAACGTAATGTCACATAACTTATTGTCACATAAAGTAATGTCACATAACGAATTGTCACATAACTTATTGTCTCATAATGTAATGTCACATAACTTAATGTCACATAACGTAATGTCTCGTAACGTAATGTCACATAACGTAATGTCACGTAACGTAACGTCACATTACGTAATGTCACATAACGTAATGTCACGTAACGTGACATTACGTTATATAACGTATTGTCTGTATGACAATAAGTTACGTGACATTAAGTTACGTGATATTAAGTGACGTGTCATTAAGTTACGTGACATTACGTTATGTGACAATAAGTTATGTGACATTCCGTTATGTGACATTCCGTTATGTGACATAAAGTTATGTGACATTACGTAATGTGACATACCGTTATGTGACATTCCGTTCTGTGACATTCCGTTATGTGACATTAAGTTGCGTGACATTACGTTATGTGACATTACGTTATGTGACATTACGTAATGTCACATAACGTAATGTCACGTAACGTAATGTCACATAACGGAATGTCACATAACGGAATGTCACATAACGGAATGTCACATTACGTAATGTCACATAACTTATTTTCACATAACGTAATGTCACGCAACTTAATGTCACATAACGTAATGTCACATAACTTAATGTCACATAACGGAATGTCACATAACGGAATGTCACATTTCGTAACGTCACATAACTTAATGTTACGTAACATAATGTCACGTAACTTAATGACACGTCACTTAATATCACGTAACTTAATGTCACGTAACTTATTGTCATACAGACAATACGTTATATAACGTAATGTCACGTTACGTGACATTACGTTATGTGACATTACGTAATGTGACATTACGTTACGTGACATTACGTTATGTGACATTACGTTACGAGACATTACGTTATGTGACATTAAGTTATGTGACATTACATTATGTGACAATAAGTTATGTGACAATTCGTTATGTGACATTACTTTATGTGACAATAAGTTATGTGACATTACGTTATGTGACATTACGTTATGTGACATTACGTAATGTGACATTATGTAATGTGACATTACGTTACGTGACATTACGTTACGTGACATTACGTTATGTGACATTACGTAATGTGACATTACGTTATGTGACATTACGTAATGTGACATTACGTAAAGTGACATTACGTTATGTGACAATAAGTTATGTGACATTACGTAATGTGACATTCGTTATGTGACATTCCGTTATGTGACATTCCGTTATGTGACATTCCGTTATGTGACATTCCGTTCTGTGACATTCCGTTATGTGACATTAAGTTGCGTGACATTACGTTATGTGACATTACGTTATGTGACATTACGTAATGTCACATAACGTAATGTCACGTAACGTAATGTCACATAACGGAATGTCACATAACGGAATGTCACATTACGTAATGTCACATAACTTATTTTCACATAACGTAATGTCACGCAACTTAATGTCACATAACGTAATGTTACATAACTTAATGTCACATAACGGAATGTCACATAACGGAATGTCACATTTCGTAACGTCACATAACTTAATGTTACGTAACATAATGTCACGTAACTTAATGACACGTCACTTAATATCACGTAACTTAATGTCACGTAACTTATTGTCATACAGACAATACGTTATATAACGTAATGTCACATAACTTATTTTCACATAACGTAATGTCACATAACGTAATGTCACATAATTTAATGTCACATAACGGAATGTCACATAACGGAATGTCACATAACGTAATGTCACATAACGTAATGTCATGCAACTTAATGTCACATAACGGAATGTCACAGAACGGAATGTCACATAACGGCATGTCACATTACGTAATGTCACATAACTTATTGTCACATTATAGTATTTTCATGTTTCAGACATTTTATACTTGTGAGGAAATATAGTATTTAGACACTATAGGTACTTACACTTTATACTATCATTCATAATGTCACATAACGGAATGTCACATAACGGAATGTCAAAAAGCAAATAGGTATATTTAAGTACTGGGAAGAAGACCGGGAAGACCTAGAAGAAGACCAGGAGGACCACGAAGAAGACCAGGAAGACCTGGAAGAAGACCGGGAAGACCTGGAAGAAGACCGGGACTCTGGGACGAAGACCAGGAAGAACGGGAAGAACGGGAAGTCCGGGAAGACGTGACATTCCGTTATGTGACATTAAGTTGCGTGACATTAAGTTATGTGACATTACGTTATGTGACATTACGTTATGTGACATTACGTAATGTGACATTCCGTTATGTGACATTAAGTTGCGTGACATTACGTTATGTGACATTACGTTATGTGAAAATAAGTTATGTGACATTACGTTATGTGACATTCCGTTATGTGACATTCCGTTATGTGACATTCCGTTATGTGACATTCCGTTATGTGACATTAAATTATGTGACATTACGTGACGTGACATTACGTTATGTGAAAAGAAGTTATGTGACATTACGTTATGTGACATTACGTAATGTGACATTACGTTACGTGACATTACGTTATGTGACATTACGTTACGAGACATTACGTTATGTGACATTAAGTTATGTGACATTACATTATGTGACATTACGTTACGTGACATTACTTTATGTGACAATAAGTTATGTGACATTCCGTTATGTGACATTCCGTTGTGTGACATTACGTTATGTGACATTACGTAATGTGACATTCCGTTATGGGACATTCCGTTATGTGACATTCCGTTATGTGACATTCCGTTATGTGACATTAAGTTATGTGACATTACGTTATGTGACATTAAGTTGCGTGACATTACGTTATGTGAAAATAAGTTATGTGACATTACGTAATGTGACATTCCGTTATGTGACATTCCGTTATGTGACATTCCGTTATGTGACATTACGTTACGTGACATTACGTTATGTGACATTACGTAATGTGACATTACGTTACGTGAAATTACGTTATGTGACATTACGTTACGAGACATTACGTTATGTGACATTAAGTTATGTGACATTACATTATGTGACATTACGTTATGTGACATTCCGTTATGTGACATTCCGTTGTGTGACATTCCGTTATGTGACATTCCGTTATGTGACATTACGTAATGTGACATTCCGTTATGTGACATTCCGTTATGTGACATTTCGTTATGTGACATTACGTTACGTGACATTACGTAATGTGCCATTACGTTATGTGACATTACGTAATGTGACATTACGTTACGTGACATTACGTTACGTGACATTACGTTATGTGACATTACGTAATGTGACATTACGTAAAGTGACATTACGTTATGTGACAATAAGTTATGTGACATTACGTAATGTGAATTTCCGTTATGTGACATTCCGTTATGTGACATTCCGTTATGTGACATTATGAATGATAGTATAAAGTGTAAGTACCTATAGTGTCTAAATACTATATTTCCTCACAAGTATAAAATGTCTGAAACATGAAAATACTATAATGTGACAATAAGTTATGTGACATTTCGTAATGTGACATTCCGTTATGTGACATTCCGTTCTGTGACATTCCGTTATGTGACATTAAGTTGCGTGACATTACGTTATGTGACATTACGTTATGTGACATTCCGTTATGTGACATTTCGTTATGTGACATTACGTAATGTGACATTACGTAAAGTGACATTACGTTATGTGACAATAAGTTATGTGACATTACGTAATGTGACATTCCGTTATGTGACATTCCGTTATGTGACATTCCGTTATGTGACATTCCGTTATGTGACATTATGAATGATAGTATAAAGTGTAAGTACCTATAGTGTCTAAATACTACTGTGACATTACGTGACATTACGTTATGTGACATTACGTTACGAGACATAACGGAATGTCACATAACGGAATGTCACATTACGTAATGTCACATAACTTAATGTCACATAACGTAATGTCTCGTAACGTAATGTCACATAACGTAATGTCACGTAACGTAATGTCACATTACGTAATGTCACATAACGTAATGTCACGTAACGTAATGTCACATAACGGAATGTCACATAACGGAATGTCACATAACGGAATGTCACATTTCGTAACGTCACATAACTTAATGTAACGTAACTTAATGTCACGTAACTTAATGACACGTCACTTAAAATCATGTAACTTAATGTCACGTAACTTATTGTCACATTACGTAATGTCACATAACGTAATGTCTCGTAACGTAATGTCTCGTAACGTAATGTCACGTAACGTAATGTCACATTACACAATGTCACATTACGTAATGTCACATAACGGAATGTCACATTACGTAATGTTACATAACTTATTGTCACATAACGTAATGTCACTTTACGTAATGTCACATTACGTAATGTCACATAACGTAATGTCACGTAACGTAATGTCACGTAACGTAATGTCACATAACGTAATGTCACATTACGTAATGTCACATAACGTAATGTCACGTAACGTAATGTCACATAACTTAATGTCACATAACGGAATGTCACATAACGGAATGTCACATAACTTATTGTCACATAACGTAATGTCACTTTACGTTATGTCACATAACGTAATGTCTCGTAACGTAATGTCACATAACGGAATGTCACATAACGGAATGTCACATTACGTAATGTCACATAACGTAATGTCTCGTAACGTAATGTCACATAACGTTATGTCACGTAACGTAATGTCACATTACGAAATGTCACATTACGTAAAGTCACATAACGTAATGTCACGTAACGGAATGTCACATAACGGAATGTCACATAACGGAATGTCACATTTCGTAACGTCACATAACTTAATGTAACGTAACTTAATGTCACGTAACTTAATGACACGTCACTTAAAATCATGTAACTTAATGTCACGTAACTTATTGTCACATTACGTAATGTCACATAACGTAATGTCTCGTAACGTAATGTCTCGTAACGTAATGTCACGTAACGTAATGTCACATTACACAATGTCACATTACGTAATGTCACATAACGGAATGTCACATTACGTAATGTTACATAACTTATTGTCACATAACGTAATGTCACTTTACGTAATGTCACATTACGTAATGTCACATAACGTAATGTCACGTAACGTAATGTCACGTAACGTAATGTCACGTAACGTAATGTCACAATACGTAATGTCACATAACGTAATGTCACTTTACGTTATGTCACATAACGTAATGTCTCGTAACGTAATGTCACATAACGGAATGTCACATAACGGAATGTCACATTACGTAAAGTCACATAACGTAATGTCACGTAACGTAATGTCACATAACGGAATGTCACATAACGGAATGTCACATAACGGAATGTCACATTTCGTAACGTCACATAACTTAATGTAACGTAACTTAATGTCACGTAACTTAATGACACGTCACTTAAAATCATGTAACTTAATGTCACGTAACTTATTGTCACATTACGTAATGTCACATAACGTAATGTCACATAACGGAATGTCACATTTGTGAAAAGAAGTTGTGTGACATTACGTTATGTGACAATAAGTTACGTGACATTAAGTTACGTGATATTAAGTGACGTGACATTAAGTTACGTGACATTAAGTTACGTAACATTAAGTTATGTGACGTTACGAAATGTGACATTCCGTTATGTGACACTCCGTTATGTGACATTAAGTTACGTGACATTACGTTATGTGACATTAAGTTATGTGACATTACGTTATGTGACATTACGTTACGTGACATTACTTTATGTGACAATAAGTTATGTGACATTACGTTATGTGACATTCCGCTACGTGACATTACTTTATGTGACAATAAGTTATGTGACATTACGTTATGTGACATTCCGTTATGTTACATTCCGTTGTGTGACATTACGTTATGTGACATTACGTTATGTGACATTACGTTACGTGACATTCCGTTATGTGACATACCGTTATGTGACATTACGTTATGTGACATTATGTTACGTGACATTAGTTATGTGACATTACGTTATGTGACATTCCGTTATGTGACATTCCGTTATGTGACATTAAGTTATGTGACATTACGTTATGTGACATTAAGTTGCGTGACATTACGTTATGTGAAAATAAGTTATGTGACATTACGTAATGTGACATTCCGTTATGTGACATTCCGTTGTGTGACATTCCGTTATGTGACATTACGTTATGTGACATTACGTTATGTGACATTACGTAATGTGACATTACGTTACGTAACATTAAGTTATGTGACATTACGTAATGTGCCATTCCGTTATGTGACATACCGTTATGTGACATTACGTTATGTGACATTATGTTACGTGACATTATGTTACGTGACATTAGTTATGTGACATTACGTTATGTGACATTCCGTTATGTGACATTCCGTTATGTGACATTAAGTTATGTGACATTACGTTATGTGACATTAAGTTGCGTGACATTACGTTATGTGAAAATAAGTTATGTGACATTACGTAATGTGACATTCCGTTATGTGACATTCCGTTATGTGACATTCCGTTATGTGACATTACGTTATGTGACATTACGTTATGTGACATTACGTTATGTGACATTACGTTATGTGACATTACGTAATGTGACATTACGTTACGTGACATTCCGTTATGTGACATTCCGTTATGTGACATTACGTTACGTGACATTACGTTATGTGACATTACGTAATGTGACATTACGTTACGTGACATTACGTTATGTGACATTACGTTACGAGACATTACGTTATGTGACATTACGTAATGTGACATTCCGTTATGTGACATTACGTTCTGTGAAAATAAGTTATGTGACATTACGTTATGTGACATTCCGTTATGTGACATTCCGTTATGTGACATTCCGTTATGTGACATTCCGTTATGTGAAATTAAGTTATGTGACATTCGTAATGTGACATTCCGTTATGTGACATTCCGTTATGTGACATTCCGTTATGTGACATTACGTTACGTGACATTACGTTATGTGACATTACGTAATGTGACATTACGTAATGTGACATTACGTTACGTGACATTACGTTACGAGACATTACATTATGTGACATTACGTAATGTGACATTCCGTTATGTGACATTCCGTTATGTGACATTACGTTACGTGACATTACGTTACGTGACATTACGTTACGTGACAATACGTTATGTGACATTACGTTATGTGACATTACGTAAAGTGACATTACGTTATGTGACATTAAGTTATGTGACATTACGTTATGTGACATTAAGTTGCGTGACATTACGTTATGTGAAAATAAGTAATGTGACATTACGTTATATGACAATAAGTTACGTGACATTAAGTTATGTGACATTAAGTTATGTGACATTACTTTATGTGACATTCCGTTATGTGACATTCCATTATGTGACATTAAGTTATGTGACATTACGTTATGTGACATTAAGTTGCGTGACATTACGTTATGTGAAAATAAGTTATGTGACATTACGTAATGTGACATTCCGTTATGTGACATTCCGTTATGTGACATTCCGTTATGTGACATTCCGTTATGTGACATTACGTTACGTGACATTACGTAATGTGACATTACGTTACGTGACATTACGTTACGTTATGTGACATTACGTAATGTGACATTCCGTTATGTGACATTCCGTTATGTGACATTACGTTACGTGACATTACGTTATGTGACATTACGTTACGAGACATTACGTTATGTGACATTAAGTTATGTGACATTACATTATGTGACATTACTTTACGTGACATTACTTTATGTGACAATAAGTTATGTGACATTACGTTATGTGACATTCCGTTATGTGACATTCCGTTGTGTGACATTACGTTATGTGACATTACGTTATGTGACAGTAAGTTACGTGACATTAAGTTACGTGATATTAAGTGACGTGACATTAAGTTACGTGACATTAAGTTACGTAACATTAAGTTATGTGACATTACGTAATGTGCCATTCCGTTATGTGACATTACGTTATGTGACATTATGTTACGTGACATTACGTTATGTGACATTAAGTTATGTGACATTACGTTATGTGACATTAAGTTGCGTGACATTACGTTATGTGACATTACGTTCTGTGAAAATAAGTTATGTGACATTACGTTATGTGACATTCCGTTATGTGACATTCCGTTATGTGACATTCCGTTATGTGACATTCCGTTATGTGACATTCCGTTATGTGACATTAAGTTATGTGACATTACGTTATGTGACATTAAGTTGCGTGACATTACGTTATGTGAAAATAAGTTATGTGACATTACGTAATGTGACATTCCGTTATGTGACATTCCTTTATGTGACATTCCGTTATGTGACATTACGTTACGTGACATTACGTTATGTGACATTACGTAATGTGACATTACGTTATTACGTAATGTGACATTACGTTACGTGACATTACGTTACGAGACATTACATTATGTGACATTACGTAATGTGACATTCCGTTGTGACATTCCGTTATGTGACATTCCGTTATGTGACATTACGTTACGTGACATTACGTTATGTGACATTACGTAATGTGACATTACGTAATGTGACATTACGTTATGTGACATTACGTTTCGTGACATTACGTTATGTGACATTACGTTATGTGACATTACGTAAAGTGACATTACGTTATGTGACAATAAGTTATGTGACATTACGTAATGTGACATTCCGTTATGTGACATTACGTTACGAGACATTACGTTATGTGACATTACGTAAAGTGACATTACGTTATGTGACAATAAGTTATGTGACATTCCGTAATGTGACATTCCGTTATGTGACATTCCGTTCTGTGACATTCCGTTATGTGACATTAAGTTGCGTGACATTACGTTATGTGACATTACGTTATGTGACATTCCGTTATGTGACATTCCGTTATGTGACATTCCGTTATGACATTACGTTATGTGACATTACGTAATGTGACATTCCGTTATGTGACATTACGTTACGAGACATTACGTTATGTGACATTACGTAAAGTGACATTACGTTATGTGACAATAAGTTATGTGACATTCCGTAATGTGACATTCCGTTATGTGACATTCCGTTCTGTGACATTCCGTTATGTGACATTAAGTTGCGTGACATTACGTTATGTGACATTACGTTATGTGACATTCCGTTATGTGACATTCCGTTATGTGACATTCCGTTATGACATTACGTTATGTGACATTACGTTATGTGACATTACGTTATATGACAATAAGTTACGTGACATTAAGTTACGTGATATTAAGTGACGTGTCATTAAGTTACGTGACATTAAGTTACGTAACATTAAGTTATGTGACGTTACGAAATGTGACATTCCGTTATGTGACATTCCGTTATGTGACATTCCGTTATGTGACATTAAGTTGCGTGACATTAAGTTATGTGACATTACGTTATGTGACATTAAGTTGCGTGACATTAAGTTATGTGACATTTAGTTATGTGACATTACATAATGTGACATTCCGTTATGTGACATTCCGTTATGTGACATTACGTTACGAGACATTACGTTATGTGACATTACGTTAAGTGACATTACGTTATGTGACAATAAGTTATGTGACATTACGTTATGTGACATTCCGTTATGTGACATTCCGTTCTGTGACATTCCGTTATGTGACATTAAGTTGCGTGACATTACGGTATGTGACATTCCGTTATGTGACATTCCGTTATGTGACATTTCTTTATGTGACATTAAATTATGTGACATTACGTTATGTGACATTACGTTATGTGTAAATAAGTTATGTGACATTACGTTATATGACAATAAGTTACGTGACATTTAGTTACGTGATATTAAGTGACGTGTCATTAAGTTACGTGACATTAAGTTACGTAACATTAAGTTATGTGACGTTACGAAATGTGACATTCCGTTATGTGACATTCCGTTATGTGACATTCCGTTATGTGACATTCCGTTATGTGACATTAAGTTGCGTGACATTAAGTTATGTGACATTACGTTATGTGACATTAAGTTGCGTGACATTAAGTTATGTGACATTAAGTTATGTGACATCACGTTATGTGACATTCCGTTATGTGACATTCCGTTATGTGACATTAAGTTGCGTGACATTAAGTTATGTGACATTACGTTATGTGACATTAAGTTGCGTGACATTCCGTTATGTGACATTAAATTATGTGACATTACGTTATGTGACATTACGTTATGTGAAAATAAGTTATGTGACATTACGTTATGTGAAAATAAGTTATGTGACATTACGTAATGTGACATTACGTTACGTGACATTAAGTTACGTGACATTAAGTTATATGACATTACGTTATGCGACATTACGTTATGTGACATTCCGTTATGTGACATTTAGTTACGTGACATTACGTTATGTGACATTAAGTTATGTGACATTACGTTATGTGACAATAAGTTATGTGAAATTACGTAATGTGACATTCTGTTATGTGACATTCCGTTGTGTGACATTACGTTATGTGACATTACGTTATGTGACAATAAGTTACGTGACATTAAGTTACGTGATATTAAGTGACGTGACATTAAGTTACGTGACATTAAGTTACGTAACATTAAGTTATGTGTCGTTACGAAATGTGACATTCCGTTATGTGACATTCCGTTATGTGTCATTCCGTTATGTGACATTAAGTTGCGTGACATTAAGTTATGTGACATTACTGGGATGAAGACCGGGAAGACCTGGCAGAAGACAGGGAAGACCAGGAAAAAGACCTGGAAGAAGACCGTGAAGACCTGGAAGAAGACCGGGAAGTCCTGGAAGAAGACCGGGAAGACCTAGAAGAAGACCGGGAAGACCTGGCAGAAGACAGGGAAGACCTGGCAGAAGACCGGGAAGACCGGGAAAAAGACCTGGAAGAAGACCGTGAAGACCTGGAAGAAAATCGGGAAGTCCTGGAAGAAAACCGGAAGACCTGGAAGAAGGCCGGGAAGACCTGGCAGAAGACAGGGAAGACCAGGAAAAAGACCTGGAAGAAGACCGTGAAGACCTGGAAGAAGACCGGGAAGTCCTGTAAGAAGACCGGGAAGACCTGGAAGAAGACCAGGAAGACTTGGAAGAAGTCCTGGAAGAAGACCGGGAAGACCTAGAAGAAGACCGGGAAGACCTGGCAGAAGACAGGGAAGACCAGGAAAAAGACCTGGAAGAAGACCGTGAAGACGTGGATGAAGACTGGGAACATTCAAAAAGACCGGGAACCTGCAAAAAGACCGGAAAGACGGGGAAATAGACCGGAAAGACCAAGAAGAAGACCGGTTAGACCGGGAAGAAGACCGGGGAGACCGGAAAGACCGCGAAGCAGACCGGAAAGACCTGGAAGAACGGAACTAAACGATACCTCTTTTTATGAATAACATGCAAATTACCATCTAATGTCACCGTAAAATTGTCAAATACGTTCGATTGTAATGTCTCACTAACATTCATTAAACTATGTTTCTCTGCCCAAGTTATTTTAATGGCATAGTTTTGAATGTGTAACGCTAGGTAATAGCATAGCTTACTCAAAGACAACATTTAAATATGCGTCGTTAGATTACACGCTGTCACAGAATGCGTAAGAAAAATATAGATTCACAGCTCGTCCCCCGTAGGTGAACAGTTTCTTCTAAGTGTTGATCAAACCTTAACGCTTTTTACATGAGGTCCTGGGTTGGAACCACGGAAAACGACACCTAAAATTTGAAGTTAATCCATGCCGTACTTTTCGAGTTTAGCCCGGACATACATACAGACAAACAGACAAACAGACAAACAGACAAACAGACAAACAGACAAACAGACAAACAGACAAACTGAACAACAGACAAACAGACAAACAGACAAAGTACCAAATACGATATCGACAATTACTCATTCTATCTCGGTCTACTAGACGTACTTTCTATTTCTGCCGTAACTCCCTGCTTACCTAGGTTCTTACAAAACGGTATTGCCAGCCGCGTAGTCACTTGTCCATACGATTTTAGTTCTGAATTCTGACACCCGTGCATCGGCTTATTTGGCGCTATCTGTTGCTTTCTTTGTTGACATGCTTTTGTTTTGCCTTTTTGACACTACGTGTAAGAACTGGAAAAAGACCGGGAAGACCTGGAAGAAGACCGGGAAGACCTGGAAGAAAACCGGGAAGACCTGGAAGAAGACAGGGACTCTGGGACGAAGACCAGGAAGAACGGGAAGAACGGGAAGTCCGGGAAGACCAGGAAGACCTGGAAGAAGAACGGAAAGACCGGGAAGAAGACCGGTAGGACTGGAAATTAAGACCGGGAAGACCGGGAAGAAGCGAGAAGAATGGGAAGAACGGGAAGACCGGGAAGAAGACTGGGAAGACCAGGTAGCACACCAGGAAGACCTGGAAGGAGACCGGGAAGACCATGAAACAAGAAGACTGGGAAGACCTGGAAGAAGAGTGCGAAGAACGGGAAGATCGGGAAGAATGGGGAGACCGGGAAGACCGAGAAGACCGGGAAGACCGGGAAGACCGGGAAGAACGGAAAGAACGGGAAGATCCGGAAGAACGGGAAGACCGCGAAGACTGTGAAAGAAGAAGACCGGGAAGAAGACTGGGAAGACCTGTAAGAAGACCGGGAAGAATGGGAAGACCGAGAAGACCTGGAAGAAGACCGAGAAAACCTGGAAGAAGACCGAGAAGACCGGGAAGACAGGGTAGAAGACCGGGAAGAACGGGAAGATCGAGAAGAACGGGAAGAACGGGAAGACCGGAAAGACCGATGTGCATTTTATTCATAAAAAAGAGGTATCGTATAGTTACGTTCTTCTCAGTCTTCCCGGTCTTCTTCCCGGTCTTCCATGTCTTCCCGGTCTTCTTCCAGGTCTTCCCGGTCTTTTTCCAGGTCTTCCCGGTCTTTTTCCAGTTCTTACACGTAGTGTCAAAAAGGCAAAACAAAAGCATGTCAACAAAGAAAGCAACAGATAGCGCCAAATAAGCCGGTGCACGGGTGTCAGAATTCAGAACTAAAATCGTATGGACGCGCACGAGTGACTACGCGGCTGGCAGTACCGTTTTGTAAGGACCTAGGTAAGCAGAGAGTTACGGCAGAAATAGAAAGTACGTATAGTAGAACCAGATAGAATGGCACTCGTGGGTTGCAGCTGAAAATCAGCGTCAGGTAGCACACCTTGTGTTGCCATCTGACATTATGCTGAGCTGAGGCCCGTTTGGCATTATACTGCTGTTTGTTTATGTATTATGTAACATGTTATAGGTATTTTAATGCCAAATAAACACAATTTTCTGTCTTTCTTTCTAATGAGTAATTGTCGATATCGTATTTGATACTTTGTCTGTTTGTCTGTATGTCTGTATGTCTGTTTGTCTGTTTGTCTGTTTGTCTGTATAACTGTATGTCTGTATAACTGTATGTCTGGATGTCTGTGTGTCTGTTTGTTTGTTTGTCTGTTTGACTGTTTGTCTGTTTGTCTGTGTGTCTGTATGTATGTCCGGGCTAAACTTAAAAACTTTTACCGCTTTGAGAGCAGTGGTGATGAAATAAATCACAGAAAGTAATGCGCCTGTCTGGGTTCGAACCCTCGACTTACTTTTCGTAAGTCGGGGCTGCACTACATACACTTTAGTATTAATTTTAAAATTCCATACTTCCACGACATTGTTTGTTCGATGTAGCTCACCATAGTTACACCACATTTTCACCATTTTTTCTTTTAGCCAAAATTTTTCAAAATAATGTTGAAACTTTTCAAGTTCTATTCGATCATCTTCTAGTACAATTTCACTCTTTATGTAATTCCAAACTGATAATATTTCCTCTTCTGGTAAATATGCTCTAGCATATTTACCAGAAGAGGAAATATTATTATTATTTTATTCTCTGCAGTAGTAGACTACTGCAGAGTAAAACTATAGTTTTGTGACTTTTATCCTTAAATATACCCATTTGCTTTGCTTTGCATTTCAAACTATTGTAATAATGGAAGTGACAACCTTTTATTTCGTGAACAGTGTTAATCTCTCTCTATCTATCTCTGGGCGCTGCAATTATTCCCTCTTCAAAATCTATCATTATTTTCTGTGGCTTCCAATAATTTTATTGTGCTTTAATTAAATGAAATAATATAATATACGCTTCCTTGTTTTGATCTACACTAATATTATAAAGAGGAAAACTTTGTTTGTTTGTTTGGTTGTAATGAATAGGCTTAAAAACTACTGGACCGTTTTTAAAAATTCTTCCACCATTCGAAAGCTACATTATCCACGAGTAACATAGGATATATTTTATCCCCGTACTCCCACGGGAACGGGAATTACGCGTGTGAAACCGCGTGACGTCCGCTAGTGTGTCATAAAGGCATAAATCATTGGTTATAATATTTGTATTATTAATGTCACTTCCAACACCGCCATGAATGGTAAATAATTGACGGAACGGCGTTGGGCAAGTTTTAAACGTACCGTCCATAAAATATAACGGTCTTTATACAGGGTTATTTGTAAAACACCGGCAACCTCGCAAGAGTGGGTTGCTGACATCTTAAACAACAACATTTGTTCTACGACTTTTGGGAAAACAGGCAAAAAACATCGACTTCTCAAGCAAAACTCCATCAGCTGTTCGGACAAATGTATGGAGAGTTGAAAAAAATATATTTCAAGCTTCCACAGAAAGCATCATTTATTATTACTTAGCATGTAAAATAATACATCATATTCTTTTATCGTCAAAATAGCCACTGCATGATTTGGCGCGAGAACGCGAGAATGACAGCGACCGGTCATTTGCGCCAATCAGAGAGCGCCATTCCATTCATGTAACGACGAGTTGAGTTGATCACGTGTAATTGTTTACTGTAGTTCGTGCGTTATATTACAATACTAGCTGACCCGCGCAACTTCGTCTGCGTCACATAAGAGAAAGAGAGGGTTACAGAGAGTGGGTCGTAAGCACCTATAATACAGTTATCAAAGAGCACATCACACACATCCTTCCGCATAATGAAAATACGCGCCCGGTACATGATCATTATTTTGCTGCGGAATTACTTATAACGGTGTATCTCATAAGATATACATTGAAGTCAATTAACGTACCCAAGGGCAATTTTGTTCAAAATCAAATACTTGTGATTAACAACGTATTTATTTGAATAAGAATAAATTACCATGTTTACAAAAACAGCTTAAGGCTTCTATTGACAGCTTTACATCTTCATACTTAGACACTCGATGACAGTCATACTCCAGCTAGGTCTGCAGTTCTCAGAAAGGTGAATTAAATGAGCCGCAACACGATATAGCTGCTGCAAACCGTTGCGGACCTCTTAGAACTGCTTACCATTTAAAATTTCAAACTCTACGTCCCTACGCTATGACGCCGTGTCTTAAAGTGCACAACCTCTTCAAAGCTTAGAAACCTTCAAATGCGGTATTAATATCTTACGGTGACTTTCGAGACATTCCAATTTTAAAGAGTGTTAGAAATTTTCCACCAAATTTTTATGTGAGTTCAACCTTTTTGGGAATAAAATCGGATTGGGTTTTGAAACATGTATCAAAATAACTTGTAGTTTATATCAAAATTTCGAAGGAGTAAAATAAATAAAATAAAAAAATAAAAAATATAAAAAATAAAAATAAAAAAAATAAAAAAGCCTTTTAATTCCATTAGCTATTAAAACTACGTAACAATATTAAATTTGATCAAAGTCCTAATCATGCGAAATTAGAATTGATAATTTGAGAAAAATAACAAAATAATTTAAATTAAATAGAATAGAAATGAATTGATTAAAACATGCAAAATTATAAATTATACAAAACATGACATTTTTCAAGAAAATTATTGTAACGTATATAAGTAAATAATAATAGTGATTACGCTAATTGGACCCCTTTTCGGGTAAAGGCCTCCTCCAGAGAATGCCAATTTTCTCGATTTTTGGCGACATTTGGCCAGTCTTTTCCTGCGATTGCCTCGACTTCGTCTTTCCATCTCGCTTTCGGTCTACCTCTTCGTCTATATCCGTGGGGGCCTCTCCATAATGTCACTGTCTTCGTCCATCTATCATCTGTATAACGGGCCACATGTCCTGCCCACCTCCATTTTAGACTTCTGGCGAACGTTAGAGCGTCTATAACTTGAGTTTTTTTCCTTATTAAATTGTGTCGTACTCTGTCTTTTAGTTTTATATTAACGGAACTACGTTCTAGCGCTCTTTGACACGTTGCGATTTTTCTGCTGGTTGTGGAGTCAAATATCCATGTTTGGCATCCGTACGTAAGGCAGGGAAGGAGGCATGAGTCCATCACTTTCTTTTTCAATTGCAACTTCATGTTTGATTTCATGACCTCTTTGTAGGCCCAGTACTTCTTCCAGGTGATTGCAATTCGTCTGTCTAGCTCTTCAATGTGGTTATCTTTTCGAAAGGAGACTTGCTTGCCAAGGTAGATGTAATCGTCTACGTAGTCCACGGTTGTGTTATTTACAGTTATTGGTTTTTTGCAGTGGTTAGTCATTACCTTTGTTTTTGTGATGTTCATCTCCAAGCCAATATCTGTGCTAACTGCATCATCGTTTGTAATTCTGTGGCGTCTTCTGAGAACAGTACGATGTCGTCCGCAAACCGTAGATGGTGAAGGTGTCTCGTTCCTATTTTAATGCCCTTTTCTGTCCAGGGTAGGTCTTTCATTATGTTTTGTAGTACCGATATGAAAAGTTTCGGCGATAGCGGGTCGCCCTGTCTCACTCCTCTACAAATTTTTATTCTTTGGCCTGAGTTTTCTAATTTTATTTTACTTGTACTATTTTTATAGATGTCTTTTATTATTCTAATATACTTTTCGCTTACGTTTTGACTTTGTAGAGCGTTCCAAATACTTGTATGTGAAATCGAGTCGAAAGCTTTTTTATAATCGACGAAAGCTAAATAAAGTGGTCTTCTAAATTCGTAGTACTTTTCAATTATTTGTTCGAGTACTTGTATGTGGTCTGTAGTGCTGAACGATTTTCTAAAACCAGCTTGTTCCGTTGGTTGGTGGGCTTCAATGTCGTTGTCGATTCGTTCTAGTAAGCAGGTCGCGAAGAGCTTGTAAAAACCTGGCATTAAGCTTATGGGGCGGTAGTTTCCTACGTCTGTTGGATCGCCTTTCTTGTACAGTAGTATAATTTCAGACTCAGCCCATGCCTGTGGAACCTTCTCTTCTTTGAGAATTTTATTAAACAGTTGAGTCAAAGGCACTAGAATTACTGTTTTTGCTACTTTTATAGCTTCATTGGATATGCCATCGGTACCTGGGCTTTTGTCGTCTTTTAGTTTTTCGAGCTTCGTTAGTACTTCGAATTCTTCAAATTTAGGAATGTCTGTGGTTTGCTTCTGGGAGTCTAGAGTTCCCTTAAGTTCTTGATTCGACTCTTCAGAGGCGCTATATAGCTGTCTATAAAATTCTGTCGCTGTATCGATGACGTCTGCACGACTTTGGTGTTTAGTGGCGGTCTTGGAATTTAGTGATGGAATCCATTGTTTTTCTGTAGCTAGTTCTTTGAGTGCCTTCTTTAGACTCCCAGATGTTTTTAAATGTTTTGTGAAAGTAGCTTCCCTGTGGTCTTTGTAATTTTTCTTAATTTCCTTATTTGTAATTTTAAATAGTCTTGTAAGTTCTGTCTTTTCTTCGTGGTTTAATCCAGTCTTGTGTAATAAATGATTTCTTTGTTTCATTAGATTTCGCGTATTTTCTGTTAATATTCTTGATTTTTTAATCTCTTTGCATTCATTTCCTTGTAGACACTGTTTCATGACATTTTCTATTTTCTTATAGAAAGTGTTAACACTGGAATTCTCGCTGTCGTACAAGTCCAGCTCAGAACTTTTCATTTTAGATAGGAATTCTGAACGTCCTTCACTGGTTTTCAATTTGTTTTGATGGTGTGAAAAGCTTTTCCTGCTCTTCTTCATTGCTTTTAGTTCAACAGTGCCTCTAAGCATCTTGTGATCGGAAGGGAAAATGGTAGTTACAGTTTCATAGTTTGTGAATATTTTAGGTACATTAGATAAAATAAAATCAATTTCATTTCTGGTTTTTCGGTCTGGTGAAAGCCATGTCCATTTTTTTATTCTTACTTTTTTTAAACACTGTATTGATTACAGTCAATTTCTGTTCGTAGGCGTATTGGAGCAATCGTTCACCCCGTTTATTCCTGGTACCGTATCCGTGTTTGCCGGTGATCAATGATTCTTCCTTCTTTGGTAGGCCGATTTTTGAATTAAAGTCGCCCATACATATTACGTATTTTCCTGATACATCGTGAGCTTGCTGTATTTCGCGGTAAAACTTTTCAACATCTTCGTCGCTGGCGCTCTCTGTTGGAGCGTATATTTGTATCAAGGTGAGATTGTAATTTTCGAATTTTAATTTTAGTGCGCAAACTCTTTCTGATATTCCTATATAACTTTCCAAGTGATGCTTAAACTTCTTTTTTATGAGGAAACCAACACCGTATTGCCCAGCAGTTTGTCCTGTAAAGCACATAATATGGTCTTCGTCTTCTATAATTTTTGTACCCAAGCGTCGTACTTCGGCCAATCCTATGATGTCATAGTTTATGTTTTTAAGCGCTTCTTTTAATTCTAATAATTTCTCAGTTGTGCTCAGTGATCTGACATTGTACGTGCATAGATTTAACTTTCTTGTATTTTCTTTCATCTCTGGAGGGTTAGAGTCGCATATCCCCGCGGTGACAAGCCGTTCTGGGGATGATTGTAGAGAAGGGGGCCACAGTCGTTGCTATTCACTAAGATGGTTCGGCGGGGTTGGTGATTTGTGATCCACGTTGTTTGGTTGACGGGGTCCTGGAGTCCCCCTTCTTGGTGCAAAAAATGGGTTAATGTTTGTTTTGTTTATCTTATTTGCTTGTATTTGTACGTCCGGAGTCGAACTGGTAGTTCGGTTCTCGTTTGGTGACGTGGATAAGTTTCGTTTGTGATTCTTATAATTTTCGGTGTAGCTGGTTTTGTTCTCTAATATCACAATTTTGTCGTATTTAATTATAGCTTTGATACCGTCTGCTTTGTATTTATTTATTTCCTTTTGTAGTTCTTTCCTTTTTTCAAGTATGTTCGGAGGAAACTCTTCTTTTAAATAGTAGGTAGTGTTTTCTAGGTTCTTTTTGTTGGTCAGTATCATTATCTTTTTTCCCAAAGTTGAAATCGTTACAGAAATTGGTCTAGGATTAGTACCTTTCCTGCCGAGTCTTCTTATCATTTCTAGCTCCGATCTTTCGCATGGTATTTTTATGTTTTTGTTAAATATATTTAGTACTTTATCTTCTAGTTGATGATATTTTTCTTCCGATTCTTCTACACCAAATAGAACAATATTCTTTTTCAAATTCTGTCGTTCTAGAAAGTTTAGTCTTTGTTCTTGTTCTTTAACGAGAGATTCAAGTTGGTTATATTTTTCATCCATGACGTTGAATTTTAGGTCTATATGTCTGTTTATATTTTCAGTAATATTTGTTTCCATTTGTTTTATATCCAGTTTTTGTTCCGTTAGTTCTTTTTGTATGTTTTGTAACATTTTTTTAAGGTCTTCCATGCTTCGATAATTTTAGATTGAAGATTTTCAAATCAATCAATCAAAACAGCAATGTATAGTTGTGCTATTTGGCGATAGATGGCGCTAGTAATCGCGATTTTTGAGTTGCGGTTGTTGTGATGGTTGAGGGCTTGTCACGCAATGTGTACGCAGTTGCTGTGAAGTAAGTTTTGCTACTCGTCCATAGATGGCGCTGTTTTATGTTTTGAGCGTAGGAACAACAAAAAATGCTTGTAATGGTCACTTTTAAGGTTATGTTATAAGTTTATTTTCGCACTGAAACATCACTAAGTCATTATATTTCCGGATTGGGAAGAAGTTTCACGGGACCACTGTTAATAATCAGTTACACTTTTCTTCAAACTTAAAAAGTGGTTAGTTTCATCACTTTACTTGGGTTTGTTTACAACATTGATTGTTCACATAAATCTTGCAATAAGTCCTGTTCTTGTGCTGCACTTCACGTATTGTTTGTTTTTAACACTGAATACACGATAAGTGACCCGAAGTTTGCTTTATAGACACTTTTTAGAATTAATTTATACGGAGCGATTTGAATCAGCTGTTAACGGTACGACGGTGGCGCCACGAGCCAAAATTTCGAAGGAGTATTGATATCAAATTCGAAACAAATCACCGCCAAAATAACTTTCTACACCTTTTTAACCCCGTCAGGGGATGAATTTCAATGTAATATGAAACGCGTTCATCAATTCTGTTAATATTGTTGATCGCAAAGTTTGAAGTAGATTGGACCAAGGAATCACATTTTCCTATACAATCTTTGCCCCCCCTTTTCACCTTTTTAGGGGTATAATTTCAAAATTTTTTCTTATCGTATGCCTACGTTATACAGAAAATACACCCTCCAAGTTTCAGGTTTCTACAATCTGTGGTTGAGGCTGTGCTTTGATTCATCAGATAGTCCTTCAGGACAAAGCATTTTTTATTTGTAATCGTTTGTAAAGTACGAGTATTTGTAACTTTTCCGGCTTTATGTCTTATGTAAAATAAAAAATAATGATTGGCATCAAAAAAATGTTTTATGTAAAATAGTAATTTCCTGGCTGACTATTTCCCCTACACTGCCCCGCTGAAAGTTATTTTTTTGCGATTTCTGACTTTTTGAGTACTCTAACCTTTTGGAAGAACTTCTTGATTAGTGTCGGAAAGAAGATCGACTGGCATGAAAAAAATAGTTTTATGTAAAATGGCAATTTTCTTGCTAACTGTACTTTATTTTTTAATTAAATCTGTGAATGGGGATAAACATTTTGTGAAAAAATTACGGATTGTTACCTAAGACCATTTTTGTGTAGCTGCAGCTCCCCGTATTGCCCCGTTTACCATTTCCACCCTGTATTACCAACTACTTATACCGAGGAAAGCCGATTTTCTTGAGTTCCGCTATTTTGGGCGTATCACTTCAAAAATCAAATTTCAAGAAAGTTGAGAAATTACATTTACCTGTATTAGATTTGAAGTATTTACTCGTACAGCAACTTTTAAAGGTTTCCACTTGGATTTTATTCTCTATAGAATAAAATCCATTGAAGTGGAAACCTTTAAAAGTTACTCAGAGTCAATACTTATTATTAAAAATAAAGAAATACCTGTTTCAGCATTTTTTTTTAAATCATCCAGAGACGTAAAAAAGAAGGATTTATGTTTAAAATTAATTTACTTCATTCATCAAATTAATTTATTTTTAATAATAAGTATTTACTCTGAGTTTCATGAATCTAGAACAATCTAAATTTTTTTTTTCATACAAACTTTACACCCCCATTTCACCCCTTTTTTCCAAAATTTTCCATAATTTCTATAGCCTAAGTGTTATTCAAAGTTTATTTAAATAGATTAGTGAAGTTTTCATCAAAATCCGTCCAGCAGTTTTTACGTAATGCGCGGTCAAACAAACAAACAAACAAACAAACACGAATTTTAAAAATGGTTTTAATATGTTCAGTTACTTATTTTAAGTCACCCTGATCGGTTTATTTTTTTAATCTTCAATGTACAGATTTTTTGGGCTCAACGATTTTATTATATGTATAGATAACGTGTTTCTCCCCAGCGATATTGTAAACTCTCGAATTATTGTCAACTAAATATACAGAAGTATCTCTGCCCCCATAATCGGGACTTGGGGCACCCCCCCGTTAGGATAGTTAGGTTCCTTTAAACCCTGCACTCGGAAATAGGGGCTCCGCGAAGCGGGGCTCCGTCGACTATGCTTTTTAGGGGAATATAAAGTGGTTTGAGGTTAGATTATATTAATCGATATTTCTCAGGAATGGTACAGTATCTTTTCATGAGAGTGGTACCACTGGGCAAGGGGGACCCCGCCTTCCCTCAACACCGCGTGAGTTGACTACCATCGCATGCATTTCTCGAAAAATAATGCGTTTTATTGTAGGTAAGCAGTATGTTCATTAGACAATAATTCGAGAGTTTGCAATATCGTTAGAGAGATTACAATATAACGTGTTTGACAATTTTACGGTGACATATATAAAGTGGCCAATATAAGTACTATTTGATGACATTTTTAGCAAACTTTTGACGATCAATTAATATGGGATGAGTTACATTTAAACGTACTGAGTTACAAAAATAGAAGCTAAATAAATATAAGTTTTGATGTCACTTAATAGTATTTTAGAAGTTTACTGTTAGAATGCATGTTACAAATTTAGATGCTAAAAAATAACCATCATGCTGAGTTGTATTTAGAGTGGTTTACATAGAAGATAACTAGTGGCTAAGATAGTATTATTTAGATGCTCGTTAATTGTGGCTGACTTAGTAATTTAGAAGGCAACATACATTTTTGGAGGCAAATAATGATAATAAAAAGAAGCCTGTTTAATTAGCACCCATTTTTTTTTGTCCGTTTTCGGAAAAGTCGTAGAACAAATGTTGTTGTTTAAGATGTCAGCAATCCACTCCTGCGAGGTTGCCGGTGTTTTACAAATAACCCTGTATACTGTCTTACATGTTGCGAACAGAATATTATGATACGCATGTTACCATTTTTGTAGTCCGCCAGTAAAAATGAATTGAATTGATGTGGCACTTCCACTTCCTATATATTTCTAGTGGAAGTTTATTTTCACACCGGCTTTTTCATTCCTTCTTTTGTAAATAGCAGATTTTTATTTTTTAAAGATGGCACTGGCTTTTTAGCAGCCATATTATAACCCTTCTCATTAATATGTTGCAATGCTTTATTAAAAACTTTTGGTGCCGGTTCTCTGCCATCCACGGCTTCTAAACAAGCCTCATTGATAATTATGTCAATAGTATTTTCTACATCATCGGGCTGGTAGTTATTGATATGAGGTTTTAATTTTAGCATTGTCTCATCCTTAAAATAAAACAAGATTTTATTTAAACGCACAAAAAAAAAGAAAATCACGAAACCGTTAGTGTGTGTCAAATTAGGCTTGCAAGATTTGTACGCCACATACATACTTAAACAAACATGTGAAGTTTAATAAAAGATTTTAAAAATAGCTGGTATATCGCTTTTTGACAAAGAGCGAGGCCACACGATGCGTTGGCGGTGCGGTGCGACGACGGAGCGACGCCGCAAACGTCATCCTATATACAAATCACTACCCCCACTAGTGCGTTGCGCCATACAATCACTGTTGTGCATTGCCATTTTGACAGTGATTGTACGACGCTGCGACGACGCTACGCAGCGCAACGCATCGTGTGGCCTCGCTCTTATCGATAGCTATATGACTGCGTTGCGTTCGAATGAAATCTTCATAAGATGTAACTTAGACATAAATTCCAAACTCGATAGTCATATTTTATCGGAAAAAAGCGTTTAGGTTTGTAGGACAAATAACACTTACAGTAGACAATGTAATTGAGCCAACACACTTTTCATTGACGTCGATGACTTTGTTATCTATACTAATATTATAAAGTACCTATGTGTTATGTATAGTCGATGTAGAACCCAAGTACGGTCTACAGCAGGCACTACCGGCAGCTTCAATGTTTCAGTCGGCTTGCACCAAGGGTCGGCTCTAAGCCCTTACCTCTTCCTTGTGATAATGGACGCTCTTACGTTCGACATCCAGGAAGAGGCTCCCTGGTGCATGCTGTTTGCCGACGACATTGTGCTAGTTGCCGAGAGTGGCCTAGAGGTCCAGAGCAGATTGGAGGTGTGGTGGAATAGACTGGAGAATGTTGGCCTGAAATTAAGTAGAACCCAAACGGAATACTTGTTTTGTGATTTCGGCGGTCTCTCCAGTCCTGTGCCCATAACCCTTGCCGGAACGCCCATACCGGTCTGCTCCGATTCTCGGTACCTTGGGTCGCTTATTCAGGGAAATGGCGAAGTAGACCGGGACGTAACGCACCGGATCAACTCAGGATGGATGAAATGGCGACAGGTCACTGGAACAACTTGCGACCCACGGATGCCCCTCAAGTTAAAGGGGAAAATCTACAAGTCCGTGATTAGACCTGTCGTATTGTATGGATCAGAATGCTGGGCTGTGAAGAAGATGGATGAAAAACGATTGCATGTAGCGGAGATGAGAATGTTGAGGTGGATGTGTGGAGTGACAAGAATGGATAAAGTAAGAAATGAATATATTAGAGGAAGTTTGAAAGTGGCACCTCGGCTGCCCCATTTCAAAACCTAGTAAAGGACAATTTTTCCAAAAATCGTTTTATTGCATAAACTTCCTTACCTAGTAAGTCCCTACCGAATACAAAAACACCAGCGTTAAAAACTCACTTAAAAGCAGATTTATTTAAGCATCGATACCTAGTAAGTGCCCTATCCACTCCCTCGTGACCAGTTTAAAACCTAGCAAGTCACTTCAACCAATTCAAAACCTAGTAAGTCTCTAGACTTACTAGGTTTTTACCAATAGTATTTTTTTTACTTAACATAAATACTTTTTAAAGGCTGACCTATATTACGTTTATGCGCTCTCCTGTAAAATTTTGTTTTAGGTCCTTACTAGATTTTGAAATGGGGCAGCCGACCTGTTACTGAAAAATTGAAAGGAAGTCGTTTGGCTTGGTATGGACATGTAATGAGGAGCGATTAAACGCATGTGACTAAAAGAGTGATGGACATAAGTATTGATGGATGGAGGGGGAGAGGAAGGCCAAAGAAAAGATGGACGGATTGTGTAAAGACTGATATGAAAGAGAAAGGAGTAAATGATGCCGTGACGTCTAACAGGGGAGAACGGAAAAAAAAAACGTGTTGCGCCGACCCCAAATAAAATGGGACAAGGGCAGGAAGATGATGATGATGACTAATATTATAAAGAGAAGAGTTTGTTTGTTTGTTTGTTTGAACGCGCTAATCTCAGGAACTACCAGGTCGAATTGAAAAAATCTTTTTGCGTTGGATAGTCCATTTATCGAGGAAGGCTATATGCTATATAACATCACGCTACGACTATTAGGAGCGGAGCAGGAATAAAAAATGTTGCAAAAACGGGGTTTCTTTTTTCCTTTTGTTTTTCTCTCTTATGTGACGTGACGCAGACGAAGTTGCGTGGGTCAGCTAGTTATTTATAAAATTATAAGTGGCCAGTACATTTCCTCACCAAATAGGTTTCATTAAGTAAGAGCGAGGCCACACGATGCGTTGGCGGTGCGGTGCGACGACGGAGCGGCGCCGCAAACGTCATTCTACATACAAATTACTACCCCACTAGTGCGTTGCGCCATACAATCACTGTTGTGCATTGCCATTTTGACAGTGATTGTACGACGCTGCGACGACGCAACGCAGCGCAACGCATCGTGTGGCCTCGCTCTAAGTTCATTAAGACGTTGGTTGCCATGAGCATGAAAGTACTAGGAGTACATGACTCACGAGAGCTAACTAATATATCTTTTGAACCGACGATGGTACCTATCTACGATGTAACTAGGTGAAACAAAAAAGTCTCATTAGTTACGTTAAAGTTAAATTTTTAAATAACATAACTACTTGGAATAAAAATGTCCAGCTAGTTACATCAATATAACTACAATGTAACTAGGTGGAACGGACGCGCAACTGAGCTCCCTGCCCTTCCTGCCTCCTTGTCGCTTATTAGTTACACTACACCCCCTGGTGTAGTGTAATAAGCGACAGGGAGGCCCAAACTTATTTGTCTACTGGCCACTTTGAGAATAAATTATTTTAACGCCCCCATTATCTATTTAAATTAAAATTCCTTAAAAATTCTAAGGGAGGAATAAGCAAATTCCTATAATTGTCCTGTGACAAGTATAGTAATATGATTTTTTTACGGTTGATTTGTGTTGTGTTTTGCTTATTCCACCTCCAGTAACCTTTAGCTAGCTACTAATATCTTATCTGTGATGACTGACTGAACAACACTGCTGAACAATGAACTGAACGTTGAACGGGGAGGGAGGGACAAAAATGACAAATGAAACGAAATGCAGAAGTGGTTTGGATTGTTGATAGACATGGGTCGTACTTGCAAAATCGAGTACCAGGGCTTCCAAGTACGTCTACTTTAAAAAACCTGGTCCTAAAACCAGGGCTCGGGATACTTTCAAGTACTTTTATCTGGATAGGAAATTTACCCGTATTAAAGTACACATAAGGAGCACAATCGCGTTTTCAAATAATACCTACTTACAGACGATTGAATTTCCTACTTCTATGTCAAGTCCTGTTGGTAGAAAAATACTTGCATAGGAAATTGAACCCTGACCTCATATGAATAAGGCGCACAATCGCGTTTACAAATAAATACTTGCAAAGACAAACCATTAAAGTAAAAATACTTGCATAGGAAATTGAACCCTGACTTCTTATGAATAAGGCGCACAATCGCGTTTACAAATAAATACTTGCAAAGACAAACCATTAAAGTAAAAATACTTGCATACGAAATTGTTCCGTAGAGCCTTACAAATAAGGAGCAGGATCGCATTTACGAAAACTAACGTGGTTATTGAACTATTGAAGATTGGATTGAAAACCTACGTAGATTTTAATACTTTGAAGTCTTGCAAGTATTTCGGGTCAGTACCTGGTGTACGTACTTGGAAGCAAATACCTGGTGTAAAAACCTGGTCGCGTAAATACGTACCTTCCCTAATTGTTGATGGGTTTTGAGATGCTCTGTGGGTTTTGGGTTAATGTTTATTGATTGAAGTTGTATTTTCATAAGTTTTCGTAATACTTATTAATTTGTAGAAATACAATGTGAAATTATTATTTTCTTACCTTCGTCATGTCGGCTAATGGGAATGGTGGCTTTTATGCACCGCTGAAACAAATCCTATCCGACTCTGAATCCGAGGACGACAAACTCGAAAATGCTATGCATATCAAAGCTACAGACAGTTGCAACAACCTGGACTTCAACAGTGGCTTACAATCGTCGAAAAACTACAGCATAAGTGACATGGACGAGTTCAACACCAACGTGAACACGGTGGAAAGCACAATGGACAACGTAAGCTTCTTGCAATCCGATATCTCCACGAAAATGTCTTTCCCGCGCCGGTGTGCGTTCATCGCCTCGATAGTAATGTGTATATTCACCGTGGTGATATTTCTGTGGGGCATACCTTGCTCTGAAGTCGGCAGCTGTGCCGCTAATGAATGGCAAGATAGGACGACCAGCTGGGAACTACCTTACAACGAAATGGAACTGTCGGGAGCCGTACAAGTGGTCGATGGTGCTATACCAAACACAAAGAACTTGATCTTCATATACCGCGGCAATCACATGAGACTGGAACCTAAAAGCAGCAGTGACAATGTGAATGGCGTAGTCCTTATTGTTGGCAATTCTGGAAAGGTTGGCTGGTTCACCAGAGAGAGTAAGATACCAACTGATATCAATTGTCACCTACTTGATGTAAACCGGGACAAACAAAAGGACTGCATTGTGTCAGGCACAGAGGGATTACTGGCAGCTTTAGACTCTGTATCCGGAACATACTACTGGCACATACAGAAGCAAGGCTTGAACTTGAACATAGTAGCTATAGATTTCCCTGTTATGGTGAAAGACATGAATGATGATAAAATCAATGACTTGCTGACTGTTGGCACTGTGTACCCAAGCACAAATCATAACTCTTTACTGATGATATCTGGTGCTACAGGGGTTATTATGGCTGAACCAATCCCTATTGATGATTGCCTGTCTGTAAAACTTCTAGCAGAGATGGACACAGTCCAATATATTTGTAAGAATGGCACAACGGAAGCCGTGAGACTCATATCATTTACAGTATTAAAGAAAATGCTTAAAAAGGATCTTCCTATCAATCATAACCAGCCTCCACCAACAGTCCTTAAAAGAATCAATGTAAGCATGAAAAAGAACATTGGGAACACAATAGAAAAATTCACTAATGGTCCAGGAAAATTGAAAGTAGAAAATTCAGGAGAATGCCCAACTTCTTGCAGAGTCTCTCTAAAACTAACGTTAGAAAGGAATGGCACGACTAATGTCAGCTGGGAGTACACTGCCAACAATGTTTATGCTATGCGGCCCAGCTCTTTTGCCTTTGCAAACTCCATACGAGGGTTTGTGTTAAAATTATGACAGTGGAACAGTGCACACCTGGCAAAGGGTGCACTTAAAATTGACGAAGTCAGATACAATGTTCAGAACCAGAGTCCAAAGAACATCAATGACATGTTCTATCGATCCACAATAGACGTTGCATCAATATCGGCTTTCATCAAGTATACTAACTTCACTGTTCATGACATTTCAGAGAGGATAGTTCTGGTATTATTTGACAAACTGCAGACTCACAATGTGAACATTAGTCAGACGGATATTGTGCAGATATGTGTGCGAGGACCTATAGAGAGCAAAACTCCACTTCCACTATGCCAGCCTGATTTAGAATACCAGGAGAAGTCTTTGATGATAGCAGACTTGGATGGAGATCAGTCCCATGAACTAATATCATACTACAGTACCTTTGTGGCTCCAGAGTACATACCAAAGAGTTCTAATCCCTATGATAACTGGAGCCTAACCTCCCTAGTGAGAGTTATTCGTTTAGAATCTGAATTACCTAAATTGTTTATTACTGATGTTTAAACTTACAGTATCACCATATAATCATCTTGCTTTACTATGTATTCTGCTGACAGTTTCAATTTGCCAAAACATGTAATGCTAGTTTGCTGTACATGTAGCTTGCGCAGCTAGGAATAAGGTGTCTAGTCATTCATCTTGTATTTATATCTGTCACCATAAAATTGTCAAACACTGATTGTAATATAACTTGAGAGGTTGTAAACTCTCGAAAGATTGTCAACTGAACATACTGTTTACCGAATACAATGCTTTATATTTTGGTAAGTAAGTGAAACTGTAATATTATAAAATGTATGACAATTGTGTTTGACAATTTTATGGTGACATATCCATTTTAAAAGAATGCCGAACGAAATAATTTAGGATTTTCTGGCTGCATTAAAAATTACTTATGAATCAACTTAGAATTCCAGCCATAAACTATAATGTAAGGGAGAAGTTTTTGTTCCCAGTGATTTACTAGTCAGTTCAATCAGGTTTTCATTGACATAATATAATTCTTCATATTATAACTAATTAAGATCATAATATTCATGCATGTAGTTTTACAATCGTTTTCGCCTGGAGTGTTCAATGTTTATTATAATAATCATACGATATTAACTATAGTAACTAAGTATTTCATGTACCTATTGATATTTATTTCTAGTCTTTATGAATTAGGTAGTATACAGGGTGAAAAGGACACAGACCCACAAAAAGTTACTTCATGCTCGCTCAGTACATCATTCTGAACCCCAAATAGAAAATTTTCAGCAGTAATTTAATAATTGCACCTTCATAGGCTAAAGCCGTTTTAAAAAGTATATATTAGCGATGTTCAGAATGATGTACTGAATATGTGGCAACTGTTTGTGCGTGGAGATCCCTTCCACCTAGTATAATTTATTATGACTGTATACCAAATAGTAATGTTTATCAATCTGTTTAAAGTATTAAAGACCCCCCCCCCTCTGTGGGATTGTGTGATCTCAGGTTCATAAAATCATAATACAACATAAAAAGGGCTAATATCTCCAGGGTCTGCTTTGTAGATTCAGGCTAAAGTGTAGAAACACAGTGGGAGCGGCGCGGGCGGCAGGAGTGGATGCGGGTGTCGTAAACACTGTTGATACCGCGCACCCGCGCCTCTATAACGTAAGTTCACGCGCAGAAGCTGTGCTAATTAAACCCGCTTGCTGATTCAGCCGCTCCCACTGTGTGTGAACATTTAGGAATATGCTCAAATAAACTCAAGACTAATAACCCTGGCCTGTAATCCCCAAAGTGTAAGGCAGAGGTGTACCAAGATCACCTTGGATTTAAGCCCATACCATAAATAAATTTAATATGAATCTGTTTTCGCCTGGTTATCTAGAATCTCAATCTGAATGTTTTGGTCTGGTTATGGCACATCTAACTGTTTGGACCCATTGTGGTAGTGTTTGCTTCACTGGGTGTGGATACTATTTCATTAATTGTGTTAGAAAATAATATGCGGAGTGAAGTGCCTTAACGCGGGGGCTATGGAGTGGTTCTTTTGCGTCGATTCGTTGAAATAAAACTCTTATAACAGTATTATTCGTATTTCTTAAAACCTTAGTGAGCACCTTATCATACATCTATTGATTGTGAATGACGGGATGAATAATGGTGAACGTGGACGCGACAGAAGGCTGCGGGACTGTTCGAAAGAGATACCGTGGCCCCGGGACATAAATGACGAGGAAGGGACATTGATGAGTTTTAGTCAGTAAAAGTCTGACACTCCCTCCCGCTCCGCCCAGAGTGGAAGGAGTCATTTGATGATTTCCCATCCGAAAAAAAAGGACGCAACAGAAGAAGTATAGGAGGATCGTGGCAGAATGGCAGATGTAAATTTGTGGTTTCTACCATGTTTCTACCTAGAAAATAAGCCGTGAGTTTATATAAATTATGTGTCTTACTGGAATTGATATAGGGATGTAGAGCAGAACCATTTTTCTGCTGGGCAGGTCCCAAAAAATAAAACATTTATAATTTTGTATAAAGCTTTATTTCAAACTACGTTCTCTATGAGGCTTTGCTCGCGTATAATCAAATTTTACGTAATTTTTGAAAAATAAGGTCAGAGCGGAGAGGATATGAACGGAAACCACATGATGTTGGTTGAAATTTACATTGAGTCTCTATTGTGATTGGTCGAATCTTGCATATTATCTCCTCTTCGCTCTGATGAAGACTGGGCGTTATGCAGTGCCCGCCAAGGTAGTTCTCGGATAGCAAGAATTTTTTGATTACATTGATGACAGTTATTGATTACATTTTGGCCAGTTGTCACATTATCTATTTACAATATATGATTGGTGTTATTCAGCTGTGTATGGTATATTGCTGGAGTTATACATATTTAATCAAAATCCGATTATTCATCTTCACATTTTTTCCACATAAAATAGTAGTTAGTAAAGAAGAGTCTAGTATAGTTTTTTACAATTAAAAAATACTAATTTAACTTAAAAAAGAAATATCACTTAATAGGAATTTGCTCAACAAGCAACTTAGAAAAATCTTAACTAAAATTTATATTCTATCACGTCGCTCCGTCACCGACTTAAGGTTCCAGCCCACATGAACGACTCCGCTCCCACCCAACAAAAATAATATAAGTAATTCAAATATGAGCCTCATGTGTTGCTACTTAGATATACTTCACATTGGCAACATAAATTATCAGACAGCTCGCTGTCAGCGGGCTTACCGCTGTCAGTGCCAATGTAAAGTATATCTAAAGAGAAATAAAGCCCATATTTTTTATTATATTCTTTTGGCCGGGTGGGAGCGGAGTCGTGTAACTGGGCTAAGACCTTTAGGCTTCTTACAGACGAGCGGCACGTTGCCAACGTTCCTAAAGACGGCAGCCGCTGAAACGTCGACAGCAGTCGACCTCGACTGCAATAATTTTATGCGGCAGTTTTATAACAATTGTAAGCATTGCCATCCGTCGACGGCAGTCTCAACCGCTCAATTTCACTTGGTCGGGTTTTATTTTGGCGATATAAAGCGCTGTCGTTTTAATGTTTTGTGGTACTGGAACGATTCCCATTTTTGAATTTTGATAAGGTTGCGAACCCAAATGTGAGTTTTAGTTTATTGTCACTTTAAAATTAGCGTGATGGAGCTATACCTACTAGACGCCTGCTTAAACCTCTGTAACGGGAATAAAGGCAGTTTATCTGCTGTTGGCGACGTGCCGCTAGTCTGTTAGAACCCTTACTGGGGCCATAAGCATCACATCAGTGAGTGATGAGAACCGATCATTACTGTGCGCAACCAATACAATTTGTAACAATCCCTTGTTTCCGTACATACGCCAGCACATAACACTACTACAATCCGTCAAATTTCTTTAATAGATTTTCAACTTTATCGCTTAACAATTAGGTTTAAGTTTGAAGGTTGTTCAGGCGTTTGTACAATCATGGATTATTACATCAGAAGCGAAAGATCCCTTACCGGGAGCGTCTATTTGTACCGTAATGCTTAAAATAAAACCTAGGATTGTCACATTACGGTGCTCCCTCACTGCGAATATTTCGCCTGTAGTGTAACAGTCCAAGATACGATTATGTACGGAAACAAGTGAATCAGAACTGTTACAGGCGAAAATACTTATATTGGAATGCTTAAAATGATTGGCAAGTGACATAGGCAGCTTGCTAGATACACTATAAACATAAAAATCGTTAAAAATACAAAATGTATTTGAACCTCAGTGGGTACACATTGTGTAACGATAAGTTATTTTTGACCTTCGAGAGGCATCGTTAAAAACGCCATTATACCGTTAAAAATACATATATTAGTGTGCAACTCATCTATTTAATTGGCTAGTTTTACTATAGTTATTACAAAGTGTAACAGAAAGGGTATTGTCACATGTAAAGGTCTACTACAGACCATTAAACTGAACAACATTCTCCATTGGACCACCATCGTAATCTCAAAAAAAATAAGCAACGGCTTCCAATACCTACTTGACCAATTGTATGAGACAGTTGATTATTTTTTCGCGATTACGATGTTGGTCCCATGGGGAAAGTTGTTCAGTTTGACGGTCTGTGGCACATCCTTTCGTATGACTATACCCTTTCTGTTACACGTTGTATAAAGTGGCGAATTTGATACAAATGGAAAGCATTGCAAATGCCCCAGCCTGGAATGTCAAAGTAATTATTTCTAATGACCAGCATAATAATTGTGTATTATTCGATTCGAGACAGTATCTGGTATGATTCGAGAGACATTGCACACATACAACTAATAGAAATCTAAAATATATACGACTAAGGACTATGACATACCTAATGGATGCCGTGTTTTACACAAGCTCATAGAAAGTTCGTTAGTATTATCACATCATTTCTCAGCCCCCAATCTCAATTCAACCTTTCAAGTCTTAGTTTATGAAGCTAGTGTCATAAGCTTCTATAGTCCCCGCCACGAGAAACTTAAATTTTTGTTAACAAAGAATTTCTACTAAGAAACTTAACGACAATTCAATTAACAAGAAATACTGCCAAATTCAATCAACTCACATTATCATGCGTGTAATACAGAAAAAACGCGCAATTTCACTTGGTCGGGTTATATTTTGGCATATAAATCGCTGTCGTCTGATGTTTTGTGGTACTGGAACGATTCTGACATTTTTGAATTTGATAAGGTTGCGAACCAGAATGTGTGTTTACAAAATGTTCAGTCTCTCGTGGCGGGGACTATATCAACCAACACTTTCCTTTTTAGAACAGGACCCGTTTCGCTACCTCGAATAGCAGTTTTAGGGCTTGCGCAGACGACGGACTTATTGTGCGTGACTGACAAAAAGTCTGCGACAAATTTTGCGTGTTTAATTGTGTTTCAATACGTTTTGTCCACTATAAGGATCTACTGATGGAAAGGCTCCTACTGATCGCCTTTTAGTCGACAAAAAAGGTCAAATAAGTAGTCAAATACATTAATCACGCAAAATTTGTCGCAGACTTTTTGTCCGTCACGCACAATAAGTCCGTCGTCTGCGCAGGCCCTTAGTTTAATATCACTTCAAAATGAGCGAGATGGAGTTATACTGGACGCCTAGTTCCACCTGTGTCGCACACTGTAGCAAAATTAAAACAATACTGCTTTAAAACTTCATGGTCGGCCGCTAGAATCATATTTTAATCAACATGAAACTTGATACTGACCTGCTAATTGCAAAAAACTTGAGAAAATTTGAATTTCGCGGACTTTTTAAAACCACGCGTAGATACACTACATTTATTATTCTGAGGCCACTTGTACTCTTATATAATATATAAAATCACACATATAGACTCATTCTGAGAACCTTCTAAAAAGGTCATATACAAAAAAAAAATTAACAAACAAACACAACAAAATTAAAAAGCTAATCTTAAATTTTAGATAATTTGTGTCCATTCAATACTTAGTGACTTTTATTCCCTTTGTCATAAGGTTCATGTTGCATAACTGTAACATGTGAAATAACTGCGAACGAAATACAGTAATATTTTTGACTTAGGCCTGTCACATCACATCATGTGGCAATATTAAAAGCTAGAAATCTCAAAAAAAGTTTTTTAACGGTACCACAATATCACATACTTTCGGCAACATTTTTTTCAAGTTACACTTTGTAAACTTGTATGTATGCGTATCTATGCTTCCGAATGATATACTCAATGCGTGGTAAGCGTGTGCGCCGGTGTACCTATATACCACCATGGTATACCTATAGGTGAATGATAATTAGTGACTGATAACGAAAAACGTGATTATACTCATGATAACAAACCACTTTTACTATAGGACCAAACCGGAAATCGCGAAAAAAAAAAATCTGCTGTGTACATTTTAACAAGTTATCATGCATAGAGTATATTTATCATGCTTCCAGTCTCACCGGATGCAGCGGAATACCAGTGTTTTATTGTCTTTTTTTTTTCGAGATTTCAGGTTTGGTCCCATAGTAAAAATTGTTTGTTATCATGACTACAATCACGTGTTTAGGGATCGGTTCCTAATTACCAGTCACCCGTAAAATCATTAGGCTCATTAGGCAAAGAACGTCCATAGTGAAGTGGAGTTCGTTTTGTCTGTACATACGTTTCTGTGCTAGTTATAATGCTAGCGACAATGTGTCATGGGTTATACTTATTTCGTAAAACCAAACTATTTTCAGATCTACCATAAATCCTGAAAACTATAAAGTGCTAAGTTTTACAAGTGAGATATGGATTGTGCGTGGTAGTACAAAGCCAAGCTTTTCTAAGCCTCGATGTGTACTATAGTAAGTCAAATTAAATTAGCTTGCGTAACCCTGTGGACGGGCATCAATATCTAAACACAATAAAAGCAAAGATTTTCTTTGTGCCGATAGACGATCACTGGTAGACCCGTATTACAGTAAGTCACCCAATACTTAAGCATTACATAAAACTAGACTGAAGAGGCCTGCGGAGCATCCGAAGCTCAAAGAAACGTAATACCAAAATAATTTGTAAATCAAACATATTCTTTTGTGGCCGTACTTTCTACCAAATTTTGTGGCCATACTTAAAAAATGAGAATTTAGATGTGTGATTATGGTTTAGATTATGGTCACAAAATTTTAAAAAAATATGTGCCCGAGAAAGTTTACTAATTTCTCTAGGGACACTCAAATACAAGAGAAAATGTGATAGCTCTCTTAATACAGGAATTTAACGTTGTACTTGATGTAAGTTGTAGTTGAGTAAATCTCTTTATTTTTGTTACACAGGGCACTAAAGAAGTCGCGTGCCATAGCTTAGGGATGAGTTCAGTATCGATAAAAGAATTCGTAAAGAAAATAATTTTAGTAAAAAATAAAATATTTCAAGGTCAACTTTATATCATCTTAGGAAGTACTAAAATGACAGCAGCATTTAAACAAATAAAATAATTTTAATTCTGAACGATAACTATTTTAGGTTAGCATGTACTAAATTAGGTTGATCTTGCAATAATTTTAGGAGTTCCTATATCGATACTGTAGGTACTCACCCCTAAGCTATTGCACGCGACTTCTTTAACATCCTGTAAATCATGTTTAGATATACGTCTGCGGAGTTTTAATAGCTAATTTGATTGGCTTTGCCTTTTTTCTGATACAAAAGGTATTCTTATTCCTAAGTCAGTGCCTAGGGCACGACTAATTTCCGGGTCACGTTAGAGTCGTCGATAATATTGTAGTCAGTCAGCTCCACCATGCCGTTGGCTGCTAGCTGTTCCGCTATGTTGTAGCCTTCCTCGTCAAACAGTTCTACTGATATCTCGTCGTAGTCTCGGGCGCTGGAAAAAGTAAATGTGAAAATGAATAGTAAAAATAAATAAATATCGCTGGACAGTACACACACCGCCATCTAGTGCCACACTAAGAAACGAGGACTGTGTCACAATCTACGTTCCCAGTAAATTACCACCAACGCCGCCACATATTTTTTTGTAAACAAAGAATTTCTACCATGTTCCGTAGCGAAAATTCAATCAACTCAAACTATCATACGTATAATACAATACTAACGAGCATTTTCACTTGGTCGGGTTATATATTGACGATATATAGCGCTGCCGTCTAATGTTTTGTGGTACTGAAAGGCATCTGGCGGGGACTATAATAACGAGTATTAAGTTGTCAAGTTTGTAAGGTTACTCACATGACATGAGCAGCTAGCGTCTTGTCCAGCGCCATGTCCTTGAGCGCCTTCTTGGCCTGCGCCCACTGCTGGCTGTGCACGGAGCGCGCGCGCACGCCGGCGAGCACACAGCGCACGGCCTGCATGGGGAGCGTCACGTGGCGCGGCTCCAGCATGCGGAGCTGGTCCTCCTTCACCCACAGGGTCGTGCCGTAATCTACGTACATCACCTGGACCGAGTAAATAGGGTACACCACACCACAAAACAATAGTTCTAAGACTTTATTTTAGGCCTAAAACCCCGATTTATTTTCAACTAATATTATTAGTTGCTGTGAAATCAACAACTAAAAACCATTCAAAATCTAGGAGAGAACCGTGTTTTGACAGCTCTTATTACGTATTAGAAAACTTTTGAGATGTGTTTAGGGGCGTTGAGTTTTTTTTAAGCTATTGCATAGCTTCTATCGCGGGCCTTGAGCGTGGAGACCGAATCCAGAAATTCCGTAACGAAAATAACCTTTTCATCCCATCTATTCGAAAAAGACGACTTGGTTCGCCTTTAAGTGCACCCAAAGGTGGTGTTTTCTATAAGAAACTTTTAGCGGGCAGTAATGAGTTTTTAATCCTCTTTATAAGTGCGCCGCAATTATCTTTGCCGCGCACTTTTTGAATTTGGAACATCTTGTGTTCAGCGCCCAAGAAATCGAACGCAAATATTGTTTGAATAAAGACTGGCTGGTGCGACGGCCCATAGTAGCGCCGCGCGCCGGCTGAATACAAAAAAAAAAAGAAATAAAATTAAAAACGCGCGAACTATAGCCCGCGTTTTCGTCAATTTTCACGGATTGATAGAAATTCATGATTTTGTTTTGAAAAATGAGTTCTTCAAGTGACAGTGAAAGTATAGAATTAACTCCTGATAGTATTAGAACTGACGCAAGAAATGTGATGGATAATCTACTACCTGCAAAATCCCGGGAGAAATATATGAAAGCTTATGGTAATTTTATTGAATGGAGAAATTCAAGAGGCGCCAAGAATTTTTCAGAATCTGTGTTTTTGGCCTACTTCCAGTACTTAGCCAAAACTAAACAACCTTCCACACTTTGGAGTACCTACTCAATGCTAAAATCAACAGTCAGTTCTAATAACGACGTAAAACTGGACACATATTCGAAATTAATAGCGTATCTGAAGAGGATGTCTGATGGATTTAAACCTAAAAAATCCGAAGTGTTCTCAGTCAAAAACGTGGAGACTTTCCTTAATGAGGCACCCGACAACATCTTTCTTGCCGTAAAAGTAAGTAACTATGTATGTATATATGGTGGATTAGTAAAGTATAACCAGTGTTTTAAAATGCGCATTTTATTGTAACCTGTACTTCGATAGATAGGTACTTGTCTTATTCACATTCGGTTTTGTTACAGGTGGCTTTAATTTTCGGAGTACATGGAGCTTGTCGTGGCAATGAACTTTTAAAAATAACTGTTGATGATGTCGAAAATCACTCGGATAATTTACTGTTAGTAAAGCTGACAGACACAAAAACAAAAATTGACCGATCCTTCGTAATCCGAGGAGAATACAAAACTATTGTACAGAAATACCTGGACCTGCGTCCTGCTGATATAAAGACCAATCGGTTTTTCATCCGTTATCAAAATGGCAAGTGCTTCAAACAAGTTATGGGAAAAAATAAAATTTCTTACATGCCACAAGAAATCGCTACTTATTTGAAGTTACCAGATATCAAGCTATATACAGGACATTGTTTTCGTCGCACTTCTGCTACCCTGTTGGCAGATTCTGGAGCGGACTTAACTGTTCTCAAGCGACATGGAGGATGGAAGTCGAGTGCTGTAGCAGAGGGATATATAGAAGATTCCATTGAGAACAAGGCGAAAACATGTGAACGCATCGTGGAAAACATTAAATTGCAACCTTCAGTTAATCCATCCATGCCACTGTCGCCGCGCCCATCTACATCCAAACAAAGAGATTCACCGTCACATTTTCCTCAAAATGAGCCACATTCTGACATTATTTCAAACACGCAGAATAAAATTAAATCTACAACAATCTCTATTCCTAATAAAACTGTAACAATTAATTTTCAAAATTGTGAAAATGTCTCAAATGTAAATATAAGTTTTTAGTTGTTTTATTATTAGATACTACTTAATTTCAATTTAGTTGTTACTCTGTTTCATTAAATATCAATATTACAATAAAATATGAGGCGCCTTTTATTTTCTCATAGTGGGTGATGAAAAGTAGAGTGTATCACTCGGGCGCAAAATATATTTTTGGCTCGGGCGACGTACTTTGAATCCCTCGCTACGTTCAGGATTCTACTAAAGAATCCCTCACTTCGCTCTGGATTCAAAAAAGCGCCCTCGCCGTAAAAATATTATTTTGCTCCCTTATGATACAATCTACTAAATACCCCCGTAAAAAAATATGCAATAGCTTTACCGCGGCAGTCCCCGAGTGCCACAAGTCTTTTAATTATTTTTTCTAATCGTACATAAGGGAACATACCCATATTAGGTGACCCGTTTTGAGGGGGGAGTTAAAATACCACGCTTGGTCAAAGGACGGAGATAGGGCATAGGTTTATCACATAGTCAAGATCCTGTACGGAAATCTCGTGCTTTTTTATATTCAAATATTTTTTTTACTTTCTGTCTGCAAGATATGATTCAAAACCGTATTTATGATTACTGCGTGAAAACTAGACGGGGGGGGGGGTGGTCTTACGGGGGGTGTAATGCGTCGTATATTATTACTGGTGGGGTACCTCCCCACCAGTAATCTCAATCATAAAAAATAAAATAAAAAAATGGGTCAAGTAGTATATAAAGTAAGTGATCTTTCTGTATCACATCTGATTTAGAACATTCGCTTCTTTCTACTGCTTATATGAGATACGCGGCGTCGACCTAACATAAATTGAAATAAGGAATGTAAGATGATGAGATTTATTATGATTACCTCAACACTCTGATCGGACCTGGTGATGGAGAGAACTTGCGCACGGTACCAGTTGTTATCCAGCGGATACAGCGCCGCCACCAACTCGCCAGGGGCCGGAGTTATCTAGCAAATAGATTAACAGTGTGAACACGACAGACCGATAGATAGAAAATGAAAACATGCTACCTATTATACAATACACGGTCAAATTTATTTAGTTAATGGAACTCCGCATCTTCTGGATGTGTTGACATCTAAACATGACTATTTACCAGACTGTGAACATTATATTTAGTCGCCATCTATATTTTTTTTCGAATGGGAATTCATCAAATAACTTCTCCCATTCTAGTCTGAACGGATCGGGAGGGAGTGTCAGACTTTTACTGACTAAAACCCATCCATGTTCCTTCATCGCCATTTATGTTCTGGGGCCATGGTATCTCTTTCGAACAGTCCCGCAGCCCCGGCAGGATGGATGGCCCCTTCAAATACCAGTTCGCCTGTGGAGTTCTGCTAGCTAACTAAATTTAACCTTGTGTAATTTTTATAGTATATTGGAAATACGAACTACAGGACATAAAATACAGGGAATTCGAACGGCACAAGACACAATACAAAGTTTTAGTGTCCCACGCCAAGGATTAAGTTTACCTCCTTCGGTTTTGGTGGAACGCTATTATCATGGGTCAATCCTTTAATAGGAGACCAGCTCATCCAGCGATCTTCAGACAGCAAAGATTCTGTTCCCTGCTAACACAATAGGACCGTCACTGTCTGGTCGTACATAGTGGAAGGACAACGACGCTGAAACGGTTACCACGTTTTAATAATTCTAGTAAGGTAGGTATGGTTTTCTGGTAGTATACATGCTTGGATTCCTGTCCGCCTAGTACTTTTTTGTAAGGTTACTGTACTAACATTACTCGATCCTATACAATATTTTTGGGTAATATTTTATAGCCCAAAACACAGTGGGGTCAACGGGAACAAAGTTTGATTATTTTAATCCATTCCCGCGATGGGATCAACAGGAGGATAATACACCCATCATTCTGAATCCCAACTCCCCACACATAGAAATATATCGACAGTTATTTAAAAAAAACAGCTGTTTCCTACAAAACTGCAATACCTACAAGGTCAAATGTCGAATCGTCGGTCAAAGGTCAAAGATCAAAATAGAACAGCCGATTAAAAAATATAAATACCAGAGAAAAACTGATTCAAAATGATGTAAAGGATACGTGGCAGCCATTTTAGCGTAGGTGTTCCTTCCACCCTGTTTACAAGGTGCAAACGGACTCTTTAGGAAACAGTCAATCAAGCATTCTGAACATCAAATTATGTAGGTCTACGTAAAAATCACAACAATGTAACGCACTTAAGGGGCCACTACACGCCAACGACCTTGAGCGAATCGCTTTATATTGTGTTCTATTCGTAGGTACCACGGCTAAAAATGAAAAAAAAAAAAAAGCAATAATTACATTTTCACACTTTGATCTAGATATTTCGGCCGCCCTATACACAACTACTTGCACATTACTGTTTCCCATTAAACCACAAAGACAAGTCTAACTGATGGATAATATTTTTTTTTATCATAATAAAGGCCGTAAAATGTGACAAGCAACGGCCACCATCATGTGAAATATGTATCAATTTGTGTTGTTTTTTCGAATAACTTTGGTGCGCGAATAAATATCTTGCGGGCGACGGGCGGCAGTGTATCGTTGACCACTTCACACTCAAGGTTGTTGGCATGAGGTAGACTCTAATTAAGGTGGATGCTCCCAGGGTAGGTCGCGAAATTCAATTTTTCTTATATTTTTTGTAATTTGCAGGCCAGTGCTAGGTTGTATGTTGACTTTTTCAAGGTTAAAGACTTTCCCCGAACTTTATGAACTTGGAGAGGTGTATTGATGATTATAATTCTGTAACTACATACGTCTTACAGTCGCGAACAATATTTCAATCAACATACAACCTAGCACTGACCTGCACATTGCAAAAAAACTAAGTAAGTAAGAAAATTTGAATTTCGCGGGCTACCCTGACGCTTTCACCTTAACACTCATGTTTTATAAAAAAAAAAACTTGAAAAAGTTGGAACTTACACCAATATCCGTAATTCTTAATTGCCAACCTTTTTTCAAGTTTTTTTTTCGGGTACCTTTCCAGGAGAACAATAAAATGATCGCAATGACGGGGCCCGAAAGTACCTTTCGGTGTGAAAGGTATTTTTGCACCCATTAGTTCTTAGACGGTCAGACTGACAGTTCTATTGTGTTTGACTAGCAAAGCCTAATGCGATGCAAAAGCATAACGTAAATGTTATGTCACATCGAGTTATGTAAGTTCTGCTTTGAAGTCGCTGTGAGGGTCTTATAGCAAAATAATAACAGACGCTCACGGTTAAGTAAAATTAGATCCCAATTCACAAATGAAAAAAATAAAATAAAAAAATGGCCACTTTAACACATTGTTTTTATTAATGCCTATCCTGTTTCTAATACTGATCAAAAACTTATATGGGACCAACCCAGGAGTAATAAAAATGTTACAAATTGCAGAAAACAGGAATCAGTATTTAAAAAAAATTGTCTTAGTCTAGTGTAAAATGTCTATAATTCATGTTAACTGTATTTTTTTTAAATTTGCTAATATGGATCAAAATGTACTTTACCGAGGATTGACCAGGGTGCAAAGAAACAACTTAGCCGCGTTCCGAGATAGGCTGTAAACGATTTGAGCGTTCATAAACCCGTTTCGAATTACCGTGAGCGCGATATCGATGTTCCTTGAATCGTCATAGATGACGTCATGACACGCCCCATCTTGCGATTACACCGACCATGCCCCAAATACCGTGAACGCTGTCAAATGACCTAATGACAGATCTTAGCTGTCATAATCGTGAAAACTGAATCGGAACGCAAAATATTGATGTGAGCGCTGTGAGTAATTATATCGTATCTCGGAATGCACCCCTTGTATGATTGTTCGAATAGATCTAGTTACCGTAAGTGGTTTATACGCTGTGCGTGTGGCGGCGCTGTTCATGTCCATTAGTAGGGATGGCAACGTCGTCGGAGGCAGCACCACACCGAAGCTGGGTATATCTGGAGCTATCGTAACACAATATAAATTAGTATTATAATAATTCTTTGAAACTATCACAAATGGTCAAGAGGAAGCGAACTTGATTTTTATTAGCTCCAACTGTAACTAACTGTGCAAAAAGAATCTTAGAAGTTAAAGACCCATTTCCCGATTTCCGATTGTGCTGAAATGTCGCAAACATGTTTAGTTTGGATGACAATGCACTGTTAAATCGTAGTTGTTTTATTTATTGATTTAAAGTATTTTTTATGCATAATTTAAAAAATATGTTAGCATTCTGCAAATTTCATATTTCTATAGGATATTGCGCCGGATCCTGGTCGATCAGATCATGTAAGATCTGTCTCTATCAAGTGTGTTTTAAACTTTCAGACAGGCAAAGCAGTAATTTCCTACAATTGGAACGTATTTTCAGAAGATGACCTTTATGGCGCCTATTTTCCAAAGGCACATGTACTGTTTTGATAAATTGGTTTTCGGAGGATAGATTCGTTCATGAGCTATCAGAAAAGTATCAGTTTAATATCCTGAATGGCGTAGATTTCTCACAATAGGAACTTTATGTTGTAAAGGTGGAACATTTCAAGGAAAACTTCAAACCACTCTTTCAACTTTTTGAATCGTTATATCTCAAAAACGGTGGCTCTTAGGAAAAGAAAGTATTTAGACATTTTTTATAGATTTTTTTTCTGAGCTAATTTTATGATAAAAGCTACCGTAATTTAATTGAATAACAACTATTCAGAAGAACTTGAATATTCAGTCTTTGAAGATAATAATTTCATACGCGAAATAAATCGTCAATAGGTGCGTTCTGAAACTGTTATAAGAAACAATTTCGAAAAATTACAAAAACTAAAAAGGATAACTTTTTTTTGTGGTCACTTAAAAAGATAATTTCTGTGATTTTTAAGACCTAAAAATAACGGTATTTTTCATACACATGGTATACAGGGTGTATTTCACCTCATCACAAAGCCGTTAACCAAGCATTCTGTATATCAAACTAAGTAACTTTACGCAAAAAATATTGCTGGGAAACAACTTTTTTTTTTGAGGTTATAAATCATGTTTTGTGGTATAACTCAATGTAACACACTCAAAACATTGTGCGGATGGATGGATTGAATAGTACGGGGGTCGTAGAGATATTTAAACTAAAAATCATGCGATAAAAAGTGGTATTTAAAAAAAAGCTTGTCAAAATCTTGCAACTTTGACCCCCAATATCTCCGTAACTAGAAGGTTCCCAGGTATAGTGTAGAACAAAAAAATGATCAGAATTACGAGTAGAACAAGTGCCATTCGTTAAGAGGTGTTTTACACCCTTTATAGGGACGCTATCGTTCGTCACCAGGTACGTTTTGGCCAACCTTCTTTCGTAAAAAGGGGTACAAAGTTTTGTCTTCACGTATTAATATTATGATGATAAGTCTTACCTTGTCGCTCCTCATCGATCAGATGCACGTAGATTCTGTCATAGTGACAGATATATGTCACTAACACCTTCAGCCAAGTGGTCGGGGCCGGTAGAGGCAGTGACTTGCATTTGCCTACAACTGGCACGCGATCTAACGTCCAGCCGTCTGGAAAGAACATCTTTATTAGTGCCTGCATTACTCACTCATGTTAAAATCGATTAATCGTGCTCTGTCTGTGGATTGCTCGTCTTAGGTCCCCTAACACAATATTCCTCAACTCTATTCCGAATACCTCTGCCCTACACCATCGAAAAGTTGTCAAATTAAAATCACAAACTTTAATATACACAAACCCGCAATTTTGATGTCATGTTATGCCTGTCAAGTGTCGTATTTATTAATTACTAGCTGATCCACGTAACTTCGTCTGCGTCACATAAGAAAGAAAAACGAAAGGAAAAAAATCCCCGTTTTTGCAACATTTCTAATTCCTGCTCCGCTCCTAATGGTCGCACCATGATGTTATATAGCCTAAAGCCTTCCTCGATAAATGGACTATCCAACACAAAACAATAATTTTTCAATTTGAACCAGTACTTCCTGAGATTAGCATAGATAATATTAGTATAGATATAGTATAGATAAGCATGACTGCCTCGTTGGTGTTATGGTCGCGACTGCTGTGCATGGACCTGGATTCGATTCGGTATTGGGGTTTGGACTCGTGCACGATTGATGGCAACAGGCTCGCCCCCTTAGTGATGTAAAATGAAAAAAAAAAACAATTTGTTTTTTTTCACTTTTTTGAAAAAAAACATGAAAAAAAACTTTGCATCGTTGTTTTTTTTCTAAATTTGGTTTTTTTTCTAGCCTACGTTTTAGTTCAATTATAAATTAAATTTATATAAGAAATCAAAATATTATTTATTCATAATTCACTACTTTCAACATTGAATTACAATTCAATAATCTTTAAATTATATACATATACAATTCAATAATCTTTAAATAAATCTTTTCACCTCAGCACCTCAAACAAGCAGGTTTTGCTGTTTACAGACAGTGTGCAAAATTCGATTTTGCTGCGAGCGTGAGACAAAGTAACTTTTTAATTATTTTTTTTAAATACCGAGAACTGTGCCAGTCTACTCACAAAAGTTGAATGATTTCAACTTCACTTTGTTCTGTCACTTTCACTTCGATACGAAAAAAGCGAGAGATAGAAACAAGTCGATTCGAAATTCGATTTTCAAATTCCATAACTAGTAGGCACAAAAATAAAAAAAACAGTAAAACGTTCGGATACTGACATTGTAAATCGATAACCGTGATATGTATTTTACGTGTTTAGGTTATAAATAAAAAAAATGTTGCATTTCAAATAATCGAATATAATTTTTACAATTAAATTAAGATGATGAATAATGTTGAAGAAAAAATAGGAAGTTTATAATGTATCTACTTATTTATTTATAGTTTTAACAATCTTTAATATTGAGACAGAATAACGCGAGTGTAGTTTCAGAACGCATTTTATAAAAGTAGCGGGGTCTAAATTTTAATTGTTCAAAAATTCTCTGTTACGCTAGGGCTAGGCAATGGTTAAGTCAATGTACGCTAGCTACAAAGTACAATAAAATTTGAATATTAAGATAATAATAATAAATAGATATGAGTGAGTCCAGTGACGAAGTCTGTTATTTATGACCCGAAGAATTGAAGCATAATGTAAAAATGCAGAATGAAACTTCCTGCCGGTCTGCTTTCTGTACATTATTTAATATCTATTTATTATTTATATCTCACTATGTTGTTTGTAGTATGTTGTAGGTGTATGTATGTTGTTGAATGTACTGTTTTGTATTGTTTAGGTGTATGTTCTCGCTGCTGAGGTGAAAAGTTGTATGTGTTACACGAGACCAAAGTTATTTGCATCTCGTGTCTTTGAATCCCTCGCTACGCTCAGGATTCTAACCTAGAATCACTCGCTACGCTCGTGATTCAACCATAGAATTCCTCGCTTACTCGTGATTCAAAATAACCACTCGCAGCAAAAACTCACTTTGTTCTCTTGTTGCACAAATAACTATTTTTCAATTTATTCTTCATCTTCACTTTCTGTATCAGTTTCAGTGCTTACATTGGTCTTGTCAGAGTCAGAATTTTCGTCTGTCTCTTCATCTTCATCAATCTCCTCTACAGATTGAATTACGGTTGGTTGCCAATATGGTTGCCAATATTTTTATGAAATTTTGGTACTATTTTATCAGAAAAGTACCGTAGATTCAAGAATAAACCTAAGACTCTATTATGTAATCTTAAGTATTAATCTTTAACGGTAAATGCCCGAACAATTTTAGAGTTATTATACTCTTGAAAAAAAACAAGGCCCAGAAAAAAAACAGTTTTTTATCAGGTTTTTTTTCAAAGTTTTTTTTCACATTAGAAAAAAAACGGTTTTTTTGCAACACTACGCCCCCTATTACATGAGGCTTAAGACATCATCGGCGAAATGTGGGTGACCTATTAGATACACCTCTGCTAACCGTTCGAGGGTTACAGGCATGATGTGAACGCGCGTTGGTACATGTGAACGTGTCTCCGAATTGTTCTAGAAAAACTTTTTTGCAACCGAAAAACATCCTATATTCTATACTAATATTATAAACCAGAAGAGAACCAGAGTTTGTTTGTTTGTTTGGTTGAACGCGCTAATCTCAGGAACTACGGGCTCGAACTCAAAGCATTTATTTCAACTAGACCAGTGATTCCCAAAGTGGTCCAGGTGGACCCCCAAGGGTCTACAGGAGACCCATCGGGGGTCTACATTGGCTTGAAGAAAATGTGGGGGTTCAGAAGCTGTAAGTGGAGGTCCACGAAATTTTACCTGGGTTCTATGCCAAAGAACAAAAATGTTGGCTTAGCTTGATCAATGTAGCCAGATATTAAGCTAGGTACTAGAAAGAGTAATAAAGATCAAATATTCCGGTGATGACAGGTTGTATTTCGGTGAAAAAGGTCGTGTTAAGTCATAAAAAAAACACATTTCGAAGCCAGAAGATTACAATTTTCGGATTTTTGCCAAAAAATATCTTGGGAACAACGATCCTCATGCAATCCTAACAGATAGTGCGAAAAAAATATTGTCCTGCTTTTCTTTCACGGGCGTTCACGGGCTTGAAAGAAAATGCTACAGGGGGTCCACCGACACCAAAACAAATTCAAAGTGGTCTACCAGGAAAAAATGTTTGAGAACCTCTGAACTAGACCATTACGGCACTTTGAATGTCAAATTACAAGGCTAAGAGAGAAAAACGAAAGGAAAAAAAAAACCCCGTTTTTGCAACATTTCTCATTCCTGCTCAGCAGCAATGAAAAATGTTTCAAAATCGGGGGAAATTTTATTTCCTTTGTGAGCTTTTTCTCTTATGTGACGCAGACGAAGTTGCGTGGGCCAGCTAGTAGTATTATAAATGGGAATGTAAGTTTGTTTGTTACGCTTTCACGCGGAAACTACTTAACGGATTTAGATGAAATTTTGTACACATATTCTTGGAGGTATTAGAAGTAACATATTATTATGATACTTTGTATAAAAAAAAACTAACCCTCACTCGCAGACGAAGTTGCGCGGATCAGCTAGTAAAAAATAAAACAGACTTAAAAAAAAAGACATAAAAGTTAAAAATAACTTTAGCTTCTGAACTTGGTGACCTTTGTTTGATATATTTAATTTTTTTGTCACAGACTTCAGAAGCTAAAGTTATTTTTAACTATTTTGTTTTCTTTTTTGAAGTCGGTTTTATTTTTTGCAAAAATGTTTTTATTTTACACTTAGTGGTACACATGGAAAGTGCTACAAGCCCTAACACGATTTGGACACATTGTCTCATTATTGAGTTTCGTGACTCTTGGCTTCATCATCAGATCTGATGGTAGAATGGTTTTTTTATCAAACGCAAATGCTTCACTTGTTGTTGAAAATACGAAAATCGCTGTACGTTTTCCAATAAAATTTGAAGAGTTCCCTCGTTTTCGCCAAGATTCCATCATCAGATCTCTACTTGGTGACTATGGGACCATTTGGAAAGTATTTACCCTTTCTAGGTTCCTAGGTAAAATTTTTTGCGAGTTATGACGTCATCTTTGTCAATATTCATTGATTTTCCAATAATCTAACGGACGGACTAAATAGATTCGTAATTTTTTGATTCAGTCGTCATGTCTATTATTATAATAATTTTCAAACTCACCAGGATGCATGCGAATATGCTTTTTTGTACAACGATTTCCTTTGAAGCATTTTTTGTCTGGCTCGCCTTTATAATGTTTGCAGATATCCATTTCGTCCCGATATTTGTAGCCCTGTAAGTAATAAAATGAATTTAGGAAGCTTCGCCTGGTATTTCAGACACCTACAGAGTTGGAAATCATCGTTTATCTTCGGAAGTACGAACGCTCGATGATGAAATCTAATCTACTCGTATTATAAAACAACACTTACAACCTACTTTGAAGTACTGGCCTATTTTTTTTTGTCATAATCTCAAAACTATAGAGAATCTTGGTCTAAGATCCTGCCTAAGGCCGACCTTCCGCCCGCCCCGCCCAGAGTAGGAGAAGTTATTTGATGATTACCCATCCCAAAAAAAAACGAAAAAAAAAGGTCAACAATAAACACAAATATTTGAAAAGCTATGATTTGCAGTTTTTTATTCGGTAAACAGATGAGTGCATCTGTTTGCCGAATAAAAAAGTGCAAATCATAGCTTTTCAAATATTTTTTTAAGAACGTAAACATTTCGCATCACCCGCAATCGGACACAAAAATCGCAACGTGACGTCACGCTGCGGGTGTGCGGAGGAACAATTTAAAAAAAGTCGTGCTACTTTTCTAGTAAAATTTTGATGTGTTAAAAATAAATTTGTCGCTCAAAAACGGTTTTTTGGAATGATTCACACTTTCAAGAAACCGTTTTTGAGCGACAGATTTATCGAAACATGAATAAATTAGGTTCAGGTCGGTTGGAGTGTAGCCTTAGGGGCGCTAAAATTTTTCGAAAAATTTTTTTTTTTCGATTTGGTACCATACGCTTATAGGCACCATGAGCCGTGCAGAAAACAAAAAAAAAAATTTTTGGATTAAAAAAATTTTTGGGACAGAAAATTTCTCCTTACTTTTCACCTTGAGTAGGGTTAGGGGCAAACACTTAGAAAATTTTTCGAAAAAAATTTTTTTGGAAGTTGATGCCATACGCTTATAGGCACCATGAGCCGTGCAGAAAACAAAAAAAAAAAACGAAAAATTTTCTAAGTCCCAAAAATTTTTTTAACCACAAAATTTTTTTTAACCCAAATTTTTTTTTTTTTGTTTTCTGCACGGCTCATGGTGCCTATAAGCGTATGGTACCAAATCGAAAAAAAAGTCCCAAAAATTTTTTGAACCAAAAAAATTTTTTTTTCGTTTTCTTTGCTTCTCATAGCGCCCCTAAGGATATACTCCAACTCCTAAAAATCCGCCCCTAAGGCTATCCACTGACCTTCAGGTCTTCAAAGCGCGGTAGGTGTTAAAAATTCTAACTCTGTAGGATGTTACTCTATGGGGCAATGTTAATGGGATTTCAGGCACACGAAAATTACCGTCTTTTCTGGTTTAACTATATGTTTAAAAGTGTAATGTACTACCGTAACAGCCTCAACGGGGTCATCATATTCGGGACAGTCAGTTATTTCAAAGTTGGGTTCGCTTGGGCTCGAACTTTTCGCAGGAGATTGCTTTACTTCCTCTTCTGTCTTGTCTACTGAGGGAGAGACATAAGTTTAGTCAATAGGCTAGTTTCCACCATCAATAAATTGCAAATCTATTTAGTTCGTCAGTTAGAGTATTGGAAAATAATGGACACGTATTTTTTGTATTTGTAAATCAACGAATATCGACAAAGATAAAACGCATCAAAACTCGGCAGTGGGGGCTCGTGACGTCAGAACTCACAAAGAATGATACCATACAGTGACGTATTGGGAATTTTAAAAGCGTCGTGTCTTCGTCAATTTTGGTTTATGTGACAAAAGAAAAAATACGGGTGAAATATTTTTTGATTATCTAAGTGGCGGACTAATTAGATTTTTTCAGTTAACAAGCTTATTGAACGGCACGGTTGGCGCAGTGGCTGAGTGATCTGGGAGCGTTCAAGCATTACGTGACGCAATTTATAGAGATTTTTTGATCCCCCCTCTCCCCCCATAACGCGGCGTAAGGTTTTTCTGTACGGGGGATATAGTAAAACTAAAAACTCCCCACTAGTAAAACGTTACGTAACCACCAAGTGATGATTTTTAACTAAAAGTCACAATTATGTGGCATAAAGTATCGGAAAGTCGCTAAAACAGATTTTATTCTAAAGGGATAAAAAAATGTTACGTAACACGTAGTTCTAATCCCCCTCCAGGCCCGTCCCAGTAACGCATCGTTACGTTGTACATGACACCCCCTCTCCCCAAATTCTTTATGTAATACTTGGACGCTCCTTTGAATGCTGCGCTGCAAGAGATTCAACACCCGCATGGAGCAAATAAGTAATTGTATACTCTACAGATAGTTGTTCCGGGTTCAGTTGTTTATAAAAACTGGCAAGTCGCGGCTGTTTCCACGGCATCACAACTGTTCTAGATGCGGATGGCAAGTATGAAAATAATGGCGTAAGCATAGCTGGTTCTAATCATCGTCATCATCATCTGCCTAGCCTTTTCCCAACCATGTTGGGGTCGGCTTTCAGTCTGACCGGATGCAGCTGAAAACCAGTATTTTACATGGAGTGACTGCCTATCTGACCTCCACAACCCAGTTAATACTGGGTAATACGATACTACTTGGGAAGACTGGTGTCAGACTTTTGGGGCCACTACCTGTAACGACTGTCAAAGATGTACAAATGACAGCCGGGACCAACAGCTTAACGTGCTTTCCGCGGCACAGAGGAAACTCGGTATGTAAGGGTGGTCACCCATCCACAGACCAACTTAGGCAAGCATGGCTTAACCTGAAGATCCACCCGAGCGGCTGTTATTATTTGGCCACGAGCTCCTCAAGGTATCAAGCGTCGTCTTAGGCTGAAAATCAGGTAATGTCATTTGATACGTCTGAAAAGCTTGACCTCTCAATGTACTTTTAACGGTCTTTCCGTGTTCTTCTGACCTTATAAAGTAGTCTTACTTGGTAGAGCTAGTCCTTGGTGCACGATGACTTTATTGAGTATTTCGCCTGAAGATAACACGACGTACACGCCATACGACTCGGAGACACTGTGGAATAGAACATAAGTACTTTTCAATACACTTCCTCGTAAATTGGCTCTTATCGCTCAACGATTAGGTTCAACATGCATTGTGTGGTCATAGGCGTAGTTATTTTTTCATTTATCACGTGGGCGGAAATAAAATTATTTCCACATGGTTCAATTCCTGTAGGCTCTTAAATGATATGATTATGAATGAGGGCAGCTTCGCTTCTGTAGCGCAACAGGAATGTTTCCTGAGGCTAGAGCCGATTGTTTTAAAACAATTGTACGCAAAAATATGGCCTCACTCATCCTTCGAATGCGCGACATTGCCAGCACTGTCTTAAACACCATTATTACGCACCAAAATCTGTAAACCTGTTGCAGTACCGCACAAAGAGGAAAGGGTCAACTCGGAAAGGGATGATTGCCCTCTTTGTGCGGTACTGCAACAGGTTTATAATTTCAGATAATTTTAACTAACATTTACACATAATTTACAGATTTTTATCATGCTCAATAATAAATAATAATTAGCGGCTTCATACCTTTGCTTCTTCTTAAATCTGGCGAAAGCAAAGCGCGAAAAATATAAAATAAATATAATCTAAATATATATAATTCAAAGGTGACTGACTGACTGACTGACTGACATAGTGATCTATCAACGCACAGCCCGAACCACTGGACGGATCGGGCTGAAATTTGGCATGCAGGTAGATTTTATGACGTAGGCATCCGCTAAGAAAGGGTTTTGATCAATTCTACCCCAAGGGGATAAAATAGGGGATGGACGCTTATATGAAAGTCCGACAGTTTTAAAGTTAGGATCTTCTAATTTTGTGTTTAGGCTGACGATTGAAAATTAATTTATGCGTGTTAATTTAATTAATTTAAGCCTTAAACCCCCCTCGGCTCGGCCTTCGGCCTTTTGCCGAAGGCTTATAAAGGGGATGAAATTGTATGTGAAAAATTCTTAATTTTCGACGTAAAAAGTATAAAATTTTTTATCTGGGCTTTTGATTGGAAGCTAACGTAACGGCTTTATTAGAATTTCAACCCTTGAGGGGTGAAAAATGAGCATTATTTTGTTTTTAATTAAAGTTTTTTTTTGAGTTACTAAATAGGATCAAAGTTAGTAAGTCGTTGGTTTTTTTTTATTTCAACCCACAAAGGGGTAAAGGGGATGAAGTTTTGCATTGTAGTTGTTCATTCGTTCACGAATAACAGAAGCAGGAGAGACCTTTTGCAGCAGTGCAAGTTAATAGTATAGGCCGTACACAAGTTAATAGCACACGTGACTTCGCGGCTGGCAGTACTTACCGTTTTGTAGGGACCTAGGTAAGCCGAAGATTATGGAGTTACGGCAGGAGCAGAAAAAGAAAATATGGCAGCCGCCGCTCCTGTGGGTCCCGCCCGCTCGCACCAACTTGCTGCAGCACGCGCCGCTGACGCGCGCGCTGCGTGCACTCAATATGGTGTCACAACAGATTGATTGCTTCAATTGTACACTGAGCGAATTCACACGGGCCGCATTTTGCGCAATTACTTTAGTTTGTCAAATTAATTAATTTATTCAAAACATAAATAATTTAACTTTAAATGTAACTGCTCTATTGTACCTAAACCTGTAAGAATAGTTGTATGTGTTGTTTAAATAAATAAATAAATTATGTATAGTAGAACAAGATAGAATGAGTAATTGACGATATCGATCGTATTTGATACCAAGTAGATTTTTTTATTTTGTAGATTTCTGTTTTTTTTTCTCTTCTGCATTTCTGATCTTACTTTTGATGAATGAAGATGAAATCAAAAATGGCGCCGACGAAAGTTTTTGGATGTTTAATCATGGGTGTCGTTTCCGTGGTTTTTGGTGTCGCTGATAGTGAAAATGAGGTCAAAATTAACACAGGGAAAAAAGTTAACAGAAGCAAAAAAAACAGTTTTCCTTTTTTTTCTACGGCTTCCCCCCTGACACTATTTTCACCCTGCGCCATTGTTAGGTGGAGGTGTATCTAATCCTACACCCACATTTCGCACATTTAGCTTAATCCCATCAACCGGGCACAAATAATACAATAACACTTTGCCCGTCCCGCAAATCGAACCCAGGACCTCATGCTCAGTAGCGCTTGCGACAACTCGAACAACGATGCAGTCTCACACATGACCCATCAATATTTTCACGCGAACGAAGTCGCGGGCAACAGCTAGTTTCCTAATAATTCTTGTCAAAAATACTGTTAGTTCTATTATTTTATTTCTTCGAAAGTGTATTTTAAAAGAACGTCGTTTGATACACGTGGGCATTTGTTATTGCAGTTCTCGGCACCGTAACAACCTCGCCTGAGGGTCGGGTGTGAATTCCGCCTCGACTGCAATAACAAATTTCTCCACTTATATGAGGCTAAGCTTTGCTCACAGCTTCGCTCGCGTTATTTTAGAACTTCATTATCAATTCGGATTGTACTCTGCATAATTCAATCATGATTTGAAAGACACGTCATCACGGGGCCATCTTTTATCATAAGAACTGAATTGTTGTTTTCCTTGGAAACAGTACTTTTTTCGGGATACGAGGTGCTATGTCCATTTCTGTGCATCTTACAAACTTCAGGATGATTAATTCAGTGGTTTAAGCGTGAACAGGTAACAAAAAAACAAACTTACTATCACATTAAGAATATAACTTAGGATGTACAGACGCCAGCACATCCAAGCTACCCGAAACCGAAAAAATCAACTTTGAACCTAATGTTTTAGCGATAAGGTTGGAAATCTATTACAGTAATCTGACCGATTGTAGTAGCTTGATGTGCTGGCGTCTGTGCTATTTTTATTTGGAAATTTATTTTAATACTGTATAATTCAATAACTATTTAAATTTACTTTTTTTATTATGAAAACTACTTTCAAGTTCAGTCTGTAAATGGAATTAAGGTCGACCTAAATCCGCTCAGACCGGTGGCAAAATCAAATATAATGTATTGCCGACCACCCAACACACATTCAGACGAACGGAACGTAGGCGTCTGGTATAAACCACTGTCAAATTGTACTGAATTGTATGCTAGTGAAACTTATTACCAAAATTTCATCGTATTTGGACTGTTTTACCATATAAGTACTAAAGATTAAGCTTCTTAGTACTGCAAAGAAAAACTTAATGAAAGGTAATTTATGCGGCCACATTAAAAAAAAGTAACTAATGCGGCACAACATTGAAGCATTTATTAATGATTTAGAAGATAATTCAATGAAAAAATAATCGAAAACTACGAGAAACTCATGTATTTTGATCTTACGCCAGTGCTGCCACCTTGTGGTTATGTCATTTTAGAAAACCCTCATTGAGCAACTCTAGAACATTTAACATCCAGAATTAAACAAACGAAAGTGTAAATAGTTATCATAATACTAACTTGTCATCGACCTTAATGCTGCACTGTTTGCCGACATATTCCATCATGAACTCCTTTTGTTTCTCCAATAAGGTCTTGTTATAGCTGATAAGGTCCACCTGCCAAACAAGTGTCAACTGAATACTGTTTCATAAAACGTTAGAATAGTATAAACTCTATGAACAGGATATTCTTAAAAAGCTTGTTGTGTACCACTGCAGGGCAAAGGATTTTCTACTCTTTTCCTATATAAGTGTTCTTACAGGCGAGCGGCACGTTGCTAACGGCATATAAACTGCAGCCGTCGCCACCTGTCACCGACGCGTCGACGGCAGTAGCCAAAGCGTCGACGGGTATAGTCCGCGCCACGAGAAGCTATCATTTTTGTAAACAAAGAATTTCTACCAAGATACGTAGCGACAATTCAATCAACAAAAAATACTCTCAAATTCAACCAACTCAAATTATTATTATCATACGTGTAGTACGAAACTAACAAGCAATTTCACTTGGTCGGGTTATATTTATTATTATATTTTATTTTATTGGGGAGCAGCGGTGGCCTAGTGGTGGCGGCCCCGACTTACGAACAGTAAGTCGTGTGTACTTTGTGTAATTTATTTCATCACCGCTGCTCTCAAAACGGTGAAGGAAAACATCGTGAGGAAACCGGCATGGCCTAGAACCAAAAAATTCGAAGACATGTGACATCTACCAATCCGTACTGGGCCTGCGTGGTGGATTATAGCCCATTCCCTCTCATTGAGAGGCTGTGTCCAGCAGTGGGAACATTAATATAATATGATGATGATGGGTTATATTTTGGCGATAAACAGCGCTGTCGACATGGAACGTAAACATTTGGGTCGCCATTTTGAAGTAAGTTCACGCTGACGCTGTCATTTTTTAATTTGATCCAAAGATTGCGAACCCGAATGTGTGTTTACAATATTATAGCTTCTCGTGGCGGGGACTATAGGTGGGTCAATTTCCGCTTTTGCGATCTTAACTGGCACTTACTATAGTACTCTTCGTACGTAAAATATGCGCTTTGACGTGGAGTTGCGGACACCAGCCCGTTATACAATACTATAGAATACTGATTAGTACTCACCCCCGCTAGATGGCACAAGCGCGCGTAGGGCGGATTGTTGCAGTAGCGCGCGTACAGCGGCTGCACGCACTCGATCGGCACGGATCTCGTCTCGCCAGTATCTACCACGTATATCTCCGTTATATCGCTGTCTTCATCCTGGTAACAATAAAGCACATTACACTGAAGTCAGCAAGTTTAAAAGGACGTATTTATTTAAACATGATATACAATAATGATGCAAAACAATATCTAATACAAAAAATAACTTGATTTTCTTTTATTTTGAGCAGCCGATATTTCGACGCTGTTGCAAGCATCATGATCGCGGGAATACTGAAGAGGTATGCGGTGGGACGAGTACTTTAAGTGTAGTGAAAAAATAACTTCTTGTTTTCACCGTAAAATTGTAAAAATCGTTAAAAGGAACCTAACTAACCAAAGGTATCTGTTACATACATTTCACAATATTACAGATTCACTTCAACATATTGTAATCTACCGAAAAGTACCTAACCTAGCACAGGCCTGCAAAATGCAAAAAACGTAGGTAAGAAATTTTGAATTTCGCGGGTTACCTTGAGCATCAGCCTTAAATCTATGAAATAAACGAAATAGCTTTCATAAGACGAACAAACCTGATCTTTCATATGGAGGAACAGTCCCCTGTAGTAACAATCGCTTTCGTCATCGTAGAATGCGCAGCAAGTGAGCGCATTCACCTCCTTTCTACTTATCTCCTTGTAGTTATTGGAGTAGAACTCTGTCATTTCTAACATTAGGCTGGAAAGAGAAAGAATACATAGCATAAATATCTATACTAATAGTATAAAGCTAAAGAGTTTGTTTGTTTGAACGCGCTAATCTCAGGAACTGCTAATTGAAATAGAAAAAAAAATCTATTTGTGTTAGATAGTCCATTTATCGAGGAAGGTTTGAGGCTATATAACATCACGCTACAACCAATAGGAGCGGAGCATAAATGAAAATTGTTGCAAAAACGGGGTCTATTTATTCCTTTTGTAGGCTTTTTCTGTTTTATGTGACGCAGACGAAGTTGCGTGGGTCAGCTAGTACATACTCATAAAGACGATGCGTTGGAAGAACTCCCACTAGGTGGACCGATAACCTAGTGAAGGTTGTGTGAATCCGTTGGATGCATGGATTCGCATGAGACCGGTCAATGTGGCGACACTTGGGGGTGGCCTATCTAGCAGTGGATGTCTTTCGGCTGAAATGATGATGATGATGGCATTGCATGAGCATAGCATTGAGTGTTTTGTTCTCACTGCTGGGACACAGGTCTACCCTCTATGAGAAGATATTGGCTGTAATCCACTACGTGGGCCTAGTGTGGGTTGGTGGATGCCACAAAACAGATAAAAGAGGTTGGAAAGGAAATAATTCCGGATTTGTATTAGAATGCGTATCGCCGTTTGTCTCCCACTCTTTGACTCCACTACAAGCAAGAGACCCATACGTACATGCATTACGCACACAAATAAACTGCTCACACTTAGATCGTGAGCTTGCTATTGATTGTCACACTAACGCAAGAATTGTGCTTGTTCGACTGTCGATCAATTGACATATGAGCGTACACTTATATGAGCGGCACGACTGCCCCGCCCACAAGGCCTCTAAATATTTTTATCTGTTCTGTTGTGCCACAAGTCTAACTAGGATATGGTAGTCTCCTCGCGATGTTTTCCGTTTTAAGAGCAGTCATAATCATCTGCCTAATCTTTTCCCAACTATGTTGGGGTCGGCTTCCATTCCTACCAGATGCAGCTGAATACCAGTATTTAACATGGAGCGACTGCCTATTTATTGACTTATTACCTAAAACAACTGTCAAATATCTACAAAAGACAAGAAATATCTTTATTAATTCTATAGAGGGCATTATTAGTTCTTTTTACAAGTTATTATCAAAGCTTGCACAGGGAATTATACAGCAGAAAATTGTGGTCACATTCAATGGAGTGTGATTATTTTTGCGCCGGCGGCTTACGGTGATGTTCCCTTGACGAAGTTGTTCATTTTGATGGTCTGTATCTCTTTTTTAGTGTTCCGCACCTTAGCGTACCTTAGTCGTCAAAAGCGGAACCCATAGATCATAGGTCACTTTGTTCTACGTTTGCCTGTCAAGATCCTCTTTAAGTCGACATGATCAAAAGATACGACTGTTATTGCATATTTTGCGATTGCGATTACCACGGAATCAAAACCTATATGGTACTTCCCGGTGACCTAAAATCATGAAAGGCAAGAAGCAATTTCGTACAGCATATGTAGTTCTTTTGTAGTAGTTTTCATAACAAAATACATAGAAGTTAAATTTAAACCTCGTTGCGAGAGTCTAACTCGCACTTGGCCGTATTTTTTAATAGTAAACACATTGTTCATTGGAAAATACAGCTACATATTTAGTACTCACTTCTGAACCTCTTCAGGATCTTCAGTAATCACCCAGAAGCTGGACCCGTCAGCGTGCATGATAGTACCGTCGTACACATGGTCAGTTTCCAGCATCTGCTGTGCTGGCAAGTTCTTAACCTCACAAGCGATTGGTGATGGTGGATCTGAAGAAATAGTAAACAGAAGGGATATAGTAAAATGTCATGCAAAATAGATTCTATTCTATTCCCGTGTTTGCCAGTCAAAAGTACCTTTTCATGACCTATTTGAAATAAATGTTTTGACTTCGGCTTTGAAAAATAAAAAGGTTTATTTTCGCTGAAACTAGTTTGGAGAAATTGATGCAGAAGAACCCTCTGGCTCGTAAAAATGCAGAAGACGCGATGACCGGTAGTATGCAAACCAGACACAAAAAAACTCGAGGACTTGATTCAAGTGTATTTCATTTATATTTTAAAGCGAATGTTGCGTTGCTTATAGTTTCGAAATTCCTGTTGAGAAAAACCAAAAACACTTTGTCTGTCCGGAAATCGATCCCAGGAACTCATTGCGATCAGAGACCAACGCGACAATCACGGAGTCTGGTTTGTGCCAGGTTGATGGCAAAAGGGTCGTTCAGCACTCAATATTGAACTAAAACTGGGCTATAAAGCCCGGAAATGTCGCCACATTAGCAGATTACAAGTGCTATGCATGGGCAGGTCGCACCAATCGATTCCAATACCGCGCCGGTCTAGATACGTTTACGCTCCAAGAATCATTGAAAACACGTACATTATCCATAATTCTGTATCAATAGACACACAAAATAATTATGCATGTAGTATACAATAGAAACTAATTCCAATTTCGTTTGCAAAATTCAACAGTTTCGAAAGTTACCTATAACTAACAAATCAGTTCACAGCATACCTTCAACTTTAACATTGCTCAATTCCGTTTCCAATTCTGTCTGCACCTCTTTGACAACCATGCCACTCTTCTCCTGAGGCACAGTTTCTTCGGACGATGATGTACTTGAAAATGTTATCAAAGTTTGGTCGGCTTTAGGCGTCTTTACTCTCTTGGGCTTCTCTGGAGGGCAATGGTTTGAGCATGCCGTGGAGGTTGAAGGGGCAGGCTCACTCAATGCATCAATGAGGTTGAATGGTGGAGGTGGAGCTAATGGTATCAATGGTTTGAAGAACGAATCATGCACCGGAGTTTGGTCTACGTTTTCTTCTTCTTCTGAAATGGAAATGGTGGTGTTCGAAATTTGAATTCTTAATAATGGTTAAATTAATCCTCATTCACATTTTAACTTTCAGTTAGAAATCTAACTCGACTCAAAAACCACTGAATTTCAGTAGAATATTTGCTGGCTAAATTTCTTGCATTATAAACCTACAATGATGTCCTGCAAGGAAATTATTATGTCAAATTACCAGTAACCCTGTATTTACAAATGAAAATAAATTAAGAAAATAATAGCAATGCAAATACAGCATTTTCTCAAGTTATTATGCCTTGTGTCTGTGACTGTAGCTTTGCTTTCGTTTTCTAAACATTCAAAAGTGCCGTAATGGTAAATGGTCTAATTGAAATAAATTATTTGAGTTTGATAGGGCTATAAAATAATAAGTTCAATAACCCTTATGTGACGCAGACGAAGTTCCAGGTTCTTATGTAAAAAAAAGTGGTAGTAGGTAGGTAGTAGTAGATAGGTAGTAATAGGTAGGTAGTAGTAGGTAGGTAGTAGTAGGTAGGTAGTAGTAGGTAGGTAGTAGAAGGTAGGTAGTAGTAGGTAGGTAGTAGTAGGTAGGGAGTAGTAGGTAGGTAGTAGTAGGTAGGGAGGGAGTAGTAGGTAGGTACTAGTAGGTAGGTAGGTAGTAGTAGGTAGCGTTTTCCCTCTTATGTGACGCAGACGAAGTTGCGTGGGTCAGCTAGTAAACAATCAAATTCAAAAATCAAAATCATAGCATTTATTTCAAGTAGACCAGTTACAGGCGCTATTGAATTATCGAAACAAAGATAAAAATTAAATGTAGCTACAGTCCCACACACAAGACATAAAAACTGTGAAATACTGTAGTTGCCTATTTCCTAGCGTAGATCTCTATGGAGAAGAACGGGCAAGAAACTCCATGAACACTCTTTTAAATCATAATGTTGTTACAAAATCTTGGTTACATCATTCATGTTGAAATGGTGCATTATGTGAGAACAATGTAGCCAGATGTGCACGATAAAAGTGTCCATAGTAAAAACAAACAAAAGCAATTCAAAAATAAAATGATTCGTTCAAAAAAGAAAAACAAGCCGTGGCAACCAAGAGCTGACCAGTCCCAACCGACAGCGCCCGTTCACGAACATGACGCATGTATCAGCACCATTCAACTCAACCATTTTGAAGGGAATTAAATGACCCGACACAGGCGCCACCATCAGCGGGACATTTGAGTGAGCATGACATACTCTTACCCGCCAGGGCACATTCAAGTCAAAAATTAAAAACGAAGGTTTCAGGCGAATGATAGCATTCTAGTCCATACCACTCACTCACACAATATGGGATATGAGGTTATATAATACTAAAGATATTGAATTTATCCAATGCAAAGATAGTTGTACAATCTTCAGCAGCTCCATCAATACAATTAGTGCTATCCAATTATGAACCCCTGTCCTTGTGGAGCAGGACCGGCATTGAGCCAAGCATTTTTATCAGCGATATAATCATCCAATTTGTTATATGCTTGCTTACACAGAGTGCGTTTAATTCATGATTTAAATTTGGTTTCATTTAGTTCAAGAATGCTTTGTGGAATTTTATTATAGCATTTCAAACAGTACCCCATGAAAGACGAGTCTACTTTAGCGAGTCTGAATCCTGGCTGAACTAATTGGTCGCTATTTCTGGTACTGTAATTGTGTCTGTCACCTCTTTTACCAAAAAGATGCAGATTTTATCTGACGTACATTATGTTTTCGTAGATGTATTGACCATGTACAGTCATGATGTTAATTTTCTTAAACAGTTCCCTTAGAGAATCGCGCCTACGAAGATTGTATATGGCTCTGATGGCTCTTTTTTGCAGAATGAATATAGACTCAATGTCTGCAGCCCGTCCCCATAACAAAATGCCATAAGACATTATACTATGAAAGTAACTAAAATAGACCAATCTAGTGGTATCTACATCAGTAAATTGAAGGATTTTTCTAATAGCATACGCCGCTGAACTTAGCCGCCCCGCTGGATATGTTAAATGAGAACCCCATTGCAGCCTTGGGTCAAGCGTAATCCCCAGGAAAACCGTTTTATCTACGAATTCAAGTTTCTCCTTATTCAATAATATATCACAATTGCTACTTTTAACGTTCGGTAAAGCAAATCTTATGCATTTCGTTTTTTTTTTCATTTAGAACTAAATTGTTTGCTGTGAACCAATTATGGACATGAAGTAAGGCATTATCCACGTCATCTAGATTTAGGCTCGTCTATTTATCTTAAAAATTAAGGAAGTGTCATCGGCAAATAATACCATATTTCGACGTTGGTTTTTCAGTAAATAGGGTAGATCATTTATATGCACTAAAAAGAGGAAAGGAGCCAATATTGAGCCTTGCGGAACCCCCATTTTTACTTTTAATCCCTGCAATATAAATATAATGATCCCTTAGAATAGAATAGATAGTAGAGTGTGTTGGTTTTTTAGGGTAGGTGGAATACAACCACTGCTATCCTGTGAACATCACTATACATATTTTGTGGATGATCTCTGACCCTCATTGTCTGAATTTATCATAAGCAGCACAGAAGTAATGAGGGAACAAATGAACATACATTCTTACCGGTCAAGATTATACCCCTTCTCTTTGCTTCGCCGTAGTCAGGAATAAAATGACATGGTCAAGTATACAGTACAGTTTAAAACAAAGTTTCAAGTCACCAACAAGGAAACTTAATAATAGCTTAAGGGCCGCCTCCATGAGCGAGCGAATTGCTGCGATCCAACGTATTTCGATACAATTCTCTCGCTCATGGAGAAGGCCTAAAAGAGAGTGTGTGAGTGTGGCAAGGACAATAATATCTCCACAATTTAATTTTCCTTTCCTTTCACTCGAGGAGGGGCCTCTTATTTTTGAGTTATTTGCAAGATTTAATATTCCACAACTAGTATTCTACCTAAACATGCATTTGAAGAAAATACTATACCATTTGTAAACTAAAACTCACCAAGTTTAGATATAGCAATATTGAAGTCCGTCATAAGATACATGTACTCATCAAGCTGTTGCATGGAGCTCAGGAACCGCTCCTTGAGCTCTGATGGGTCACAGTTGAGCTGCAGGACAAGGCCTTGCGTCTGTTTCAATGGTGGAAAAGAAAAAACTATAAAGTACATACTGTATTGTCAACATAAATCAAGTTTAACTTTATTTACCTGCTGTTTATTTTTTCCTTAAATAGATTTCGTGCATTTAGAAAGTGTGTATCTTATCACTATCACTACATATTATAAAACAAAGTCTCCCGCTGCGTCTGTCTGTCCCTATGTATGCAAGTAGATCTTTAAAACTATGCAACAGATTTTGTGTTTCAAGAGGAAGGTTTTAGTATATAATTTTACACAGGCGAAGCCGCGGGCATCGGCTAGTTATAAAATAAGTGTGACTTAGACTAAAATAATTTTAACATTATGGAAAGGTAAAAGTGGAATTTTATGTTTAAATTCCACTTAATTTACAAATTTTATACCTTCAAAATAAAGTAAAAAACGACTTATTTTGTAGCTCTATTATTCTTTTGTACACGACAGATTATTCAAATTTTATTGTACATAATATATAATACAACGCTACCCACAAATACTGTACATACAAAATAACGATTTACCTTCATTTTCAACTTTTTTATATCGTCAACCGCCCGATCACATTTCTCCCAAAAGATACTCAATCTGGCTTCTAGCTCGCTTCGCCGATGCATAGTCAGCGTAGCGAGGTCCACGAAACTCCTAAAAGAAGGTGCATTTAAGTTAAATTATGCATAACGAAAAGCAAAATAAAATTTAGAAAGGCAATAAGAAAGTACTTACATTTTGGCTTTTTCTTATAACTTTATGTCAACGTTATGGCGACTAAGCCTGCAAAATATATTCTGCTGGATGTTTAATGTGAGTATGTTCGAACTTTTTAGATTTGCATCCCCGAAGTAAAATAACAAAGCAGCATTTGAAAAGTTTCTTCTCGATGCAGAAGGAAAATTGCACTGACAGACAAACAATACGACCACAGAGAATGCGTGTTTACCAGTGCCAAGTCCCACAGATTATAAATTTACATTGTATAGTTCATTCTTTTCCATTTTGCAACCAAAGTTTCTTTTCAGGCATTAGTAAAACTAATGATTATTTACATTAAGATTGATTATGACGTGCGGTCAAATGGGGCAGTGACCTTGCTGCATCTTTAAAAAAAAAATCTACATTACTGATTATCTCATGCTACGCTTTGAATCTACTCGATACTAGATGGCGTTATAGTGGTGGTTGTGCAGAATCTATTCCCTAATAGATGGCGATAATTGACTATTTCTTATTAAAATGTGGTTGCAGAGCGGCACGAAAACCAAACACTGTGTCAATTAACAAAATAAATAACAGTTTTTTTTAATACAGAAGAAATATGACTAACTGTAACTTTACGTGTTTGTTTTAGTATTTTTTTCCAAACATCTATTATTGATGCAGAAACTCAAAAGTCCAACATTAAATTACATCGACATCGATGTAGTTTTTGCAAGACTTTGGTAAGTGCAAAAGAAAACTCCCAAAATAGTCGTATTCATTAAGCGGGCAGCGGGCGGGCTACGCACTACGTTTCAATTAAAAAGACCAACAAACTAAACAAGGTCCACATAATAAATTCAGTGCACCCCGCTCTGCTCGCCACTAATTGGATTCAGCGGCTCAAGCAACCAATTAGAGCGAAAGAGACGGAGTTACGGGGGTGTTTCTGGCCCAGGAGGAAGCGAGAAGGAGAATGTCTGCGCTAAATTTCAAAACACCCATAGAGCATCGTCCTGACCGTTAAAAGTTTTTCAGGAAAAGTTCTTGTGTGCTAAAGTTGAATGAACAAGGAAGCTTTGTGGTTCCTTATTGATGCATACATTGAGAATAGTTTTTATTTAAGACATGCATAACATCTAGGTTGTTCTCCAGAAGGGTTAAGCAGAGGTATAAGAACCCATAACACACGCACATTTCACCGTTTTCTCCTATTTCGTTAAGTTGAATGCATTAGACAACACCTCTAATGTTTAAGCAATAATTGTCAACAGTAAGTAATACAGTAACAATAACGAAATCCTGTTCTAACTTTTATGGTATGCAATTCTAAAAAATACTGTGTAAGTAGTTGTCTGTAGCAGGTTGAAGAATAATTACATCTCATGAACAAAAAATTCATCACCCGTCTCCAGAAATTCAATGTCGGACATAAACTTGCTGGTAGTTAGCAGCCACCCTGCGATGATTTGAGTCTTGACGTTAACCCCAACGATCATTGGTTTTACGTCTAACATGGTCGAATTTGTGTTTAGTTGGTACCTAAAAAATAACAAAATTTTCTTTTGCTAGAGGCAGAAAAACTTGATTTCCGCTAATATTCTTGTCTTCTGGCATCATCTTACTTATTTAGAAATCACGTGTACAGCGTATACAATCATTTCTGTCCCCATCCTACCGATTTCAATGACATTTCAATCTGTGAATGAGTGTCATCCTGAACTTCGACAGTTAATTATTTCGACATGGTCTCAATTTCGAATAACAATAGTTCGACTACTCGTTGCTTAGATCGAACATACTTCGACAACACACAGCTTCGAAAAACACTACTTCGACAGATCCCTTCTCCGATATGCACTTGTTCGACGGATTCCTATTTCGACGGAACATACCTTCGGCTCTTTAGCGGCTCACTAGTGTTAACCATGTGTATGGTAACAGTCATTTTATATACGAAGAAGTCCTGTGGACTTCTATACCGTACCTAAGACTTAAGAAGTTAGAACTTAGGCTTTGTTAACTAAATAAGGTTTATGATGGAACTAGTGTGCCCAGAAGAGGGCTATTTACTCTTGCTTTGAAAGCTGGCAAGTTATAGGTGAAATACATAATGACTGGCAGAGAGTTCCATACTCTGTCGGTGCATATAATACTCCTAATGTCCAGAGCGATATGAAATATCTAATGGCGTTATTTCGACGCGCGTTATTTCGAAAAATAATATGAATGGTATTGGTAGTATCTGTTGGTAGCATACCTCGGTCGAGTAGGATACTTGGTTGTGCTAGTGAGCCGGTGATACAGTGACTAAATAGTGTTATTAGCCCTGCTGTACCAACAGATACAATACAACCTATTACCATTCAATCTATTTTTCGAAATAGCGAGTGTCGAAATAACGTCATTCCATATTAATATAGCGGTATTCGACCTAACGTGCTTTCGAACTGGCATACTACTCGTATGTTTTTTCTAAATAGCGTGCGTCGAAATAACGTCATTCGAAAATTCATATCCCTCCCCACACCTGGGGGAGTTTACTTCGTAGACCGACGGCGATAGTACCTCGTAGACCGACGGTTTATCTTCGAGGTATTTGGGTTTACACAGAAAGTAGGTATTCCTTATTCCATTGGTCCAAAACTTCGCCACTTCCACAGCGTCGCGTCGAGTTCACTTTGGCTGCAAAAAATGTTGATTTGCAATGGAGGCTTGAAAGTCCCGACAGGTGAGGAAATCTATCCAAGGCTTGATGTTGACAAACGTTTCCATACAGAGAAGCAGGATTTGGAATAACTTTCATAACTGGACTGAACTGGATTTAATAGGTAATATTCGTACCTATGGGGCTAGCTCATGGCCAAATAATAAAGTACGTTTGCTTGGCTCGGCCCCCCAGAATCTGCCTTTTAGGTGTTCACCAATGCAATGTACTCGCCTCTAGGAGTATATGTACCGGTTTTCTTTTTCAATGTACCTCCGTACTTTAGAAGAAATTTGCAAAATAAGGGGGCCGTGCTGAAAACGTTTGGCTGGCACGGCCCTCTTTTTTTGCGTGTAACTTGAAAAACATAAACGCATTAAAAAGTTTCTTAAACTCAAGGAATGTACTCTGTTGTCTTAACCGGTTAAGCCGTGCTTGCCTAGGTTCGTCTGTGGATGGGTCATAAGCTGCTGGTCCCGGCTGTCGTTTGTCCATCTTTGGCAGAACAGTCTGACAACCAGTCAAGCAAGTGCAAGTGCAAATCTGCAAGTGGTATCATATTACCCAGTATCAACTGGGTTGTGGAGGTCAGGTAGACAGTCGCTCCATGTTTAATACTGGTATTCAGCTGCATCCGGTTAGACTAAAAGCTGATCCCAACATTTCGTATGGGGCATTCCGGGCTGTTGGCATCCATCTTGCAGTTTGTGCAATATTTTTACCATGGCATGAACTGTTTGTTTGTGACAAGGAAAATTGTGACATAAGTTGAACGCAATTGAGAAGAACTGGTGTTTGGCTTTTATTCTTTTTTTAAAGATTTGGTCACAAGCCAGATGATAATTGAAGACATTCTTATGCTGATAATGAAACATGTGAAAAAACAATGTGGCGACTATAAATGCTGATGGGAGGAGATGGTGTGGTATTCTTATAATTTATCCCTTTCCTTGCAATCATCATCATTTCAGCCGAAAGACGTCCACTGCTGGACATAGGCCTCCCCCAAGTGTCGCCACATTGATCGGTCCCTTGCGACTCACATCCACCGTAATCCCGCAACCTTCACCAGGTCATCGGTCCACCTAGTGGGAGGTCTTCCAACGCATCGTCTTCTATGGTTCGCGGTCGCTACTCTAGAACTTTTCGGCCCCATCGGCCATACGTTTTGCGAGCAATGTGCCCTACCCGCTGCTCTTAAGTTTAGCAATTCTTCCTCTTCTATTTTGATAATATTTATGAAAACTATAGTTATTTCGGTTTCGAAGTAAGCCGTGTGCTCCAGAGTCGTGCGTTCAATTAGCTGGCTCCAACTTCAGTTATAATTAGTAAAGTAGTTGCTTAGATTGGTTATCGATGTAATATTATGATATCTCAATTCTAAGAGGTCATGTAAAGTAATTCCTCTTTGCTGTATGTAACTTATAGTTTAATGGAAATTAAGATTGCGGGTCTAGGCTAACGATGATTCTAAAAGACAAGTGTATGTGACAGATTTCAAATGGGTAATTTAAATCTTGTTGAAATACGAAACGCAATTAAAGCTAAATTGCTACTTTGTGACCTCCACTTTCTTTTATAGTCTTTGATTTTCTATGAATTTAAGGATCAAGTCTCTCATGATACTTCAAATTCAGATACATTAAAAGAAATAAACCTACGTGTGCCCGACAATTATGTATTGCGAAGGCGACGGCCACGTCTATTGGCGGTTCCCAGTAGTAGGACTGATCTACTGAATAAAGCCCCTATAACGCGTACCTTGCGTATACTTAATGACGTAGCAGACAGCATTGATCTTTTTACTTGTTCTCTGGGTGAGTTTACAAAAGCCACTATGTACAGAATATGTTATGATAAATAATAAAAATGTAATTATAGCCACACTATTGAATTAGGACAATCCTGTAATGATAGTGATGATGAGAATAAATAAATGATTCTTAATTTTCGTGATTGCGAGGTGTAAAGTGTAGTTGAGTACTCATACGTTCAGTGGTCTATGCTTTGACATGCCACGAAACATCGAGCACACAAAACTAAGTAACCGATACAATAAAATTAACAGGAAATTATACATATACAACATCGCAACTTTAAATTGAAGCTATCAACTGGAAAACGCAGAACAACACATTAAAGTGAAAACTTACCATACTGGACAGCGAAGGGTCGGACATATCGCATTTGGACGTCATTATCGCGTTGTTCCCGCGTATCTGCCGGCAATTTCCCGCGTCGCTCCCGGTGTCCGGGACCGGACGACTGTCGGACGGCCGATGGCCGGCTCGCGGCGTCCACGATCTGTTATTACAGCCGGGCGGGGCGTTTAACTCAATTTGAGGTAATACTCTGGGACAGATACTTACTCTGATCGATGCTAATAGCTTTTATTGATATAGCCTAGGTGTTATTAGTTTACTAGTGGGGCGCTATCCGGTATAGTTAGCCGTCGTAAATAACGTTAATATCACAGTTTGACGCGGTCGTGAGACCCTCAAATTGCCGCCTGTTGTGCATATTGAGTTATTTGATAATTCATAGGCGTTCGCTGTGGTTTATTATGTGCCGTTTACTTCGTTTAACTGTATTTTCGCTCGGTGCTGGGTGTGGTTAGAAATGTCGAAGGCAATGAGATAATTTACACGTCTTCGGTTGGCGTGCGCGCATGCCTTGGTGCGGTGTGAAGCATCATATTATTCTGTTACTTTGTAAGGAAGGTAATACGGTGTTGACACGAAGGGCGGTGGAGAATATAGGAAGGAAGAGAAATGGGAGAGGTTAAAGTGGTCGAAGTATGAAATCATTCAATCGTTTTACATTTGCATTCGATGTCTCGTGGGATAAACGTTTAATCAAATACATGCCTTCTATAGCTGTAAGATCAAAGTTTTCACTTGTTTTCATTTTATCCAAATACTTTTGATATACAGTCCATGAGCATGACGTATCTAACGGCTCTATAAAATAATAATAATAATCTTTATTGAAAAAACGAGGAAATACATAATACATCACAATATTACATCACAACACAAGTACGGTAGGTAAGTAAGTAAGCAGATCAAAATGAACCCTTTTTTTTTTTTTTTTTTTTAAGGATGGGAAATCATCAAATGACCCCCCCCACTCTGGGCGGAGCGGGAGGGAGTGTCAGACTCTTACTGACTAAAAACCATCCAGGTTCCTTCCTCGCCTTTTACGTTCCGGGGCCGCGGTATCTCTTTCGAACAGGCCCGCAACCCCGGCAGGCTTCGGCCCTTGCCTTGGGCCCCTCTCCTTTTGCTGACATCTCTTTGAGGCGCGCGTGGAACACGAACGCGCCGTCGACACGGCCTGTCGTCGTCGTTAGACGGCCGGACGGCTAGCTAGCCCATAGCCAGCCGTCCACAGGCCCGCATCTACGGTGGATCAAAATGAACCCTAACGTCTAAACTAGGCCAAGCCTGTATCTTAGACGTTAGTCTCTTCCAATGTTGTTTCAATCAGAGATGAGTAATAGTGTGATTAAACATTACTAGGTAGAAATATATTACTAAAAAAAAATTGTATGTGCTCAGCTTAGAATGTGGGTAGATAGTTACAAGTTAAATAAAGGAAGAAAGAACTTCTAGATGGGAGTACACAGCACACATTTCCTATCTAGGAGTTATTTAACTTATTCTCATAACATATTTTCCCAAGAAAAATTGTAGGTAAGTACTACGAGTAAAATATTCTTCGTTGAAATATTATGTTTATCAATTCCAGACATTAAAGTTTTTAGAATCGACTCCTCAGCTTCATGACAACTTTCTTACTTATATGGTACTGATATTGTTTCTTTGGTCTAGAAGTCGAAAGTGCCACCGTGGAATAGGATTCGATTTTTTAGTCGGGCACTGATTTATTAGGTTTTTTAATCGGGACGTTTTTAGAAGCACCCAGGATTTTGGATTCGCGCCTGCTTGATGGCAAAATTTAAGTTCTAGAACAAAATGGGCAATGAGGGTGTGTGGTAAGTATACTGCTGTACCCTCCAGAGATTACGGCGTGATGTGATGTACCTACTCCTCCGAAAAAAAACTTAATTTAAAAAATCTTCATGTCAAGACAAAGGTAGGTGTTAAATCATAAATATCTAACAAATCGGTGCGCCCACGCAATTCAGGTAGGTGTCGGTTGTTAACGTACGATTTACAATGGAGACTTAATAATAAATTGTAAATTTTCCATACAAATGTCCATTTATTGACTTGACAAGACTTTAAAAAAAGTTTTTTCTCATCGCAAAATCTTTTCACGGTAGCTGAGAAGATAACCTGACCTAACCTGAGAGGTAAGAAAAACATTTTGGTACCCCTGGCTGAAAATTGTAAGACTGAAACCTTTTCGAAAGTGCCGATTTATTTAACTCGTCAATAAGGAACTTTATGCTGAGCTCTGTCTTTAAGCGAATCTTTCCTAACGCGAATAAGGCGTAAAGCGAATCTGTGCTTAGTCCTTATACAAAAAAATCATTTAGCCACAGCTTCCAGAATTTATCTTAAGGTGAACGTCAATGTGACGGGACCACGCCAGGTTTTGCGTATATCTTGTGAATAGGATATAATACAATATTTCTACTATTTCATACTTTCATAGTAAAATTCTACACCCATAAGATTTCAAAATATTCTGCAGAGAAAGTGGTTTAATAACGATTTAAACGTAGTCGTACTATATCGTATTAAAATTTGGAGTGATCGGTTTAAGATTACGCCACGTGTTTTTCATCAAATGAATAGTGGTCCCGTCATTTTGATATCAAAATAGCGGGACCACTTACTTCATGGGTGTAGAATTTTATTGTGCGAACCCACCCGTCATTATGACGTTCACCTTAAGGCCCATCTATGGCTTATCCACCCATGAGGACCCTAGCTTTATATTTTGACTTATAAACATGAAACACATACCTGTGCCTAGGTATGTTATACCAAAAGAAACGTAATAAATAAAGATTATCTTCATAGATATCTATGTAATGATATAGGTACCTGTTTCTTTCTTTTAACGAAGGGATCCCAACGCAAAAATAGTTACCAAGTCATCGTGATCTGCTTAGCCTTTTCCCAACTATGTTGGGGTCGGCTTCCAGTCTAACCGGATCCAACCGGAACAATAGCGGACGTCATGCGGTTTCACCCGAATAGTTCCCGTCTCTTTGGGAGTACGGGGATAAAATAACCTATGTCACTCAGGGTGAATGTAGCTTTCCAACGGTGAAAGAATTATATAAATCGGTCTAGTAGTTTTTGAGTATATTTGATACAAATATACAAATCTTTCCTCTTTATAATATTACTAGCTGACCCACGCAACTTCGTCTGCGTCACATAAGAGAGAAAAACGAAAGAAAAAAAAATCCCCGTTTTTGCAACATTTTTAATTCCTGCTCCGCTTCTAATGGTCGTGGCGTGATGTTATGTAGCCTATAGCCTTCCTCGATAAACGGACTATCTAACACAAAGATTTTTTCAATTCGAACCAGTAGATCCTGAGATTAGCGCGTTCAAACCAACAAACAAACTCTTCTGCTTTATAATATTAGTATAGACTAGCTTCTGCCAGCGTGAAGTTTGATTATTGTCCCATGGGATCTTATTACCGGGATAAAAAGTATATGTTTTAATCCAGGTTATAAACTATCTGTGTGTAAAATTTCATCCAAATCCGTTCAGTAGTTTTTGCGTGAAAGCGTAACAAACCAACTTACATTCACATTTATAATATTAGTAGGGATTATTATAGTATAGAAGTTTAGATAGTATATATGGAACGACTGCTTATCGCCGGGTTAGAGGCAAAACCAACTATCTGGATTTTAAATGTTTTTTACCATTGGCTAAAGAATTAAATACCGATTCGAATGGTATATTTAAGTTAAAACTGCAAAAAATTACGATAGTAGTTGGTTATGCCTCTAACCCGGCGTTATGTGACCTTCAAGTTCCACACGCAGTTAATGGTAGGTACTGGGTAATTCGATGCAGTATTCAGTAAGAAAAAAATCTATGGTATGGGGGGGGGTCAGATTTCCTTCCATCCTGTGTATGGGCCAAGAAACACGCTACAAACACGCATAGAAACCACTTACATCAACCATGTGTACCACGATCATCTCGGATGAATCTCGCAATCGTTCATAGCGAGCGAATACTAAACGTTAATTAGTTTATAATATCTAACGTGTTACGTCTCACGTTTAATGAGTAATTAAAGAGGTTCGAACATCACTCCGGGGCTAATTTCCTCACTAATTGCGATTACAGCTCAACCAGGAATCGTAAGTTGTACGCCGAGGCGTCAATACGCCCCTGACGTGCTGCGTTTGTACGTTGGACTGGCAAGTCGAGTGGCTTGGTATAGGATAGTGGTCGAGTTCTGTTTCCACCGTTCAAAATAAAGGTGGCTATAAAATTAAAAAATAACGGTTTAATAGTGGTATAATCATTAAAATATTAGAACATTTCAATATTGAATGCAAATTTAAGTAGCTTTTTAAAGACGACATGATTATTTTATTAACTTACTAATTGGCTATAGGAATATCCGCAATATCTACAGTAATGTTTCGCTTACAAAGCTAAAGTGACCCCGTATTCACAAACGTTCGACTCGTTTCCGATTCGACAACTCGTGTATCTGTCTTCTTCTGGAATTACGAAATCTACCGAGATAGACATACGACTTTCCGAATCGGAAGCGAGTCGAATGGTTGTGAATAAGGGGCCTGGTCCTTCATGCGATCCGAAGTTTTTAATGCACTGCTGTGATGATGATAGGGAGCAGTTTGCACCTCTTAGTTTTTATCAAGTAAGTTACGTAATGTCAATAAAATTATAATTGGATTAATAAAGCCTATTATTGTCAATATATGCAATCCGAGGTTTTCACCTGATCAGTTCATTTGGTCAAAATACTTTCAGTTGCAGTGGTGTACTTAAATGAAACAAGAGGCCTTCGTTTATTCAACTTGCCAAACCGCTAGCTCACGTGGCCAAACGATCTAACCGAAGCACGGTCGGCGCGATCCCTGTAATTATTATTAACATTCAGCCGTTTCGCCCGTAGTCCGTAATTAAAACATAGTTAGGCCCAACTAGCAGACGCCTTGCCAGATTAATGTCTAATAGAAATGTGCCACATGATTACATTAATAAACCACGATGTATTATCGCGTTTTTACATACTATCTGAGTGATTGATGGCAAATAGATTATAGACTTATTTTACTGGAACGTGTTAGATATTTACATAGTTACTCTCTCTACTTTGTACAAGTACTTCGTGTAAACGAGGCTTCGATCGAAAAAAAAGACTGGATATTTTTTGTTTTGTGTTTTTGAGCTGATTTTTATTGGCTGTGTTATTATTTTTTCATAAAGCAGTGTGATTTAAGTACTAAACAGTACACGGATATTTTAATAGCATAGATGATCTACACAAAAGCAGGCACGAGATTATCCAGCTCGTGCCGACCATCATATCACGCCGGGCGATAATTTTCACGCCTTTGATTTCAAACAGTCAAATAACCATGAATATTATTCTGAAAGTCTTCAAATCTCATCTGGCATTCGAAATAAACTCGTAAGCAAAGCGAAATTGCGTACCAGCCATAATAGGGCCCTCTTAAAGTGTCTGTAACTTCAAAACGTCTGCGGCGTGGGCGGGGCGCTGCCTTCAAAGACTATATTAACATGTCATTGTGAGAGAGATAGCACTATTAACACGTCGTGCGTGAGAAAGGGACGGCAGTAAACAAGTCTGGGCTTCTATGCGCTTACGCACCACAAAGGAAGTATTGTTTTCAGTTGTTAACGCCCGTTGTGTAGTTATTGATGTGAAAGGATTTGTTTATGGTCGTATTGTCTATGACCAGCTACTGTACTGAACAGGTTCGTGTTGTAAATTAGTGGGTGGAACCGAAAAAATAATGGTTTATGTTTTGAAATTTTTTAGAGATGTCTTTTTGTTAAGCTTTCAAAGCATTGTCGCTGAAAAGAGTCAAATGTTGGTCAAAATAATAAAAAAACCGGCCAAGTGCGAGTTGAACGAGGATTCTGAATAAACGGTTCTGTACTGAACTGTGTAGGGTTCTGTAAAAATAATCTGTGTTAAATAATTAAAATAATTTATACTAATATTATAAAGCAGAAGAGTTTGTTTGTTTGTTTGGTTGAACGCGCTAATCTCAGGAACTACCGGCTCGAATTAAAAAAATCTTTTTGCGTTGGATATTCCATTTATCGAGGAAGGCTATAGGCTATATAACATCACGCTATGACAAATAGGAGCGGAGAAGCAATGAAAAATGTTACAAAATCATATAAAAATGGATTAAAAAAAATATTTGCCGTAATTAAACATGTTTAATTAGTTGCAACACAGTGTTTAGCTGAACACACGTCTTCAAACCGTGAAGTATTGGGATCCTTCTCGCAGAGAAACTTCTTCTTCAGAGAACAGGGAATGTCGTCCAAAAACTCTCGAATAGTGACACACAGGTTAGTTTTGGTAACACCCTTAGCCCACTTGTGAAATACATCCTCTAATTTTTCTCCTGAAATAAAATGTCGACTATTATGTGGTTATATTTAAATTGAAAATTATATACTATTATTAGAATGTTCGAGATTTTTTTTGGGATAAGTTCGAAAAGCCTACTGTCCATCCTCGTATAATTTACCAAGCTAGAAATGAAGCCAATGATAAATAATTATAAATATTGCTGGACATTACACACAGCGCCATCTAGTGACACACTAAGCAAGGCTCGTGTCGTGGTCACCAGACATTTGATATAAGTACTACATATATACTTTTTGTTTGTAAATACATACTTATTATACATATAAACATCCATGACTCGGAAAAAATGTCCTCATGCTCATCACACAAATATTTGCTCCTATTTGTTTGTGTGATGAGCACGGACATTTGTTTCCGAGTCATGGATGTTTATATGTATAATAAGTATGTATTTACAAACAAAAAAAGTATATATGTAGTATATCAACTATCTGGTGTCCACGACACAAGCCTTGCTTAGTGTGGCACTAGATGGCGCTGTGTGTTAATGTCCAGCGATATTTACCGGGATTCTGCAACTACAGTCAGCATGTAGCGCCAATGGAAGTCAAAGTATCTAAAACTATAAAGTTAACGTTTTAAACGTACCGTGAATGGTAAGGTACGTTTGGTCCCCATCCCAATCTCGCATTCCAATATACACTTGCTCCCCAAAGTCACCAGGGCTGGTTGGTTTCTCCATTAAATCCATTACTATTTCGACCTCTTGCTGGTTGTTCAGTATGGCCAGGTGGCCCCCCTCAGCTGCGCATATCTTGTGCGCCCTGAACCATGTGCGTGGCTTCTTGTGATACTTGTAACAGCTGCCCGTGGCACGGTATAAATGATAGTCTGTAAAAATGATAGTAGTAATATGTACCGAGTCCCCTCTAGCTGTTCCTGGCCAGCGATGATGATGGCGTTTGTAACAGCGTTTGATGTTCTGGAGACCAACTAATTGAACAGCAGTCAGCACGGCTGCAGTAGACTACTTACACCAATGGTTCCCAACCTTTCTTGGACCAGGGACCACTTTGGTGTCTTTAATGTTAGCAGGGGCCATAACTTCCGCGATACACATGGTCACTGACAGGATTCTATCTAGGGTAGTGAATCTTTAACTCACACAAAAGAAAAAAATTGGAAAGTAGGATGAAAACCTTTAGAATTAAGGTAGTGAAGGACAATAATTCATAAGGTAAGAGGAATAATTCCTCTGGTAGGTTAAATTAGGTTGGGTTGAGCTTGAATCTACTGTAGAAGTTAAAAAGTACGAATAACATTTTTAAACCTTTCGCGGACCATGTTCGAGGCTTCTGCGGACCATAGGTTGGGAACCACTGACTTACACCAATATGGAGATAGTTGTTCAATTTTTTGGGGCTTCAGAACACACCACTACATGACTCCACCCTTCTGCTTGACTTGACGAGATAGCAGAATCAGCTTAAAAGTTTCCCACTGCTGGGTCACAGGTTTCCTCTCTGTGAGTGGGTGTTTGCTATAATCCATTATGTGGATCCAATGCGGGTTGCTAGATTTCACTTCGTTTTTAACCTTTTGGACGCCATTGTCTCATATACGTGACAAGCAAGCGCGTGCCCTGTACGCCAAACGACACAAATATGTGACAAAATAGTAGATGAAATTGTGGCTTGGCGTGGAGGGCACGCGCGTGCGTTTATGCTGTGGCGGTCAAAAGGTTTAAAGTCTCGTCAATTTAGACAAAAAATAAAACACGGACACTAACCGTCGTCAAAGGTGCCGCATTGATTAAGGACCGTGGTATTATCGTATCTCTTGTAACACACGTACGGTAACGAAAATTTGCAGGAGGTGATGTAAGTTTTTTCATTTGTAGACAAAGACAGACATTCTTCTAGGGGTGCTTCTTTATTGGTGTAACTACCCCATGTGATTGATAAGTCGGCTAGTGGAACTCCTGAAATATAAACAGTTCAATCAATTAATAAGTAAGAAGTTTAGAGATCACCAGTCTGAGTACCTAGTTTACTTAATAAAAAAAAAAAAAAACCATTTATTTCAGGCAAGACGCCCATAAAATAGATACAATTACAAACATACAAAAATACAAAATTATTAATAGATGCATGAATAGATAATGAGACCGGAGTAGCATGCGTAGTTCAGTCAAAATTTATACATTTGAGAACCTAGACATTCGGTGATACAATCGAAATAAATACACACTACCATAAGTAAAAATATGTTTGATTCACAATTTTTGTTTGGTATTACGTTTGTATGAACTACGCATACTCCGCTGGCCTCTATAAGTGCTCACATTTCAGCATAGTTCAAAGAGAACATGGAGAGAACAAAATCATAAAATTGTCATTGAAATGTGATGCATTTTCCTCATGAATTTTTCTTCATTCAATGAGGAAAATTTTGTGAGGAAAGTTTTGAGTATGAATTTTGACCTAGCCTACAAGAGTAAGAAAAGATCAAAGAAACGATGGATCGACTGCGTGTAGGATGCTTTGGCCAAGCCCGCCACACACGCCCAAACCACTGTAACTCCTGAAAGCCAGAATCAACAGTGGCGACCACCAGAAAAGCGCTCAGACAATGAAGCTCGACGAAGTCCCAGAGAATGAATTTAACTGTCTTGGATCCCGCAACGAAATTAATCAGAAAGTATAGCGGAGGAGTAGGAAAGAACTGTAATTTCCACTTCCCGCTTTGGCCTAAGATAGAAATGCCTAAACTAAGTTTAGTTTGTGCACAACAGAATCGACACCATTGTCTAGAGAAATTAAGATTCTGATTAATAATAATTTACTTAATTGATAAGTTTCGATACCTACTAAATTGTCAATTTCTTCAACATTATTTAAGAATCTTAAAGATTGTGATTTGTGATTTTAAACAGTCTGTGATTTTACATAAAACTAGAGTAGGTAAGTATTTTTACAAGATTTTTTTATTAGGTATTATAAGAAAACATCAACATACTCGTAGATCTCTATAGGAAACAATATTTTTACAATTATTTGGATATTTGTCCAAGTTTTAATTGCATACTTATGAAACAATCTGTGATTTTATTAAGAGCACAAAAAAGGAAAAAAATAGAAAAATAGAAAAACTATTTTTTTTTTTAAAGATAATTATGAAACAATCTGTGATTATAAATAGTAATATTACAAAAGTCAGATCTGGTGACAGGAAAAATAAAGAACAAAAAATCTAGAGGCCGAAATCCAATAGAATACTCTAAACAAATATTTTAACAAATTGACATTTCCATCAGCCAGACTTCACCAGACCTCTGGTGAAGTCCTCGTATCAGGTGGACAAAATTGTTGACAAACTGAAACGGAGTCATAATTTTCTCTAATTAAGAAGAATAATAGACTCACCTTCAATAGAAATAAGGTCTCCACGAGAGAAGGCAGTGACTCCTAAGAAAATAGAGCTTTCCACCTGTTGTTCGTGCATGATGTCTCGCAGAGCAGTGGCGAGCTGCGCGTTAATAGGAGACGCTAACACAGATCCTGCAAGTTGAATAAAATGATCAAACACACATACATAATCTGCCTAGCCTTTTACCAACTACTTATTTTTCTACGACAATTTAAACGTCCGTGACTGACGCGGCCATTCATGCCATTGACGTCATTTTCCTCTATCTGCCTTCTTTACATCTTAATTTTATATCCTTATGGGGCCCGTGTAGCATGCGTAGTTCATATAAACGTAATACCAAAATAATTTGTAAAACAAACATATTCTTAACATAAGAAGAAAGGACAATGATATAAAGACGAGTTATGGAATTTAAAATTTCTATGGAAAACTTATTTTTCTCATAACTCTTGTTTAAATCAGTGTCCATTAAAAATGTATAATACTTGGGAACCTCTATATTCTGTAATCCAATCGAAATAAAGGTTTAAAAAAAATCAAAACTTTCCTGAGCCAATTTCAAAAGAACAACGTACAAATAAACAAAGTTTAAAATAACGGTGATCATTTGATCAAGAGTTGCTCAGTTGACTAAAGTCTGGAATATCAATGTTTAAATTAAATTATTTATTACACTATTGACCAAATCGTTTTAAGGTCAAAATTACTGGATAAATAATTAATTATCAAATGGATTAACTGAAAAAGGTAAACATAATATACCCGTTTCTTCGCCCATAATCGGGACTTGGGGCACCCCATGTTAGGTTAGTTAGGTTCCTTTAAACCCTGCACTCGGAAATAGGGGCCCCGCGAAGCGGGGCTCCGTCGACTACGCTTTGTAAGGGAAAATAAAGTGTTTTAAGGTTAGGTTATATTCATAGAAATACTATGGTTATATTAATCGGTATATCTCAAGAATGGTAGGTACATTATCTTTTCATGAGAGTACCACTGGGCCCTGCTTCCCTCCACACCGCGTGAGTTGACTACCATCGCATGCATTTCACGAAAAATAATGCGTTTTATTGTAGGTAGTCGTACGTAGAATTCATACGCGTTATAAACGGAAGATGCTTTTTGAAATTGCGTTCCGTTTTACTAAAAACACAGTACATAAAATATTAAATAGTAATATAAGTGTAGGTAGTATTAGAAAATTAAACAAGTGTACCACAATGTTTTTATAGTTTAAGAGGCCTCTTACAGTCCACTAGCGCCGAAAAAATGCCATAACTCATAAATAGAATCAAAATTACAAAATATGTTCTATTATTACTGTGGAAAAGGCAATGACGTAATTGTATAACACCTTATCAACACTTGAAATATAGCTGTTTAGCTAAATCGTGCATTCAAAACATAAACGGCCGTTTTTGTTACAAATGCACGATTTAGCTAAACAGCTATATTTCAAGTGTTGACAATGTGTTATAAAATTACGTTATTGCCTTTTCTACAGTAATAATAGACCACATTTTGTATTTTTGATTCTATTTACGAGTTATGACATTTTTTCGATTGGCGGCGCTAGTGGACTGTAAAACGCCCCTTAAGCATTTTTAAGGAATACAAAAAGTTTTGTATTTGTTTTCATAATTTCCATTGGCTCGCCATTTATTCAATGGAATTTGAACGTAACTGACGAAATGTGTGTATTTTGTACACCTCTGCTTGACTCTTCGAAGATTACAGGCATGTTATGTTAACGAGTCGATCAGTAAGGGGCCGCCTCCACGAGCGAGAGAATTGCTGCGATATTTTCGAATAAATCCCCGCAATAAGCTAGTGTCCTGAAAAAATCTCATAAGTCCGTCAGATAGTTTATCAAAAAATATTTGACCTGTATTTTTTCTTTTTTTATGTACACCAAAATTGAAAAAGATTCGACGCTTTTAAAATTCGCAATACGTCACGCTGTGTTATAACTTTTAGTGCGTTGTGACGTCACAAGATGCGTTTTATATTTGTCAGTATTAATTGATTTACAAAAACAAAAAAAAACAGTCCATCATTTTCCAATACTCTAACTGACAAACCAAATAGATTTGCAATTTATTGATAGTGTAAACTAGCCTATTCTCTCGCACGTGGAGGCGTCAAACGTCAAAACTTATTTTTTTTTTGAGAGATGGAATCTTCGTGGTTACCTTCATAGTGACAGGTGATGAAAGCTTCCTGCCACGTGGCAGGCACGGGGTGCAGTTTGAGCCAACCGTTCACATCTTCATTTAAAATGTAGTCAGGTTTACACTCCACAACATCTACAAACAAAAATCCATAATCACAATGTAATTATTCTTACTTACTCGTATCAATAATCAATACTGTATGTAACCTACTAATCAGTAAGTCCAAGTTTTTAAGTAAGATAAGAGTTAGGAGAGATGTTTTTAATCGAAAATACAGCTATCTATTTTATTTAAAGGATGTTATCAAATGTTTTGCTACAAGCTAAGTTATTCAAAAATTAAAAACACGGCTGCTATACCTACTTACACGTACTAAAAAGCTCAAAACACCACTAGTAGAATTACTAGGTGGCGGACCTAATGCCTTGGGCATTTTTTACCAGTCTACCTTAGGATGATGCAGAGATAAAACAGTAGGTGCAATAGTAGAGAAAATTATGAAGAATAAAATATAACAATAATACAACAAATTATAAAAAGTGACGACAGATAAAAAACAATTTAAAAAAACCTAGATGAAGAAAACAAAATAATTAAATATGGGATAAGTCTGCCAACTTCGTATGTAAGTGCTCGCGAGCTTTTATTTTAAATGCTCGATATTATGTAACCGCAATTTTGAAAAAAATTAAGCAGTTGTGCAGTTCTAATTTCGAAAAAATAAATAATATTTTATGTCAGCCGTAACAGCCAGCAAACCGATGTTACGTTGTTGTACTTTCATTAAATGTCAAATTATTAAATTGGCCCTACCGTAACGTTAAAAAAAACCGGCCAAGAGCGAGTCGCACTCGCACACCAAGGGTTCCTTGCAAAATTATATCTCTGTATCTATGTTCAATATATAGATACTACTGCATTTCTCGGGAAGGTATTGATGAGGATCGTCGTTAAAAAATGGCCCAAGCTCAGCAAGTTAGCAGTTTTTGTGTACAAAAAAACATACCAAATAGCCCCACTTTAGATACGGAACCCTATTATTAAACAAACGTTGAAAGCAGGCGGTACCCATTTCATTTACTATTATTTTATGTTAATCCAGGTTATAAACTATGTATGTGCCAAATCTCATACAAATCCGTGCAGCAGCTTTCGCATCAAGGAGTAAAAAACAAACATCCATCAAAACTCACAAACTCTCTCATTCATAATATTAGTAAGAAGTAAGATAATTCAAATTGGACCCACCTATAGTAAAAAGTAAGATAATAGTCTAGGCGACAAAAAAAAATCGAATTAGTCCGTCAGATAGATTATTGAAAAATATTTGACCCTTACCTTTTCTTTTGTTACGTAAATCAAAATTGACGAAGATAAGGCGCATTTAAAAGTCCCAAAACGTCAACCCTAGGTATAATTTTTAGCTAGTTCTGACGTCACAAGCCCCCACTCCCGAGTTTTGATGATCTTTTTCTTTGTCAATATTCATTGATTTACAAAAACAAACAATACGTGTCTATTATTTTTCAATAATCCACCTGACGCGTGACGGACTAAGATTTGTAATTTTTTGATACTGTCGTCTTGGCTATTCAAATGGGTAGAAGTAAGGTAATTCAAATGTGTCTCGCCTATAGTAAGAAGTAAGATAATTCAAATGGGTCTCGCCTATAGAAAGAAGTAAGATAATTCAAATGGGTCTCGCTTATGTAAGAAGTAAGATAATTCAAACGGGTCTCGCTTATAGTAAGAAGTAAGATAATTCAAATGAGTACCGCGTATAGTAAGAAGTAAGATAATTCAAATGGGTCTCGCCTATAGAAAGAAGTAAGATAATTCAAATGGGTCTCGCTTATGTAAGAAGTAAGATAATTCAAACGGGTCTCGCTTATAGTAAGAAGTAAGATAATTCAAATGAGTACCGCGTATAGTAGAAGTAAGATAATTCAAATGGGTCTCGCTTATAGTAAGAAGTAAGATAATTCAAATGGGTCTCGCTTATGTAAGAAGTAAGATAATTCAAACGGGTCCCGCTTATAGTAAGAAGTAAGATAATTCAAATGAGTACCGGTACCGCGTATAGTAGAAGTAAGATAATTCAAATGGGTCTCGCTTATAGTAAGAAGTAAGGTAATTCAAATGGGTCTCGCTTATAGTAAGAAGTAAGATAATTCAAATGGGTCGCGATTATAGTAAGAAGTAAGATAATTCAAATGGGTCTTGCCTGTACCACTTACCAGTAAAAGACAGTAGTGTTATACAAACTAGACACTTCCACATATTCTGACGCCAAATGTTCCGCGGCACAATATGAACTGATTGTACGGTTCAACAATTTATTGTGTTATATAGTATAACATTCCTTCCCATATGCTTGTTTACCTTATGTTATTTATTTCACATATCAACATTGTTAATATTGTTTACTTCATTTATCTTTTAATCTTTGAACTCTAATTTAGTAACGATCTATACAGGGTGTAAGTGAAACGCTTCCGAAAACGAAGACAGGTGATAAGGCTAGTGATTCTCGATACGATGCCATCAAAAAATCAGTTTTTTTTATTTACAATTTTACCTATTTTTTTTATCATTTTTCATACACTATGCTGTGGGAACAGTTAAATGAAACCATTACTTGCGATTAAACCATTTTTTTTTCTTAAAAACTCTAACAAGCAAGGTATTCGTAAATAAATATCAGCTGACGCTCGCGCATGACCTCGGGTTCAAAGACCGCGCGCGGTCGCCGACAGCCGCGCAGCCGACGCGACAGCTGACTATGTAGTGCGCTCCTAAACTACTAACCTTAAGGTGATTGCCTAGACAGACCTCGCCATACATTTTCCAAGCTCTGTAATTTCCGTAAATAAACGGTTTCTACAGAATAAAAGCAAGTATAATGGTACTTTATAATGTATTATGGTCGCAAATCGCCCAAATTTTATAAAAAAAACAGTATTTCTAGGAGAATTTGACCCAATAAAAAACGAAAAATCTTTACATGTGTGAGTGAACTGAATCGCGCCATCTGACAGAAATATTTAGAACCACGAGAAAAAGTTCGTAACTGTTGTAATACGAGTTTACGTTCGGTAAACGTTTGTTATTTATAGATGGCGCTGTGCCATTCCTCCAGTCAGCCCATGCGTTATAATTGTCTTGACATCTTGCGAATCAAAATTGTGTTTATAGCAAGTTTGCGCTAGCGCGCGGGTTTGCCCGCTAATTTTACATTTTATGATTGATAAAATGATTTTTATTTGGAGATGAGAGAGAATGCCAGAAAGTGAAAAAAAATATCTGCGACGTGCCTTTGGTTCACACAGATACAATACTAATGTAATTATTGTATTATCTACTTTTAATTTAAAGTAGGTACCTAAGGATTTAAAAATCTTTCTACTGTATGTAAGTAAAAAGATTACATCTACATCATCATTTTCATCTTCATCTTACATCTAAATATGATTCAATCAATATTGAATCATATTTAATTCATGTGAAACCAGCAAGATAAGTGAATAGGTACACAGACAAACCACTTTGGTTTTTCATAACTATTGCAAATTTTAATATTATTAGCACACAAAGTGCGTCAAGATAAATTGGTCTTGCCATTTAAGAAGTTTACCAAGAAAAAGGGGAAACGTAGGGCAGTATTTTTGGTCAGTTTTTTTAAATATCAGAACATCCTACAACTTGTAAATCAGAGACTGCTGTACATCGTTTATTTATGTTTCGGGGTTTTTAACTGTCAGCAAAATGTCGTTCTCAAAATGGTAGCTGTAGTTCAAATTTCGCTCGTCTGAACGGCTAACTGAGTAGTAAGCACCATTCAGGTTTAGCATATTTGGCGACTCTACTACTGAGAACCATTCAAACGTCCGTGAAAGAGTTTTTATGGAAAAGTGAAGTGTTTTTTATTGACGGTAAGTATTATTTTTATGTACAATGGATGCTTTTCAAGGTGATGTAGAATTATATTTAGTAATTACCCTTAAAACTTTAAAAAAGTATAAGATTTAGAAGAGGAAATACAAAATCAAACGTTAGCAACACTCGTTGATTGTCATCACATCACATACCGGTATGTACCTACTCTAAAGGGAATCGTTCATTTTATGGTTGGACACTGATTCGGTGTTGCCACATTAATTATATCTGTGATTATTCTTACAGGAAAGATACTAATCGATTTCGAAAAATTATAAAAATACGATTACATTTTCTTAAAAATCTGTAATCAAGTGATTTTCAAACGATTATATTTATTTTCTTTTAATTATATTAAAAACAAATAAAACACTCATTGATTTTGGCCTTCAAATCATTTTACCTGGCTACACCAACTGTCAATAATGACAAATGCATACAATGAAATGAAAATAAAAACATTCAATGTGGTTTCGATTAGGTACTTTTGCGAAGTTTTTTTCATTTTGTTATAATGGACTCCTATACCGCTTTTATTGAAGACCCGGCTTTACCCTTGGACACTCAATCTGCTCATGACGATGACCCTGGCGCTATTTTGTTAAACGTTGAACCGGCTTTATATGACAACCTAGGCATGAACACTCCTGCGCACGATCTTGTTGCCCTACTAGGAATGAGGATTGAGGAACCAATGTGATGCGGCAATTGCGGCTTTGATATTATGCATCGCAGGAGACGGCCTCTGAAACCCGTTGAAATACTATCAGAAATTCGACTATGGACTGCTAGTGGTAAGCTAATGTTCTGTTTAGCAGTTTTTAAATAATCTTTTCTATTATCCGTACAAACTGAACAAAAATAAATATGCATATGTCTTATTTACAGTTTACAGCCCAGTGCTTGGTCTCTCATTCTTGCTGGATGTTGGCTCTCAACAATTCAGGGATTCGAGAAAATGAACAAAACACAAGTAGTGGTCACCAACGACAATTATGTGTAAATTGTGGATGTTCAATACTACGTATTAAACATCATGTTCTGCGTACAAATTCTGAAAGAGAAACACATAGGTAATGTAATTAGCGAGTAGATATTAACACGGCAGGTACAACCAGATTTTTATTTTATGTTTGTGTTTAGAATATAATTTATATGAAATAGAACATTGAGTAGAGAGCAGCGGTGGCCCAGTGGTGGCGGCCCTGACTTACGTTCAGTAAGTCGTGGGTTCGAACCTAGGCAGGCGGGCAGGCTCTCATAGAGAGGAGGCCTGTCCCAGCAGTGGGAACATTAATAGGCCGATGATGATGATGATGATGATTTCTTGGATTGTTTCTTTTTAACAGCTATTATTATTTTGATTCTAGGTCCAGGGTCAATTGCGAATTACCAAAATGAATAAATGTTATTTCATTTGCTTTATATCTGTCACCCAACCATTGGCTGTAATAGAAGTTAACCGGGATGAGGAATTTATCAATGCTATGATGCCGAAGTTGGTAACTTTCTTTAAAACATGTGTACTGCCGGAAATTATTTTGAGACGAGTTGAAAAAAATGCCAAATGTCTAGACATCAAGGAATTAAAAGGTATGAAAAATATATTATGTCTTACTCATTTCCTAACTTATTCTTCAGGTCTCTGAGGTGTGGGTTCAGTAAGTATAGTCTAACAAAACTGTAAATTCATTTGTTGCAGGGCAAACTGCTTCTTCCAGCATTTGATTCAGATCGCACGGAAATTATATAAATGGAAGTAAAAAGTGACAAGTAGAAGATTAATACTGCACGGCGACGGCAGCGAATACAAAAAGTAGCGCGTAGAAGAGAAGATATTTAGTTATAATATTTTTTATGTACCTACTTATCTTTGTCTGGTGGTACCAGTCGATGGTTCGAACCCAAGCGACTTTGCTTTGTGTAAATTATTTCATCACCACTGTTGAGAGGAGGCCCGAGTCTCAGCAGTGAGAACATTATAAACTATTATTATGCTATTTTTGAACGTAGCGATGTATAGTTTGTGTTATTTGTTAGTTTATAAGAATTTTCTATGTAGATATGTTTCACTCATGTATTTAGGCACCAGTCTAACAATTCAATTGTAAAAGAATATTTATTGAAGTTCAAAATTGTATAATAAATAGGTATTCTTGAAACATAAATGATATGGTTAGCTAGCAACCACTTGTGTGTTGTTGTGTAAGATACTTACATGTGCCGTTATATACACTTACGTGTGATGTTATATAAATTGTAATCTACGTACATAATTCTTTCTAATACTAAATTCAGAATCATAACTGTAAATATCAAAATATTTAAAAAAACTTTGTTATCTTTGTATGGTGGTACGAGTCGATGGTTCGAATCCAACCAGAAACTGAGAGTGAATAAAACGATTATTTGTATGAAAATATGAACCATAGAAAAATATTATTAATTTATAGTAAAGGTACTTACAATAAAAAGCTTTACAATTGAATAAAATATCTTTTATTTACTTTTACGTGTAAATAAATTGTGATGAGTACTAAACTCATCACAATTTATTTACACGTTATGTACTATTTAGGTTCAGTCACATAACAACCTATATAGGTACAACGTACCTTTATTACCCACAATAATTTATCTGAATAATTTGTTATGGCACAGATATTATAATACTGTTATGGTGAAAGGTATCGGATATCGAGCTTAGAAACAAAAGTATGCATAGAATGGATTGGAACATAACAATTTAACCTCTAGTAGTATATAGTAGGGTAAGTCAGGGAGAGTTGCCTATAGTTTAAAAAAAAAATCATTATTAATTATATATGTAAGGTACTAAATGAAATACACAAGTTTATTTGAATCACTGTTTATTTATGCCATTCAGATTAAAGGAGAATGACCAAAAATGTATGGGGTCTGGTCCAAAAAAAAAACTGCTGCCCCCAGGGTTGACTCCATTGTGGGTTAACTTATAATGTTCGACTTACTATGTGTGCCAATGTGCATCAAATTCTAACCCACAGTTACAGACTAATTCAACAATTTTGAATGTGCAAGTGAATGTGCTACTTTTTTTCAAGTTCACGTTTCAGTTAATATCTATGATTCCGTGGGACAGATTTTTTCAGTTCCATAGAAGAAAATTAAGCATTTTAACCAGTCTTTCAAATGAGCTATGTAGTAAATCTGGGGGCAGAACTTTTCTTTTTTTTTTCAAATTTTGGTCCACTTTGGTCATTCTCCTTTGGAACTATTGTGTAACATATTTTGATTCAAGAATATTTTTTAAAAATAATGTAAAATAGGCATCTCTCCCAGGCATGTGGGTGAGTTGCCTATAGATACCAGGGATAGATGCCCACAAATAATTAATACATAATCAGACATTACACGTTAGGCATTCCGCTGAATCTTCACTGCAATCTTCATGAAACCACATTTCGCATTGAACACACCGTAACCAGTCGCATTTCTTTTTAGTGGCGTGATAATATTCCCCACACACTACACAAATATCTCCAAGAATTTCGTATTCTATGTCTCTTTCTGGTGAAAATAGGTGCAAATCCACGGCTTTGCAACTTCTTAATATGATTAACAATCTTTTTTTCTTTGTTTCCAAACAGAGAGTCAGGTCCAAGTCGTCCTTTTTTAGTATTGCCTATGAGAAATCGACGACGAAGAGTTCTGTAAGGAATATTGTATTCTTTACTTGCTTGAAAAAAATTTAATGATTTATCTTTTACTAGAGAAATGGCCTTTTCTAAGTCTTCTTCACTCCACGTAGCTCTATTAGAGCCAGAAGGTTTTCTTTTGTATTCATTTGGCATCTGAAAAGATAAAATATCATTAATATTTACTAGGCATCTAACCCTGAAACTTCATTGGGCATCTCTCCCAATCATTAGGGAGAGATGCCTATCGACTCTGAACGTACCCGAAAGCACTTTCAATACAAAAAGGTGGATTACCAACAAAACAAGATCACAATGTTAGGTTATAAAACAAAAAAATACTATTTACGAGAAAAATTAGGGGAAAAAAATACTGCAAACTAACTCAAAGAATATATTATACCGATTTAATCAACTACACTTACCTTATTTTTGGAATTCACAACAAAATACTATTTTAAAATAATTATTGTCCGTATCAAAACTTTCACACTGACATTAGCTGTCAAATTGACATAATAAGGATGCGTTCCGATTCACGTAATTTTTTAATTTTATTTTTTAAATTCAGTAGGCATCTATACCGTATAGGCGTCTCTCCCTGACTTACCCTATGCTTAGTAAATAAATTAAAATTTGTTTGCTATAATGTAAGGACATTCATGTTTTATATAATTTGGTCCTTTCCAACCATGTTTGAATAAAACGACATCTAGTGGTGTCGAAAGTTACTACTATTTACTTTGCATGTGTGTGTAAAGAGCATATTCAAGCGGCTAATCTTTATTTTGATGAAATCTTTGCATGATACTAGTTAACAAGCACAGTGATTATCTAAAAAAATCAAGTTAATGCCCTAGGTTTCGCATTTAATAAAGTTGTCTATTAAAAATATCTATGTTAGGTGTAAAAATTGAAAATGTTCGAAACTGTGGATGTGTCGCCATCTAGCGACAAAATGGCAAATAACTCGATCATCCAATCACCTTAATCGATCGCTTGAAGCAAATGTCTTTTCAGTTCACTTCTACCTAGTAGTGGCATATCTGCTTTCGGGTTCCATTCGTGCAAGGATCGTAATGATTTTCCCCTTGAACAGGGTTACAATTTTATTTTGATCTGAATATTCGCAAATTTACAAGTCAGAAAAATCCAGTTTACTTTGCTTAACCTTGAGGCCCATAACGAAGGTACTTAGCTACCTACTCACTACTGTGATTGGGAAAGAAACGTTTAAAAAGTTGATTATGTGCAAAGACATTAAGTTTACAAGAAACTGTTAATTCCGTCACTAAAATTTTGCATAGCAACAAAACTAAAATGTTTACCAACCTACATCCCGACATTATCTCTAGACCTGGCGTCGATGATTCATATCGGCAAACTTAACAATAAATATCGAAACAAAAACTTTTTGCACAAAAAATACAACCGACTTCAATTTAAAAAAAAAAACACCTTAAAAACTAACTTCCTCATTAACACATCGAACCCTTTTCAATGAGCCTAAACACGATATTTCTGCTGTTAGTTGTCGAGGAGTTAGGTACTCTGCAGACTATCCTGACTGCAGCATCAGGTTATGACTTGATGATCATGAGACCAAATATGGCAAATACCCTATCGAACATCAAAACAATTGACTAAATAAACAGTCCTTGCCTATTCGAGTAACTTCTTACTGTCAAGGAGTTGTACCTTCCATCATCAGCCACGCCACCTGAGATGGTGACAACCATACGCGAATACACAAGATACTTCATAAAATATGCGAAAAACAATAAGTGAGCTTATAAAATTTGAGGGTTGCCCTCGATTTCTCTAAGATTCCATCATCAGATCCTAACTTGGTGACAGTGGGACCACCTCAGAACTATCTACTTTCTAACAAAAAAAGAATTTTGAAAATCTGTCGACAATCGGCTGAGTATTCGATGAACAAAAATACAAAAAAAAAAACAATCAGCCGAACATGGTACCCCCTCCTTTTTGTGAAGTCGGTAAAAATAACGAGTTGCGTTTAAGCAACGAAGAGGCTCACCGTACTGACGCGACGAATGGATGGAAGCGAGATGGGTATCGTATTCCAGTGAGGTACAGAGATATTGTGACCGTGTTGTAGCTGTCTGCACTCTGCACGACTAATAAGACAAAACTCATTGGTATAGGCCGAAGTTTGAACCCGGGCCACCAAGTTTGAGAGAGATGCGTTGCGTCGACTACCTACGCCGCTACTGCTGCGCGGCGGCGGCGGCACCTTGGCGGCGCTTTACAAAGTATCCTTTGTAAGCGCCGCCAAAATAAATAAAAAGAAACATTACAGAGGCGTCAACAGTTTTAAATTGATGCACTATGTCGTGCATTTAATAACAGTTTTGTATTATGTCGATAATCGATAGTAAATGAAATAAATTAAAAGATCGTCGACATCAGCTGTGATTGACTAAAAAATTTTCATCGCATGTACCTACAGTTTAAAGCAACCGGCGCGCGTGAATCAATTGAATTTGAACTTTATGTCAATGTAATTAAAGTCACACGATGCGCGTTTGTTTATTGCAAGAACTGAATCCTTCATTTAGTAAGTAAACCAATTTAAAGTGAATAATTTAATTAATTGAATCTAAGAAACCGGTTAAATCTTATTTAAAAGTTAGAAAATGAAAACAGTTTGTAATAGCATAAGTACAATTTCCTAACAATTAAAATGAATATTAACATTTTCGCCTCTGTAAATTGTTGGTCTTTGCACATCGCAACGCGGCACGTGCGGCGGTAACGTTTGTCGGTAGATCAAACGACTGCGGCTCGTCCGTTTGATCTTCATAGTACTTCTTTAGTAAATAATAGTAATCTAGTCAGTTCCTTTCCGACTCGGTTCGTGAGCTAACGTACGTTACGTTTATCCGATCGATATTGAATCGTATTTAATTATTGTTTTGTTAGTTTTAAAGGAGACAATTTTTTTTGTTCGAGGATTAGTTTCCCACATAAATTCTAGCATATAATAATGAAACTTACATTGATTTCTTCCTTAGGTTATAACCTCTAGATTCCAGTGGTTTAATTAGCTTAGCATTGTCTAACCGGAATAAATGCGAAAAATCTGCAAAAACACTTACGAAAACCAAAATAAACAGAAAAAGTAAATGTCAAAATAATGAAGTTGTCTGTCAATCACAAAAAAAGTGGGTTTATAAAGTTTCATGCCACGTTGATTGTTTAAACCACCTATGCGATTTTAGTGTAAACCTATAAAAATGGCATTAAAAATGCTCATAGTTTAATAATATTTATTTTTATATTCTTTCTGATACTATAATAATTATATAGCACATAAGATTTCCAACGGATAGGTACCGTACTTTTTTTAGTAAACAGAAAAACGCCCCTATTCACGTAAGTATTTGCTGTCAAATGACATTGACCACAACAGGAATGATTTGACTCGCAAAAAAATATCATAACATAGCTTATTTATTATGATTTTAAGATTCCGTTTTCATTTCTACGTAATATTTCCTTTAAAATCATAGTAAAATGGTTACTTTTTTTTGGTGTTATTATGAATAATAAATGCAACGACCAGGTGGGCCCAAAAAAAACTATCTCCTTTGTGTTTAGTTATTATTGTTACGTTTTTAGTGCTGTTTTATTCTTTTTAGTTATTATTTTTTGTTGTTTTAAAAAATGCCTCAGGCATACGTGTACAGTGCTTGTGAATACGGCAACATGTTGATGTGTTTAGGAGAAGCCCTTGGGAATGCATCTCTAGCGTTGAGAATTTATCGAAACCTATTTCCGAACGTCCGGCATCCGTCTGATTCTCGCATGATAACGGCAGCTTTTCAGCGAGTCTTAGAAAATCGACCGATTGCTCCGATGGCGGCAGGTGGTGGACAACAAGTGAATGTTCAGACTGAGGAGCGTATTTTAAATGTGATTCGCCAAAATCCACGCCTAGGCACACGAAGTGCGGCGAAATTATTGCGGCGACGGGGTTTACCGACAGTTTCTCACTGGACAGTTCATAAAGTCTTGCGCCGGAACAGAATGCGGCCCTACAAAATACACAAAGTACAAGCTTTGCTGCCCAATGATCGCATTCGTCGTCGTGCATACTGTCGTTGCTAGATCAACAACAGCGTGCGCCTGGCTTCATTGAGCACATAATCTGGACGGACGAGTCCACATTCACGAGAAACGGGATGTGGAACAGGAGGAATGCCCATGTATGGTCAGACGTGAACCCGTACGCCACTCAAGAAACCGGCCATCAGACCAGATGGTCCGTCAACGTATGGGCTGGTGTTTTTAATGGACAAATTTTAGGACCAGTGTTTCTACCGCAGCGCCTCAATGGATCAGCATATCTTAATTTTATAAATGAACGTTTAGATGATATGCTAGACAATGTGTCGCTGGCTGAATTTCGTCGAGCATGGTTCCAGCACGATGGCGCTCCACCGCATGTTACGCGTCCCGTCCGCGAGCGTCTCACTGAACTTTTCTCTACTTACTACTCTACTTAACTCTCAATGACCGCTGGATCGGAAGGCTGGGGCCGCACGCCTGGCCGGCTCGTTCACCCGACTTAACGCCACTGGACTTCTTTTTGTGGGGGTATGTGAAAGAAAGAGTGTTTGATCGGGAATGTGACAGTGCTGATGAAATGCGGGGCAGAATAGTGAGCGTTTTTAATAAACTACGAGAAGAATGTGTTGAGGATCCAACACTAATGCCTCGTGTTCACGGGTCGACACAGCAACGGGCCCGGCTTTGTATTGAAATGGATGGAGCCCAGTTCGAGCCAAACCTCATAAGGTCGCAAAGGATTTAGACAGGTACGTAAAATGCCTCTGTCAGCTTTTTACAATGGACTACAATTGCGATTAAAATTCATAATTTTATGAAGGGTTGTAGGGGGCGCGGCGGCCTAGGCATTTTGAAAGTGATGTTTGTAAATTCCGTATTAAATCCCGCGACTCGGCCGGAGCGCTCGGCGGGCGCAACCGCGAGCGCGGGCGCTCGGCGACTGATAAGCGCGGGCGCGCGGTGGCGCAACGTTGCCTTGCGTGTCAGTGACCTCACTTTTGTACTTTCGTTTCCATTGCGTGTTTACGAAATATGAAGTTTTGAAAATAATCAATTTAAAGCGAAAGGTTATTGGTATTCGTTTGCATTTAGGTTGTATATAATCTACGTTCTGGCTTCGGAAGCGTTCTCCTTACACCCTGTATAATGTATATGTACCTCATTTAGCTTACGACTATTTACTGTTCTCATTGTGTCAAAGGTTGTCATTAGGTTATTAGTCAATAAGTGATTATTTAATTAGTTATTTACTTTTCCCATGCATTTCTTCATATAAATACGAGTCCTTAATTTTAAGTTAGTTAGTTCTATTCCTGCATTCCATTGTTATACTTGTGTCTGATCTCTAATAAAATAATATTTTATTTTTAAAGTCGTTTTCTCCACTACCACATAACAATTGTATATTTTATATGATTGTCGAGAATATATAGGGGATCGGGGAGCTGAGGCCGCGGAGGGGGCACTCGATCTGCGAGCGCGCACCGGCCGGCCCGGCACTGCATCATCGTCCACCGAGCGACTTATTACTTCTTTATCAATGTTATGAATAGGTATGGTCAGTTTTAAGAGTGTTGACTTAAGTATAAAAACATATGAATACGGGTATTTATCGCGAATTTACCTTTAATTTAATCTCAACGTTTCGACCGGATTGCACCAGCCGTGGTCACGGAGAGATGGTTAAAAAAAAATCGCCTCAATATACGGACACTGTTAGTGTAGTGTGCTGTCCTAGTGTGAACCGGCTCTAATTAACATTTATGAAGATGAGTGAGGGTAGTTGAATAAACGCCTTCACTTTTCTGTCGCGGTACCTCCAATACTTCAGTCTCCCCGCGACCAAGGCTGGTGCAATCCGGTCGAAACGTCGGGATTAAATTAAAGTTAAATTCGCGATAAATACCCGCATTCATATGTTTTATAATGTGTTCTGATCGTGAAAGTTTAAAAAGACAATTAAGTATAAAAAACCCATTGAGGTTAAATTCTTGTGCAATTGTTAGTTTTGTGCCCTCAGGGGAATCGGTGGCTTAATTAAATCATCGGTGGTTTTATTTCAAGTACATAATACCCTCATAGAATTGTAACGTTTAGGGCTCAGCCGGTAAATGAAACTCGAAAGAATCAGTACAAACTATAATAGGAAAAAAAAAGTAAAAAAATTATAATAGTAAAAAAAACAATTAGGTGTGGGTACTTAATTAGAATTAATAATCACCCCAGTAAAAGACTGGTGTGGGTTCTATATATCGAGCTCGTGTTGGGTTCTAGACCGCCTAAAGAAAACCACTATCCTGAAGGTTCCAGAACGTAGATGTTTTGTAGAATAATGTTTGGTAGGTAGGTCGGTCTTGCGGTTGTTGAGGGTAGCGCGTAGCCTGCAGAGTTGTACAGCCACAGCCCCTGCAGCAGCAGCTAATCAAGGTTGACCGGTACGGAAGAACCCTGGAATATCCGGAATTGGGCATTTTAGAAAATGACCGAATTCGTACTACTGACTGCAACATCCCGATAGCCGTAGGAAATGGAATCTACGGTGGAAGGTGGTGTTCTAGCATCAATTAGCTATCAAGATGAAGCAGTCTAAGCAGCGTGGTACAATTTAGAAGCATGATGAAGCAGAAAAATGATATCTAGTAATGCGAGGTAGATGGAAAAATAACAAGAATGATTTACAGGAATTTACAATACAATGATCGACTACAATTCACCAACTACATTAATCAAGAATTAAATACATACATGAAAGGTTGAAGAGAATTTAAAGGTATCCGTCATGTTCCGTAACAACAATGTCAAGGACATTCGGTAAATAAAAGAAAGAAAATTACTAGATGATTAAAATAGCAATCACCGTTGATAAACCGGCTCAATACTGTGATTTAAATCAACAATTCAGGTGTCCTAACTTGGCACTACTACAAAGCGATATTTTGCCAAGTCATGCTACGAATACCTACTTAATTCTAGTTAAAAAGTTTTGCAACACTCACCCGATCGGGGTTACACTGATTTTAACTTTTATTATTTATGCAGCAAATAAATTAGATGTTATAATAATATGCTCCAAGCAATAGCGATAGGAGATTGGCAGAGGTAAAATAAAAAAAATGGCACACACGATCACTCTGCCGATGTGTAGTGAGAAGTGAAAGGACCCTCGACCGGCCGTGGCAGCACGGCCGGTCGAGTGATTCCTTTTGTCTCTCGAGCCGTTGGTAATCCGCGAACGCTAGGCGTGCGGTATGAAGAGGGGAAACATTCGTCCACAACTAGTTTCGTGCGCGAGTTTTGTGACGGTATCTTAATAATGATTCCTCTAACGCCAGCTAAAAGTACCCTCAGCTGCAAGCGTAAATAGATATTTCATTTCAAGTATGATTCAAATGTGTTAGCAACCACGTACAACGTTACAGTACCCCCTTTGTTAGCATAGGATTTTTCCTGAGGAAAATCCGCTGCTACTGCTTCTGAAGACACTTGATCAACGCTACTCATTCATTCTTTCCACTTTCATTCATCACTTTTCATTCATTCGTCATTTGATCGGCAGTAACACTTTAGGAACTGTGTTTCCGCGTCCTAGTAGTCAGAATGTTTTGTTTAAAATTACGTACAAAACACTCGCGTTTATCTAGTGTTGGTTTTGTTTCTTAGTTAATATTGGAAGAACAGAGCAGTTCATATATAACCAATCCATTATTGATAAAAAAATATTTAGATACGAATGATTCACGCATGTTTGAAGTTGAACCACTCCGTAGATTATCTATGGTGTAGGGCCATTGATATAGGGAAAAGAAATCAGTGGGGTAGAGCCATGATTGCTTTATTACTATGGTTGTAGAACCGATAGTAAAATAATACGAGTTTAAATTTGGTTATATGGGGGTAGACAGTTTTAGCAGTAGGTACGTTAGATTTGGTAATTTGAATGTATTTTATTAATTTATGTATTATATTGTTTAAGATAGAATGAACATAGTTGGTATGTATATCAATGACTTGCGTTGAGCTGTATTATATTGTATTTTTAATACTAAGTTTAAGCATTTAGTCCTTGTAATTCGTTAACTTGATATCTTTAACGTGCCATTGGCCGAGAGGTTTCCCCGTTGTATCCGCCTTTTGCAGGGATAAAATTTTTATGGGGTAGGACATGTTCGTTAAAAGTTTATAAGTAATAGAAAAGAGAAAAAAAAATAATGGTAACTTCCAAAATTAACCCGAGAGTGTGTGTTGCAAAATTCACATAATCAAACTATAATTAGTTTTACACAGTCACAGAACAAAATCAAGAACTCGTGCTACCAAAACGTGAAAAACCGTCTTTAAAAAAATTGAGGGTAGTTTATTTTTTTTTTTTAAAGTATAATTATAATTAATGAGATGTTACTAGAGAGTGAAGAAATAATATATTCACTTTTGGCAGCTCGTAATCATAGTATTAAAACTAACACAACTGAAATAGACAGCCATCACCAAGAAAACCAAAAGAAATGCCTAGCAGAAGAGAACTAAACACGGCTCGATATCTACCACTAGCATGGGCGCCATTGTAACGTTTAGGGCTCAGCCGGTAAATGAAACTCGAAAGAATCAGTACAAACTATAATAGGAAAAAAAAAGTAAAAAAATTATAATAGTAAAAAAAACAATTAGGTGTGGGTACTTAATTAGAATTAATAATCACCCCAGTAAAAGACTGGTGTGGGTTCTATATATCGAGCTCGTGTTGGGTTCTAGACCGCCTAAAGAAAACCACTATCCTGAAGGTTCCAGAACGTAGATGTTTTGTAGAATAATGTTTGGTAGGTAGGTCGGTCTTGCGGTTGTTGAGGGTAGCGCGTAGCCTGCAGAGTTGTACAGCCACAGCCCCTGCAGCAGCAGCTAATCAAGGTTGACCGGTACGGAAGAACCCTGGAATATCCGGAATTGGGCATTTTAGAAAATGACCGAATTCGTACTACTGACTGCAACATCCCGATAGCCGTAGGAAATGGAATCTACGGTGGAAGGTGGTGTTCTAGCATCAATTAGCTATCAAGATGAAGCAGTCTAAGCAGCGTGGTACAATTTAGAAGCATGATGAAGCAGAAAAATGATATCTAGTAATGCGAGGTAGATGGAAAAATAACAAGAATGATTTACAGGAATTTACAATACAATGATCGACTACAATTCACCAACTACATTAATCAAGAATTAAATACATACATGAAAGGTTGAAGAGAATTTAAAGGTATCCGTCATGTTCCGTAACAACAATGTCAAGGACATTCGGTAAATAAAAGAAAGAAAATTACTAGATGATTAAAATAGCAATCACCGTTGATAAACCGGCTCAATACTGTGATTTAAATCAACAATTCAGGTGTCCTAACTTGGCACTACTACAAAGCGATATTTTGCCAAGTCATGCTACGAATACCTACTTAATTCTAGTTAAAAAGTTTTGCAACACTCACCCGATCGGGGTTACACTGATTTTAACTTTTATTATTTATGCAGCAAATAAATTAGATGTTATAATAATATGCTCCAAGCAATAGCGATAGGAGATTGGCAGAGGTAAAATAAAAAAAATGGCACACACGATCACTCTGCCGATGTGTAGTGAGAAGTGAAAGGACCCTCGACCGGCCGTGGCAGCACGGCCGGTCGAGTGATTCCTTTTGTCTCTCGAGCCGTTGGTAATCCGCGAACGCTAGGCGTGCGGTATGAAGAGGGGAAACATTCGTCCACAACTAGTTTCGTGCGCGAGTTTTGTGACGGTATCTTAATAATGATTCCTCTAACGCCAGCTAAAAGTACCCTCAGCTGCAAGCGTAAATAGATATTTCATTTCAAGTATGATTCAAATGTGTTAGCAACCACGTACAACGTTACAGAATGATTTCATAATTTAGTACTCCGTGTCAACTAAATCATGAAATAATTGTATTTTTGACTGACTTCAGTGAATTGACTTCAGTGTGTGGTATAAATTTTGACTTGCTAGGTCCCCTCGTTCCTGAGAAAGTCAGTGATGACTGACGGACAGATGGAGAAACGGATAAAAAAGTGATCTTATAAGGGTTCCGTAGCCAAATGGCAAAAAACGGAACTCTTATTTGTTCCTTAAACCCTTTTTTTTTTTTTTTTGGTATGGGAAATCATCAAATGACTTCTCCCACTCTGGGCGGAGCGGGAGGGAGTGTCAGACTCTTACTGACTAAAACCCATTCCTTCCTCGCCCTTTATGTTCCGGGGCCACGGTATCTCTTTCGAACAGGCCCGCAACCCCTTGTGCTGACATCTCTTTGAGGCGCGCGTGGAACACGAACGCGCCGTCGACACGGCCTGTCGTCGTCGTTAGACGGACGGACGGCTAGCTAGCCCATAGCCAACCGTCCACAGGCCCGCATCTATGGTGGCCCCCGACTCCCGGTGCGTCTCCCGCGGCGGCCGGGAAGAGAGGCTCTCTCCCTCTCTCGTTCCGCCACCTCCTTCGCTAGCATGACTGCTTCGCAGAAGGAGGTGACGGCTTCCCATTGCGTCTCGCTCCGGACCATGGATTGATCCAAGGCCGGACGCGAGAGGTCGCCGCCGCCGATCGCCGCTACGAGGACACGGCGGTGCCCAAGCAGTGCAGACTTCCACCGTGTGCTCCACCGTGTCCCTTATACCCTTGATTCGTCATGTCTGTCTGTCTGTCCATCCGTATGTCACAGACACTTTTTTCCGAAACTATGAGAACTATGAAACTTGGTAAGTAGATGTATTCTGTGAACCGCATTAAGATTTTCACACAAAAATGGAAAAAAGAAATTTTGGGGTTCCCCATGCTTAGAACTGAAACCTAGAATATTTTTTTTCACCAAAACCCATACGTGTCGGGTATCAATGGTTAGACTTACACAATTTTGATACGGAACCCTTCATGGGCGAGTCCGACTCGCACTTGTCCGTTTTTTTTACTTTTTGAGGTACCGAACACTAAAAACAACTGTAAGAAGGTTTCATGTTTTCAGGATCCCTTTGAATATTGGTACTCTATTATTATAAGTACTTATAACGAACCTTTTATGGTATACTAGTTGACCCGCGCGTTTGCGAGAGAGGGTTATTTTTTTTAATAAAAAGTATCCTATATTACTTTCAATACTTCCAAGAGTATGTGTACAAACTTTCATGATGATCGGTTGAGTAGTTTTTGCGTGAAAGCGTAACAAACAAACATACATTCACATTTATAATAATGATATATATAGGACTAGCGGACGTCACTCGGTTTCACCCACGTAGTTCATAAAATAATAAATATAAATATCGCTGGACATTACACACAGCGCCATCTAGTGCCACACTAAGCAGGGCTTGTGTCGTGGTCACCAGACAGTTGATAAACTACATATATATACTTTTTGTTTGTAAATACATACTTATTATACATATAAACATCCATGACTCAGAAAAAAAAAACATGAAAAATAACGCTAGCCTATGTCACTCGCAGATAATATAGCTGTCCATGCTGAAAGAATTTTTCAAATCCGTCCATTAGTTTTTAAGTTTATTCGTTACATACAAAAATTCAAATACATATTTCCTCTTTATGATATTAGTTAGTATAGATATAAGAAAGAAAGAAACCTTTTCCTATACTTAATCATCATTTGCCAGCCTTTTACTAACTACGTTTGGGTCGGTTTCCAGTTTAATCGGATCCAGTTTTTTTCAGGACCAGTATTTTTCAAGGAGTGACTGCTTATTTTATTTATTGGAGAAAATAAACAGTGACACATCAAATGAACATAAAAAAAAAAAACAATAAAAACAAGTATGAGTAAATGTGTTACCAACAACATTTTCCACGGATACATATAAAAAATACTAGCTAAATTGTAGATCTAAACTTGCACTGTTTTAGACTTTCACGGTTTTTCACTACACTTAAAGTACTTACGGGAATTTTCGTCCCACCCGCATACCTCTTCAGTATTCCCGCGATCATGATGCTTGCAACAGCGTCGAAATATCGGGTGCTCAAAATAAAAGAAAATTACGGATATAATCCCGTAAGTACTTTAAGTGGAGATCTAAACTTGCATGCTAGGTTACTAGCATGCAAGTTTAGATCTACAATTTAAAATAATTTATAAAGTACTAGCTTCTGCCAGCGGCTTCGCCCGCGTGAAGTTTGAAATTATCCCACGGGATCTTATTACCGGGATAAAAAGTATCCTATGTGTTAATCCAGGTAATAAACTATCTGTGTGCTAAATTTGATCCAAATCCGTTCAGTAGTTTTTGCGTGAAAGAGTAACAAACATACATCCTCACAAACTTTCGCATTTATAATATTAGTAGGATATTAGTAGGATAGTAGGATTTGTTTTTTTTTGTATCTCATTTAATTTAACTTACAATTTGAAGCTGTTTTAGGGTGTATGTTAGGTAGTGTAGTTTTAGGTTATGCCTAATCAATGCTGTTTTCAAAAATAACATTTTAAATTCTCTCAGAGCAAACATATCAACGTCATTGAAAACTTTGTTCTAGTTGCTGGTAAGTCGAAGCAGAGGTTCCTTTGACATGTACATTTCTACACACCATGTTACTACAGGCTAATATTTATTAATTTATTTATCTCAATCAACATTGGATCACAGGTATTTTTTATTTTTTTTATTTAGCCTGTATTGTCCCACTGCTGGGCAAAGGCCTCCCCCATAGTCTTCCACTCCTCTCTACGTGCGGCTCTCCGGCCAGTCTCTCGCAAACGCTTCTAAGTCGTCACGCCAGCGTTTTCTAGGCCTCTCTAGGCGACGCTGCCTGTCTTCTGGCACCCAATGAGTGGCGACATCATAGGTCACAGAATTAAATATTAAAAAATCAAATGCTCAATAGTATTAAAATAAACATCACAATTAAAATCATTATTGAAATTAAAATTATTAACAAAATTAAATCAAAATAAAGTCAATCCAAATCAGAGTCAAATCAAATTAAAATCAACATCGTAATATAATTAAAATTACAACTAAATTACAATTAAAATTATTATAAAATTTAAATCGAATTAATATAATATATTAACATTTGTCAGTACGTGAACCATGCAGCAGTGGTTCAGATACTAATATGATGCCCTTTGGTAAGACTGGGCTTCGGACTACTGACCCCCTATAATGACTGCTATAATATATAATATATATCTATACTTATCTATACTAATATTATAAAGCAGAAGAGTTTGTTTGTTTGTTTGTTTGGTTGAACGCGCTAATCTCAGGAACTACGGGCTCGAATTGAAAAATTCTTTTTGTGTTGGATAGACCATTTATCGAGGAAGGCTTTAGGCTATATAACATCACGCTACGACCATTAGGAGCGGAGCAGAAATGAAAAATGTTGCCAAAACGGGGTTTCTTTTTTCCTTTGGTTTTTCTCTCTTATGTGACGCAGACAAAGTTGCGTGGGTCAGCTAGTAATATTATAAAGCAGAAAAGTTTGTTTGTTTGTTTGGTAGAACGCGCTAATCTCAGGAACTACCGGGTCGAATAGAAAAAATATTTTTGCGTTGGATAGTCCATTTATCGAAGAAGGCTATAGGCTATATAACATCACTCTATGACCAATAGGAGCGGAGCAGGAATGAAAAATGTTGCAAAAACGGGGGAAATTTTATGAGCTTTTTCTCTCTTATGTGACGCAGACGAAATTGCGTGGGTCAGCTAGTAAGTTATATAGTGTAATCATAGTCCTACGATCATACAGAAATGAAGAATTTTCAGTTCAATAAGCTATATTGTCTTACCAGTCAATACACACATCATTGCTCCACATAGACGAAGACGCACAAAATTAAAACGCAAAACAATGCGACAAAAAGTCGTCAATATCACTTGTCATGCCACAATGGGTCTGTAATGTGACACTCGCTGCGACAAATCGCCGTGCATTACAACTGTCAAGGCAGAGTGACATAAACTGAGAATTAATATGGGAACTCGATTGATACTTGGAAGAAATCTTGTGGATCTGATTTGGGGGATTATGAGACTAGTCCTGGTTAAAGAAGCAGATTTTGGAGTCTGGATTGCGCCTGGTTGATGGCAATAGGCGCGGCCCCTATGTGTCTATTCGGAGATTACAGGTGTGTCGTTATGTTTTATGAAACTTTGAATAGAAATTCCCATACATTAAGAGGAGTACATGTTCGGGACTTCGGGTGAACAACTCGCAGTTGCATAATGTCCGCTTTCACTAACACTAGACGACACCAAGCTATAGGTAATGCTTTAAGAAGCGCACTGTTATAAACACATCATGCATCTTCGGTCCTTTAAGAAGGAAAAGGACTTGTGTTTTTTGTCGGGTATGTTATCAAAACATCCTGAGGAAACCAGCTTGCCCTAGAACTAAAAAACCCATAGTCATTTGTGACAATATCAACCTGCCCCACGTCGTGGATAACGGCTCATTCTCTTTTATGAAGAGTAGGCCTGCGTCTCAATAGCCGGAATATTAAACGCTGGTTTTGCTTTGAGTGCAAAATATTGTTACACAGAAACTTTAAGATATTATAGCGGACATAATCAAGTCGCCAAAAAGAACACTAGCGACATCTGTGGCGAGACCCATTTTAAAGTTTTCCGCGACTTATAAAAAACTCGACTATAACCGTCAGGCAGTAGCGCATCAGATACAACCCACGTCGAGTTGGAGAATCCTCCCTTTTCTATGGGGGATGTAGAACTTTGCACAATTTTCTTCATACCTGTAAAACATCGCCTAACACTTGTATTCTTCAAACGATTTATTCCTACATACATCATGACACTAATAAACCACGTAATTCCAACCACACGCTATTTTATCAAGCAATTTCAACCATTTATAGCACTTTAAGCTCATTAAATACCTTCATCAGAACTAATCGGGCACTTATCCGAGTGATGATGATTTCTTGCACACCCTATTAGCAGATCGTGAACGAGAGAACGAATGAACGAGTGAGTGGAGAGCGATTCTCACGGTGAACGAGTTACACAAATAGCTTTAATTCAACTTTAATGATCTGTTCGCGTGAACTAAATTGATTTGGTTGTTGTGACTCCGTGTTTCGGCCTTTTGATTGTCAATAGCAATTGACTGTGATGTGTCAATTATGTGCTTGAAATGGTTAAAGGTTGATCTCAATTTAGGAAGAATAGAAAATGCATATTCTGTTTTCTAATTCTAAATCTACCTCTCACCTACTTGGTCTAGTGGCAGCAGATGGTACTCGTAATCTTCACGTCGAAAGTTCAATTCCCTTATAGGGCAAAACGTTAATGGGTTCAGTTTTGTTAGTAGCAGTAATACAATTTGGATTTCTGCCTGGTTGATAGCAATGGGCCCGCCGCTTTTAATATGGGACTAAACATAACTAAGAATCAAGGAATTTCCAAAAATTTCGGTATCATTACAGAAATGAACTTTTAAAGGTCCTCTCTGGTTCTGTTTTATTGCTATGTTTTCATGCAAATCACGGCCAGTAGGGATCATCATTATGTTCCTAAACGAGTGTTCGTTCATCAAAACTATAGGGCCAGCCTAATATAGTTTAGTCCCCTTGCAATGCACGCCACAACGTGTGTTTCTCCGTCACCCAGATCGCTTGCTAAAAAGGTAATCGACATGCACACTTCCAACTCACAATTATTTGTCAATTAGCACCTCTTTCCTCCCATTAGTCCCTCATCAGCTCATATAAGGACATAATGACGTAGACGACAAATATCTTAATCTACACCCTGTTTGCGACAAAGTTTCCAAATTGAAACACGAAATCTGTTTTTAGAAAAACTACTTAAACGCTCTCTTATAACGTTCAATCTGCGATACAACTTCAAAAATGTTGATGTCGCATCGAAGGCATTGTGAAAACAACTTAATTTCAGTAAGAATAAAGTTTCATTTCATTTCACACATCAATATGAAACAAGCTACGAATGAGAAACATCTCAATCTAGCAGGTGGTGCGGAGGCTGCGCCTGGGCAATTGCCGGCGGCGCGCGGCCAGTGATTATAAACACATTTGTAGCGATGAAAGTGTTGTTGACGGTACTTGGTCTTTTAGGAGCAGGAATATGGAGTACGTGGGATGAGATTATTTGACACTAGCTGACCTACGCAACTTCGTCTGCGTCACATAAGAGAGAAAAACCGAAAGGAAAAAAAAAACCGTTTTTGCAACATTTTTCATTCCTGCTCCGCTCCTAATGGCCGTAGCGTGATGTTATATAGCCTTCTTCGATAAATGGTCTATCCAACACAAAAAGAGTTTTTTGATTTGAACCAGTAGTTCCTGAGATTAGCGCGTTCAACCAAACAAACAAACTCTTCTGCTTTATAATAATACTAGCTTCTGCCCGCGACTTCGTTCGCAGATCCTGTTTTCAATTTTTTTTTAAAGTATCCTATGTTACTTCTAATACCTCCAAGAATATGTTTACAAAGTTTCTTGATGATCGGTTCAGTAGTTTTTACGTGAAAGCGTAACAAACAAACTTACATTCACATTTATAGAAGTAGGGATTAGTATAGATGAGAAGCCGACCCGACACGGTCAAAGGTATCTAGCCTAAGCTCTGTTCTGTGTTTTGCTGTATATGGAAGGATATTTTTTCAATGTTTGGTAGCCAAAAGATGGAGAAGGGGTGGCCCAGTGGTGGCGGCCCCGATTTACGAACAGTAAGTCGTGGTTTGAACCCAGGCAGGCGCATTACATTGTGTAATTTATTTCATCGCCACTGCTCTCCAAACGGTGAAGGAAAACATTGTGAGGAAACCGGCATGTCCTAGAAACAAAAAATCGAAGACATTATATCTACCACTCCGCACTGGGGCCGCGTGGAGGATTATAGCCCATTCCCTCATTCCCTATCCTTGAGAGGAGGCCGTGTCCCAGCAGTGGGAATATTATCGGCTGATGATGATGATGATGACCCAGAGGGTAAAAACGGGACACTATTACTAAACCTCCACTGGCCGTCTGTCCGTCTGTCTGTCACCAGTCTGAATATCATGAACTGTGATAAATAGACAGTTGAAATTTTCACAGATGATGTATTTCTGTTGCCGCTATAACAAAAAATACTTAAAACAAAATAAAATAAATATTATTATTTAAGTGGGGCTGCCATACAACGAACGTGATTTTTTGATAATAATGGTACGGAACCAACCGGCCGGTTTATTTTCTTTCTACTACGCTTGTTCTGTTGCGTTGGAAGGCCTCTCATTTGGAGGACCAATGTCCTGGTGAAAATTGCGGGAAGCCGCCCGATGCGAGACGAAAAATCAAAGACAGCTTTTCTGTGACGTTTTGTTTCGATTGGTCCGTATGCTAAATGTCTAAAATGTCAAACAGATTTAGCGACCTCTGTCAGTAACACAGAACATATAGGTACTCTAGCGGGTCAGTAGGTTATTGAAAATGGCCGTTAGCTAATCTACGTAGAATTAATATAAGTAGGTATGCAGGCTCCATCCAGTTAGACAGGTTGCCAACACCAACATAATTAGTAAAAAGCTAGGCAGATGAGAGAAGTTCGAGTATTATTTGCAGTAAGGTCTTAGGTAAGGTATTTTAAGTCAAAAGGTTTGTTGAATATCAAAGAAAGAAAAGTTGCAAGGCGGGCATTTGGGAAAGCATTTCATTTTATGATTTCCTGACCTTGTAATGGAGACATTGCTGGTAATTGGAAAGAAAAGGTATGGAATTGTGAATATCTACATAGACCTATAAGACATGTTATCTAAGTTTTGTATTTTTACACAGGGAGAACATCCGATCTTACAAGATTAATACACGTCTCACAATCAATAAAAACACAAATTAATCAAGCCATATCGCCTCGGCTATCAAAATTGAAAGTAGTTAATAAAAGGTGTTTACATTATTTATATACTTGCGTTATAAAACGATAAATTATAAAATCTATTTCCCGTGCTGCCGACAAAACATTATAGTTTAATCGTAACAGCCGCACAATAAAATTAGGATAAAACTCATTGGTTCGAACGCCAGCTTCGAATTTTCAAATTTGGAACGAGCACGGCCATCTTCCAAATTGCCGCCATAAACGCGATAATTGGATCTGCTCATTGGCCAGTAGCTAACTGAAACCAATTTTTAATGGCGACTCTTTTATTGTGTCGATTTAAATAAAAATAAAGTTTACTTTTATAAGCTGTGATGAATGTGTTCGATACATCATTTTCAATTTGGTTGGTAGTTATAATTTTGGTTATGAGGTACCTGCTTGAGGCTAGACTTTGCAAAAAGGGCAAAAATAACATGAACCTGTCATATTTAATAAATGTATGCTAATGAGTTTTGGGGATTAAAAGTAGGTATCAGGTGTAGGTATACTTAATGTTTACCTTTACCATTGCCGAATTGTCAAAATGACTAATTGCACGTATTTCATTAAATTAAGAGTTCTAAAATTATTTTCACAAATTCTAGCCAAAGCTATTGGATAGAGTAACGTAATTAATAACGACAAAAAAAGGTAACAAGACAAACGATAGCATAAACAACAAAATTCTATCCACATTACAAAAGCGACAATAAATTATAACACTGGCCGCAAGCTCATTTCGTTCGTAAAGCCAAAAAGACTCGGAAAAAATGAAGCGTTCGAAATTTAATTTATTCAAAATTGAAACGTCACGGCACACAAAGGCGCGCGGCCCACAATGGCGCAGTGCCGCGCTCGCGAGCCACACTGTTAACACGAAAATTAAATGCTGATATCACAATTAATCAAGGGCCCATATTAATAATTGGCTATTCACTACGCCGTGAGGTGTCAAATTATATTGCTCAATTAACCGCTCGTAGAATAGAATAGGGCGTGTTTGGCTGTTTGTAAAATATAACACACATTTCCTATTGTGATTCTCTGCTAAACGAACATTTGTAACGTTGAACGTTGTTCAAGAACATGAAATATTCGGTTGTTATGAAGAGGATCCACACAAGCATTATTATAAACAGCGAAAGTTTCGAGTTTGTTACGATAATTTGTAAAATGTCTGAAACGATTTCATAAACGTTAGAAATTGGAACCATTCATCATGAACACTAAATGGTAACCAAATACTTAAGTAGGTATCCACGTTGTACTACAAACATCCTTTTTATTAAAATACCTAATGTTAATAACAAAACTAATGATACAATTTAAGTATTATGAATGATTCCTACATTCAAATATTTTTATAGGAAAACTACAGAAAAAAGTATGTTTATGCAGATTGTTTGACAGTTTATATAAAGATTTCCAATTAGACTATATTAAGGGATTATCCTTATAAGTATTCATGGTAATGCTGTTAAATATTTGTCTATTGGAAATACTTGAGCTGATAAACAAGCTCGTCAATCATGATCTCCTTAATTCTGCATCTATTAAATAAGAATAGAGTAAATTGTCCGTGGTTATGTCTGGCGGTCTCTCTTGTTTATAGTTCTTATTTTAAGCTGTCAAAAGCTTATTTTACCGAAAACAGTTCATCAGTGTTCAGCACTGTTTTTAATTTTATAATAAAAGTCAATTACAGATACGATTCTCGCTATTCGCTATTCTAAGCTAACTTAAAATACTTGTAAGTTTTTAGTATAGAGAGAAACCACCATAACTCCAATGTACAGTCGAAGATGGGCCATTATTCGTATTTTAGCCGTGTAATCGGGTTTAGTCGGTAATGTTCGTACTCGTATGTATGAAAGTGCAAAATTGGAAAGTAGTGAAAGTGGCTTATCAATTAAAGTCCTCGACTCGACATACCTCACAATCACACTAAATTATAAATCTACCAAAAAGGTACTCAATGCTTCGAACATCAACATACCTATATCGGTTCTATAGCAGGGTAACCGTTAGGAAGACATACTTATAAGTATGTCAGTTTAAATCCACAGATGAGAAGGTACTAGTCAATGTGTTACTGATCCATCTGGCTCCTCTCTTCCGTCATTGGGTCATCTTCAGTGGACATAACAGGTGGTCAAGTAGTAATTTTTGTAAAAGCGATCAAAAGAAGGCTTCTTTGATTTCTTTGTGCAAAACGTAAAACAAGGCTAGGTCCTTACTCACCGAATAGGTATGAATGAATATCCGACCAAAGGTTTATTTTTATGTAAATCTTTAATGAAGACCGTCACCGTCATCGCATCAGGATTTCTTTTAAGTATGAATGCCAAATGGTATAAGTGTAATAAAACGCCTAAAAGCGATACATGGTGTGTGAAGATATGGCTAAAATAGGCTCGTGTACTTACTTGTTTTTTTTATTGTGGTAGTTGCAACCTACTGTCAGAGTTTTTATGACGCCCGTAGATTTTTCACATGAATTTACATGCCTTCTAGAAAAATATCTCGTTTAACTAACGATGTTCCCCTTCACCAAATGAAGAATATATTAAATTTTGAAGAATATATTTAAATTTTGAAGAATATATTTTATAAGTACATATATATTATATTATAAACATATTTTTTATTTTTTGGAGTAAGTGATAATTAATCGAATAATCAGAGGTGTGTGAGACCTATAATTTGGCAGTCCGACCGTCACGCGTCACACCACTAGGTTACTACAACCCATCTAGACTAGGTCGTGTACTGCGGGAAGGTAACTAATAAAAGAGAAGTATATAAGAATACATTCTGCGTCGACCCTCTATCTTGGCTTATGGGCAGAAGAATCCTGATGTCTTGATATAATCTTCCAATGGAATAAATACTGTTTTGCAGTTACTGCAGGATAAAGTCCAAGAAATCAGCTTACAAACACGAACTGGCCCAAACCTTGATCGTTACTATTTTATTAGTTATTTTCTACGCAGGATTAAGTTCAAAGGTTGTAGAACTTAATACGGTTAACCAATGGGAAAGTGCCCGGTTTACGCGTAAAAAAAGGTATATTTTAATAATGTAATACATTAATAGCAGAAAATATATTATAATCTATACAAACGTCTCATTTGGGCTGGTTGCGGGGTACCTTTGAGGGATGTAGCGACATGAGTTATAATTGTATCGATAACAATTATTAATCGATGAAACTAGCAGCAATATAACCACTGTTTTGTTCGATAAAAAAATATATTATTTTTTAGTTTGAAAACTATTACAAAGCTTGTATTGTGGTAAACTTGGTTTTGACTATGAAGTAGTTGATGTTAATACAAAATATGTAGTACTAGACTAGTGATTCATTACTGATTGCCTGACTCGGTGGGCAATAAATGATCGAGGAAAAAAAATCTTTACACCGAACCCAAGTAAAATGAAACAAGGGCGGCCTAAGAATAAGAGTTTTGTTGTCTATTTGCTGAATTAAAGTAATCTGAGATCAACAAAAGAATTCCGTATAAGAACTTCATATCGAGATCCGTCATTACAATTAGACTTTAAAGCAAGGAATAATGATTTTCATCACTACAGCGATTTCTCGGGAATGGTACATCATTGTATAATTTCACCGCCAAAATGACAATAATCGATATTATCTATCGACTCCAGTCCACATCACTGTAATAGGGTTTGGACAGGCGGCAATTCGAATGATTATTTACGGTCGATATATTTTTAGGATTAGTAAGGAAATTATTTCATTCTCGATCGTATTAACGCGCCTGCTTCGCTCATGACGTGGCAACGGCCATGTCCTGATACGGCCATTAATATTATTTTATTCGTGTCAAACAAGAAAAGCTACCGTTAAAGGGTATTAGGAATATTAAAAAATTTACGACCCGGCCTGTGATCTTCAATGGAATTATACTTTTATGAGGTTACGCCGAGTTTACTTAAAACCTCTTTTTAAATGAAACCTTTTTCAATTTGGTTAGATTTTTATAAGTTTTAAATGAAATTAATGGCTAAGAAGGAATGCTTTTGCTGGCTGGATATTAAATTATAATGCAGTTACCCTAGATTTCCTATTCAATTAATAAAATAATTACATAAGTAAGATTTTAAGTTAACGACGTTCTTCTATCCACTATCTCTTTGAAAATGCTTTAGTTAGTAATCTTCAGATTCAATCAAAGTACGCTGGAAGGTTTTTCAACCATACCATCATTCATTCATTCATTCATTCATTAGTAAGTAAAATGTCCCGCATTTTTCTGCATAATGTACTGCAAAGGCATGTTTTTTTAACTATAGTATTTATTCCGATGAAGCTATGTGTGAATGCGGTGCACAATAGTAGATTGTATCATAAGGGAGCAAAATAATATTTTTACGGCGAGGGCGCTTTTTTGAATCCAGAGCGAAGTGAGGGATTCTAGAGTAGAATCCCGAGCGTAGCGAGGGATTCTTTAGTAGAATCCTGAACGTAGCGAGGGATTCAAAGTACGTCGCCCGAGCCAAAAATATATTTTGCGCCCGAGTGATACACTCTACTTTTCATCACCCACTATGAGAAAATAAAAGGCGCCTCATATTTTATTGTAATATTGATATTTAATGAAACAGAGTAACAACTAAATTGAAATTAAGTAGTATCTAATAATAAAACAACTAAAAACTTATATTTACATTTGAGACATTTTCACAATTTTGAAAATTAATTGTTACAGTTTTATTAGGAATAGAGATTGTTGTAGATTTAATTTTATTCTGCGTGTTTGAAATAATGTCAGAATGTGGCTCATTTTGAGGAAAATGTGACGGTGAATCTCTTTGTTTGGATGTAGATGGGCGCGGCGACAGTGGCATGGATGGATTAACTGAAGGTTGCAATTTAATGTTTTCCACGATGCGTTCACATGTTTTCGCCTTGTTCTCAATGGAATCTTCTATATATCCCTCTGCTACAGCACTCGACTTCCATCCTCCATGTCGCTTGAGAACAGTTAAGTCCGCTCCAGAATCTGCCAACAGGGTAGCAGAAGTGCGACGAAAACAATGTCCTGTATATAGCTTGATATCTGGTAACTTCAAATAAGTAGCGATTTCTTGTGGCATGTAAGAAATTTTATTTTTTCCCATAACTTGTTTGAAGCACTTGCCATTTTGATAACGGATGAAAAACCGATTGGTCTTTATATCAGCAGGACGCAGGTCCAGGTATTTCTGTACAATAGTTTTGTATTCTCCTCGGATTACGAAGGATCGGTCAATTTTTGTTTTTGTGTCTGTCAGCTTTACTAACAGTAAATTATCCGAGTGATTTTCGACATCATCAACAGTTATTTTTAAAAGTTCATTGCCACGACAAGCTCCATGTACTCCGAAAATTAAAGCCACCTGTAACAAAACCGAATGTGAATAAGACAAGTACCTATCTATCGAAGTACAGGTTACAATAAAATGCGCATTTTAAAACACTGGTTATACTTTACTAATCCACCATATATACATACATAGTTACTTACTTTTACGGCAAGAAAGATGTTGTCGGGTGCCTCATTAAGGAAAGTCTCCACGTTTTTGACTGAGAACACTTCGGATTTTTTAGGTTTAAATCCATCAGACATCCTCTTCAGATACGCTATTAATTTCGAATATGTGTCCAGTTTTACGTCGTTATTAGAACTGACTGTTGATTTTAGCATTGAGTAGGTACTCCAAAGTGTGGAAGGTTGTTTAGTTTTGGCTAAGTACTGGAAGTAGGCCAAAAACACAGATTCTGAAAAATTCTTGGCGCCTCTTGAATTTCTCCATTCAATAAAATTACCATAAGCTTTCATATATTTCTCCCGGGATTTTGCAGGTAGTAGATTATCCATCACATTTCTTGCGTCAGTTCTAATACTATCAGGAGTTAATTCTATACTTTCACTGTCACTTGAAGAACTCATTTTTCAAAACAAAATCATGAATTTCTATCAATCCGTGAAAATTGACGAAAACGCGGGCTATAGTTCGCGCGTTTTTAATTTTATTTCTTTTTTTTTTTGTATTCAGCCGGCGCGCGGCGCTACTATGGGCCGTCGCACCAGCCAGTCTTTATTCAAACAATATTTGCGTTCGATTTCTTGGGCGCTGAACACAAGATGTTCCAAATTCAAAAAGTGCGCGGCAAAGATAATTGCGGCGCACTTATAAAGAGGATTAAAAACTCATTACTGCCCGCTAAAAGTTTCTTATAGAAAACACCACCTTTGGGTGCACTTAAAGGCGAACCAAGTCGTCTTTTTCGAATAGATGGGATGAAAAATAATATTTTGCGTGCCATATTATTATGGCTCACCTCCTGTCCTACACATGCACTATGTGTGTTTCCACCTGCAGTCTGAAGGAACTGTCTGAGGTCGCCACCAACGATGTCGAGGTGGCAGAGTACTGGTCGAAAATAATATAATTAAAAAAAAGATGGAATCATCGACACGATGAAGAAGAAAAAAAAAAAGCAACACTGTGATCGAATAAAATTTCTGAATATTTCAGAAAAGTTTCGTGTTGCCAATGTGTCCCTGCATACAATACTTACTATGTATTTATAATATTGTTTCATTAAGTCTTAGTAGGTACCATCAGATATTGTCCATAATTGCTCATCACAGTCATCACTTACTAAACCTTCAATCATAATCCAAAGTTTGTCATCAAAGGTATAAATATCACATTATTTTGAACCCGTAAAACATGTCGGTGAAAAGCCTCGGAAAAAACAAGAATGCAAAAATGAACAATACAACGCGTTGACTGCAGTGCATGTGACATATTGTCACAGAGTTTGTTCTGCGGTAGAAAGTGTCAAAATATTTCATACGTCATGAGATATTTTTTATGAAACTATAGATGAAGCTCCTTTACTTTAAGCTTTTTCATCATTATTCCCAAGTTGAAATGCTCCCAAGTTCTTTTAAAAGTCTCTTTTTTACAAATGCTTGTGTCTTTTCACAATATTTGCATCATTACAAATTGTTTTGTACGGCTTAAGGCTTTAGGGCGAACTTTCAAAAAGGTACAAATACTACACTATATGTATATACTTCTTCTTTTCATTTATTGCATACAACGTAACACAATTGAATTTTGAAATGTATTGTTCCCGGCCACAAGTCAAACTTTCTGATAAATATCTAATTTAAAGTCACTAAGCAATTCTATTAAAAACGGGCCCATCTCGTGTAATTAAGATAAGATCTGTCACAGAAGCTAGCACGACATTTTTTTGTGTTTTTATAGTCGTTTACGAATAGATTAGAATTTGCTTTATTGCTTGTTCGCGTGTCTGTGGGACGCCATCTTTGTTCCCCGCATTCCTTGCTTGCGCCTATTTAGAGGCTCGACTGGTTGCTGCGATTTTTCGAAAATTGTTTCTGAGCATAATAATAGTGTGTGAATCAATAATTGCACGTTTTGGAAATCGAAAAATATTGCTAGAGGTATATTTTTGATGTTTATTGTTTGAGTTGTGATTGCGTGGTTTTATTGGTGTTAGGAATTAGGAAAAAAGTAAAGGATATCTTTAAACAGTTTTGGTTTTTTACGGTCTTTTACACTCCTCGAAGTAAACAATAGAACGCTTGACAAACCAGCCTACTTTTTAGGATGATAAATAGTCCACTATGTATGTATCATAAATAAAAGCTACTCCATGAAACCGCACCTTTACTAGGCTCAGCTATTAAAATATTTCAATGAATTCTACATAAAGTTTCTAATTAGTCCAGTTTTGCTCGCTCAATGTATTTATCTCTACTAGAAATTCATAATTTATGTTTCCTATAGTCTATATTACGAGAAGTACTAAAGAACAACCAAGTTGTTGATGTATTTAACATCATAACACCATTGACATTCCTGAGATACGAAGCAATGAAGTTAATTTTTAACACTCTTAAATATTTCTTCTCTTATTGATTGGATATTAATAATATTTTTCTGGTTTTCAATAGAATGCCTTGTAAATTAAATTTTCAATGGTACCTCTTAATTAGATAGATATACGATCTCAAAGAGGCTTGATTAGTATGAATTACCATAGATTAAAAATAACTCGGAGTGTGGACCGAATCGAATCCGCGGGGTGTTTGGTAGGGCTGCTAGGTGCACTGATGTGAGAATGTCAACCACGTAAATACGTGGGAAGGAAAGACCTTTCAATAGAACATTGTTACCCTAGGGTTGAAAGTAACTTATTTAGTCCCGATACGGGGTTTGAGGGACAAAATAAGTCTTTAACACTGTGCTTTTCATTACGAATACAAGAAAAAAAAAACACTAAACAACTCGAAAAAAAAATGAAGATCGTATTGACGCTTTCCCGCCGCCGCCGCGCCGCGCCGATTTTTTTTTTTTTCTGTGGCCTGCTATACAGCCTTTATTTTTCACTTTCGTCTCTGAAAAAAACAGTAAATATTTGGCGCATACCTATGTTATTTTAAAGAAATATTTGTAACTATATAATTATAGCTAAGTTTAAAAAAATATACCTATATTCTTTAATTAATACTGAATTGTATGTTATTTCAATTTTACATCGCGCTGTAATTTAGAGGCTGTATAGAAGTCGGAACACTCAAAACATAATTATAATAATATAATAATTAACTTTTATTTAATTCCATACAAGTAACATTGATAATGAGTAAAAATAAACATAAGCATTAGTTAACAATTATCATCAGCAACAAATAAATAATTCAATCACACTCGAAACCTGGTTAAATAGAAATGTGAAAATAGAACTAGTTTTTTTTTTAATATTTTGACAGCTGTCAGCTGAAAAAGATTCTCTCTCTTTCAAACTGCTCCTCAGGCCACTTCAGACCTACTTTCCAAGTATGAGTAATGAAAAATTATATACTTTTGAAAAGCTTTTTAATCCTACGTATAAGAAAAAGATAATTGTTTAAAAAAGGAACATACGGGGCAGTCAGGACTGCCGATAGAAGTGAAAACTCGTAGACGATCCGCTAAGAGTGCAACCAAGCATTAGGTGACGGTCACGCGAGTTCCTGCATGATTTATGTTCATTAAGAGGCCCGCGGAGTAAGCGTAGTTCATACAAACGTAATACCAAAATAATTTGTAAATCAAACATATTCTTAAGGTAGTGAGTATTTATTTCGATTGGATTACAGAATATCTAGGTTCCCCAACCCTGGCAGTGAATCATATACTTTTAGATTATTATAAAACTCGCGTTTAGCTCATGTAACCGCCTTAAGTACCATGTAACAGGGGGCGATCGAACTCAGGGGACCCCTTGGTACGCAGTTCCGTTTGCGACCAATAGGCCAACGAGACAGTGAGAACTTATAATCACGGGATTTTATAACTAGTTAAGTGGCGATTTTATAATAAAAAAGATTTTTTTCTTTTTCTTTTGAGTCATGGATGTTTGTATGTATAATAAGTATGTATTTACAAACAAAAAGTATATATGTAGTATAACAAACGACGACTTAACTTATACTGTCACTTACGGGATATCTTCCGTGATTATTCTTGGCGTCGAATGTCAAATCTATACTTAATATTATAAAGCAGAAGAGTTTTTTGATTGGTTGAACGCGCTAACCTCAGGAACTACCGGCTCGAATTAAAAAAAAAACTTTTTGCGTTGGTTAGTCCATTTATCGAGGAAGGCTATAGGCTATAAAACATCAAGCTATGACCAATAGGAGCAGAGCAGCAATAGGAAATGTTACAAGCGGGAAATTCACGCAAACGAAGTCGCGGGCAGAAGCTAGTAATTAATAATCACGGAAAAGATAAGTATAGTTTTAAACCGTAAAAGCTTAAAACAAAGTATTCTGCTAAAAAAAATACCTTCATTCCCGTTTCCTGGCAACCCTGCGTGTAACGAACTATCGATAACATTATTAATTAATTGAATATTCGATATTCTCATTATGAATTTTAACGCGGCGCGTTAATGAGCTCAAACACGTAACGATTTGTCTTCGTTATGGACATCCACGCTTAGATGACCAGGTATTTAATTAAAATTGAATAAATTACCCAGTGATTTACTGTAAATTAAGTTGCTGAGATGAAAAAAAGATGTTACTTCACAGTGTTTTTTTTCATTATATTGGAAAGGCTGTCGAAATCGGTTATAACTTTTCTGTTATTGCTGTTTTCGATAAAGTACAACTATTTTACTGTTGAAAGATGAATAGTATTGCAAAAAAAAATTAAAGTGCTCATATTTGAGACAGGAAGTGATAAATTTGTAACACTGATTTATTAAAGGCTCTAAATTCAAGCTGTCGATGTAGAGTTTAAAAATGGCCGTACTGTAAGATATTAAATTCGCAACAAGTTTAATTAACTTCAAAAGATAGTCCCAGAAAGAGCACTTAAAACAATTGATTCAATGATTAATGTTGAAAACAGGCAAAGGTGTTAATCGACTTAAAAAGTTAATCCCAAGATTTCAACATAAATCGCACTTTAAAAACTATTAGTAGTGACTTCAACCAAGTACTTATAATACGTAATAATATATATGCTAGGTGTTAATAGGGTCACAACGGTAAAAACACGAAAACTAAAAATATAAAATAATAACTAATGGTGCGGACAGCTTAAACTTGTGAAAAATTACTATCATTTTTATATCGGCTATGCTTAAAAGATACAATATGACAATTCATTTTGTAGGTACCACTATCGGACTGGAGATTAATATTTTTGACACCTTTGTACGTTTTCTTATAGTTTTTTTTTTCAAAAAGTTTTTAAGAAATTGTTAACATTATAAACTTACATTGGTTGTGGTTAGAAATCGTGGTTTTACCTATAAGGAGCCCGCTTTTTTCACATTAGTTATTTCAGTATGGTATTAATAGTTTAGGGCCGTAGCCTTCTCAATAGGCCCTTATTTATGAGACCTCGCCAGAATGTGCGAAAAACAGGAAAAAAGTCGTTAGAAAAATGAAGAATAGGAAATGTGTCTTCGGATTTCGAGTGGAAAAGGGTGTCGATGATCAGGATGTAGACTCTTCAGAGGCTTTTATAAGAGGATACTAAGAATTATGTATATCTACCTACTTGCTTAGTTATCTACAGTGTTGTAGGACGACGATTAAAATGGTAGCTTTTAGTCGAACAGTGGTGTCAGTCAATGTCGAATGTCATCGCTCAAATACTTTGATTTAGTCAAAACCAGGACAGAATGGTGTTAATCTTTTCACCTCTGTAAGATTGTTCTATCGCTCTAAATATCAAAATCAACAGCAATTTATAGCTTCTTTCACAATCGAAGCCCGCCTGAGAATAAAAAGGCAAAGTGTTAACTGCATTATTTGTTACAAGCAACATATATCATATGCCATTTGAATAGATTTCTATATGTATAAATATTAATTTGAGCGGACGGCTGGCCCGAATTCGTTTATAGGTACTAAATCTCTCGTACTTGTCCGATGTCATTGGAACGAGAGTATATGTTATTTAATGCCTTCAGAATTAACATATTAACATATTTTAACACTTATTGATTGTATTCTTATTTGTTTTTAGATTTACAAGCTCGGGTTAGGGATGTGCCGGCTATAAATTACTTTTTCGTTTTCCTATTTTGATGAATGTGTTTTCTATGAATGGCGGTTTTACAATAGGATTTAATAATGACATCTTCGTTTTTTAAGGCTGGTTAGTATATTTGAAGATATTTGTTCAGGTTTCGAAATTAAGCAGAATGCGGCGTTTACAAATAAAGATTTTCATTGATAAATAGCCAAGGTGTGGTGCGTATGACGAAATGAATGAATGAGAGAAAAAAAACCAACAAAATTCTAAGTTGACAACTGTTTTAAGTTATTCTCTCATAGGTGTGGCTGATTCATTCGAATCAATCGCTCCTTTTTATGTGATTAATTTGCCAAATACATTTAGAGAACGTAATAAATCAATACATCATAAAAAATAAGCTACTGCTGGCGGCTTTGTTACAAGGTTGTTGGACAAAATTAATACAGCGCTGCCTTTTTAGATGGCGTGACACCATAGGTATGATAATGGACAATATATTGGAAAATCGCTGGTCAAGGCAAAAAGAAGAATTCTCTGTGAGGTATTAAAAACTGACAGATTATGTGAGGTATTTTTAAAATTACCTCATTTCACTGCCTGCTTAGCATGACCACCGGAGAAACGAGAGAGACTCGACAAATCTTTTGTTCATCTGTCATTGAATCGACAAAATGACAGATGAACAAAAGGTTTGTCGACTCCTGTCGTATCTACAATGGTCATGCTACGCGGGCTAGTATATGTAATGGAAAATATATTGGAAAATCGCTGGTCAAGGCAAAAAAAAGAATTCCCTGTGAGGTGTTAAAAACTGACAGATTATGTGAGGTATTTTTAAAATTACCTCATTTCACTGCCTGCTTAGCATGACCACCGGAGAAACGAGAGAGACTCGACAAATCTTTTGTTCATCTGTCATTGAATCGACAAAATGACAGATGAACAAAAGGTTTGTCGACTCCTGTCGTATCTACAGTGGTCATGCTACGCGGGCTAGTAGGTATATCATCATCATCATTTCAGCCGAAAGACGTCTACTGCTGGACATCGGCCTGGTATACATATATTCAAATGTAATTGTTAAAGTTCCAACTTAATTTACTGCCATAACCCTTCATAGTATTAATGAAATTCTAATAAACTAGAGGCAAACAACTAACGCAGTTATTATGTGTATATTTTATTCACACTGTTCAATTAGCCATTCAAAACAGCCGGCTCGGTACCAGGCAATCATAAAATTGAAAGGCTATCGTCTGGCCGCGTCTCATTACTCACAGGCGTTTCCATACCGATGGCACGTTCACTACGAGAGCCCTTTCTGATATTTATAAAGCTGTCAATTCCCGAAGTCATTTCGGGTTAGAGTGGAAAGAAGCGCAGATGCGCGCTCGGTCGTAACTCAGGAAAAAACGTTGTTGAGACGGTGCCGGCGCGGGAAAGGCTCGGCCCGCATTAAATTATTATGATTTATGTGTTTTAGCGAAGCCAGCTCGCCTCCTTAATTATATGTGAAGGTTTAACGAACAAAACCTCATCGGTTTGGTGCGATTTGGTCGAGTCTACCGATGTCTCAATTGTGGTTCGGGGGACTTGTTGAAAATTATAGTGCCTTAGATATTGTTGGAGCTCGTGGCTTAAAAATAACAGAAACTCGGGTAGATTTTTAGGTTAAGCAGTGCTGCCCTACGTTGCTTCTGCCCAAACATACCGAGTTTCCTCTGTAGCTCGTTCTGGCTGTCATTTGTACAAACTTTGACAGTCGTAATAGGTGGTAAGTTAGCATAAAAGGCTTTCGTATTACTCTTTTTTTGTACGTTTCAGCCTAATTATATTACCGATTAAAGTTATTGAACTCAGAACTGTTTCCTTACTTTTTCCACTTTTGACAACCACCAGATGATTCCATGATTACTGTTCCTGCTATACAATCATAGAATAGGAAATATGCTGCATGTAAGTAATTGTTCTTCACTTAAATCAATACAATACAGTATTATTTAAACAAACATTGCAATAACGATATTCTAATAAAATCTTCATGAAACTTTAACTACTTTTCAAATAAAAGTGTTTTTTTGACAGATAGACTCTGATGTCACTACCGGCGTTATCGAGTACGACGCGTTTTGAAAGTGCGTTCCGTTTCACCAAAAACATGCTACTTAAAAAAATAAATTCAAGACATCACTAATTTTACAGTGATGTCTTAGAAACTTAACCAAATGGACCACCATTTTATTATTCGCCAATAAAAGGCATTTTGAATAAAAAAAGCGAGTTTTGTATTTCATGCATATTCCCTCTAGAATTCAGCTACAGAGCTATATAATCTAGGCACGTACGTTTGTTGGAATCTCACAAAAGGAGACATCAGAATATCGATTGTGTGGTGACGCTTGCGGATCTCATACATACTGAATCTGGGCGAGCGCTGGCAACTGGCAACTCATCAATGCAAGACATCCGTCCAGTTTGTTTACATTTACATAAATATATGTGTCAGCCGTAGACCTATAATTTTAATCATTTATATAAAACTAGCTTCTGCCAGCGGCTTCGCCCGCGTGATGTTTGAAATTGTCCCACGGGATCTTACTACCGGGATAAAAAGTATCCTATGTGTTAATCCAGGTTATAAACCATCTGTGTGCAAAATTTCATCCAAATCCGTTCAGTAGTTTTTGCGTGAAAGAGTAACAAACATCCATACATACATCCATACTTACAAACTTTCGCATTTATAATATTAGTAGGACTATTTATAAGCCGTTACACCAAATACTCTGTCTGTGTTGTTGTGGTATATGTATGTTTTAACAATTATAATATTTATTTATTATTTATTTTTTGTTTGTTTCAGTCTACTAACCAACAAGTCCAACTGTATCAACAGTAGTTTTTACTTTTTTATTTTACTTTTTTCTTAAAACACCCACTTGCCGTTCCAGTTCACTTTCGACATTGGCAGAATAGTAGACATCGGCTGCAATTGCCATTCATAAAAATAGAATAGAATAGAATCAATCATCATCTGCCTAACCTTTTCCCAACTATACTGGGGTCGACTTTCAGTCTTACCGGATTCAGCTGATTACCAGTATTTAAGAACGCGTATCCAAAAAGTTGGCAACCTCGCAAATATCTGTCAAATATTTACTTACGGTATATGCTCCAAGGCAGCCCGCGAAATTCAAATTTTCTTACTTTTTTTGGAATTTGCAATCATTAAAATCATTAATACAATCCTCCAAGTTTGTTAGAGTCGATGACCGAATTATTCACGGTCAAAGTCCTTCTTTGAGTCTTATGAACTTGGAGGGTTGTATTGATGATTTTGATGACTATAATTCTGTAACTACGTCTTACAGTCGCGACCGATATGTTTATCATTATAAATCTCAACACTGCCCTGAAAATATCACGGAGAATCTTGACACCGCGATTCAGGATCGTGACGTATTTGTACAGCGCCATCTAGTGTCGAATATTACTTAGGTAACAGATGTCGCTAGTTAGTAGTATAAAGATAGTTAGAAAGTAGTATAAAGATAGTTAAATAGTAGTTATGAAGATGTTTTGCTACAACATTTAAAAAAATAAATAATTTTATGCTTAGAATAGAAATATTTATAAGTTAAGATTAATGTTTTTATAAAATTTATCAAATTATTTTAAGTGTATAAGTTCAGAAACATTAATTTATTTACCTATGATGACAGAATACTTTCTTGCTGGGAGTGGTGAAAAGTTTTGTATGCAACATGTGAGCAAATTCATTTGCTATTCGTTTTGTTGAGTTTTTCGTTTACTCAGGATTGAAATGTATAATCACTCGCTGCGCTCGTGATTCTATTTTTCAATCCTTCGTTCGCTCAAGACTCAAAATCATAACTCATTGGAAAAACGAACTTTCCTCACATGTTGGATAAATAACTATTGTATCAGAAAAAGCCTCGCAGACATTCTCAACAGTCGGTCACTAGCAGTAACAATACCGTTTTCAATTGCCTTTCCATCAGTGCCATCAAGTATGGCAACACTCAATATACGCATTACACACTAGACGGTACATAGCACATACTATGGAGGCTGTATGATTGATTGGCTGTGCCTGATGTAGTGACGACAGTGTTGTCAGTATCGACACGATTTGGCGTTATTGTGATGTTATTAGCTATAATTAGTAATTACTGTCTCTGGATTGATGGGGCGGTACAGAACGTGTTTTTCATTTAGTTTTATATGACACAAGCACAACTAATCTACAGGGTGTAAACCACCTCATCACGAAGCCGTCAACCAAGCATTGTGTACATCAAACTAAGTAGGTAACTTTACGCAAAAAATATTGCAGGGAAACAACTTTTTTTTTAGGTAATTCATGTTTTGTGGTAGAACTCAATGTAACGCACACTTTAAACATTGTGCTGATGGGTGGATTGAATAGTATGGGGGTCGTGGAGGTGTTAAAAGTTTAAACCTTACAAAAAAACTTGTATAAAAAAAAAACTTGTCAAAAAGTTGTAACTTTGACCCCCATATCTCCGTAACTAGAAGGTTCCCAGGTATGGTGTATAACAAAAAAAATATCGCAATAACGGGGAGAACAAGTGCCTTTCGGCTTCGTGAAAAGGTGTTTTCACCCTTTATAAATTTCCCACTCCTGACTTCGTGAGACACATTTAGGTGTTCTTTGGAATAAGATTTTATTTGTTACCGTCATTTATGTTTACCTTTATAGAGAGGCAATTGCATGTGGCTGAAATGACATTAGTACACGTAGAAGAGGAAGTCTGAAAGTGGCGTCGGTGACTGAAAAGTTGTGTGGTAATCGGTGCTCGTGGTTTTGGTATGTGGTACGGAGAATGAGGTAAATGTCATGAGGAAAGTTTTAATTATGACTGTGGATTAGTGTAAAGAAAGAAAGAAAACATATTTATTTTGCTAATGCTGCAAGTGCACACAACATAACAAATCTTTTTTTTTTTTGCTAGCCTACGTCGTGTCCCACTGCTGGCCAAAGGTCTCCCCTCTCTCATTCCATACCTCACTGTCTTGTGGTGTTTCTAACGCGATCTGTTCTCTTTACACCTATTATGTTGCGCTCCATTGCTCGTTGGCAATTCTTGAGTTTGGACTTCTGTTGCTCAGTAAGTGACCAACTTTGTGGACCGTAGGATGCACATTTCGACGAGTTTTCTTTTTAGTGTTAGTGGCAGGCTTCCCTTCATATGTTCCTTAAGGGCCCAGAAGGTCTTCCAAGCATTTTGGACTGGTCTTTCGACTTCTTTGTCTTGTCTGTTTTTGAATGACTCTGGCCCAAATAGACTCGTCGACATATTGCAATGTATGCCCGTCTACCGCTACCCTACGTTTCAACAAAAATAGGAATAAAATAAAAGAAAAAATGTAAAACTAAACAAAAAAACTAAATAAAGAAGAGAGGACTAAAGAAATTATGGATGGACTGTGTGAAGAATTATATGGCACGAAAGGAGGTGTCTGATGTGATGGCAAAGAAGACTCCACCGACTCCAAATGAATTGGACAAGAACAAGAGAATGATGGTATAGGTACTTTCATATACTTATTCAATAAAAAGCTGTAATTTTGAAATAATTATAAACAGAAACTTCAATTTTATATATTTTTGTATATATAACGTGCAACGTTAAATGCGCAAAAACCACAGACCCCACAAATGATTTTTATTTCAATTGACGTAATTCTGAGAGAAAAAAATATATAAAAAAATTACGTGCTGTTTTAGTTTGACTGGCACTTATATTTACTGGCAAGAAATATTATTATCCCGCGATCAAGAACATTTTAATTGGACGACCACTATTTGTGTTTGTTCGTTTACCTATTTTGGCGGGTTTGCGCACGTGATGGCTTAACCTATTAATAAATAGATAGGGCAACATTTTTAATGAAGATTGTTTTGAGAAATGTGGCCTATATTTTAAAGCGGTTCAATTGATTCTGCCCGTGATTCTGATCAAACTATTTTCAGGTTTTTCGCATTTAACGTTACACGTTTTATACTTCTTTTTGTATTAGATTGGTCTGAAAACTTTGATGATTTGCAGGTAGCACTAAGTTAGTTTCCTACATTGTTTGCTAGGAATGCTAAGATCAACTAAAGCACAGTTGCCAAGTCCAACACCCCTTTGCCTATACAAATACATACATAGTTGTATCTAGTTAAGTGTTAACAATCACATTGTTGTAACATAGTATGCGCGAGTAATTTCAAACTGCATCCGAGTGACATGTGTTGTACTTGTTGTACATTGTCATTCGTTCATTCCCTTTTTAGGGTTCCGCGGATTAGAATGTCTTTTTTCGTACACATATCTAGAAACACTTGTGTAGTACAAAATTGTTTTATGTCCGTCACATCACCATCTCAGGTCCAGTCGAAAACCAGCATCGTACACTAGTTGTTCGGCAGTTTGTTTGAACCTATTGGCCTTTGGCCTATTTGGCTAGACACACATATGTATATTTCTCTTTATTTTTCTGTATAGATTTTAAGTTTTTTATTGTGCAGCTTTTGCAAATGCCATACAAGTGCCGAATAAATATGTTTTCATTCTTTTTTTACTTCTTGAGCAGGAAGTCCTTTGGCTGCCATCTTGTTTACCTCCAGAAAGAATGATCTGGTACATCTGGTTACAGTGTTTTTATTTGAACTAAGCTGTAATCGTGAGTAAAACAGTTTTTTTTTCAATTAAGTACGCCAGTCAAACTGCATTCTCATCGATTTGAGAACTTTAGAATTCCCAAAGACTGAATTTCAAAGAAGATCGGCTATATGGGGTTCTCTTCATTTCAGAAGCAATATCATCATTTTGCAATATCGAAACAATGGAGTAACCATATTCATCAGAATATGGAATTTCTATTTATATAATTTAACACTAATTAACCGGATTTTGCTGGTAGTTATCGTGAGTCGTTTGCTACATTATGTTACAAGACAAGTTGTATCTTACTTGTTTTATCCCATCAAATCTAAGCTATTTTAACTGACTTCTAAAAAAGGAGGAGGTTCTCAATTCGGATGTTTCTATTTTGTTTGTTCGCGCATAACTCCGTCGCTTGCCAACCGATTTGACAAATTCTTTTTTTGTTGGAAAGGGTATACTTTCCAAATGATTTCATAGCCACCAAGTCGGGATCTGATGATGGAATATTGGCGAAATAGAGGGAACTCTTCTAATTATATAGGATAACGTACGGCGATTTTGGTAACAAGAGAAGCATTTTCATTCGATAAGAACCATTCTACCATCAGATTTGATGACGAAGCCAAGAGTCACGGAGCTCCATAATGAGACAATGTGTTCTTAGTCGTGTTTGGGCTTGTTGTAATTGTAATGGTATGCACTTTCCATGTGTATCAAGCACAACATGTGAACCACTAAAAAGTGAAAAATAAAAACTTTTTTGCCAAACATATTTTTCCTTGGTTTTAATTCAGACTCTTAATCGATTCGCAAAATGTTTTATGTACAAGTATGTACAATTTGTTACAATATGTGTTGTGTGTGTTGTCACAAGTGTGTACAATTTGTTATTCTAGCCAGACCCAATATTTAAAAAAAGTTACCATACACCGTAATTTGACCGAGTACGCTAAGCTCCAAATGTGGTCCGGATTGCGTGGAGGACTGCCATTCTTCTTTTTGCTTTGCCTAAATCCACGCACGCGGTTCAAATTATTACATTTTCAAATAATTTCTTTAGTTTTATATTCCACTGAGTTAAAAGTAAGCAAACAGATGTTCATTATCTTGAACCTACAATCTTAATATAATTAAAAATAAAACATTCATACATTATACGGAACTGTGTACCAAAAAAAAAAGTAATTATTTGACCACTTCACATTATAACGATACCAAACATTGCTACAAATTACACCGCATTTTATGTAAATGCATGTACTCTAAGTAAAATGTGATAATAATAACCTTCTTACCTGTCAATCCGATTCGCCATGCAACAATCAAGTGGAAATTCTGTATGCTCACCGCGATTTACGTGAGGATCCCTCCATGGGAAAATGAACTTTAAAACTGTAAATTTTAAACGTTGAATTTGAATGACAACTTTGTAGCATGAGTAGAAGATGTTATAAGCTTTATGTGATAAAAGATAAGGTTGGTTTTATGCTGTGTGCCAGTCATGTGTACAGTCAGATAGAAATCTCTCGCGAGCCGGTGACCGCGCGTTATAATGACGTTGTCGGCAAAGAAGTCATTATTCATTTTTTTAATACAGTGTTTTGTTGAAACGACATTTTCACTAGCGTAATCACGATTTGTACAGGCAATATATCAAGGTAATAAAAGCTACATTATTACCGCGCGGTTTCTGTTGATGGTTTTCAATTTGATGTCTTCATCGGCATGTTGTTTTATACGATCGCTCAATCACTGAGTAAATTAAACTCAGAATTATTGCTGCAAATGAGGGAAGGAAGACGGCTTGATCGACGATTTTTTTGCTGATATACGTGTTTAAATCAACACGTTTTTAATATAGCTCGTGAATAAACAGATGTGCGGCGTAATTATGAAAACGGTTGGCGTAGCAACGGGTGGAGATTCCGGTAGCTGCTTAATTGAGATTGTAGTTTCATTTATAATTAAAAGACTTTAATGTTTTATTCCTTAAATTTTTTTCGGAATTACTAACACAGGTGTTAATGTTAAAGCCATCTAACAAGTGTCAAGATTATTTTAACTGGGGGTCTAAAATGTCCGGTTTAGCAGAATAATTTCAGGATTATATGAATCACGTTCAAATTCTTAAAATTGGTCAAAAAGGCTGCAGTTAAAATTCCGAATTGTCACTTCGTGACCATTTTACGGATTGTAACGTAAATCATATTGTTATCACTAAATATAATAAAACGAAGTCCTCCGCCGCGTCTGTCTGTCTGTTTCTTTCCGATTAACTCAAAAACTACTGCACCGATTTTCATGCTGTTTTCACCAATGGATAGAGTGGTTCTCGAGGAAGACTTTCAGCATATAATTTGCACGCGGGCAAAGCCGCGGGCATCAGCTAGTATAATTGAAAGTGGCCATCTTAGGACTCCTCATGTCTTTTTTAATACACCGAATAATACATTTTAATCGTACGTCAGAACACAGAAACGTAATCTCCTCCACAATCCGAGATACATTGCGGGTGCAATACTAAAACTTTCTCATTTCATAAACGGAAAACTGTAAGCTGTAACTCACGAATACAATGTAAGGGAACCGCAACAAATAATAGTTTCCGACTGTACATCTGAGTTACGACAACATACTTCAGGAACACCAATATACTTTTTCACTGGTACTTTTAAACCTGCAACGAATTTCCAACCTTACCTTTTCAGCTTTAGGAGCTTCATATGGATTATCGGAGTGTTAAAGTTAAGTTGGTAAGATGCGTAAACCCGCTGAAATAGCGTCTGCGATGGCTCAATCAATGGAGAACGACTGTGGGTGTTTTAGACGTGTCGTCAGTAAAACAATTTCGCTTTACAATGTACGTCGAGCTGCATTCTTGTTCGCGGTTTTTTGTGACGACTGTACCTATTTTTTTTGTTTGGTGTTTTATATGTGGAGAGAATGTTATTATCACTCTTATTGTTGCTGTGTTAAGAGTTTTGTATGAGTTTGGTGTTGTTTTATTTGACGGATCAAGTTTTTGATAGCTTTTACCTTATTTTTCTGTTACTGTAAGGACTTTGGTTCTGAGAGACTTGACAAAGAGGATGAAATTATTATTACTGAAGTGGTTTTTTCAAAGACAGAGGAGAATGGAGGAGTCGTTGTTTAGTAATGGAAGAATAAGTAATTCTACTATTTATTGATAAAGAAAAAAAAAGTGGTTTATCAATGGATGCAGCTGCCGAGCGTACAGTCTTATGTTCGGTTTCCGGAGTCGGCAAAGTGGTTACTGAGTTTTTTTCAGTAGCAACCTTATTTTTTTCGGATGGGAGATCATCAAATGACTTCTCCCACTCTGGGCGGAGCGGGAGGGAGTGTCAGATTTTTACTGAATAAAACCCATCCTTGTTCTTTCCTCGCCCTTTACGTTCCGGGGCCACGGTATCTCTTTCGAACAGTCCCGCAAACTCGGCAGGTTCAGTAGCATCCTGTCTGCGCCTGATCGATGGTGATAGGGTCGCCCCCTACCACACACCTATGCCTAACCCTTCAAAGATTACAGGCGTGATATTATGTATATTACAAAGACAGATATCAACCAGACATAGAGTACATCTTGTACAAACTATGTGGTAAATGATAACTATTTTATTTATAACACCAGAGACTTCGTAATGTACGTATATGGTAATGCAGTACGTGTACAAGCTAGTACGTAATGATTGAAACAGTATACTTGTACATACGAGTATGTGCTCCAGTTCCTTTATTACAAAAGTGAGCATAATTTATGATAGATTGCTACAGTTGCGAGCGGCAATACCTTACTCACTTCTTGCATTCAGGTTGCTAGGTGCTGCACCTGTATTTTAGTTATGTATGATGCTTTTTGGTGTAAATCAAAATCAATTTATTTTGTTATCACATAGGCCTAGATGTACACTTATAAAACGTCGAAAAAGGTGCACGGTTCGCGTTGGTTGATTCCATGGAGAATAACCGGCAAGAAACTCCATGGTTACTCTTTTCAACTCATTTGGTATTACCATACTATTATGTTACAGCATTAGTAGTTTAGTATGGGGGGGATAGCGTACGACTGACAATGGGTCGTTGCTTACTATACAAAAAATGTAAAACAAGATAATTATCTGGGAATCTACAAAGCCTACAATGTTCACTCATTCATCGGAGTGCTAATGGCTCAGCAACTGTGCCAAATGGACTAATTATAAAATTATTATTAATGATAAAAATTAAACGTTTTGGATTCAGAAGGAGTAAAAAAAACATAATATAAATGTTGAAAGTAGTCTACTGTAGACCACTTTGTGTAAGTAAACTATGGCTATGCTAATGGCAGTATTTGGATCCCATGCCATGCCTGACCATCAACCCCAATGCCACTTCCTCATCACCAGGGCCGCAGCACCAATGTATTTACACACTGGTCGCAATTGATATTCATTTGATCATGATTGATTAGACATTTATGCATACCAAAATTATAAATGCCAAGTTAATTCTGTTTGTCGGTCTGTTTTGCAGTTTTTAATATAAAACGGAGGAGACTGCTGTACAAGCATAGCATAATCTGCCTATAATTTTCCCACTGTTGGGACACAGGCCTCCTCTTTATGACAAGGAATAGGATGTGTCCACCACGCGTGTCCAGTGAGGATTTGGTAAATGCCACATCTCTTCTTTTTGGATCTAGGACTTTGCTTTCCTCACGATGTTTTCCTTCACTATTTTGAGAGCAGTGGTGATGAAATAAATTACACAAAGTAATGCGCCTGTCTGGGTTAGAACCCACGACTCGCTGTGACTGTTAAGATGACGATTAATAGATAAGTATGGAAGAAAAAGACATGCTACCCCAACCCCTAATTTTACAAGAACAGAAGAATTTAGATGGTCTGTCACTTTTTCATGGTTTAATCCATTTTAGAAAAAAAGTTGTCTCAAGATAAGAGTAGAAGAAGAACAGAGGAGTAGTAACTGGCTATAACCTGTTACTGGATATAAGAAGAACTCGCTGCGCCGACCCAACATGAATTGGAATAAGATCAAGAGAATTAATGATGATGAAGATATGACCGATGACCTGGTGAAGGTTGCGGGAAACCGGTGGATGCGAGTAGCAAGGGACCGGTCAATTGGGGGAGGACTATGTCCAGCAGTGGACGTCTTTCGGCTGAGATGATGATGATGATGAAGATATAATTTGTATAAACTCAAAATGTCACTTACTTACTTACTACTTAGTTACGGGATATGTTCCGTTATTATTATTTTTATTGAGGTTCCGATATTTCGACGCTGTTACAAGCGCCATGATCGCGGGTTGACTGGAGAATGCGAGTAGATGGAAAAAAAATGTTAGGAACAGACAAATCATTCAATCATTCTATTCTTTTAACTTTAGTTGTGAACCGTAATGGCTTGAAACAGTGTTATAATTTTTTCATCCCGCCATCTCGGAAAGAGTTTTTGCTCTTCGATATCCGAGTGCAATTACAAAAAATAAAACCGACTTCACAGAAAACAAAAAAGTGAAAAATAACTTCAGAAAAAACGCTTCAGAAGTCGGTGACCTTTGTTTGATTGATTTAGTTTTTTTGTCACCGACTTCTGAAGCGTTTTTTCTGTAGTTATTTTAGAGAAGTTATTTTTCACTTTTTTGTTTTCTGTGAAGTCGGTTTTATTTTTTGTAAAAAAGTTTTTATTTTTCACTTTTTAGTGGTTCACATGTGCTTACCCCTTTACAGCGTACCGGCGTGATTTTAGGTTATGAACTAGTGTAAACAATAGACAGATATGAGATTTCGGCAATCCCAGTACATTTGCTATCATTTATTGAGGAGTTCCGTTGCGATATTATGTCCGAAGTTCTTCATCAGGTCTTCATCAAATTGAATTGGGATCACTTCGAGAAAGTACAATTCCTAAAACTACCCAAACCGCTTCTAGTGTGCCTATAAAATGTGAAGAATTCTCTCTATTTCTCCAGAATCCCATCATCAGCCACTGATTTGATGATTATGAGACCACACAGGAAGCACCAGCTTTCAAATAAAATAAGAACGATCAAAATCGGTTCACCCAGTAGAAAGTACTGAGGTAACAAATATTTTCGAAATCGGGTGTATTTTACACATGTGCGTACCCCTCAGAGCATACAGGCGTGATGTTATGTCATGATATAGTATAAACAATGAACCTACAAGCAATGGCAGCAATCACTGCAGATTTGCTGTGTATTTTTGAAGAGTTCCGTTGTATATCTCCGAAGATCAGCATCAGATCTTCAGCAAACTAAAATGGGACCAAACGGGAAGCACCAGCTTTCAAACAAAAAAAGAACCATCAAAATCGGTTCACCCAGTCGAGAGTACTGAGGTAACAAACACAAAAAAAAAATACAGACGAATTGATAACCTCCTCTTTTTGGAAGTCGGTTGAAAACAGCGAGCGCCATTTTCATTTCACGTCATACTATTGACACCTTAGGTTAAAAACAAGGAACTTGAAAACAAGTGAAAAACCTTAAATTACCACTCATTATCTAGCGACGAGGAAGTGTATTTGATGCCAACAGAATTAACAATTTTTTTTAATAATGCGCATTTTTTATTGCGGTTATTTATTTCCTCACTGAGGTGGGATGAAAGCTATCTACGTGTTGCACTCGAGTGCAAAGATTTTTCACCTTGCGCTCTTTCGATTCAACGCTCAAGATTCTAAGTATTGAATCACTCGCTGCGCTCGTGACTCAATTTTAGAATCTTTCGCTTGTTCGGTCATCAAAATTGAGCACGCGGTTAAAAAGCAACTTTGCACTCTTGTATAATAAATAACTATTATGCCAGTAGAAATTTTTTGAGGACATATTTCAAATTAAACGCGGGTGAAGTTGCATGCAATAGCTAGTTTACATATTCTTGTTTAGAATTAAGTGTTGCGATTACTAAACACATTGAATTGAATTTAATTGATCAGCCAAGGTGAGAAAGATTTACATTTTTATGTGTTTGGTTTTAGATAAGTAGTTATTTTCTTGTTATGTATTACGTGTTTTATGTACTAGATATAAGATTAAATTATAATTTATATACATGTGATAATTATAGTGATTTTGATCAACACTGTTGTAATCAGACTTGAGACTAGTTAGTTTAATAGTGTTTATAGATGTTTTTTTAAAAACTTAATTAATATGTTGGTTTCTATGCACGATTTGTTTAGCAAAGCATTGGATCTCATGCATATTATTTTGGGTTTAAAAGAACGCACTCCAAGGATACTATATGAACGCAATACGAAAAGTCAGCGCGCGAGCTCCGAAGAAACAATTGCTTGCTTAAATCATTGGTGGTTTTATTTCAAGTACCCAATACCCTTAAACCCTACTCTAAAACATTATTTTTCCCTTATAAATACCCTTTTTGGGCGGAGCGGGAGGGAGTGTCAGATTTTACTGACTAAAAACCATCCATGTTCCTTCCTCGCCCTTTACGTTCCGGGGCCGCGGTATCTCTTACGAACAGTCCCGCAGCTACGGCAGTTAATTAATAATACCTTTATAGAATGATTTCATAATTAATTTCGCACGGAGTACCTACTCCTCGGAGCTCACGCGGTTCAGCTAAAAATGCCAAGTTCATCAAACACGGATAAAACCGTCACGGAATGATGTTATAAAGACTTTATAAGGCGTAAATAATTCAATCGGGAATACTTGGTAATAGTAGTTTATGCAACTGTGCATAATGAAGGGCATTACAACACGAGTGTGGGTTTAAGAAACGAGCCGAAGGCGAGTTTCTTAATAGCATCACACGAGTGTTGTAATGCCTAATTATGTATAGTTGCATACACTACTTTATCTACCTAAATATCATAAGGGCTCTATGATGGGTTCAGGAACCATAGGGAAATGACCTGCATTGTTACTTGGCCCTTGATTTTTGTGCCAACAGGTTATTAGTTGCATTCGTCGCTGCATTTACGATATCTGGCGGAGTATTCATGTCAATTTCTGAGTCACTATCACTCATTTTCGACAGAAATAAAGAATGGGTTACTGGAAATAAAAAGCTAACGAACAAATGACAGCTCGAAATGGCGGCGTTTCGGATATCTGTCATTTTTTTTTAAATCATAGGCAAACGAACAAAGTCACTATTCTTGTGTCACTCGAGATCGAAAATGTGGTGCGATTTATAATTAGAATCATACTGAATTGGGGTTTTTTTTTTTTTTTTTTTTTTATCGATATCTGATTTAATGGTGGTACTAGAATAGCACACTCACTTGAATTTGACACCTGTTCCAAATTTAAAACTCATAACGCAACTGTTTACAGTTGCGTTATGAGTTCATTACAGTACCGTTAATTTCTGCAGGTTGGTAATGCTGGTCATTGCCTATGGTTTTTGAACGCATTAGAGAGGGTTTATGATATTTGGGTAGATAAAATACTTTATCTACCCAAATATCATAAACCCTCTCTAATGCGTTCAAAAACCATAGGCAATGACCAGCATTAGAGAGGGTTTATGATATTTGGGTAGATAAAATACTTTATCTACCCAAATATCATAAACCCTCTCTAATGCGTTCAAAAACCATAGGCAATGACCAGCATTACCAACCTGCAGAAATAAACAGAACTGTAATGAACTCATAACGCAACTGAAAACAGTAGGTTATGAGTTTTAAATTTGGAACAGGTGTCAAATTCAAGTGAGTGTGCTATTCTAGTACCACCTACATTAAATAAGATATCGACAAAAAAAAAAAAAAAAACCCAATTCAGTATGATTTTAATTATAAATCGCACTTAGTTCGTTTGCCTATGATTAAAAAAAAATGACAGATATCCGAAACGCCGCCATTTCGAGCTGTCATTTGTTCGTTAGCTTTTTATTTCCAGTAATCCAGTTAAGAGTAGACAAATTTTCTGATAAGTTCTTTATTTTTGTCGAAAATAAGTGATAGTGACTCAGAAATTGACATGAATACTCCGCCAGATATCGTAAATGCAGCGACGAATGCAACTAATAACCTGTTGGCACAAAAATCAAGGGCCAAGTAACAATGCAGGTCATTTCCCTATGGTTCCTGAACCCATCATAGAGCCCTTATGATATTTGGGTAGATAAAGTAGTGTATGCAACTATACATAATTAGGCATTACAACACTCGTGTGATGCTATTAAGAAACTCGCCTTCGGCTCGTTTCTTAAACCCACACTCGTGTTGTAATGCCCTTCATTATGCACAGTCGCATAAACTACTATTTGGGTTTTTCCGTCAGGTATTATTCAATAACAGCCACGGAATCTGAATTTGTGCCCGGTTGATGAAAATAAACTCGCTGCTATTACTCACATTGAATTTTAACATAGCTTATGAAATATGGCGTACGTGTATTGCTAGGTACATATCTGCTTAGGTCCTCTTAGAAATAGAAGCGTGATGTTATTCATGTCAACTAGGCAGGTCAGATAGGCGCAGTACTTTGTGTAATTAAATTCATCACCGCTGCTCTCAAAACGGTGAAGGAAAACATCGTGAGGAAACCTGTACACATGTCTTCGATTTTTTTGGTTCTAACCAAAAAAATCGAAGACATGTGACATCTACCTATCCGCACTTGGCCCACGTGGTGGATAGCCCATTCCCTCTCTTTGAGAAGAGATCGTGTCCCAGCAGTGGGCACATTATAGGCGGATGATGATGATGATGATGGCGATGATGATTATGTATGTTGTCCTACTCTCTACTAATATTATTAATGCGAATGTTTGTGAGTATGGATGTATGTTTATTACTCTTTCACGCAAAAATACCTATTGTATTTGGATGAAATTTTGATACAGATAGTTAATAACCTGTACTAAAACTAAGGTACTTACTTTTAATTTAAATTTTCTTGTTTTGTTTTTCGACACACTGTGTCTACATTTCTTATCAGACTTTACTCTCGCAGGTCTGCAGGAAGAAATTTCTTTTGAAATAAGCTGTACCTTTGTGCTGTTCTATGTTAATATATTGTCCTTTTAAGCTTTTTGTGTGTACATAAATAAATAATTAAAACTTAAGACACTTTTTATCCCGGTACTAAGATCCCATGGGATAATAATATGGGTAGAAGCTAGTTGGATATAAAGGTTCTATAGTTGATTATAATTATTGTGTTAGGCTTCTCCATTTCAGGACCGTTAATCAATCGTTCCCTGGAAAGTGTAGTGTGCGTCTGCGCAATAACGCGAGTGCCTCTCACCGCAATCAAATAGATACATTATAAAGGGTGTAAAACACCACTTAACGAAGCCGTAAGGCACTTGTTCTCCCCGTCATTGCGATCATTTTTTTTGTTCTACGCCATACCTGGGAACCTTCTAGTTACGGAGATATTGGGGGTCAAAGTTCCAAATTTTATTGTAGGATTTACTTTAAACACGCCACGACTCCCGGGTACCATTGATTCCATCCATTAGAACAATGTTTAAAGTGCGTGACAGTGTGTTCTACCACCAAACATGATTTTTCACCCCCAAAAAAAGTTTCGTTTCCCAGCAATAATTTTTGCGTTATGTTACTTAGTTTGATGTACAGAATGCTTGGTTAACGGCTTTGTGATGAGGTGGTTTACACCCTGTATATTCGATTTAAAAGTAACTTGGTGTAGGTACGGCTCAGTTCTTGTTTCATTTAATACGTTTTCTGCGGTAATGGTCATTATAGATGTTCAAAAGTAAGGTATCTAAAAACCTGAAAACAATTTGTTGAAGTCCAAACCATGTCCATTAATTATTAATAACAAGACTTTACTATTAGCAGGAGGAGCTCGTATCTAAATAATAACATTGCAGCCGCTTGGGTCGATCTTTAGGTTAAGCCGTGCTTGCCTAGGTTGGTCTGTGGATGGGTGACCAGACCATCCTTACATACTTACCCAGTTTCCTCTGTCCCTCGGAAAGCACGTTAGACTGTTGGTCCCGGCTGTCATTTGCAGATCTTTGACATTCGTAACAAGTAGACAGTGGTTCGACAGACAACCAGTCTCACCACGGGGTATCGTATAACCCAGTAACTAACTGGATTTTGGAGGCCAGATAGGCAGTTGCTCCATGTAAAGTACTGGTATTCAGCTGCGTCCGGTTAGACTGGAAGCCGACCCCAACATACTCGTAGTTAGGAAAATGTTAGGCAGATGTTGATGACTTTACTACTAAGATACAAAATTTACTTTGACTGCTAGTTGGTGTAATAGTGTTCGTAATGGTGACTGCTAAACATGAGATCCACTTAGGGCCAGATTCACCGGTTCCGGATAAAGTGTCGGTTAGTTATCTGATAGTTAATACTATCTACCACTTAAAGGCTGGTTATAACTAATACTATATCTATCAGATATCGCTATCCGACACCTGTGAAACAAAAAGTGTTAGTTTATCTGGCAGATAAGTTCTTAATAGGTCAACCGACACTTTATCCGCAACCGGTGAAACTGGCCCTTAAACTCGTAATATAGAATATCTCATCAAATCACATAGAATTCCAGAATATAATAAATAGCTAATTACCTAACACATAGGGTAGTCACAACACTCGGTAGAGTCCGGCGCGCGGCGCGGTCGTTAATCAAGTCGTGTAGAGTCGGAGCGGCGCAGGCGCAAGTCCATCGTGTGATTATACTTAATAGAGACCGGCGGCCCAGATATCTTACTTAGAGTAGGGTGAGGTGGGCTGTTGTTGGATGTTGAGCTGATATATTTAAATAATAAAATTTATTGTAACAAAATAACTCATTGTTATTCGGCAAGAATAACAACCATTTTTTAAGTACTTTTTTGGAAACATATCTACTATAGATATCTTTAAATGTCTTATGACTGGGGTTAGGAGAGGTTGAATGATTGTGACGTCACGTAAACGAAGCCACAGGTACGGCTAGTATTTCCATAAATTGTTTAAACTTATCAAACTTATGTGTTAATTTTCAGTAATTTTGTTGTGGAGGTGGTGGTGGGTGGTAAGTTTTTAGTTGCATCGGACCTGGATTTAGGTAAATACTTTAGAGTTACATTAAAAATATATATCTAACGTATGATAAAGTTTTATTTCTACCAAAATGGCAGCTTATCTACTAAAATTCTATTCCTACTAAAATTGCAAAATCTTAAATGAATTACCTACGTTATAATTATGCAACTCACTTTTTAAGTATTTAACGAGATTCATAATATTATCCTAATATGATTCCGTTAAAGCGGCCATTTTTGGCCTTCGGTAGACCTCTCGGTAGAAACAGAGCTAAATGCCGTAATCCGATTTTAAAAGCAGGAAAAATTCCAAACAGTTTGCTACAAACATCACAAAGTAGGGTAGACTGAACTATTAACATCACACCCAACAACAACTTAATCCAAAACTACCCACGTTTACAATCTACAAGATACATGTACCGCATCGCTTCCCCCACATTCCCGCACAGCGGGGCGCACGCGCAGCGGGACGCCTCGTTATTAGCACCTCCGTTTTCAAAGCGCGAGCCGACACCTCCCCCCTCCTGCCATACCATACCTCACCCCTGCAAACACGCAACTGACAGCTACAGTAAGTGAAATAGTTTTTAATTTTGAAATTGGAACTTTTTAGTTCCTCATCAGTGAGTGTATTGTTGTTGAATTTGAATTTTCTTGTGTTGCCTTGTTTTTGAGTTATTTTTTTTTCCAATTTTGCTGTGACCAAAATGTCAAGAGGGTTTGGTAGGAACAACTTTTTTTACGCTCAAGTTCATATTATTAGGGTTTCTTTTAAACCACGTAATCTTATAAACGCAAACATTTCCATTGGTAGACTGGCACGCCAGTTTTTTCAGCAAAAAAATTAGGAAAAAGAAAACTGAAACTTCTAATGTAACTTAGGGTGATCCTCAATTCGGAAGTGGCTTCTGATCTGATCCTCAATTGCAAGCCTTCTATGTATAACTGCCCCTATTTCCATCTTGACGGTACTTTAGTTTATGTAAAACAGGCATAAGGAGTCAAAATAGCAGTCTTTAATAAAATTATAAAGTTCACGAGTTACTTTATTAAGTTTTTGTATTTTTTTTGCAATTCACTTAAATCCAATTAGAGTGGAGCCATAAAATGTACAATTGCACATGATAAAATAAAATAGTTGTTGATAGTAGCCAAGTAGGTACAGAAGTATCACTTGTTCAAGCGTGACTGCTGACCATGAGGGCCTGTGTTCGATTCCCGCATCAGGCAAAGTGTTATTGATTTTTTCCATCAGGAATTTCTTAATAGCAGCGACGGAGTCTGAATTTGCGCCCAATTGATGGCAATAGCCCCGCACCCTATTACAATACACTTTCAAGCATATAAATCTCGCGTTTAGCTCTTGTACACACACATCGCTTCAACGTTTCATCATTCCATTTTACCTGTTTCTGATACTAAATTGTAAGTGTGCCCCTTTTGATGAATAACCGATTTATTATTATTATTATAATTCTTTATTGGATTGGTTGAGCAATTTTGATTGAGTAGGTATTCTGAAAGAGTTCATAAGATATCTTGACACACAGACACTATCGTTTGAAGTTCAAAGCTTTCAAAAACCTCACGAATGGCAATGTTGAAATTGAAAGCCAAACCTCTCTCTGCCAAAATGAAGATGAAGAAGAAGAAGAAGATGAAGAAGATTGCAGTGCATTTTTATGTAGACAGTTTTTAATATACAGTCTTCAGCTAATCCTACACAAAATGGTTTTACTGCATCTATCCATATCGTCAACAGCATCGCGTGCGCACACCGGGCGCCGCGCAACTTAAGCGCAGGCCGCTGATTGGTCGGCCGTCCTGCCCGCCCAGTTCACACGCCGATGCGCCTGCGCACAAAACAATGAACACAAGCAACCAGCAACCAAGCATTAATTAACCAACAAAAAAAAATATAGACCCCTGATAGAAATTGTAGCATAATTGTAGGAATTATTAAAATTACCTTTCAAAAGCACTCTTTCGGATTTAATTATAAAGTAGTTGTTCGGAATGGTCATTATGAATAGTTTTTGAGTAAAAAAACGCAATTAAAGATGTCGTTGTTCTATGAATGGAGTGTATGAATTAATTTTCGTGGTTAATTTTATGCAAGGTTTCTACTTTCACCGGATTGTATTTTTGAATGAAGACTGCCTCGTTGCTGAGAAGCCCGTGGCAAAATAATATCAACCGCTCGGGTCGATCTTCAGGTTAAGCCATGCTTGCCTAGGTTGGTCTGTGGATGGGTGACCACCCTTACATACCGAGTTTCCTACGTGCCTCGCAAAGCCAAGTTAAGCTGTTGGCCCCAGCTGTCATTTGTCCAACTTTGACAGTCGCTATTAGTAGTCAGTGGCCCAAAAAGTCTGACACCAGTCTTAACAAGTGGTGTCGTATTTCCCAATATTAACTGGGTTGTGGAGGTCAGATAGGCAGTTGCTCCATGTAAAATACTGGTTTTCAGCTGCGTCTGGTTAGACTGGAAGCCGACCCCAACATACATAGTTAGGAAAAGGCTAGCTGATAAAGACTGCCTCGTTGTTCTAGTGGTCATAAGCGCTATAGGTGAGCGTGTGGTCTAATTTTCTATTCTTAGACCAAGAATCATTTGGTAAATAAATAAATATCGCTGGACATTAACACACAGCGCCATCTAGTGCCACACTAAGCAAGGCTTGTGTCGTGGACACCAGATAGTTGATATACTACATATATACTTTTTGTTTGTAAATACATACTTATTATACATATAAACATCCATGACTCGGAAACAAATGTCCATGCTCATCACACAAACATTTGCTCCTACCGGGATTCGAACCCAGGACCCTATGAACGCAAGGCAGCTTCACTACCACTACGCCATTCGAGTCGTCAAATTGGTGATTCCCCCAGGAATTTTTCATTACCAGCCCAAAGTCAAGACTTATGCTTGGTTGATTGTCATAATCTCAGCCTATTACATGCACCTTAATCATACTCGCAAAATGTATGTAAACAATAGGTGTTTTGAGTAGTCTACCTAAGTTTTCAAAGATTACAAGTTACCTAAATGTCGAGTTTATTACTCCTGAACAAATGCCAATAAAAAACATCTTGCATGAAATAATTATCTTGTGTGTGTGACTTCGTGAGCGTTGATGTCTAATGTTCGAGTGATTGAAACATTGAAATATTCACGGCTATATTTTTACAGTAATTGTAAATAAGTTTAATTGTTAATTATCTAAATATATAAAAATGAAACCCGTTTTCCGTTGTCACGACATAGCATGAAAACGGCTTGACCGATTTGGCTGATTCTTTTTTTGTTGTGTTTGTTATTGTCAGGAGAAGGTTCTTAAAAAAATTTAGTAGTAGGTAGGTAGGTAGTAGTAGGTAGGTAGGTAGTAGTAGGTAGATAGTTAGTAGTAGGTAGGTAGTAGTAGGTAGCTTTTTCCCTCATAAGTGACGCAGACGAAGTTGCGTGGGTCAGCTAGTTTAAAATAATTTTGATTAACTACAGTATCATTTACCCATTGTATCACATGATGAACTGCTCGGCCGAACACGTCTCTTAAAATACAGGTGATCCTAGTTTATGAGGCAGGGTTATATAAATTATTGTACAGATTTTGCAACATTTGTATTGTTTTTAATATGTCTGTAAGTTTTGTTGGTGAATAAACTATTATTATTATTTAAATGCGAAAATGTGGACAAACGATAGGTACCGAGTAGGTACCACAAGCACCTCTGGAATTACAGGTATGACGTTATGTGTTAGATTGCGGTAGTGTTATGGCTTTAAGATTATAATGATTTTAACATATGACACGTAAAGAGCATGCTAAACCCGGATTCGATATCATAGTCATCATCATCATCATCTGCCTAGCCTTTTCCCAACTATGTTGGGGTTGGCTTCCAGTCTAACCGGATTCAGCTGAATACCAGCATACCATATGGATATATGGATTCGATACCGTAGTAAAACCCAGAAAAATACGGTATTTCTATGGGACCGAAACCCGGTTCCGCATACCCTAGACACGTGTATCAGTACTAGTAGGTACTAGTACCCAACTAGTATCAGTACTAGTACCAATCCGACGTAGTACGTAACCCGTTCATGTCGCATTAGATGTAGAACGTAAATAATAACGGTTCATTTTACGAAGCGTGCAAACGTCGGCGTCGCCGCCGTCGCGGTCGCCACAAATTAAAAACGTTTACATTTAATCATACGTAACTATAACTACTGTGTTGGAATTCAAATAGTATTTAATAACTGTTGTTTATTGGTTATGTAAGTGTCTTGTGACGGTGTTTAAACGCTGCCCATACTACATAATACCTAAATACGAAAGTTTGCCCGGCTGTCATTTGTGGATCTTTGGCAGTCGTTACAGGTCTGACAACCAAAAAGTCTGACAACCAGTTTTACCATGGGGTATCGTACTACCCAATACTAACTGGGTTGTGGAGTTCAGATGGGCAGTTGCTCCATGTAAAATACTGATATTCAGCTGCATCTGGTTAGACTGGAAGCCGACCCCAACATAGTTGGGAAAAGGCTAGACAGATAATGATGTTGATGAAGTTTGACAGCTGTCTGTTACTTTTCGGATTTCAATAGTATACAAGGTGTAGTAAGCTAACTGGTTGTGACTTGGGACTTTTCCCAATGTCTCCGTAACTAGAAGGTTTCCAGAAATTAACTAAATAAAAAAACCGCAATGACAGGGAGAACAAGTGCCTTTCGGGTTCGCCAAGGTTACTTCTGCACACATTAAGTAAATCATAACCTGGATAAAAACACTTAGTCGACGAGTTTGGCTTTCTCAGTAGCGTCTATAAGTGATGAGCAAACAACAGAATAGACAGGACATGATACCTTCCCCATATGTCCTACCATTTGTGGAGCAACGCCACTCCACTGGAAAGTCCTCTATGAATTCTATAATTCATAGATGAAATAGTCCAGGCCCCTTATTCACAACCATTCGACTCGCTTCCGATTCGGAAAGTCGTATGTCTATCTCGGTCGTTTTCGTAATGCCAGAAGAAGACAAATATATACGACTTTCCGAATCGGAAGCGAGTCGAATGGTTGTGAATAAGGGGCCAGATGTCTATACATCTAGACTATTTCAGACATCAGACAACGAATCGATGTAGGTTTGGATCTAACATATTGGACATTACATTGCATCTTACTAAGTCTAAAGTGCTGTACAGGATACCCAAAAATAAGAAAAAAAACAATAGCAAAAAAAAAATATAGCCCAGCATCTTTTATTACACTGAAACATTTAATTACATCCTCGAAATCTGTATCATAAACAACCCATATTCAAAACATATCAATAACTAACAAAGGAAAATCGAATAATAGTAAAACATAACTGTAGCACGCCCACAAACAACTACCAACCCTAATTAAATACACACACACAAACACACACACACAACACAACACACACAACTTATTAACACATCAAGCCTTTGCAACGGGACTCGGAGAATTATTATTTAGCCGCTTAATAATGGAGTCATCATTTCGTCCATGACAGCTTCACACCTTGAGACGCACGGCGAATTGACTCTCTTTATTATACTCTCGGGCTGTTTCTGTTTTTTTTTTCTTTTTACTTTTTTATTCACTCCATGTTGGGTTTACGATCGCGCTTTGTGAGCCGCGCCGCCACGACAGAGGTGTTAAGGAGACCAAGATATACGAAGATAATCTAAATTGTTATACAGCTTTAATGAATTGAACGTAAAAATAATTAAGATAATGAACTAAGTTTAACGATTTGTTAAGAATGGTCGACAAGTTAGAAGATAATAATTTGATGCAGCAATAATGCTATTGTTGTTATTGATTCGGATTAAGATTTTGATAACTGTTTTGTTAACTTTTTGGGTTCTTTATTAACAGTTTTTACGTTTCATTATGATAGATCAGCGCTTATTTTTTTTGTACTTTGTAATAATCTAATAGAAACAACTTGTTAGTAACCTGTTAAAAGAAGTTTCTTCATCATTTTAAATCGTTTTTACCGAAATCTATCAAAGTAGCTATTAATTTTCAAGTTTTTTTGTAATAATCCTAATATCGTATTGTTACATCGGACCTACTAGAACATTCGAGAGAGCAAGTGATTACAGTGTGTGTACGTTACAAGTTCGAGAGCATTCTTTTATTATTAATCTTAAAGTTAGGTAGGTAGAAACTCGCGACCTATTTGTAAAAAGACATTAGAATTTCGACGGTACGCCTAGGGCATAAGGTTCATATTTGTTTGTTTTGTACAAGTAGGTTATTCCTACTATTTTTATTACCTACGTACCTACTGTTCTATTGTGTTTTTTATGACCCTCTAGAATATTCGTGATTATTCTGGTGTGTCTGTTGGCGAGTATAAATACATCGCTCAGACCCGCGACCGTCAGTCTTGTTTTGGCTACACAACGAAGCGAATCGAAGTGAACTTAAAGTGCGATATCTAAGCGAATAGTGAACAGTAGTGTATTCTAGTGTACTTGTAATTAAGTTTAAATTGTTTTGTGATTAATAAAGTTATTGTGTTGTCTAATCGGTAGTAATTAATTTATCTCATACCCAGCTCGTAAAACAGTATAAAGCTCCACCAATCCTGCGCAGAATGCAGAACGAAATTCTCTCGCATTGACTGAGCTGACTAACATGTATGGAAATGTTCAAAAAGGCGCAAATATATAAGTCACACAAGTGACTTCTGAAGATCTAAAGCTCCAAGGCACCAAAGTGGAGACGCAGTATGGCGCCGAAAAGACTTGTAACATTCCACCAGAGTAAGAGACGCGATGAGGCTGTCAATCAATGCTTGTCTCCTCACACGTCTCTGCTCTATTGGTAGTTGTTTTGACCACACTCATATGCAAGTTTTAAGTTCCTCCGTTGGATTGAGCTATATCATTATTACAATAATAACTTTTGTTTTAAAGTAAAAAATATGGGTGTACTAAAAGGCAAACTGCTGCCAAACCCTTTGGGGATTATAAGCGTGAGGTTAATTAAGTAATTATTAAAAATCTGTTATTCAATCAATCAAAAACATAACCCTTCTTTGGCAATAGGGTAAAAATAACAAAAACTGTTTCGCCCTCTAACATCTGCTACTTATTTCAGTTATATTTCACGGTGATGGTGTACGGCTACAGTTATGGCCGTCTGCCGCAGCAGAACTGTTAGGGTTGGACCTCATCTGGTAGCAAAGAATTGCATTATTCCATGCTCTTGTCCTTTTCTGTCGCTTAGAATCGTCTTTTGCTAGAACGAGAAACAGAGCGAGAGGCTTATTGCATACGTCAGCGCCAACGTTGCGATCGGTAACTTATGTTCTTGTGATCTATTGGCATTAAGCCATATGCTGAGACTCTCTAATTATCAATAGCGAAGTAGACAAAATTAAATCGAATCATTTGAGCTTCTATATACATATAATAAAAGTGTAAAAAAACTAGTGTCTGTACATTGAATGTATTAAAAAAAAAATTGAGGGGGTTTAGAAACAGTAAGCCCGAATCCAAAAAAAAGTCTGTCTGTTTGTTTGTACACGCTAATCTTCGGAACTCCTGGACGGGTATGATAAATCTGTGCAACATATAGGCTATAATATTTCTTGGAAACTTGAACACCTGATGCAGAACCGCAACAGACCAGCTAAACTGCAAAATGACACCATTGCGAAATTGTTCGTCACCGGGCTCTTAGAATTCGACATCGGATGTTTCAGATCTTCGATTTTGACGACCCCGTTGTCTCTGGCATAAGCAACAGGATCCGCGTACGAAGTCGCTGGCAGAAGCTAGTTATCAATAAAACTGAACGCCATCATCACGTCTAAACCGCGTTCAGGAACTATAACTGTCACGCAGCTTTAATTAGCTAATTTACTTAATCATTAGGTATGAAAAGGTAATAAGTATATAAAAATCTTTATATCTAGCCGTAACTTCTAAAACATCTAATTAAGACATAGTACAGTGATGTAAACAACATAGATCAACAAAAGCTACAGCTATTTCACGGCTCATATCTCAAGTACACTGCCGAGCACAATAATCTAACCATTTCAATACACTGTATGGAAGATTTCACGCCTCCTCCAAACATTTTTATCTTCTAATTTATTTCCGAAGTTGCCCGAATGTGCCCGAAGGTCTCCGGAGATGTCCGAAGGCGTTCCGAGCGGTTAATCGGTTCAATTGTTGGAATCAATAAGGCACCGCTCGCTATCGGAGATCGTTATAATATATTGTGATTCTACATCGTGTTTCTTTGTCAACTTTTGTATTATTAGCCGACGCGACGATTTGTTAAGATTTCAACTAGGTCAGATGGCCGTAATTTGTATAAGAAATATGTTTTAGTTACAGTTAGAAAGTGTAAAGGGTTCTTATTAGGTAAAAGAAGAAATTTTATATGACAACTTCCTTGGTTTTAATTTGTAAAGTTTGACTTTAATTGGACAATGTAACATACTGGGTGAAAACAATACATAAAATAGTATTATCACATCGGCCAAGTTCGGATTTCAGTGAGACTAGAAAGATCAAGAAAGGTCAATAAAATAGTTCATTGTAACAATTTACTTGACAGAAATTATACAGTCAAGTGCAGTAGCCCTAATCAAATTGCCGTTATCTTCTTTTTCGCTATGATCAGAAGCAGAGAGTAGAGAAAGAGATTATATATATAGAGGGAGAGAAAGCAGCAGTTTATCACCATATAAAAAACGCTTTAGCCATTTTCAATCACACCACATATAGCAAAAGCCAAAGCAACCATAAAACCTTGTTTTATAATAATTTTATTAAGTTATTAAAGCAGTAATTTAGCATAATTACAAGCAGCTACGATGGATTAAACAAGTCTTGGAAGTAGCTAGTTAAGGACCCATCTAGTTACTTATATCTAGTTGATGTGAAAACCAGTTGCAATATTAATAACTGGATACTAGAGTCTCGTTAGATTTCACTTATCAAAAATAATAAAATAAATCTGTTGGTGCAAGGACGGACAGTCGGACACTCCTTCATATACCCAACATTGCTTCGCGAAATTAATTTTGTAGAATTTACAACCTTTCCTTTCATATAATATGTGAGGAGTTCGTGGCTAAATAATATGAGCCACTCGGGTCGATCTTTAGGTTAAGCCATGCTTGCCTAGGTCGGTCTGTGGATAGGTGACAACCCTTACATAGCGAGTTTCCTCCGTGCCTCGGAAAGCACGATAAGCTGTTGGTCCCGGCTGACATTTGTCCATCTTTGACAGTCGTTACAGGTAGTCAGTGTCCCAAAATGTCTGACACCAGTCTTACCAAGTGGTATTGTATTTCCCAGTATCAACTGGGTTGTGGTCAGATAGGCAGTCGCTCCATTTAAAATACTGGTATTCAGCTGCATCCGGTTAGACTGAAAGCCGACCCCAACATAGTTGGGAAAAGGCTAGGCAGACGATGATGCTATCATATATGTACATATATTTTTTTATATTTCTATGGTTGCTTATAGTTCTGTTACATTTAGTAACGTAACTCTTCTGTTGGTATCTTTTAATACAAAAATCAAAGAAAAAACATAGTAACGTAATGATTTATTGACCGTTTTTACCGACTTCAAAAACGAGGAGGTTCTCAATTCGTCGGAATCTTAACTTTACACCTTAGTCAAAATTAGCGTATGGTGAAAAATGTATCCACTGTTCATTTTCATTTTCATTTTCTGATAAACAATAAATAGTTCTCGTAGTAACGAAACGGCCAAACCACATATTTTGACTGTGAAGCTTTTTTATTGTGAATGTGAAGTTTAGACCTTGTAGAGTTAGGGCGGGTAGAGTTAGAGGCTTGGCTCTACATGAGATCTGACTACTTTTTGTCAGTGCGAGTCATAATTATTTATTTATGATCTCGACGTCTTGGCAACATTTTACGTGAAAATGTTTTTGGTGGGATTTCATTTCTTTTTATAAGAAGTCTCATACTTACAAAATGACATCCCCTAAATAAATTATCCCCAAAAGTTACAAGTTTTAAATGATGTTTGATGTTTGTGTACTAATAATAGTAATAATAGATACGCACCCTAGCTTGTTTTAATTAATTTAGAAATATACTGTATGGGAATAAGAAATGTGGCTAACTAGTGAACTCTCATAGTTTTTTTTTATATGTATGTCACCGTAATGTTTTCAAACACGTTAGATTGTAATCTCTCTAGCGATATTGTAAACTCTAGAAATATTGTCAACTGAACATACGGAAGTAGCTCTGCCCCCATAATCGGGACTTGGGCCACCCCCCCGTTAGGTTAGTTATAGGTTGACTACAAGTAGTCGCCTTAAACTCATCAACAGCACACAGACAAATCCTCTAGTCTTGCAAAACATACTCTTAGTTAATTTGTCAGCGTATACCGAATGGGAGAAAAGACATCATCCTAACTGATCGTCCGGAGTCATGGGTCAGCGTCAACACCACACTTTCTCTATCACTATAAATAATGACATAATCAGAAACCTTTCGGCGACGACGCAATAAAAATAGTCCAAATGACATGTCATAATGACATAAGGTTTGTATTAACCATTTTTGTATTAAGCCTCTCAATGAGCATACAATTTTTGATGTCACATTTTTAAGGTTCCGTTGCCAAATGGCAAGAAACGGAACCCTTCTAGATTTGTCATGTCTGTTTGTCTGTCTGTCCATCCGTATGTCACAGCCACTTTATTCCGAAACTATGAGAACTATGCTGTTCAAAATTGGTATGTATTCTGTAAACCGCAATAAGATTTTTACACAAAAATAGAAAAAAATAATAATAAAGTTTGGGGGTTCCCCAAACATAGAACTGAAACACATTTTCGTCAAACCCATGCTTGTGGGTTACCTATAGATAGGTCTCTAAAAATTCATTTTTTTCTAAACTGAATAGTTTGCGCGGGAGACACTTCCAAAGTGGTAAAATGTGTCCCCCCCTCCCCCCTGTGACTTCTAAAATACGAGAATGATAAAACTAAAAAAAATACATGATGTACATTACCATGTAAACTCCCACCGAAAATTGGTTTGAACGAGATCTAGTTAATAGTTTTTTTAATACGCCATACTTCGTAAACAGCAATTTACCATTCATTCAATCTGCTACGGAACCCTTCATAGGGGAGTCCGACTCGCACTTGGCCCGTTTTTTTTAATCTGGTAACATTCGTTCGTGAATAGGTTCTCACTTCTCAATCCTGTTTGACATTAGATATTGGAAAGCAATTTACATGAAGATGGAAAATAAATTATTAATAGTAATTCGATGATGGCTGTTATAAATGAATGGATAATAAGTTAGTATAAATATGTGGATGTTCAGTTTACTTGTAAGACTGAGTTCCCACATAAAGTGTTATATTTAAGTATGTTTTACTGAAATTGGGTATGTTAATTGATGCAAATCAAGCGAGCGATCTTTAATTAATGCGGTGTTAAGTACATATTGGATGTTAATTATCGTTAACCAACTTAATTTTCTTGAAAAGTATTTTTACTTTGTTTTTTCAAGTGGAAGTAATTTTAGCTCTACATGGCTGTCAGAAATTGAACGTTACGTCTATAGTAACTTTCCAGCTTAATTTGTACACAACTTACTTTAAATTATGTCATCATAATCTGCTTAGACCGTTATGTTTAAGTTTCAGGCAATAGGGGGCGAGCCAATTTCCATCAAACAGGCACAAATCCAGAGTGCATTCAGAGATACGAAATAATCACTCACAGCGCTCACATCAATAATTTGCGTTCCGATTTAGTTTTCACGATTATGACAGCTAAGATCTGTCATTAGAACATTTAACAGCGCTCACGGTGATATTTATTTGGGGCATGGTCGGTGTAATCGCAAGATGACGCGTGTCATGACGTCATCTATGACGATTCAAGGGACATCGATATCGTGCTCACGGTAATTCGGAACGGGTTTATGGACGCTCAAATCGTTTACAGCCTATCTCAGAACGCCGCCCCAGACTGAATGGCTGCAACTGAGAAATTCCTGAAGAAAAAACCTAATACGATTTGCTGGACCTGGAATCGAATCCAGGAGCGTTTGCGACCACAAGACCGTCTAGACCATCGAGGCAATCAACTTAAAGCCGTCTGTAGTAATAGGCTTTAAATATCCTTGTCTATGTGCAACATTGTTACAACAATGAAAATCAATTAACAAAACACATAACACATATTAATTATTCGGTCGCATGTGTACTTAAAAACGAAACTCGCACAGAAAATGTAATTAGCAATAAATTTAATATTCAATTACTGTAGTCAGTTAATTAACTCGTAGCCGTCATACAGTGTAATTTAATTATGTCTGTCTGTCCGGTGCGCCGGCGCACCGTAGTGCACTGTATGCAGACAATGTTGATTGTACCGTTTGACTTTTAGTACTAGTTCTTAGATAAACGGTCAGGAATATGTTTGCGTGAATTTATTTCGAAAATGGAAGGTCCTTTGTTTTCGTTTGGAATTCTTATCGAGGAATTTGAAATTATTTTGTTGTTGTGTCACTGTCCATTTGTTAATTTTTGATGTGACAACAACGTCTAATAAATCGATGAACGCCGGCTGCACGCACGAAAAAGTGTCCCGTTACGCTCTGTCCCGTTACGCTCGTTGTAACGTTACGATCGGAGCGTATGTATGCAATCATTTCATCAATGTTTTGTTATGACGTTGTCACGTTAAACTTTCGTCCGTAAACCGACTTTAGTTTTTCGAAAACTATTTCTGTGGTTTCAATTTTAGATTTTTTTTCTTCCGAAGTTCTTACTGATAACTTCCTCTAGTACGGACCTGCATTCATTTTGTAATTATTTACATTTTAAACCCCTTTTTTTTTTAAACGACGGGGTGTTGAGTTTGAGGTGTCTGTGTGTGTCTGTCTGTCTGTGGCATCGTAGCTCCCAAACGTATGAAACGATTTTGAATTTGTTTTTTTTTTGTTTGAAAGGTGAATTAGTCGGGAGTGTTCTTAACTATGTTTGATGAAAATCGGTCCAAGATGGCCGCCACCACAAGATGGTGAATTACATTATTTTCACAATTGCTTCAATATGGGTATCAAATGAAAGAGCTTGACTAGTAGTAGTAATGTATACTATATAGAAAAGGAATGAGGAATAATAACTAATGAAATGAGATGAGGAAAGTGGAGTGGTAACTTTTAGTACCTACACTATGTGTCAGGGGAATTAAAAATTTTTTTTTACTTGTTCAAATCTTAATCGTATTTATACGGAATGTCCGAATGAAAGGTTGACTAGTAGAAAATGCCGACGGCATTAAGTCCGCCTCTGTACTTCGTGCTTGAAGTGTTAAATAAAAAAATCAATGCTCATTCAAATTTATACACGTTCATTAGTAATTGAAAAAAATATCGCTGGACATTAACCACACAGCGCCACCTAGTACCACACTAAGCAAAGCTTGTGTCGTGGACACTAGATAGTCGATACACTACATATATACTTTTTTGTTTGTAAATACATAGTTATTATACATATAAACATCCATGAGTCGGAAACAAATGTCCAAGCTCATCACACAAACATTTGCTCTTACCGGGATTCGAACCCAGGACCTTAAGAACGTAAGGCAGCCTCACTACCACTACGCCATTCGGGTCGTCAATGAATTCAATGCGTTTCTTGAGGTTGGTGATATTAGAATTATTTTGCAACTTTGGCCCTAATAACTTACAGTCCAAAATGGGTTATCATTTAGAACATACGACTACATTAGAACTGCTATTTAATTCTCTTGAAAACAACTGAAGGCGCGCATAAAATTATGAACGTATTTATTTTTGGTGCGCATTACCGGGTGAACTTTTAATTAATAAAGGCGATACTAATTATAATAAAAAATGACGTATTATAATTGTTGGAACACAAGACGGTGCGAGCACGCTCGATGGCAATCGTAAAAAAGAGCCCCGCCTCACTGGGTGCACAGTGGACTATGGGAGCGCTGCGAGGACAAAACTCGTTTTTTGCAAAAATAAATACCAGACTTCCAAACAAAAACTAATAGGCGGACTATAAATTTACTTAAGTCGATGGCAAAACAGTCAATGAAACAAACAAAATTCTCCAAGTTCCGAAAATAAAGTTATTTTCCACTTTTTGGTAAGTCGGTTAAAAATATTACAAGATACGGATTCCTAATTGTTGTACGGATTCCTAATTGTTGTTCTGCGAATTAAATCGGCTAAATTAACAATTTTTTTCCCAATTAAAGTTATCATTGTAGTTTCAGTAATGATGTCTGATTTGAATTACCCTCTGGTGGTTGGGAGCACGCCATGCTCGCCTAAATACCTCGCTGATAGTAGTACAAGCACAAATATAGATAGACCTAGATAACGGAAGAGCAACTGTTTGGCGTGCCTAGTTTACGATAAAAATACGATAAAAGATTACGATCTTTTATCGTAATTTTTATCGTAAACTGAGCGCAAAAATGGCCACTTACGAGTGGCCACTTTCGTGCTCAGTTTGCATCGGTGCATAGCGCTAGTCGGACGTCAGTTTTTAAATTATGGCAAAGGTATCCAAAACAAGCAACGTCGACGGCGCCGTCTTAGAATCGATTTGATTTTTCCATCACTAAATAGTGCTTGTGATGTCAGAATAGGTAGTCAAAAAATGGCACGCTTGGTTTTCATACAGCTCGTGATACTTGCGTTATCTAGATCTATCAGATATCTGTGAGTACAAGTGTTGAATGATTCGGTTCCTTCAAAATGACTGAGTTCATTTGAGCTGGATAATGCGTCATGTTTGTGAACTGGCGCCGTCGAGGCTAGTCGTCTAGTTAATTACAATTGCTTTTTAACCAGATCAGCACCGTTCTTGTCTCCATAGTTCACAGCGCCCTTCACACAGCGGGAGACAGAAACAAACGGAGAAAGATCATCCGAGAGAAGGTGATGCAGAAGGGAGGTCACGACCCTCAGCTTTGGTAAATACGACGCAAGGGGGAGGATTGACTAGCACCAAGATTGCTACACAAAACAGCCTCCTGGCTTTAGCCAGTTAGTTGAACCTAGGGTTGATGAGGAAGTGGTTATGAGGAAGAGGATGCGGAAGAGGAATATAGAACCTGTGATTTGGAATTGAAATTTTAAATAAAAGAAAGATTGCGAATGGGCCCTTTAATATTTAGAATAAAAAGACAATTTAATAGTCAAAATTCACAACAGGGAGGTTGAATTTAACAAAAATTAACTTTGAAGCTGTTTCTCCAGATAGACGGTTTCGTAATTCGTCGTAAACTAATCCAGCGCCACTGAATTGGCTGCTCACTTGCCTAATGCAACGAGCAAAAGACGGGGATATTTATTTACATTGAATACGTCAACAACACTTCCTCATAATTTCCTCTTAATTAATGAGGATGTGGAAGAGGAAGAGGAATATTTTATGCCTGATTTTGAGGATGTGGAAGAGGATGAGGAATCGCTAAAAAATGAGGAACTTCCGCATTATGAGGATGAGGAAGAGGAATCCTCATCAACCCTAGTTGAACCCAGTCAATATTCAGAGTAAAGTAGGTATGACAAATCCTTTTTCTACATCGACGTACAAAGGATGTACAAGTAGAAGTACGTCTAACATTCCAAGTCTAAAGTACTACATTCTACCTTCTCTCCTAGTCGAAACAAGTGTATATGTTTAAGAAACTCACAATAGCATGATAACTGGCCAACTTCCTACTACCACAAACTCTTGAAAGTTTTTTGTCTGGCAAACTTCATTGCAGACCCACAGTGCGCCGGCAACATCGGCCAATTACATAAAAGCGTTTCATTTGCCGCTGCAAAGTGTTATTGTGTGACCCCGCGCGATACCATCGACCATGGGTCCATGCTGATTTACTCCGCTTACAACCAAATTACATGATTTTTGAGGTACGTATCCCAAATAAGTATTCAGGAAAGGGAGAATTCAGTTAAAGTGAGGGTAAACTAGTATTGTTAACAACGAAAGCTTAATCCATGGAAGGATCTTCCATTCTGGAAAATAAAGTCAGTCCTGAAATCATGGCTCTTCACAAAGAAACGTTAATTTGTTTTGCATTGTAGTGTTTGTTTAACAAGCCAAGCCGCGATAACATAGGTAGTATTTCGGTAATCTTCAGTGTTTATGTCAATTCATACTTTTTTCTATGTGTAAATGTTTTATCTTTTTTTGATTTTGATTTTATTTTAAATTCAATTCTTGACTTAATTTAGTGCATTATAAAAATGTTAAATCTAAGCCGGAGAGGTGATCTGTACCACAAGATCTTCCTACATCAGACACCTTTCTCTATGTAAGATTGTAAATAATGTTAAACAGAGCCTGTATTCCTGTAATTCATGATGTCGAGAAAAATAAAGATTTTATGATTATGATTATGATCATAAGTTAGTAATTATCCCACGAGATTGTACTATCGGGATAAAACGTACCCTATATGTTAATACAGGTTATGAAGTATTTGTGTGCCTCCAATCCGTTCAAACGTGTTTAAAGAGTAACAAACGTCCATAAATTCTCACAAAGTATTGCATTTATAATATTAGTAGGCTTAAATAACATTTTAAGCACACACATAAATAAATAAATGTCGCTGGACATTAACACACAGCGCCATCTAGTGCCACACTAAGCACGGCTTGTGTCGTGGACACCAGATCAAATCAAATCAAATCATTTTATTTGTGTAACATAGGTAGTAGATACAGTTCTTAAAATTCTTAGGGCGCTATGTTATGCCAAGAGGCGTACTTGACAAATATAATTAATTGTGACAAGAAAGAAAAAGGATATATTTATCATACAAAAACTAAATTACTATGTCAAAAATTTAAATGTCACGTATGGAACCAGATAGTTGATATACTACATAATACATTTACTTTTTATACATCATTTAATATTAATTTTAATTTTGTAAATAGATGAGCAATAAGTCACGATATAAAATATCATTGCAAATTTACAAATTACAATTTAAAATTTGAAAAGAGCCCTGGATTATATTAAAGTACAGGATAGAACCGTTCAGTCTCTGGCGGTCAGAGAGTGAGAGATCCGAAACAAATGGTCACGTATGCACGGTATTAATTAATGAACGCCATTATTCTTGCGTTATCCACCCGTAGTGCAGTCTTTGGAGTCAGCATTGTTTTTGAAGCAAAAGGCCAAATATAGGGCCAGGGGAGCCGCCTTTTATTTTTTTTATTTTTTTCACAGATATCTAAAGGGAACGATGAGAAGAAAGGAAAGACTTCTAACATCACTTTTAACAATTTCTTGTCTTTGAATGACTTTTTTTTTCGGATGGGAAAATAATCAAATAACTTCTGCCACTCTAGGCGGAGTGACAGGGAGAGTGTCAGGCTTTTTTTATTGACTAAAACTCATCCATGTTCATTCCTCGCCCTTTATGTTCCGGGGCCACGGTATCTCTTTCGAACAGTCCCGCAGCCCCGGTTAATATAATTATGTGTCACCGTAAAATTGTCAAACACGTTATATTACAATATAACGTGTTTCTCTCTGGCGATATTGTAAACTCTCGAATTATTGTCAACTGAACATACGGAAGTATCTCTGCCCCCATAATCGGGACTTGGGGCACCCCCCGTTAGGTTAGTTAGGTTCCTTTAAACCCTGCACTCGGGGGCTCCGTCGACTACGCTTTTTAGGGGAATATAAAATGTTTTAAGGTTAGGTTATATTAATCGGTATTTCTCAGGAATGGTACAATATCTTTTCATGAGAGTTGTGCCACTGGGCAAGGGGGACCCCTCCTTCCCTCCACACCGCGTGAGTTGACTACCATCGCATGCATTTCACGAAAAATAATGCGTTTTGTTGTAAGCAGTATGTTCATTTGACAATATTTCGAGATTTTACGATATCGCTAGAGATATTACAATATAACGTATTTGTCAATTTTACGGTGACATATACATCTGCAAAGCTCTTTCATTGGCTTTATTTAAATCCTGGAAGCTGCAGATGGCTGTGCAAAAGAAAGAAAGAAAGAAGGAAAGGAGGTGGGGCATATCCTACTGATATCCACGGTCAAGATCATCATCAGTATTTGCAGCCTTGTTCCCACTTCTGATTATTTTTTGTTTTGCTCTTTAGTGCCCTGTTTTTCTGGTTCACATCATCCAACCATCTGATTATTTGACAACCATTGGACTACCGACACTTCTTCTACCGTCTTTCGGCAACCATTCAGGACTTTACGAAGAATGACGCTGTTGAATTAGACTCGGCCAATAAATATGAGGTCGGGGTCTTTTGCCGCGACACTGCACGCAATATGCAAAAGTAAACTCCCAGACTGGACTGGACTGGATCTGTCTAACAAAAAAAAAGTTCTTTGCACAAAAACTTTTTTTCTGACCTGTGTAACTAATGAAATTAGGTAGCAAATTTTAAAAAAAACCTGACTCAACTTTGTTCGTTTATTTTTAAACCAGCTAACTGATTGGTTTGCAACACTACTATGTGTCAGAAGCCGACAGATAAATAGATAAAGATCTATTGTGTAATTGCTCCGATTTACTTGACGTGTTGAGGTTGACGTTTTGTTATAATTAAGTAGTACACTCAATGATTGGGTCACAGATATTCCGTTATGGAAAAAAGCATTTAGTGAATCTCAAAAAACAGGAAGCGGCAGAACAAATCAAAGGGAGAAAGACGTTATCTACACTACAGTAATATGATAAAGAGGGATTTGTATTTTTGTATGTGTAAAACTACTGAGCCGATTTCAAAAATTCTTTCACCATTGGAAAGCTACATTCACCCTGAGTAATATATGCTATATTTTATCCTCGTACTCCCACGGGAATGGGAACTACGCGGGTAAAACCGCGTGACGTCTGCTAGTTAGGTTATAAGAATGTTTCTAAGTTCAACAAATAATGTGAAAAAAGTGGGCTAAAATAATTAAATCTTTCAATTTAAACTTCTTGCAAATGGCTATCTTTAAAAACCAGACTCCATTCTCTCCGGGAGTTTTCATTGTTTAAAAAAAGCCGCATTCTCGGACAATCGCGCGGATTTATCACAATAATAAGGCGTTAAACAGAGTACCTTTAATAGTTTGTTAAGCGTGGTAACGCCGGCATAATAAGCGCACTGCTGGTAATAACAGTAACAATGAAAAATAATAACCAGTCGGTGTGATCGGGGAGATAGCAGCCGCGGGCGCGATTAACTGTGAATGCTTTTTGTTTTGGAGTTTATCAAAGAAATGCTTAAGAAAATTATGAGGAAATGTTGAAGTTTGAGTTCAAAGGTCGGTGTTTCATCATTCAGTCTTCTTCAGGGGAGTGAATACTTAGTGCACTAAATCTGTCCTAACTTACTTATAATCTATACTTATATTGTAAAGCAGAAGAGTTTGTTTGTTTGTTTGGTTGAACGCGCTAATCTCTGGAAGTTCTGGTTCGAATTGAAAAAATATTTTTGTGTTTTATAGTCCTATCTAGTCGGATTTATCGAGGAAGGCTTTCGGCTATATAACATCACACTACAATTATAAGGAGCGGATCAGGAATGAAAAATGTTGCAAAAACGGGGATTTTTTTCTTTCGTTTTTCTCTCTTATGTGACGCAGACGAAGTTGCGTGGGTCAGCTAGTATTATGATAAAGAGGTAAAATTTCTGTGTAAGTATGTAGGGTAATCTTCTGAATTACGGATCCGATTTCGAAAATTATTTCAGTAACGGAAAGTTCCATTATCCCCGATTGCTATGGGCCACGTTTCATACTTTCCTTGGTTTAATTGCCATGCATCATCAATAAGATGTACCTAACCTGTAAGGGCGGTAAAACTCAAGAAGGGAAAGTTGAATTGATGAAGCTCTTAGTTTTGAAGAGCAGCTGAACATTTTCAAGATTGGTTTGAATGTCATCCAAAATTGCGTTGATAATAAAATTTCGTGTCAGAATATAGCAGCAGCCTTCTTGCTGATATTCTTCGGACCTCCGCATTACACAGACCGAATATCTTGAACAAAATTGGTCGGCTGCAGTCGTGCTACCAATCTTTCTTCCTTGTCGGAGTTTAAATAAATCTTGGCCTACAAATCTTTTATACTTACTAAATGACGAAGAAATTGCGCAGTAATTGAACAACTGCTTCTTTTAAAAATGACGAGTGTTTGTATGGTCTGAGGAGCCACATTTATAAAGTACGGTAACTTTTTTAATTTCGTGAAAAAAGTTTTGAATATGAATGTGGATGGGTATTTGAGTAGAGGAAGACCAAGGAAAAGATGGATGGACTGTGTAAAGAAGGATATGGTGAGAAAAGAAGTGTCTGATGAGATGACGAAAAATAGAGGGGTATGGAAGAAGAAGACATGCTGCGCCGACAACAAATAAATTGGGATAAGGGCAAGAGAATGATGATGGTAACTTTTTTAATTTTAATACAACCGTGTTCAGACTTTGTCTACTAATTACTCTCAAATGCTACAAAAACATACCAAATTATGATAAATATGAATCCATGTTGTCCGAAGTTCTGACGTGGCTCCTCAATCCAAACATCTAGATTGAGGTGCCACCTTTATGTTCATATAACTTTTGAAGTATTGTACTACAAAATCGAGGATCGATCCTACAATTTTTTTAAACTTACTACTAAATAAGTACAATAATTTCATGTCGCTACAAAAAAGTGGCTCCTCAATCCTTACGGACATTCTGCGGCGGAAAGTTGTTGTCGTGGCCGTATACGAGGTTCCAGGCCAAATGAATACATACTCGTAAAATTAAATAGTGTTATAGGTAGGTAATCGCTAGGTGAAGTGTTATAGAAATAGGTGTTGAGATCAGCTCTTACAGGAAATAACTACTCAATTAAGTCTGCCAATCAGTATATAGACATATAATTTTTATCACCCGTAATACGTTTTAATGCATATTATTATTTGACCGATACATTACCAGGCGTACTTAACCGTCCAAATAATTTGCAAGTAAAAGCCGTTTTGAGTTCCAAGTCACGCGCGCGTCTGGGCATCGCTTTACAAAATGGTTTTTAATGAAATTTATACATCATCACGGTATTTTTTTTTTTTGAAATTTACTTTTATGGGCTAAACGAAAGTGTTGAAGTATGTACGAGGTATCCTTATATAATTGGTTCAAATTACGCTGTTTTCTGTCTGGGGTCAAATTGCTTAATTGGATCGGGTGTACTTAAATGTTTCATGTACGTATGTGTTTTGACGTTACGACGTAACAAGGTGTATTTGAAATAACTGAAAATTTGAAACAATAACAACTTTTAGGATGGTATCAACCCTGATGAGTTTAATTACTCATGATGGGAACAACTTGGGCAAATGTCTCATAGAGTTTGATCTTGGTTCTCTTCTTTTTCTTTTAAGCTCTCCATTGTTTGTCTTTTTATTTTAGAATATCTTGTTAATTTCTATTTACAGTAATATATTGTATTGTACAACGGGCTGGTGTCCGCAACTCCACGTCAAAGAGCGTAATTTGCTTATGGAAGTTATATATAGTTTGATATTTATTTATAGTATTTTATATATCATTATAGTTTACCTTAGTATTAATAAAATTATTTTCAGATGTACACCTACCACTGTTTATTTCTGCATCACCCGAAGGTTGACTGGTAGAGAATGCCTATGGCATCAAGTCCGCCTCTGTACTATGCGCTTGAAGTGTTAAATAAATACATACTGATTAAAATAAACCCTGAACTTGATGCTAGAGAAAGAGATAAGTGAGTAGATACCTATAGCATAGAAGCAAATATTTATTTGTTTATTTAAGTTCATACAAAATACGTAACAGGACATTACATTAAGATAGAAGAGCTCAAGCTTATTTCAATGATATAATAGTGCCCAGGAGTTATCGTTTTTGAAGTAATTGTATAGTTGTTGGTAAAGTCGTTCGTTGGAAATTCTTGTTCATTATTTATTTATTTAACACTTCAAGCACAAAGTACAGAGGCGGACTTAATGCCAATGGCATTCTCTACCAGTCAACCTTTAGGTGATGCAGAGACAAGCAGTGGTAGGTGTCATTCCTGAAACTTCATGAAGAATTATTATTATGGCCGTGAGAGCTATGTCTCCAGACTAGGGCTAGAAAATGTCATTTAATTGAGCAGTAAGTGATCTTTAAACTGCATAATCACTTTGCTTTCTCCACAAAATACTTTCCGTACACATCCATCTGCGGAAGGATTGGTTAATAAATAATATAGTTTAGGCGTGCAATCTGCGCGGTGCACGGGATACAAATGGCGGGGCGTCGCGGCCACGCTGCTGCGCCGGCGCAGATGCGCGATAGCGACGCGGTACCACGCGGTACTGTGAGGAATATTGTATGGGATTTTTGTTATTAATGGGTTATTAAATTAGAAATAAGATTTGGCAAATGTAAGTAGTGAAAAAAGAAAGAAACAAATCGAGACGGTAAGAATCGTTTATATGTATTTTCAATGTGTTACGTTCGATTTCAAATACCTAAGTAACATTCTAAAACCATCATAATGAGACTGATACATTTGATACCTGGTGTATATAAATATTTGAATGTATTTAATCCTCTGAATAAATACATTCAAATATTAACGAGCAATAGACGGGACAAGACGAAGAAAACCGTAATTCAATACTTGTTACCACTTAGTAACAAATTGTTTTGTCTAGTGTAGCAGGTAGCATTCATGTGTCAAATCGAAAATGTCCGGGATCAAATGAAAATATTATTACGTACGTTTATGCAAAAGTACCTTCTTTGCCATCTGACTATCATCATCATCATCGACGACCGTTCTTAGGGTCCTGGGTTCGAATCCCGGTAGGAGCAAATGTTTGTGTGATGAGCATGGCCATTTGTATCCGAGTCATGGATATTTATATGTATAATAAGTATGTATTTACAAACAAAAAAGTATATATGTAGTATATTAACTATCTAGTGTCCACGACACAAGATTTGCTTAGTGCGGCACTAGGTGGCGCTGTATGTTAATGTACAAAAAAAAAAAAAAAAAATAACAAGCAATAGACTGGACAAGACGAAGAAAACCGTAATTCAATACTTGTTACCACTTAGTAACAAATTGTTCTGTCTAGTGTATTGACAATTTTTTATGAAAATGTCCGCTTATGCAAAAGTACCTTCTTTGTCATCTGACCATCGTCATAATCTGCCAAACCCTTTTCAAAGTATCTTGGGGTCGGTTTCCAGTCTAACCGGATGCAGATGAATACCAATATTTTACTTGGAGCTACAGCCTACTTATCTGGCCTTTACAGCCCTGTTCGGCAAAACAATATACTCTTCTTTGTTATCTAATCATGATAGAGTGATCACATCCCCATCAAACACCAAACACGCTTCAATAACGAATCAAAACTCGCCAATAACCGCACAGTATTTAGCAGTGGCAACACAAATCACAGCGTTAACCCCTCCACTGCCGCGGGGGTATTTATCGGCACAATAAACTTGCGTAATTTATAACAAGCTATAACAATGTGTGCTGTATCTGAGAGGTAATTTCTCAAACGCACACCTCGCCCGTAGCGGCGGCTATCGGACAAATTAAATAGCCGTGTACGTCCGTCCGGGAACGGACGAACAATCGGTAGGCTCTACTCTTATTAAATGATAAGCCGTGTAATATTAATGATATCGTGGTGCGGCTAGCGGAGGGTTAAACTGTTTTGATTTTTAAATTGCCGTGTTCGGGTTTTTTGGCTGGCGTTTTCGAGTTGAAGTTTTTTATGTGGAAGTTAAAAAGTTTTTTGTGATGTAGTAAGTCAATATTTCCGTTAGTCACATGAAGTTTAATAAAAGAACAAACAACACAATGATTCTTAAGAGCAGAGACGGAATTAATTGAAGTACCTAATGATACTTTTAATTCCTACATAGGACTCCACGCATCCTATTTTCCCCAAGTCTATAAAACCCTTTGACTCCGCTACACCAATGTCGGAACATGTCCAGTTCGGAGTTTTACCATTTTAAACGAGACCTCTCTACATTTACTACTTCGTAATATTTTCAACTCCAAAGGAATAAATGTCGATTACTTCATTAGCGTTATGAATAACTTAAGTAGAACCAAACGACCATACACAAGTATTAATATAAACATCTGTCCGAGAAGTTCCAATTACCATTTGCAAGTCATTACACATAAATACAACTCTTAATCTCGCTCCGAGGAAATTAAAGACTTAATTAAATTACGGACCAAATCAATTTGTATCTTATGAGAACTAAACAGAAATTTAATTAGCGATACGCAACAGAAGAAATGTCAAAAAGGTATTAAGAAAAAACGTAAAAATTAATACGGGTCTGCATACCTGAGCGACCGGCACCTTGTGGCAAATTGAAAAGGCCGCGCTTGCTCTCCAAGCTAATAATAAATTCTCAAATAATAATAATTCATAAATAATAATCGTGGAAGAAACAAAATAAAAATATTATACACGTCGAAATAATAAAGGATTTGCTCGGGAAGCAGTCGACACGGGTTGACTTTTGTGAAGGATAACAGCATCCAGATTAAACGCATTCCGATTTCAGTTTTAAAATTCTCGACTGACGTCGAAATAAAACATTAGTTTAAACAAGAAAGCTATGAAGCATTGTTTGTAAATTGACGCCTAAAACATGCGTTGGACCAACACTTAAACGTAGAAATTGCGGGTTAGGTCATGATCGTTACGTTATTTTTATCATAGTGTAATAGTGAAGTTAGTGGCAGCATGCTATAATCAAGCGCACAAAGGCGCCAGTGTGCTCCGGCCCGCCGAACATAAAATTGTTTTTTCGTCCGACAGCTATAATTAGGCGATGCGTTACGTTTTTGTTTGGCCCACATTTCCCGATCCTCTAATTTTTGTGTTTTTTGCCGCTCCTTTTGTAGTCGTTAATATGATTACACCGTTGGGATGATGGCTTCATACGTGTTTTAGGTTATAACTTAATTTGCTCGGGTTACTTATTTGTTTTTTTATTGTTGTCCGACTTCCTGAGAGTCTGTCGTGTGTTTTTTGCGGCCGGTCGTTAGTTGGAGGTGATTGAATGTGATGGTGGGCAAATTGTGGGTCGCTGTCTCACTGGTACGTCGTCGTGCGTCGTGCCGACCTCCGCAACCACGTCCCGGCGTCACGTATTTAGTTTGATTCGAATGTTGACTCAGTGTGTCGTAATTGGATCGTAATCTGTTAGCAGAACTTTTTGTCGAGATGATTGCGTTCTCGCGCTATCACGTACACTCAAACTTTCGATGATATTGACCGTTTAGCTTATTTTGAGCGTAAATTAATTTCTAATGAGGTAGGCGGGCGGCGAGGCCCGGCGCGTTAGGGCTGAGAATGTCTTAATAATGTTTCGTGTCTGATGCAATCAAGCGGTTAACGCTTCGTGCAGCGGTGATAAATGGCTCGAGTTACGTGAGCGTTTAGGTTTAAACACCGCTTTTAAGTGAGCTTAAAGCTTCAGATGCTTATTAAATGCATTCCTACCCCAATCTCTGAACACCACCTCCTTCATCCCGCCTTCTTCTACTTCAAACCTTTACCATCCCCTACCAACTCCGACCAAAACCCTTCAAAATATACAATTTTCTCAGCACTTCTCCATAAAGCGCTGCACTCGCTTCACAAGTCAGCGGTAATGGCGCGGCTCGGTCTGACAGGTAAATTGAGCTTGGACGTGCGACGTGCAAATTGGTCGACACCGCCTGCACGCAACGTGCTCCGAGCCGACTGGCCGTGCGTGGCTCACGGAGCTGGAGTGACACTCGGGTAACACGCCGCCGTGAAACACTAGCTTTGACAACTAAATTATTAATGGAAATAGTGCGAAGTAAAATTGTTAGCAAATTATTTCTTCGTTTCAAGTTGTTTTGAACTTGGTTGATGTTTTATTTGTTTGTGGCCTGTCTGTGTTGATCGATTGTTTGAATTTGTTGGCGTCAAAGTCAAGTTGTTCCAAGCTCGAAGTGTTTTTTCTACCTAACTGCAAAGCAGCGTTTGAAGCATTCGATTTTGCAAGAGAGAACCTAGTCGCGTAGCCTGGAAAACCACAAGGAATTCGGAACCTTACGGTCTCTAGAAGATAGCATGTGAAGATGAAGATTGAAAAGCATATTTGACCAAAATACTGATTAATAAATGTTAAAGGATTGAGCTGAACAGGAAATCCAAAGAAAAGGTGGATGAAAAATGTGTCAAAATTGAGCAATTGATAACTTAGAGATAGTGAGAGTTTCGTGTCACGAAGTAATAAGGTAACGGTACAATGACAGGAAAATGACGATGCAGACCATCCCAAAGCAGTGAACAATACTTAGGTAAGCTTCAAATTCAGAACTAAAGATGGACAGTCAAAACTAAATCACAGTGCCTAAAGCCTTAAGGCACATATTTAGTATTCACAACACGTTTATTAGTCCAACAAATAATTACAAAAACACATATTATAAAGCCACAAAGACCACAATTACACGTAGGTGTACACCCATGATGTATAAACCGAGCACAATTGCTTTCCGTGTATCTAAATCAATTTTATTGGATTATAGCACTTGTTATCTAATTATACTTCACCAGCTTATAAACTGACCAAGAATATAGACCTGTGCTGTAACCAAGTTGGTCGTATCCTGGGATCGTTTAATATTGGTTATTCAGACTACTTCTTACCAACTGCCCAGAAAATGGAGACCTCTGATTTTTGTCAGGTTGGTAGAGCTCAGAGGTTTTGTTCGGTATGCTTCGCTTTGTATGATAATTTTAAAATCGACCTCGGCGATGAAAAATTGATTTCGGCTGATATGCTTTTGATTATACGGTTGGCAGTTGTTAGATACAATTATTTGGATACAGGTACGGGATTGTTTTGGGCTATTATGTTTCGATGATAATAAAGACGTTAACGTATATGGAGGAGGCGTCCTGCTTTTTTAGGGTTCCGCACCCGCAGGGTGAAAAAAGATTGCATGTAGCGGAGATGAGAATGTTGAGGTGGATGTGTGGTGTGACAAGAATGGATAAGGTAAGGAACGAGTATAAAATCAAAATCAAAAAGAAGTATTTATTTCAAGTAGGCCAGTTACAGGCACTTTTGAATTGTCGAAACAAAAATGAACATTTAAAGTAGCTACAGTCCCAGTCACAAGACATAAAAACTGTGAAAGTACTGTAGTTGCCCATTCCCTAGCGTAGATCTCTATGGAGAAGAATATTAGAGGAAGGTTAAAAGTTGCAACAATACAGAAAAGTTGATAGTTAATGAATCGCATGTAGGTAACTAAAAGAGTGATGAATATAAATGTTGATGGACGAAGGAGGAGAGGAAGACCAGAAAAAGACCAAAAGGAGTAAATTATAGCATGACAGTTGACAAAGGAGAATGGAAGAAGAAAACGTGTTGCGCTGACTCCAAGTAACATGGGACAGCGGCAGGAAGATGGTGATGACCCGCAGGGTAACCAACAGGACCTTTTTATTAAGGGGCCGGCGGAGCATGCGTTTTTCATACAAACGTAATAGGTACCAAAATAATATGAAAATCAAACATATTCTTATGGTAGTGTGCATGTATTTCGATTGGATTACAGAATATCTATGTTCCCAAACATTATAATTTGAAAGGACAACGATATAAAGACGAGATATGAGGAATTTAAAATTTCTATAGAAAACTTGTTTTGCTCATATCTCTTGTTTAAATCAGTGTTCATTCAAAAAAAATATTTGGGAACCTAGATAATTATTCTGTGACCCAATCGAAATAAATACACACTACTTTAAGAATCTGTTTGAATTACAAATTATTTTGGTACTACGTTTGTATGAACGACGCATGCTCCGCAGGCCTCTTAAACATCTGTTGTCCGTTCGTCCCCCACCCATCTCTCATGGTTCGTAATAGGAAGAAAGTTATTTTTTTCACTGAATGTGTATTTCTGTTGCCGCTTTGACAACAAATGTTAAATTAACGGGGAATCCCCGACTACGATAGTACGGAACTCTTCATGCACGAGCCCGACTCACACTTGACCGGTTTTTATGAGGATCTTCCTCCTTTAGTTCATGATAATGTACAGACGATGCAGTTTATTGATCAGTAGTGTTGCTATCTATTGAATAGGCTTTTTCAGTGACGGTGATGTTTTCAGTTAGTTTTATATAATAATATATAGATCATTTCTCTTTCTGAGGCTGATACTACACTAGGCAGCGATTTGCGATGCGACTGGAAGAGCGAAACGAGAAAAACATGGTATGACTACATTACAAGCGAGATTCCGGCGTATATATGTTCTAATAAATTCGCTTCAATTTCGCTATGTTGGTGTAGCCGATACCTTGATTACAGTAATGTTGTTCCGATCGTGTAGCCATATACGTGAGATTAATTTACTTGTTTTAATCGCTCATGTCGCGTCGCGGCCTAATGTAGCCTCAGCCTCACTCTCTAACACCTCTCTCGAGTCAGTTTGCTGCTTTTTAACTTAACTTTTCCGAAGTTAAAGAGTCGATGCTACAGGGACTCTGAACAATTTTTTACAGGTCACACAATAACTTCTGTGCTACCAATAAAATGCCTTATTGAATATGTTTAGAACTTCCGACCATTTAAATCAAGACGCCGTTGCAACTTAGAAAACAGTGTCTTATTGCTCAAAATTAAATACAAGTCGTCATTCCTAAATGTCCTAATCATTCGTAATATCATAAAGTTAAGTTGTTTACACACTATACGTGACAGCAGAGGCCCTACTCTCTAACGCTTCGTCCGTATATTCGGATCCATCCGTCTCTCTCACTTGCACTCATACGCAGACGTGCGCGATAGAGACGGAGCCTTAGCTCTCGTGAACGACTACCTAGACGGATTCATCATCATCATAACATCACGTAATAGTACACCCATATTTCGCCAGTTATGTTTAAAGCCCAGGTAATAGGGGCGAACGTATTGCCATCAACCGGGCTCAAATCAAGACTTCAAGGCTGAGATTGAAAAATTCCAGATGGAAAAACTCAACAACAATTAGCCCGACCCGGGAATCGAATACAGGGACCTCAAGCTCAGTGGTCGCGGTTGTGATGCAGTCCAAGTTAGTCAATTTTATAGCATGAAATGTAATGCTACGGCTGTTGTATGCAACGTGTAACGTTAAATGCGCAGAACCTCAGACACCTAAAATGATTTTTTAATCAATTGACCTAATTCTGAGAGAAAACAAAACATAAAAATTAAAGGTTTTATGTTCTGTTTTAGTTTCACTGGCAATTACTGGGAAGAACTATTATTATCCTGCGTATGAGAAAATTTTAATTGGACGACAACCACTTGTGTTTGTTTGTTTACCTATTTTGGCGGGTTTGCGCACGTGATGGCTTGACCTATTAATAAATAGACAGGGCAACATTTTTAATGAAGATTTTTTTGAAAAATATGACCTATATTAATAAGAGAGTTCAATTGATTCTGTCTTTGATTCTGATCAAACTATTTTCAGGTTTTGCGTATTTAACGTTACACGTTGTATAATTCCGAAGCAGTCACTGCGCACAGTTGCGATATCTGTGCCGCCGTTTTCTAATCAGATAGACGATTCCCGATAGATAGTCAGTGGTCGTCTGGGATATAATCACGTTTCTATTATAAACAGGAATAGTGATAAAACAGCCATTTAAGTTTTCTTTTAAATTGGGCCAAGCTCGCCACACTATTTCCAAACCACTGCAACTCCTGAAAGTCTTATACAGTGGCGACTAGCAGAAAAGCGCAGAGACAATGAAGCTGGACGGAGTCTCAGAGAAACCATTTAACTGTCTTGGATCGAAACTAATCAGCATAGAATAGCGGAAAAGTATGAAAAACATAAGAAAAATAAAAGTTCTCCAGCGAGGGTGTGGGTTCTCTCTCTCTCTCATTGAACCCAGGTCCATCCAATCAGCATCCAATACTGAGTAGGTCTCCTCCATTACACGCCACTTTTTACCCCGTCTTGGATCCCGGCATCTAACTCTTCACCCGCCAATCTGATCATGTTGTTGATACATCTGGACAACCAGCCGTGACCAGGGCGCCTGCGCATGTTCTGATAGCCAGTCATCTTTCTCAATTTTCTTCTCCAATCAGATAAAATGTCAAATACGAAGTGCAAAAGGCTTCATAGGTCACTTTTTGCTCTCTCCAAAAAAGGCCATCAAATTATATTAGCATTAATAAATAAATAAATAAATAAAATAAATAAATATCGTTGGGCATTAAACACACAGCGCCATCTAGTGCCACACTAAGCAAGGCTTGTGTCGTGGACACCAGATAGTTGATATACTACATATATACTTTTTTGTTTGTAAATACATACTTATTATACATACAAACATACATGACTATTACTATTACTATTACTATTACTCATTGAATATTACTTTGTTTATATGTGCACCAAAGAGCGCCAAAATAATCAAAACGAGGAACATTCCACATGAAAACTATGAATAAACACGAAAGCTGTAAAAATATCAATATTTCACAGTGTTTTTCTTGTGCTTATTGGTTCAGCAAGTGAAAATGGTACGATTCCGTGGCGGCTGGTGCTCGCAGGTGAGGTAATCACTTCATTATACGCCGCTGCCGTGTAGCGTGCTGTGCGGCGAGGTAGGGTGCCCAGTTGACGAGGACTACAGGAGGACAAACATCGGGGTCGGGGGGCTTTTGGGACCGCGACCGCAGTCCTGGAATCCGAATTTCATCGGACGCTAAAAAAGCAGAAGGAGTAACAAGAAGTTTTAGAGTTATGTCTGCAAGAATAAAACATTGTTGTCCCTTGTTTCGAGTGGATTTTACTTTTCTGATGAGTTGAGTGCTGTAGAATACAAAGAGCAGACGTTAATAGGAGCTCAGTAACCTGGTGAAATCGCAAAATATGCAAAAAAACGACAGAAAGGGTCATATCTTTTGATCGCGATGACTCAGAAGTTTATCACAACTGAAAGAGACGAACGTGTTCCTGATAAAAAGGGTCTTTGACAGACAGACTGATATACGGACAACAAAGTGAAACTCCTATAAGGGTTAGTACAGAACCCTAAAAACCAGCTATCGAGCCATCGATTGAAAATACAAAACCTAGAAAATTCCATTTCCGGATAGCGTAAACCACGGCCACCCCAATCCTTCGTATTATAGAAAAGAATGGAAAATTGTGAAAAATTGCTTCTTGTTAAGTTAGACCTGATCGTGGGCGCCGATACAGCTACGGGGGAACTACACTAATCATTTTGGAACATTTCCCTTTTATATTTCATGAGAAACGCGCCCCATGAAATATAACCTCATTATGTTTATGGGAACGTGAATATATTTAATGTAAACCGTAGGTGAAGTTAAGGGTTGGTGGATTTTATATAAAGCTAAATAAATACCACTAGGTTACGCCCACGGCTTCGCCCTCGTGGTGTTCGATAATTGGCCCAAGAGATAAATAAATAAATATCGCTGGACATTAACACACAGCGCCATCTAGTGTCACATTAAGCAAGGCTTGTGTCGTGGACACTAGATACTTGATATACTACATATATACTTTTTTGTTTGTAAATACATAGTTATTATACATATAAACATCCATGACTCGGAAAGAAATGTCCATGCTCATCACACAAACATTTGCTCCTACCGAGATTCGAACCCAGGACCCTAAGAACGTAAGGCAGCGTCACTACCACTACGCCAATCGGGTCGTCAGGATCATCATACTACCGGGATCAAATGGTATATTAATTTATATCGAGGGACTAAACGAAGCCATAATACCTGGTGTAAACCACCCAGCCGCCTGCCTAATTGCATCACAAAGCCGTTAACTGAGCATTCTGTTCTTCAAACTAAGTAACTTTACCCAAAAATTATTACTGGGAAACAACTTTTTTTTTTGAGGTTATAAATCATGTTTTGTGGTAGAAATGAATGAAACGCACTTAAAACATTGTGCTGATGGATGGATTGAATAGTATGGGGGTCGTGGAGGTGTTAGAAGCCAAAATAAAAAAAATATTAAAAAAAAACTTGTAACTTTGACCCCCCATTATATCCGTAACTAGAAGGTTCCCAGGTATGGTGTAGAACAAAAAAAATATCGCGATGACCGCGAGAACAAGTGCCTTTCGGCTTCGTGAAGAGGTGTTTTACACCCTTTGTACCAGAGGTGGTGCGTTTCACTTTGAGTGCGAAAAAAATAGTCAATTGAGTACAAAAACATTTGTTTCGTATTCCTCGAATCCATAAAACTTTCGAAACTTTCATAATTTATGAAAGTTTTAGGTAAACCTTCCGTGATTTTGGCGGCAAAAGATGATCTATTATGCCTCAAACTCTTCACTGTCACTTGGAAATTCCTTATAAATTTATTTAAAACCGACACTTGACGAAAATTCAGAAATTATCGCGGTCAGTTTTTTTTTCTAAACCAGTCAAAACATTTGGCGCCACATTGTTTGCGGAAAAACCATGAAACTATAACTCTCAACATTTTTATCATGAAAAAATATGGTGCACACTCCACAGATAATAGTATATTTACTGACTGTTCGAATTTGTCTATGTCACATGAAGGAAATTAAAAAACAAATTACTTTTTACTCCCTAGAGACTAAAGTGGTCACTTCAGTCCCGCTTCGTAGGGCTATATTGGCGTACTTTTAGAGCATGAGAAGAGAAAAGTATCATATGTGTTCATTCAGGTTATAAACTACCTATGTAGAAAATTTCTTCCATAACCGTTCCTTAGATTTTGCGGGAAAGAGAAAGAAAAAATCCATCCATCCACAAACTTTTGCATTTATAATAATACAATATGTTGGACGACAAACTTCATTTAGATTCTCATATTAATGCCTTCCGTGTGTTTGGTTTTATCATGAGAACAGCTAAAAAAGAAAGAAAGAAAGAAATGCATTTATTAGCCCGCACAGGACAAACACATCAAAATTAACAGTATAAAAATTACACAGAAAAAAAAAACAAATATATACATTTTCGATCATATCGGAATATTCACCATATAGTGGGGATTCCATACGGAAACTGCGTAGTCTATCTCATAGCGAACCAACGACCGACACAAATACAAATAGGTAGAGGACCGGGTAAATACGACACAAGCCTTGCTTGGTGTAGCACTAGGTGCCGCTGTGTGTTAATGTCCAGCGATATTTATTTTATTTATTTTATTTAATTGTGAACTTCAGTTAATGTGGCTTCACCTGTACACAAGTCATCTTATGTAACTGGTGAAGGAACATTTTTTGGCTTAGGCCTGAATTCTTGTCACGCTGACGGTCAGTCGAGTACGTCACGCGTCAGCGAGAAAACAGTAGCAAATACCCTCCGCAGACGCCAGCGTCGTAGTACGGTGCTTTAAAGAACACAATGGGTGCATTCCCAGATACGAAATAATCACTCACAGCGGTCACATGAATATTTTGCGTTCCAATTTAGTTTTCACGATTATGACAGCTAAGATCTGTCATTAGGTCATTTGACAGCGCTCACGGTGATATTTATGGACGCTCATATCGTTTACAGCCTATCTCGGAACGCGGCCATTGTATCCTCTTACGCACTACCGACGTCAGCGCGACAAGAATTCAGGCCTAATTTAAGGCATACCTACATACAAATAATGTCCTTGCATGCATTCCATTACTTCACCAATTTCTCCTGAAAAGCTCTTCGCTCCATATACACCATGGTATCAGTCATTAAACCCCTGAAACTCATAATAACAAATTAATATAATTTCCTGCTCCGACATTTTCATTTCTGAAACATTTTTATCGTACACATTTAATTTCCTGTTGAAACATAATTAAGTTATGCCATTTTTTCATGTAAAACACTTTTTTCTTACAGTCACGAAATATTATTTTCTATTAGGGATGTTGGAATGGCCATTTTTTGAGTAAGTATGATTTTATGCTTCTGTTTAACATAAGTAAGTAGTAAGTTGTGAACTTGAATCTTAATGTGATCTTTGGAGTTATAAGTTTGATAACCTTATATTTTTGGGTGCTTTATGTTTTGTTTAATGTATGTGGAATGGGTAAATAGATAGATCACTTTTTTCACCGAAACACGAAGGTTCTAGGTTTATTTTATTTTATGTTTTGTTTAGCCTACACAAACACTAATTTATAATTTCCAACACACTTATTTCTTATATATATTTTTCCTCTATCCGTACTCGTAAATACACATTCAATTAATTTACTCGTTATCTATTTATTCTTATTAACCATTTGTTTATTTGTCTATATATTGTTTGAAACCGTTTATTCTGTATCGTACCCTCTCAAGGTTCATTGGAAGACCAGCGTCAGACAGCTTCATCACCTGTCTGGCATGAATGCTTAAATGGACCTTTTTGGCGCAGCCGCGAGGCACACAGCACATTTCTACTATGTCCTACTCATTGTTTTGTATCTTTTTTGTTTATTATTGTGTGTGTGCTTTATTAACTGACGTCAAATAAATATTTTTCTTTCTTTCTTTCTTTCTTTAAGTGGTTTTTTTGGTTGTTGTGATTTATGTTTTCTTGTAACTAAAAGGAGTAGGTATACAATATCTTCTCGTTAACTCCTATTTATTTGTTCATTATTGAAAGAGAATACTCCGTTGGCTGCTACTTAGAATTCGAAATGAAATCTTAGTCATCATCATCATCATCTCAGCCGAAAGACGTCCACTGCTGGACATAGGCCTCCCCCAAGTGTCGCCACATTGACCGGTCCCGTGCGACTCGTATCCAACGGATTTCCGCAACCTTCACCAAATCATCGGTCCACCTAGTGGGAGGTCTTCCAACGCATCGTCTTCCGGTTCGCGGTCGCCACTCCAGAACTTTTCGGTCCCATCGGCGTAAATCTTAGTACATAATATTATTGTCGTATTCTGGATTTTTGCTCTATAGATAGAACTTAGACTCCTGAAGGCAGGCCTTTAGATAGATAGATACATAGCTAATAGATTGAATACTCTTTATTATGTACACCATAAAATTACAGATACAAAATCCCAATTTTTATCCTATCCTACTTAATATTATAAATGCGAAAGTTTGTGAGGATGTATGTTTGTTACTCTTTCACGCAAAAACTACTGAACGGATTTGGATCAAATTTAGCACACAGATAGTTTATTACCTGGATTAACACATAGGATACTTTTTATCCCGGTAATAAGATCCCGTGGGATAATTTCAAACTTCACGCCGGCGAAGTCGCTGGCAGAAGCTAGTTATATATAATTATCCCAATTTATTTGACTTTGAGGTCGGTGCTCCTCTTCATTCCTCTTCATCTAATTAGGCACCTCCTGTTTTGCCATAACATTCTTCACACAGTCCATTTATCGTTTATTTTGGCCTTTAGGTATCAACATTCATTTCCTCACGAAGTCTTCCTCATTTCTTCAAGTTTCGCTTCAAGTTGCGGTAGTCGATTGTCTTGGTATCTTCGAGATTGAATTGGCGACTGAAAGAGGCGTAAATTTATGATATGTGTCTATTATACGAAACATAATATCTCTTGTATAATTCAGATTAGACCCATTAAATAATACAACATAGAATATACACATAAAGTCATAAATATAACATAAGTGTATACAAATTGTTGTATCACGCCTAAAAGCGTCATTAAAAATAACTTTTAGTTTCTCTTAATGTTCAGTCTGATCAGATAAGGGCACGTCCACACGGGTGAACGGGCGATCCTGCAATTATAAAGGAATTAGCCCAAAACAGCGCCTTCAATGGGCACAAATTGATATAATAAAAAGTAGTGTGGTTAGCGTTGACGCAAAGCTAGGGTTGCTACCTGCATGCGTATAAATTTTTATTTTTAATATTGTAGGAGTTTTCGTACCCAAACAGAACAAAAAACAAGTATGTGCCGGAAAAAACGTAAGGTTTTTACTATAGAAAAAGTTTCAATGCTAATGAAATAGACCTGTGTTATTAACAAAATATTGATAAATCAGTCTCAAACAAATGAATTATCATTACCCTCATAATCTAAGGAATTGTTTGTAATACTGTAACTTTATTGGAAAATTAAATTGGCAACATTTATAATGAACTGTACAAAAATTATGTTAACATGACTAATGACATAAAAATTGATGTTTCTGAAACTAAATAGTGATTGTGTTCTTGTGTTAATTTGATTCAGTGTTAATTTCTTGTAATCATAGTTATTAGAAATTAGCAATCAAATACTTTTTATTGTGTATTGTGACTAAATAGATTAATCGAATTTGATCAAGTTGTTTGTTAACAAACTTGATTACATATGCAGATATGTTATGCTGATTTAACTGGGGGCATAAACTGGTTGTTTATATTATATTATAATTATTTAGTTTGCAAATATAATTATAGTAATGAATTTTAAACACATAATATATTACTTGAGTATATTTTATTAAAAAGAAAATAATTCAGCGGCAAAAAATAATTAACAAGTTCAAAAAACATTCTTATTTCTTGTGTCAGCCCTAGCTTTAGGTGTCGCCCAATAATTAAGTGATTACGTTAGAAATGCGTGTCGCCGGCCGCGCGATTTGTATCTGCGTTTCGGGCAATCATTAGCGCAGTGTGGAATTGCCCTTATTCGTGTCCCGATTGAGACGTTGCGTAATTATTGTAATGCTCTGAACGTTTTAGTAAGGTAAAGGGGCAGCGCAGACGGCAGACTTTATGTGTACAAGTCAAAACACATTGTCAAACACATCGATCACGCAAAATTAGTCGCAGAGTTTTATTTATTTATTTATTTATTTGTTTGAGATCCTAAATAAATAAATAAATAAATAAAACTCTGCGACAAATTTGACAATTTTTTCTCGGCTCTATGAACGTAGATCTTAAAGAACCCTACAAATCGCCTTATAGTGGACAAAAAAGTAGTCAATCATGTAACATTTGTCGCAGTTTTAGTCTGTTGGCTCTGTCGCACACCAATAGTCTGTTGTCTACGTTGCCCCATAGCCTGAGATTTTTGTTGGAAAATGGAGTGTGAATGTGGCTTTTAATAAAAGATTTTAGGGTATCGTTTTCACAGATTTAAGTACGTTGCTAATATTTGAACCTGTTTATTTGACCTGGATTTGTACTATAGAATATTTTTGTCTGTAGATACTTAAAAAGGTTTATTATTTTCTTTAAGAAGATCGATAGTGTACCGTTCGTCATTTCCACCTTTGCAGATTTAATAAAAGGTAGTGTTAACCTATGTTGTTTAAGAACTCTGAATACCAGCTAAAATGAAATAATCAAACGAAAACCTTAAAATCCATAACAATAATGACATTAACAAAAATCATCATTAAACAATGACAATTATACAAAAATATTCCAACAAAAAATCCCAATTAATATAATTTCCCTCAGACGTATTAATTGCTTAGCCCGGCTTAGTAAAAAGATTAATGTCGGCGATAAGGGAGCTAAATGAAAAGCTGGCCGAATTGAATCATTTGGGTATGAATGCCTTCATTTGCATACACTATAATTAGTGGTTAATGCTGTACTTCTGTGCTCATCGGGGTTTGACCACTGTGCAAGGAACTGAGAGAAGGTTGAGTTCGTTAAGATCTGGTTGAGAACGTTAAGATCTGGTTGAGTTCGTCAAGATCTGGTTGAGTTAGTTAAGATCTGGTTGAGTTAGAAAATAATAACATGGGGGCAGTTTTTGGGGACTGCCGAAAGAAGTGAAAACTAAGTACTTAACTGGTGAACCAGTCGTAGCACTGCTACGGTTTGTGCCCCGCGCACACCGGTGTTGTGCTACGCCGTAGCGGATCGTCTACGAGTGCTACGAAGAGTTAGGTGACGGTCGCGCCAGTTCCATGAGTTTTTGTTCACCCAAAAAGTGCTCAACGCAACTAAAGAAGTTTTCACTTTAAAAATCGAATAAGTTTGTCAGATAGATTTCCAAAAACTATTTGGAACCATATCTTTTTTTTTTGCGTAAACAAAAAATTAAGACGATACAGTTTGTCGAAAACTCGTGTGGCGTCACATTTGAGTACATTTTTTGCTGGATACTGGTAAGTGACGTCTAATCTTCGTAAATTTTTATTAATTTGATAAAACAAAAAACACGCATCTAATATTTTTCGGTACTGACGGACTAAACATAATCACATTTTTTAGTCGGTAATCATCCCTATTGCGTACCTACACTCCAGCCAGAAGGGAAAAGGAGGAACACCATGCGATTTAAGTCATTAGCAGTCTGATATAAACAGATACAACCTGGTACGTTGGTCTGATGAAATCATGTGTGACTGCGGTGCCTCAACGCAAACTATGGCTCACCCCCTGTCCTGGACTACGTGTGGTTCCACCTGCACTCTGAGGTACCTGTTCGAGGCCACCACCAACGATGTCGAGGTGGCAGAGTACTGGTCGAAAATACATGACTATTTAAAAAAAATAACTGACTTCAGAAAACACAAAAAAAACGAAAACTAACTTTAGCTTCACCGTCGGTTACGAAAAAGCTAAATCAATCAACCAATTTAATTGATTTAGCTTGTTTGTGTTTTTTGAAGTCGGTTTTATTTTTTGTAAAGAATGTTTTTATTTTTGACTTTTTAGTGGTTCACATGTGCTTACCCCTTCACAGCGTACTGGTGTAATTTTCCGTTATGAACTGGTTTAAACAATAGACAGACATGAGATTTCAGCAATCCCAGTATATTTGCTATCATTTATTGAGGAGTTCTGTTGCCTATCTCCAAAGTTCTTCATCAGATCTTCACCAAATTTAAATGGGAAAACTTCGAGAAAGTACTTTCTCGAAGTTTTCAAAGATCAATCAAGATCGCTTCTGGTGTGCCTATAAAATTTGATGAGTTCTCTCTATTTCTCCAGGATCTCATCATCAGATCCAAACTTGATGATTATAGGACAACCTGGGAAGTCAAACACAAGACTGGGAAGTCCCTTTCAAACACTAAAAATATCAAAATTGGTCCAACCATCATCAAGTAATCGGGGAACATTGAATTGAGAACCTCCCCCTTTTTGAAGTCGGTTAATAACGACGTTGTCTTAGGTGACTCAAATATCCGGATAGCCTATATAAGATTCGGCCGAGTATTGTTAATTTGCTCCTAAGAATTTAAGAGTTCTACTGCACGAAAAGATACCCATTTCATTGTGAGAATTCATAACGCAGCGGCGCGGCGGAGTGCAAGAGCGGAGCTACCGTGTTCCGATTTTTTCTGAAAAATTAGTGCGGTACTGAAAGAGGCATGTGAGACATCGTGCTTCCAATGATTTTTCGATTTGGAGCGCGGCATCCCTGGCCTCATAACATTGATACAAATTGGACATTTTGACACTCATTCATATATGCCGTTAAGATTTTATGATTTTATACATTCTGACACTGTATCGTTTTAACACTTGCACGTTGTAACAATTTTATTAGTTCATTTGGATACTAGCTCGTTCTGAGAAATTATCAATATGAGTAACTAGCTTCTGCCAGCGGCTTCGCCCGCGTGAAGTTTGAAATTATCCCACGGGATCTTATTACCGGGATAAAAAGTATCCTATGTGTTAATCCAGGTAATAAACTATCTGTGTGCTAAATTTGATCCAAATCCGTTCAGTAGTTTTTGCGTGAAAGAGTAACAAACATCCATACATCCATACATCCATACATCCATACATCCATACTTACAAACTTTCGCATTTATAATATTAGTAGGATAACCCATATAACAATCGTTCTTTCAAACAATCGTATTATATGTCTGTTGTGCATTTTGACTCTCATATTATCTAGCACATAGGTAATCGAACAATTTGGACATTCTGTCATGTGTGCAGCCATGACCCGGAAGGCTTTCAGTACCGTCGCGCTGCGTCGCATTGTGTTGCGTCTCGGTGTGAACTGACGCTACAGTTATAACATTAAAAACTTGTATTAAAAAAAAAATAAGTTTGTCCTCCAATATAGAAGGTTCCCAGGAAAGATCTAAAAAAAACAGACGTCATTGGCCTGAATTCCTCCTACGCTGATGTCGCGTACGTCAGCGAGAAGTATGTAGCTACGTACGCGCCGCATGTAACTAAGTCAGCGTGGCAGTATAGTTCAATAAAGAATACAATGTAGGTATACTCGTAGGCACGACCGACGCGACGTACGCGACCAACATCAGCGTAATAGGAATTCAGGCCTTAAACTACTGCACGAGCTACTTATATAGTGTATGACGTACTAACAAATAAGATAAAAATTTTGTTTATTTTACGCTCCGTAACTCAACCAGGCTGTTTGTGTATTAAGAATAATAGAAGAAGTAATAATTCCTGGCTGTATATAATTTGTGGTCGCAATTAATGTAAATAACTATGTATGGAGTAATAACAAGACATTTTATTTGATATACATTGTGTTTAGGCGACGCGTTGTTGATGTAAACTGTGCTATAATGTTCAGTTAATGCTGGCTTAGGCCTATTCCGTAGATATATGGTCTTTTAGAGCTTAAATGAACCTTAGAAGTAATTTATGATGAATTTAATTACGATTTCGAGTTCACCGTGAAAAAACTACCGAATTGAAAACTTTGATGGTTAAACAATAAGGTTTCTTTTTGATTCACCGTTGAGCATTGGTTTTGGTTGGTCGTCACTGTAGCTACTGGTTTATGGAAGTTATATGAAGTTTGGTAGCGAGCTTTTCTCATTCAAAGACGCATGTCATTGTCAACTATTTAAGCAGTTGATTGATGATTTTGATTGATGATTCTTAAATAGTCGCAGAGACAGTTCTTATTCCTGTTTTACTGTCGATGGTATTATTATGTTAAATGTCTTTGAGCCAGACCACAACGCCAATCATGTCATCATTGGCTTTTTTAGAGTCCTCAGAAGCGCAGGTATTGGATATTTTGGACACACACATACACACATAGAATTATAAAAAAACAGGAGAAGTGGCAAGGCCTTGCCACTTCTCCTGTTTTTTTATAATTCGGTGTTCGCGCGACTGGCATAAGTGGGGCCTCTTGTGCCAGTCATAAGCAAATGTCTATACTATTTTGCAATAAATATATTGCTCATCAACCACTACCTAAGTTGGACTGAAACAAGCAATGTAAAAGTCACCAAACGATAGTTTAGTAGGCGAATGCATCGCGTAGTGTGGCCGCTGCTTCAAGAAAGATCACTATTTTTGCCTGTAAACCAAATAGCTTGTTCGAGTGCAAAAACTCTTCTCAAGAGTGCCCTCTAAAGTTTAGAATTCATCTACTTTTAAGTGATCCTACAAAGACTGCCATATCTAACTTAAATATTTCTCCATATCTGTTGTGAGGTGGAACAGTTCAGCCGAATGCAAAGCTCCGTCCATTGGTGAAGATTTTCAGCGAAGACTTTTTCTTCGGCCGGTGCCTCATTTCCCTACGTTGCCAAACATTATTATTTAGCAGTATCCAAGTCATTTGGCGTTGTTGTTTTTTATTGATAGTCTTGTCGAAAAACTGTTTGAGGTAAACAACCTTTTCTAAGACTGAAGAAAATCCGGATATTTCTTTTTTTACTCAAGTTAGAATATTGAGGTTAGTAAACCAGCATTCATAAAATTAATTACTCGCCTAGTCTCAGATATGAATGTGAATTATGTGCCTTATCTTAAATCACTCTTCCAATTTGCAATATTAATTTAAATTATGACGTGCAGTAAATTATAATATTAATATTTAGTCATAATTTATGCAATGGAGTTACACTTATTTATGTGTGGTCATTGGTCATAATTTTCGTACAACTTTTTTAAGTTTCTCAAACACATACTTAATTATTTTTTTAGTAAGAAAATAACAGTTTCTTCTGTAATGTTACAGTTTTAATTCGTTTGTATACACCAATTTTGTCTTTATAAACTTATCCAAAGCAAATCTATCATTCAATACTTTCAGTGATTTGTGGAGGCCAGTTTCGAAAATTCCCTAAATCTGATACATTTCCAAGGAACATACATATACTGCACCCAAGGGCCGAAGCCTAGCGGGGGGGGCTGCGGGACTGTTCGAAAGAGATATCGTGGCCCCTGAACATAAAGGGCGAGGAAGGAACATCAGTAAAAGTAAATCGTAGTACGTCAGTAAAATTCTGACACTCCCTCCCGCTCCTCTCAGAGTGAGAGAAGTTATTCGATGATTTTTCACAAAAAAAGAGAGGATACCTTGAGGTGGAAACTCGAATGTCGTTTTGATTGCTGCAGGAAAACTGTACCTGTATTGTCTTCACCGGTAGGTACCAACATTTTTAAAAGGTACCTTGATTTGCAGGTAACTAATCAGTAAAATGTGCACAGGTGCTTCCAGATCGGTATTATTTGCTCATCCAACTAACATTACCCCCTAGGAGAAGACCACACGCCTTTACGCAAATAACATCATTACCAAAACTAAAAGCCTCCAATTGAAAACCACGCCAAATAACACTTAACTCATAAATGCAGCGAATTTTTTTAACACCAAGATGGCGAAAATCGCACCAAATGAGCGCGAAATGCGCCTCTTAATATAAAATCCCGGCAATTTACCTAAACACCCGGTTATTACGTACTTCATCCTCACCGCGGGTAATATGTTATACGAATGGGTTATAATAACAGAAATGGCTAACGATGATGCGGCCATGTTGGAGAATGGCTGGGTATATCCATTACTCATGTAAGATAGATTGCTCTGTGAAAGTCCGAAAGTAACTGGCCGGTAATCAGTTTTAATCTGTGCAATGTAACTGTTCTGTCGTATTAGCGGGAATGTCAGTGTTTTTTTTTCTTTTTTGGAATTTGAGTTTGGAACGTGATTAGGTGAAGGTTTTTTTTTCTTTTTTTGAGATGCATTTGTGACACGAGTTTTGCGTAAGCAGTGCGTTAAGAGTCACGTCTGTGATAGAATTGATAATAATCTTTTCGTAAAGCTCTCTAAATATTTCAACATCTTCTTCATTCGAAACAGTACATGTCCAGAATGGTCAGCTGGCCCCTTAATCTTGTTAAATGCACACCAGAGACAATCGATTTAATACTTTTTAACTTTCCAGTATTCTTTGTGTCGGTTGTGTCGGTTGTCTTAAGATATCCATGCCCTGATCGTCGGTAAAACAAGCTCGTAATAATATTAACGAAACAATTAAATTATCAATTCCTAAATCGAATCGAATTCTCAGAAATCACACACAGTTTCCAAGATGAATGTCGTTATGTAACGTTACTAGGTACACAAAATGTGTAGGTACACAATAAATACAATCACGCGCATGATCTTTGACTGCCTGCGCGGACGCATAAAATATAATATGTGCTTCATTATGTTATTTGTCCTTATTATGTGGTCCAAGTGATTATATGACCTAAGGTTGCTATCTTACTGGCTCGTTCGGAGATATTTGGATGTATCTAACCTACCTCCCCGTGTCACCACATTGACCGGTCCCGAGGGACTCGCATCCAACGGATTCCCGCAACTTTCAGCAGGTCATCGGTCCACCTAGTGGGAGGCCTACCAAGACAACGTCTTCCGGTTTGCGTTCGCCACTCTAGAACTTTTCGGCCCCATCGGCCATCTCTTTCGTCTTCTGCGAGCAATGTGGGGCACATTGCTCGCAGAAGACACCCAGTCCACTGCCACTTAAGTTTAGCAGTCTTCAGTAGGTTCATCATTAAGAAGAAAATGTTGATCAAAAATTAAAAAAAAAACAAACAGCTGTTGACCGTACACACACACACACATTCGAAACCGTGTCGGTACTGCAGTTTTGAAGAAAACAGTTTTTGTTGTGTTCTTAAGGCGCATTGAGCACTTTTTGTGTGAACAAAAATCATGGAAGTCGCGTCATCGTCACCTAACGCTTCCATAGAACGGTTAGTCAGAATCAACGCTATACAATTAGGCTGAGGCTACACTAGGCAGCGATTTGCGATGCGACTGGAAGAGCAAAACGAGAAAAACATGGTATGGCTACATTGTTATTCCGATCGCATAAAGAAATCAAAGATCGCGACCCACTGACCAAAGATCGCTAGTAATATTTGATGTGCAGTGTAGCCATATACGTGTGCATTCATTTACTTGTTTTAATCGCTGATGTGCCGCAGGTCGCGTCGCGGCCTAATGTAGCCTCAGTCTTAAGATAAACTTTATTTTGGATTAGGGGCTGTCCATTAATCATGTGAGGTTCGAAAGGGGGGGGAGGGGTCCATAAAAAATCACGAAATATCACAAAGGGGGAGGGGGGGTAAAGTATTATATCCCGTGTACTTTTTTTTTACGGCAAGCGCGCGATACTCGACCGAAAAGCGGCGTTACATGTATTTAACTGCAACCTTTCTGTCTACCTCTGAACCTTTATTATATCTAGTACTCTTTAATTTTCTATAATAAAATTAATACTCATACCAGTATTTTTTTATAAACAAAAAAATAGATTCTTTGCAGGTACGAAAAAATACACGTGATATAGGGGGGAGGGGGGAGGGGTAGTCTTAAACCTCACCACTTATCACCAAGGGGGAGGGGGGGTCAAAAAATGCCAAAAAAAAATCACGTGATTAATGGATGCCCCCCCTACTTAGTTTTCACTCGTATCGGCAGTCCCCAAATGTCCCCGCATGTTTTTTTTAATAACTTACGAAAAACTTGAATGTCGTGTTCAGAATAATGTCATTCCAGCCTGTACCTATAACAGAACGTATCTAGAAGAATACCTGAAAAGGGCATTTAACTCATAACGTTACTGTTACTGCCCAAGTAGCTATCATCAAATAGGTAATTATTGCATTTTAATGACGCACTATAATTTTATTAGGTACTATCAGAGTAATTCCTTACTTTACGACTATTATCGATGATTCAATACCGAACCAGTTACAGTAACCTTACTTGAGTTAGATCGAGATACATTTTTGTAGGAAACAGCAGAAGTACCCACACTTCTGCTGTGTCCTACAAAAATGTATCTCGTGTGTGTACCTAGTGTGGGTACACCTTTGCCTAACCTGGCGGAGATTGCAGTCATTATAAATAGGGGCTTAATTGTATAACGAGCCCATCCTACGGGAGCTCAAAATAAAGACTCTCTACGACTTGCCTCCGCAGAGTTTTTGAATATTTCTGCCATATAGCGAGAAAAGATGGCAGAACCTCGAACAACTGATGGTTACCGGCAAGATGAATGGTAAACAGCCAAGAGGTCGTAGCCATTTGCGATGGTCTGACCAGATAAGCTTTTCTCTCGAAACAAAATTTCATGATGCGCCAAGGATATACGGAGATGGCGAAACATTGTCAGGAATAAAATGATTCTAAGGGAGGATCACGATCCTCAGTAATGAGGAGCAGGACTTGAGGAGGAGGAATTGTATCACAATCAATCCATCAACTCAGCCCTTTGGAGTCCACTGCTGGGGCCACTCCCAAGTTATGCCACATCAGTCTGTCCACCTCCACCGAATCTGTCAGCGTCAGGGTGGCCCACGAAATTCAAATTTTCTTACGTTTTTAGCAATTTGCAGGGCAGTGCTAAGTTGTATGTTGATAAACATATCAGTCGCGACTGTAACACGTATTAAGTTACAGAATTATAATAATCAAAATCATCAATACAAGTTCATAAGAGTCGATGAACGAATTTTTCACGGTCAAAGTCCTTCTTCGACTTTAATCTATACTAATACTAGCTGACTCGCGCAACTTCGTCTGCGTTAATTGAGATTTAAACTATCCTATCTCTCAAGTTGGATCGAACTGCACATGGTGTGCGAATTTTATTATAATCGGTTAAGTGGTTTAGGAGTCCATTGAGGACAAACATTGTGACACGAGATTTATATACATGGTGAAATTAAATAGATGCGACAAATTTAAATATACAATAATACGTGTTGTCAAGAAAATGTATAAAATATAAAATTAAAAAATAATTGATCAGTGTTACGAAAACCGTTAAAATAATAAAAGTATCAAAAATCTTGCCGACTCATCGCAGTGCTCAATATAGCGGTCATTTACCTAATTTTGCCTTAATTTTTCTTATTTATTTTGCATATTACTGGAATACCGATAATTCGTACTTAATTAAAGATAATAACATCAATGGACCTTTTGAAAACGATAATCGCGTAATTTTTTTTAACGATTTAGATTGTAGAAAAAACAGTTTATAATTACTATGTTACTGTAACTGAAGCTCCAATTTCATTTTGTCGCATTAATTAAAATTCACCCTGTATATTAAGATTATAAAGCAGAAGAGTTTGTTTGTTTGTTTGCTTGTTTGGTTGAACGCGCTTATCTCAGGAACTACCGGGTCGAATTGAAAAATTATTTTTGCGTTGGATAGTCCATTTATCGAGGAAGGCTATGGGCTATAAAACATCACGCCATGACCATTAGGAGCGGAGCAGGAATGAAAAATGTTGCAAAAACGGTTTTTTTTTTTCCTTTCGTTTTTCTCTCTTATGTGACGCAAACGAAGTTGCGTGGGTCAGCTAGTTTAATAATAATTTCGCGGGCTATCTTGGAACATCCCCCTTAACACCTTGTATTTAACCACACAGTTTTTGATTGTCAACAAAGATTCGATCAACAATATTGAAATTACCGTTGCAAGTGGACATTAAAAAGATACGATAATATGTGATAATTACACCCTACAATATACTCTAAAGTGATATCACCCATCCATAAACGAAGCCTGTCAATCAGATAACACCGTTTTTGTGATAAAACGCGAAAAATAAAATAAAAACTTTTATGTGACATCAGTGGGCTTCAAAATGTACAGTCGATAAAAGAACTTGGTCTGCAGGAATTAACGGACCGGCGGAGCATGCGTGGTTCATAAAAACGTAATAAGTACCAAAATAATTTGTAAATCAAACATATTCTTAAGGTAGTGTGTAATTATTTAGATTGGATTGCAGAATATCTATGTTCCCAAATGTATATATTTTGAAAGGACAATGATATAAAGACGAGATACAAGGAATTTAAAATTTCTATAGAAAACTAAATTTTCTCATAACGCTTGCTTAAATCAGTGTCCATTCAAAATATATGTTTGGGAACCTAGATGTTTTGTAATTGAATTGAAATAAATACACACTACTTGAAGAATATGTTTGATTTACAAATTATTTTGGTATTACGTAAATACGCATACTCCGCGGGCTTCTTAAATAAGCAAAAAATATATTTCCGTTATTATTGAAAACGGTTCAAAAGGATTTCAAAAGAAAACAACGAAGTATGGTATTTAAATGTAATTGTATTTACTATAGTGTCTACGTGCCTACTTTACACTTTTGTCATTCAAATTGAGTCAGCCCATTTGGCGACGAGTTTGGCACGTTCAGTAGCGTCCATCAGCTCCTGTGATGTGCAAACAACTGGACAGGCAAGACACGATATCACGTGCCCCATTTATTGTGGGGCAACACCACATATACACTCCAAGGCAGTTTTCTATGACTCTCCACCGTAACAGGTTTTGTTTTTTTGGTTTCCATGTCACCCATGGCAACTCGTGCCGTCCTTGCCTAGGTTGACGTGTTGGGTGACCACCCATACCGAGTTTCCTCCGTGCCTCGGAGAGCACGTTAAGCAGTTGTTCCAATCGTCGCAGCAGGTAGTCAGTGGCCCAAAAAGTCTGACAATCAGTCTTACCAAAGGGTATCGTATTACCCAGTACTAAATGGGTTCTGGAGGTTAGAAAGGCAGTCGCTCCATGTAAATAGGTACTGGTATTCAGCTGCATCAGGTTAGACTGGAAGCAGACCCGAACATGGTTGGGAAAAGGCTAGGCCGATGATGATGATGCCTGTAATGACCGAAAGGGTTCGCAGAGGTTTTCGTGTGAGCACACCCGCATTTCGCCTATTGCAAAATTCCATAATCTCATTTTGATCAGAGGACGTCAACGGTTTGACATAACGATGACGAAGCACGTGCTATTATAGTTCCGATTATCTATTAATCCGTAATTATATTGTAGTGACAGCTTGTTAGCTGCGTGATAAGTGTGATAACGTATCTTTTAAGAGCATCGCAATTAGCCAATGCTTTATCAGCATTTTGACAGGACGTAGAGTTTATTTCTGCAGATCAATATTGAAAGTAAAAAGAACTGGCAGGATTACGTACAGTCAGCGCCACGATGTCATGTGGTGTCCAACTTGAAAGTATTTTTGTTTGAACCCCCGAACTGGATTGCCCAATAGGCATGACGTATCAAAAAAATACAAATCTATAGATTATTGGAAAATAATGGACACGTATTTTTCTTATATCAATGAATATTGACAAAGATAAAACGCATCAAAAGTCGGGACTCATGACGTCTGTACGCTCTAAAAATTATACCTAGGCGTGACGTATTGAGAATTTTAAAAGCGTCGTATCTTCGACAATTTTGATTTACGTAACAAAAGAAAAAATACGGGTCAAATATTTATTGATAATCTATCAAACGGATCAATAAGATTTTTTTAGTCATCTACCCTATTGACGCAGCCTACCGTACAGAACGATTAAGGTCCATGTTCACCGAAAAGATAACCGTCTGATTACCTAAAAACAGCTGTCAATGTGACATATTACCATACAAAAATGTGTTTTAAACAGCTGTTTTTGATAATCAGACTGTTATCTCTTCGGTGAACATGGACCTTAAGGTTCGTTTAGGTACTCATTGGTTATTCAACCAATGTTTGTTAACAAAATTGACTGAAGCGCCGACACAGCGATTCAGTTTTATTTTGATACCTCTGAACCATACAATACCAAAGTGACTTGACTTCATTGCCGTGATAAACAGGATTTGTGGATTATTATAATTTGCATTTAACATAACATCACGCCTATAATCCCGGAAGGCTTAGGTACACGTGTACTTAGGTCCATGTTCACCAAAAAGATGACGGTCAGATTATCTAAAAACAGCTGTTTAAAACACATTTTTGTATGGGAACATGTCAAAGTGACAGCTGTTTTCAGATAATCAGACTGTTATCTTTTCGGTGAAGTTGGATCTTAATAGTATTTCCCCATTTCGCTAGTTATGTTTAAAGTCCCATTTAAAAGGGGCGAGATTAGGAGGTCGTGGCTAAATACTAACAGCCGCTCGTGTCAATCTATAGGTTAAAGCCGTGCTTGCCTAGTTTGGTCTGTCAATGGGTGACCGGCCTTACATACCGGGTTGCTCGGTGCCTTTGGTCCCGGCTGTCATTTGTCTGTCTTTGAGCTTAGTCAGTGGCCCAAAAAGTCTGCCAACCAGTCTTACCAAGTCGTATCGTATTACCCAGTATTAACTGGGTTGTGGAGGTCAGATAGGCAATTGTTCCATGTAAAAACTTTTTTACAAAAAATAAAACCGACTTCAGAGAAAACAAAAAAGTGAAAAATAACTTCAGACAAAACGCTTCAGAAGTCGGTGACCTTTTTTTGATTGATTTAGTTTTTTTGTCACCGACTTCTGAAGCGTTTTTTCTGAAGTTATTTTTCACTTTTTTGTTTTCTCTGAAGTCGGTTTTATTTTTTGTAAAAAAGTTTTTATTTTTCACTTTTTAGTGGTTCACATGTGCTTACCCCTTCACAGCGTACCGGCGTGATTTTAGGTTATGAACTGGTGTAAACAATAGACAGATATGAGATTTCGGCAATCCCAGTACATTTGCTTTCATTCATTGAGGAGTTCCGTTGCATATCTCCGAAGTTCTTCATCAGATCTTCATCAAATTGAATTGGGATCACTTCGAGAAAGTACAATTCCTAAAACTACCCAAACCGCTTCTAGTGTGCCTATAAAATGTGAAGAATTGTCTCTATTTCTCCAGAATCCCATCATCAGCTACTGATTTGATGATTATAAGACCACACAGGAAGCACCAGCTTTCAAATAAAATAAGAACGATCAAAATCGGTTCACCCAGTAGAAAGCACTGAGGTAACAAATATTTTCGAAATCGGGTGTATTTTACACATGTGCGTACCGCCTCAGAGCATACAGGCGTGATGTTACGTCATAATATAGTATAAACAATGAACCTACAAGCGATGGCAGCAATCACTGCAAGTTTGCTGTGTATTTTTGAAGAGTTCCGTTGTATATCTCCGAAGATCAGCATCAGGTCTTCAGCAAACTAAAATGGGACCAAACGGGGAGCACCAGCTTTCAAACATAAAAAGAACCATCAAAATCGGTTCACCCAGTCGAGAGTACTGAGGTAACAAACACAAAAAAAAAAAAAAAAAAAAAAATAATACAGACGAATTGATAACCTCCTCTTTTTGGAAGTCGGTTGAAAATACTGGTATTCAGCTGCATCCGGTTACACTGGAAACCGCGACCCTAGGGAAATGTGTTGGGGTCGGCTTCCAGTCTAACCGGATGCAGCTGAATACATGGAGCGACTGCCTATCTGACCTACACAACCCAGTCAGTACTTGGTAAGAATGAGGTAACTTACTATACTGATAATAATTCGTTTTTCATTTGGATTTTATTTGTTCAAAGTTAAATTAGTACCAACATCGAAAACATCCAGAAATCAATGACATCGTCAACTATGCAAAGATTTCAAGAAAAAGAACCAACTTATGTTAGTAACACAAAATAAATTAAAACATTAAGTTCATTTGGCGGCCGCCATTACACGGTGTCGCATATCAGAGGCGGCGAACATTTGGTGAATAATTTGTTCACGTTTTAAATTATTAACGCGAAACCATTCGTCATGGCGGCGTGGAGGTCTCATGGATTTGTGCCAATCTTCCTTTTTTACCACAACATGATATCCAAGAGAGTTCGCATAAAAAACCTAATTCATTCTTTTTTTTTGTTGTTGGTTGAGGATAAACCTCGGATTCTACAAGCTTTATTAATTTAATCTTTCATTAAATGTCATGTCAACTTGCATGATTTAGGTTGATGTGTTTGGTAAAAAAAAATATCTGTAAGAGCAAGTAAAACATGCATTCAAACTTTTTCATTTTTCGTGCATTGCCGGCTCGGAAATTCAGCCTAGATTCGCTGAAAAATTAGATATTAACATAAAACTAAAAGGCAGGGGTGTAGTCAATATCACAGTTTATACCAACATTTCATCAGTCATGTTTGGGGGAAGCCTATTGAGAAAATATAATTAAATAGAAAAATAGTTTGAAATTATAGGAAAAGCTGTAAGCTCAAGAAGCACAACTTATTTTCCTTCCAAATTAGCAATTAAATGTGATTACTATTGAGATTTTATTGCACCAGGAAGAAATTAAGCTTTAAACGCTTAATTATGTGTTTACTATTTACGAGTATGTAGTAAAACCGTACATATATTATATATGGTTACTTTTAACTTCAAATGCCACGCCGTTCGGTGTCTTTGTGTTTAACAAAATGGCTGTTTAACGCCTTGTTAATGACACGTTAAATATTTTGTTGAAATTGTAATCACTGGCGGGTTATGGTTTGCGAGAATTCAATTGTTATTGGAATTATGTTGTTTCCCTTATTGTTATAGTTGCCGCGGACAAAATAGTCAAACCACTGTTTTTGAGAACTGAACTCGTGTCTACAACAGAGCCATACAATAGATGTAAGTATATCTATTAACAACGCGGTATATAACTTTATCAACGTCTCGTTTTGTTCACAAGATAATGACAGCGACAAAAAAGATTTATCGCCCATTTTGAGGATGCGTGTCTATTCAATAATTGTTTAGCGCATCTAATAGCTGTCTGGGTCTGGCCTGAGTCTAGTCACGAAAAGAAAAATAAATCACTGACATGTGTGTTTAATCGTGTTATATTTTGATTCAATAAATTACTCACGTAACATACCTTTTTACATCTTACATACAGTGTGATAGTCAATTTACAAATATCCGTTTTCCACCTTTCATTCGTCTATATAAATATAAATTAAAACTTATTCAATATATTTTGTACCTAAGATATTGTTTCCGACTACATAAATGTACAGTTAGTAACCATTTATATTTATTACTACACATTACTTTTCATTATAAATCAAAATTAAAATACAAAGGATGTGGCGAAGAGAACTTATGAAGATCGAATGTTCTTAAAATTAAGGTCCAGGTTGAGAATCATAGTTGGTCACCCCTGAATAAATTAAGTAAAATTAAATCACTCTGTATAATAATATTTTCTTAAATGTTAAAGGTGATTGACAAAAAGTCTAAACTGATGCATTACCATTACCAATTGGCTGGCAAAAATAAAAACAACAAATATCTAAATAAAACATTAATCTTAATCAGAGAACTCTAGAAATAGTTCTAATACATAGTACTGTTAGATACAAGTTTAGAAAAAAAAAGAGATCAAAGAGTTTTTTTTTAATTATTATCAAAGGGTAAAAAGCTTATCAAATGGGAATTATCAGGATATGCCGATTATAAATTGGTGTCAGTAGGTTACAGTCAACAAAAAAATGAGCCGACGTCAAATGTCAATTGCTGTAAAATTACCAAATGACAATTATAATAAGTAATAAATATTATTTGTCTTGATGTTTCCATAACATTTTTATAGGTGCCAGTTTATCTAGGGGTTACTTGACACTTAATTTTGAATGTCACTTCTTTGCGGATAAGAGTGTTTTTCTTTCGCTAATTTACTTAAACAAATTACTTTGTTCCTTGAACAGTAATTAGGCTTATCAATTACTAAAATAGTTTGTTTACATTATGTCAACTTTGTAAGCTGTGCGTACAATACAAGGTCTTTTATGTCTGATTCAATTTAATATCGAAGTTTCTTCAGTGGTTGAAATGAAACTTGTTTTCCACTTCCCGATTTTACCGACGAAGCATTCATAAAAGTTTTCTATAGGGTTTCAAAGTAGGATAATTTCACGTACCAACGGCTCGAGACAATAACTCCGTGACCAATCGGGTTGCACATTGTTATGTACCTATTAAAACCACTGCAGAGTAAGTAAAAATGGCAATAAAGCGAGTGCAGCCATATTGTTTTGCTAATTGGCTCTCTTATCGGACGTTACGCATTATACGTTCATTAATTGTTGTTATTTTACGACGAGAGATTGTATTTCTTTCGCCAATAGTAATTGTATTTGAGCCGCCATCTTTATTTGGCAAATGGATTTTTTTAATTAGTTTTTATGCCTCTATTGTTCTAGTTTTTGCCTGTTGTACCAGAAGTTGATAAACATTTTAATGTTCAATAAAATGTTTATTTGCAGTTATAAAATGAAAAGGAATTTTCAGTCTTTAATAATGATTGCTCATTTCAATAAATGCCCCTGTTTTTTTATAACTTGTTATCAGCGATTTTGGGTTTAGTCCTTTATGGGCTTTGAAACAATGAAATTTGAAATAAATGGGGTAGAAAATAGAAAGGTTTTTCATTTAAAAGACTCATGGTCACAGTAGATTGTAGTTACAAAATATTGATGACAGGTGCAATTATGTCAAAGTAGGTATTATCATGTTTAAAACTCACTTTTGTATCATGTATGATAGTGCGGTCATAATAGTTACAAAATGTTTCTGTCAAGAAATTATACAGTAATGGCTCCGTAATTAAGTTAATTGTTCGTCGCTTTGTCTAATGGACCAAACTAAGGTCGTGTTTCATTTACTTATTAAGTCAAACAAACTGTTTTTACTGCCAAAGTTTTCAAATTAAGCTAAGTTACTGCGTTTTTTTGAAACATTTAAAGTATCGGCACTTGTATTACTCCAATATTTTTTTTGATAAAACACCATATTCAATTCATTCGTCATTTGGTAAGTCAACAAATAAAATTTAAAAATTGCAAAAATAATAAAATACCTCATCATCAACAAACGTCTTTATAAAATTATTGCCCCGATTGTAAAAGAAAATATATTAAACATTAAAGAAAATAAATATAGATAATAATTACTATTATATACACTACTATCTATATAATACATTGCCTAGATCTAGTATTCACACAAGATATGTTGTTATATGGTACTCGTCAAGTCTTTACTGAAGCTGATTATGATCTAATGATAATAACAATCGTTTAACTGTAAGCAAAGGAACATCTCTGAAATGCCTGTAAGGCTAGTGTTTGAGTACAACAGTACTAACGTTGCAAAAATTAGGTCCCGAGGAATTTTTCACCTTAATGTACTAAGAATAATGTCCATGTTCCGTTTAGCAACGTTGCATACACTGTTGTTCCACTAAGTCACAGCGCGAATTTCACTGGTGTAGTCAAGATCTACGAGAGCCTCTATAGTCACAAGTTACAGTCACTTTCACGTGTTAAGTAAGGATTCTATACTGAAAGGATTATGTTTTCTTGTTCCCCCGTTTTTGGACAGGTCCTGTTCCGTGGCGTGGCCGCCGCCGCTCAGGTCTAAGGACACCGCTCGCCCCGAGTCGAAGTCGAACTTCTCGAAGTTCGTGCTTGCTCCACCGAAGTGCTTGAAGAAGGAAGGCTGGGGTTCGGGGATTGGGCTGAAGTTCCGAGCGGAATGACCGTCAGACGTGGAGCTGTCCGAGTGGTTCATACCGTCGGCGCCCGAAGGTGCCCGAAGTCGGCCGGACAGGGAGAAGTCTTCGGGACCCGAGTCGTGGCAGGAGTCTCCTCCTACTACATCGATCATGCTATCTTCTCCCTCTCCATCTCCGTCTGAATCGGAGTAAAGGCCGCTGTTCTTGTGCTGCGCCAGATACTCTGCCTTCAAAGCCTCCAGGTCCACTGCGATGCCCTTCGCCCGTAGCTTTCTTGCTTGTCTCTCCAACGCTTTTGCCAACTTCTTTCTTCTTCTCGCCCTGTTGATAAAATCGATAGGGCCCAATTAGTATAGAATCTATAACCCAATGATTAGGCTCAATGGTTAACTAAGTTTATTTTTCGTTCATGAAAAATTAAAATAAAGTCATGCTAAGTGATACTAAATAGGTAAATTAAGTAGATATGCAAATATTTCACAATGTTTTCACTATCAGAGAAATACTGTCACATAATTAGTACCGCATCTGCGATGACATCAACCTCAGAACTGCACAAGATCCGTGCGTCACAATGTAACCTCTGCATATTTTTAATTTGTTTATCTTTTTATGTTCTCTTTAATTTACTTCACACAGACGATAAAACACGATTATATTAATCACAAAAGAAAACCTTTGAACAAATTACATCAGTTAATTAATCAAATTCGCACTACATTAAAAATAATCGCTTTATTTTTTAAGTCGTAAAAAGCAATCAGAAGTTTGTTTTAAGATCAATGCAAGATACGGGATATGATTTAAAACAATTTTGAGACAGTGATGGCGACTTCATTTTAATAAAATTATATTTTTTCTAGAATCGCATCATGTGACATGTTCTGGTGAGGTTTTGTGTGCGCAAACATGAGGTCATAGATATTAATTTTGTTACCTATTGCTTAAACGCACTGCAAAAATTATCAGTACAATTGATAGCATTTTGAACCTAACTATATCTGTGGTTTATAGATTTCTTTTAGGCTTTATATTGTTTGTCTCTTACAGAATATGATCGAAGAGCTGTTTTAAACCTACTGTGTATCGTCGAAAATAAACCATGTCATTACACGTTTTTTACACACCCATATAGCAAAGCTGACAAGAAATGCTGTCAAGCTGTTAATCCCGATTTAATATCTATTTCTTTTTTTAATGGCATCTCGCAGGTCAACTTAGGAGGTTTAATCCTGGCTTTACGGGAACTATTTTGTTTTTCTAAGTTCCTGTCATCTGCTGTTAGCTATCATTTTCATCATTTCAGCCAAAAAACGTCCACTGCTGGACATAGGACACCCCCACCAAAAGGGGCGGGTTTGCCATAATCGCCACGCTTGGCAAATGAATTGGCGATCGGAGTACGGTTGTTGCAAAACCACTGCCTATTCTCTGGTAAGTCCCTTAGTCGCGCTTACGACACCCAGGGGAAGACATGGGATGGTGCTTTTCTTTACGGCCGACACTATACACTTCTGTTAGCTATCATCATCATCATCATCATATTAGCTCGGGATCACCCACTGCTGGGTATAGACCTCCCGTATTTTCTGCCACAGTTTCTGGTTCATCCAAGTGTTTTCCGCGACTTTGACGATGTCGTCGACCCAACGAGGTTTAGGACAGTCCTGATTTCTATGGTCACCTTGGCCACCACTCGTTAAAAGCCTTGCTACATTGGCCATCTCCACGTATACTGTAAGGGAAGTAAAACTACGTTATGCACGTATCTCACCTCTCTCTAGCCCTGAGCTCGTGGGGTGGTATGGGTTCTCCAGAACACGACTGCGGGTGTGCGTTGTGCGCCGGTCGACCTGGTCCCTTCTTCGTGTGCTCCTTTTTGCGCCACTTCGCCCTCCTGTTCTGAAACCATACCTGTAGGACAAGAAGAAGAAATTCTGTTAGAAGTTAGGCTAGATTGCGGTCAGCTGCTTGAGGTGGATAGGTTTGCATCTGATCTCTTTACTTGGGAATTGAAAAAAATTGCAGGTACTGTAATCAACCCGAATAACACTACCAATTTTTTTTAAATTGAGATAATCCCGCAATCCTTTTCCTAAACTACTGAAACTCCTGAAAGCCATCATAAATCAGCGAACAGCAGACAAGCGCTGAGACAATGAAGGTCGACGAAGTCACAGAAAAACAATTGAACTGTCTTGGATACCGCACCGAAATTAATCAGAAAAATATAGCGGAGGAGGAAGAAAAAAGAACTACACCAAATATTAAAATACATAATTTCGTAACAGACGTACTTAAACGATAGCAATACGACCTCTACAAGTCACTTAGTCTTGAGTAACATGATACCCCTTGGTGAGACTGGCTGTAAGAAATTCGTTGTAAGTGTAATACAGAACCCTAGATAGTATGAAAGAAGCGTGTTCCCATTCACCGGGCTCAAATGCAAAAACTCAGTTACAATAGATGAAAGAATTTGTGATTTATGGAATAACTGTCTCTGAAAAGGTGCACATTCAAGCAGGTGTCTCTCACGACTGAAACGGTATAAATGTCACGACTTGATTCGACGCACGCGCCGAGAACTTAAAACCTTTTTTCATGAATACAGTTCAGCCTGGAAGTTGAATGAATAAATGAAACAGCCAAAAGGATAGGAACGAAAAAAGTGTTCCGTTAATCTGTCTGTCTGCTCGTTTAGCACGATCTCAAAACGATCACGGTAATCTATATTATCTGTAATTTTTTACAACTATTACAAGTTCTACATTTTTATTTATCTACAAATCCGTTTCTGGTCTTAGTGAGTTCGAAAACTGTTGAGAATTTCTTAAGTTCCCGTTAGTGTCAAAATTGCTTTCGTTTGCATTTTAGGTAAAACCCGTCATTTTTATAGAATTTTTACGTTTTTGTGTTGATATTCAATAACTCACAGTACAATATTCTCTAATTTCGTAAAGAATCCGTGACTTCAACATCTATTTCAACCACAAAACCAGGTTACAGGTTAACAGCATTTTAAGCAGCATTAACCTTAGATTAAATACTTAACCGGCATCTATAAAGGTTAGGAGAGTTATCTTGGAGCACAAAGGCATGTAAAGTGCCCGCGACCCGCCAAGAATTGAGACGTTAAATTTCAATGCGCCTGGGCATTTGCATCGTAATACTGTGAGGCGTGCGCGAGCATTTGACGCGCTGGGTATCGGCGCTATCTTCCGAGATGTGAGAAACATTGTAGAAGCTGGGCCGTTTTACTTTCAGAATCATGACCAATAACCATAAACGGTTGATCGTGTAATCAAGGAAATAACTGTAAGTTAGATGGTTTTTAGCGATTTTGCGAGATATTACAAGCCAGATGATTAGACACTTTCTATTCCTTTATAAGCTAAACATTGTGTGATTACTGTTGAAAACTTGAAATTAAGTGAATAGAGCCTGATTTCTAAATCTGACAATTATAACATAACATCACCCGTAATCCATGAAAAGGTAAGCAGATGCGTACCCAAAGTACACACAGTTTTTGCCAGTTATGTTCAAGGTATGGCATCCGAAGTAATTCTATTATATCATCAACTGGACACAAGGCGCGATTCCAGGGCTGAACCAAAATGAAAAAAACTTGATTGTACCTTATATGAAACATCGATAGTGTGAGGAATTAAACGAAGGAATGATGTGTATATGATGGCGTAACGGTTCACAGAGGGGAATCGAAGAAAGGAACGTGTTGCGCCGACACCAAATAAAATGCGTCAAGAGCAGGACGATGATGGAATAGAATAGAATTTTATTTTGCAAATAGAATTTTATTTTAATGCTCAGTTCGCCAGATAAACACATTTCTTATTTCCATACAGTGAAATTTCGAATTTAATTAAAACATGTAAATATTTGGCAGGTTGTCATGGTATTTACGAGGTTCCCAACTTTCTGGATACGCAATCTTAACGTGATTTCCGTGACACGCCCATCGTCATATCTACCATTTATACCTCCATGGTCATCTCTCCAGTTTCATCTTCTTTTATTCTTTTGACCAGTTTTCTCGCAACTTTTATGTCTTTCTCTTTTATCGTCGTTCTTTTGCATGCATTTACTTCTTCTGAGGCTCATTCCTCACTTTTCATTAGTCTTTGGTCATATCAATTACATTAAAGCCGTTTCTGTGATAGTGAATATTCATGACAGTTAATGTCTTTAAAGACAAAGATGGTGCGTTAAGGAAATTGATGAGTACCTACCTGGGAGACTCTTATAGTTATTGTATAAAGGTCCCCTCAATGTCACGACGGTACTAAAATAGCTTGTAATAGGTATAGAATTTAATTATAGCTGTAAAATTACTATAATGTCAGGTCAATGGGACGAACATTTATGGCAGACCACCGGCAAGTAATATCGTCATCTAAGTGACGTCACAGAAGTACGTCAAGTCATTAGTGAAGAGTATGAAGAGGAAATCTTATTAGCACAATTGTTTACGATCTATACAGTTCATGAGATAATTGGATCTGAAGAATAGAAAACTATTTGTTATTTTAACTTTTATTCCACAATCGGCACCTACAAATCAGTGCACTAGTGTTTGAGCTTGATTTATTCACAAACTTTTATTATATGTATAGATAGTGCAGTTATTAAAAAATGTTAAAAAACTTTTTGTTGTGTAATGTATTTTATTCTGTTAAATCTCTTCAGATACAGTTTATGTTTAACTCTCACGCTGGCTATGCCGTTTGAAACTTGTAGTTGGCCTTCTTCATAAACTTACATACCTACTTATTATTACTTCTCTAATGTAAGTTTTCTTAAAATTAATAAAATGCAAAAGGCCTCCGCCCAATCGTATGCCATTCAACTCGAATTTGGCAACTTTAGGATGTTACGTTGTGTTGATTTTTGCAACATAGTTTCCTCGTTTCTCGAATTGGCAGAAAACTGATATGTTTTTCAAAAACTGTGCTTTAAAGGAAGCCAACATAATATGTATCCCTTAAACCGATTGAAAAAATAAATACACAACGCAGATTTGTGCCGGTCGGGTCAGAGGCCCTACTCCCAAACGTTTCGTCCATACGGACGGATCTATCCGTCTCTATCGCGCACGTCTGCAGACGAGTGCGTGTGAGAGAGGCGGATAGATCCGTCCATATGGACGAAACGTTAGCGAGTAGGGACTCAGTTTACGAGTAAGCCATCGCTTTTTATCGCAACAGGCGCATAATACGCCTGCACATTCTGGCGGATTCATTCGGATTTATTCAATAAAATTATAACATAACGCCTTTCTGTGTCGGTCATAATTAAGAAGATAATATAAACGATATCAAAACTCATTCTTTTTATTTATCGTCCGTAAAATTGGGTGAGAAGGTAATTCTTGTTTTGTGGAAACGAGAATTACCTTCTCACTTTTTTTTTTCTTCTCAATTTACTACAAGTATGCATTTTTTTTTCGGAAGGGACACTGGGCGGAACGGGAGGGTGTGTCAGACTTTTACTGACTAAAACCCTTCCATGTTCCTTCGTCGCCCTTTATGTTCCGGGGCCACAGTTTCTCTTTCGAACAGTCTCACAGCAACTACGAGTATGCCTTAAAGTAGGCATCATGAGCATCTCACTAACATAATAAATGCGAAAGCTTGTATGTACTGCTTGCATGTTTGTTATACTCTTTCACGCAAAAACTACAGAACGGATTTGGATGAAATTTAGCACACAGATAGTTTATAACCTGGATTAATGTAAACTATCGAAATCGATGCGGGTGAAGCCGCAGGCATATGCTAGTAGGTAGTAGACTACATTTCTTTACGCTTGTACAATTCTTACTCGTGTTTTAAATTCCAGACGGAATTGTTCTTTCCATGAAGTCATTGTTTTAATACTTTCTAATTGCTATTATTATTCATCTTACTAATTAGCATTGATAAAGTTGAATGCGACATTTTAATTCAAATCATTTATGTACAAAGTTTGGGTTTACGTACAATTTATAAAAGAATGGCCGTTGTGAATGAATTAAAAAATGAATCGATACTACGTTTATTATTTAAACTAATTTACTTATATAAGTTGCAATTATTTCCTTATTTACTGAACAATCGATTACTTTATTCATAGCAATTAATTAGAATTGAATGATGAAAATATTTGAAGTACTGCACGTGCAAGTGAAGGAAGATTTGTAACGGAAAGAAGAACTAAGATGAAAGATCCAACTCCAGCAGTTTAAGGCCTGAATTCGTGTACACGTATTTTTTTTGTAAATCATTGAATACTTATTGACAAAGTCAAAACTCGGGACTGGCGGCTCATGACGTCAGTACGCTCTGAAAATGATACCTAGGCGTGACGCAATGAAAATTTTAAAAGCGTCGTATCTTCGTCAATTTTGATGTAAACGTTACAAAAGAAAAAAAAAACGGGTTAAATATTATTATTTATTGATAATCTAACTGGACACATTTCACCAGTAATACCACAAAAAATATTTAAAAGTGTAAGTATGCTTATTTCGAATAAAAGGTTTAGAAATATGTATGCATCACTAATGTATTACATTAATGGTTCAGTTAACATAACAATCAAAATCCTTTACAATCCTACAAACCATTAAAAGTCCATCACATAAATTAAACATACAATCAATATCTATCAATCGCCGTACATAACTCTTACGAAACAAATATAAAAACAAATCAGTGGTCCCTCCCTCTACACCCCCGTATTAACGACACTCCCCCTCGAGGGGGTGGATATACGTGGCTCATTAGCAGAGGGAACTACCCACCGGGTCATTACGCCCGACGCGGCGACGGGCTAATCAATGTATTTCGATTAGATGGTAGAGAACTGAGGGTTAATTAAAAGTGTGGTTTTGGTGTAATCTTTTAATTTGTGATATATTTTTGTTGGCCTATGGTGGCGGCCCCGACTTACGAACACTCCTTAGTGTTCGTTAGTCGTTCCATGTTCCAATGTTCCATGTTCACCGAAAAAATGACAGTCTGATTACCTAAAACAGCTGTTTAAAACGCAGTTTTGAATGGGAACATGTCACAGTGACAGCTGTTTTTGGATAATCAGACTGTTATTTTTTCGGTGAACATGGACCTAAGTCATGGATCAAACCCAAACAGGCGCATTTCTTTGTGTAATTTATTTCAAATCACGATGTTTACCTTCTCGAAACGGTGAAGGTAAACATCGTGAGGAAACGGGTATGTCCTAGAACCAAAAAATCGAAGAAATGTGACTTCTACAAATCCACACTGGACCCGCGTGGTGGACTATAGCCTCCTTTCCCAGTGAGGAGGCCTGCGTCCCAGCAGTGGGAACGTTAATAGGCTGATGATTATGATTTTTTAATGACATTTTTATTTTATACTAGCTGACCCACGCAACTTCGTCTGCGTCACATAAGAGGGAAAAAGCTACCTACTACTACATTTTTTTTTCATAAGAACCTTCTCCTGACAATAACAAACACAACAAAAAAAGAATCAGCCAAATCGGTCAAGCCGTTTTCATGCTATGTCGTGACAACGGCAAACGGGTTTCATTTTTATATAGAAGATATTTCTACCTATGATTTCTTCAGCAATGCACCTAATTGAATAATCTTTGCCTTTGATTTTATTACTGCCAAAGTGTAGCCCTATAAAAGAGGTCGCTCGCCAGTTCATTGAGCAATCGATTCTTGAAAAACTAATTGTCTGCCTAGCCTTTTCCCAAATATGTTGAGGTCAGTTTCCAGTCTACCCGTATGCAGCTAAATATCATGGAATTTTACATGGATTAACTGTCTGTCTGACCTCCATAAGCGATTAGTAATGGGTAATACGATAATCCCTGGTAAGACTGATTTAGGTAAATAACGTCACAACCCAACCTTTCGAGAATTGCAGATGTGAAGCTAATTCATTATTACTTTCATTTACGAAATCTCTCACCGACTTATCGACACTGACCAGAGGTTTGGCTCTTTATTTATTTTATTTGATTTATTATGGGACAATAAACAGCTACAATATATAACATCTACAAATAACAATAATATACATATGAAGCCAAAGAATTTGCGTTGCCATTCAACGTGGCAATGCTGCCAGTCTTCTGGGCACGTTTCCCAATTACAGGGATGCGGAGGAGTACTTTGACGTTCAAGTGTCCTATTGACATTGTTGTAAATAGGGTGGAATATTTTCAATGCCACCTGTAGATAAAGTACTGGAGATACCAAATGTTACTCCAAGGAAACATTTCTTTATTCCTAAAAAGAAACAAATCTGCATTCACAGACTCTTTTCAAAAACTCACTTACTACTAGGTACTAAATTGCTACAATCGGGAAACGAACCGATTAAAGTTCGAAAAATAACACCCTGTAAAAGTACAGGTTGTTGTTTTTCCAACTTTACTAAACTAACTTTACTTTGACATCAATCGATAGGGCCAACCATATGGATCACATGCCTGAGTGTGGCAAAATAGTTTTTGAAGAACTGTGAATGCAGATTTGTTTCTTTCTAAAAATAAAGGAATGTCTCCTTTGAGAAAAATTTGCCATCTCTTATATTTAGAAAATGTTCCCTCCAGGTGACATTGTAAAATTCCTCCCTGTATAAGGGGTGTAAAACACCTTTTAACGAAGCCGAAAGACACTTGTTCTCCCCATCATTGTGCTCATTTTTTTGTTCTACACCATACCTACCTGGGAACCTTCTAGTTACGGAGATATTGGGGGTCAAAGTTACAACGTTTTCACAAGTTTTTTTTTAAACCAATTTTTATTGTAAGATTTTTACTTTAAATACGTCCACGAATTTCATACTACAATTTCATAATACAGCCATCAGCACAATGTTTTGAGTGCATTACATTGAGTTATACCACAAAACGTGATTTATATCACCCCAAACAAAAGTTGTCTCACAGCAATATTTTTTGCGTTAAGTTACTTCGTTTGATGTAGGTACAGAATGCTTGGCTTCGTGATGAGGTGGTTTACACCCTGTATGGAGGTAGGTACTAGTTTATGTTTAGTTTTATTTTTGTAATTATATATAATTCTAGTTGTAGTATGTTTATAATAATTATACTTCAATAATAAAGAACTACTTGCATACTTTCTAACTAAAAGAGTCTGTAGAAGAAAACCATTGCGTTTACGATAAAAAGTTATATATATAAAATCTTACTTTCCTAAAAACCATTTATTAAGTGACGTCACTGCGACAATTTCCCCGTCATCCCTTACCCGGGGGTGAAAATAAGACGTTTGCGGTGTCAATACATTGACTTGTCATCCCTCGGAGGGGTGAAGTCATCTTCTACGCCCCACGCAATTTAAGGGGTTTGAAATTACCATTTGTGAGGTTTTTCCTTGAAAAATGTTTCTATAGTATTTACACATTTGTACTTTCAACTTTGCCAGATATTTATTATTATTATTTTATTATAAGTACTACATCCCCTACAGTGGACGCCATCATGCGCGTGAGAGCCCTCACGACGGGGGATGCGATATCCCGGGGCGGGGTTGTTTTGGCGGTGTCTCTCGACATCGCCAACGCTTTCAACTCCCTGCCCTGGAGCTGCATCAGGGAGGCACTCCGGTATCACCGGGTGCCGACCTACCTCCGTCGCGCGTCGTGTGGTCGGGGACTATTTGACGGACAGGGCCGTCATCTACCCCAGTCGCTGCGGAGATTGGAACCGGCGAGAGATGTCGTGCGGTGTCCCACAGGGATCGGTTCTGGGACCGCCCCTGTGGAACATCGGTTACGACTGGGTGCTGCGCGCAGACCTCCCAAGTGGTGTCAGCGTCGTCTGCTACGCAGACGACACCCTGGTGCTGGCACAGGGGAGGTCACACGAGGCGGCGGCCGACAATATGACACGCGGGGTTGCGATAGTCGTTGAGAGGATCCGGCAACTGGGTCTCGAGGTGGCATTGCACAAGTCCGAGGCCATGTGCTTTCATGGGCCTCGGAATGCGCCACCGTCGGGATCCACACTGACGGTAGGAGGGGTATCCATCGGCGTCGAGTCGACGTTGAAGTACCTAGGACTCGTCCTCGACAGCCGGTGGAACTTCGTGGAGCATTTCCGACGTTTGGCCCCCAGGCTGGAACGGACAGGGGCTGCCTTCAGGCGGCTCCTGCCCAACCTTGGGGGGCCGAACGCCTCCTGCCGCAGGCTCTTCGCGGGAGTCGTGCGGTCCATGGCCCTCTACGGGGCCCCAGTGTGGGCGCGTTCCCTGAAGCGGCGTGCCGCTCATCATCTGAACGCGCCCCAAAAAGTGGTGGCCGTAAAGATGGTCCGTGGGTACCGCACGATCTCTCGCGAGGCGGCGGGCCTGCTTGCCGGATTGCCGCCGTGGGATCTGGAGGCGATAGTCCTCGCGCGCCTGCATGAGTGGCGCGCGGAGGTACTACGCCGGGGGGAAACTCCGCTGCCGCGGCAAATTGCCGCTCAGCGGACTGACCTCCGGCGCGATCTCATGGCGACATGGAGAGAGCGACTGTCGCAACCCCGTGCAGGGCACGCCACGATAGTGGCGGTAAGTCCCCTCTTTGAGGAGTGGCTGGAGAGGCGCCACGGCGTCCTCACCTTCCGCCTGACGTAGGTCCTCACCGGACACGGATGTTTCGGGAGGTACCTGCACCGAATCGGGCGGGAGGAATCGCCCGGGTGTCTCCACTGCGAGGATCGACCGGAGGACACGGTGGAGCACACGGTAGAAGTCTGCCCTGCGTGGGCGGAGCTCCGCCGTGTCCTCGTGGCGGCGATCGGCGGCGGCGACCTCTCGCGTCCGGCCCTGGTTCAATCCATGGTCCGGAGCGAGACGGAATGGGAAGCCGTCGCCTCCTTCTGCGAAGCAGTCATGCTAGCGAAGGAGGTGGCGGAACGAGAGAGGGAGAGATCCTCTCTTCCCGGCCGCCGCGGGAGACGCAACGGGCGTCGGGGGCCACGTGGTGGCTACCGGCCACCGTAGATGCGGGCCTGTGGACGGCTGGCTATGGGCTAGCTAGCCGTCCGGCCGTCTAACGACGACGACAGGCCGTGTCGACGGCGCGTTCGTGTTCCACGCGCGCCTCAAAGAGACGTCAGCAAAAAGAGAGGGGCCCCCAAGGGCCGAAGGCTGCCGGGGTTGCGGGCCTGTTCGAAAGAGATACCGCGGCCCCGGAACGTAAAAGGCGAGGAAGGAACATGGATGGTTTTTAGTCAGTATGAGTCTGACATTCCCTCCTGCTCCGCCCAGAGTCATCAAATGAATCATCAAATGACCCCCCATTTGATGATTTCCCATCCTTAAAAAAAAAAAAAAAAAAAAAGCTTTATACTCATATGGCTGGAAATGGAAAGTTTTAATACGAAGAGATATTTCTGGTCTTCGAGGCTGGATGTTCAAATCATTCAGTCCTTATAGGTCATGAAAATGTTCAATCCGAAGCAAACGTTAGCATTATTTTTTTTGTTCTTTCTTTCTTTTGTTTGGATAAAAAATGTCTTCCATAAGAACCTAGTAGGTAACCTAACTGTTTTGCAAAACAAAAACCTTTTTTATTTTACCGTTATCCAAGCATCAATTTTACATTGGAACTAGAATTTATTAGCACATCATCCACAAAAAAGAAGAAAAAGTGCGTATTATAGAGGATAACTCATAAAGTATCTAACGAATTTAATTTATAAAAATAATATTGGCACACTGCGCGAGCTTCATCTACCAAAAAAAAAACAATTATATTGTACTAGTCATCACGGAGAAATCATTGTAAGCACATACATGAACAAAATGATGCTGGTGGTATTTATAATCTCCTCCTTTTTTAGAAGTCGGTTAAACATGAGGTAGAGACGACACCAGAAAAAACTCTCATAACGATAAGAATGATAAGACTTCGTAAGAGACAGATAAGAGGCATCAGTGCCTTATTTACACGTTCGGTTCAGGGGAGGGATCGACGTGTAAATAAAGAATTGACTTGTATTACTGGTGTTGAACCCTCAGGGGTTACTTTTAAAACTGATGACTTTGTCCTGGATTGGATTGTCTTTTGTTGATTGTTGGGGTTTTCATAATCATATTTTAATATTGAAAATTTTGGTGTGGTAAAGAATGAAATGAAGAAATCCAAAGTCTAAGAGAAACAAGAGAATCATTTGAGCCTTGCTTAGTGTGGCACTAGATGGCGCTGTGTGTAATGTACAGCGATATTTTTTTTTTCATAGTCACAAGAGATAGGTCTTCGAATAAATGGTTCCTCAATTTCATCACACTGGTTGAACTGTAAACCAAATAGCTTGTTCCACCGTACATTCACTGATTGAATCTTCAACACAACTTTGATTTGATCAGACACGCATAAAACGTGTATCAATCGATAGCTGGCAATAATACAAACAAGTTTTGTTAAAGACAAAATGTTCCAAAGTGTTTTAAAATGTTGCAACTTTAAAAAACAAGCGGGTAATAGAGATACTTAAGTTATTTTCATTAGTCGATCAAAATATTATTAGCACCTTTAAGATCTGTTTATGTTTCTACCCAAAAGCTTTATTCCAGTTAACAATACTATTAATAATATATCAATGCTATTAGGTATGTTAAATTTTACGTTGCAATAAACATTTTACAGGCAATAGATTATAATAAAGAATATGGTTTTATTTAAGTTTGTAACAAAAAACACGTTTTCATCATTAAAAAGCCGTTTTGAACTAAAAATTACCTACGTAATAAAACAGGAAATTATTGATGAAATAAAAGGTGTAAACACCTCTTCACGAATTGCTGAAAGTCACTTGTATTCCTCGTCATTGCGATAATTTTTATTGTACCTGGAAACCTTCTAGTTACGGAGATATTGGGAGTCAAAGTTCTAACTTTCTGACAACTATTTTTAAAAATAAGTACAAGTTTTCTACTGTAAGGTTTTTAAAACACCTCTATGACCCCCGTACTGTTCAATCCATCCATCAGCACTTTGTTTTGAGTGCGTTACAATGATTTCTACCCCAAACATGATTTTCCAGCCCAGAAAAAAGCCGTTTCCCAGCAATCATTTTTGCATAAAGTTACTTAGTTAGATGTACAAAATGCTTGTCTTCGTGACGAGGTTGTTTACACCCTGTACATTTTAATCACTAAGGTTAAAGTCATGTCATATAAGGGCGGCATAAAAACTCTGAGACCAGGTTAGGCCATTATCAAACGAAAAAGAAAGACACTAAGATATTTCAGAGAGTAGGTAATAATTATACCAATCTAATTTGGTTCTTTATAATACTGAACCAGAAGTAAAAGAAAATAATTGGTTTTTAAACAGAGTATTCCCGAAACAAGCAGATTTGTAAACAACCTGGTAAACAATTCCGTGAACACAAACTGTAAGGTTTCAGCGGTGTGTTTCAGTGTATCGCGCTGTCTCTTTCCTTTCAGCACACAAATTGATATCGAAGTGCATGTGTGACAGAGACGGATATAAATTTCGCAAGTTTGTCCCGAATTGCCAGCTTAGCTTTTTCTAATAGGGTTGTCTGTCGTTTACGATTACTGTTCTTTTGTTATTATTTTAATTGAATTGTTACTTTAACAGAAATGGTAGTGGTTTTCTATTAAGTATTTAAAAATACTCTAAAATTCATGATAATCCGCAGGTTTTCGTTTGTCGTAGTTATCTAAAATCATACTACCTACATGTTATCAATGTAGGTGTTCAAGGGCGAATAATATTAAATCCGGCACCAAGTAAGTAATTTACATCGAAGGGTCGCCACACAAATTAATGAATGAACGTAGATGACAACTCCGTTTTATACATGTTTAATGTTTAAATTATACGGTTGTCCGTATGTGAAGCACCGCATTTCATTAGGCACAGTAATTACATTAAGGCAATTTAATACGAAGCAAATCTTGTTTGCCAGTGAGAAAATTATTCATGCACGATAATTCACCGCCTCGGGAGCAACCCTGTAGAGGTCTCATGTCTATCTTTTACCGCTAAGCCTACGGCGGTAAAGTCGGCCCGTGTTTGATAGCGACGAGCGCCGAGAGGGATGGAGCGACGCGTCTCGCGGGGGAGCAACAGGGACACACGACACTCCTTAAATTTTATATTCTATCCGCATTTTGTCGCCTAAGCGTTCCATTTAGTGTTCCATATTTAAACCTCGCGCCATTCTTTTTTCTTCCCAACCGAGCACAGAATGTAAGAAGATTTTCTTTTTTTTACTTTTGGGGTGTACCCAGCCAGCGCCGGATGTGTGTGGAATACTGATGTGTGCGTGCGACCGCCGACGCCCTGTTAGGGAATGAAATTGGCATATAAATGTAAATTTTATGCTATGAATTTTAAAATGAAGTCGATACTTCCGCGCTTACGGCGGAGCGAGTGAGCCGTTTTCGCAAGTTTACGTCAGGCAGGGATGAAATTAGATTAGAATATGCCTCTTTCGGTAAAGAATGGGCTTTTAACGTCTTCGCAAAACTCTTACGTTATGTAAGGCCATGATTACTTTTGCCGTCTCTCCAAAACCTCCAAAGCTTTATTTAATAGTTGAATAATGTTCCAATGTATTCCACATCTCCTCGTATTCTAAGCGTTTCTAAATTACAGCCTATATTACGGTCCAGTAACACAGCGACATTCACGTTGATTCAATTACTTTTATAAGAAAACACATCCATAACACTCAATTATTTTACTTCCACATAAAAGGCACAATAAATCGAAGTCAATATTGCGATACTACGATCACAAACGCAACCCGGGACGTTGAACGAACGGAAGAAAATAGAGAAATCAAAGAAGAGGAAAAAATCCACTTTACGGACGCAAACAAGTCACTTTAACTTTATTGAGCTGTAATCGAATTGTGACGTCCCTAGGAGCGGCGACGCGGACGAGGTCGGAGCCGCGCGATCTGCAGCCATCCTTATCTGACCCGCCCATTTAAATCTATGCTATTCAATCGTGCCGTCTCGCTCGCGTCCCAGGGGTGCCGCCAAGATTGCAATCTTTTGATTTATACCAACTATTAGGAGTGGTGCGGGATAGTCTGTCTCTCAGAGCGAGATCCGCCGCGATAAGTGCTGGATACAATCGACGTTAGTACTGATTATAGAAATGGATTTACTTAAACATTGTTTGAGCGAAAATATTGTGTTGCTGTACTTTGAATGTCATAAAAAACTTTGTTATAAGCTTTATCTCCTAAATGGGTTGTTTTGCATTAAGTATTATTTTCTGAAAATAATCAGGTTTAAAATATTAACATGTATGTATATTCTGTACGTAAGTGATAATCCCGGGGTCAATTTTATCAGGTCATAAAATAAAATAGATAAAACAGGATCATTAAATTACACAAAACAATCTTGGAATAAGAAGACAAAACAAAACCGAAGACGTATTACTGAAAACTAATAATAAGAAAGGGTTCCGAGGTAAACCCTAAACAAAATGCCATCAATTCGTATACGGCCAAGGGTTGGCCGCAAAACGGCATCCATTCAAAACTGTATTATCTCAAGTCGAACATTATTTCGGATCCTAAAGCTTATATAAAAAGCGGCCAACCGCGCGGTCCCCGGCGGCCGCTTAGCCTCTGAAGGTTTGGGGAAAATAAGGGAAAATCGTCCCTCATTTATATTGAACGGAAACCTTCAGCTTTTTACCCTTATGTACGAAGCCCCGTACGTCGTGTTTGTTCGTGTATTTTCCTCAAAATGAGATCGGTTTCTCCGTAATGTTTTGCTTTATTTTGATGACATGATTATATTTACGTTAAGCTTATCCGTTTTTGGAAATGGTAGCGTGATAAATATTGGGTGTGATGGGACAGAAATATAAGTACACAATTTTTTGCTTCGGATTGAAATCCTAAATAATATGCTGTAATAAACCTTTTCTTTTCCTTCTTTATAAAAGTTCCGTTAAATAATATTTTAAACTAATATTATAAAAAGGAAAGATATGATTTTATGTTTGTGTGTTTGTTACGATTTAATTCTAAAACTACTCGACCAATTTTAAAAATTCTTTCACCATTAGGAAGCCAGATCTTTACTGAGTAACATAGGTTATACTTTATCCCCGTGCTCCCACGGGAACAGGAACTACGCGGGTGACACCGCGTGACGTCGGCTAGTGACAAATAAAGGAAATGGCTTAAAACGTCGGACTCTGATTCTTGGGTCCATGTTCACCGAAAAGATAACAGTCTGATTATCCAAAAACAGCTGTCACTGTGACATGTTAACATACAAAAATGTGTTTCAAAAAGCCGTTTTTAGATAAACAGAGCGTCATCTTTTTGGTGAACATGGACCTTATAGTACAAGTTTCAGACTACCGCAAAGTTACCTTTAATCGCAAAAAAAACCGCATCCTAGCAATAATTTCTGCGCGAGAGTTACTTAGATTGAAGTACTGAACGCTTAATTGACGGATTCGGGTACTACATATTTACACCTAGTATTATCAGACTTTGGTCTCCGCACCATACCGAACTTAAGCTCATGCCTATTAGCAAACAAACGTCTCAATTAACAAGAACTTCCGGTCAAAACTTACATGAAACAAATCGGTAGCTTTACTCCGTACCAAACCGAATTTGGTGCGTAATAAAATGTGCTATTTCGCTTTGCTAACAACTGCGCCGTCGTAAAGCCACCCGCGATGGATTAAGACGTTAGAGGTGTGAAACCGTCGCCTTTCGTCGCGAACTAAATATACTCCAACATATATATAAATATAATATGTTACATAGCCACCAAATATAAACTACAAAGGATTGAGCGCAGTTTTAACACCGTTGCCAATTCTCATCGTCAAATGTGTTGTACGATTTTGTATACTTTTGATATACGCTTCCTGCCTTGTGTATTTTAAGATCTTTGATGAAAGCTGTTTAAGGAGTTCACTCCTTTATCTTTGAGTCTTGGGAAAGGATTGGTTTAACTTTTGTGGATGGTAGATTTCGCATTATAGAAGCTAATGGAACTCAGCTCTCAGATTGTCAAAACTTACAGAATTTTCAGCGAGGGGCTGTAAGTCTAAATTTATTCATTCATACCATTTTGATCTCGTTACATCCAGGCCCAAGAATTAATGTCACATGTCACATTTCATCTAAATCCTGTTAGCACTTATTGCGTTAAAGGGAAAGCCCTTTAACGCAATAAGTGCTAACAGGACTAGAGAAAAGACTGTCTTAAGATAGACAATTACTAAAGGGAATAAATAGTCCGTCTCGAACGCACTAGTAGATAAATAGTCTATCTTAAGGTGAAAGCGTCAGGGTGGACATCAAAATCATCAATACAACCCTCAAAGTTCATAAAAGTCGAGAAAGGACTTTTGCCGTGAAAAATTCGTTCATCGACTCTTATGAACTTGGAGGGTTGTATTGATGATTTTGATGATTATAATTCTGTTACTTAATATGTCTTACAACCGCGACCGATATCAACATCAACTTAGCACTGCCCTGCAAATTGCAAAAAACATAAGAAAATTTGAATTTCACGGGCTACCTTGGAGTATCCCCCTTGCCAAACAGTCTTGTCTCTAGTCTGCGAAAGCCCGAAGAGTAATAAACAATCTTCCATCTATTCTCACAAACAGTTGTAAAATTTCTAAGTACTTACAGCAACCCTGCTCTCCTTGAGGTCCAGCCTCATAGCGAGCGCTTCTCTCATGAACACATCAGGGTAATGCGAAGCCAGGAACGCCCTCTCCAGCTCCTCAAGCTGCCAGGAGTTGAAGTTTGTTCGCGACCGTCTCCGCTTGCCGCTGTCCCCATCATCGTCGCAGACACCACCTGCCGAAGAAGGGAACTGGTTAGGGAGACAGTCAAAGAAACATCATCTTAGCTTTAATACAAGTATTCTGGGGTCGACTTCCAGTCTAGTTGTACGGTCGAACAAGTAATTTGCCTTACAGCCTAACCCACAAATTGCATTGTAAAATGCTTCCAACCAAATGGCTTGTTCGACTGTACTAGTATTTGACACGGAGCTAGATCTCTGATATCAGGTAGGCAGAAATCACACGAAAGTACTAGTAGACAGAGCTAATGCTTTATTCATGATCTCCAAAAGTCAATTACTGGGTAAGACTATAGGTACTGGTCTAATTATGAATGTGGATTTTCAGTTCATTGATTATTTTGTTTTGGCTTTTGCTATGTTTCTCGACCACGGGGCTCACGGTTGTAAATGCGTCACCAAGTGGTTGCACCGTGTGTTGCCGCCGTTAAGCAGGTTATTTTTGCAAAGTACAAAAATCCTTCAAAGTTGTCATTTTGGTATTCATTTCGATGCCACAAATCCACTATAGGACCAATGATTCATAAATACAAAACCTAACATTAATCCACTACCGCTTTAGGTTAGCCACGCCGCAACGTTTCCCACAAACGCGAACTTCGAAGAAAATAAAGTGATTAAAACAGATAAATACACCGCCTTCTCAGATTTAGTCATCAATTTCACTAGCACAATGGTCCTGTAGACTTTATGTAGGTTCTTAGAGTCATGTCAAACACAAGCGATTCTCGGAAATTAAAAAGAAACAATCGATAGCCTTCTTACACGGAAATACAAGAACATCATCCTATTGAGCCTGCAGATGAAGAGATAAACGTATCAATTACCAGAGACATACCAGTCCTATCTCACCAGCGACTATAAATAAACGTAAAGAAGGAAAAGCTTCTAAGAATTAAATTGAATTTGCACATCAGTCCCAACGGTTACAGCCTAGCAATTAAACAGAAGTGCTATCATCTAAAACTCGTATGACAGTGGAAGGGACCCAGACCTATCATCGTTAAAGCATAACGAGCAAACTTAAAACATTTCCAATCATCAGTGAAGCAGGATTGAAATGAACAAGACATAATCGTAAAAGCCTTCGTGGTCTGAACAAAGTCCATTCAGCCAATTCCTCTGCAGTTAAACAAAAGCCGCGACCGGGGGCTCATAAAAAAGAGATAATCTCCTACAAAGCGTCAGAGCAAGTTTTTGAAAATAGAATATAATTTCTAATTTTCTCCCGGTGATTTTAATTAAAAATGGTCCCGGGAGAGCGAGACGGTGCAAGCCCGCCGCCTCGGGTTGGAAAGGGACAGCTATAAATTAGTCGCTCGGTCCTCCGAGGGGCTAAATAAATTAGAAGTGATTAAGAGGAACGCGCTTCTGTTGTGCGTTGGATGTATCGTTGTTTTGTTACTTTGATATGATGCTAAAGGAGGTTTTTACCTTAATTGAGTAATGTATAATTATAAATACGCAATCAAAACAAAAAAAAAAATACAGAACAAAAAGCCAAGACAATAAATCATATCGAATGTATTTCGGAAGTGTTGTAATTGCAGTGTTTATAATTTTATTTGCAGCACACCTCGACAAGAACAGAATGTTTTCAATTAATCCAGAAATCACTTGCCGTTAGACTAATTTAGTTGTTTTACTTGTCAGACTGCCGATACGTTACGTTGTCGCCTTAAGAGAAAAGGCTAAATTACGCGTGTGCGAGGGAGACAGAAGCATGTGGCTAATGAGAGGAGTGAAGGAGACGGTGTCGGTTATTGTATTAAAACAAACGACCGCCTTGGGCCCGCAGACAACAGTTTTGGCGCGCTTTAATTTAGTCTGCTCAATGTTTTAATGTCACAAGGGAGGGGCTCGGGGGGGCTTTGCTAAGTATCTATTTGAGGGCTGTATAACGCGGTTTATAAATTCGTTCAGTTAATAATTCTGCATTCTGTTGTTTCGTTACGACACGACGGTGAACGAATGATTAATTTGATTGTTCACTTAGTTTTCATGAGGACAATTTAGCTGGCTGCCTTAGTATAAAGCAAAGATATTGGACTAACAATGCTGAGACGGGAATTTGATTTCGAAATTGAAGTAAAATCACTAGAAAATGCCTGAAAGACAATTTCAATTAGGTACACCAAAAGTCAATGCTCCAAACTTAAAGCACAAAAACGACGACTTGAACAAAACTAGAGCTTCTCAAAGACAATATTTTTATTTTATTCATAGAGAGACTATCGCCGCACGACATCGCAGACCGAATTAAATGTTTCTATTCAATAAATGCGATTTTATTTGTGATGCCTTTTATTTTTCTATTACGGAAACAGTAAAGGGGAATTGATACTCTATGAAAGCAGACCTCCTTGTAATATAGATAATTTATGACTTATATTCGCAGAGATTTTTATCTTTATCTATGGTTCGCTTGATTGCTTCCATCGAGCTTTTGCATTGATTGTAGTAATATTTGGGGACAGTATTTTATTAGATATTGTTGACTCAAGCTTTTCATCGTAGCTTTTCATGTGCATTTAGACATTTTGTGTTGATTACAGTTCTTCTTAGAGGATTTAATGAGTTAGATTATTCTGTCAAGTAGCCTGTCATATTTTCACTAGTAGCGACAGCTTCTCTTTCACAACTTAATACTTTTATAATCTTATAACATTCCATGAATCTTCTTTCGATCGAGAAACGTAATAACTTTAACAGTCAAGCTTAACTTTTATCGCCTTACCATAGACAAAGTTATCGTTAAGAATTAATAAAAATCGTAAACTAAAACGAATTAAATCATAAAATAACCAGTAAGAAATCGTTGAATGCAGAGGCAGGCGCGTAATAAAGATTGCTCGCGCAATCAAAATATTGGATGCATTGCTTTATAATTTCATTATTCCAAGAATCAATCGTCGATCAAGGGGCGGACTTGGGTGTAAAACTTGGAAATTTCGCCGGTCATAAAATCCCGTTGCAACAACATAATCAGTACACACAGTTATCACACAAGCCGATAATTTCTTCCTACACTTCACACTAGCCAACGAAACATTTTCGAGAAACAAATTAAAATAGTTGCGGCCATTTTCTCGTTTTTCGTGAAAGTGTAATTCAAAATTGCGGACAGTGGTAGTTGGTAATTGGTTAATCGCGTTCAAATCGCCGGTTCGGGGCCGAAGTAACGCCGAATATGGCCGAAGTTATTGCATTGTGATCGTAAATTGGAGGTTACTCTGATTTAAGGTGTAATGATACAGATATAATGACAAGTCTTGCTTGTTTCGTTTTAAAACAAATATAAGAGCATCAGTCGTAATGGCAGGTTCTGGTCGGTAATGTGTTGTTGTAGCTAATTGTTACTGCTGTGAATTGATTTGCGGTATAAACCGCCTTACGCGGTAATTTTGTCTTTAATTGGAAACAGATCTACCTGCTGTGCGATTCGGAATAGGTACCTATTATGCACTTTTATAGAAATCTCTGCAACAATTTTCTTCTTTAAAAATCACCAAAACGTGCAGCTATTTTGTTGATATAACGTTAAATATGCGGGATCATGTCGAGATGTCTTCATTGCCGTATGGCCGGTGGGAGCACCCTCTCCTCTCACTGTAATTTGGCTTCGATCCCGAGAAATTAATTTCGGAAATCACCGGCAATAATAAAGTTATAATTTTGAGCGAAATAGGCGGTTACACGCCTCGTGGACAGATCGCAGAGGCGGACTTGAGAATTACTGGCGGGACGAGGTAACAAGGTAAAAGGATGAACCTACTTGTGAAATAGGAGGCGATATAATACTTAGGATAGTTTGACTAAGGTTGTATATACCTACTCAAGTAATAACTTTCGTCGCGAAATGGTTCTGTATTTAACAGCTAGGAAAGTAGTCGAGGTTTGTAATAAATGCTCAAAAGTGGAGAGGAATATTTTTAGATTCTATGTAAAGGAGATGTCCCAGAAATGTGGGTATGGAGCCTGGGCCAGCACTAAGTACACTATATGTAAATATCACTGTTCATTACAGTTACCGTTTTTTATTGTAAATTTTCTTTAATTTCACTTCGTTTCAATGTATTTGCAAATTAACTTGATCAAGGAGAGACAGACCAGACCAGCATAAAGGAACAATGTCATTTTGACAATGACATTAATTGATTGAACACGTCCAATCCGAAATAAAAGCGAGGACAGACTCAAAGATGTCACTTCTTAAAACTGTCAAAGTAGTCAAACGTCATGTCACACAACTGTTAAGGCTACCCTCAAAATAGGGTTATCTCTTTAAATTAATGTATTAGTATTTTTATTAAATTTCCCTTTTTTTCCTATTTATAAATGTAGTGTACATAGTGGTGGCCCAAAATCAAATATCTCCTTTAGAATTCAATAAAATAAATACATCCAAGTCAAAACTACTGCGCCGTATCGAAGGTACAAAAAATAATTAAAAGCTTACAAAGATAGATAGTACCTACTACATATTTTTGTTTTGTGAAAAATAGATATTTTTTTCAAGAAAAAAAATCATGATTGCTCAGTACATCCCTGTAGCGTTGGATGAAGACATTGGTTACGAAAAGTGGCTTCATTAGCGAAGCTGGCTGAGCACAGGGTTCCGCGAACCAACTAATTGAATTTATGCATGTCGCGGTACAAGTACACTGCAAGACTGTCTTCAAAACATCTAGATTGAGAGATTACTTGCAGGGTTCATGTCACGTGCAGTATTTAATTTCGATATATCAATGCTTTGCAAAAACAGGTACTTTGAATGAGCAAGTGAAGATAATTTTCCGCTTTGAGAAAACGAGTTTAAACAAAATGAGATTATTTACAGATAAACCTACCTAACTATTGTAGGTTTTTGATGCGAAGGCGAAGGTATCGTGAAAGTCTTCTTTGGTACAGTGAAGTTGCACATGCTCAGTAAATTAAGTCGCCATGTAACAACCGTTAATGTTATTGGTTGGTACCATAAAATAATTCAATTCAACTATTTTTTTTTAACTTGTTTTTTAACTGGGGACTGGTGCCGAGAAGTTAAAGAACCAAAAAAAGAACAGAAAAATTAATAACATAAAGAAAAACTTTTTGTTCAATTTCATTATGTTTTTTTTTTTAGTTAAAGGAAAGAGACGGACGCGCGCGCTTCAGCCTAGTGTTTGGGAAGAACTGATGTCTTTGTATAAAATATCTAATTAGGTATTGTACACTTATTTAATGACCTGAAATTATTACTATGTCATAAGTTCAATGTGATTATATTGTTGTATTTTAGACTTTTATTGCCAATTAATAGGCTTTGATAATTCAACTACATGCAATAACATGATCATTAAACAAGCCATCAAGATATGAAATAGAAAATATTTTTAATTGCGTAAGAAATGATTTAAAATACTTATTTATCGAAAACTATTATGGTTTTATTCATCAAATTAATGTTTTAATGCAATGTAAAATAGTAAGGAAGAGATAATTCAAACTAGTATTTTTTACATAGTTTTATTGCAACAAAAAAAATGTGACTATGTCTGCAACATCAAAATATTGATTCACAAACAGGCTCTCCTCGCTTACCACAGCGGAGGTTAAAAAAAAATTTATTGTTCCATGACATTTATCGAATCATCAATTTCCAGTTTTGCCTACAACACAATTAATATGTTAGCCTTGCCCTTAGCTAATTGTTTCGTCTCCGCTTTTTCTTACCACGTTATAATTACCAGCTACTGGGGCTGTCCCGCCACCTCTGATACCAGTATTTCATTAAACTAGAAAGAGATGGAGCTAGACAGGACGTATAGCTCTATCCCTGTTCTGCACTGAAGTAAGAACAAAATGATGTTGGTATCAGACGTGGTGGTAAGCCCCCTGGCATAATGTAGGATTATTAAACACGACTTTTCAAATTAATAGCAATATACATGTCATTTACGGACATTAAAGCGTATTAACATTAAGAATGGCTCAACTCAATGATGTTGCAGTGTAACTTACTTCCTTTTGACATTATTGTTTTAAGTGGAAATGGAAATTCCGGTTTGTAAACATGTGGCTTTTAGTTAACGTTAGTAAATGGTTTTATAATAACGTAATCACATGTTATTTGCAGTAAAAATTGTTGTACTTATGTCTGAAAATGATAGATCAAGCAAAATATTGCATTTCTTTAATATTACTGTGCAAATGGTTCACAAACTGTCTGCTTACTTAGTACTACTTATTGATTTATCTTTATGGAATAAAAACAAACGGCCTTTTTTCTTGTATCTTAGTTTCACTTTATTACTGTTTTCTGTTTCTTCACACTATCCATCCTTCTCTCCTCATTTTTGTAGGGGTCCCTTTTCCTCTCCATTTAAAAAACAACTTCCATTTCAATTTCCTAGAGCAACAAAGAAACATCGCAACAAACCCGCAGTTTCGATTATCAGCATTACATAAACATATTTTTACATAAAACCGTGAATAGAAACTATTTTTCACGGTATCCTCGACGTGTAATATTTTGTGGCGCATCTACATGCCGGATCACATCGCCCGCAGCCACCTCCGCTTTCGAGATTGAAACATGATAAATTGATACTACTATACTTTATACACAGTCGTTCCAACCGCTATTTTATGCCCGTGAAAATAAGGTGTAATCAAATTTTAATATTTTACCAAAACAATATTGATTGCCGACGACTTGGATGGATTGAGGTACATTTTGCTCGGCGTTAAAGATGAGCATAGTGAGAATTTTCTTGTTGAATTATCGGTTTGCTGTCATCTGTGGGCTATTAAAAGTTGCTTTATGATTTCACGTACTTCATGATGAATCATTAAACCTTCTTTGACAGCCCGCTACGACTTAATTTAACTTTGTGACTTAACGTTGTACTTCGACTCGCAAGATTATTTTTTTCTTCCAATATTTTTGGATCCTTACAAACCGTTCTCAGTAAATAACGTTGTTACTCACGATATACAGTAACTCATGTTCGTGGAGGTAATAAAGCATTTTGTCACACGTTTACCGCCGTAACTATTACCGATTTACGAAAACCAATTGGCGAACGTTCATAGTTTGCGGTCTACGTGCAAATTGATGGTACATTGTCGCGAGCTCTGACGATAATCAAATAAATGCTTCACGGATTCAAGCGCTACAAATAATGTCGGGTAATTTAAGTTAAATTTATGTAGCAACCTTACAATAGTTGTAATTTAAATAACAATAAATAAACGTCTGTTATAATTCGTAGAGCTTTGTCAAATAGTCCAGTTTCGTTATTTCACCGTGACATTTATTTGAATTTATGACTTTCTTTCAGTGTTCAACGTGATTCTAAAGTTCTTGTTAATGCAATGTTCAATTGAAAATGTAGTTTTCATACTGCAGACACAATTGATCAAAAGTTTCAATTTAATAAACTTTTCGAAAGAAAATTATTAATCTCAAGGTATTTATTATTCAAGTCTGACTCTCGCCACATAACCATACAGTATTATCTTACAAGACTAATGTGTTTTGGGGAGATCCTATAGTTACGTCATCACCAAAAGCCAGCAGCAGCCAATTTATTGTACGCACAGATTACAATACACCGCAATAATTATTAGGGGATTACTCCCTAGTGACTTCCCGCGTCTCCGGCAAACATATCGATGCTAGTGATGCGCTACAATTTATTAGGGTGCGTGGATTTATCGATAAATCGTGATCCTGTTATATCATTATAAAGATATCAAGTGTTATCGCTATTATGCCTTGGGGTGTGAAGTAAAAACCTAATTATTCTGAGTGGACGTCAACGCAGCCCGCTTGCAAGGTATGTCTAACATGACAGGTGCGCACACTACCCTAAGTGCCAACATACCTAATTATTATGCAGAAAAAGAGCTCAGAAATTTTTTGTTGTAAAAACTCCTTTTTTGCGAAATTAATCATCACTTAATCAGCATACCGTTTATGTTTATAAGTTACAGTTTATATGGGACAAAATGCCAGGTTTATTTTTATGTAGACATTTTTGAATTCCACTTACTAAACATTTTAGCTGTCACTTTTTCAGTGAAACGTAATGAATAATTCATTCAGTGGAGTTTATGCAACAGAGTTTATTTATAAAAATGATAATTTGGTTCAATGTTGTCTGATCGAAACTCTGTTTTATTGCACTTATAGAATTGCCATAAAATAACAGCACAAAAAAGGAGGCTTTTCTAAGTGTGGATAAAGGTTTACTCTCACTGTAACATTATATTGAACCTCTAAAAAAAAAACAACTTTGAAAACAGATTAACAATTTTCCCTACATAGTTTCCTTATTCCGTCGAATAAACCAAAATATTACTCCGTATCATAACATCACTATTTTTTGCGTACAAAGTTTCTAACTTTGGTCCTACATTATCTGTGGCGATTCCCGCGGGAGCAATAATTCAGCCAACTCAGTTTGTTGTATCTGTGCTCGAGTTATTTAATCATCTGTTGTTGGCTGCATTGGCCCAACATAATAATTACTATAAGAGGAAAAGTTTCATCTAATCTTTTGCTGTTCTTACAACTAAGTTGTTATCTTGAAAGTTTATTGCTATTCATAGAAACATTACAATTTCTTCGAGAGGGATTTACTATCTGTTGGATAATTATGATAGTTCTTGTGATTTTCTCTTTGGAATTATTGAGATTTATCATATTTCCGGGAAGTATCTATTTACTATTAATCCTCGTACTTTTGGAAACTCCTGTCTTTACATAACTTCCACAAAATATTGGCTTTAAAATAAGTAAGGATGGGGAAATTTCCAAAAACTTGAATACCCTTCAAAGTACCTAAGTAAAGTATCTACCTACTTCCACCACAAATCACTACTTAATTACTTTTAGAGTAAAACTTAGTAAAAATAACATTCTGCCTCCTTTAACTTCAAACAATAAAGAGAGACAGAACTATATTTGAAAAGTATTAAGAGTTGAAAATATGAAAACTCACAAAACTTTACACAGCAAAATTCTAAATAGCTGTTCATCATTAAGACCATTTATATCAGTTCCAATTGACCATAACCACAGTTAATGAATGTTTTCAAAGCGAACATGTGTATTTTATTTGGTAATCTATGGTGGTTGTTACTGTAAAACAATGGTGGTTTCCCGAGGGTGCAATAGATCAGACGCCCGCGGCCCTGTCGCTTGACGCGTCGCACCGAAGTTAGGAGTGCCAACTGTCAAACGATAATAGGATTCGTTTTTTGAAAAATATTGGACAAAGAAATTTTGAAATATTACTAATTCCATGCTAAGGGCCTATTTCACGATGTCCAAATAGCCACTACCTACTTACCGAATAAATTCAAAATTGGAATAGAATTTGTATAAAATTATCTGCCAAATAAGTTAACGGGAACTTAATTGTAGCTGGTGAAACTGAGCGTAAATCTGGTCCATTCAAAGTTTTTTCCAAAGAATTTGATTGATTGTAGGGTCAGCATGTTTTGAAGACTAGAAACTTGAATCTCGATTCCTGACGATTTAAATCTTTGGGTAGTATAAATAAATATATAAAATATCGGTTTATTTTCTCTACACAAGTTACTTAATGCTAATGGTACAGTGGAGCACGAGTAAGGGATAACTTTGTGAGAGACTGGTGCTTGAAGTAGGTCTCTATAGAAACCTGTGTTACAAGTCACCAGGACCCTCCCGCTGCAATTCTCCTGCTATGACCTACTTTTAAAGCAATCGGTTTTCATAGTAAAAAGTGCAGGAATGTAAATTACAAAATACAAAAGTAAAAATATGAAAAACAAAAAAAGTAAAAATACAAAATCATAGTGGAAATATTAGAACGCGTGTGAGTAGCTGAACAGTATATTATATATGAACCATATGTGATTAGGAGTGTATATGTGTGTGTGTACGTGTTTGCTTTGGTGACTGTGGTGCGAGGATGGTTGACATTTATATTTGGTGCGAGCATGTTTGAGGGAAACCTGTGGTTCGTGTATAGTCGTTTGTAAGAGCAGCGGAAAGGATGGTTAGACAGCAGAGATTGACTATCTGAAAGGGATTAAAAGTTTTTCTGTTTCCTGGTAGTCAAGAGTTTTCAAATAAGTAGTGACTGAATTTTTACATTTATATTTCGTGAGAGGGTATATATTAAGAATTTTGTACGTATGAAAAACAAGGTGTAAACTTTCTCAGTAGTCCATAGAAAAGGGAGGAGCCTCCGACCAGACGGGTTTTGTGTCAGATGTCTACTGCCCGAAAGTGTTTTTCGGGTTTTCTATTTATTCTCATCTCGATTTAGAATTTAAATGTGAGTTCTTCATTTGGAACTCAGGTGGCGCTGTAGTAGGTACTTTTTGTAGTGCCACTGTTTAAACTTTATAATAAATCGAGAGTTACTAATCTCTGCTTTTTTACAGTACGGTACTTTCGGCAGTCGTGATAAAAAAGGGTTGATAAAGATTTTATAAAAATGTGCTAATTTATGTGAAGTTGGTACCAGCTAAGTCCAACTATTTTATTTTTATCGCAAAGTCGATTATTTAAGTATAAATAGACCTGATTGCTGATAAATTATGTACCAAGTTTAAGAAATAACATAGTCAACTTACTGACTAAAACTGAACGAGAAACTCAACATAATATTGTGAAAAACCAGTTATTGTGATACATATTATTCCCTTAGCTCTACATAAGTTAAGTTGTGACAATCTGTCACTTCAATACAACCACAGGAGTGACACAAAGGCAATAATTATGCGCAGTTGTGACAAGCTGTCACTGAGGTGTTGTGACATTTCATCACTAATTATGCAGTAACTACGTGTATTACCTTAGTTTTGAAGTTGCTACTTCACAAGTTATGTTTGTAAGTAGTTAATATGTATAAACACAGGAAGGCGTATTGTAGGTTTTGTGGTAAACTCAAACTGCTGCATACACATTTACGTATAAAGGTGACTGCCAGTGCCCACTATGGCGTATCTTACTGTGACCGTGCTATGAACGAACGAATTAGACAAGAATAAAGGGTGTTAAACACCTCTTAACGAAGCCGAAAGGCACTAGTTCTCCCCGTCATATTTTTTTCGTCTGCACCACACCTGGGAACCCTCTAGTTCCGCTATTGCGATATTAACTGACACCAACTATAGTGGGCATTAGTTCGTATCATATTTCTTTCCGTGCCAGAAACGTTCATAGAATGTATATGGTATGGTACGGTGTTTGGGTAGGTTCCTTAAATCGGAAACTATTTACGACCTACTAAGCAATTTGCTGATTCTGCGTCTGAGACTGTGCAATAAATCATTGAACACTATAATGTCGTGTTCAAATCAAATAACGCTCATTTAGTTACTTAGATTTTACAGACAAATACCTTAGCAATGACAGAGTAACATGTAATGTAATAGGTGTTCGTAGGTATCTCTAAAAAAAAAACAAACAAAACAATCGAAACACCGATCATGGCCGTGTTAGCTGTCGTCCAACTTACTGTACTAACACTACAGCTTTCTTCACAAACACATTTGTCCTTTGCCCGTGGACATTGCGGACCCAAAACACTATGTTCTGAAACGACTTCGCTAAGACTTATATGTGTTATTTTAAAACTGAAATAACAGTTTGCGCAACTTGAGAACCAAATCCAGGATCTAATGCTCAGCAGTAGCGCTTGCAACCAACATACTAGCGAGGCAGTTTTAACTTATCTTTAGAGATTATCAAATGACCAATCGTGGCCTAGAGCCCTGCATTGTCTCTTAGGTCCATGTTCACCAAAAAGATGACGGACGATTATCTAACAACAGCTGTTTAAATCACATTTTTGTATGGGAACATGTCACATTGACAGCTGTTTTTAGATAATCAGACTGTTATCTTCTCGGTGAACATGGACCTTAGTGTGGCAAAGTCAACCAAACTAGCGGACAGAAAACAAATCAACTGAACTATTCATCTTACTGTCACATTCTCCTGCCCTTATCTCAATTAGAGGTTTTCTTTATGAGAATAAAAAAAGTAGTTTCCAAGAACTCGGTAGATGGCGTTGAACTGACTACGTTACTAAGTGGCAAAGCCAAAACGCTTGAAAAAACACACGTCACACACGCTCGTTGACTGACAATTTTGTTTGCATAAACTTCCGAATATAACCATTAGGTCCAAGTGAAATTATGTGACGTTCTGTTTTCTCGCAGTAACATACCGAGATCAGCGCCATCTATCCAGCGACTAGGAAAGAGTTGAAAAAGAAACTCCCTCATTAATTTGAAGTCAGCGCAGTATGTCGTCTTCTTCCATATTACTACACTCGAGAGCAATGAATCCGGGTCACTTAAAGAATCCTAAAAATCTCGGAAACTAAAAATGCTAGGTTAATGCAATAAATTGTATTTAATAGACTATGTAATACTCCTTAAATGAAAGTAAAAAAAATATGAGTCACCATACATTTTATTAACACAAAATTACATAAAGAAAAAAACTGCTGATCTCTCCTTAAAACAAAAATAGGAAACATGAAATTTTTGAACTTTATTACGATTTTCTTGAATTTTAATACTTCGTATTGCCTCCTCGTGCTTCCATTACTGCGTTTACGCGGTTTGGCATGCTGTACACCAAGTTCCTTATACGATTTTGGGGAATATTCTCCCATTCCTCTGTGAGAGCAATTTTGAGCTCACGAAGCGTGATTGGGGGAGGGTTTCGTTGTTTTACGCATCTGCCTAGCTCGTCCCAAGCATGCTCGATCGGGTTGATATCCGGGCTGCGCGCTGGCCACTCCATACGAGTAATGTTCATCTCTTGAAGGTAGTCATTCACAATCCTACCTGTATGAGGTCGGGCATTGTCATGCATAAATATAGCATCCTCACCTAAATTGACCATAAATGGACCAACGTGATCATTGAGGATTTCTTCCACATATCTTACGCTAGTTAAAGAGCCGTTTTCTATGATCACCAGCTCTGTGCGACTTTCAGAAGAAATTCCGGCCCACACAAGTACAGACCCACCACCGTAGGCTACTTTTTCTTCGATGCATGCTTGCTTGAATCTTTCCCCTGGTCTTCGATACACTCTGTGTCTTCCATCGTGCTTGTAGAGCATAAATTTTGATTCGTCGGAGAACATAACTTTTGACCAATCTTCAATACTCCAATTTACGTGGCTCTGGGCATATCTTAGTCTTGAAATACGATGCCCACGCTCCAGTTTAGGGCCGTTTGCAGGTCTAAGGGGTTTTAAGTTAGATTCAGCAAGCCGACGTCTTACTGTCCATGCACTTGTGTTACTTCCTCCGAGGCGTCGAAACTGATTTGTGAGTTCAGTTCCTGTGAGAAAGCGATTTCGAAGCATGGTGTTCACCAAGTATCGGTCTTCTCGTGCTGTGGTACACCTGGTTCTGCCCGTTCCTGGTCTGCGTAGGTTAGAACCAGTTTCTTCGTAACGTCGGAGAACTCTTTGTACTGTTGACAGCGACACACCGACAGTCCTGGCTGTATCGCGCTGACTCCGGCCGGTTTCCAGCATTGTAAGTATTCTGGTGCATTCTTCAGGCGTAAGCGACATAATTTCAGCTTGAATAATGAATATAGAGTACTATCAACATGGTTTATGTACCCACATATATGACAGATTACAAACAAAAGCAAAACCAAATGCTGTAATTTCGTAGTTCCATCTTCGAAAGTGGCCCTTTTTCAAATTTGATTTTTTATGATATAACTTTACAATAACTAAGAAGTTTTAATACCTTCATTTAAGGAGTATTACATTGTCTATTAAATACAATTTATTGCATTAACCCAGCATTTTTAGTTTCCGAGATTTTTAGGATTCTTAAAGTGACCCGGATTCATTGCTCTCGAGTGTATTACTCGTCATGTCATCAGATATTTCCTTTTGTGCCATATCGTCATTCACACAGTCCATCCAACGCTTATTTGGTCTTCTTCTTCTATTATAGCCATCCACATTCATACTGACAACTTTCCCCACAACATTTTCCTCATTAATCACTCATCCCATACCACGACAACCGATTACCAGGGACTTAAAAACACCTTCATAAAGGTTACAGAATTATAAGTGTTACATGTTGAATTGGTAACAGAATCAAATATGTAACACTTATAAATGTGTTTTCAATGTGTTAACCCAAAACAATCACAAAAGTGTAACCGTAACATATCTGTAACAGATATACAAGGTTTAACAGTGCTAATAAGTGTTTATCAGGTAAACTCAGCGTTGCCATTGGATAACCGAAATCTAGTCGCAGTATGTTGTAAAACTGATTATTTCAATTACACATATTAACACTTATTAACACATATAAAAGGTAACAGTTTGATTCGGTAACATTATTGTATCTGTTACATCTAAAAGTGTTTTTCTGTTGAAACTGTTTTAAAAACAGTGTTAAAATAAAAACACATAATTACGGTTACTGTTTGAGTCCCTGCCGATTACCATACAACTGTCCCAACTTACTGTCTACTTAACTAATTCACTAACACTAAAGCATTGTTTACTAACACATTAACCCTTTGCCCGCTGAGGGCTCGGGACGCAGACACCGCGGACGTTACAAAAGGGACATTATCTACTGACACGACTTGTGACACGAGTTGACACGACTTCGCTACTATTTATTTGTGTTATTATCACTAGTGGTGTGGGGCTGGAGGTCTGACTTGTTGATAAAATCTTAATTAATTTGATGCCGAGATGTAATGTTGGAATGAGTTATTTTTGTGTTATGACAGGGCTGGTTTAATGAAAGGGAGATAATGTTTTGTATTGAAGTGTTTTGAAAGCTGGGCAAATGGTCGTTTCGAAGTACAATCATCTGTAATACACCAGTCTGTGACATATTGTTACTGTCCCTAAGGATTACAAACTAAGTTTAATTTGTGTAAAACTAAAAATCTTTACTTTTAATCTTTTGTAGGTATGTCAGTATATTATCACTAACACATCACCACTAACTGTTACCTATAAACATAGTTTTCTAAGGAAATTTATAGTTCTGGAGAATATAATTTCGAAATGAAATTTCGATTAAAAATAATACTCAGTGGTATTTTTGTAATACATTTAAGATGCAAAGAACAACGTGATGGTTGTAATCGAAATTCATTTAGAAATTATATTCTCCAGAACTCTAAATTTATAATTTATAAGTAGGGAACAGTTTCTACAAAAAATCTAAGTGATCATAATAACAAAAATGAACGTTCTGCTGATGAAGAAGCATTTATAATGCGTTTTGTTTAATATCCTGATATCAGCCTTAAAATTCAATTAAGACTCACAGTTTATGACAATGGATTATTATTTCCGTAAAAACTGCTACTAAATTACAAAAAATATATATATATCTGAAAGCAAAAGTATGATCCACCTAAAGCTGACCAAAAATCCTAACGGTCCCTTAGACCCCTAACCAGAAATGTCGTATTTAAACATTGCACGCATCGGGCGTGACGCGCGGGTTAATTTTATGCTACATTAATACAGTGGAGGGTTGCAGCCACTTTTTAATAGGGTTAGTTATGGTACGGGGTCTCTCACACCCCCGCGCGTTCTCAGGGTTAGCAATATGTTACAGTCAATGGGATTATCTGCTTGTTTTGAGATAAAATGGATTAATTTTTGGATAAACAGTTTTGAGGGTCTTATTTGCACTTCTGTTGGGTTATTTGTTGTGGTTCAGATTTTGAAATGCAAGGGGGGAAATCTGCATAGATTTTTAAAATAGATGATTGAAACTACCTTTTTCTAAGTGCAAGTGACCAATCTATGTTTATTTCTGTAAGTAACTAAATATATTTAGAAAAACAACAACAACGTAATCTATTGTTAATCTTTTATTTTCTTCTTTCAATTAAAATCAGAGCATTTCTTGTACCTACTTTTCAAAAAAAACTGATAGGTTTTTGGGTAGTAATGACTTAGCTGATGTTGATAACATATACATACAGTAAATAGGTACCTATAGGTACATTATTTGCCAAAAAGTCAATGTTCATACAATATCATGTTACATGAAAAAAAAAACTGTGAGAACTATGCCTCTTCGCCAAATGTAGTAAAAAAACTGCCGGCCCTAATTTCTTCGAATGCAAAAACAGCTCCAAATAACAACGTCAATAAAATATTCTAACGTACACTAAAAAAAACTAATAAAATTATATTAATTTATTCATAAAACATACTGGAGCGTGAAATTAGTTGTTTGTTTTTTTTTTTGTAGAAGAAAAAACTTCGTGGGTGACATTTTTTCTAATGGTCCCACGCAAAATCTGTGCCACCTCCTTTATAAGGCTGAATCAATTCGTCACAAAATGGAAAACAATAGAATTGTAACTAGGAAATATTTGTTTCAAATTTATATCACATGATTCGTTGTTATTTATTTTCCTTCGCCTTATTCGGGCAGACTAAGGTCTTGGTCCATACCGCTTCGCATGATTCGTTATCTAAGAAAATATTGACATTAAAACTTTTTTTTTACAATGCTCAAAGAGATTTCACTTAATTTCATCATAATAAAATACTGTCTTTATTATTGTTTATAGTTAAATTACACCGCAGTTATTATTAGCCTTGATGACTTTATAAAGTGTTTTATATATTCTTCTTATTCTGTATTACAGGTGTTACTACCTACCACAGGCACCAGCGATCCACAACCAAAATACGTTGGCTACTGCATATGTGTAAATATTATTTGTATTTTTTGGCTTGTGGTGAGAAATAAACACTTTTTATTATTATTATTATTATATTATTTATGATTGTTAATTACAGACTACTGAAGCCGAGAATATAAAGACCAGAAGCTGTCATTATTAAAATTATCTTTACAAATGAATAAGCTAAAAAAACAGCTGTAAAGGTGATGCTCGTTACCGTTACTGCGGTTTTGTGACATCAAGATATTTATTTTCGCCCAAGGGGCCAATTGGAACCAGCCAAACATCCAATAAACCGCTAACTTGAGGACATATTGGCAGAAAATCACACAAGTCTCCCGTGACCAATTTTCAGAAGGGGTGAATGGGCCAAAACGGTGCACTATGAAAAAAGTAAATAGTAAAAAAGCGAATCGAATTTGACAAATGCGTGTTTTGGGGCACGCGACGCACGATTCGGCACGCGCCGTGCGCCGCAAGATGTGATGACGCGACTCTATTTTTGGGTGTAATCAACTTTTAATGGGCCTTTGTCACATGTGCTTATTACGGAAATGGCTGTAAAACGTGTTAAACCGCGTCGTTTTGCACCTACATTGCTGAAGTTTGAAGTTGTACACAATTAGTAAAACAAGCTATACAATGAACGGATTAACGTAGCACATTAAAATCTCGTTATGCAAAAGGACAATAAAAAGCCTCTGTTATTCTCGGTAATACAGAGTGAGTACTTCATTACAGTATCAATTTAAACAACAGCTGTGCGGTGGCAGACAAGAGTCAGGTCTGAAAAACATGGCATCTTTGGTTTTATTTTTAACGCGCGGTCTCGTCACTCCCCTTGCGTTGGGTGTGTGAGGAAATGATCCTTGAAATTGGCTCGTACCCGACTCAGTTACATTTCGCACACCTTGCGACTGGCCGACGACTTGACTAATAGGCCTTATTACCAACATTTTTGGTCTTTTGTCACTTGTTTAATGTAATGATGTTGTTTTTATAAGCTTGAGTAAGACGCCATGGCGCGCTGGCGATGGCGGCGCTTTCCCTATTGAATTACGTGACTAGGTTTTTTTATAAATTAAATTTTACGGTTGTTAGTTTTGTGTACAAATATAAATAAGGATCTAGTCTATTGGTATCTATTATAATAATTATTCAAATGACTTGTTATTTTTCTACAGCAATTTTATCTAGATACTGAGACTTCAAAGATACAAAAACCCCACATTACATCCGAAATGTTGAATATATCTCTATTAAAACAAAGTTTCCTGTAAAATAAGTTAAAATCTACTATATTATAGAATGTCCTTATTTGCTAAGCTCAAGGGGCGAGTATAGTGTAATTTATGCGTTGTTCCATTGCAGCCGAATCTCCCCTCGCTTCTAGCCCTTTATTGATGTTCTTTTGACTAGTTCTGATTTCAGTTTATTAGTCCATTTAGCTATGTTATTGTTGTTCGTTTGTTTTTTTTTCATTAAAATTTGTTTGTTTTGTTTTATTGCTTAGGCAATTTATTGCCCGGTTGAAATGATTGTTGAAAGTTATTGCCTATTGAGTAGTTGTGGTTATTTATCGTTTATTGTGACGGTTTTTGTTGTAATTTTACTTTTTTAAATATTGTGATCTGTAATTAAAAGATTTAAGTAAGATAAAATCTTTTTAACACTGTGTACTTATATAAAGTTATCACAATACTTACCTATGTCGGTAGTTACTATTTACAATGTTTTCACATTCATATTTTAACTTTGAAACGAGGCCTTCTGACTAGCCCATAGCATATTGTGTCTACTAACCATCACATTTTGTGTTTAATTAAAGCATTTTCAAAATAAAGTTAAATAAATTTAGTGTGTAAAAGACCGCAGTGATTTAGTCTTACTAATTGAAATCCAAATTCAATTTACGCCTACATATTTATAAGAAAAAATAAATTACTCATAAAACACCATACTGAAACAGATTGCCTACAGCCATACCAGAGACAAACATTATTCCTCTATAATTAAAAAAAAACAGCACATCGTTTCCCGCTTTTAGAACGAATGACTTCTCTTTCCCCGTTCGAAAAAAGAATCGATTAGCTTCGCGCCGAGACCATTTCAAGCAGATACGCAATGAGCAATTGTTTTCATTCATTCACGGAAAAAAGAAATAATTCTGCGTTTTCCGTAATCCGGTAAAGAAAAAAATGGATTCCGTGAAATAATGGGTTAGAAATCAGTTGTTGAGAAACGTTGGAAGCAAGTTTGGAATTTTGTGGTTAACAGTTATCGGTTGGTTAAGTTCCTGTAGACTCTTCAATGAAGTACCTAGTATCTACTGAAACATCTTCTTACATATTATTTTGACTTAAGTAGGTACATTTTGGTAGTTAGATGTGTAGTTGAATAATTCCTTGATTAAGAAGTGGTGATCCCATAATACTTATATATCATAAAATTATCTTTGAAATAAAAATGAAACCGTTTTTGCCTATAACTTTCGGATTTTCATTGTTTATCAAATGATGATTCAACTAATAACTAAGTATCTTGATATCTATACATGATAATCATATTATGAACTTTTTGGACATGAAAAATAACGTACTCTCTGACCTACGAGAAAAGTCTTATATCTCATCCAAGACGATTAGTTTTAGTTTACAGGAAATTAAAAATTGAAAATGGAAAAAAAAATAAGGTGTCTGTTTTTGCTTATAATTTTAAAAATACTCAATGCATATGAAAGTATATACGGTAAGTGCTTATAATAAAACACATAAACAAATGTTTCGGCTGATCTCCGAAACGACAAAGATTGAAAAAAAATGTTTATCGCAGCGACAAGACGTGCATACAAAATTTGAAAACAGAAACTATAAACATGACAAAAATTCAGAATATAACAAAAAATAACAAACAAACAAAAAAAATTATAATTAAAAAAGTTAGTTAATAGGTAGGTAAATAGCTGATGTTATAAGTAGTAAACTAGGGTGACTAAGGCTACTTTTATTTAAAAAAAAAGATTATGGTTCCGTGTAAAAATATAAATGAAATTTTAACCAAATTTCACCTTCTGGAACCTGGAAGACCCTAAACGGTTTGCGAAGTCAGGTGGGCCGCTGCAGATACAACCTGGTCCGGGGTATTCCGATGAAGCCTTATGTGACTGCGGTGCCTCAACACAAACTATGGCTCACCTCCTGTCCTGCACTATGTGTGGCTCCACCTGCACTCTGAGGGACCTTTCCGAGGCCACCCCCAACGCTGTCGAGGTAGCAGAGTGCTGGTCGACAACAATTTAAAAATAAAAAGAGGAAATCATCGACACGAAGAAGAAGAAGAACCAAAATTTTATTCAAAGAGGGTAGTAATATTTTAAAATATTTTTAAACTAAGTAGGTAAGTAAAGCCCATAAATAGAGACCCCTGTTTGCTATGTTAATACCAGATCCAATCTAATCCCCAAGACCTAACATCCAGTTTGAGGATCACCGTTCAAATTGATATGTAAAATATACTTGATTATTAATAAATACCCGGGAGCATCAACCTGAATGCCATAAGCATTTTCTCCCAACCTTTGGTTGATGCAGAGACCTATCCCTTTAGCCATCTTTTATGACCCTCATGGAAAGATGTAACCATAACTTATTGCGGGGTTAAGCTACTGCAGTGTCCGTCGGAAGAAGTTCGAATCAAAATTTAAAGATGATGTAAGAGTATCTTGGTGAACTTGTACAAGGTGATTTAGAAATTACTGAAAAAAGGTGTTTAATGAAATTCTTATTAGTATGAAACTGTTACAATTTGAAAGACCGGAAATCTTATTTTCATGTTTGGTCCCGTATTAAAAGTGTCGAGTTCAATGACCCTTTTCAGTTATTTCAATTCCACCTAATTAATTATTGTATGTAGTAAGCTATAGAATATCGCCTGTAGCCGTAAAATCAATAAAACATTGTGAATCGTGTACAAATCCAAATATTAATCAATGGACAACTTAATTAGGCATTTTTACGATAAAATCATAATTTAGGAAACAAAACGCGGAGTTCACAGCGTTTAATTCAATCCATTGTGTCGTTGAAGGATGGGCTTTTTTTTCGAATGGGAAATCATCAAATAACTCTTCCCGCTCTGGGCGGAGAGGATGGGAATGTCAGACTTCTACTGACTAAAACCCATCCATGATCCTTCCTCGCCCTTTATGTTCCGGGGCCACGGTATCTCTTTCGAACTATCCCGCAGCTTGAAGAATGGCCTGAATTCATCTCAGTTTTGGTTACTAGGTAGGTTAGACCGTCCTGCTGTGTTGTATGGATCAGAATGTTGGGCCACAAAAGGGATGAATGAAAGGCAGCTGCATGTCGCGGAGATGAGAATGCTAAGGGGGATGTGTGGTGTTACGCGAATGGATAAAGTAAGGAATGAGTATATTAGAGGAAGACTGAAAGTGGCGCCGGTGACTGAAAAGTTGTGTGGTAATCAGTTATCGTGGTATGGGCATGTGATGAGGAGGAATGAGAAAAACATCGTGAAAAAAGTTTTGAGTATGAATGTGGATGGGTATTTGAGTAGAGGAAGACCAAAGAAACGATGGATGGACTGTGTTAAGAAGGATATGGTGAGAAAGGAAGTGTCTGATGAGATGACGAAAAATAGAGGAGTATGGAAGAAGAAGACATGCTGCGCCGACCACAAATAAATTGGGATAAGGGCAAGAGAACGATATTTTTGTTACTAGGTAGGTACCAACATCTATTAGGCACTGACAAAAAAATATGTTTACTAGTTAAAATTAATCATAGGTAAGGTAACTTTCAAACTGAGCATAAAACCTCGTTTAAATGATCAACTTGAGTTTGCGGTTTGGGATTTTTCTGAGAAACATCAAAATTTGAATGTTAAATAAACAACAGAGATCACGGGGGGCTCAAATAAATGGCTGCTTCATCAGAATCATAATATGAATCACCTTCAACATTTTAAATGGTCATAAACGAAATCAATATTATGAATAGGGTAGCCGACAAAAAAAATGTAATAACCGTCAGTTAGTCTATCAAAAAATATTTGAGTTGTATTTTTTTTTTGTTGCGTTAACCAACATTGACGAAGATACGTTGTTAGGATACCACTTACGGGAAGAGTGAGACAGCTCCTACACAAGTACTATTGTAACTTACTGGGGCTGCCTCAGTTTATGTATGACACAATGATTGAGAAGTAATAAATATTTTTGTATTTTTTTTTTTGTATACGACGCTTTTTAAATTCTCAATACGTCACGCCTTGGTATAATTTTTACTGCGTTCTGACGTCACAAGTCCCCGCTCCTGAGTTTTGATGTGTTTTATATTCATCGATTTACAAAAACAAAAAATACGCGTCCATTATTTTCCAATAGTCTAACTGACGGACTAAATTAATTTGCAATTATCGCATGCCTATTGTCAATTTGTTATATTATTTTCCTATTATGATTCTACGAAAGCAGCCCTGTATTTAGGGCCCCTGCTTTCGAATTATGAGCTAAAATAAATAGCCATAAATAGAGCTAGTTTCTGGGTCTATAGAACAAGTGATAATTGTCTTTTTCTTGTGAAAGATGACTTCACCGGTCATCGTGACACATACGAGTACATTTCAGATTAAGAGAAATGTAAAACAATAAAGCAATAAACTTCTCGCCTATTTCTTTATAAACAAATGACTCAAATTATCAGTATTCACAATAAACACGAATGACTAGCAGATAGTACTTTCAGCCTACCTCCATGGAAAGAAGGCGTTTGTTTGTGTTTCTTGGTATACTAGCTTACATTTGCATTCGCGGCTTCGTCTTCATTATTTACACATTATCTTTTGACCCAAGTGTGTTATTCTGAGTAGTGGCGCTATACAAGCCTATAAGCTATACAAGCTATACAAGCCTACAAGTTTGGCTTGTCCTTATAATTTAACTACTCTTCATGGTGTTAGAGTTTCTAAAAAGTTTGCTTGCCGTATTTTAAGCCTCTTGGCACCTATAAAGGGTGTAAAACACCGCTTCACAAAGCCGAAAGGCACTTGTTCTCCCCACCATTGCGATCATTTTTTTGTTCTGCACCATACCTGGGAACCTTCTAGATACGGAGATGTGGGGGGTCAAAGTTACAACTTTTTGACAAGTTTTTTTTTGTAAGATTTTGACTTTTAACACCTTCACGACCCCCGTACTATTCAATCCACCCATCAGCACAATGTTTTAAGTGCGTTAATTTGAGTTCTAGCACAAAACATTATTTATAACCTCAAAAAAAAATGGTTTTCCAGCAATAATTTTAGCGTAAAGTTACTTAGTTTGATGTACAGAATGCTTGGTTAACGGCTTTGTGATGAGGTGGTTTACACCCTGTATAGGCACGCCACTGATTTCAGAACCAGTAGCGTACCTATACCTCAGGGTATAGTATCACACTTATTATTATTATAAACGCGAAAGTTTGTTTGTGAGTATGTTTGTTAATCTTTCACGCAATAACTTCTGAATCGATTTGTATGAAATTTGGCACACAGATAGTTTATAACCTGCATTAACACTTAGGTTACTTTTTATCCCCTTAGTATGATCCCGTGGGGCAATTATCGAACTCTGCGAGGGCGAAGCCACGGGCACAAGCAAGTAAACTATATAGTAATATAGTTTACTTGCTTGTGCCCGTGGCTTTAATTACTTTTGATGAAACCTTACAGTAGTAAGGTTTCATCAAAAGTAATTAACAAAAATACAGTCAGCCATCAATCTTCACAAACCTTTGCGTCTACAATGGACAGTATATAGTCAAAAGTTAGATTAACACATCGTTTTACACCTGATATTGTCTAAAATAATAGGAAGCCATTAAGTTTATAATAATATTTCCCACAACTTTGTGAAACTTCACAGGCTAGCCGCACATTACCATAACAAGCAAAAATATAACCAGCCAGCGAACCTCATTACATATCAATTCATACTATCACCACGACCCAACCATCCCAAACGTTTCACACGTGATCATCTATAATTTACAACACAAAAAACCTATTGATATTTCTATTACAATAATCAAAAAAAGTTTGTATACAAAGAGTCTGGAGTATGCGTCATCGACAAAACATTTAACATCCTAATTTTGTGAGTAACACCTCAGCGGCCGAGCCGACAAAAGAGTCGATAAACATCTCGATATCGAGTTGGTATCGAGCGGTATCGAGAGGACGACTGGCCCAGCAGGCGGCCGCGGCGACCAACTAATAACTTACATTTGGATTACGCTCGTTAGCCTCTTAGCACCTTACCCGACGTTTATTTTTTATTAATACAAAATTTATTCAAACGAGTCTCGAGAATATTTCGGGAATAATGCCTTAATATTATAAAAGCAATAAGTTATGCCAAGAAGGATAAGTGTATCGGACGCGACAAGATCATTATTTATACTATTATTTGTTCGTTCCTTTTAATCTGGAGGTCAGACTGGTGTTGGAGTCAACACGCGTTTAATCTAACCATTATATTATTGGATTACAATATGTTTTAGATGAGCGATTGGCCTTGTCTTGATTGCAGCTTTGTAAGATTGAATGAAGATCGAGCGATGTCGTTAACTCATAATCGATATTGACAGTTCATGTCTGTATCGATCGACGAGTAATAAATCAATAGTTTAAACTTTGTATCGAGTCGTGACGAGCCCGTCCCAACTGTCGCTGGTATCACTGAGTTAATTGTGACAATATGATAATTATTGAAGTCTGAAATATCGTAATAAAATGGAAAGTTACCGTGATTAATAAGAAGTTTAACGCTTCGACACTCATTTGTTGTTGTAAATTGACGATAAGTTAAATTAATTAAGTGTATTGTGATACAAAATATTCTCTTTCTATCTGCGTGTTGCATAATTTGTGTGTTTTTAAAGCGTCGTTGCTTCGGATTTATATTAGCATATATTTTAATAATAAGCTTATCGAATTCGAAATATTTGTAGACTCTGTTTGTGTAGGTAGCATTACATACCTTGTATCTACCTAACTCGATGTTTTGTATAGATTTCAGGTACTATTTTATAAAGTTTTCAATTCATCATCATCACCATTATTTCAGCCGAAAGACGTCCACTGCTGGACATAGACCTCGCCCAAGTCGGCTCGGGTCATCGGGTTTTCTGTTGTTATTTATTAAACCAATAAGAATCCTTTTTACAACATAGGTATTGGAAAAATATCGTGACGAAACCGACATACCTAAGTATAGTAAGTACGTGCCTTTTTTTTTGGGATGGCAAATCATTAAATGACTTCTCTCACTCTGGGCGGAGCGGGAGGGAGTGTCAGACTCTTACTGACTAAAACCCATCCATGTTCCTTCCTCGCCCTTTATGTTCCATGCCTGAGAGGTATTTCTCGACGGCATGTAAAGCTAAGTCAGAGGCTGGTGGGTGTCATAAAAACTAACACCAGGTTTAGGTACTAACCACACGATACAAAGAAGACAACATGTTTATACCAAAACTACGCATTATGAAGATTTATTTATTTTTAAATCTATAATTAAGTTCTAGACTGCGATAAGGAACTTTTCTGACTACTAATCATCCACAATTCCTTTTCAAATAATTATGAATCATTTAAATACTAAACGCTAGTCACAACATACCTCAGTACTTTAATAAACATTAAACATAAAAAATATCGCTGGACATAAACACACAGCGCCACCTAAGCGAAGCTTATGTCGTGGACACTAGATAGTTGATATATTACATATATACTTTTTACTTTCTTTTTATCATCACCATTCATAATTTCAGCCGAAAGACGTCTACTGCTGGACATATGCCTTTAAGAAACACCTAATAAGAAACAATGTCTTCCACATGAACAATAATAATACACTACCAGTATAATAAATCAATATAAAATAATAAACTAAAGGAAATTATTACTCAGTAAATAGCCTTATTGTTTCTATACTGTATCTAAGAGAGTTCAGACAGTAATGAATACACCTAATAATAATAACATGTGAAGCGACGGTACTTAGGAAAAAAAAACACATTCAGGAAAGAAAATATCATCTTTAAGAAAGAAAATACCATGTTTAAAAAAGAAAATACCATGTTTAAGGAACAAAATACCATCTTTAAGAAAGAAAATACCATTTTAAAGAAAATATATACCATCTTCAAGAAAGAAAATACCATCTTTAAGAAAGAAAATACCATGTTTAAAAAAGAAAATACCATGTTTAAGGAAGAAAATACCATCTTCAAGAAAGAAAATACCATCTTTAAGAAAGAAAATACCATTTTTAAGAAAGAAAGACAATTTTAAGAAAGAAAATGAAAGAAAATACCATCTTCAAGAAAGAAAATCTTCTCACATTGTTTGTAACTTTCGTTGGAGAAAATAATTAGCCGAGCACAATTGTGTTAATGAATTGATTATTTTGCGACAATCTCACTTCCAACTAATATCCTAAATGAGAAAGTGTTGTGAGCAGGGATGGATATTTGTTACTCTTTCACGCAAAGATAGCTTATAAACTGGAAAAACATACAGATACTTTTTATCCCGGGTACCCACTACAAACCCGTGGGACAGTACCAAACACAACGCAGGCAAAGACGCGAGAATATGCTTGAATAAAAACAATAATTGATTATTGGATAATTTAGTATAATTGATTAAATTTGATTAATTTGATTAAATTGGAAGTGTTTGTTAATTATTACCTATGGAGTCTATAGGAAACTTAATTGGTCACGCCAATCAAAATTGTGTTGTGGATTTTTAAATAATATCAAAATTGTTTGGGTAAATTTGCTTTAGCTACCTATTTTTGCGGTTATTTTTAATATTAATTTTTTATCTACCTTTTTATATTTTTATAATTAACTTAAATAGGTACATAAAAAAACCTAACTTAATTTTTCGAACTTAACGTTTTTAAAGTAATATAAACATGTTTAATGCAGAAAAAAATCATTAAAAAAAGTAGGAGTAGTTTAAACATAATATATTTTAACTCAATCATTCTCAAAGTTTATGTTAATCACTTTTTTCACACGATGTTTGTAAAAACTGTAACAAAAATTATTATTCATGGACGATCTTATTTGATTACTTTTTCTTATTGTTTAGAAAGAGTTGTACTTTCACAAATAAAACCTGAAATATGACTGCTTTCACTAGAATTAAGTAAAGCCATTTATAACCATGTTTCGTGCAATATTGTACACAAAAAATAAAGAAGTTATAATGGGCAATTTTTTATTTCCGCAAATGTGCAAAAATTTCACTTTGACTGGTCAAGCAGTTAGGTATTGCAAAACTCCGAAAAACATTTTTTTCTTTAAATTATAGAAACAGTGATATAATATAGAAAAGAGTGAATTAATTATTTTGCAACAATTATTAATAAGTTCATGTTAAGTTTTTTTAGAGGTGAAAACTTCTGTACGGATGGGTAAAAAATGTTAAACTCGCGTCAGGACACGTGACCTGATCAAAAATTCGTAAGACGGAGGAGAACGGTTTGTCAAAACCTTATACAATTAAGATAAAGTTTATTTTAGATTACTTAGTTTTCACTTCTATGCATGCTCATGTTTTTTTTTTTATAACGGCTAGTACTTGGTAGACGTCTTTGGCTGAAATGATGATGAAGTTGACGATGATTAATAAGTTGAACCTACAGTTATAATAAAACACCAGATGCGCAAACGCGCGGGCGGTGTAAACATAACAAAAATATAAGTTGGTAATCGATTTAAAAATTAAAAATAGAAAGTACTTAGGTATTTTTAATTTCTCAAATAATATTTTCATAATTTTAAGAATTTATTCCTATCTATGGATGCTACTGATTGAGCTTGTTGCATACAATTGAAATAAAATACTGTAATTGTATTTTCAATTAAAAAAAAAAAAGATAGATAGAATACTCTTTATTAAGTAGGTACTAAAAAAAACCCATCCATGTTCCTTCCTCGCCCTTTATGTTCCGGGGCCGCGGTATCTCTTTCGAACAGGCCCGCAACCCCGGCAGGCTTCGGCCCTTGCGGGCCCCTCCCCTTATGCTGACATCTCTTTGAGGCGCGCGTGGAACACGAACGCGCCGTCGACACGGCCTGTCGTCGTCGTTAGACGGCCGGACGGCCAGCTATTGCCCATAGCCAGCCGTCCACAGGCCCGCATCTACGGTGGCCGGTAGCCACCACTACACCATAAAAAAACACAGAAACAAAATGTGTAAAATATTTTACAAGGGGCTCTTTTTTTACCACGGTCGTGCTAGACATCAGAATGTTTTTATTAAATTAAAATGTTTGGTATCCCGCATTGATTTTGAGAATAACAGACATACTTGCTTGAATAATACTTAGCACAAACAGGATATCGGATTTACATTCCAATAAACACTTAACTAACATGTTTGATCTCGTTTAATTATATTATTGAAATGTCAATTGAATCAATTAATTAGGCGACATAATAAATGATACAAGAAATAACTGTTTACCTTATGGAGAACTGATCTATTCTGCAGTAAAAATAAAAAAAACTTAAAGTATTTTGGAGGACCCCTGCTTACTAAAAAAAATATTGATTTGTTATTTGATATCTATTCATCCCTTTGAGACATTGAGTAATGCTATAGACAGAAGAATCTCCTCGGTTATTCTTTGTTTTTGTTTTGTTTTCTTTTAATATTTTTATTTCTTTCTTTCTTTCTTTTTCTTAAATATAACGTAATTAAATTCCAATTCTGCAAAATATGCTGTGTCTACTAAACTTCTTACTGACTTACTGAGCTTTAAACTCAACAATTTCGCTCACTTGTTCCTACTATCTAACATTTCTTATAAGACTTCACTTCATTTTAACCCTACCTTTGCTACTAGCACCGTCTTCATTGGAGTCCTCGCTAGGGGGCCCGTGCGGGGCCCGCGCCGGCATCGGGTGAGGCAGTCGGGGCCTCGTCAGGAACGGCGGCGGGACCCCGAAGAAGGGCAGGAACGGCGGCCACGGGGGCCGGGGGGCCAGCTGCGCCGCCGCCGCCGCGTACAGCTGCAGCGGCGCCGGCAGCCCGCCCTCCAGCACCATGCCGCTACCTTCCCGCCTCGCACCCGATATCTTGACCACAATGCTCACCTACGAACCAATCCCATTCTCTAATGTCATTTTTCAAAACACCAATTTTTTTTTGTTTGTTTCTTGAGTCACTACGCAGTTCAAGCACTAACACAGGATGCAACACAGCGCGCGTCGCGTTCGCCCGGTACTACGGAGTGCTCGGGCCTCCACGCCGCGCCCGCCACTGCGATGGCGCGCCCGGGGGCGGGGCCACCTCCCCCCACCCTACCCGCCTACACCCCCACCACCACACAAATTAATTCTCCGCCTCCTTCATATCATAGATTTATTTCTCCGATGGCACATCGCGCCCGCTGCTAAACGCTTTCAAACCTTATGCCGTGAAGTTACAGATCTGTATTGAATAACGGCCCATAAATTAAGGGACGGCATACATTGAATTAACGGTAACATAGGCGACGGGCGGTGGTAAGTTGAAATAAACCTTATTTATATTAGTATAACGTTCGTTATCGCAGAATAGGAGGTCTAACATGGGATTTATAGGGTCGCCGTACGTTTGCGGGCCCGTGGGGTTGTCATAATCTTTTTTAGCCGCATGGCGCGCTGCTATACAGTGACATGTAGAGTATCGGGAAGGAGTTATGTTATGGAATGTTACCGTAGCGAAAAGGTTTTTTGCCATTGCCCTTTCAGATACCTACTCACCTACACGTGGTAACTTATGTTGTACCTAAAGATATGACAGGTAGAAAGATATAAGTAGAGAGTTATTACCTACACCCAAAGACTTAATTTAATTCTGGAACAGCTACAAAACTCATTTACAAAATTATGATTGATCTGTGATCTGTTCTACCGGCTGAGATGAAAGGTGTCTATTATCTGTAATGTACGAGAGAAAAAATAAATATATTCATAGGAATTGTTCGGAGGTACAAACGGGTTATATTTTAGATTTCACCCATTCTTTTAATTTGACAGGTGATTGTGTGATGGGTGAGCAATCAACCGCTGAGGCAGACGGCGGCACAGAGATGCGCACAATAGAGTTGCGTAAAACTAGATTACGACGCCTCCCAATCGCTCTAAAGACGAACAAACTATCAATCATACAAAATTAACACGTTTCAGATTATATTTTTGACAGTGATGAATCATAAGCGACCGAAAGGCAATCAATTTCACAACCAATTCCTTATTCCATTAAACAAAAAAGTAATAACGTAATTGACATAAATAATAATAAAATATGTCAAGACAGCGTAACGAGCGTTCGGACGCGACATGACAGCTCTATCAGGGATCTGGTACTGAGTGTAGTGGGGGGCGGGGACGGGGCGAGCGGCGCGCCCATTGGCGGAGCCGCGCGGGGGGAGGGGGCGGGGCCGCGCGGCTCAGCCTTGCATGAATTTAATTAGTGCGAGGAGCACCTCGGGCGCATTAGGAGCCGCGATGGGCGAAGCAATAAAAGATATAAAGGAATGAGTATAAATTAAAAGTTAAATAGAGAACGCTGCGAGCGAGCGAGAGGGCGACACACCCTCTCGCTCGCTCGCCGCACGGCTCGTAATTGTTTGACGATCTTATTAGTATCAGTTAAATGTCGTTCTCTCTTTTTCTCGCGCGAATTTAATTACTTTTTAATTAGAGCGTCGGTTAATGAGAGTTTTGCAGGATTCGCTCCGGGCGGTGCGCGGTCTGTTTTCGCCATTGTCATTTTTGCGGTTTAGAGTAATCGGATTATTGATTGAATTCGTTTTAAGTTTTGAGATTAATTTGTGGTTGGTCATTTTTAACGTTTACCGCACATTATTTTAACTGAAATGTTTATTTAGGTATAAGTCATTTTTTCAATTGAAGTTTTTAATTGTATAGCTATGTACTTACTTACTTACTTAATGTTTTAGTGCGATGTCTTTGATTAATAATATTGTTCATATCAGATCACAATAAATTAATAAAATAATTAAAATAAAATTCATCATCATCATCTCAGCCGAAAGACGTCCACTGCTGGATATAGGCCTCCCCCAAGTGTCGCCACATTGACCGGTCTCTTGCTACTCGCATCCAACGGAAAAAATAAATAAAATAAAATGGTAAAAATATTACTTACATCAAACTTTAATGTCACAACATCACGGCTATAAGTGTAAGTAATAATTAATACTACACACACACACAAATACTACTACACTACCTATACTAATAGTCCCATGTAATAGGGTGCGAGCCTATTTCCGTCAACCGGCCATAAATCCAGACTCCGTGGCTGCTCCTGTGGAATTCCTGATGAAAACCCAACTAATAATTTGCCTGACCCGGGAATCGAACACAGGACCTCAGGTAGTCACGATTGCGACCAATAGACCAACGAGGCAGTCACACTTGAATGTCATTCACAAAGTAAATAAGACTTTATAATACACTAGCTTCTGCCCGCGACTTCGTTCGCGGGAATTTCCCGCTTGCAATATTTCTTATTGCTGCTCCGCTCCTATTGGTCTTAGCGTGGTGTTATATAGCCTATAGCCTTCCTTGATTAATGGACTATCCAACGCAATTTTTCAATTCGAGGCGGTAGTTCCTGAGATTAGCGCGTTCAACCAAACAAACAAACAAACTCTTCTGCTTTATAATATTAGTACAGATAATAGAACTTTATAATATGAAAATATGTTATACTTATTGTACTTAGTTACATGCTTGGATGCATAAATGTACTACAAGAGAAAACTTATTAATAAGAAAATAAATGCTTCATGAACGCGAGGCTATATGTTGGCTCAAATAAATATATATTTTTTTAAAGATAAACTAGCTGATTCCTGCGGCTTCGCCTGCGTACTCATTATATACTAAATATATAATGAGTACGCATACACCTATACCTTCCTCGAAAACCACTCTATCCATTCGTGAAAACAGCATGAAAATCGGTGCAGTAGTGTTTGAGTTTAGCGCGAACAAACAGACAGACAGTGGAGGACTTTGTTTTATAATATGTTAGGATAGTGATTACTAAAGCTTTACTATACAGCTGCTGGTAGACTCGCTTCTTAAGGCGGAGATTTCTTGGAAACGGTCGAAAAGGCAGTTTTAAAAGCAGTGTATCTCTAAACTGTAAATAATTTCGACAAATAAAAAAAACTTTTTATTTTGAAGTCCTTTTTGCATACACTGATGGAACTCAAAACATAATTTGATAAACTTTAATGCACCAAAAAAATCTTCAAACATACCTCTTAATTTTCTTTCAAAGCAGTTTAGCCATTTATTGACAATGATAATTATAATTAAAAATATAAAATACAATTTCAAATGCTAAAATACATCTACTGATGGATTAATTATTATTAAATAGTTAAGTTCTCAAAATCAAAATCAAAATCAAAGCATTTATTTCAAGTAGGCCAGTTACAGGCACTTTTGAATTGTCGAAACAAAATTGAACATTTAAAGTAGCTACAGTCCCAGTCACAAGACATAAAAACTGTGAAAGTACTGTAGTTGCCCATTCCCTAGCGTAGATCTCTATGGAGAAGAACGGGCAAGAAACTCCATGGACACTCTTTTAAATAAAAATATTATTACAAAATCTTGGTTACATCATTCATGTTGAGATGGTATATTATGTGAGAACAATGTAGCAAGATGTGCACGTTAAAAGTGTCCATAGCAAATCAAAAATAAAATACAACTCAAAAACAAAACAATTAATTCAAACAAACCATGGCGACTAAGAGATGACCAGTCACAACTGACAGCGCCCGTTCACGAACATGACGCATGGATCAGCACCATTCAGCTCAACCATTTTGAAGGGAGCTAAATGGTCCGACACACGCGCCACCATCAGCGAGACATTTGAGAGAGCATGACATACTCTCAACCGCCAGGGCACATTCTAGTCAAGAACTGCCGTAGGCTTCCAGTGAATGATAGCTTTCTAGTACAAAGTACTCACACAATATGGGCTATGCGATTATATAATACTAATATTGAATCTATACAATGCAAAGATAGTTGTACAATCTTCAGCAGCTCCAAAGCAGCAGTCAGCTTCAGCAGTTCTAGTTTTAAATCGATCGAAAATACTCATTTCGTACTATTCGGCCCGCAGTGACTGAAGTAACAACCACTTTGTAGTGCAAGCTAATTAGAACTTTATTCTAACAGCATTTCAAACGAAGTTTTAACCACCACAAATAGAGTTACTTATTTAGCTGATGTCGTCGCCTTAATCAGATAGGAATGATTAATACTCAGAGTGACATCGCGAATATCATCATCACTTCAGCCGAAAGATGTCCACTGCTGGACATAGGTCTCCCCCAAGTGACGCCACATTGACCGTCTCGTGCGACTCGCATCCTTATTCAGGTCATCGGTCCACGTAGTGGGAGGTCTTCCAACGTAACGTCTTCCGGTTCGCGGTCGCCACTCCAGAAATTTTCAGCCACATCGGCCATCAGTTCTGCGAGCAATATTGTGCCTAATAGGCTGGTGGTCAAAGACTACCTGTAATAACGACTGTCAATGATCTACAAATGTCTTTATTATTTAACAAAACGTACGAGAACCTCCAGGACACCACCATCACCTTTCCGTTCCGTGCCTCAAATAGAAAGCACGTTAAGCTGTTGGTCCTGGCTGTCATTTCTACATCTTTGACAGTCGTTACAGGTACCTAGTCAGTACTAACTGGGTTGTGGAGGTCAGATACGCAGTCGATAAATTTAAAATACTGGAATTCAGCTACATCCGGATAGATCGGAAGCCGACCCCAACATACAGGGTGTAAACCACCTCATCACAAAGCCGTTAAACAAGCATTCTGTACATCAAACTAATTAATTTTACGCAAAAATAATTGCTGGGAAACAACTTTTTTTTTGAGGTTTAAAATTATGTTTTGTGGTAGAACTCAATGTAACGCACTTAAAACATTGCGCTGACAGATGGATTGAATAGTAAGAGGGTCGTGAAGGTGTTAAAAGTCAAAATCTTACAAAAAAAACTTGTGAAAAAGTTGTACTTTGACCCCCATTTCTCCGTAACAAGAAGATTCCCAGGTATGGGGTAGAACAAAAAAGTGATTGCCATGATGGGGAGAACAAGTGCCTTTCGGCTTCGTGAAGAGGTGTTTTACACCCTTTATAGTTGGGAAAAGGCTAGGCAGATGATGATCGCGGGTCTGTGGACGGTGAGCAATGAGCTAACTCGCCGTCCGTCCGTCTTATGAGGACATACCGTGACGACGGCGCGTTCATGTTCCACGCGCGCTTCAAAGAGATGTCAGCATAATGAAGGGGCGCGAAAGGACCGAAGCCTGCCGGGGTAGCGGGCCTGTTCGAAAGAGATACCGCGGCCCCGGAACATAAAGGGCGTGGAAGGAACATGGATGGGTTTTAGCCAGTAAAAGTCTGACACTCCGTCAGACTTATACAAGTATTTGATGACTTCCCTCCCAAAAAAAAAGGATCATACACGCTCACCGGTTGCTCGAAATACTCACTAATGATTTAAATATCATCATCTGCTTAGCCTTTTCCCAACTATATTGGGTCCGCTTCCAGTCTAACCGAATGCAGCAGAATATCAGTATTTTACATGGAGCGACTGCCTATCTGCCCTCCATAACCCAGTTAGCATAGGGTAATACGACATCCGCTTGGTAAGACTGGTTGTAAGACTTTCAGATCACTGACTACCTGTAACGACTGTCAAAGATCTACAAATGACAGCTGGAACCACTTTCCAAGGCACGGAGGAAGCTCGATATGTGATGGCTGGTTACCCATCCAAGAACCAACCTAGGTAAGCACGGCTTAACCTGAAGATCGCCTTGAGCAGCTGTTAATATGTGGCCACGAGATTTTTACTTACGATTCAAATAATGTGCTCTAAAGGTAAAAAAGCATCTTACATATTCAACCATTCTTCGCCACATTCATCACCAATTTCAGTTTAGATATCAACATCGGGAGCATATACCTCCGTCTCTTTCCAGCACAGGTGTCTCCCATATCTCCATCCCTGTCTCGTGATTAGGCGGCCCATGCACGCGCACACCGTTACTCCTCATTATGTCTGGCTTACGCTCGCGCGCGTTATGTATTGTGTGCTGGGGAATGGCGTGCTTTAGTTGTTTTATTGATGTAGCATTGTAAGGGTTGAATTGTCTATGTTTCTATTTGTGGTGTTACCAGGGTAAAGTAAAAGTCTGTTTGTCAAAGCCTTACTAATATTTACAGCCATCTGTTTCTAGCAGTGCTAAACGAAGCTTTGAAAATGTGGGATTGAAAGTATTCATCTAAAAGTTTAAAAACTTATAAAGTTTAAAAGCATTCAATTAGGTATAAAGTATTTCAACTTTTTATAAGTTTTAAGCCTTTAAACATTTAAAAGATGAAAAAAAAATTGTGCGTAGTTAGTAGCGTAGCACGCGTGCTACGCCGGTAGGGCTACGAGTGGTCTACGAAAAAATACAACATTTTCATTTTGTCCGATCGTTGACGGAAATATGAAAAGTTTGCACACGTAGACGCTGTTTTTTGTAAACACATTATATTAGTTACTAGCTGACCCACGCAACTGCGTCACATAAGAGAGAAAAACGAAAGAAAAATAATCCCCGTTTTTGCAACATTTTCCATTCCTGCTCCGCTCCTAATAGTCGTAACGTGATGTTATATAGCTTAAAGCCTTCCTCGATAAATGGACTATCCATCACAAAAATATTTTTTCAATTCGAGCCGGGATATCCTGAAATTAGCGCGTTCAACCAAACAAACAAAATCTTCTGCTTTATAATATTAGTATAGATTTATAGGAACAACTTAATCTAAAGTAATATACTCACGCCAGTAAACTCCGATAGCTTAGGCAGAAGTGTACCAAATGGTACATCGACATTTTGCCAGTTAGGGCGAGAAACATATCTGGCCCCTTATTCACAACCATTCGACTCGCTTCCGATTCGGAAAGTCGTATGTCTATCTCGGTCGTTTTCGTAATGCCAGAAGAAGACAGATATACGAGTTGTCGAATCGGAAACGAGTCGAACGTTTGTGAATACGGGGTCTGAACTCGGCTGCTAGAGAAATTCCTGATAGAAAAACAGAATAACAGCCCGACCTAGGAATCTAACCCAGGACCTCATCTCAACCATCGCGACCACTACACCAAGGAGGCGGTTTTTCAGAAGATTGGCTGTAAAATATACCTTGGTCAAATCAGGTCCATGTTCACCAAAAATATGATGGTGTGTTTATCTTAAAACAGCTGTTTAAAACACATTTTTGTACATGTGTGTGTGTTGAACATGTCATAGTGACAGCTGTGTTTAGATAATCAGACCGTTATCTTTTCGGTGAACACGGACCTTAGACTCTAACGGAAACGATTAAGGCACACAAATGGGGAAACTTGAATAATCACACAGGTTACAAAGGCAAAGCTGTTCAGAGCATTTAAAAGGCTCTTACGTCATGAATAGGGCCATCCTTAATAGCCAAAAGACCACACATCAATTAGAATAAGTCCCGTAAGTACTTAAACACTTATGATTTATGAACAGATATCGTAATCTATACAACTGCACACTATAAAGATAATACTAGCTGTGAACTTGTGACTGTCCATTTTATTAGCACTAATATGATTCTTAGACCAATGTCATAACATGTTTTATGTGTTAGACCACACAGGCGGGCACGAGAATAATTAAAATGATTATTGCTATAAACACAATACGATTATCAGGGGAAACACTTTAATCTTATATTTATTAGACCTCCCATACTCCCCAAAGAGCATCTCAATCGCCCGCGAGTCACAGCTCTAAAGCTGAGGCTACACAAGGCAGCGATTTGCGATGCGACTGGAAGAGCGAAACGAGAAAAATATAGTATGGCTACATTACAAACGAGATTTCGGCGTATTTTCTAATAAATTCGCTTCAATTTCGCTATGTCGGTGTAGCCGATGCCGTGATTACAGTAATTTTGTTCCGATCGCATAAAGAAATCAAAGATCGCTAGTACCTAATATTTGATGTACAGTGTAGCCATATACCTACGTGAGCATTCATTTACTTATTTTAATCACTCATATGTCGCAGATCGCGTCGCAGCGTAATGTAGAAAGGCTGAGAATTTTCGTCACGGGATCAGTCAGCTATTCGCAAGTTGAAGCATTGGAGTTATGGAAAGTAAATGTAGTAAAACAAACTCAGTAAACACCTTCAATTATAAATTCATTTTAAAGTCGTAGGTATAAAAAGGCCTGTCATAAATTCCCGTCCCCGTTCCGTTCCGTTTCCGTCCTGTTTAGGTCCTAAGGAGGTAGTCGCGTCAAGTACCTGTCCTGGCTTTACACGTAGCTGTTGGTGATGCTGGAGCCGAGGAGTAGACCCTAGGTGATAGAGGACCCACAGGGTAGATGGAAGTGGTACCAGATGCCAGACGTCATAAGTAGTGTCTTAATTGCGTCCTTGGTGCCCAGGGTGCGGGGTAGCTCCAACACGGTCCTGGCAATGATTGCTCAGAGACTGGATTGCCCCTACGTTGGCCACTGTTGTAGCAGGCATATTGCTGTTGCTTAAGTTGACATTTATTATACTGCTGTCATGTCATGTCATATGGATACTTATATTAATTTATTTTAATTCATCAATTACAATTTCTTTCTCCAATTTAATTCATTGTCGTATTTATTTGTTATTAATTTAATGTTTTTATTTTATTTTGTTGTGTTTTGTACCATTGACATTTATTGATTTGATCTGACATTTATTTTTGATATTTTAATTATTTTTGTCATTGAATTAACTTTATTTATTTATTTATCAATCAGCTAGCAAGCGTTTTGTATACTATTGTTTTTGTGTCTAATATGGGTCAATGACCTGAATTAAATGATTTTATTTTTATTTTTTTTTAATTGTGTCAGTAGTTTGCGTTGTCCACCAGATTATCATGGCAACGGTTTTCTTGGCCAAATGAACCCGGAACATGAAACCCCAATACGGGGATTTAAACACAGTTTGTAGATACTAAAACTTTTTTTATATAATATACTTTGAAAAGAGTATGAGTTTAGAGAAAATTCTAAGCTTTAGAAAGTGTTGAATGTGACTGGGCATGTGACGTCACGCACAAAATTAAAATACGTAGAAGTACATTACTCGTAGTATCAGTGAACGCGCTTGGCAACTGACGTCCTCAAACTTGCTCCTATTACCTCCTAATTCCTGACGTCATATTCCATTCATATTTAACTGTTCACAGCCACAGGCAGACCGTTTCCAGAGTTATTGGAGTACACTTCGCTCGATCAAGAAGCATGATTTGTTCGTTGTTTTAAAGTTCAATCTTCGATACATCATGCGCAAGTACCAACATATAAGTATCGCTGTATTGGCTTCCGTACGTTTTCACAGGTGACCACTGAAAACCAGCGCTGTTCTGTGGGTTCCCCATAGCACAGCATCATGCTGAATGGTAACCTTTTTGTCGCACTCACGGGCGTGCTATTTTTTTTCATTTGTCCGTTTTGTCTTACAATTATAATAATGCTAATGTTGTTTTGTTAATTTTAGTTTAAATGTTTGTGTTTGTATTAATGTGTTCTATGTTTACTTTATTAATATTGTATGCACGTCATGACTTTGCGACGAATAAATATTACTTCTTTCTTCTCTTTCAACACAATCTCAACTCGTCCGATCTCTTTTCCATTTCCGCGCGTCACATCAAACTAAAACATTTATAAATATTGATAACGCAAGATGGATGGTCCGCACGCGCGGCTCCAATTGATTTAAAATTAAATACACAATGTTTCTCTATGATTGATGCATGTCACGCCTTCCCTGAGAACGGGTTGGGGTAACCTTGCTAAATGCCTGATGGATTTTTTTGCGCATTTCAATACGGTCCAGTGGGCATGGTCATTAGGAAAGGGTTTGAGGGAATCTCGTTTAAATTGAGTTGAGTCGAGATGTTTGAGAGAATGTCGTGTTTGGGCTTTGATGAATTATTATTTGTGAGGTGATGCTATCATGAAATCACGTATTTCACATATTCACGGAGTACTAGACCGAACGCGTGGGGTAAACGTTACGTGAGTACGTCGATTTTTTTAATTAAAAATACTCTTTTATATGTAATATTTTCAGAATTTTAAGAATTTATTCCTCAGCTTTTATTCACGGCTTCGCTTGCGTTAATTTAGAATTTAACAATCCATTCGTCATTTGACATCTATAACCACACCAGCCGGGCTCTGGATATCACAAGCAAAACCCACACACAGCAGCAAACTGTGGATGGTGAGTCATCTCAGCCGAAAGACGTCCACTGCTGGACATAGGCCTCCCCCAAGTGTCGCCACATTGACCGGTCCCTTGCGACTCGCATCCAACGGATTCCCGCAACCTTCACCAGGTCATCGGTCCACCTAGTGGGAGGTCTTCCAACGCATCGTCTTCCGGTTCGCGGTCGCCACTCCAGATCTTTTCGGCTCCATCGGCCATCCGTTCTGCGAGCAATGTGTGGATAGTGAGTGGTATTCTCGAATTACATCCTCCTTTTTGAAGAACCAAAGAAAAAATCAAACCTCATTTATCACACTAAACCCCAAAGATACAAATTAGACATCAACACCAATAAAACCATACCCAAACACATACATAATTAACTGGTACGAAGCACAGCCACTCAACTTCCCAGAGCAAGTCAAAAAGCGGCCAGATTCATAATCTTGTTAGCACTCAAATTTGCATTAATTAAGGCGTTGAGGCCTCACAGTTGTGTCTAAACTCTCTGAGGGTAGTCGAGGGGTGGGAGGGGTGCTAGGGGGTTGGTGGGGGTGTTAGATAATATTCAAATGGTACATGTAACGACGCGGCTGCCGCTTGAGCCTCGCCGCCCGCAAGCAATATAGATGGTACTGTCGAGGTGAGAAGTGTTTCGAAAAGTAGTATTTTTGCAGGCTTTACATTAGCTTGTAAAGGACGTATTACCGTTATTACTCAGGTTGAAGATGTTTTGGATAGGTTGTCGCTTAATGTAAGATAACGATACAGAACTGTAAACGGTAAAGACGACCCCAATATAGTTGGGCTTGGGAAAAGGCTAGGATGATAATGGCTAGACAATGGATTATATGCAAATACATAAAACGCCATTTTTATAGCGTTTTTCATATTTTATTAGTATTTTATTATCGATAGTGCTTATTTGGCGTGTTTGTATTGCATTCCTCCGTGCAACTCCTTAAAAATATTGCAAAAAATGATTGAGCATGACTCAAATGGAAATAAGAAAGAAGTGGCGAGATTTCGATGGCTGATTCGAGGTGGCACACGAAAAGCGTACCGGAAAAGACATGGAGAAGGCCTTTGAACTATAAAAAAAATGAACAGAGTTACGCCCATCGGAGTTCACTGTCAGAAAAAATCCTTCGCAAATTAAATGTTGTTCTGTTTAAAACCTGGTCTTGAAGGAATAAAGAAAATTAAATAATGCATGATGATGATCCCTCATCTGCCTGCCTTCCCAACTACGTTAGGGTCGGCTTCCAGTCTTACCGGATGCAGCTGAATACCAGTATTTTACATGGAGCGACTGTCTATCAGACCTCCAAAAGACAGTTAGTACAGAGTAATACGATACCCATTGATGAGACCGGTTGTCAAAATGAATGTTGAATGCATGACTTATGACTAACGTCATTAACCTTTTGACCGCCACAGCATCAACGCTCGCGCGACCACCACACCAACAATTTCATCTTCTATTTTGTCACATATTTTTGTCGTTTGGCGTACAGGTCACGCCCTTGCTTGTCACGTATGTGACAATGGCGTCCAAAAGGTTACACCAGAAATACCACACCACCAACACTTGTGCACCCCACAGTACTCGAGTGAGAGCACCGAGGGTGCGCTCGACAATTTCCTCGTCGGGTAATTCACTAGGATTTAATTTAAATTAGTTTTGGCTTGGCTTAATAGCTTCCCCCCACGGGGGGAGGTGGGGGGGTGGTGGGACGTGGCGCCGCTCCAAACGATGTATTCTGATGTTCAGATCTGCTGCTCTTTGGATGTTGATTTTCGATAGCTATTTAGTAGAGTTAATTGGTAATGTTGCTATTCTTATTTACTTTTTAAAGTGATCTTTTTGGGATGTTTTGTTGTTGTATTGTTACCTTATAAGTGAGCTACTCGTATGAATGTGTAAGGCCCCTTTCTATATCGTGACGATTAATTTGTCGTTGGGTTTTTGTTCGCAAAAGTCATAGACGACAGTTGTCGGGTCATCCTATATGTGAACACCTCTAATTAATTAAATACACAAGCCACGACACTTAAAACTACACGATTATCTGTCGTCAAGACATATTGGGAACAGAGGCCCTACTCCCTAACGCTTCGCCCGTATATTCGGATCTGTCAGTCTCTCTCGCGCACGTCTGCAGATGAGTGCGAGTGAGAGAGACGGATGGATCCGAATACATTGACGAAACGTTATAGTAGGCCCTCAGGGCCCAAGCGGGTAGGTACTTCAAATGATTTTCAAACCATTCATAGTGTAACAAACGAGCTCAGAACTTGTTCATCTTTCGGGTTACCGAGATTTGTAAAATAATTGTTTACAATGTCTAAGGTTCTATGCCCACGGGAGGGAGGAAACGCCCGGGTGTCTCCACTGCGAGGATCGACCGGAGGACACGGTGGAGCACACGGTGGAAGTCTGCCCTGCGTGGGCGGAGCACCGCCGTGCCCTCGTAGCGGCGATCGGCGGCGGCGACCTCTCGCGTCCGGCCCTGGTTCAATCCATGGTCCGGAGCGAGACGGAATGAGAAGCCGTCACCTCCTTCTGCGAAGCAGTCATGCTAGCGAAGGAGGTGGCGGAACGAGAGATGGAGAGATCCTCTCTTCCCGGCCGCCGCGGGAGACGCACCGGGCGTCGGGGGCCACGTGGTGGCTACCGGCCACCGTAGTGGGGGCCTGTGGACGGTTGGCTATGGGCTAGCTAGCCGTCCGTCCGTCTAACGACGACGACAGGCCGTGTCGACGGCGCGTTCGTGTTCCACGCGCGCCTCAAAGAGATGTCAGCATAAGGGGAGGGGCCCGCAAGGGCCGAAGCCTGCCGGGGTTGCGGGCCTGTTCGAAAGAGATACCGCGGCCCCGGAACATAAAGGGCGAGGAAGGAACATGGATGGGTTTTAGTCAGTAAGAGTCTGACACTCCCTCCCGCTCCGCCCAGAATGGGAGAAGACATTTGATGATTTCCCTTGCAATCGCTTTCAACGCCACCAGGATTGACATTTCCATTCTCATTTTCGCTCATAAAACGTCATATTTTAACTGGGCACTCAGGTGCCTCATATAAACATCTGATGTAGTTTAAAAAGTTTTGTAAACGTCTCGCCAGGACAAAATTATATTTTGAGATTTTAATCCGTACGACCTTCTATTTTTCTTACCCTTGAACATTTTTCTTTTGGTCTATTGAACGCAAACGTGACTGCTGACCATGAGGTCCGGGATTCGATTACCAGGTAGGGCACAGTGGTATTGAATTTTTCTGACTGAGACTGGATTTGCCCCCGGTTAAATGCAAATAGGCTCGCCCCCTATTAAATGGGACTTAAATGTGTAGGTACTAATAGGTAAAAAAAAAAAGGAACAAGGTATTAGGTGCCTGCCGGAGCTGCAGGACTGTTCGAATGAGATAGCGCGATTATTACTATAAGGTACACCTCTGACAATTCCTTCGCGGATAACAGGCGCTGTGTGATAAATTAAACACTAGCGGATGTCACGCGGTTTCACCCGCGTAGATCTCGTTCCCGTGGGAGTACAGGGATAAAATGTAGCCTATGCTACTCAGGGTGAATGTAGCTTTCCAATGGTGAAAGAATTATACAAATCGGTCCTGTTATTTTTTGAGTTTATTCGTTAAAAACATACAAACAAATCTTTCCTCTTTATAATATCAATATTACAATATTACTAGACGACCCGACAGACGTTGTCCTGTCACCTAATACTACCTACCTACCACTACCTACCTACTACTACCTACCTACTACTACCTAACTACTCCTACCTACCTACCTACATACTACTACCTACTTACTACTACATTTTTTTCATAAGAACCTTCTCCTGATAATAACAAACACAACAAAAAAAGAATTAGTGAAAGCGGTCCAGGCGTTGTTGAGTTATGCGCCTATCAATACATTTTACGGTTCATTTTTATATTATAGAAGAAGATATATACGTATTATTATATATATTATGTTATATTAAACAAATCCACAATTTAAATCAAGTTCCCATCCCTCCTTCCTCTTCAATACCCTCTCGTTTCTCAGAATACAGCCGCCAGAACTCCGTCGGTGACTAGAGAGGAAGTCGCACCCCCAACCTAATTATTTGTGTCGACTTTAAAACGCCACCAATTATATTAACGCTCCGTTACGCCTCGATAATAACTGCTGCCAAAGTTTACATAAGTGTTACTGGGAAATAATGATCAGACGTTTCAGGAATAGAAGTTTGGACTCCTAAAACTGCAACACTGTGTAGTGTGTAGGTAGAGTGTTTTGTAGTTCTTGGGTTTTGCTAACAATTGTGTTAATGAGATTCATTTAATAATTAGTACTGCCCAACTTTAGAATTACATACTGCTGTATTTCGTACTCGTTGATTGTTTTATTTGTTTATTAATTAATATAGATTTATCAACAGCTTCTGCATACAATATTTTTTTAGTATAAATAGGTTTAAGATAGGCTTGTCAAATCTGTAGCTAATATAGTATTTTGTCGCAAAGTAACATGTACTTACAAAAGAAAACTATCTTTAAAAAAGCAATACTTATGCTTCACCATCACCATTTGGAAATAAAGAAAGAAAGAAAAAACATCCACAAGACGACCACTGCGACGACCACTGCTGGTTATAAGCCTCCCCTAAGTCCCTAAGTGTCTAAATATGCTCAAATTCCTTAAATAAAAAAACACGTATTCTAAAACTAGTAAATATTCCGCAAACAATAAACACTAGAATGACAATGCAACCTATAAAAACCGCCCATTTCCGAATAGACAACTCCCCCACTCTAAGTATTTGTGTCTCGTTTAAATCCCCGACAATTATACAACCGCCATGTACAACACACTGAAACTTCCAGAAATGTCCGTCATAACTGTAAAGTATCAAAACTTTCCAAAGTATCACACACTGCATATAAACCAGTGGTTCCCAACCTATGGTCCGCGGACCACCGGTGGTCCGCAAGAGCTTACAATATGATCCGCGAAAGGTTAAAAAGTTATTCGTACTTTTTAACTTGCATAGAAGATGCAAACTCAACCCAATCTAATTGAAAACCAATCACAGTCGCGTCGTTAACATTTTTTGAGCTTGCTGCGCTCGCTCTTGCAAGATTCGTAAGTAGTAGTAGTATTCATAGGTAGGTATTTTTGCCAATTTCTGTTAAATTATTGCTATTTTTTTCTCCTACTCTTGTATCCTTCACCATCTTAATTCATATAATTTTCCAATTTTTGCATTGTGTCCGTTTAAGATTTACCCGCCTAGATATAATCCTGTCGGTGTCCATGTTTATCTAAAACCTTATGTTCCTTGCTAACAATGAAGACACCAAAGTGGTCCCTGGTCCAAGAAAGGTCGGGAACCACTGATATAAACGGTCTGGGACCCTTTGGTATGTTAATATGGGACTGCGAGACGATTTAGCAGAGACAATATAGTGGGTGTGAGGAGCTCGTGGCTAAATAATAACAGCCGCTCGGGCCGATCTTTCGGTTAACCCGTGCTTGCTTAGGTTGGTCTGTGGATGGGTGACCACCCATTAGATACTGAGTTTCCTCCGTGCCTCGGACAGCATGTTAAGCTGTTGGTCCCGGCTGTCATTTGTCCTTCTTTGGTAGCCGTTACAGGACCTTGATTCTGCTATTACGATAGTGTTAGAATAGGCGATCATTGAAGTCATAATGATCAAGTTCTGTCAAGTTTTGACAAGTTTGGTAATCTACTAATATAATGGAATCAATATGACTTCTCAATGAACAACCACTATGAACCCATTGAAAGAAATGTCATAGAATATTAATCTCGTACATGAAATCTGGCATGAATAAAGGTTCGCATTTAGTAGTAAATTTCGAAAACGATTTGTACGAATCGTTTTATAATAATGGCAATACGAAAATGCCATTAAAACACAATTTTATTATGAGACCATCGACCGACCATTGTGAATTTAGCAGATTACGAACTACAAGCAAAATGACAATGGGATGAGAATGGAATCGTGTTGGAGTGACGAATTTATTAAAATAGCAGAATTAGGCCCCAGGTACTCAAAAAGTCTTACCAAGTGGTATCAAATTTCAAGTAGTCAAGTTTCAACATCAATCCTGCTTCTCTACTTTTAGAGCTTAATTGCAGTAAGGTTTTGGCATAGGCAAGTCATAAAAGCCTAACTAGTGGCAGATTGCCAGACAGGTCCTCACCTAAGTATCTGAATGACCCTATTATCAAGCCGATGGCTCCACTTCAAGTTTACCTATACGTAACATGGATCACGATGGCGATAAACTGTATTATGGTCATCATTATAATATTATAAACTAGCTGACCCACCGCAACTTCGTCCGATAAGAGAAAGAAACGAAAGGAAAAAAAAAAACCCGTTTTTGCAACATTTTTAATTCCTGCTCCGCTCCTAATGGTCATAGCGTGATGATATATAACCTATAGCCTTCCTCGATAAATGGACTAACCAACGCAAAAAGAATTTTTCAATTTGAACCCGTAGTTCCTGAGATTAGCGCGTTCGACCAAACAAACAAACTCTTTTGCTTTATAATATTAGTATGGATACGAAAGTTTGTAAGTGTGTATATTTCTTACTGTTTCATGCAAAAACTACAAAACAGATTTGGATGAAATTTAGTAAACAGGTGGCTTATAACCTGGATTAACACATAGGATACTTTTTATCCCAGTATTATAATCCTGTGGGACACTTATCGAACCCGGGCATAAGCTAGTAACTAATAAGACAAACATTTTTAGTTGAGAACTGAATCGATTAGAATTTCTGGTCCCGGTAAAATACTCTTTGCCAGTAAAACCGAAAGTTTTTGCCTGTCATTGCGATCTTTTTTTTCTGAAAAATTCTTCATTATGGAGAAACTGGAGTTCAAAGATTCAACTTTTCCACAAGTTTTTTTATAAACTTAAATGTTTTTAAGCTTATAACTTTAAATACCTCCACGATCCACTTACTCAATTCATCCATCAGCACAATGGTTTGAGTGCGTTACATTGAGTTTTACCGTAAAAAATGTTTTTTCTCCAAACATTTTTACGTAGTTGATGTAGGTAGGTAACAGAATGCTTGGCTTCATCATGGATCCGTGTACACGTTGCAATATACCTACTACAAATCTTTTATGTGTTTGATTAAAAAAAAAATCTACCTACTAGCTTATTCAAAATAATATTTCTCAAAATCACTACTTTTCAAGGTCGAAAGTTACAAAAGACGTGCTGAATTCATCCATCACCGGTCTTACATTACAAACTGTCAGAAAAGGGAATTACCATTTATTTTAAAATCAAGAAACTTTTCTTGATTACTTTAACTTGATTATTTTAACATTTCTTGATCTTTTGTCGATCGATCCCGCGGGATCCACCTGTGTGGGAAGAGTTTAGTAAAGAGACCTATCCACCCAGCAGTTTATCCATTAGTTTTTATATATAATTTCCATCTGCAAATAATTATTTAAAGGCAGTACAACAACTTTAATATTCAAACGGATTTCGAACACCTAACCCCACGTCTGCCGTCGGGTCCGCATCGTCCCGATTCCGACAGATGCGGTCGTTACACGTTATGGCACGTTTGGGAGACGCTCTCGCGAGAGTAGCCGGTTATCACCGCACTGTGATTATATCTACCAAGTACTGATTTCAATAATGGTGGAGACTCGGAGACTTTTATGGTGATTAATTATTGAAGAGATATGCTTGGTGTTTTCCTCTTGATTCTAGTTTTGTGCTCGGTTGACTTCATATCTGTACCTATCTATCATATTTTGATTTGTTAAAATAATTATACTACATAACAAATCACTGTTTTATTAGTTCTCTCAAACATAAAAACTAACACAATTTAAAAAAAAACACAAGATTATTAACACCATAAAATCAACAACATTTTTTCAAACTACAACATTACTAAAATGTTCGTTTTTATAATATAAAAACACGCGTAGAAGCGGAACTTAATTTAGGAAATGAACTCACAATCGCCCAATATATTTTTACGATCCATCCATCAGTGTTTATCGCCACATCATTGTGACGTTTGCTCGTAACCCTAAACGTTAAAGACGCTTCGTGTTATAAAATAAAAGATTCAAAAGAAATGAGAATATAACTAGAACATTTTATTATTCATTTACAGTAAATACAAAGGTTTTTATGATCTGATGGTGTTATATAAGATGGTTTTCATCATATTTTTATAGAATTGAGTTAGGCTTTTGGTACAAAAACAAGAGGAAAAAATTTGGAATATTTAATTCGCTATATTTAGGGATTTTTTTATACGTGATATTTACAAGGACAAAGATAAAAACACTCAGTTTAAGACAACTGAAACCCCTACGCTTAGTAAAATTTATTGCTGCAGTAATCCAAAAAAACTGGCATAACACCGTAAGCCTACATTTCGATAACCAAATAACCGAACAGCATGAGTGACAGGTGTCGAGTTAACAGCTTTTATTACGCTAAATAAAGATTTAGATAACGTATTTCGGTAACCGCTAAAAGAACTATAAACAATGGTCCTGTCTGTAACCACAGCACCGTGACACATGTTTCAATTATTCTTATCAGTTATCTCTTTTCGAACGCATTTAACCCATCTCTATTTATAAATATCAAGTGGAATCCATTGCTGGGTTTTGTAATATTTGTTTAGAAAGATTCTGTTGGAGTCCTCGATGGAATGCAAATAAATGAGGGTCGTTGAACGAAATTTCAATAGTGTACCGTTTAAAAGATTATCTGTTCGTATTCAGCCGCAATCGAAACCGACTTTTGTTGTAATAGTCACATCTGGCAGAATACTCGCCCCATTGCGGTGGGGGCCGGTTCGACCCGGGCGTCGCGAGTCAAGGGTTATGGTGACATTTGTTATTGTCCTCTTCAAATTAAAAATGTTACATTATTAAATCTGTTATTGCATCTTTACGAATGTGTTCTTTTGTATTGTTGAAAGGATAGTATACCTAATTTAAAATTTTAGGCGTTCATAATTATAAGATAAGTTAATTATATTTATTTGCTCTAACACGTGTACACGTACAATAATAAGAAGTGCATGTCGCGCATAAAACGTGTATCAATCGATAGCTGGCATCAATACAAACAAGTTTAGAAAGTAAAGTGTTACGTTTCCGAGTGACCTATCAAAGTTAAAATTCAATCACTGATAGCAACTTTGATACAACTTTGATTTGATCCGACACGCATACAACGTATTTCAATCGATAGCTGCCATCATCATCAAATCAAAGCTGTGCTGAAGATGTTCAATGAATTGATACCTCACATCTCGGAAACTTTTTTTTTTATCTCGGAAACGTGACACTTGAGAACGTTTTGTGTCGCTCAAAACTTGTTTGTATTGATGCCAGCTATCGATCGATACACGTTTTATGCGTGTCTGATCAAATCAAAGTTGTGCTGAAGATTCCATCAGTGAATGGACTTTAACTTTGATAGCTCATATCTCGGAAACGTGACCCTTTAGAACATTTTGTCTCTCACAAAATTGGTTTGTGTTAATACCAGATATTGATGTATATAGGTTTTAAGCGTGGCCGCTACTTTGACAAAAAAAATCAAAATCGCGGAATAAAATCCGACCACGCCTTATACAAAAATGTTCCAAGCCCTTTGTACGATGATATTCCGGTACTGAATATTTAAGTATTTATAATGTAAGTAAATAATATGAAGGTACAGACCTGCGAGAGTTGTGGCACAGTCAAGCTAGAATTGTTAATGGTGATGTGCTAACTTTGTTATAGTCATAACATTGTATATAATCCCCGAAAGATTAGACAGAGGTGCAAGTACCTATTATTAATACTCCATAAGGGACAAGCCATTTGCCATCAACCATACCCTACGATTGTCATAGTCTCGTCACTAAAATTACTTTTCTAAAACCGTCATAATTAGGTAGGTACACCTGTGCGTAGGTACACTTTTCTACGCAGGATTTCATTCACACCAACAACTATACATTTATCTCTAGCCCCAGTGAATAAATCTCCCATCCAACTAAACCCTCTAAAGCAAAAATCTTTTCAACCCTTTATACGAGTACATACATAGTGGTTACGTGTTCAATTTGTATTCAGATCATGAGTGCGCGGCCTTACGAGCGCAGCGACGAACTAAGACTTGTAAAAAATAATATATTGCCGGGAAAGCGCGGGAAATGATGAGAAATGGCCGCCATGGCCGATTCGCAGCCTGCGCTCGAATCTCGACGTCATTAGTTTGTGGACGCCCGTAAATTTTATCTACGAAGAAAAACAATGTGCGAAAAATTCTAGGAAAAGGAAGGGAATGGTATTTAAGAGGATATATTAATGTAAAAGAGGTTTGATACCTATTTTTTTTTGTTTTTGCTCGTAAGTCTTGCTAACGTAGGTACGGTGACAATTCAGTCGGAGTCTCAATTGTAGATCAATTTATAACTCATCGTTGATTTTTAATAGTCACTTACGGGATATCTTTCGTGATTATCCATTATTCTAAGCTCTCGATATTTCGACACTGTTGCCAGCGGATGATAATGATCGCGGGATTTTAATATCGCCTCATGAATGCTCTATAACCCAGATACGATAACGAAAACCCAATTTCCTACCCTTCATCATCATAATCATCATCATTTCAACCGAAACACGTCCACTGCAGGACATAGGCCTCCCCCAAGTGTCGCCACATTGACCGGTCCCTTGCTACTCGCATCCAACGGATTCCCGCAACCTTCACCAGGTCATCGGTCCACCTAGTGGGAGGTCTACCCTCCATACATTCTAATAAACATTTTCACCAAGCAACGTTGCGCTAGGCGTTGTTAGTTTGTCTCTAAACCCCACTAGAGGGCGTTGCAGAGCTAAGTGGCTTTTCATTTTCCCTCCCGCAACGCAATTTTATTTATTTTTCATCGCCCGCGGCACCCCGATATTATATCAGCCATTTTGTTCATTTTTATTGCACCCGCACAAATGCATCTATTATTTTTATAGAATGTTTTTATTTATAATGAACATTGTTTGAAGGTGAGGTGTGTATCTACTTACATGATAAGTACGGTAATTTGAAGTAAGTATGTATTTTGGCTCTGAAAATGCATTGAGGCCTAAACAATTACATAGTTCAAACAATATTATATGTAAAGGCTGTAAAACACCTCTTAACGAAGCCGAAAGGCATTTGTTCTCCCCGTCATTGCGATATTTTTTTAGTTCTACACCATACCTACCTGGAAACTTTCTAGTTACGGAGATATTGGGGGTCAAAGTTACAACTTTTAGACAAGTTTTTTTTTTAATACAATGTTTTATAGCTAGATTTATACTTTAAATACCTCCACGAGCCCCGTACTATTTAATCCATCCATCAGCACAATGTTTTGAGTGCCTTACATTGAGTTATACCCCAAAACGTGATTTTTGACCCCAAAATTAAAAAGTTGTTTCCGAGCAATATTTTTTGTGTAAAGTTACTTAATTTGATGTACAGAATGTTTGGTTGACGGCTTCGTGATGAGATGGTTTACACAGTGTATGTATTTAAATATGGAATAAAAGACGGAACACCTAACTCAATACCTCTAAATATGACCTGATCGATACATTTGAGACAAAATCATTATCTTAAGGGTCTAAATAGACCCTTAAAGAAGCGGAGAGGCACTGGTAGGTACTCCTCGTCATTGTGATCATTATTTAGTTTTTGGAACCTACTAGTTACGAAAATATTAAAGGTCACAAAACATTTTTTTTAATACCTAAGTACTGGTTTTTTAAAATCATAATTTTACTTAAAATCTATACTAATATTATAGAGCAGAAGAGTTTGTTTGTTTGTTTGGTTGAACGCGCTAATCTCAGGAACTACTGGTTCGAATTGATAAAATATTTTTGTGTTGGATAGTCCATTTATCGAGGAAGGCTATATGCTATAAAACATCACGCTATGACCATTAGGAGCGGAGCAGGAATGAAATATGTTGCAAAAACTGGGATATTTATTCCTTTCGTTTTTCTCTCTTATGTGACGCAGACGAAGTTGCGTGGGTCAGCTAGTATGGAATAAAAAACGGAACACCTAACTCTATACTTCTAAATATGACCTGATCGATACATTTGAGACAAAATTATTATCTTAAGGGTCTAAATAGACCCTTAAAGAAGCGGAGAGGCACTGGTACTCCTCGTCATTGTGATCATTATTTAGTTTTTGGAAACGAAAATATTGAAGGTTAAAGTTCAGAAAACATTTTTTAAAATACCTAAGTACTGATATTTAAAATGATAATTTTACTTAAAATACCTCCATAACCCGTTTACTAATAAGTTAAGTAAGTTAAGTAAGTTAGTAAAAAAAATAAGGTTGGTCACCGTCATCCACAGACCAACCTAGGCAAGCACGGCTTAACCTAACGATTCGAGTGGCTGTTATTATTTGGCCACAAGCTCCTCACAATAACACCTACTATCAATCCGTTTTACCGCTCATATTGTAAACCTACAGTATGCTAACATAGAACCAGCCACAAATCTAGCTGGTCGCAGGTCACGCCGCTCATAAAATGTATCGCACGTTCCGCTTCCAACGCTTACGTTTTAGTAAGCCGATCCGACTGTATCGATGTTTTGGGGCGGGCTTTATGCTGGAGAGGTCAATTCCTGATATATTAAAAAAAAATTGTATTTGCTCTAATATTATAAAGAGGAAAGATTTGGTGTTTTGCATGTAACGAAAAAACTTATAAAAACTTTTTTGCAAAAAATAAAACCGACTTCACACAAAAAAGTGAAAAATAACTTTAGCTTCAGAAGTCGGTGACCTTTGTTTGATTGATTTAGTCAGATCTTAACCAAATGGGACCACACGGAAAGCACCAGCTTTCAAATAAAAAAAGAATCATCAAAATCGGTTTACCCAGCCGAAAGTTCAGAGGCAACAAACATTGTCGAAATCTGGGAGTATTGTACACATCTGCGTACCCACCCCCTCAGAGCATACAGGCGTGATGTTACATCATGATGTAGTATGAACAGTAAACCTACAAGCGAATGCAGCAATTACTGCAGATTTGCCGTCTATTTTTGAAGAGTTCCATTGTATATCTCGAAAGATCAGCATCAGATCTTCAGCAAATTAAAATGGGACCAAACAAGAAGCACCAGCTTTCAAATGAAAAAAGAATAATTAAAATCGGTTCACCCAGTCGAAAGTTCTGAGGTAACAAACACAAAAAAAAAAAAAAAAATACAGACGAATTGAGAACCTCCTCTTTTTGGAAGTCGGTTGAAAAACGAAGCACTTCGGTGCTTCGTTTTATGTTTGATGTTGTTTAGCACCTGAATGACCCTATTGTAAAGCTGATGGCTCTACTTCAGGGTTGCCTATATAATACGTAACGAGGATCACTATTACGATCATCGTCTGATCATCATCTATACTTTTATATATTTATTTTACTAATATTGCCCGAAGTATTGCCAAACTTAAGTGGTAGTGGGCAGGGCACATTGCTCGCCGAACTGAAGGCTGGTGTGGCCGAAAAGTTCTGGAGTGGCGACCGCGAACCAGAAAACGATGCGTTGGAAGACTTCCCACTAGGTGGACCGATGACCTGGTGAAGGTTGCGAGAATTCGTTGGATGCGATTCGCACGGGACCGGACAATGTGGCGACACTTGGGGGAGGGCCTATGTCCAGCAGTGGACGTCTTTCGGCTGAAATGATGATGATGATGTATTTGTCAATTATTTTAGGCTGATCAACCTTATTTAAGTTATTTTACGTGGTAACCTTTATTCTAGGGGTTTTCACCTTACAGGTAATCTTCTTGGTAGATTCGGGATGCTTGTTAACTTTTGGTAAATATTTATCTTGTTTTACCTTTTTTGTACAGTAGTGCAAGGACCTATTGCCGGGCCTACACTGTCCCCCCATACCAGTGCTGTAACATAATAACATTGAATTATTTGAAAAGAGTTACCATGGATTTTCTTGCCTGTTCTTCTCCATGGAAACGACCAACGCGAACCGTGCAGCTTTTTAGAAATTTTATAAGTGCCCATTTGGCCTATCTATACTAATATTATAAAGCAGAAGAGTTTGGTTGTTTGGTTGAACGCGCTAATCTCAGGAACTAGTGGTTCAAATTATTATTTTTTGTGTTAGATAGTCCATTTATCGAGGAAGGCTTTAGGCTATATAACATCATGCTATGACTATTAGGAGCGGAGCAGGAATGAAAAATGTTGCAAAAACGGAGATTCTTTTTTCCATTCGTTTTTCTCTCTTATATGACGCAGACGAAGTTGCGTGGGTCAGCTAGTGTGAAATAAAATATTTTGATTTTGCTACTTGAAAAATATCTACTTATTTAAAGTTCGTGCTACACTGTCACATAGACCGTCCAAGTTTTTCGTCTAGTCATGTACTAGTCGTATCAACCTCGCGCCCAATCTGTCTCTGGTTGATACAACGCCATCTCGTGAACCACTATCACTTCGGTTTGTGGAGCCACGTAAGGTAGCTACCTTGTTTATTCTGTATGTGTATTACTTGTATAGGTGTTACTTTTCTTATTCAATTTCATCCAATTAAAGTTTTAAAATGATAGAAAAGCATTTAAGTAGTTTCCTTTGTTTGTAAATAACGAATTCAAAATGTCAGTTAGTTAATTTATAGTTTTACTAGCTGACCCACGCAACTTCGTCTTCGTCACATGAGAGAGAAAAACGAAAGGAAAAATATCCCCGTTTTTGCAACATTTTCATTCCTGCTCCGCTCCTAATGGATGTAGCGTGATGTTTTATAGCCTTTAACCTTCCTCGATAAATATACTATCCAACACAAAAATAATTTTCAATTTGAACCAGTAGTTCCTGAGATTAGCGCGTTCAACCAACCAAACAAACAAACAAACTGTCTGCTTTACAATATTATTATATATTATACTAGCTAACCCGCGCAACTTCGTCTGCGTCACATAAGAGAAAAAAACGAAAGGAAAAATAATCCCGTTTTTGCAACATTTTTCATTCCTGCTCCGCTCCTAATAATTGTAGCATGATGTTACATAGCTTGTAGCCTTCCTCGATAAATGGACTATCCAACACAAAAAGATTTTTCCTATTCGAACCAGTAGTTTCTGAGATTAGGGCGTTCAACCAAACAAACAAACAAACAAACTCTTCTGCTTTATAATATTAGTATAGATTATTATATAGTATAGATTCAGATATATTTTTTCTTTTCTTTTTTGAGTATATAAGAGGAAGTCTGAAAGTGTCGCCGGCGATTGAAAAGTTGTGTGGTAATCGGTTGTCGTGGTACAGGCATACTATGCGGAGGAATGAGGAAAATGCCGTGAAGAAAGTTTTGAGTATGAATGTGGATGGTTATTTGAGTAGAGGAAGACCAAAGAAACGATGGATGGATTGTGTTAAGAATGATAAGGCAAGAAAAGAAGTATCTGTTGAGACGAAGAAAAGTAGAGAAGTATGGAAAAAGAAGGCATGAAAGAAAGAAAAAGCATTTATTAGCCCGCACAGGACAAAACACATCAAAATTATCAGTATAAAACTTCCACAGAAAAAAAAAACAAACATATATTTAAAACTAGCTGGCCCACGCAACTTCGTCTGCGTCACATAAGAGAGAAAAACGAAAGGAAAAAAAAAAAACCCCAGTTTTTGCAACATTTTTCATTCCTGTTCCGCTCCTAATGGTCGTAGCGTGATGTTATATAGCCTATAGCCTTCCTCGATAAATGAACTATCTAACACAAAAATATTTTTTTTAATTCGAACCAGTAGATCCTGAGATTAGCGCGTTCAAACAAACAAACAAACAACCTCTTCTGCTTTATAATATTAGTATAGATTAAAAGAAACGAAACTCGCCCTGTACGAGGCCAAAAGGCTCCTATCTCAGCATGCTGCACCGACCCTCAATGAAATTAGGATAAGGAACGAAGAATGATGATGATGATGAAGAAGATATTACTCGTTGAGACGCTGAAAATACTGAAGATTTGTAAAATAAATCTGAAATACCATTAACATCTGAGGAATTACATAACTTTTGACCTGTACTAGATTCTGTATAGCCTTTTCCCAACGATGTTGGGGTCGGCTTCCAGTCTTACCGGATGCAGCTGAATACCAGTTTTTACATGGAGCGACTGTCTATCTCATTCCCACAATCAAGGTAGTACTGAGTAATACATTAACCATTGGTAAGACTTGTTGAATGACAGTCGTTATCAACGTGGTGATCTATGTCACCCATAAAAGGACCAACCTAAGCAATTGAGGCTCAACCCAGAGTTTTGTTTCTAGAAACCGAATGCAATTATAACCACCACCAACTCCAAAAACAAACAAATCATTGTGTAATCCAAACTTCCTTAACAAATCACTGCCCAATAATAAATAGTTATTTTACGCCATTATGCAAGCTGCGCCACTAATCCTATTGTCTAATTTACGACTATCTGATACCAACAAACGTATCTTTCGGATCAATCAGCAATGAGAAGGGAACTGTCTGTACAGTCACCGACGAAAGTGCTAAGCCTGGTACGTCCCTCTCGGAGCAAACACACGCGATCGGCGCGTGCCGTCCCATTACATACACATTACGGAGATATTTGGACTATTACTGGACGGTTATCGCGTTGTCTTCGGTATCAGATCATCCCGGATTATGTCGAGTCTGGGAAACTTACACAACCGATGTGCCCGGCTCGAGTTACTGTTGATTTGCAAGGCCGTTAAACTATTTAGGAACCGAAATAAAAAGGTGTTAAGAATAGATACCAAAAGCCAAGAAATGAAAACAAGCATGATAAGTATTACGCCAGGTAAACACACGTTTTCGTACAGTCAGGTGTTATGCGAAACAGAATGAAGTGTAAATTATTATACAATATATTAAAAATATAACAGCAAAAAGAACCCATACAATGCAATAAAAACGACAGTCATAACACCACTTTAATAAGAAACATTGCTTCCGATCCCCGACACCATCAAATTACAACAGACGAAGGGGAGGACTCACTTAAATATGAATCATTTCATTATAATGCCGTATTCAATCCGAGTAAACCTCACTTCATGTTGTTATATTACAACAAGGGGAGCGTACAAACATAAAAATGTATTATACTCGTGCACACTAAGCCCCGTGGAGACGATAACTGACACTTAATACCATAGAGCGTGACCGCATTACTCTGTGATCTATGGTCCGCGGAATCTGTGCGCGCAACTTTATCTATGAATCGCCATCGCCGAGCTGTCAAAAATTGGAGGGAACCGAAATCGGTTTTGTGCAAAAGTGTACTTCGTTAATCTGCAGGGTACTTTGTTCCTTAACACTTTGAATTAAAATGCATATTTGGAGAGCTGATTTTTTTATCTGTTTACATGCGAACATCATATCTACATGTATAGGCGCAAGACAGAAAGTTGAATGGTTTTGTGTTCTTTTTGGTGTCGTGCGAGGGGGAGGCCGAGGTTTTATGAGAAAAGCAAATTCGGCACGTGTCAACCGATGGAATTAGCCGTAATACTTGCATTAATAAAGTGTGAAATTGCCGCCGGTGGTTGGTGTTTGTTATAATTCTCTATTAGGCGTTTTTTGAGCTACGTCCCCCGGGAACCACTCGAAGTAAGCCAAATTAGATTGTTCTTTTGCGGATTAGATATTTACAGAACCAGCTCCCTCACTTTTGGCGGAAAGTCGTTCATTCGTAATAATCAAACAAATCATCGAGCGTAAATTAAAGTGACTGAGTGACTGCACCCATTCTGAGTTTCTAGTTAATTGTTGATGTTTTTATTTCAATTTTTTAATTACATCAGTGGTGTTCGGTTGCGTGACGGGTGATACCTGGCTACGATGGCCGAAGCGTTGTATTTAATTCCGGCGTGGTTTTACGGTCACAGCATTTTATTGATTGCTCCGGCCAGTGAGCCGCGACGCCCCGGACTGGATAAACAAGGGCTAAAAAAATAATAAAAATAAAGATGGCGAACGAGGCACCGCCCCCCGCTGCGACGGTGGCTACCGTTTCCAAATGACATTCTCAACCGAGCCAAATGCTGTGAATCGATGGATCAACAGCACTAATCGATATCGATGTGTTGAGCTATAAGCTCCTACTAAAATGTCTTGTCACTGCTCAGTCAGTGTCCAGTTAGTTTAGAACAGGAACAAAACACAAACTGGGGAATATATCACTACTAACCCGATTAAAAATCATACTCGTAGTTAAAATGCCACGATGAAGATAGTTAAAAAGGTTAGATTTACAGAATAAGCCATTTTTTTTCTAATTTTTACCGTATACATTTTTTATATTGCTCATTTAACAATTTTTACAGTTTAAAGGGTTCCAAAACAAACTTATTAAAGTTTATTAATTCAAAGCAAATCAAATAATTTAATATTATCTAACAGCATTCATTTGATCGACTATCGATAAATCGCCACAACCCTACAATTTTCCACAGCCAACCGAAGCAGTAAATCGATCGTAGTTTTTTTTCAGTCAATCGTCTTTCAATTCTAACTTTGGTGATATCGTATCGACTTATTCAATTTCGAGGGGCATTCGCATTTGTCGTGGTTCGATCATTTCCGTCGATTTTTTATAGTATCGATCTCTATAGAAGCATCGTCCGATTGGTTACGCGCATTCCTTCGAAGTCGCTGATAGAATTTTCTTGTCGAGGGGTCAGGTGCATAGCAAGATCCTGAATGCGCACGAATACTCACGAAATCTCACGAAGTTAAATGTGGGTAGTATTGAATTGTGTGCTAGATTTTTATTGTTACTGTTAGTAGCGGATATTGCTGACTTTAGTGCATACTTTGGTTTGATATTGTAGATTGTAGCACCTGTCGTAGGTAGTTTTTTATTTCAGTAGATACTCGTAGGTAGTACATGGATCGGTAGGTATAGTTTGACATTACCATATTCGACTTGGAAAGTGGATTGTAAAACCGACCCGCTTTTACTAGATAACACAGAATTCACTGAACCCGAAAACAGTCAAATGTAACATTTAATATTATATTAATGTTGAAAATTTCGACAAAGGTACCTAAGGTACTTAAGGAAGATTAATAGGTTTTTTTTAGCCTTATTTCTTTTACTTACTTTATTGAATAAATTTTAGAATCTTGACACACATTTGCAATAGTTTGCCTTTTCGCTGAAAGCTAAATTTATATGTTTATGGCTAAAGGAATTTCGATATTGAGACTTTTATTCAAACCAAGGAAATTCCAGTAGCACAAAATTCCCAGACCAACAACATACAACTTTACTCATCATTACAAAAATGTCAATCACAAAAAATCAAATTAAACTAAAAAAAAAACATATAATCATTGGTGTACAATTAAGGCAGTTACAGACTCCCCGAGGGGTATATCAATTCCATGTATTTAGCGCGGCGGTGTCGGATTGTTGTGTTGAAAACTATTAATTAATGTGCGCAAGCGTCGGTGCCCCGTCGCGACTGATCCTGCGCTCTGCATGGGGTCGCCGACGTCCTTGATTGTCGTAACACCATGTATACCCGGCCTTAACTTCACACCTGCGTAGGATTTTGTTGATTAATAGAGCGATTTATAAATTGGGACAGTAATTTGTGTTTTTTTTGGGTTCCGTTGTCAAGAGGCAAATACAGACACAGATTATAGATTCGTCTTGTCGATTTGTCTGTCTGACCGTTTGTCCGTCCATATTTATGTCGATGTAATTTTACTCCGACACTCAACCGTCTACTAACAACACCTACATACACCAAAAACGTTTCCAATATTTATGAACTATCAAAGTTCAAGTCCATTCGCTGATGGCGTCTCTACTATGATAGCCTAGAACTAAGAAATGTGACACTTTAGAACATTTTGTCTCCTAAAAAGTTTGTTTGTATTGATACCAGGTATCGATTAATATAGGTGTTATGCGTGACCGCAATTTCGAAAAAAAAAGTAAGCCCGCTTCGGGCCTGTGGACGGTTAGCTATGGGCTAGCAAGCCGTCCGTCCGTCTTATGACGACAGGCCGTGTCGTGACGGCGCGTTCGTGTTCCACGCGCGCCGAGCAAGAGATGTCAGCATAAGGGGAGGGGCCCGCAAGGGCCGAAACCTGCCGGGGTTGCGGGCCTGTTCGAAAGAGATACCACGGCACCGGAACATAAAGGGCGAGGAAGGAACATGGATGGTTTTTAGTCAGTAAAAGTCTGACACTCCCTCCCGCTCCGTCCAGAGTGGGAGAAGTCATTTGATGATTTCCCATCCGAAAAAAAGGCCCGCTGCATCTGCATTCTTCCATTTCACTTTTTGACGAAATGTTCCAAATTTGCTCTACAGCAAATTAGGATTGACTTATCTACCTGAGACCAAAACCCATGGTGACACTACCGCTACCAAAGGACAATATCTTCTCCCAATTCTACAAATTGATTCAGAACTTATTCGGTCCGTATCAAATGAGGCGTTCTGTTAGATTGGATGCTAGCATTCCTTTGTCATTCCAAGGGAGACGAGAGCAAGTTAGAGGATCGCATTGGTAAGGTTAAGGGAAATAAAAACGAATGTGTGGCGAGTAAATTAATGTTTAATGATTTGTAGTTTAGGTTGGGAAGACGTAACAAAAGGCTTGTTAACTGAAAAAATCTAATTAGTCCGTCACTTAGATTATCAAAAACTATTCGACCCGTATTTTTTCTTTTGTCACATAAACCAAAATTGACGAAGATACGACGCATTTAAAATTCCCAATGCGTCACTATTCGTTGATTTACAAAAACAAAAAATATGTGTCTATTATTTTCCAATACTCTAACTGACGGACAAAATAGATTTGCAATTTATTGATTGTGGAGAATATCCTATTAATTTGTAAGATGTAATAACCTGGCTCCCGGAACAAACTACAGTGGCCTATTTGGAAAGCCTGAATCGATTGCATACCCAAGTAGGCCGTTGCAAACATAATCTGGCAAAATTGGTTTATTATTGGTTCCTTCAACACCGAATGCGAGTGCGGCGCTCCTGATCAAACTACGGGCATAGTTTGATCAGGAGCGCCGCACGCGCACCTGCTGGAGTGTCCCAGGTGTCCGTCAACCTGCACTCTCGATGACCTGGATTTTATAATGTAAGTAACATCGATACGATAAGAAGAAGGTTAGGTTAGGTTTAGGTTTATGTGACAAATTCTTCTTCTTTCTTTCTTATTACTTATTTTTTTTGGGATTATCCACTGATAATCCTAATAAATAAGTAATAAATCAAGTAAGATAGATTAAAAAAAAATATTGGACTCGTATTTTTTCTTTTTTCTCATAAACAAAAAATGAAGACGATACAGTGCGTCGAAAACTCGTGTGGCGTCATATGTAGTACACTATAGTAGCACACACTTTGTACAATTTATGACCCACACGTGATGTCACAAGCCCGGGGGACTCCTGATCTTTCTTGCGGTTTATCTTCGTCAATTTTTATTGAAATGATAAAACAAAAAATACGTACTTATCCAATAATTTTCGATAATCTAACAGCCGGACTAAAAAATAGAAACATATTTTTTTAACCAGGAGCATTCCCTGTTGTATGCAAATCATGCATATATGGAAGCCGTTTTGGTGGCCCAGTTATAATAGCCGTGCGGCCCTCCATTGTAGAATCGTGGAACGGACATGTGATGCGGAATATGGAGGAAAATGGAGTGACGTAAATTTTGTTGTAGATGCATATAAAATAAGACGGAGGTCAAAAAGACGATGGATGGACTGTGTGAAGGAAATATATTGGAATAAGGACAGGATAATGATCAGTTATGACGGCCATTGACTTGTGAGTGAGTTTGAGCGAGCTGGCCCAATTTCTTAAGCTCCAGGACTCGCTTACGACACGGATGGCACTAGGGATGCCTCGATACGCCTTTTGCCGAAAAATATCGCCGATACCGATACATATCGGCAAACCCGAAGTATCGCCGATATATCGGTATCGGTATCGGATGCATCCCTAGTTGGCACAGTAGTTGAGCGATTAAAGTGCTGCACTGCGTGACGCAGTTTCGATACCCGCACGCTACAAAAAATTTAATGGCCTACAGGTAGTTACTCTGGGTCTGGCTGTTTACGTTTGTAAAACACACCCACGATATAGCAGAAATGTAGGGCACTGTTAAAAAAAAACTTTGTCTACTTTTATCAGACCCATAGGAGATCTTAGTGCCGACCACCGGAGTTCACATAATTACACATCATCAGCCTATAATGTTCCCACTGCTGGGATGGCCGTGTCCGGCCTCCTCTCAATGAGAGGGAATAGGCTATAACTACGCGGGCCCAGTGCGAATTGGTAGATGTCACATGTCTTCGAATTTTTGGTTTCCTGACGTTGTTTTCCTTCACCGTTTTGAGAGCAGTGGTGATGAAGTAAATAACACTAAGTAATGCGCCTGTCTGGCTTCGAACCCACGACTTACTGCCCGTAAGTCGGAGCCGCCACCACTGGGCCACCGCTGCGTAATTACACACACAACTAAAGGACTTGCCCAAAAATTGTATGAGCACGAACAAATATAAAATCTATGTCAGTTAATTGTTAAAATCTCCTATAATAAAAACTAGCTTCTGCCAGCGGCTTCGCCCGCGTGAAGTTTGATTATTGTCCCATGGAATCTTACTGCCGGGATAAAAAGTATCCTATGTTTTAATCCAGGTTATAAACTATCTGTGTGCAAAATTTCATCCAAATCCGTTCAGTAGTTGTCGCGTGAAAGCGCAACAAACAAACTTACATTCACATTTATTCTCCGAACTGCTAAGCTATCGGGAGTTACACGTGTTATTGTGAGTCAACTATAAAAGATAGACATATGCTGTCTTGGGATATTTTTTATATAATTTTATGTGGAATATTTCCGTTATACATGATTTCTATGTAGCTTTAACCATTAAGGCTGCACACGCGACGGAAGCTAAAAAAACCAAGTAACTTCTCCCGTTTTCCCAACATTTCCTTTCACTGCTCTGCTCCTATTAATGGTAGCGTGATGAAAAGTATACTATTACCTGCTCAGGAGTATGTAGAATAATTGTACCAAGTTTCGTTAAAATCCGTCGAGTAGTTTTTTTTTCTATAAATAACATACAGACAGACAGACAGACAGACAGACAAAAATTTTACTGATTGCATTTTTGGCATCAGTATCGATCACTAATCACCCCCCGATAGTTATTTTGTAAATATATTTCATGTACAGAATTGACCTCTCTACAGATTTATTATAAGTATAGATATAGATAGATAAACAAGGTACGTATTGCTTAGCAGTTTTAGACAAAAGTTATAAAGAAGTTGTTGTTTTCACTACGTGGGAAGTACTTTTATTTATATTCTAGTGTATATTATATATATTATTCGTGAAGAGGTGTTTTACACCCTTTATACATAAAGGGTGTAAAACACCTCTTCACGAATCCGAAAGACACTTGTTCTCCCCATCATTCGATTATTTTTTGTTCTACACCATACCTGGGAACCTTCTAGTTATGAGATATGGGGGGCCAAAGTTCCAACTTTTTCACATTTTTTTTTAAATACATTTTTTTTTGTAAGATTTTGTTTTTAACACCTCCACGACCCCCGTACTATTCAATCCACCTATCAACATAATGTTTTAAGTGCGTTACATTGAGTTCTAGCACAAAACATTATTTATAACCTCAATTAAAAAATGGTTTCCCAGCAATAATTTTTGCGTAAAGTTACTTAGTTTGATGTATAGAATGCTTGGTTAACGGCTTTGTGATGAGGTGGTTTACACCCTGTATATCTGTACCAGGCATTTAATAAACCCAGTATATTGATTAAAAAGCACTTAACACGCGTTAAGTGCTTTTTTTAATCTTTTGGGTACTTGGAGACAAATGATTCTTCAAAATGTGACAATCTATTCGTTTGCAACAGTAAAGATCACAGGGAAAAAGCAGGTATGTAATATCACAAACAGATTTAAGCCTGGGACAAACAAAACATATTAATATGCAAATTAGGTACAATAACATACAGATATGTCAATAATAGGGTTAGCAGCGTAATAAAAATCTATACCCATATTTAAACTTCATCAAAAACCCTTTTTCTGTTTAGAAACCTCTAACAAAGTTAGACTGACAGTATACTCAATTATGCAATTTGGAAACTAAAGTAATAGATTAATAATAAATAATGGTAAATTATTTTTTATTTAATATTAAAGTAATAGTTTAATAATAAAGTTACGATAAGTTAATAATATTTTACATTTTATGCCCGGTATGAATTTATTTTCTCCTATTCTGTTATTTGCTATTAAGGTATGGCAACATTTAGGGGTAAATCTGACTTTTCGAGTGAAATAAAAAAATATATTTTGAGTCCTATAAATCTGATATCGTACATTTTTCATTTTCCAAAATTCTTTACTTTTTTGTTATAATTATTGGTAATTTTTTTCTTTTATTTTTGTTCGATTGGGGCAGTACTTGCCCATGTCTTTTACTTCACTACATGCTTAGCCCCATGTAGGACTGTATACTTAGTTCATTCTTTATCGAAATTCATGTAGTGGAGTGGTGTAGTGGTGTGTGTGTGTGTGTGTTCAGTATCTTCTCGAAGCAACATGAACATTCAAAATGACATCATAAATAAAGTAATAATTTTGCGACCAATAAATAAAATTAAATGTATTGCGATTGCTGACCAAAACAAACCGTTCGTTTATCAATACAGATACACTATTAGTTAAACATATTGTTAAGGGTCTGTGAGTCAATGGAACGGCCTGTGCTCCGACCGACTGATAACACAATGTTTTTACATCCACCCACACCGCAAGAAATAAATAATATAATAAAACAACTTAAAGGCAAATATAGCCACGGATTAGATGATTTACCCCCTATATTAATAAAATCATGTGCTGATGAATTGACATTACCATTTTACCTTCTAATCTATCAATCTTTTTCTGAAGGAGTATTCCCAAATGCGTTAAAAAAATCAATTATAAAGCCTATTCACAAGAAAAACTCGAAGTCAGACCCAAATAATTACCGTCCAATTGCACTACTACCGACATCATCCAAAATCTTTGAGAAAGCAATGTGCAAACGCGTTTATAATTTCTGTGAAAAATTTAATATTTTTGACGAATCTCAAAATGGTTTTCGGAAAAATAGATCCACAATTTTAGCGACATATAAATTTACACAAAAAATATTGGACATTTTAAATAGTAAAAAATACGCGATTGGAATCTTACTTGACATGACAAAGGCTTACGATAAGGTACTATACAATATTCTACTTGACAAACTATACGGAATCGGTGTTAGAGGAATAACTCATAAATGGTTCTCGTCCTACCTACAAAACCGAGAACAATTCGTGGAAATTGACTATTGGGATCATGACAATGGGGAACTCAGGCAAATACGTTCAAATGCGCTTAGTGTTAAAAATTCAATTCCTCAAGGTAGTGTGACCGGGTGCTTATTATTCTTGATTTATGTCAACGATCTCCCCAAAATTATGACAGAGTCGTGCGTTCTGTTCGCTGATGACATCTCAATATTGACTTCCTGTAATGACTCTCAACGCCTACATGACACTTTAAATGATATTATGTTAAATATAGAAAATTGGATGAAAGACCATAATTTAGAAATAAACTTCTCTAAAACCAAAATAATGCAATTTAGGCCTTATCAGAAAAAACCACTAAATATCAATTTTGCATTTGAAGGTGTCAAAGTGGAAAGTGTAGATATTTTTACTTTATTAGGTCTGGACTTAGATATTCATATGACGTGGAAAGCACACATTCAAAAAATCAAATCAAAATTATCTAGTTTTATATATGCACTACGTGAACTCAAAAAATCAACAGATCTAAAAACAGCCTTAGCCACTTACTACGCTTACGCATACGCATGGCTTAAGTATGGAATCATTCTTTGGGGAAATAGTGTTGATATAAATGAGTTATTTATCTTGCAGAAAAAATGTGTGAGGATATTAGTTCATATTGAAAACGATGAAAGTTGTAGACCACATTTTAAGAAACTGGACATTCTAACTTTGACATCCATTTATATTCTAGAAATCTGTAAATTTGTGAGACAGTATCCAAACTTTTTTATTAAAATCTCTGACCAGCCTCGTCGATACGCACCACGTTCACGATTCGTAAATACGCTCGTACTACCCCAATCAAAACTAAAATTACACAGCACTAGCCCTTATGTAACATCAATAAAAATATATAACAAGATTCCTTATGTCATCAGAATGGAAGAGAACGACAAAATATTTATAAAACGAGTCAGAAACTTTTTAATTAAAAATTGCTATTATTCATTAAATGATTTCTTTAACGATGATTTCAAACTGGATTGACCTTCTACCTTTTACATTTATTTAATTTTGCTTTTGTATTATTGACATTTTGTATTTTATTCACATTATCTTTTAACATGATTGTATTCTGATTATTATTTTAATGGCATGATGACTTTAATTTAATTTTGACTTTTATTTTATTGACATTTTATTTTTGATTATTAGTGCTTGTCATGACTGTATTTTGATTATTATTTTAGTGACATTAGGCATTTTGACTTTAATTTTATAATATTGACATTTTGTTTTTGATTGTTATCTGTTGACATGATGGTATTTCGACTATTATTGTAATGACCTGATGTATTTCCGACTCTAATTTTATTTATTCGATTTCTCTATTTTATATTTTTATTTTATCCTTTGGCATTATTTAGTTATTTGAACTTACAATTTTTTGACTAATTTTGACGATTTTTTTCAATGCTACTTCCTGTAAAATACCATAAATTGTTGTGCCCGACAGGGTCCATGTGAACTGTATTCTAACTATAAGATCTTGTAAAACACATGTGATATGCAATAAATAATTGAATTGAATTGAATTGAATTGGAAGCTGCAAGCTTCTTGATAGTGCATTACCGGCTGCAAAGTGAATAAGACCCTATTTTGTGCAAGCTATGGTTGGGTTTTTGTGAAACAGTTTCGAGGTCACAAGAATTGGTGCATCGGAAGTTTTGATTATCGACGGATCGTATGTGTTGATACGAAGTTTTAATTAAATATGATTTATGTCTATGATGTTTGTGTTTTAGATTAAAAACCATATTATCTACTGAAATTAACTACTGAAATTAAAAAGAAGGATAAATTGTATTTTTAACACAAACCATGCCTGCAGTCCCCGAACGGTTTAGCAGAGGTGCACCTCATCATCATCAGCCTTTAATGTTCCCACTGCTGGGACACGGCCTCCTCTCAATGAGAGAGAATGGGCTATAATGCACGCGGGCCCAGTGCGGATTGGTAGATGTCACATGTCTTCGAATTTTTGTTCTAGGACATGCCGGTTTTCTCACGATGTTTTCCTTCGCCATTTTGAGAGCAGTGCTGATGAAGTAAATAACACAAAGTAATGTACCTGTCTGGGTTCGAACCCACGACTTACTGTTCGTAGGTCGGGGTCGCCACCACTGGGCCACCGCTGCTCTCAACCTGAGGTGCACCTCAGGTGCAACTATACACCAACATTACCCATTTATACTTAAGTACCAAAAAGGGCCGGACCTATTGCTACTCTGCCGCGTTGTACAGTTTATAACTAACGGAGGGTAGTTAAGTACCTAATTTGTTTGTCAGATAACTAGCCAATAAATGTCAAATACCTTTTTTTTTTAATACCGACGTCCATCATCAAATTACAAAAATGTTTTGTTTCTTCTACATGATATAAACATAGTTACTTACATGTTGTTATGAAATTGTTTACATATGGCTAAGTTTAACGGAAAGTAAATAGGTAGGTATATAAAGGGTGTAAAACACCTCTTCACGAAGCGGAAAGGCACTCGTTCTCCCCATCACTGCCGTCATTTTTTTGTTCTACACCATACCTGGGAACCTTCTAGTTACGGAGATATGGGGGATCAAAGTTACAACTTTTTTAACAATTTTTTTTTGTAAGATTTTGACTTTTAACCTCCACAACCCCCTTACTATTCAATCCATCCATCAGCACAATGTTTTAACTGCGTTACATAGAGTTCTACAACAAAACATGATTTATAAGCTAAAAAAAAAGTTGTTTCCCAGCAATAATCTTTGCGTAAAGTTACTTAGTTTGATGTACAGAATGCTTGGTTGACGGCTTTGTGATGAGGTGGTTTACACCCTGTATACGTCGTTGGATAGGTATTTTAAAATGGAACAACATTTACTATCGCAGCTTTGCTGAAATGTTTGTCCATTCTAATTTATAGGTTAAAGACTAAGGTAAAAATGAATACCTATTAATAATGTAATATGTTAGTGTCTGAGGAAAAATTACATTAATGACGTTGTAAATTAATGTTCACCAAAAAGATAACAGTCTGGTTATCTAAAACAGCTGTTTAAAACGCCTTTTTGTATGGGAACATGTCACAGTGACAGTTGGTTTTAAATAATCAGGCGGTTATCTTTTCGGTGAACATGGACCTTAGTCATTATCTGTATAAATCATCATCATCCAGTCATACACGCACGTCACACTACAGGCGCACTGGTCTTCTCTGTACAAATGTAGATCGTAGTCTAAAAGAACGTTATTCTGGAATATTACCGGCGCAGTAAAGCCCTCGTGAACCGCGTAATGCTAAATACCATATGATAGACTAGCCGACCCACGCAACTTCGTCTGCGTCACATAAGAGAGAAAAACAAAAGGAGAAAAATACCCCCGTTTTTTAAACATTTTTCATTCCTGCTCCGCTCCTAATAATAGTAGCATGATGTTATATAGCCTAAAGCCTTCCTCGATAAATGGACTATCCAACACAAAAATATTTTTTCAATTCGAGCCGGCAGTTCCTGAGATTAGCGCGTTCAACCAAACAAACAAACACACTCTTCTGCTTTATAATATTAGTATAGATATAATATGCGCACATGTACCCATGGTGCGCCGTCTCGACTAACTCGTACAGTAATGTTGTTGCCGTGCTCTGACGTGTCGAGACTGTATGCGTCCACGTAAAAGCCATACTTCTTTATGGATTTCGTAATCTGGCAAGCAATCCATGTCAAAGCCACACTTGTTCATGGATTCCGTAATCTGGCAAGTCATCCAGTTGATTATCTCTGTAACTCTCTTTAAGCTATAAACCGTTTTGGAGAGGTTCCCCGCAGCAACGATTCGAAAAGTTGCAAAATTAATTTATAAAGAGTGTAAAACACCTCTTAACGAATACGAAAGGCACTTGTTCTCCTCGTCATTCTGATCAATTTTTTGTTCTACACTATACCTGGGAACCTTCTAGTTACGGAGATATTGGGGGTCAAAGTTGCAAGATTTTGACAAGTTTTTTTGATATACCACTTTTTATCGCATGATTTTTACTTTAAATATCTCTACGACCTCCGTACTATTCAATCCATCCATTCGCACAATGTTTTGAGGGTTTTAAATTGAGTTATATCACAAAACATGATTTATAACCTCAAAAAAAAAGTTGTTTCTCAGCAATTTTTTTTGCGTAAAGTTACTTAGTTTGATATACAGAATGCTTGGTTAACGGCTTTGTGATGAGGTGAAATACACCCTGTATTTTACAATCTCTCATAGTACATGTCTCTGTGACAAAAAGTTTTATTTTATTTCTTTTATTAACTTTGAAATGCTATCGTAAAGAAGGCCCCAAAAAAACGAAAAAGCAATCATGAAAATATCGAAAAATAAATTGGTAAACGTATGTTGGTATTACAATAATAAATTGAGCTACGGTGACATTTAAACACTCAATTTTACAGAAATAGTTCCGACAATAACTAATGTAAGGAAGGAGTTTAATACCATTGTTATTGCCTATTTCGCAATTTATTTTTAATTTGCACCCTGTTCGATATTTCATAAGATTATATCGATAAAATAAAAGAGATAGTAGCAAGTCTTCATTAATCAATCCTTAATTAACACGTGTACGCAAAACATTTACACTCCTCTCAATTAACAACAAGATTTACAAAGATAAAATGCAAATTTCCTCCATACGCATCTTTCACTTCACCCATCCTTTTCTAACAACAGCTTAATGTATATCTCCATCTTTTTCTATTACAATTTTTGACACCGCTCCTTGATCGTTTTCATCTGTTCCCGACAATATTTTTAATGCCTTTCTTCCGTCTCTTTTACACTCGAAAAGTTTCGCAATGCTGTCTCCTTTTTATTAATAGCAATTGACGTTCGATAAATAAAAAATCGTCTCTTTACATTTATTTTGAGAACGAAATGAAGTAATATTTTGGTGTTTATTAATCGCATCGATGACTTTTTTCTCGTAAAGGGCATCGCGTTGTTAACTGCCTTATAGAATGTAATTATTTCATTATATAACACTTCGAGTGGCTGATAATGAAAATAAACTGGTTTTTTTTATTTATTTATTTTTGGTTAGGTTATAAACAACTTTTCAGTTGTCGAGAAACGGTTTTTTGTTTTTGCTTTAAATGCTAATTGGCACGCCATGTTAATTGAGTGCAATGTATTTAGCGGATTTTAATTAAAACAATGATTCCAACACGTGTAAAATGTTTGGCAGATGATGCAGTTTGGTGTAATAGGAAATACCTTATCATAAAGTGCAGTCCACTTGCCAGCTAGCGAGCGAGCCGGGCGAGGCATCGTTTCACGTCTTTTTATACTTTGGTTCACACCGCCACACACCGCGAACTACCGGCAGAGCTGAAAAGAAGTATGAAAGAGTCTCGCTCAACAATACCATGCAGTATGTAGGATTGCAGAATACCAATACCATGCAGTAGATATTGCAGGTGAATTGCACGGAACTAATACGTATTTGTCTACTTACAAGCCGATATTTGTCTAGTTTTGTGTGTTTTTGAAGAAAAGAGGAGGAGTTTATAGACAAAGTAGAACAGTTAGACAACCTTTAATACCATCCTACAAGACGGGTTCAGTACACATTTGGAAGCTGAATATCCGTATTTCGCCTAAGGGCATGTGGTCCGTACAAAATACGGACACGTTTCCGGACACGGTCACATATACACAAAAACTTTATCATCATCATCTGTTCCCACTGCTGGGACACGGCCTCCTCTCTATAAGAGGGAATGGGCTATACATAGTCCACCACGCGGGCTCAGTGCGGATTGGTCAGAAGTCTTCGAATCTTCGAATTTTTTGCTTGCTTCTGCGACATGCCGGTTTCCACACGATGTTTTCCTTCACCGTTTTAGAAGCAGTAGTGATGAAATAAATTACACATAGTAATGTGCCTGTCTGGGTTCGAACCATAGATATAATAAAGAAGGTTCGAACCCACGACTTACTGTTTGTAAGACGGAGCCGCCACCACTGGGCCACCGCAAAAACTTAATGAAGACCTATCTATCAAAGTCTGGTGACCCTTAACACTACTTTAAACTCCTAATTATCAGGTCACCGCCTACGTCTTCTCTTCAAAACCGCATCCATCACTCAGCATCTAATCTCCACAGATTGTTTACGCGATCGCACATTATTTAGGTCGAAGTGAATGAACAACTGAATGGACGAGATAACGCACAGCTGTGATTCAATGAGCATGAATAATAATTAACACGGTGTTATCGATACGATGCACAAATCATTACCAGTGCTGTTTTATTGTCCAATTAAATTTGTCGGGATGGGTGCGTGTGAGAGTGAAATACGTAAAATAATTCTTTAGGCGCGAGCACTTTAAGGGTGAACAAAAATCTTGAAACTCGCGTCATCGTCACCAAACGCTTTCATAGAATGGTTAGTCAAAATCACCCTTATACAATTTGGATAATTTTAGTTATTTGGGTGAACAAAAATCATGGACCTCGCGTCATAGTCACCGAACGCTTTCATAGTACGACTAGTCAAAATCAACCTTATACAATTCAGATGAAGTTTATTTTGGATTGATTCTATTCAATAGAACATTCTCGAAATTACTTCGCTATGTTCAAGTAATAATGTGGTTAAGTCGAATATTGAATTCATCAATTGATATCGACACAAGCAAATCAATAATTGATCTAACGGGTGTAAAACACCTCTTGACGAAGCCGAAAGACACTTGTTCTCCCCATGATTGCGATATTTTTTTTGTTCTACACCATACCTGAGAACCTTCTAGTTATGGAGATACGGGGGTCAAAGTTACAACTTTTTGACAAGTTTTTTTTTAATACAAGTTGTTTTGTATGATTTTAACTTTTAACACCTCCACGACCCCCGTACTATCACATTGAGTTCTACAGCAAAACACGATTTATAACCTCAAAACAAAAAGTTGTTTCCCAGCATTATTTTTTGCGTAAAGTTACTTAGTTTGATGTACAGAATGCTTGGTTAACGGCTTTGTGATGAGGTGGTTTACACCCTGTATGAGTTTTGCGAAAAGAAGTGGTGGTAACACAAATAGTCAAGTTATTTAGTTTTTGTTACTTCTATCGGTAGGTCCCCAAAGACCCGCATGGTTAACTTTTTTTGGTTTTTATCAGCTAACACTGTCTATACTCACTACCAGTGTAGTAAATTAATATCTACGACGCTATATGTGAACCTTGAATTCTAGATCAATAATATCATATTGACAACTGCCTACAACAGCTATCGGCGAGTAATACCACACCAGCCCCTATATTCACAAACGCTCGGAATGAATTTCGATTCGACAAGTCGTATGTCTATCTTTTTTTGGCATAACGAAAACGAACGAGATAGACATAAGAGTTCCCGAATCGAAGCGTTGTGAAAGGTTTTTTTTTCAGAAGCACATTCGACTTGTTGGGAGGATCCTCACTTATCTATCTTTACACTCTGCTCCTCAATTCCTCATTCCACTTCATTACTGTCCCCGTTATGGACACTTTTTTCTATATAGGGCTAGTCTTCACTTCATCATATTATAAAACAATAAGTCCTCCGCCGCGTCTGTCTGTCACGTAAACTCAAAAACTACTGCACCGATTTTCATGCTGTTTGCACCAATGAATAGAGTGGTTTTTGAGGAAAGTTTTAGTACATCATTTGTACGCGAGCGTAGCCGCGGTGATCAGCTAATTAAGTATATAATGTTATTATTAATAATATGAATCCTACTAATTTTATTAAAGTAAATGCGAAAGTTTTTTAAGGATGGACGGATATTTACTCGTGTTTTACTCTTTCACGCAAAAACTACTGCACGGGAAAATAGCTGAACACAGAAGTAGCCATTAAATAAGATTAAATGAACTTAGAGGCTTGTAATGAGGGTTGCGGGCCTGTTCGAAAGAGATACCGCGGCCCCAGAACATAAAGGGCGAGGAAGGAACATGGATGGGTTTTAGTCAGTAAGAGTCTGACACTCCCTCCCGCTCCGCCCAGAGTGGAAGAAGTCATTTGATGATTTCCCATCCCAAAAAAAAAAAAAAAAGGCTTGTAATGATGATTTTAATGATTATACCTCTGCCAAATCATATATTTCTTGGTGCACTCGTACATAACACAGCGAAATGCGGGCCCAGTGATGTCAAAGGAGCTGTTGGTTACTGCCAACTTATCATAATTTCGTATTCGACATCGCGCAAGAGGTTATCGGAACACAGATCCATTCAGACCGCTGCATCCGCTCCTAATGATAATGTTATCTACTATAAACGCAACTACTTGAGGTATTTAGTATAAGTTTGTTCAAGATCTTGTGTCTAGGCAATAACTTTTGGAGCTCAAAACATAATTATTACAGCCGCACGGGTCCATTTCCAAGTTCAGCAAAGATTCCCGAGGTCGATCTGTGGATGGGTGAACATTGAACGTCTATTGTCTGTACGATGATGATGTGAACAGTACGGCTGGAATTTTTCAATGCCTCCTGGAGAGAAAATACTCGAAATACTGGAGATAGCAAATTTTACTCAAAGGAAACATTCCTTTATTTAAAAAAAGAAACAAAACTGCATTCACAGATTTTTGCAAGCTTGCCACACTCGGGAATCGAACCGACTAAAGTTCGAAAAAATAACATCCTGGGTGTATTCCCGCGATCATGATGCTTGCAACAGCGTCGAAATATCGGGTGCTCAAAACAAAAGAAAATCACGGATATAATCCCGTATTTCAAGTGTAAAATAACATCCTTTTTTAAACAACAACAATCGAATTAAGAAAAACGAAACTCGTGCTGTACGAGGCCAAAAGGGTCCTATCTCAGCATGGATCGGACAAACAAACAAACTCTTCAGCTTTATAATATTAAGTATAGATAAAGAACAGCAGGATTGTTCTATATTGTGAAAAAAGGCTACTAAGGAACCCTACACTGCGCGTGGTCGAACACGCACTTGGCCGGTTTTTTTAGTTTTTTTATTGGAACAACAAATAAATATTCTCTTCTTCACACAAGTAGTTAGTTTCAAAGACAAGGTAGTCATTTATAAGCATACATCGGGAGAGAAGCAATAGAACTTCAGTTCGGTAGTTCGGTACAACGGTGAACAATAATTCAGGAAATTGCCGAAATGTACCGGCGGAATGGGCCATAAAGATGATATATGGCCAAGAAATATACCAATAGTTTTATCGTATTATGGCACCGTTTCTACTTTATTCGTAACACAACTAAATCATATAAACTGCCATAGGATTGTTGCTTTCTTTCATGTTTCTGACAAAACGTCCAATTATTTACAGTTTTTCTGGATTCTGTTCTTAGTGATTTTATTGTTGTTTGCTTAGGAGTGTCATTGTAATCTATACTTATTTTAAGGGGAAAGAATTTTTGTATGTCGCGTCCGCGAATAAACTAAAAACTACGGGACCGTTGAACTACATTATCAGCGAGTAACTAGGCTATATTTTATCCCCTTATCCCCCAGGAACGGATACGGGTGAAACCATGTGACGTCCGCCAGGTACTTTATAAGTGTTATGTTTGTTTATAAGTTTTATATTTGTTTAAAAGTGTTATGTTTGTTTATAAGTGTTATGTTTGTTTATAAGTTTTATATTTGTTTAAAAGTGTTATGCTTGTTTATAAGTGTTATGTTTGTTTATAAGTTTTATATTTGTTTATAAGTGTTATGTTTGTTTATAAGTTTTATATTTGTTTTAAAGTGTTATGTTTGTTTATAAGTTTTATATTTGTTTAAAAGTGTTATGCTTGTTTATAAGTGTTATGTTTGTTGGAGCTATTTTTTTTGGGGCAAGCCCGCCACACACGCCCAAACCACTGTAACTCCAGAAAGCCAGAATCAACAGTGGCGACCACCAGAAAAGCGCCGAGCAAATGAAACTCCACGAAGTCCCAGAGAATGAATTTAACTGTCTTGGATCCCGCAACGAGCGGAGGACTAGGAAAAGCTGTAATTTCCACTTCCTTTGTTTAGGAGCTAGTTAAATTCATAATAACAGCCGCTCGAGTCGAACTTTAGGTTAAGCCATGCTAGCCAAGGTTGGTCTGTGGATGGGTGACCACCCATTACATACCGAGTTTCCTCCGTGCCTCGGGAAGCCCGTTAAGCTGTTGGTTCCGGCTGTTATTTGTCTATCTTTGACAGTCGTTACAGGTAGTCAGTGGCCCAAAAAGTCTACAACCAGCCTTGCCAAGCGGTGTCGTATAACCCGGTATAAACTGGGTTGTAGAGAACAGATAGGCAGTCAGGCCATGAAATGTTTTCAGCTGCATCCGATTAGACTGTAAACCGACTCCGAGATAGTTGGGAAAAGGCTAAAGAGATGATGATGATACGGGTCTTAGTCGATAACACATTATAAATTATACAGACTTTAACGTGTGTTAAATACAATTTAGAATCGATTACTTACCGACGATGGATCCAACACAGTTAAAGAAAATTTGATGGATTTAGGTAACTAAGATCACATTCATCCATTAGTTCATTTCAGCCGAAAGACTCCCTCAAGTGTCGCTACATTGACCGGTGCCGTGCGACTCGCATCCAACGGATTCCGCAAACTTTACTATGACATCGATCCACCTAGACGGGAGGTCTTCCAGCGAAACATTTTCCGGTTCGCAGTCGCCACTCCAGAATTTTTTGGCCCCATCGATCATCCGTTCTGCGAGCATTATGCCTTGCCCACTGCCACTAAGTTTTGCAATTCTTCGGGCTATGTCGCGTCGGTGACCTGGTTTCTCTTGAAAGGAAACTCCTAGCATAGTCCTCTCCATTGCCCTTTGGATTACTTTAAGCCTTTTGATAAGGCCCATTGTGAGCGACCACGTTTCGGTCCCGTATGTAATCACCGGCAACACACACTTGCTATAGACTTTCGTCTTGAGGCACTGCGGTAAGTTGGACGAGAAGATACCGCGCAGCTTTCCGAGCGCTGCCCAGCCGAGTCAAATGCGACGATTGACCTCTTTCTCGAAGTTAGACTTACCTAACTGGATCGTTTGTCCCAGGTACACATAATCGCACGCATCGTGTAGCTCGACGCATAACTCAAGGCAAAGCAAACAAAGCAACGTTGACTCACCATGCACTGATCTTTAAACAGTAACAATTGAATTTCCATGTTTACATGTACCACGAGCACAGTCGCACAAAAGGCATGTATCATGGGCAACGATCCCACTCACTGGGGACACATAACTTAAAACGAACGCGCCGGATCAAAAAGCCCGCAGGCCGATGTACAATTGTACATGCCGTTCGATTTATGCCACTGTAGGGCTAGGGAAACAGCGGGAAATTTACTAACTGAAGCAAAACAACGTAACTTCATCATATGCCCTAGCGTTTTCCCATCTAGGTTGGTTTCGGCTTCCAGTCTAACCGGATGCTGGCTCAATACCAGTATTTTACAAGGAGCTACTGCCTATCTGACCTCCACAACCCAGTTCATACTGGGTATAATACGATACCACTTGGTAAGACTGGTTGTCAGACTTTTTGGGCCGCTGATGACTACCTGTAACGATGTCAAAGATCTACAAATGACAGCCGGGACCATCAGCTTACCATTCTTTCCGAGGCACTGAGGAAACTCGGTATGTAAGGGTGGTCACCCATCCACAAACCAACCTAGCAGAATAACATAACATTACGCATATTTTGCCCCGAATTAAGGGTTCAAAACCTTCCTGACCTTTTCCTATTCTACTTGGATTCGACGCAACACGTTTCCTTCTTCTAAAGGGTGAAAATATACTTACTTACATGTTAGTATGAAATTGTTGACATGGGCCAAGTTTAACGGAAATTAAGTTAATAGGTAAATAAATGGTGTAAAACACCTCTTCAAGAAGCCGAAAGGCACTTCTTCTCCCCATCATTGCTATATTTTTTTTTGTTCTACACCACACCTGGAACCTTCTAGTTACGGAGATATTGGGGGTCAAAGTTATAACTTTTTAACGCCTTTTTTTTTTAATTCAGGCCTTTATTGTAAGATTTTTACTTTAAACACCTCCACGACGACTGTACTATTCAATCCATCCATCAGCACAATGTTTTAAGTGCTTTACATTGAGTTCTACCACAAAATATGATTTTTCGACCCAAAAAAAAGATATTTCCCAGCAATAACTTTTGCATACAGTTACTTAGTTTGATGTACAGAATGCTTGGTTGACGGCTTCGTGATGAGGTGGTTTACACCCTTTATTTTCAGACGTCAGACGTCACGGAATCATTGACTCGTTTCACTTTCATATAATTCCTCACACAACACACAATCCATTTCTCTTTTCTTTGTCCTATCCCTCCCTCTCCATTCGTCATCATTCATGTCTCTTTTAGCGACATGCACTTTGCCCGAAGGATTATGCACAACATTTCATCTGTTCGTCTGCAATTTTCAGGTAGTAGGCGAGCCTATTTTGAATACTGAGAAACTCTTTATGGGAAATCAAAAAACATTTCGCCCAACCTAGCAGTCGAACTCGGGATTTTTAAACTAAGCACTTAGCGCTTGCGAATATTTGACCAATGAGGCAGCAGTATATAGCCGCTTGCTTGTGATGTTATGAATAGAATTTGTGGCCAAGAAACCTGCCTTGGAAAACCATTATGATTTGGAAGCTTCAAGGAGTTTGGCTACAAATAGCAACGAAAGAGAAAAGGGAAGAAATTATTAGCCAAGAAGTGGAACGATGAGGACATGAAGCGACGCATCAAACCACACATATCTAATATAACCTGACATCGCTTTGTATGACCTTCCCGTGCATTGAGAGATCAGCTTTATTTGGATTTGCATAGCTTAATCGGTCGTCATGTGTACAGGTTACAAAAAACTTGGATGACCCAAGGGAAATGGTAATGGCAAAAACATTAAATAATAGCGTTGTGCGGTAAAACTCAATGTAACGCACTCAAAAGATTTTGTTGATAGATACTTTGAACAGTAAACGGGTCATGGAGATAATTCAAGTAAAGCTAAAACCAGTATATAAAAATAGTTGTGAAAAGGTTGTAATGTAATTTTGACCTAGAAGGTCCCAGGTACGGTCCAAAACGAAAAAAATAATCGCAATGGCGGGGGAAACACGATTGTGCCTTTCGTCTTCTTTATAGGGCTCATTTTTAAACCCATTACATGAGAAGTTGTATATACCTACTATTAAGGTAGAAGGTGTAAACATTACTTTAATATAGTTGAGGGTAATAAGTTAATCCTAACCGCCGACTTAATAAGTAATAGTACCAGGAAACTGTTCTTCTGTCCTTTTGAATCTCGAACATAAAAGCCGGGAAATGACATCTTTCAAAACTATATTCTCTGCGGTGGGGCTTCAAAAACAGCTGCATAAATCTTTGGACAGTTCAGAATTATACAGTAAAACCACCTTAAGCGTGCAGTTGAAGGTGGCGCTGCTTGTCAAAAAAAATTGCAGCGATCTGTCAAATTTGGTATATATTTATTGTAGTTCTGCGTTTTCCCGCCTGCACAGATAAGTTGGTTGAAGTGTTTAAGGCACAAGTAATTAGCCTTTTAGCGAGTTATGGCCTGTATTCACTAAGATTAAGAGACGAATGCCTAAATGTTATTGCTCTGTTGAAATTTAAACTCTCAATGCACCATTGTAGCTTTTAAAGTCCAACCGTGTGTAGTTTTAGGTGCTGTTGTTAGTGAAAACAGTCATTATTAAGTTATAACTTTAGTTTTGTCGTAAAATATACGCCTTTTGTAGGATACAAGTAACTTAGTGCTAGTTAGAAGGGCCGCAGCTATTGACTGCCGAAATAATGAAGTCGTTAACATTGAGAGGTACCAATGTACTTCCTTACTTATTCAATACGGTCGACCAATCTATTTGGTTTACATGTAATTCAAATATATTGGTCGACCGTACTAGCACACCGCTTCGGCTTCACACGGGTACTATAATCCGGGAGGTAGCGTTGCAAATCAAAAAGTCATAGTAAGCCGGCTGTTATTGTCATCGAAGGTGGATCTTATATTACCAATAATTAAATTTGGGGGGTTACGAAAGTCGTAAAAGAAAATAGTCATAGTACGCCGGCTGAAACTTTGTTCATAAATAATTTACATCATAATGAGCGGTGGCCGGTAGCCACCACATGGTTCCCGACGCCCGGTGCGTCTCCCGCGGCGGCTGGGAAGAGGGGCTCTGTCCCTCTCGCGTTCCGCCACCTCTTTCGCTAGCATGACTGCTTCGCAGAAGGAGGTGATTGCTTCCCATTCTGTCTCGCTCCGGACCATAGATTGAACCAAGGCCGGACGCGAGAGGTCGCTGCCGCCGATCGCCGCTACAAGGACACGGCGCCCACGCAGGGCACTTACAGCGTGTACTCCACCGTGGTCTCCGGTCGATCCTCGCAGTGGAAACACCCGGGCGTTTCCTCCCTCCCGATTCGGTGCAGGTACCTCCCGAAACATCCGTGTCCGGTAAGGACCTGCGTCAGGCAGAAGGTGAGGACGCCGTGGCGCCTCTCAAGCCACTCCTCAAAGAGGGGACTTACCGCCACTATCGTGGCGTGCCCTGCACGGGGTTGTGACAGTTACTCGCTTCATGTCACTGTCCGCTGAGCGGCGATTTGCCGCGTCAGCGGAGTTTCCCCCCGGCGCGCGGCTTAGTGCCTCCGCGCGCCATTCGTGTAGGCGCGCGAGGTCTATCGCCTCCAGTGAAACAGACCCTTAATGTATCATGTTTGTTAGAGAGATTTGATCCATAATAGTAAGTTTTAAATACTGATAACTTTGATGTGTTTTGTCCTGTGCGGGCTAGTAAATGCTTTTTCTTTCATTCTTTCTAATCTCAAGAACGATTGGTAAGAATTGAAAAAATATTTTTGTGTTGGATAGTCCATTTATTGAGGAAGGCTATATCATACTTAGCATCACGCTACGACCAATGCGAGCGGAGTATAAATGAAAAATGTTGCAAAAACTTCATATAAGTCACTTTAGAGGATTTTATTCTATGGATTTTGTATTTAGTACTTACAATATTGTATCCAAATCCAAAGTTCAATGAATATTACTACTAAACTAATGAAGTTATTTTAACCGCTATAATTTTCTTTAAAGATCATGAAATGTTCAATCATCTTGAATTTTTCCAGATTTATCAAGCCAGCCGTTTAGCTTTTAGAGCGGAGTTCTTTTTCTCTGGGCAAAACCTCGGACGGACGGACGGACATGACGAAACTATAAAGGTACCAGTACAGGATACCCTAAAAAAAGGGTATTTTGCTGTCAATAATCTAATGTCCTTTTTCCAAACATAAAAGCATAAAAGACTCAAAGTTTTACCTACTTAACTTTAAAGTGGTGTAACCCGATATTTTTTAAGAGACCTCTCGTTATTTCATTAAAAATAAATTTACAAAACACCCGGTGTCTATGACAATGACAAATAAATATCACCAAGTCGATAAATTATAACAATTAGGGATGTGACATAAATTCGATTTGACAATAAACATATTTCGGTAGCTAATATTCGGCAGTTACTTTTTTTATTCTTCATTGTATGTACTTTGTACTAAGTAGGTCGATACTTTTCGAAAACTGGAAAGTGTACCGAGAAAGGAATTTAAGTTTTTTGATTGTAAAACGATGCCACTAAAATATATTTTTATTTTTTCGAAATGTCATCTCGCAATTTAGCCTAGAGAGGTTGTCGTCTGCTTAATCGGACTATAAAATATATTTCTCATCACATTAGAGACTGTTTCTTTACTTGTTTTTTTGCCATTTGCCATCATCCGTTCAGTGTGAACACGTTATTGCATGGGTTTCTGAACTGCTATAATCAGTGCCATAACATCCTCTTTTTTTCTGATGGGAAATCATCAAATAACTTCTCCCAGTCTAGGCGGAGCGGGTCAGCAGTCTGATACTCCCTGTATCAGACTTTTACTGACTAAAACCCATCCATGTTCCTTCCTCGCCCTTTATGTTCCGGGGCCACGGTATCTCTTTCGAACAGTCCCGCATGCTATATCATCCCCTGTTTACACTCTTAAATTATTCAGGCATCAGGCTAAATATTGGTTGCACAATGCTCAATCCATAGCGGAATTATTATAGGAATTGGTTTGTTTGGTATGGACATGTAATGAAACGCATGTGAATAAAAGAGAGATGGATATATGTGGATGGATGGAGAGGGAGAGAAAGGCCAAAGAAAAGATAGATGGATTGAGTAAGGAAAGCAGTAAATGTAATAACGTCTGACAGGGGAAAATTAAAGAAGAAATCGTGTTGCACCGACCCCAAGAAGAATGGGACTACGGCAAGAAGACAATGATTCCAAAGCGAATGTCTTTATGGAAAAGATCTTTCCACCCGGAAGATTTACGCAACCTCAACTAGATCTTCGATCCACGATAAGATGGCATTGCACAGCCCTGTTCACCGCCGAAATCAATAGGGAAATAGTTCAGTTAATTCAATATAATAATTAGGCAACTGGCGACAGTGCTGATAAAGCCGTGTTCCACTAATACTGAACAAAACAAGCTGAGGTCGGGGTCAGATGATAAAAGTCTTGTATTAATTTGCTGCCTTAGCCGTGACAGTGTTGCTCACACTACTAAAATAGATCGCGATTGTGTTACAAAATGTTTTGTTTTAATCGTTGTAGGTACGTACTTGTTGGAGATTTTATTTCTTACTGGCTGACCCGCGCAACTTCGTCTGCGTGAAGAATCGTACGACCGATTTTGTGCAAACTTCACATACACCATTTACTAAATAGTCCGATCAAAACCTAAACATTTGGTTTGGATAGGTGAGCCCGTTCTTACATTACAGATAAAATTACAACGAAAAGTGGCATTGATTTTATATAAATATTGATTTTGCAACACCAAAATTAAAAGGTAAATCCTTATGTAAATATTGGCAACAGTATTCCCTTCTATCTACATCGTTGGTACAATATAGACGTGTTTTTACTTGCCATATTTTATTTCATCTTCCTCCTCATAAGTATCTAAAAACAAAGCTCTTCATTACTATTTATTTTTATTTTTTTGCTAGCTTATGCGGTGTCCCACTGCTGGGGAAGGGCCTCCTCTTTATCGGTCTCTGTTCTGTGCGGTCTCCGGCCAAGTTAGCCCCGTATATAAATCAGATCGTCACGCCACCTTCCCCGCCTGTCCTTCCTCAGGCGTCTAGTGTGTGACGATCTTTGCCCATCTTTCGGGTGCATCCGTGCTACGTGGCCGACCCACTCCCACTTCAGCCTGGCTGTATTTTCTACAACATCAACTACTTGAGTCATGAAGCACAGGGAAGTGTTTCTAATAATATTGTCAAAGAGTCACAATTATGGCTGATCAGCGGTGGCCCAGTATCATCAACTTTTAAACTGACCGCCTTCTTGACCATTAACGTAAATATGTTCCCTTTTTTAATAGCCATATAAAGGGTGTAAAACACCTCTCGAAGCCGAAAGGCACTTGTTCTCCCCGTCATTGCTGTACTTTTTTTGTTGTACACCATACCTGGGAACCTTCTAGTTACGGAGGTATGGGGGGTCAAAGTTACAACTTTTTGACAAGTTTCTTTCTAAATACAAGTTTTTTTTGTAAGATTTTGACTTTTAACACCTTTACGACCCCCGTACTTTCAATCCATCCAACAGCACAATGTTTTAAGTGCGTTACATTGAGTACTACCACGATACATGATTTATAACCTCAAAAAAAAAATGTTGTTTCCCAGCAATAATTTTTGCGTAAAGTTACTTTGTTTGATGTACAGAATGCTTGGGATGAGGTGGTTTACACCCTGTATGTCCTACTACTGGGTCAGGGCCTCCCCATTTCATACCAGGTGGGTAGATACTATTTTTGTACACCACCTCGAAGGTTCGAACCAGGCACCAAATAGGTTAATTCTAATAAATGTATAGAGTTTGCGTTTGTACATCAACATCACCAATCACACAGAAATTTTCCCATGCCTCAGTTTCGCTGCAAGCGATCACCCTGCGAAGATCGTCACTGCTAGCCACTAGCTGTCCTTAAGGCGACTGCATGAGCTAAACGCGAGTTTTATAATTACTAAAAGTATATGATTCACTGCTATAAACAAGACAAGAAAAATATATGATATTCTTCAGAATATATGCTAGCATGATATTGTTTTGAAAACATAATACAATTAATTTGGCTCGATAAAAAGAAATCACGAACTTACCTCTAAAAATATCTTTCAAACAATAATAAACATACAAATATGCATGCGATCATTCTGATTTTTTGGCAAATAATTCTACAAGCAATATAATAGCATGATATTGTTTTAGTTTTTTTATCCAATCAATCGTTTTTTGTAAATTTATCGAAACCACTCATTTCGCGCTATTTGGCCCGCAGTGGCTGACGTGGAGTGGTTGTTACACTTTGTAGTGCAAGCTGATTAGAACTTTATTCTATTAAACGAAGTTTTCAAACTTCGTTTGAAATGGTCCACAAATAGAGTTGCTAATTTAGCTAGTCTAAGCGCCCTAACCTTTGCGTGTCGAACAGCGCTCTGTATTACTCAATAGGAAGTAAAAATTGGCCACCAACGGTTCTACAGCTGATACAAGCGGCCCATGCTCACTTCCACGCGAAACATGACATCCCATGACATTTTTCGGATGGTAAATCATCAAACGGCTCCTCCCGCTCTGGTTGGAGCGGGAGGGAGTGTCAGACTTTTACTGACTAAAACCCATCTATGCTCCTTCTTCGCCCTTTGTGTATCTCTTTCGAACAGTCCCACAGCAAAATGACATCCCCTAAGGATTAGACAGAAAATACCTACATTTCAACGGTTATCTTTAAGTCCCAGGTGCTCGTGTCTGTATAACAGCAACTCGGGTCGATCTTCATGTTACGACGTGCTTGCCTAGGTTGGTTGGTGGATGGGTAACCAGGCTATATACCAAGTATCCTGCGTGCCTCGGAAAGCAAATTCAGCCCAGCTGTTGGTCTCGGTTGTCATTCGTTAAACTTTGGCAGTCGTCACAGGTAGTCTCTAATTCTAAAGTCTGACAACCAGTCTTACCAAGAGGTATCGTATTACCCACTTCAAACTGGGGTGTGAAGGTCAGATAGGCAGCTCCGTGTAATAACATACTGGTATTCAGCTGCATCCGATTAGATTGGAAACCGACCCCAACATAGTTGGGAAAAGGCTAGGCATATGATGAGACATTAAGTCCGCCTTTGTATCTACAGTTTTTAATTGTGCATAAAGTTTTTAATAAATAAATGATTATGTTCAAGTCCTATCAACCAGGCAAAAATCCAGACTTCATGACGATTGAGAGAAAGGAGATTGGAGACTAAAAGATTACTGGTGATGTCTGACATTCTAGAACAAAATCAATCTTGAAGTTTTCGAGTTAACCGCGCCTCTTTAAGTTTCGTCGCTCTCAATAACCCTACAGCGGTACCCTCATAGCTTTGTCTCGCCGCCGCTCCTACGATACGAAGGTTATCATCGCCTAATAAATAATTGAGTTGTCTTTTTTAAGTAACCGACACTGATAACGTGTTTATTGAATATTAACGCTTTCGACGCAATTAAAATACAAGCTGGACAGTTTTTTAAGGTTGATTATAGGTCAGTCGAACGCGGAGTTAATTCTAATCAAAAGTCGGGGATATCATATGATTGAGTCATTGCCTTCGACTTTGCTTTGATAAGTGATTTTTGATAGCTATATATACAACGTGTAACAGAAAGGGAATAGTCATATGAAAGGGTGTGCTACAGACCATCAAACTGAACAACTTTCTCCATGGAACCACCATCGTAATCGCGAAGAAATTTTCAACGGCCCCATAGTAAATTCCCTAGTAGCAATTGCCGTTGGCTTCTTTATGCCAACAGTTGGGAATGTATTGGCAGACGGTTAGTTGTTCCGCCAACCTAAACTTAAATAAAATGGGCCCATTGTCATAAACATGCACTGTTTGCCCAACGAATAGCCAACAAAGGGCCTTCTGTTACTGTACCTACTGTTGGGTGATTTTTGCAGGGATTTCAGTTATTATAACAACATTGGACCAACTAACAACGGGCCTGCTGCATCTATTCCTACTGTTGGGAGTTTTTTGTAGGGATTTAAGTTATGATAACAACTTACATCGGTCCAACTTAAACCTTTCAATGGGGCTGTTAGTATATACTGGTTCAGGTATAATTACCCAGTATGAGCTTACTAGTACTCTCTTAACTCTTAGTAACTCTTAGATTTAAGAAACACATTTTTTATATTTTTGTTTATATTTAAGATTTATGGTTTATACTGTAAACAAAGTGCAAAATTGAAAATTTATGATAATTTAAGAAGGACATTCCGTCACTAAATGTCCTTGGTGGGCGGTATGTTCATGCCGAAACCGTAATGATAATATCGTAAAGGTTCAAAAGTTGTACCCCAACCTCGATAGATGGCGTTGTAGTCCAAGTAGAAGTCGCTATCGTTGTGATACCACGGTTTGGTTGGGTTCGAGTGAATTTTAGTAAATATATATTACCAGCCTAGATCACAAGGTCATTTGGTGATATCAAACGACCTCCAAAAACAGGAGGTTCTCAGAAGGTCTTGGCCCCATCGCATGTTGGGCCTACGTAGGCAAATCCACGTAGGCCATCAGTTTTGGGCCCAACCCGCAAACTGCCCGCCAATTGTATGCATTTGCCAACTAACCAGAGGTATGTGGCCCAACTAAATGCCAACAAAAAATGCTACTAGGGTTCCAATACCTACTCGACCAAATGTATGAAACAGCTGATAATTTTTTTACGATTACGATGGTGGTCCCATAGAGAAAGTTGTTCAGTTTGATGGTCTATAGCACACCCTTTCAAATGACTGTACCCTTTTTGTCACACGTTGTATATACGGACTTATTTTTTGTAAAATAACATAAAAGAAACACTATGGTTAGCTTAACAACAAACATTCGGAACTAGCTTCGGCCATGTTGCATATAATCAAAGTTGTTAACATATAATCAAAGTTGTTACAGTCGCGAACAATATTTTATTCAACATACAACCGAACACTGGCCTGCAAATTGCGAAAAACGTAAGAAAAATCGAATTGCGCGGGCTACCCTCCACCACAACCGGAGCTTACCTATTAATGACTTCTGTTACCTCGCAAGAGAAAACTGTTCACATGTGTTTCCACCAACAAAAAGTCGAGCGGAAATGACTAAGCGGGCAAAAGTAGTCATAAAAATGAGCTCGTTCTGCTCTTTCTTGTTTCTTAATTTCTCTTTTGCGGTGGGAATCAGATGACTAAACTCTTCCTTTGTGGGCAAAACCATCATCATCCCAATTAATTTGAAGTCGGCGCTGCATGCCTTCTTTCTCTATTTTTCGTCACCTTATCAGACACTTTTTTAATTACCCTTTCAAGGTTCATTGGAAGACCAGCGTCAGACAGCTTCATCACCTGTCTGGCATGAATGCTGAAATGGACCTTTTTGGCGCAGCCCGTGAGGCACACAGCACATTTCTACTATGTTCTACTCATTGTTTTGTATCTTTTTATTTATTATTGTGTGTGTGCTTTATTAACTGACATCAAATAAATATTTTTCTTTCTTTCTAATTCTACTCAGAAAACTAAGCCCGCTTCGCTTAGCCATTTTCGGCTCATTACTCTTTCGCAGTAAAAACCATACTCTACTCCGTTGTCTACACCAGCTGAGTTCACCCGTGAAATCCTAAATAAGACATGTTCACTGTCTGCGATGATTTGTGGTTAGTGTTGTTCCATTGTGTTACCATTGTGCCACTGAGCGTTACAACGTTGCTTAATATCTGCTTGTCCGTCACTTGCTTGTTACTTCAATAATTGTCTCCTTTGTTATCTTAATAGTGTTGGGTTGGAATGAGTTTTTTTGGTGTCAGCTTTTTAAAGACCACTTTTTGAAATGTAAATAAGCAAGGTGTTGCTTGCATCCAGGTCAAATTCAAAAGTGTGTTACAGACCATCAAACCGATCAATTTTCTCCATGGGTTGGCCCCATATAAAATTTTAATACCTACTCGAACAAATGTATGAGACCGCTGATTATTCTTTTACGTTTATGAGGGTGGTCCCATGGAGAAAGTTGTTCAGTTTGATGGTCTTTAGCACACCCATTAGTTTGACCAAGATGCCAAGCGACACCTTGAACTTATAATGGTGGTTAGAGAGGACATACGGAACTTAAAAGGTGATCATCTATTACTAAATTGTAAATTATTTATTTCAACTTCATGTTCAATAGTGGTACATGAGCGGACTTAATGCCACAAGGCATTCTCTACCAGTCAACCATTAATCGAGTTCGAGATTTTTTTTAATTTTGAGTTTAATTTGACTTTTAATTTAACTTTGATTTTTATTTTAATAGATTTGTTCGTAATTTGCATTGTGTAAATGAATTTAATTTGGATTTAATTATGTAGGTATTTAAAAACCATAGCTGAGTGTGAGTTGGTAGGTACTCATCTGATTTTCAGTAGACACTCCACGACAAATAATGATATAACCTAAGAGGTTGATACACTTGTCTGTGATTCTATTGAATGTATTTTGTATCTTTGAAGCAGTGTATTCAATTGTCGGTGAGCCAAATAAATAAATAAATAGCACACAATATTATACGTACATGTACCATGTAGTGTAGGTATGGAACAACCGCTAACTAAAAATATTTTAATAGATTACATAAAGTCTTCCTGTCGCAGCTACAATATCCAATGAAAAGGCAATAAATATAACAATTTAAATAAATTCCGTTCATAAACGGTCAGCCGAGTTAATACTGATAAAAAGTACTCTAGGCACGTCCTGGCCAAATACCCGCGAAAATAATTTAAATAAAGAATGGTAACGGCATTGCAGGGTGGGAATGTATGCGCCGCTCAGTGTTGCCAACCGAATAAAAATAAATCACACGTGATTTATTTTAGCTGCGAAGTCACATGCTATGTTCCGGGTCGCTGCAGCTACGCTATGTATGACAAGTCCCCGGCATACGTTACTGCATAGAATTTTGTATTCAAGGAAATGTTCTGGCGACTTTTGTCTTATTTATAGTTGTGAAGTTTGTAAGGCAACAAAATTCTGCATATTTAACTCGATTCAGTAGTTATCGTTGTGGAAATTCTTGTTATCAAAATGTAGCTGCTTTCACAATATTAAGTAGGTTTCGTAGTGATAGTTATTAATTATCCGATTATTTATCATGGATTGTTGCAAACCCTGTTTGTAAGTACCTACAGCGTACACTCCGGCTGCTTCTCAGGCATGTAATAAACAAACGATGACGATCGAACATACTTAAGCCCAAGAAAGTATGTTGCCATCACTTTTTAAAAGTTTGTTAGAATCTAGAGGTTTGGTGGTTACTCGTACTTATTTGCGATAAAAATCATAAAATTTAAAAATCATTAATAATTTTACAACCGTGAATATTTTATGTTTCTTATTTTTTTTTGTTTAAGTATGTCATTGGTAACTCTAGCCCCTTTTGGAGTGGACAGGGTTTTTCTTAAACATATTGCATTGTATGTATGGTGACACTAATCATCCAACCAATTTAATCCAATCTCCACCCAACCACGGTACCCGCACCATACGGATCATCATCATTCTCTTGCACTTATCCCAATTGATTTGGGGTCGGTACAGCACGTCTTCTTCATCTCGTACTTCTCTATTACTCGTAATCTCATCAGACACCTCCTTTCCAGCAGAGCAGAGGTGGCCCAGTGGTGGCGGCCCCGGCTTACGAACAGTAAGTCGTGGGTTCGAACCCAGACAAGCGGATTACTTTGTGTAATTTATTTCATCACCGCTGCTCTCAAAACGGTGAAGGAAAACATCGTGAGGAAACCGGCATGTCCTAGAACCAAAAACTCGAAGGCATGTGACATCTACCAATCCGCACTGGGCCCGCGTGGTAGATTATAGCCCATTCCTTCTCATTGAGAGGAGGCCGTGTCCTAGCAGTGGGAACATTATAGGCTGATGATGATGATGATGATGACCTCCTTTCCTGCCATGTCCATCCGTCGTGAAAGAAAGATACAGTCCCGTAAAATAAATCATAACAAATAAATAAAATCGCTGGACATTAACACACAGCGCCACCTAGTGCCACACTAAGCAAAGCTTGTGTGGTGGACACTAGATAGTTGATTATATACTACATATATACTTTTTTTGGTTGTAAAAACATACTTATCATACATAAAGGGTGTAAAACACCTCTTCACGAAGCCAAAAGGCACTTCTTCTCCCTATCATTGCGATCATTTTTTTGTTATACACCATACCTGGGAACCTTCTAGTTACGGAGATATGGGGGCCAAAGCTACAACATTTTGTCAAGGTTTTTTTTAAATACAAGATTTTATTGTAAGATTTTAACTTTAAACACCTCCATGACCCCCGTACCTACTATTCAAACCACCCATCAGCACAATGTTTTAAGTGCGTTACATTGAGTTCCACCACAAAACATGATTTATAACCACAAAAAAAGAAGTTGTTCCCCAGCAATATTTTTTGCGTAAAGTTACTTAGTTTGATGTACAGAATGCTTGGTTAAGGGCTTTGTTATGAGGTGGTTCACACCCTGTATAAACGTCCGTGATTCGGAAACAAATGTCCATGCTCATCACACAAATATTTGCTCCTACCGGGATTCAAATAACCATTCGTTTTTCTTACCGCATCCGCCAAATCATTTGGTATTTTTTGCAAGATCAGGAAGTAAAAAGAGGATCAAAAACTAATACCTAAGTTTTGATACTTTTTGCAATCGCTATAACATTTCTGCGTACTTTAACTATGGATGACCCATGGTCAAATAAAACAAGGTCTGGCATTCCGGGAGCGACACCTGCTGACGTCACTATTCAGTTGCCACTTTATTGCAACAAAACACGAAATAATGGAAACATTTTCAGTCACCATTCTGTTAAAAAAAATTAATTGAATTTAAATTGTTGTTTTGGTTTGCTTGTCCTAACAAAATAATTCAATTTAATCATAAACCAATGTAATTGTTGATTAAAACTTAATGTTTAATCGGATTCGCACAGGGATTATAGATAGTTAGGGAGTTATTCTTTCACACTACTGGTAACACTGAAACGGGTTGTCTCATTGACATTCTGCCAATTCGTCGTGTATTGTATCGCTATTCTTTTCTAACGTATGTGCCGGTCTCGCTCAGTGCCATTAAAACAGTGATTCCCAATATTATTTTGTGGACTTCCAACAAATTTGTTTTTAACCGACTTCAAAAACGGGAAGGTTAGGTATTCAATTCGATCTTATTTTTTTTTGTCCTATGAGTGTTCGTTGTTTATGAACCGATTTAGATGATTATTTTTTTGGAAAGGTGATATCCCAAGGGTGGTCCATGATAAGGTCAGAAGATAAGCATCTAGAGAAATCGAGGGAAACTTTCGAAAATTGTAGTGGCGACTAGTGCGTTCGTTAATATTTTCAGTAGTTTAAAACACTACTAGTTTAATGAAGGTCTGGAGTGGATCTAATGATAGAGCCGAAAGACAGTCGAGTTAACTTCGCGACGATGTACAGCAATTACCTGGTGTGTGGGCTTGATTAATTTATATTGATGAGAAATTTACTCCTAGGTGGGTTGGGACTGTCATTGGGGGTGTGATGATAAAGAGGAAGGACAGTCAAGGGAACTCCATAAAGTTTAACAGTAGAAAAAAGACTAAAATAGACTACCAAACCTTGGCTTGTAATTTGAAGCCTGAAACCCAAGCATGGATATAGGATTCTTTTAGTCCCCGAAAACCTACAATGCGGGTAGAGCTAAAGGCAAAAGTTAGTAGGAATTTAATAATTATATCAATGTTTTACTAGATTGAATTTCCCCAGATTATAACGTTTGAGAACCATCGATAGCGGTTATGACGTAGATACGTGTCACCCACGTGACTTCTGTCTCTCGGAATGCAATACCTGGCGAAGTATATTATTGTACCATGGGATGACCTAGCCATTTCAAAATTAAATTCAAATCATGCAACGAACCCATAGTCACACTCTCCGGAAATTGAAGCAAGCGATGTCGCCGATGTCTTGACCCGCCCCGTCAAACTGACAGCTGTCAAAACGCCCGCCTATAATAACTAGAGGCAAAGGCATCGTCGTCTTCGTCCTCTGACCGTGAAGAGGTTCGATAAAATGGAAATTAAAATGAAACGAGAGTTTTGTATTCAAAATAGGTTCATTATACCAGACCCATTCAAATTTAATAGTACATATTTAAATACACTGATCAGTGATCATACTTAGGTCTCGTAATGTAAATTGCATATAACGTTGATGTAATTGAATATTGGTAGGCCAGTTCACTGTTTTTGAAAAACCTTGATTGATTTGTAATGTTCCTTGCTGTCTCTGTTCACCACTCCAAAAGAAGAAAGTTAGAAAAAAATACTAGGAAAACAAATATAAGAACTCAACATAAAGTCCCATGAAATTTCGAGAACATAAACTTCGTTCCTTTTGTGTTTTTTTTTGTCCATTTGCAAGGCAAAAGGCCAGGCTATAAGGTCACAAAACAGGATTTGTTATAACGAAACACCAGCACAATCTCGGTAACAACATACATTCTTTTATATATATAAGAAACAACTTACATAAGACCCATAGAGAACAATTTCAAACAAGCATTAGTCCAATCTGTCTTAAATCGTCTAGATAACTGTTTATGGCCTCATATAAAATAGAAACTTAAAAATCAATCTAGACCCTTGGGTTTAACTGGTATAGATGAGCCGATAGTGCTGGGGAACGGGGAAATACACCATAAATGGCCATCAGTATGCGCATCGTTGTTACCAATAAATTCTTTGCTATACTTCCCTGTACCGATAGATAAGGTTCTATGATGTGCTCTGCGCACACGATTCTTCCTCGTGCTCGGATTGAGTGGAGAAGGCTCTTAATTTGGTAAAACAAACGGTGTTAGGGGGTAAGCTCTTTGTGTACCTCCACCTGCACTTTAAGGGACCTGTCCGAAGCCACCACCAACGCCGTCGACGTGGCTCAGTTCTGGAAACAAATCTAAATAAATAACAATGGGAATCATGGACACGAAAATTAGGAGGGAAGAAAAAGGTATAAGACACGTTCAAGAATAACCTACTTGTCTACCATCAACGCTAAAGACAGCTTCAAAATACATAAGCTTATGACACTGAAGCGCTTACATGCTATTTTGCGAGTATAGGTAGGTATCAAGCCTTGCTTAGTGTGGCACTAGATGGCGCTGTGTGTTAATGTCCCGCGCTTAAGTCGTGTCCGTCTGCCCCGCACCGTGGCAATTACTTGTGCTCTGTAAACTTAAGAAAGAAGTTCTCTTAATAATTATAAGAATAAGATAAACTATAAGAATATAATAAAATATTTTTGCTATAAGAATAAACTTTACTCGGGTGTTTCCGTTTTCATCCCACGTTTTCATCCCAGGAGTTAAAAATAATAATAATTATTCCGCTTTCAACCCGCAACAAAAATGGACTCCGTTTTCAACCCACGGCATAGTACATAACTGTTTAGTAACTTATGTAAGTAACGTTAGCAGACAAACAAACTTTGTTAGAAAAATCTTTATTCATAATTAACACAACTAAGTCTTTAGAATATTGATATCTAGAAAATCACAGATTCGTACTATTATCAATTCTACATTTTAAAAAAATCACAGATTGTAAGTATTATTCATCCTACATCTAAAAAATCACAAATGGTAATTATTATCAATTCTACGTCTAAAAAAATCACAGATTGTAAGTATTATTCATCCTACATCTAAAAAATCACAAATGGTAATTATTATCAATTCTACGTCTAAAAAAATCACAGATTGTAAGTATTATTCATCCTACATCTAAAAAATCACAAATGGTAATTATTATCAATTCTACGTCTAAAAAAATCACAGATCGTAAGTATTATTAACCCTACATCTAAAAAATCACAAACTATTATCAATAAATTCTACTTCTAAAAAAATAACAGATTGTAACTATTACCAATTACATATACATCTAAAAATCACTGATCGTAACTATTACCAATTACTTATGTATTTAAAAATCACAGACCGTAACTATTACAAATTATACATCTAAAATTCACAGATCGTAACTATTACAAATTATACATCTAAAAATCACAGATCGTAACTATTACCAAATTGTGCATATAAAATCACAGATTTAAATTATAGCTTTATGATTTACATATGAAAATTATCAAATAATTTACAATAAATTAAAAAGTAAATGGTACTAATTTCTCCAGACAGTGTCCGATGCTAATTTTACCACAAGAAAGATCACTTAATGCTGAATTAATTATTTTCTCTCTCTCCAAAACATCATTGTTACGTGGCCTTGATGATGAAACTTGTCCAGTAAAACGCGTGTTTTGTAACTTGGCATCTTTATTTATAATTGTGAGGAATTGGAGCATATTGAGAGTCTTCTTTTTTGCCACATAGCGGTTTAGGGTTGCATGCCAGCTTTCTAGTGCATTTGTAGTTCGGTGTCTTCTATTATTTGCGGACCACAATGTTGGGGGATATTTACCACCATTCATATATGTTTGGACAACATAGTCATTAAATTTAACAATATTGTTTAAGGTGGGACAGTCTTCCATAATATATAGGAAGGCATCATCAATCATTTCCTGAGGTATTAAAGGTAACGTAAGTATTAAACCCACATGTTTTTTCAAATAGTTTTTTTTTGTTAGATCAAGCTTTTTGGCTTTTTTGTGTATTGATTGACAAAAGTGAAAATAACAAGCTCTTGTCTTCGTTTCTGGCGAAACAATTTTTAAAGCGTTTATGGCTGCCGGCTCAAAATCTGTCAGAAACTCTAAAGGTTTCCAGGTTGGTATTTGCGATTTGATAAGTTGGAAGAGTGTTACATATGTTGATTTCTTTTTGTTTAAAAGAAGACAGTAAACAAGTGGTGTGATACCTGTTGTAGTGTCTGTGCTGCCCATGTCACCATGAATGACATATAGCTGCATAAATGGTCGTATGCAACATTTAAATGTTCCGTCTCCAAAAAACATTGCAAGTTTACTCATTCGATCTCTAGCTTCATGTGTAGCGAACGCAATTATTCTATTATTGCTATCTTCGTAATCAAACAGTAAAAAATCTTTGAAGGTGTTCGGTATTTCTACTTCACTTTTGTTCTTAAATACTAATTTAGAAACATTTTGACTTCTGTTTCGGGCATCGAAAAATGCTGTTTTCACACTTGAGAACTTGGGGATTTCTTCTACTAAATCTAACCCTTGTTCTTTTTCTTTTATTAATAAAACTTCATCTTCGTAGATCTGTTGAATAGGGCGACCATCGGCAGATTTGACTTGTTCTTTTATTTTCTTCATAGAGTTTTTAATTAAAAGTTTGTTATAATTAGCATGGCAATTACTATTGTGTCCACTTCTATTAATAATTTCACTGTCCATTGTTTTTATAATGCCAAAGCAAGAAGGCGCTTTCGCACATCGCCATATTATGGAATTGTCCTTATTCACTCTTTTTTTATGGAATTCTCTACCACCACACACTAACACTGGCTTGTTTCTTTTTGACAGGGTAAAATAAACTTCGGAATCAATGTTTTTACTGGTACTTGGACCTGGATTTTGCATTTTAACTGCTTTAATATCACTTTCACAGCAACTATGCTCCTGTCGATCACTTACGACTAACTAACAGATAAGAGAAACAAAGGGTATAACAGATTAGCAATATTCTTTAGAAATATTGCTTTCTCTTTCACTCCCTCTCCGGCTGAATGAAATAGACATAGTGTCTGTGCCAAGGAAGTGACGTCGTAAATAAGTACCTATTCATCAAATTATAAGTATACAAAGTTTAAATAGTTTAAGATTATTTTTCTGTCTGTACAAAACAATTATAAACTGCAGTGGGTAGAAACCGGAATATATTTTAGGTAGAATACGGAAAAAACAACTATTATTATGATTGTGGGTAGAACACGGACTAAGATTTGGGTAGAAAACGGAATAAAATATTCGTGGGATGAAAACTTGGGATGAAAACGGAAACACCCCTTTACTCTTAATACGGGGTCTTTCTTTACGCTCCTTCTCCAACCACAATACTAATAAAACTGCAGCCAACTAAATTAAAGCAAAAAGAAAGTGCCTATGTTTATTTGAAATTGTAACTAGAGTTAACAATTTAAAAAAAAACTCATAAAAATGTGAAAATGTGTAAAAGGTGAATCCTTCTCCTCACTTGTTGGCCGCTCCGATGTAATGAAGACATACTGTACTGAGCCACGCCCCCACTAAGCGGATAATTGAGTCATTATAGGTGCGCTCGCGCATACGCCGCTCTCGTGCTATCTGCGATCGGCCGATAGCGCCGATTCCGATCCGGCCTCGGGTACCGCCGCGCGCCGTGACGTTACTTAACGTACCTTAAAGGACTGACCATACTTACTGACGCAGAATCAGCTTGAGCCGAACACGTATCACCACATTTGTCGCATTAGTCTGAACACCCCTAAGAAATTTAGTTCAAGGTTGGCCAAAAAGTGAATAATTGTGTGGAAATAGAGAATGAGAGTGAGAGTGTACCTAGATATTAATAAAAAACTCTTTCGGAGGAACAATGGGCGCCACTTTTGCAGTCTGCCAATAAATTAATGTATGAGGAGCACAGACATGCACACAATAACTTACACTGGTGTTCATTGGTCTTGAGAAAACGTAAGATCCTACGTTGGGATCTGTTGTGGTAGGCCTTGAAAGTGAAAAGTATTCCTGGAAAGTATGTAAAGTTAGTTCGTGCCAACTCTGTGACACTAAAGTTAAATATCGTGGAAATGTGCATTCTTCCCATTTTCACCTATGGATCTAGCCCTAAGCTAGCCTTCAACTACCGAGCAGTCTGACGGTGATAAGTCTGTTAATTAATGTTGCCAATGTAAAGAATATCAATAGGGCAATACTTAAAGCCCATATTTTAACAATCTATATTATTTTTGACGGGTGGGAGCAGAGTCGTCTGTGGGCGACCTGGCTTATGTCTACGCCTGTTTATAGTTTTGATACCGATCTTATTACAGTCGCAATGAAATACCATTAACATCTGTCAAGAATTTGACAGAAGTAGAAAGTAGGAAGCATGGTACATTATATACTCTGTGCATGGTACAATCATAGAGTATAATTATAATCACTACGTTCAATAATATAAATATGGTAGGTACGGTACAATAGTATAGAATCCAATGGTCTGACAGAAGTCTATTGGGTAAAGTGTATTTTTTCGAAAAAAACTGCAAATAGCTGCGATGAGCGAAGAAGGCGATGAAACAACAACAACTTCATTAGTGGAAATAGTTCCAACTATTCCTATTATACCTTTTCCTGCCAAAACACCACTGGTGGCTGTGGGAGCAGATACCTCGTATATGACACCCATTTACATAATGACTGGTATTTTTGCAGTAATATTTATCTTTGGTCCGTTACTTGTATGCAAAACAAAGTGCCGACATTCGGGGTAAGGCTTTTATTTTTGTACATATGACATCTTCCGGCCAGCGATGGGCCCGCGTGTTTCATTGAGGAGACTCCTGTGTCCTAGCAGCGAGAAAATAAGGACTGATTATGTATATACCAAAAGGATGTGTTAGATAAGGTCATTCACCAAAGTGCATTAATTTGATGGCAGTCTATAATTATCACGACGCGACTGGCTGCATTCTTGGTCGCATTCTTGGCTGCAAAAGTTCCAACCAAGAAAAGCTTCGCATCAGGTCGATCTAGCAGTAGTGTGTGAGGGTCCTCAATTAGGTGCTTCCTAACTGAAGTTAGTTTTTGCTGCTGGCCCCTAAACATTGTTACGTATTTTTAACCTGATTTTTCAACAGAGTTGTGCGAGGCAGCTAGACGATGCAAAAGATGTAAGTGAGGAAAGCCAGCGAGGAATGGCATGCAAAACGGTGTCGGTTACTATAGCTGGACTATCACTAAAGAGTCCCCGTACCTACGCATCTTAGCACCATTGAACCTTGCATCGCATAAGCTTCTCGCACAGCTTTGGTCGAAGTGGAACCCATCAAATAGTTTGACAGCGCCACCACACATCTTCACATGGCCGGCACTAGTACAAACTAGAATCCTGTCCTATAGTAAAATGTATGCAATTGGTTGCATAGTCGCTTTTACACGTATTAATAGATTGTATATGGGGCTTTGAAAAGAACAGATTTTTCCATAAATTTCAACCGAGTGGATATGACACTATTGTATGAAACAGTAGATTTTATTTACACCGATTATATATCTAGCTATCAATTGTACCATGTGTAAGCTTTCATTTTATTTTCAGGATAATAAAATGTTGTATAATGTTAGCTGCATTTTGCTGCTACATATTGTAAGTTACAAAATCACATTTTATATATGTCACCGTAAAATTGTCAAATACGTTATATTGTGATATCTCTTGCGATATTGTAAAGTCTCGAATTATTGTCAAATGTACATACTGCTTACAACAAAACGCATTATTTTTTGTGAAATGCATGCGATGGTAGTCAACTTACGCGGTGTGGAGGGAAGGAAGGGTCCCCCTTGCCCAGTGGTACAACTGTCATGAAAAGATTATGCACCATTCCTGAGAAATACCGCTTAATATAACATAACCTTAAAACACTTTATGTTCCCCCTAAAAAGCGTAGTCGACGGAGCGCCGCTTCGCGGGGCCCCTATTTTCGAGTGCAGGGTTTAAAGGAACCTAACTAACCTAACAGGGGGGTTCCCCAAGTCCCGATTATGGGGGCAGAGATACTTCCGTATGTTCAGTTGACAATAATTCGAGACATTACAATATCGCGAGAAAAACACGTTATATTGTAATATAACGTGTTTGACAATTTTACGGTGACATATACATATTATTATCTGACCCGCGCAACTTCGTCTGCGTGAAGAACCGCTCGACCGATTATGTGCAAACTCCACATTAACCATCTAGTAAATACTCCGATCAAAGAAAAAGAAAAATGTTATATAATTATATTAATGTGCATTGAAACTAAAAAGAAAAATCGCAGTTGTGCCTGAGCTACTCGAAGCTAGTTTTTCAAACTAGGATAGCAAGCTAGTTCTCTAATAAACGATCCTATTGCTTGTACTAGTTTGGTTTACTTGCATGAATCTAGATCTTTTTAAGTTATTAAGTTTAATAGCTTTAAAAACTAGTCTCGTGTAACCCGGGCATTCACGAGCCTGAAATTTTAATATCGAAATAATGTTCCTATCTCTATTTTAACAATAATATTTTGATAAAAGTGGGCAATGGAAGATATTTACATTATGGGTATATATTATCCTTACCGAAGCCAGCAGGCACTCGTCACCCCCGCAGATGCGATAATATTTTGGTTCATGACCTTACCTTATTGCGAATTAAAAATAAGTTTTCTATTTTTTAATACAAGTGTTTAGGTACTGTTATAATGTTACTTTACAAACCTCCACGACCCTCGTACTATTCAATGCACCAACACAAATGTTTTAGTGCATTACATTGAGTCCCGCAGTAAAACAAAATTTATCACCCCCAAAATGAAAAGTAATTTTTCAACATTACATTTTGCGTAGGTTCACATAGTTTGAGGTACAGAATGCTTGGTTGGTGACTTCGTCATGAGTCCGTTCCGGTTCGATCTTTGTAAGTTTTTGAATGCAGATTTGTTTGATTTTAACCATAAAGGAATGTTTCCTTTTACTAAACTTGGACATCTCCTTTATTTAGAGTACTTTCCGTCCGGGTGAGGTTGAAAAAATCCACCCTACAATAATTTTACCACAATAACATATACTACAACTAGCTGTAGCCCGCGACTTCGTTCGCGTGAAAATATTGATGGGTCATGTGTGAGACTGCATCGTTGGTCAAGTTTTCGCAAGCGCTACTGAGCATGAGGTCCTGGGTTCAATTTCCGGGACGGGCAAAGTGTTATTGTATTATTTGTGCCCGGTTGATGGAAATAGGATAAATGTGTGAAATGTAGGTGTAGGATTAGATACTCCTCTACCTAACAGTGGCGAAGGTTGAAAATAGTGTCAGGGGAAGACGAAGAAAAAGAAAGAGAACGTTATTTCTTTGCATATGTTAACTTTTTTTCCCATGTTAATTTGACCTCATTTTCATTATCAGCGACACCAAAAATCGCGGAAACGACACCCATGATGAAAAATCCAAAAATTTTCGTCGGCACCATTTTGGATTTTTATTTTGACTTCATCTTCATTCATCAAAACTAAGATCAAAATTGCAGAAGAGTTAGAAAAAAACAGGAATCAACAAAATAAAAAAATATAGTTGGTATCAAATACAATATCGACAATTACTCATTCTATCTCGTTCTATACAGACTTCTTTTTCTGCCCCTGCCGTAACTCCTTAATCTTCGACTTACCTAGGTCCCTACAAAACGGTAAGAACTGCCAGCCGCGAAGTCACGTGTGCGCGTCCATACGATTGGTACCTACCTGTACTTTAACTTGTGTACGCCCTATACTATTAACTTGCACTGCTGCAAAAGGTCTCTCCTTCTGCTGTTATTGGTGAACGAATGAACAACTACAATGCAAAACTTCATCCCCTTTACCCGTTTGTGGGTCGAAATAAAAAAAAAACCAACCACTTATTTATTTATTTAACACTTCAAGCACAAAGTACAGAGGCGGACTTAATGCCAATGGCACTTACTAACTTTGATACTATTTTGCAACTCAAGAAATAAAAACTTTAATCAAAAACAAAATGTTGCTCTTTTTACACCCCTCAAGGGTTGGAATTCTAATAAAGCCGTTGCGTTAGCTTCCAATCAAAAGCACAGATAACAAATTTTGTACTTTTAACGTCGAAAATTAAGGATTTTTCAAACACAATTTCGTCCCCTTTTAAGCCTTCGGGGTGGAATTATCAAAAACGCTGAAAAACGTGTGAATTAATTTTCAATCGTCGGCCTAAACACAAAGTTTGAAGATCCTAACTTTGAAACTGACGGACTTTCATATAAACTTCCATCCCCTATTTTATCCCTTTGGGGGTAGAATTGACCAAAATCCTTTCTTAGCGGATGTTTACGTCATAACATCTACCTGTATGCCAAATTTCAGCTCGATCCGACCAGTGGTTTGGGCTGTGCGTTGATAGATCACTATGTCAGTCAGTCAGTCAGTCAGTCACCTTTGAGTTATATATATTTAGATAGAAGATAGATTTGTGCCCGGTTGATGGGATTAAGCTAAATGTGCGAAATGTGGGTGTAGTATTAGATACACCTCTACCTAACAGTGGCGCAGGGTGAAAATAGTGTCAGGGGAAGCCGTAGAAAAAAAAAGGAAAACTGTTTTTTTTGCTTCTGTTAACTATTTTCCCCGTGTTCATTTTGACCTCATTTTCACTATCAGCGACACCAAAAACCACGGAAACGACACCCATGATTAAAAATCCAAAAACTTTCGTCGGCGCCATTTTTTATTTCATCTTCATTCATCAAAAGTAAGATCAATAATGCAGAAGAGAAAAAAAAACAGAAATCTACAATATAAATAATTGGTATCAAATACGATATCGACAATTACTCATTCTATCTCGTTCTACTTATACATAATTTATTTATTTATTGATTTATTTAAACAACACATACAACTATTATTACAGGTTTAGGTACCTAATACAATAGAGCAGTTATATTTAAAGTTAAATTATTTATGTTTTGAATAAATTAATTAATTTGACAAACTAAAGTAATTGCGCAAAATGCGGCCCGTGTGAATTCGCTCAGTGTACAATTGAAGCAATCAATCTGTTGTGACACCATATTGACTGCTGCAAAAAGTCTCTACTGCTGCTGTTATTCGTGAACGAATGAACAACTACAATGCAAAACTTCATCCCCCCTTTACTCCTTTGTGGGTTGAAATAGAAAAAAACTAACGACTTACTAACTTTGATACTTTTTGGTGACTCAAAACATAAAAACTTTAATTAAAAACAAAATGTTGCTCATTCTTCACCCCTCAAGGGTTGAAATTTTAATAAAGCCGTTGCGTCAGCTTCCAATCATAAGCCCAGATAACAAATTTTGTACTTTTTACGTCGAAAATTAAGGATTTTTCACCTACAATTTCATCCCCTTTATAAGCCTTCGGGGTGGAGTTATCAAAAACGCTGAAACACGCATAAATTAATTTTCAATCGTCAGCCTAAACACAAAATTAGAAGATTAAAGAATTAAAGTTAGGCTTTAAAACTGACGGACTTTCATATAAGCTTCCATCCCCTATTTTATCCCCTTGGGGGTAGAATTGATCAAAATCCTTTCTTAGCGGATGCCTACGTCATAACATCTACCTGCATGCCAAATATCAGCCCGATCCGTCCAGTGGTTCGGGCTGTGCGTTGATAGATCACTATGTCAGTCAGTCAGTCAGTCAGTCACCTTTGAATTATATATATTTAGATACAACCACAATTGCTACACTCACACAACAACAAACCATTGGACATTCAATCGTTTTTATCATACTACAATAAATATAATTTACTCATTTCAAAAGTCATGAAAAATTAAATCATCGCAATGACGGGGAGAGCATAAGGACCTTTTGGCTTCGACAAGGTTTTATTTACATCCTCTAAATACTTACCTTAATATTTCAGTTGGCTCATTACGTATTTGGTGAAGCTACACCAACGGCAGGGCCCACGCTCACGTAACGATACGTTGGCCTGGATCGGACATAAATGGGTAAATATTGAGCTTTTTCTGCCAGATTTTTCTTGGATTTAACTGTCATACAGATCAGTTTTAATTTTAAATAATCACCGTAATATTTTAGTCGTTTAAAAAAAATCTGCTGCTTCTTACATAAATCAAAAATATGTAGGCAGCAATTTTTTAAACATAAAGGAATGTTTCCATTTTTTTTTAATGTTTTGGATTTTTTTAAATTAAAAAATTCTACTCTTATTTTTTTTTTTTTATTGCTGCCTACATATTACCGTGCGTCGGGGGGCTAGTACAGATGCAAGCACATCATGCGCCGTAGAGGTATATCTAGTGAGCACATGTTCTCCGGGGAGGCGCGCAGGCAGCGCGTCTTGCTTTTCTTTATACCTGGCTAGTAAGGCGACGACACAGTCCTAAGTACGCCACCCGCAGGCCCCACCTTATGGTGACAAACAGCGTTGCCAGAGTCCCGATTTTTAAATCAATATTAAATGTCCCGCTCAGGACAGGCTAAGTCCCGGTTTTCGGGGATAACTCGATCGCGTGCTGAGAAAATCTGACTTAAAATAACACATTATTAAAATATATTTACTATGGATGTTTTTGCTACATAGGTAGCAAAAACATCCATATCATCATCAAAAGATGAATGAAACTTCTGATTCTACGAGTACATATACGTTATTTTACTATGTCCCGCTTTCGACGAAAGAATCCCGCTTTTTTTCACTGAAAAAGTTTCGAAATCCCGACTTGGCAAAAAGAAAATCTGGCTGACTGACCAGATATAGAAACAAAACGGCCGTTTTTCCATACAAACCCTTGTTTCGTCCTTGGATAATGCCAGTAGAACAAAATTTTCTTTTCCAAAAAAATCTAAAACCACTGTTGGCAGGTCCCTATGTTTTCGTTTTTCTCATAAACTATCAAAAGAGATAATAAAAAAGTATAACATAGGAACACGGTCAAAACTTTTCCTTTAATATTTAATAAAAAAAAATCAATCAATCGGTCAAGTTTTCATTTAATAAGTCCTACGAACCTTGAAATCGCGAAAAAAAAATCAGCTGTTCCCTACATTTTGACGAGTTGTGCGAACATAAATGTAGGGAACAGCTGATTGTTTTTTCGCGATTTCGAGGTTCTTCCCATAGAAAAAGTTGTTCAAAATAATGAGTACAATGACCCCTTTTCGGGTTTAGTATAAACAAAAAATAACGTTGTATATTAGAACACTACCGTATGAGTTAGTATACAGGGTGTCTCATTCAAATCGGTCAGTATGGGAAAGTCTGAAACTATAAGACATACGAAGATCTGTTCTGAGGAACCATGTCATCGATTTTAATAACAAGAAAAACTGCATTCATACATTTTAAAAAACATTTGTACTCCGTTCGGGAATCGAACTCGGTTATTTTGAATATTGAAAAAGGCGGTGGTCACTTCGAGCACCTACTAAAATAAATTAAAGTATTTGGAAACAATGCATTTTATTCATTTTAGACATCATGTTTCATACAGACTTTTACTGCTTAAGACCTACACAATCGATACCGAAATAGAAATAGTGTAGGTTTTTTTTTTCAAAATAACCGGGTTCGATTCCCGAACGGAGTACCTGATGTTTTTTGAAAATGTATGAATGCAGTTTTTCTTGTTATTAAAATCGATGACATGGTTCCTCAGAACAGATCTTCGCATGTGTTATAGTTTCAGACTTTCCCATACTGACCGATTTGAATGAGACACCCTGTATATAAGTGCATATTTATGTGCTGTAGGTGAACCTTAAATAAATAAAAAGTTTTGGAGAAGTAATCAGGAGAATACAACGAACATTGCTTTGTGAACTTTTAATTGATATGTATTTTCTGCTGTAGTTTCTTTCGGTCGTTTGGATACTGCATGACAGCAATACATTTTACAAATATTTCTTTCTTTTTTCTCTCTTACTTTTGCGGGTAAACTGAGAGGCACGCTCTCTTTCCCTGGCTCTTTTGTATGTATCACCTCCTCGCCAGTCCTCGCTAAGGGTCTTACCACACCATTCGATCGCTGGGACGGGAGAAGGAATTAAGTCGCCATCGTCGATGGATAGTATCGCTCTTTCCATTCTAAGTTACCATGTCCTGTAAGATAAGATATTGGGTAACACAGTGATCCACCTCTGCTATGTCCTGGCCAACTAGTGGTAGTGTAGACAGTATCAAAAAATTACAAATCTATTTGGTCCGTCAGTTATATTATTGAAAAAAAATGGACACATATTTTTTGTTCTTGTAAATCAAAGAATATTGACAAAGATATAAAGCATCAAAACTCGGAAGTGGGGGCTTGTGACGTCAGAACTAGCTAAAAATTATACCTAGGCGTTACGTAAGTATTGGGAATTATAAAAGCGTCGTATCTTCCTAATTTTGATTAACGTAACAAAAGAAAAAAGACGTGTGGCACTTGGGTACTGCCGCGGTAAAGCTATTGCATAGCATTCTTTATCAACTTATGCAATTATAATTATTTATTTATTTTATTTTTCCGCTTGTTGCCGGCTCGAGGACCAAACGCAGACTGAATGTTCAGGCTCGGCTTCCCATCACGATGAAATTATGAATTTTATAATGAATGTTCCACACACACATTCACAGACACGTCAAACTTATAACACCCCGTCGTTTTTGCGTCAGCCGCGCACGCTCGGCGCGCAGCCAGCGCGTGGACGTGGTGTTATAAGTTTAACGTTGACGTCATTTGGTCACATTACGTTAAAGGGCCACTTCACGCCAACGACCTCGAGCGAGTCGTTTTTTATTGTTTTTTATTCGAAGATATAGCACGGATAAATTCTGTCAAAAATATATTACATATTTCACACTATATGAAATCGCTGGACATTAACACACAGCGCCACCTAGTGCCACACTAAGCAAAGCTTGTGTCGTGGACACTAGATAGTTGATTATACAGGGTGTATTTCACCTCATCACAAAGCCGTTAACCAAGCATTCTGTATATCAAACTAAGTAACTTTACGCAAAAAATATTGCTGGGAAACAATTTTTTTTTTGAGGTTATAAATCATGTTTTGTGGTATAAATCAATGTAACACACTCAAAACATTGTGCGGATGGATGGATGGAATAGCACGGGGGTCGTAGAGATATTTAAAGTAAAAATCATGCGATAAAAAGTGGTATTTAAAAAAAAGCTTGTCAAAATCTTGCAACTTTGACCCCCAATATCTCCGTAACTAGAAGGTTCCCAGGTATGGTGTAGAACAAAAAAATGATCAGAATGACGAGTAGATTAAGTGCCTTTCGTATTCGTTAAGAGGTGTTTTACACCCTTTATACTACATATATGCTTTTTTTGTTTGTAAATACATACTTATTATACATATAAACGTCCATGATTCGGAAACAAATGTCCATGCTCATCACACAAATATTTGCTCCTACCGGGATTCAAATAACCATTCGTTTTTCTTACCGCATCCGCCAAATCATTTGGTAATTTTTGCAAGATCAGGAAGTAAAAAGAGGATCAAAAAGAAAGTTTTGATACTTTTTGCAATCGCTATAACACTTCTGCTCACTTTAACTGTAGATGACCTAGCCATTTCGTAATTAAATTCAAATCATGCAACGAACCCATAGTCACACTCTCCGGAAATTGAAGCAAGCGATGTCGCTTGACCCGCCCCGTCAAACTGACAGCTGTCAAAACGCCCGCCTATAATAACTAGAGGCAAAGGCATCGTCGTCTTCGTCCTCTGACCGTGAAGAGGTTCGATAAAATGGATATTAAAATGAAATGAGAGTTTTGTATTCAAAATAGGTACATTATACCAGACCCATTCAAATTTTATAGTAAGTACATATTGAAATACACTGTTCATACTTAGGTCTTGTAATGTAAATTGCATATAACGTTGATGTAATTGAATATTGGTAGGCCAGTTGACTGGTTTTGAAAAACCTTGATTGATTTGTAATGTTCCTTGCTGTCTCTGTTCACCACTCCAAAAGAAGAAAGTTAGAAAAAATACCAGGAAAACAAATTTATGACCTTGTTCGCGACGAACGTCACCAAAATAAGTGTAAATAGTTTCTTGCAACGATAGTGTAGAACTGTAGAGTCAGTGATACATGGGCAATAACAGTAACGAAATAAACAAACGCGTCAGTGATTAGATTTAGTAAATAAACTGAACAGTAAGCGTTCAACTCATATCGACTCGAAAGTGGCATTTTATTTAGTTTAATTTAGTAATTATCGAGATCCAGGTAGCCTAGTGTTGCGACCTAGGCCTGGATATAGTTCTTTAGTATCAACATAGCCCTTCAGGGAAGCCACTTGTCGAGGATATGACAGTCTAACGCGCCTATCTGTGTTCATAGCATGTACATTTGGTCTAACATACCGACAGTTGAAGGAACGTTACAGGCTGGATAATATAGGCACATAAAAGTAAATAGTAGATCTTGATATGCCATACAACACTCTTGTATATGGCACTCTATATACTTACAGCATCAGCGCCAGTTTTCGTGTAAATTATCCTGAAAGATCCTTCAACCGTCCAAGTTTTGGAAAGTTCTGTACTAATTTATCTATATTTCTTTAATTTCAATAAAGATCTGTGTGGTTTTCGTGTTAGTAAATAGATAACACGATGTACAAACCATGTAACGTTTAAAATATAACTAGATATAAGTTTAGAATTGTAATAACACAGAAAAGTTGTAAATATCCCGGGCGTTTCCTCCCGCCCGATTCGGTGCAGGTACCTCCCGAAACATCCGTGTCCGGTGAGGACGTGCGTCAGGCGGAAGGTGAGGACGCCGTGGCGCCTCTCCAGCCACTCCTCAAAGAGGGGACTTACCGCCACTATCGTGGCGTGCCCTGCACGGGGTTGCGATAGTCGCTCTCTCCATGTCGCCATGAGATCGCGCCGGAGGTCCATCCGCTGAGCGGCAATTAGCCGCGGCAGCGGAGTTTCCCCCCGGCGTAGTACCGCCGCGCGCCACTCATGCAGGCGCGCGAGGACTAACGCCTCCAGATCCCATGGCGGCAATCCGGCAAGCAGGCCCGCCGCCTCGCGAGAGATCGTGCGGTACCAACGGACCATCTTTACGGCCACCACTTTTCGGGGCGCGTTCAGATAGTGAGCGGCACGCCGCTTCAGGGAACGTGCCCACACTGGGGCCCCGTAAAGGGCCATGGACCGCACGACCCCCGCGTAGAGCCTGCGGCAGGAGGCGTTTGGCCCCCCAAGGTTGGGCAGGAGCCGCCTGAAGGCAGCCCCGGTCCGTTCCAGCCTGGGAGCCAAACGTCGGAAGTGCTCCACGAAGTTCCACCGGCTGTCGAGGACGAGTCCTAGGTACTTCAACGTCGACTCGACGCCGATGGATACCCCTTCTACCGTCAGTGTGGATCCCGACGGTGGCGCATTCCGAGGCCCATGAAAGCACATGGCCTCGGACTTGTGCAATGCCACCTCGAGACCACCGTTGCCGGATCCTCTCTATGACTATCGCAACCCCGCGTGTCATATTGTCGGCCGCCGCCTCGTGCGACCTCCCCTGTGCCAGCACCAGGGTGTCGTCTGCATAGCAGACTACGCTGACACCACTAGAGAGGTCCGCGCGCAGCACCCAGTCGTAACCGATGATCCACAGGGGCGGTCCCAGAACCGATCCCTGTGGGACACCGCACGACATCTCTCGCCTGTTTCAATCTCCGCTGCGACTGGGGTAGATGACGGCCCTGTCCGTCAAATAGTCCCCGACCACACGACGGAGGTAGGTCGGCACCCGGTGATACCGGAGTGCCTCCCTGATGCAGCTCCAGGGCAGGGAGTTGAAGGCGTTGGCGATGTCGAGAGACACCGCCAAAACAACCCCGCCCCGGGATATTGCATCCCCCGTCGTGAGGGCTCTCACGCGCATGATGGCGTCCACGCCATGCGGAACCAAACTGGTTCTCCGCAAGATTCGGCCCCATCCCCTCAAGGTGCTCGGCGAGGCGGTTTGAAATTACTCTCTCAAAGAGCTTGCCCACCTTGTCGAGCAGCAGAATGAGCCGAAATGCGGACGGTGAGTCCGCAGGGCGCCCGATGAGGACCAGTTTCTCCATCTTCCAACGAAGCGGGAACTGGCCTCTCTCCAAGCATGCGCTAAAGAGCCCTTTCAGTCGGGGCCCGAGAGCCTCCGCATCCGAGGCCAAGACCCAGGCTTTGACAGGCAAGCCATCGGGTCCCGGGGCGGTATTTTCGGCCTTAAGCGTCCTTACCGCCACTCTCAGGTCTACCCGTCACTTCCGGAGTATCGTCGTCGTCGCTTGGGTCCTCTTCCGGCACCGCAGGTGGCGGAGCCATAGGCGGGGGCGGATGTTCCCCCCGCGAGGGGAACAGAGCGCTCACCATGTCCTCCACGAGGTCAGGCCGGAGACTCTGCGTCAGCGGGGGGGCCCAGGTGCGGAGTTTATTCCGCACCATCTTCGAGTGTCGTCGTCGGAATGGTTTCCGACGACGACACTCAACTCTGCGAGAGAGTTGTGGAACTCGGTGAGAGTTCGGCTCGGGGAGAAATAAACTCCCACCACGTCGATCTCCCCGAACCGTGCTGCTACGCACCCCCGACCCCTCCTGACATTTTCAAGGGTCGGGGTACCGGCGGCATCAATCTAGACCCTTGGGTTTAACTGGTAGAGATGAGCCGATAGTGCTGGGGAACGAGGAAATACACCATAAATGGCCATCAGTATGCGCATCTTTGTTACCAATAAATTCTTTGCTATACTTTCCCGTACCGATAAATAAGGTTCTATGATGTGCTCTGCGCACACGATTCTTCCTCGTGCTCGGATTGAGTGGAGAAGGCTCTTAATTTGGTAAAACAAACGGTGTTAGGGGGTAAGCTCTTTGTGTACCTCCACCTGCACTTTAAGGGACCTGTCCGAAGCCACCACCAACGCCGTCGACGTGGCTCAGTTCTGGAAACAAATCTAAATAAATAACAATGGGAATCATGGACACGAAAATTAGGAGGGAAGAAAAAGGTATAAGACACGTTCAAGAATAACCTACTTGTCTACCATCAACGCTAAAGACAGCTTCAAAATACATAAGCTTACGACACTGAAGCGCTTACATGCTATTTATCGAGTATAGGTAGGTATCAAGCCTTGCTTAGTGTGGCACTAGATGGCGCTGTGTGTTAATGTCCAGCGATATTTTTTATTCTTTATTTATCAATGATGCTTACAGATAAACTATACGAATACAATATAATTTAAACTATAAGAATAAAATTTTACCCTTACCACGGGGTCTTTCTTTACGCTCCTTCTCCAACCACAATACCAATAAAACTGCAGCCTACCAAATTAAAACAAAAAGAAAGTGCCTATGTTTATTTGAAATTGTAACTAGAGTTAACAATTTTATTAAAAAATCTCATAAAATGTGAAAATGTGTAAAAGGTGAATCCTTCTCCTCACTTGTTGGCCGCTCCGATGTAATGAAGATGTTTGGGACCAAGTGATGAATTGGACATTATACATAATGCCCGGTCACTATGAAAAATGGCCAATATAAGAGTGCAATTTGATAAGAATTATTCAAATAATCAAATTGACCGGGCATTATACATATTGTCCATCACCTTTTGGGCAGAATAATACAAACATATGTAATTACCATTTTTTATTGTTATTCTCATTAAACTTAAAATAAACTAAATATTGAACCATTTAAATAATCAGACTCATTATTTGGATTAATCATTAAGGACTTCTACTTTAAGAAGTCATATTAAAAATCCTACTTCCTACTATCCTACTAATCCTACTTCCTACTAATATTATAAATGCGAAAGTTTGTGAGGATGTATGTTTGTTACTCTTTCACGCAAAAACTACTGAACGGATTTGGATGAAATTTTGCACACCGATGGTTTACAACCTGGATTAACACATAGGATACTTTTTATCCCGGTAGTAAGATCCCATGGGACAATTTTGAAACTTCACGCGGGCGAAGCCGCTGGCAGAAGCTAGTATTATAAATGCGAAAGTTTGTGAGGATGGATGTATGTTTGTTACTCTTTCACGAAAAAACTACTGAACGGATTTGGATGAAATTTTGCACACAGATGGTTTATAACCTGGATTAACACATAGGATACTTTTTATCCCGGTAGTAAGATCCCATGGGACAATTTTGAAACTTCACGCGGGCGAAGCCGCTGGCAGAAGCTAGTATAACATAAAACATTAAAAAAATCAAAAAAATTACAACATGTATACTAGTGTTTTATAGAAATGACTTATTATTATCCTACTATATATATATCCTACTTTTCCTACTTATCCTACTCATCATCATCATCTGCCGAGCCTTTTCCCAACTATGTTGGGGTCGGCTTCCAGTCTAACCGGATGCAGCTGAATACCAGTATTTTACATGGAGCGACTGCCTCTCTAACCTCAACATTCCAGTTAATACTGGGAAAACGATACGACTTGGTAAGACTGGTGTCAGACTTTTGGGGCCACTGACTACCTGTAGTCAAAGATGGACAAATGACAGTCGGAACCAACGGCTTAAAGTACTTTCCGAGGTACGGACAAAACTCTGTATGTCTGTGTATGTATGGTCACCCATCCACAGATCAACCTAGGCGAGCACGGGTTAAAACCTAAAGATTGACCCGAGCGGCTGATATTATTTAGTCACGAGCCTTTGCCTTTGCCTTTTTGGCTTGGCGACATCTACATTTATCAGACTTGCAACCATTTTTACAACCACATCTACTATAACCTTTCCCTCCACATTTAGAGGACATTCTGCAACACTTTCTCAGCGAAATCTCTGTCTCTGGAACATCTTCAGGCAAAATAAATCTTCATTTCGTAATTCAGTGTTAACACACTCGCGCTGGCACTGGGTTACGAAACTGAAACTCATCCGCGTCCGTCCATATTCGCTTACAATGCAAAACTAAACAAAAACAAAAGCGCTTGAAGTCCGCCGCACGAGCCGCGCGCTGGATGGCGGTCTCTGATTAGTCAAAGCGTGCCACGCCATGCGTGCCTCCCTCCCCGCCCTCATACCGCGTCAAATTTAGCTTTATTATCAAATTGCCCAATTATCATGTAGAAATATAATAATGACCATGCAATGTGATAAATAATGTAGTTAAGATAGTATTAATCACTTAGCCCGATAGAGATAGCCATTATTCATAATGCTCGAACATTATGTATAATGCCCGCATTAATCACCTGGTCCATAACAAAGACATACTGTACTGAGCCACGCCCCCACTAAGCGGATAATTGAGTCATTATAGGTGCGCTCGCGCATACGCTGCTCTCGTGCTATCTGCGATAGGCCGCTCTCCGATTCCGATCCAGCCTCGGGTACCGCCGCGCGCCGTGACGTTACTTAACGTACCTTATAGGACTGACTATACTTACGGACGCAGAATCAGCTTGAGCCGAACACGTATCACCACATTTGTGGTGATAACCACATTTGTCGCATTAGTCTGAACCCACCCCTAAGAAATTTAGTTCAACGTTGGCAAAAAGTGAATAATTTTGTGGAAATAGAGAATGAGAGTGAATGTTATAATGTACCTAGATATTAATAAAAAACTCTTTTGGAGGAACAATGGGCGCCACTTTTGCAGTATGCCAATAAATTAATGTATGAGGAGCACAGACATGCACACAATAACTTACACTGGTGTTCATTGGTCTTGAGAAAGCGTAAGATCCTACGTTGGGATCTGTTGTGGTAGGCCTTGAAAGTGAAAAGTATTCCTGGAAAGTATGTAAAGTTAGTTCGTGCCAACTCTGTGTCACTACAGTTAAATATCGTGGAAACGTGCATTTTCCCATTTTGACCTATGGATCTAGCTCGTAATATTTAAATGTCTTTGTATCGTATGTTTTCCACCCTAAGCTAGCCTTCAACTACCCACAGAGTATATAATCACTACGTTTACAACTACCGAGCCATGACCGAGCAGTCTGACGGTGATAAGTCTGTTAATTAATGTTGCCAATGTAAAGAATATCTATAGGGCAATACTTAAAGCCCATATTTTAACAACCTATATTGGTTTTGCCGGGTGGGAGCAGAGTCGTATGTGGGCGACCTGGCTTATGCTCTGTTTATAGTTTTGATACCGATCTTATTACAGTCGCAATGAAAAACCATTAACATCTGTCACGAATTTGACAGAAGTAGAAAGTAGGAAGAATCCAATGGTCTGACAGAAGACAATTGGGTAAAGTTAGAAAGATTTCTATTGGGTAGAGAACACCATTTCAGGGTAATTTTCAAACAAAACTGCAAATAGCTGCGATGAGCGAAGAAGTCGAAGAAACAACAACAGCTTCATCAGTGGAAATAGTTCCAACTATTCCTATTATACCTTTTCCTGCCGAACCACCATGGGTGCCTGTGGGAGCAGATACCTCGTATTATTTACCCATTTACATAGTGACTGGTATTTTTGCAGTAATATTTATCTTTGGTCCGTGTCTTGTATGCAAAACAAAGAGCCGACATGACTATTCGGGGTAAGACCTTTATTTTTGTACATAGATATCTTCCGGCCAGCGATTGGCCCGCGTGCTTCATTGAGGGGAGTCCTGTGTCCTAGCAGCGAGAAAATAAGGACTGATTATGTATATTCCTACCAAAAGGATTTGTTAGATATGTGACGGATAAGGTCATTCACCTAAGTGTATTAATTTGACGGCTCTATTGTCACTACCCGACTGGCTGCATTCTTGGTCGTATTCTTGGCTGCAAAAGTTCCGACCAAGAAAAGCTTCGCATTAGGTCGATCTAGCAGTAGTGTGTGAGGGTCCTCAATTAGGTGCTTCCTAACTGAAGTTAGTTTTTGCTGCTGGTCCCCTAAACGTTGTTACGTATTTTTAACCAGATTTTTCACCAGAGTTATGCGAGGTAGCTAGACGATGCAAAAGATGTAAGCGAGGAAAGCCAGCGAGGAATGGCATGCAAAACGGTGTCGGTTACTATAGCTGGACTATCACTAAAGAGTCCCGTACCTACGCATCTTAGCACCATTGAACCTTGCATCGCGTAAGCTTCTCGCACAGCTTTGGTGGAAGTGGAACCCATCAAATAGTTTGACAGCGCCACCACACATCTTCACATGGCCGGCACTAGTACAAACTAGAACCCTGTCATATGGTAAAATGTATGTAATTGGTTGCAAAGTCGCTTTTGCACGTATTAATGGATTGTATATGGGGCTTTGAAAAGAACAGATTTTTCCATAAATTTCAACCGAGTGGATATGACACTATTGTATGAAACAGTAGATTTTATTAACACCGATTATATCTCTAGCTATCAGTTGTACCATGTGTAAGCTTTCATTTTATTTTCAGGATAATAAAATGCTGTATAATGTTATCTGCATTTTGCTGCTACATATTGTAAGTTACAAAATCACATTTTATATACACACTAGTGCTTACCCGCGCAACTTCGTCTGCGTCACATAAGAGAAAGAGAGGGTTACAGAGAGTGGGTCGTAAGCACCTATAATACAATTTTCAAAGAGCACATCACACACATCCTTCCGCATAATGAAAATGCGGCCGGGACATGATCATTATTTTGCTGCGGAGTTATTTAAAGCGGTGTATCTTAGGAGATACGCAATTAAATCAATTTAGGTGCGATACGAAACGCGTCCATCAATTCTGTTAATATTGTTGATTGCCAAATTTGAAGTAGATTGGACCAAGGAATCACATTTCTGCATACCAACTTTGCCCCCCTCTTTTCACCCCCTTAGGGGTATAATTTCAGAAAATCCTTTCTTATCGTATGACTATGTCATATAAAAAATTCACACTACAAGTTTCAGGTTTCTACAGTCTGCGGTTTAGGCTATGCGTTGATCCATCAGACAGTCCTTCAGGACAAAGCATATTTTATTTGTAAATACAGGGTGGAAACGATTAACGGGGCAGAAAGGGGAGCTTCCTTAACCGTTGAGTATTAGAAACAGGATCGATTGGCATCAAAAAATGTTTTGTGTAAAATAGCAATTTTCTTGCTAACTGTACTTTTTTTTAAATCTGTGAATGGGGATCAAAATTTCACGAAAAATTACGGATAGTTTCCTAGGACCATTTTCATGTAGCTAATTTTCATGTAACTGCAGCGGTTAAGGTTTATTGGCATCAAAAAAATTGTTTTATGTAAAATGGCAATTTTTCTTGCTAACTCCACTTTATTTTTTAATTAAATCTCTGAATGGGGATCAAAATTTAGCGAAAAAATGTTGGATTGTTTCTAAGACCATTTTCGTGTAGCTGTAGCTCCCCTTGCTGCCCCGTTTACCGTTTCCACCCTGTATTACCAACTACTTATACCGAGGAAAGCCGATTTTCTTGAGTTCCGCTATTTTGGGCGTATTCACTACAAAAATCATATTTAAAGAAAATTGAGAATTATATTTACCAGTATTAGAATTGAAGTATTTACAGCCACTTCTAAAGTTTTACACTTCATTGGATTTTGTTCTATAGGTGTATGAAGTTAATTAATTTTAAACATAAAACCCTCTTTTTTACGTCTCTGGATAAAATTTTATAAAAACGCTGAAACAAGTATTTCTTTATTTTTAATATAAGGTATTTCCTCTGAGTTTCATGATTCTAGAACAATTTAAATTTTTTTTTTCATCCAACCTTTAAACCCCTTTTTCACCCCCCTTTTCCAACATTTTTCATAATTTCTATAGCCTAAATGTTATTCTGAGTTTATTTAAATAGATTAGTGAAGTTTTCATCAAAATCCGTCCAGCAGTTTTTACGTGATGCGCGGTCAAACAAACAAACAAAACAAACAAACAAACAAAATTTTTTTCCGTCGGTTTTTCTTTTTAAATCTTCAATGTACAGATTTTTTGGTCTCAACGATTTTATTATATGTATATGTCACCGTAAAATTGTCAAATACGTTATATTGTAATATCTCTAGCGATGTTGTAAAGTCTCGAATTATTGTCAAATGAACATACTGCTTACAACAAAACGCATTATTTTTCGTGAAATGCATGCGATGGTAGTCAACTTACGCGGTGTGGAGGGAAGGAGGGGTCCCCCTTGCCAAGTGGCACAACTCTCATGAAAAGAGAATGCACCATTCCTGAAAAATACCGATTAATATAACATAACCTTAAAACCCTTTATATTCCCCCTAAAAAGCGTAGTCGACGGAGCCCCGCTTCGCGGGTCCCCTATTTCCAAGTGCAGGGTTTAAAGGAACCAACTAACCTAACGGGGGGGTGCCCCAAGTCCCGATTATCGGGGCAGAGATACTTCCGTATGTTCAGTTGACAATAATTCGAGACATTACAATATCGCGAGAAAAAACACGTTATATTGTAATATAACGTGTTTGACAATTTTACGGTGACATATAGATTATTATCTGACCCGCGCAACTTCGTCTGCGTGAAGAACCGCTCGACCGATTATGTGCAAACTCCACATAAACCATCTAGTAAATAGTCCGATCAAAGAACAAGAAAAAAATTATATAATTATATTAATGTGCATTGAAACTAAAAAGAAAAAAAAAACGCAGTTGTGCCTGAGCTACTCGAAGCTAGTTTTTCAAACTAGGATAGCAAGCTAGTTCTCTAATAAACTGTCCTTGCTTATACTAGTTTGGTTTACTTGCATGAATCTAGATCTTTTTAAGTTATTAAGTTTAATATCTCTAAAAACTAGTCTCGTGTAACCCCTGGCATTCACGAGCCTGAAATTTCAATATCGAAATAATGTTCTTTCCTCTGTTTTAACAATAATATTTTGATGAAAGTGGGCAGTGGAAGATATTTACATTATGGGTATATACAGGGTGTCTCATTCAAATCGGTCAGTATGGGAAAGTCTGAAACTATAAGACATACGAAGATCTGTTCTGAGGAACCATGTCATCGATTTTAATAACAAGAAAAACTGCATTCATACATTTTAAAAAACATCTGTACCCCGTTCGGGAATCGAACCCGGTTATTTTGAAAAAAAAACCTACACCATTTCTATTTAGATATTGATTGTGTAGGTCTTAAGCAGTAAATGTCTGTATGAAACATGATGTCTTGTTTCGTACCATACGTGTATCCGAACGCACACGTCTTGTCGTTTCGAGCATCTGACAGCTTTTTTTTGACGTTTGTTGTCTTGTCGTGATCCATTACGAGTTCACATTGATTTTTGTTGATTGATTGAGATAATTACCGAATCTAAGAAAATCTCCTTTGTTTGCAAGATTTTTGGTTGTGATTAATCGTTGATTAGACGAAACGCCCCTAATTGTGTATTAAACCGGGCTTATTTGGTAATTGTCCGCGCCGAATTTGAGGTTGGCTTAGCCCGCGTGTGAAATTGAATAAAACATTAAAATTGTGAAAGTTGACGTGCATTGTGCAGTTGAACTATTATTGTGCTTCGTCCAGACGTGTTATACGCTGCTGGGGCAGCGTCTGTTGAAACATAGTCGGATCTGGTAAACCACTCGACCACACATCACTTTACACATACCCACACAGACATACAGTACCAGAGCCGGCTTGATCAAGGACTAGTCATCCCCTTCAGCCCACCGGCACCAGGTAAGTTACCTTCATAAGGGCAATTTGATTTGTCTCCGCGAATCGCGGAAGGTTCGGTCATACCTTGCCCTGGGTTTGGACCGAACATTTGGTAGCAGAGCGTGGTTAGTGAACAAGACAACCTACCTGTGCCTGATCGATTGGAAGTCTAGAACATTGAACTGATTTGTTGCCGTTGTCAGCCGGGCTCTCACATTTAATTAAAATTAATTGCATTGGCACACATAAGTACCCCCTTTCTGTTGTGCTGGTAATATAAGAATATTGTGTTCAGTGTATTGGTAGATATATGTGTGCTGTGATAGTTTAATATTGTTGATTTCTTGTTGTATTGTATTTGACTTGGTTGAAATCATAATAAGGTTTGGTTGCAATGGCCTCACTGAAGGCTGTAAAGGAGGCGGCCGCTGGTTTGGTCTCACAGCTGAGATGGTTCACCTCAGCTGCGGCCACAGTTGAGCGTGTGGACCTGGAAGAGGTCACGCTTGCTCGATTTGAGCAGTTGAACGAGAGAATCAGCGTTGTGGATGCTACGTTCACCCGCTTCAACGAGCTCATCGGGGATGTGAGTTTGGAGCTGTTGGGCCAGGCAGCCCGTGACAAGGTCGCTGCAGATTATGACCAGATCTTGTCACTGGGGGATACCTTGACTCTGCGAGCCCGGGGAATTTTGAAGAGCCGGATGCCTGTCCAGGCCAAGCAGGAGGCCTCGGTTGCTACGGCCCCCGGCCTATTGAGTAGACTGCCCACTCTGGAGCTGCCACATTTTGATGGTCGCTTGGACCACTGGCTGGGCTTCCAGAACTTGTTCGACAGTTTGGTTGATGCGCGCTCGGATCTCAGACCTGCCCAAAAGTTGGCCTATTTGTTGTCAGTCCTGGAAGGTGAGGCCCGAGCCTTGGTGCAGCACTTGTCGGTGACGGATGCAGCCTACCCTACCGCTTTGGAGCTCCTCTCCCGGCGGTATCAGAACAAGCGCTGCCTGGCTGATGTGCACATCGGCCAGATTTTGGGCCTACCGGCCATTGCCAGCGTGTCGGCGTTGCGCGCCGACCTATTGAACCCATTGGTCTCGGCGACCAACGCCTTGCGACGCTTGCAGTTGCTGGTGGACCAGTGGTCCTATCTGATGGTGCACATCGTTCTGCGGTTGCTCCCCGCTGACTTGAGGTCCCGCTTTGAGCAGAGGTATGGTGGGGATAGTTCCACCCATCTTCCACCCTTTGACGACCTCCTCAAATTCTTGGAAGACGAGTGTCGCTTCATGGACAACACTTGTGGTGCAACGGGGTCGCGCCCATCACCTTCTAGGCCAAGAGACCAGGGACGGACTAGGGCCAAGGGGCCTGTTGATAGTCGCCCCGCCCCACGTTTTGCTGGCACCCGGAGTCGTCCTGATTGCGACTATTGTAAGGCCACGGGACATGATATGGCAAGTTGCCCGGAGTTCTTGGACTTGCACGTGGCCTCCCGTCGCCGAATTGCCAACGCACGCCGCTTGTGCTTTTCTTGTTTGGGGGCTCATTTTCATCGGGACTGCCCCGAGCCCCGCCCGTGTAGAATTTGTAAAGGCGCTCACCTAGAGATTTTGTGCGCCAACGCGAACCGCTCTGGCAGACCAGCTTCTGATGGGGGTTCGCGCAGGGGAGGGTATGACGGCGACAAGCACCGGGCCTCTGGCACGCCGGTTGGGAACCGGGTAGAGGCCCGCAATTTTGATGACCAGACTCCACCCCCCGCGCAAGCTGAACGGGAGCCGCGCGCGCGCCATTTGGTCTCCCCTCGCAGTGGTGATCGGGAGCCGCGCGCGCGCCATTTGACCTCCCCTCATAGGGACAATTGCACGGCGGCTGCTCGGCAACAATGGCCAGACCAGCCTCGCTACCTTTCCCCTCCGTCGGCGGAACGCCCCCGGTTGGAGTCGCGCCCCCCGCCCTTCAGGCATCCGGTGGGATATGCCCTTCCGGCGATGGCGAGCGGCTCGGGGCACCGCGCGGACGAAGCATTTGAATGCTACCCTCGTCGTGAACGACGACAGCCTGGACGCGGCGATCGGTCGCCGCCCAGGCATCGCTAGGAAGTTGGCGCCTGCCCCGCTACAGGACCCCCCCAGATCGAGACGGTTTTGTTGCCAACGGCCTCGGTCAAGGTCTGGGGACCCTTGGGTGACTCGATTGTGGTCCGTGCCATTTTGGACACGGGAGCCCAGGGTTGCCTTTTGTCTTCTTGGTTAGCGGGACAGGTCGGCGGGTCGGCCTGAATGTGAACGACTTTTCAGGCAAGATTCAGGGAATTGGCGAAACGGCTGTCACCACTGTTGAGGGAAGGACCTGGTTTGAAATCACCCCTGTGAGTTGTCCGTACCCTAAAATTGATGCTCCTGCCCTTGTTCTGCCGAATATATTGGGCAACCATCCCCAATGTCAGTTACCTTTGGATGTTCTACGGTTGACGTCAGGCCTGGATTTGGCTGACCCCCGGTTCGATTCCCCTTGTACGGTTCATTTGCTGTTGGGCTCCGATGTGCTGGGGAGAATAATGTTGGGAAATATGAAGGTCTTGCAGCCGGAGACCCCACAGCGCCACGGGAGGGGCTTGGTGGATCTTTGGCTTTGCAGTGATGGGCCTAGTGTTGAAAGTTCCCCCTCCACCTGAGCCTGATTTTGTGTTGACATCCGGTTCCGCTCTCTCTGACGCCGTTCAGAGGTTTTGGGAAATTGAGGAGCCCCCTCAGGTGGCCCGCTTGAATCCGGAACACGAGGAGTGCGAGTTGTTCTTTCAGAACAACACCGGTCGACTCCGTTCCGGTCGGCTTGTAACCCGGCTGCCCTTTGTTGCGGTGCGACCACCTCTCGGCCAATCCAGATCCACGGCCGAAAAAAGATTGTTGGCGATGGAGCGTCGCATGAGCAAGGACCCGGTGCTGCGGCAAAAATACGTAGATTTTATGCGTGAATACGCAGACTTGGGACACATGTCGGTGTCAAATTTAGATTGGCGCTCGGTTGAACATTTCTTCCTTCCGCACCACGCGGTCCTCAAGCCATCCACCGGTAAACTGCGCACAGTGTTTGATGGGTCCGCGCGGACTTCTTCCGGTGTCTCGTTGAATGATTGCTTGCATTCCGGCCCCAAATTGTTGAGGGATCTTTGTGACGTCATCACGTCTTTCCGTCGTCATCAAGTAGTCTTTGTGGCCGACATCAAAATGATGTTCCGGCAAACGGTTATTCACCGGGATGACAGACGCTATCAGTTGATCCTGTGGCGGGAGAATCCCCAGGACCCAATGATTGTATACGAGCTCAACACGAATACGTACGGCCTTCGATCAAGCCCCTTTGTTGCTATTCGTTCGCTTTGGGAGCTCGCGGACCGGGAGCGTTTGAGGTTCCCTCGGGCGTCCGCCATCTTGAAAACGGACCTATACGTCGATGACGTCTGCACTGGAGCTCCCACAGTTGAGGAAGCTATCCTGTTACGTGACGAGTTAGTCCAGATTTTGGCTTCCGCTGGCTATGAGTTGCGTAAATGGGTGTCCAACTCGCCAGCGCTATTGGACGGAGTGTTGGAGGATCATAAGCAGGATCCTCACTTGTTTGAGAACGTTGACAACCCCGCCATGTTGGCCGTCCTCGGCGTTCAGTACCGACCAGTCCAAGACACCTTTACCTATGATGTCGACTTGGAGTCACCAACCACTTGGACTAAACGACTGGTGTTGTCTACTGTTGCAAGGACCTTCGACCCTAACGGTTGGATCTGCCCGGTATTGTTTTGGGCGAAATGCTTCCTTCAGCGCCTTTGGACCGCTGAACTCGGTTGGGACGAGCCACTTCGGGAAACCCTGTTGGAAGACTGGCTCCAATTTTTATCCGCACTTCCTGCGGTCAACGAGGTCACGCTACCACGCGCCATCCTCCCCCCTGGGGGTTATACTGCTACCCTTCATGGGTTTTGTGACGCGTCTTCCAACGGTTATGCCGCCGTTGTTTATCTGCGTACCGTCAGCGCGACAGGCCAGGTGAAGCTGTCACTGGTCATGGCCAAGAGCAAGGTGGCCCCCCTCCGCACGGCATTGACCATCCCTAAGTTGGAGTTGTCAGGGGCGGCGCTTCTTGTGCGACTACTGAACCACGTGGCGCATACGTTGGGTGGAACTGTGGACATTCGGGCTTCTTACGCATGGACGGACAGTCAAATTGTTTTGTGTTGGTTGAAGACGTCCGTCCACTCTTTGGAGGTTTTTGTTGCAAACCGAGTGTCTCAGATTCAGAGTTCTGAAACGTCGTTGATTTGGAGGCACGTGCCCGGAGACTTGAACCCCGGCGACGTAGCCTCACGCGGGTGCATGGCCCCCCGTTTGATTGCTCACCCCCTTTGGTGGGGACCGGCCTGGTTGACTCGCCGCGAGGATGATTGGCCTCGAACGCCAGTCTTGATGTCGGATCCTTTGCCCGGACTTAAGGTGTTCGCTGTTGGGACAAGGGACCCTCCGTTTGACCCGGAAATTTTGTTAAATCGGTACAGCTCCCTCGACAAATTGTTGAACGTTACCTCGTGGATCAGGCGCTTTGGTCATAACTCTAGGAATCCAGGGGACAAGCGCCTGTCACCGGTTCTCTCTCCTCAAGAGCGACAGGAGTCACTCCTCCTTTGGGTCCGCTCTGTGCAGGCCGCACACTTTGAAGGGGAGATAGAGACATTGAAGGCGGGTAGGGTCAAGTTATCGGGAGCCGTCAGTAAGTTGAATCCCTTCGTGGATAACACGGGTCTTTTGCGTGTTGGAGGACGGCTGAGGCACTCTAGTCTTCCTTATGGGGCCCGTCACCCGCTTTTGTTGCCCAAGGAGGGCCATTTGGTTAAATTGTTGGTGACCGATCGTCACATCAAGAACTCGCATGCCGGTTGTAATGCTCTGTTAGCCATTTTGCAACGAGAGTTTTGGATTTTGTCGGCTCGTCGTACCATTCGTAGCATCGTCTTCCGTTGTATGCCGTGCTATCGGACTAAGGCCTCCACTATGCAGCCCCTAATGGGAGACTTGCCGGCTGATCGTGTCAATGAGGCGAGGCCATTTGCTGGCGTCGGAACGGACTTTGCTGGTCCCTTTTCGGTGAAGACGTCCACCCTTCGTAATAGTAAGATTGTCAAGGCTTATTTGTGCGTTTTTGTCTGCCTATCAACCAAGGCAGTGCACCTGGAGCTGGTAACCTCCCTCTCGACAGAGGCCTTTGTAGCAACTTTGGATAGATTTGTGTCTCGCCGTGGGTTGCCTTCTTTGATTAGGTCTGATTGCGGTACTAACTATAAGGGTACAAGTAACTATTTGAAGGAAGTATACACCTTCCTTAATGAGAGCCAGGTTGACATTGGTAGTAGATTGGCCCGCCGAGGGGTCACTTGGTTGTTTGACCCGCCAGCCTGCCCCCATTGGGGGGGTATTTTTGAGGCCGCGGTGAAAGCGGCAAAGGGGCACTGGCGAAGATTGTTGGGAGACACCGTTCTCACCTTTGAGGAATTAACTACGGTATTTTGCCGCATTGAAGCTGTGCTAAATTCGCGCCCGTTGTGCCCGCTTTCTTCGGACCCGAACGATTTGGAGGCTCTAACACCGGGCCATTTCTTGATTGGACAGCCACTTGTCGCCCTGCCGGAGTACCCTCTTGTTGATGTGAGCCAAAATCGGCTATCGCGGTTTCAGTTGGTGCAACAGCTCGCTCAGAGCTTTTGGAAGCGTTGGAGCTTAGAGTATCTGCACATCCTCCAGCAGCGCGTCAAGTGGACGGACAAAACTCATCCGCCCAAGATCGGAGACCTCGTCCTGGTTAAGGACGCCAACCTCAAGCCTTTGTATTGGCGCCGGGGGCGCATTCTTAATTTGGTGGCTGGCACCGACGGGGTCCCTCGTTTTGCTGAGGTTTTTGTAGACGGATCAGTCATGAGGAGAGCGGTCGCAACTTTGTCAAGACTTCCAATTGATTAGCGGACGGGTAGGCCCGTCCGGGGGGGGTAGATGTTTCGTACCATACGTGTATCCGAACGCACACGTCTTGTCGTTTCGAGCATCTGACAGCTTTTTTTTGACGTTTGTTGTCTTGTCGTGATCCATTACGAGTTCACATTGATTTTTGTTGATTGATTGAGATAATTACCGAATCTAAGAAAATCTCCTTTGTTTGCAAGATTTTTGGTTGTGATTAATCGTTGATTAGACGAAACGCCCCTAATTGTGTATTAAACCGGGCTTATTTGGTAATTGTCCGCGCCGAATTTGAGGTTGGCTTAGCCCGCGTGTGAAATTGAATAAAACATTAAAATTGTGAAAGTTGACGTGCATTGTGCAGTTGAACTATTATTGTGCTTCGTCCAGACGTGTTATACGCTGCTGGGGCAGCGTCTGTTGAAACATAGTCGGATCTGGTAAACCACTCGACCACACATCACTTTACACATACCCACACAGACATACAGTACCAGAGCCGGCTTGATCAAGGACTAGTCATCCCCTTCAGCCCACCGGCACCAGGTAAGTTACCTTCATAAGGGCAATTTGATTTGTCTCCGCGAATCGTGGAAGGTTCGGTCATACCTTGCCCTGGGTTTGGACCGAACATGTCTGAAATGAATAAAATGCATTGTTTCCACATACTTTAATTTATTTTAGTAGGTCTTATAGTTTAAGACTTTCCCATACTAACCGATTTGAATGAGACACCCTGTATAATATTATCCTTACCGAAGTCAGCAGGCACTCGTCCCCCCCGCAGATGCGAGACACCCTGTATAAATATTATCCTTACCGAAGTCAGCAGGCACTCGTCCCCCCCCGCAGATGCGAGACACCCTGTATAATATTATCCTTACCGAAGTCAGCAGGCACTCGTCCCCCCCCGCAGATGCGAGACACCCTGTATAATATTATCCTTGCCGAAGTCAGCAGGCACTCGTCCCCCCCCCGCAGATGCGAGACACCCTGTATAATATTATCCTTACCGAAGTCAGCAGGCACTCGTCCCCCCCCGCAGATGCGAGACACCCTGTATAATATTATCCTTACCGAAGTCAGCAGGCACTCGTCCCCCCCGCAGATGCGATAATATTTTGGTTCATGACCTTACCTGGGAACCTTCTAGTTGAAATGTGGGGTTATTGCGGATTATAAAAAAGTTTTCTATTTTTTAATACAAGTGTTTAGGTACTGTTATAATGTTACTTTACAAACCTCCACGACCCTCGTACTATTCAATGCACCAACACAAATGTTTTAGTGCATTACATTGAGTCCCGCAGTAAAACAAAATTTATCACCCCCAAAATGAAAAGTAATTTTTAGCATTACATTTTGCGTAGGTTCACATAGTTTGAGGTACTAGAATGTTTGGTTGATGACTTCGAGTCCGTTCCGGTTCGATCTTTGTAAGTTTTTGAATGCAGATTTGTTTGATTTTAAACATAAAGGAATGTTTCCTTTTAGGCCTAGTTCAGACACGGCGGGAACCGCGCGATTTCAGAATCGTATGGAAATCGCGCGAGTCTTATTTGTATGAGTTATTAAGGTCCATGTTCACCAAAAAGATGACAGTTTGATTATCTAAAACAGCTGTTTAAAACACATTTTTGTATGGGAAAATGTCACACTGACAGCCGTTTTTCAATAATCAGACTGTTATCTTTTCGGTGAGCATGGACCTAAAGTAATCGTTCAGACATAACCGCGCGGTTAATCAAGCCGCGCGGTTACGGCAACCCAACCGCCAGAAAATAGAATCGCGCTGCTCCCGCGCGTTTCTGTAACTATGGAGTCTTTACTTCGCGTTCAGTTGCGTTGCGGATACCGCGCGGTTAGCACGTCACAGCTTGTGAGTTCGCCACCTTGGCGTTGGACACTGAACTATGCGAACATCGCATAATAACCGCCGGTGTCTGAATAGTATCACAATTTTGCGGTTTGAAACCACGCGATTCGTGAACGCGCAGTTCCCGCATGTCTGAACTAGCGCTTACTAAACATACATTATACATTACATTTCCTTTATTTAAAGTACTTTCCGTCCGGGTGAGGTTGAAAAATTCCACCCTACAATCATTTTACCACAATACCATATTCTACAATACAACAACAATTGCTACACTCACACAACAACAAACCATTGGACGGTCAATCGTTTTTATCATACTACAATAAATATAATTTACTAATTACAAAAGTCATGAAAAAAAAATCATCGTAATGACGCGGACAGCATAAGGGCCTTAGGCTTCGACAAGGTTTTATTTACATCCTCTAAATACTTACCTCAACATTTCAGTTGGCTTATTACGTACTTGGTGCAGCTACACCCTCTGCTGGGCCCACGCTTACATAACGGAACGTTGGCCTGGATCGGACATAAATGGGTAAATATACAGCTCTTTGTCTGATTTTTCTTGGATTTAACTATCATACAGATCAGTTTTAATTTTTAAATAATCACCGTAATTTTTTAGTCGTTTTAAAAAAATCTGCTGCTTCTTACATTAGTCAAAAATATGTAGGCAGCAATATTTTTGTCGAGATGTCACAGTCGGTCCCATAGTAAAAGTTGTTTATTTTCATGAGTACCATCCGCCCTTAAACTTAAAGTAATTAAAACAACTTAAAAATGACGTTGTATTTGTTATCGACATTACCAAGGTTCGACATTCGATTTTACTGTTTACACTATAATTAATGTAACCGACTTAAGGCCCATGTTCACCAAAAAGATAACCGTCTGATTATCTAAAAACAGCTGTCACTGTGACATGTTCCCATACAAAACTGCGTTTTAAACAGCTGTTTTAGATAAACAGTCTGTCATCTTCACCGAAAAGATAACCGTCTGATTACCTAAAAACAGCTGTCAATGTGACATATTACCATACAAAAATGTGTTTTAAACAGCTGTTTTTGATAATCAGACTGTTGTCTCTTCGGTGAACATGGACCTTGGTGAACATAGACCTAAGGTCCATGTTCACCGAAAAGATAACCGTCTGATTACCTAAAAACAGCTGTCAATGTGACATATTACCATACAAAAATGTGTTTTAAACAGCTGTTTTTGATAATCAGACTGTTGTCTCTTCGGTGAACATGGACCTTGGTGAACATAGACCTAAGGTCCATGTTCACCGAAAAGATAACCGTATGATTATCTAAAACCAGCGGTCACTGTGACATGTTCCCATACAAAAATGCGTTTTAAACAGCTGTTTTAGATAATCAGGCTGTCATCTTTTTGGTGAACATGGACCTAAGGCCCATGTTCACCGAGAAGATAACAGTCTGATTATTTAAGAACAGCTGTCACCATAGATATAATAAAGAAGGCTGTCACCATAGATATAATAAAGAAGGCTGTCACCATGACATGGTCCCATACTAGTTAAACTAGATTGACTTACGACCGATTTATTGGAAAATTAAACGTTTCAGGGTAAGGACCCAAATAGGGTTATGCTTATTGTTGATCCCAAACAAACAACACCTGGAGCAATTACTGATTCTCCTGGTCCTGGTGAACCTGGTTTTGGTGCACCTGGTCCTGGTGCAGCTGGTCCTGGTGCAGCTGGTCCTGGTGAACCTGGTTTTGGTGCACCTGGTCCTGGTGCAGCTGGTCCTGGTGCAGCTGGTCCTGGTGCAGCTGGTCCTGGTGCAGCTGGTCCTGGTGCAGCTGGTCCTGGTGCAGCTGGTCCTGGTGCAGATGGTCCTGGTGCAGCTGGTCCTGGTGCAGCTGGTCCTGGTGCAGCTGGTCCTGGTGCAGCTGGTCCTGGTGCAGCTGGTCCTGGTGCAGCTGGTCCTGGTGCAGCTGGTCCTGGTGCAGCTGGTCCTGGTGCAGCTGGTCCTGGTGCAGCTGGTCCTGGTGCAGCTGGTCCTGGTGCAGCTGGTCCTGGTGCAGCTGGTCCTGGTGCAGCTGGTCCTGGTGCAGCTGGTCCTGGTGCAGCTGGTCCTGGTGCAGATGGTCCTGGTGCAGATGGTCCTGGTGCAGCTGGTCCTGGTGCACCTGGTCCTGGTGCACCTGCTCCTGAACCACCTGCTGAACCACCGACTACTGAATATGTATATGTACCACCGACGAGACCAAAATATGTGTATATTCCACCGTCTACTGATGAGCCTGAATCTACTTTATGGGAAGGATGAATTCTTATAACTTAGAATTTATTTATAACTTGGAATAACTTAATGTACTTATAATATATTATTTATCTTTTTTGATTTGCTATTTATTGTTTACTGGCAGACGTCACTCGTTTTTACACGCTTGTTCCCGTTCGAGGGAGTACGGGGATAAAACATACCCGTGACCTGGTTGTCGCTCTTGATCAAAAATTGCTACCAGTTTGCAACCCATTGCTACCCAATCTAAAGCGGGTGTAAAACACGGAGCCGAAAATCACTTTTTCTCCCCATCGTTGCGTTTTTTTTTTGTTCTACACCATACCTGGGACTACGCTGCTACCTTCTAGTTACGGAGATATGGGGGGTCAAAGTTACAACTTTTTGAAAAGTTTATTTTTAAATTCAAGTTTTTTTTGTTAGAGTTTAACGTGTACGTAACCTCCACGACCCCCGTACTATTCAATCCATCCATCAGCACAATGTTTTAAGTGCGTTACATTGAGTTCTACCACAAAACATGATTTATCACATATCTCCGTAACAAGAAGGTTCCCAGGTATAGTGTAGAACAAAAAAATGATCGCAATGATGGGGAGAACAATTGCCTTTCGGCTACGTGAAGAGCTGATTTACACCCTTTAGGTATAGGGTGACTGGTAATTAGTGTATGATACTTAGCCACTAGCAGTTTTGTACACTAACTACCAGTCACTATATATATAGCAAGCTCAGAAAGACTATAAGTGGGGAAAACATTCGCTTGCGGTACGGCCGGGGGTGAGGGAGGAGGAAGAGGACGGTGTGTGATATAGCACAGCATGAACTCAGCGTATCGCACCATTTTTAGCGTATAAGCCAATAATGGTGTGGATCTTAATTTAGACTATTGCTATCTTTTACTAAAAGGCAGTGCGAGAAAAGGACGGCTATAGCTATGCACTAAGTTAGAGATGTCAAACTAGTTTATGCCTTACGCTTCACCGTGTTTTTAGTCGACATTGGTCGACATGTTTTTACATGCACCCTTAATTTGTATGGAAATATTAGTTCGAATTAAATTTGACTCTAAATTACGTCCGCCTCTTTCTCGTTTTATTAATGAGAAAAAGATAGCAATAGCCTAAATTAAGTTTAGTTTGTGCACAACAGAATCGACACCAATACATAGTATAGTACAGTGTGAACGTGTCCATAACAAATGTATGGTGCGCGATATTGTTGTGCAATGAGCTATATACTGTAGTGTAGGCTAAAAGCAGCTTAATGTGAACGCCATGATATATAGTATAGCATTAGGTCTTTCTTTGCTGTACCATATACCTATCAGAATAGTATAACGTAGTCTAAAACCAGCTTTAAGCATTTTCTACCAGTCTACCTTAGGGTGATGCAATAATCGAAAAAAGAGTAGAAATTATTTAAAATTAAAATATGCTTTTGCTTACACGGGGGAGGGGGAGTAGATAATTGTAATAAATCAGCTTAGGTACTTAATACTTGAACGGCCTCTAGGTAGGTAGTAGATGTCATCATCATTCCTATAATGTTCCCACTGCTGGGACACGGCCTCCTCTCAATTAGAGGGGTAGTAGATGTTGACAGCTAATATTACAGTATTATTTTTTAGAGTACAAATATTATTATCCTGTACTTTTCCAAAAAATGTTAGCAACCCTACCTACACTGCCAACACGAAAACAAAACGCAATCAAAAACTGGAAACACCAAACGAATTGTAATAGCATACGCCCCAAAACAAATCTGTGGGTATCGCAAAAGATCAAAATAACATTTATACCGAAATCATTTATCAGCGCTGATTCTTTTTCCATTTGAACCCCTCCGCCCGCCGCTCCTCGCCCCTCGCTACTGCTTCCCAGTATCATTACGGCCTAAGGACTTGGTGGACACTTTTAGCGATTGGCCGAATCTATTTTTTACCCAAATCGGACGTTTACTATGGTTTTGGTAAGTCAGTTCGCGAATAGGCAGCATCTGACTGCATGATGCGATTACAGAGCAGCATCTTGCGGAACTCCTTTCAAATGCGTTTTTTTAAGTCCAAGTAGCATAATATATTTTTCAGTTTACAATACTATTTTAGGTAAATCACTTACTGCCGTAAACACCCAAATAACTTCCAAAACAGAAGCTTGTTGTAGTACTAGGACAAGAGTAAGGCCTGAATTCTTCCTACGCTGATGTCGGTCGCGTACATCAACGAGAAAAACAATAGCAACGTACGCGCAGCTGACGTAAATGTCGCAGTATGGTGTTATAATTAACACAATGTATAATGTCACCGTAAAATTATCATACAAGTTAGATTGTAAAATAACTAGAGAGATTGTAGACTCTCGAAATATTGTCAAACGAACCTACTGCTTACAATAAAACGCATCATTTTTCAACTCACGCGGTGTGGAGGAGAGAGAGGGAAGGAGGGGTTGCCCTTGTCTAATGGTACCACTTTCATGAAAAGATAATGTACCATTCCTGCGAAATGCCGATCAATGTAACCTAACCTTAAAATCCTATCCTACTTAATATTATAAAATGCGAAAGTTTGTGAGGATGGATGTATGTTTGTTACTCTTTCACGAAAAAACTACTAAACGGATTTGGATGAAATTTTGCACACAGATAGTTTATAACCTGGATTAACACATAGGATACTTTTTATCCCGGTAGTAAGATCCCATGGGACAATTTTGAAACTTCACGCGGGCGAAGCCGCTGGCAGAAGCTAGTACTTTATATTCCCCTAAAAAGCGTAGTCGACGGAGCCCCGCTACGCGGGGCCCCTATTTCCGAGTTTCCGAGGGCTCAAATAAACCTAACTAACCTAACGTGAGGGTGCCCCAAGTCCGGGGTTGCGGGCCTGTTCGAAAGAGATACCGCGGCCCCGGAACGTAAAAGGCGAGGAAGGAACATGGATGGTTTTTAGTCAGTAAGAGTCTGACACTCCCTCCCGCTCCGCCCAGAGTGGGGGGGGGGTCATTTGATGATTTCCCATTCTTAAAAAAAAAAAAAAAAAAAAGGGTGCCCCAAGTCCCGATTATGTATGTTCAGTTGTAAATATTTCGACTTACTTCGAGTTTACAACCTCGCTAGAGAGATTACAATCTAACGTGTTTGACAATTTTACGGTGACATTATATACTTGTACCCGCGACCGACATACACGACCGACATCCAACAAGTCCATGGACTAAGCATACATTTGGTTCTCGCTTTATTGTAGTGAAAACGGTTAAAGCCAGCTTCTTTGCGGACCGCTTTTTTATATATAGACTGTGGATCACGGCGGATCGCTACCGCTTATGATTGTGGTCACAATCGAATCCCTAACGTGCTCAGACTAATGTGTTTCAGGGGAATAACATGTTTGTGGGGAGTAAGTCATTAATACAAGTTGGTGACGACGTTTAGATTAAATTTTTATATTTGTACTAGCTGACCCGCGCAACTTCAGAGAGAAAGAGAGGGCTAGGGAGAGTGTGGTCAACTCTAGAAGATAGACATATACGGATTTTAAGAAGAATGATTTAAGTAAGAGGAACATTACAACATTAGAACTTTTGACAGCAGCGGTGGCCCGGTGCTGGCGGCCCCGACTTATGGACAGTAAGTCGATGCCAGACAGGCGCATTACGTTGTGTAATTTACCTCATCACCACTTGCTCTCAAAACGGTGAAAGAAAACATTGTGGGGAAACCGGCATGTCCTATAGCCAAAAAATGAAGTGAAATTAGCGCATTCAACCAACCAAACAGTCTCTTAGTGTTAACAATATTTGTAGGTTCTTATAGATTCGAGTTGGTAAAAATATTGTTCAGCTTTTTATTTTGCATTAGTCGCTAAAATATCCTTCTTCTGTTTTTCCAAATAACAGTTTCTCTCGACAGCTTTACGTTTTGATCCTAAGACACTCGATGGCAGTCATCAAGGTGCATGAAATGAGTCGAAACACGAATAAGCTGCTGTAAAATGTTGCAGACATCTTCCAAATGCCTTCCGTCTCCAGCGTCAGACCTTCGATGACAGTCATACTCCAGGCAGGTCTAAAGTTCTCATCAAGGTGCATGAAATGAGCCCAATAGTTATTTGTGTAACAAGAGAACAAAGTGGGTTTTTGCTGCGTGTGTTGATTTTGAATCCCGAGTAAGCAAAGGATTCTAGGTTAGAATCCGTAGCGAAGCGAGGGACAGAAAAGGGGCGAGAAAACATACATAAAAACAATACATACAACTACAACATACTACATAAGTACAGCATAGTATAAAAATCCCTATTCCCTACTATTATACAAATGTGAATGTAAGTTTGTTTGTTACACTTTCACGCGAAAACTACCGAACGGATTTGGATGAAATTTTGCACACATATTCTTGGAGGTATAAGAAGTGACAAAGGATACTTTTTTTTTTTAATGCAACAGGATCCGCGTACGAAGTCGCGGGCAGAAGCTAGTATTCAATAATTTACAGATATTTACCTCGAGACTTTTCAGGTAGGAAATTTAAATCTGTATTTTTACATTATGTTACAATTCTTCGGGTATTATAGCACACTTCATCACTGTACTGACTCAATCTATTCCGGGTAGGAGCAAATGTTTGTGTGATGAACACGGACATTAAAATTTGTTTCCGAGTCATGGATGTTTATATGTATAATAAGTATGTATTAACAAACAAAAAAGTATATAAATGTAGTATATCAACTATCTAGTGTCCACGACACAAGCTTTGCTTAGTGTGGCACTAGGTGGCGCTGTGTGTTAATGTCCAGCGATATTTATTTATTTATTATTATATATAAGTATGATTGCTTTATTATCCTTTTATTGTACTTTGTAGTTAGCGTACATTGACCTAATCATTGTTATAGCTTAACAGAGATTTAAACAATACAAATTTGAATCCCGCAATTTTTTTAAAATGCGTCCTGAAACTACACCCGCGGTATTCTGTTTCAATATTAAAGTATGCAAAAACCATTAATAAAAAAGTAGAAACATAACCAACATTCTTCATCTTGATTTAATTATAAGAAATGTAATTCGATTATTTGAAATAAGTATAACTATTTTTCATTCAAACCTAATCACAAAATATAAAGTATTACGGTTATCGATTTACAATATCGGTATACGAACATTTTATTGTTTTTTTTCCTGTTTGGGGCTACTAGATACGGAATTGAACATCGAATTTCGAATCGACTTGATTCTTTCTCTCGCATTTTTCATATCGAAATGAAAGTGACAGAACAAAGTGAAGTTGAAATCTTTCGAATTTTGTGAGTAGACTTGCACAGTTCTCGGTATTTAAAAAAAATAAATTAAAAAGTTACTTTGTCTCACGCTCCCAGCAAAATCGAACTTTGCTTACCGTCTGTAAACAGCAAAACCTGCTTGTTTGAGGTGCAGAGGCTGTAAACACTATATTTACCTTCCGTTTTCATCGTCAAACCTTCGATGACAGTCATACTCCAGCTAGGTCTAAAGTTCTCGTGAAGTGCATGCAATGAGTTCAAACACGATTTTTCAAATTTTAAATAGGACGCTTCGCACTTACAAAAAAGAAACACGCAAACTTTTCCATAAAAAGTTATACGTGGTCAATCAATATATCAAAATATTAAACGCGTCGAATTGAGAAATTTCTTCTTTCGTTTCGTCGGTAATAAACCAAACTTAAAGCAATCGACACGGGCGAGCGTCATTCGTTCATGAAAATTCTTAACACCGCGTGATATGATTGTTCTCACACTCCATCGCTGAAACATCCGTGAAACGATCCGCCATCTATCGTTTCACAAAGTTGAGATTCGAAGCAACGGCGGTCCGGGTGGAGAAACCAAGACCTTCGGTCCCGGTCAGAGCCACGTGAACATAACCAATGAACTCCTCTCGTGATCTCGACATCCACAAGTACAGAGAAGGAAACAGTCCTCCCGATGCTTACCTCGTGGCGGGGTGAGTACGCACCGAGCCTGTTACTACTCTTCCTCTGTGCCCCCTACAAACAACGCCCCTTTAATCCTGATCGAGCCCGTTCCCATGTCAAAGTATTAACCACATGCAGTATCATTCTGCGAAGAAAAAAACACTGTTCCCGGTCTTCGGGGGACGCTATGCTGCCCTTCAATTTTAATTCATTTCATAAACAATTTTTACATCGAAAACACATTTAAAAAACTAACACAACACGGATGTCAACGTTTACAATTCAAAAATAAAATAATGCAACTCAAATTTGAAAAGAATCATTTCAATGAAATAAATCAATTAAAGTAACGAAAGAATAAATCATGTCATTAAAAGATAAATCGTGTAAAATAGAAGATAAAACATGTAAAACAAAATATGTCACTAAAAGAAAGGATCTGACGAATTGAGAACCTGCTCCTTTTTGAAGTCGGTTAAAAAACGTTTAACGTGCACATCTTGCTACATTGTTCTCACATAATCTACCATCTCAACATGAATGATGTAACCAAGATTTTGTAACAATAATTTGATTTAAAAGAGTGTCCATGGAGTTTCTTGCCCGTTCTTCTCCATAGAGATCTACGTTAGGGAATGGGCAACTACAGTACTTTCACAGTTTTTATGTCTTGTGACTGGGACTGTAGCTACATTTAATTTTCATCTTTGTTTCGACAATTCAAAAGTGCCTGTTATTGGCCTACTTGAAATAAATGCTTTGATTTTGATTTTGAAAACAAAAACACATAAAAATATTACCTACCAATAAAAAATAACTTAATAAACTTGCCCAGGATGCACCCGCCCAGCCGCTGCTGTTCCCTTTTTTTTTTTTTTTTAAGGATGGGAAATCATCAAATGACCCCCCCCACTCTGGGCGGAGCGGGAGGGAGTGTCAGACTCTTACTGACTAAAAACCATCCATGTTCCTTCCTCGCCTTTTACGTTCCGGGGCCGCGGTATCTCTTTCGAACAGGCCCGCAACCCCGGCCGCTGCTGTTCCCTCAAGACATATCGAGTGACCGGCAGCCATCAAGCACACGAGGAGGTTTTCTGACCCAGCATTCCATCGTGCTGTCAAGCATAGCTCAGCCATAGATGTTTCCACAGACTACATGAAAAACAACGTACTTAAATTACATAGCAAGGACATAAAGTAGAACTACACAATTTCTTCATAGGAAAGAAAAGCGTCTTTATTACAACAACACAACACAACACTACTCATCCATAAACAAGAGACCCTCGTCAATAAAATAGGTGCAATTACAAAAATCCCAAAAAAAAAAGATCATCCCTTATACTACTAACTCAATTGGCGCGTCGGCTGTTTGGCCGATCTATTTTTTGCGCTACCAGAATTTGCGCCATATTGCCAGCCACCCCATCTAAATGATAATTCGAGGGCCCTTCTTACGATAAAAATTATTGCGGCCGGTTTATTTTATTACACTTTATATTGTGTTCGAATACCTACGCCCCTGCGGAGGTATTCATGTATTGCGTTCACAAAAATAGTTTTTCCCGCCAAAATAACCTTTATAACGTAGTCATAAAGAAGACAACCTTTTCCAAGTAATCGATGCCCGAAAGTTGTGTATGTGTGTCCGAATTTGTCACAAATGTCGTATTCGGCAAATGAACAGTGATTCCCCGTTTACCCTTTGACCAATTCGGTTACGATTCGTCGTATTTACATTTCGTTGCGGGTATTCGGTGTAAATTGTGTTTTTCAGTTTATAGCCGAAAACGTTTCAAGCAAAGATATTGTCACCGCTTGTTCACAGTTCGTGAGCTAAACGTTCACGTGACTGTGGATAAAGCAAATGAAAGTAATTGCTTTGGCACGGGACAAGAGGCGTCGGGCGGAGGTGAGGCGGAGGTGCGGGCGCGGCGCCGGTGCAGCGCAGAACAGGCGCACCAACGGTGTCCGGCATCCCAAATGCCGGACACCGTTGGTGCGCCTGTTCTGCCCTACCCTGAAATCGCGAAAAAAAAATCAGCTGTTCCCTACATTTATGTTCGCATAACTCGTCAAAATGTAGGGAACAGCTGATTTTTTTTTCGCGATTTCAGGGTTCGTCCCATAGAAAAAGTTGTTCAAAATGATGAGTACAATGACCCCTTTTCGGGTTTAGTATAAACAAAAAATAAGGTTGTATTTGTACCGCGCCTTAAGCTGGTTTCAGACTACGCTATACTATTCTGCTATAGAGTATAGCAAAGCAGGACCTAATGCTATACAATATAGCTTGGCGTTTACATTACGCGATGTTATCGCAAGCATTTATAGTATACTAGCTTCTGCCAGCGGCTTCGCCCGCGTGAAGTTTCAATATTGTCCCATGGGATTTTACTACCGAGATAAAAAGTATCCTATGTGTTAATCCAGGTTGTAAACCATCTGTGTGCAAAATTTCATCCAAATCCGTTCAGTAGTTTTTGCGTGAAAGAGTAACAAACATACATCCATCCTCACAAACTTTCGCATTTATAATATTAGTAGGATTCGGCAAGGAAAACGTGTTCGGCGACACAAATGACGACATGTACACGTTGTCACTACCTAACATACATGCTCCGCCAACTGAGATTTCATTTAAGACAGGTATTGCATTTAAAGTACCTACAACAACTTCCCAGTGGTGGTCTTACTGTTATAAGTAAGTACTTATAACAGTAAGACCACCAGAAGAGTGCTGTATACTTATACAGAGTGCTGTATAAGTATACAGCACTCTGTATAAGCACTATAATAGTAATCAAACACAAGACAAAGCTACCCCATTCATAATTATCTCCCTTTCAGATCGCAATCAGTGCCGCCATGTTTACGTCATTACGAATCTAATTCCCGCCTTTTTTTACCTTTTTTCCATTGGCTAGGCACCGGCGTGCGATCTCACAGCCGATAAGTTCTTTATTATCCTGGATGATTTTTTAATCTGTGCAGTGTGCACCTACTTGGTGATTTTGCATTTGTTAGTGTAGTGTGGGGAAATTGCGAAGTTCGGAGAACAATAGCCGCGTCGTGATGACAGAAGCTTAATGCGCTGGGTGATTAACTACCTTTGTTTGTTCGTGTATTAAGTAAAATACATTAGACTTCGGAAGTTGATAGTATTTTAATTACTGTCATCCGTTTTCTAATAACTTTGATTAAGAGGGAAGCACCAGGGTAGCACTCGAAACTTAAAATTAAGTACTTACTTACGTGAAAAAGTAATTCAATGGGATCATATGAACTTAGGTGTGATTGATGATTTTAATGAGTATTACTCTGTTAATTCCTATGTATTACGGTCTTGAATCATATTTGTTCCACGTAGAGCCTGACAGTCTTGACCTGGCCCCTTATTCACAACCATTCGATACGTTGCCGTGTCGGTAAGGAATCGTATTCGACTATCTCATTTCCGAACCGAAGAACTGTCAAAACGCTATTTACAGATCCGAACGGATGCGCTTTTTTCTATCCGATTGAGATTGTGTTTATGGGGAACGTGACAAAATGGTAGTAAATAGATGATCGTGGTATAAAATGAAAAGTAGTAAATAAAATTGGTTTATTTGAATATTTCGTTATGTTTATATAAGTAAATATACAGGTAGTAACTTAATAGACAGCAAACGAAAAAAAATATTTTATTGAAATAAAATAATATTAATTTTCAAATAAACTTTATGTGGAATAATACCAGCTTTGTAAACAGCCGTCTGTCAAAGAGGCACAGCGTAAATGGTGTTTTTTTAAGTAAAGTTTTATTTTTTCTCAGAAAGAAAAATGACTGAAAAAGTGTTTAAATATCAGTGGTATACAATTGTTGCTTGTTAACTAAAATCTAGAACGAATTGCACATTTTTGTAAACACATTGAATTTATGTAAATGCGGATGCATCAATGAAATACGGTCAAACAAAACTTAATTTACTTACTTCAGGCAGTGTTTAAAAAGTTTGGTATTTTTATTTTACTGAAATAATCTGGAAATAGGTATGGTTTATTTCTTCGTTTAAATTTTGTTCGATATGACTCCCGATAGCAAACAGCTGTCGGAAAGATTCGAGTCTTCTTATCGAATTGAACTGTCAAAATTATTTGTTTTCGGATTTGAAGAACATCTTCGATATCTGAGACGTTCGATTCGGTTCGGAAACGAGTCGAATGGTTGTGAATAAGGGGCCTGATCTGTCAATTGCAGAAAACTTAGAAAAAAAGATAGGTTCTACCTTAGCACATCTTCCCTAAGTAATGTTTGAGTATAAGCATATAATGAATGACCGATGACTGTTACATTTTATGTTATTACAGCTGACCCACGCAACTTCGTCTGCGTCACATAAGAGAGAAAAACGAAAGGAAAAAAAATCCCCGTTTTTGCAACATTTTTCATTCCTGCTCCGCTCCTTATGGTTGGAGCGTGATGTTATATAGCCTAAAGCCTTCCACGATAAATGGACTATCAAACACAAAAAGAATTTTTCAAATTGAACCTTCCTGAGATTAGCGCGTTCAACCAAGCAAACAAACTCTTTTGCTTTATAATATTAGTATGTGTAGCAGATGTAGTAATAGTTAAAGATAGTTGATGTAATGAGGTAGGCATTGCTTAGCCCTGGTGAAGATCTACAAAATTCGACCAATGACAGAACGCACGAGAAACGTGATGTAGATTTCAACCAAAGTGATTAGTCGGTTTTCGCACTTCTCTCCGCTCCGCTCGTCTCTGGTTTGGTGGAAACCGGCGCACCTAAATACTGGACAAACCAAAAGTAGCCCCAGGCCACTCTTCCATGGACTTTGGGGAAGAATAATTTATGTATTTACATTTACAAACAAAAAGTATCTATGTAATATATCTGTCACCGTAAAGTTGTCAAATACGTTATATTGTAATATCTCTAGCGATATTGTAAAGTCTCGAATTATTGTCAAATGAACATACTGCTTACAACAAAACGCATTATTTTTCGTGAAATGCATGCGATAGTAGTCAACTTACGCGGTGTGGAGGGAAGGAGGGGTCCCCCTTGCCCAGTGGCACAACTCTCATGAAAAGATAATGCACCATTCCTAAGAAATACCGATTAATATAACATAACCTTAAAACACTTTATATTCCCCCTAAAAAGCGTAGTCGACGGAGCCCCGCTTCGCGGGGCCCCTATTTCCGAGTGCAGGGTTTGAAAGGAACCTAGCTAACCTAACGGGGGGTTGCCCCAAGTCCCGATTATGAGGGCAGAGATACTTCCGTATGTTCAGTTGACAATAATTCGAGACATTACAATATCGCGAGAAAAAACACGTTATATTGTAATATAACGTGTTTGACATTTTTACGGTGACATATCTACTATCTAGTGTCCATGGTCAAATAAAACAAGGTCTGGCATTCCGGGAGCGACACCTGCTGACGTCACTATTCAGTTGCCACTTTATTGCAACAAAACACGAAATAATGGAAACATTTTCAGTCACCATTCTGTTAAAAAAAATTAATTGAATTTAAATTGTTGTTTTGGTTTGCTTGTCCTAACAAAATAATTCAATTTAATCATAAACCAATGTAATTGTTGATTAAAACCTCAATGTTTAATCGGATTCGCACAGGGATTATAGATAGTTAGGGAGTTATTCTTTCACACTACTGGTAACACTGAAACGGGTTGTCTCATTGACATTCTGCCAATTCGTCGTGTATCCAGTGGCGTAGCGTAGGGGGGGCGGGGGGTGCGGCCCGCCCCAGGCGGCACTTTTTAAGGGGCGGCAAAATTTCACAATAAATAATGAATATATTTGACCCATTTCGATTGAAAAGAACACGGAATTTTACATTTACTTATTGTGTGACAAATTCGAGGAATCCACGAGTTATTGATGGATTGTCAGTCGTCCATTTCACATGTAGCCGAGTGCGATTAAACAAAAAAAATACTCATATGATGGAACGAAGTTTATAGTGGGCGGATTTTCATGGGACGTTTTTATTGAGTTCCTAGAGATGTGGAGAAGAAAGTTAAAAAAATTTCACCACTCGCGAATTTTCTATTTTTTTATTTAATTTCTTCTGGAATACTTTGTTTTCGAAAACGAATAACTTCAAATTCGACAAATTCATATTGTAGAGTAATAGTGTGACCTGCGTGTATTCATTAAACTATAATTTGGTCTGTTTCTTTGTTCATTGTTGTAGATGTAATGCATATTTCAAGAATTCTTTGAAAATTTCCTATTCTATGTGTTACCAAAAAATTCTCTAGAACTAATCTAAGTATGGTATGTACAGTATACATCAAAGTGAAATACCTAAACAAAAGAGGGCGGCAAATTTTTTTCCGCCCCGGGCGGCTGACACCCACGCTACGCCACTGCGTGTATCGCTATTCTTTTCTAACGTATGTGCCGGTCTCGCTCAGTGCCATTAAAACAGTGATTCCCAATATTATTTTGTGGACTTCCAACAAATTTGTTTTTAACCGACTTCAAAAACGGGAAGGTTAGGTATTCAATTCGATCTTATTTTTTTTTGTCCTATGAGTGTTCGTTGTTTATGAACCGATTTAGATGATTATTTTTTTGGAAAGGAGATATCCCAAGGGTGGTCCATGATAAGGTCAGAAGATAAGCATCTAGAGAAATCAAGGGAAACTTTCGAAAATTGTAGTGGCGACTAGTGCGTTCGTTAATATTTTCAGTAGTTTAAAGCACTACTAGTTTAATGAAGGTCTGGAGTGGATCTAATGATAGAGCCGAAAGACAGTCGAGTTAACTCCGCGACGATGTACAGCAATTACCTGGTGTGTGGGCTTGATTAATTTATATTGATGAGAAATTTACTCCTAGGTGGGTTGGGACTGTCATTGGGGGTGTGATGATAAAGAGGAAGGACAGTCAAGGGAACTCCATAAAGTTTAACAGTAGAAAAAAGACTAAAATAGACTACCAAACCTTGGCTTGTAATTTGAAGCCTGAAACCCAAGCATGGATATAGGATTCTTTTAGTCCCCGAAAACCTACAATGCGGGTAGAGCTAAAGGCAAAAGTTAGTAGGAATTTAATAATTATATCAATGTTTTACTAGATTGAATTTCCCCAGATTATAAAGTTTGAGAACCATCGATAGCGGTTATGACGTAGATACGTGTCACCCACGTGACTTCTGTCTCTCGGAATGCAATACCTGGCGAAGTATATTATTGTACCATGCTAGTGTCCAAGACACAAGCCTAGTTGCTTAGTGTGGCACTAGGTGGCGTTGTGTTAATGCGATATTTTTTTATGTATTATCAAATTAAATGAGATTATTAGTCCTTTGGGCGTCCAAGTTAGGCAAAACCGATATAACGTTATTTTGATTCTTATGCTCTCGCATTTAAAAACTCTTTTGAATTTTTATTTGATTTTCTGTTCTGTATTCTTAAAAGTTTACTAATTACTGGTCCTTTGACTTTGTTTATAATTGTTGTTTTTTTTTTACTTCATGTATGTATTTTTGTAGCGTTTTCTGCTAAGGGACTGTCATTCTGTGTCAATAAGAATGCTAATATTTGTAAATTTGGTATTTTTAATTTGGATAGACGTATACCTATTATAATTTAGTTTTTGTGCTTATTTGTGTGTACGTACTGTGCAAATATTTCGACACAAATGTATTTTTGTTATGACTTGAACTTGAACTCCTGATTATCAAAACACTGATTAAAGAAAGAAGAAAGAAAGAAAACTCTAATGACGACATAGGTATGTCATGAAAAGATAATGCACCATTTCTGAGAAAACCGATTAGTGAAACCTAACCTCAAAACACTAAAAAGCGTAGTCTAACTACCTAACGTGGAGTGCTACAAGTCCCGATTATGGGGGCAGAGGTACTTCTGTCGCATGCATTTCACAATATTACGGTTTTACTTCGATAGATTATAATCTCACGAAAAATAATGCATTATATTGTAAACAGTGTGTTCGTTTGACAATATTTCGAGAGTTTACAATCTCGCTAGATAGATTACAATCTAACGAGTTTTACAATTTTACGGTGACAGATACATACCTACCTACAAACATCATGCAGATGCAATAGGCTAGTTTCCGCCATATATAATAAATTGCAAATCTAAGTATTTAGTCCCTCAGTTGGAGTGGATACGTTTTTTTTTGTTTTTGTAAATCAATGAATATTGAGAAAGATAAAACGCGTCAAAACTTTGGAGTGGAGCACGTGACGTCAGAACCCACTAGAAATTATACCACTGCGTGACGTATTGAGCATTTCTTCGGCAATTTTGGTAAAAAATACGGATCAATATTTTTTTGATAATCTAGTTGACGGATTAATTCGATTTTTTTTTTCATCTAAATACTCAACCTTACTGTGATCGTGGTAAGAAACTTCTACTTAATCTTCCTCATCGGTAACTGATCTTCCTCCAATATTTAAAAGTAACCATTTATCACCCTCTATTTATCCAAAACTTACTTATATTGCAAAATAAACATTGTCTATGTAATTATTTGAGCAGCACTAGCGGCGTAATGGCGGCACTTCCGGTGGGCCGCCATTAGTGGCCATTTCCTGGCAACTTCCGGAACGACAACGCCACCTAGTGGTGACTGTAACAATCCCTAAAGGGCGTTAAATGCTTACGATACAATTTCTTTCGGATTCGGAACGTAATGACGATGTTATCGTTTTTATAGGCTGAACGCATGTAATGCGAACGAACACACATTGATACGGACAAGCTGCTACATTGCTATTTTGAATTGAATTGGAATATTGGAAAATAATACTTTTTTGAATGCCTATGAAACTCTATGCGGTTACCTAAAGAAAGAAGAAAAAATGTTTATTTGACGTCAGTATTAAGCACACACACAATAATAATAAAAAAGTTGCCAAAAGGACAAAAATACATAGTATGTACTGTGTGCCTTACGGCTGCGCTAAAAAGGTCCATTTCAGCATTCATGCCAGACAGGTGATGCTGTCTGACGCTGGTCTTCCAATGAACCTTGACGGGGGAAGGGACAAACAGAAAACAGTTTCAAACATAAGAAAATGGCTATCGCTACAATAAAAATTTAAAAAAAATAGGGTAAATTGATGAAATGTACAAGTTCGTGCTTATAAAGAAAATGTATGTAAAGTAATAAGTATTTAATTGTGTTAGAAAGCAATACTGGTAACAGTAAATAAATACACAGATAAGCCGAGATAGAAGAAAAAAAAATACAAGAAAAAAAAATGTATCTAAATATACCGCATACTTAATGTCAAACAACTACCCAGGTATGGATTAATTACAATTATTTGTGCGATGCATACAGTTCTTTATTTATACGTATAGACAAGACAAATATAAAACGCACCGTAACTCGGGAGTCATGACGTCAGTATGCGCTCTAAAATTATACCTAGGCGTGACGTATTGAGAATTTTAAAAGCGTCGTATGATAATATTATCTTCGTCAGTGCTCAAATACCTATTTGTTAATAATCTTACTGACGCGTGACGGGCTAATTACATTTTTTATAGTGTACCCGATTGTCCTAATTAGTTTTCAAACTAATATACATTTTCAATTTTCGATTTACAGAAATGACACCTACCACTGCTTGTCTCTGCATCACCTAAAGGCTGACTGGTAGAAAATGCCTATGGCATTAAGTCCGCCTCTGTACTTTTTTGCTTGAAGTGTTAAGAGGGCTGTGACAATTTTTCTTGTATTTGAGTGTTTTAAGAGCCTAACACTCAAATACAATAAAAATAGAGATATTTATTTTGAGCACTCCCTAGAGAAACAATCAATCTTTCTCAGGCATGTTTTTTTTTTTAATTTTGTGTACAAATCTGAACCATATATAATCACATCTAAATTTTCAGGTTCGATGAGTGATTATGGTTTAGGTATGGTAACAAAATTAAAAAAAATATGTGCCTGAGAAAGATTGATTGTTTCTCTAGGGAGTGCTCAAAATAAATATCTCTATTTTTATTGTATTTGAGTGTTAGGCTCTTAAAACACTCAAATACGTGAAAAATTGTCACAGCCCTCTTAATAAATAAATAAATACAACGTGTACAAAATAATCAGCTGTCTCATACATTTGTTTGAGTAGGTATTGAAATTTTGTATGGTGATCCCATGGAGAAAGTTGTTCAGTTTAATGGTCTGTAGCACACTCTTTCATATGACTATACCCTTTCTGTTACACGTTGTAAGTATACCTAACTACCAGAAAAACGCATTTAAAACCCAAACGATTTTTTTTTTAATATTACGTATAATAAGTATGTATTTACAAACAAAAAAAGTATACATGTAGTATATCAACTATCTAGTGTCCACGACACAAGCTTTGCTTAGTGTGGCGCTAGGTGGCGCTGTGTGTTAATGTCCAGCGATATTTATATTTATTTATATTTTATTTATTACACATTTTATTAGTATTTACAACATTTGCAGAAGTTTCCACAAATGATGTTAGTTTCAGCAACAAACAGATTTCCACCCCTTTTTTTTTGGGATGGGAAATCATTATTGACTTCTTCCACTCTGGACTCAGCGGGAGGGAATGTCAGACTTTTACTGACTAAAACCCATCCATGTTCCTTCCTCGCCCTTAATGTTCCGGGGCCGTGGTATCTCTTTAGAAAGAGATTTCCACCCCTGAGACGGACAATTTTAAAATGTAAGTACTTACTTACTAACTTTTACTTGCAATATCATTGGCAACCATCAACAATATTCGCTTCTTATTGCAAGTTACTTTTTGCCTCGTCACCTCATTTTAGGACGTCTAATGATAAAGTTAATGGCGTTGCCATCGCCACACAACAGTTGAGTGGCGGAAACGCACACTTGAACCCTTTTAAAAGGTTGGGGCACATGTAAACATTGAAAACTTCCGATGCTTATAATAGCTAATAATCTCGCAGGCCTTTTTTTTGGGATGGGAAATCATCAAATGACTTCTCCCACTCTGGGAGTGTCAGACTCTTACTGACTATAACCCATCCATGTTCCTTCCTCGCCCTTTATGTTCCGGGGCCGTGGTATCTCTTTCGAACAGGCCCGCAACCCCGAATCTCGCAGGCCTTACGAGGAACTAAAGAAAGTACCGCATTTTAGTCATTTGGATTGTTTGCTTATACAAGGTGTAAAAGGATTCTGAATGTCATCATCATCATCATCACCAGCCTATTAATGTTCCCACTGCTGGGACACAGCCTCCTCTCTATGAGAAGGATTTGGCTATAATGCACCACGCAGGCCCAGATGTCCCATGTCTTCGAATGTTTTGGTTCTAGGACATGTCGGTTTCCTCACGATGTTTACCTTCACCGTTTTGAGGGCAGTGGTGATTAACTAAATTACACAAAGTAATGCGCCTGCCTGTGATCAAACCACGACTACTATTCCAAGCCAAATTCGTGCAGCATGTACACCAAACTATAAGTAACTCTAGGTTCTACGCAAAAATTGTTGCTGGGAAACGACTTTTTTATTATTTTAGTGTAAAATCATGTATTGAATAGTACGGCAATCGTATTTAAAGGAAAGTTATAACATTAAAAACTAATGCATATAGAGTGTAAAACACTTCTTCACGAAGCCAAAAGACACTTGTTCTCCCCATCATTGCGATCATTTTTTTGTTCTACACCATACCTGGGAACCTTCTAGCTACGGAGATATGGGGAGTCAAAGTTACAACTTTTTGACTAGTTTTTTTTTTTAAATAAGTACAAGTTTTTTTGTAAGATTTTGACTTCTAACAGGAGTTAGAAGTCAAAATCTTATCATTTTTTCTGATTAAATAGTACGGGGGTCGTGGAGGTCCACGACCCCCGTACTATTTAATCCATCCATCAGCACAATGTTTTAAGTGCGTTACATTGAGTTCTACCATAAAACATGATAATATATATAACCTCAAAAAAAAAGTTCTTCCCCACCATAATTTTTGCGTAAAGTTACTTAGTTTGATGTACAGAATGCTTGGTTAACGGCTTTGTGATGAGGTGGTTTACACCCTGTATTAAAAAAAAAGAACTTTGTCCCTCAATGTCTCCATGTCTCAATACTGGCAACAATGAACACCTACATCTGCTACAAACATTTCTAGAGTTGCTCTACTAAGCCTGCAATTTACTGCTAACATAACTCATATTTCCCTCTCCTCTCGCAAATCTAATTAGCGGGAACATTTCCAATAAATCCACATTATACACTGTAATAACGTCGTAATCCATGTCGAGATGATTGCCTCACCATGTCTTTTTTATGCCCGTTTATCGGCCGATAATATAATAATCATATCACGCTGAAAAATAATGGCATGCCAAATAAAATCTACCTACCCTATATTACACCTATCAAGCAAAATTTTATGATGACGTTGGGTGAATTTCTAATTTTGCTATATAGCTTTTAATTGCAGCACGCTTACGTTTAAAACTGTCTGCACCCCGATGACAGTTACGTCATTCTGGCACGTTGTAAAAATCTCTTGTTCGAAAACAGAACGTGTACAAATTGGGTGAAGTTCGATGCGCGCGGGAAAGCAATATGTTTTTATTTCTTTTTAATTTCCGGTTCGTTTTAATGGCGTCGAAATCAATATAATGGTGAAGCGGCCATCGGTATTCTCGCATTTTGTGGTTTTGCTCATTTAGCATCGTTGAGCATGATTCAACAGTTACGCTGTAGTGGCCATTTACGCTAATGAATTTACAAAGATACTTTGTGACACCTTGCTTTTAAGGGGTTCGTTTCCACACATGTTCAGAAAGAAAAATTGCCACAGATAACTATGCCTATCTTAGTCCAAACTGGTAAATACATAATTAAAAAAAAAACACTTTTTGTGTTTATAAATTCAATATCATAGATAAACCGTGAGATAAACATGATTCTTTTAAACTAATATTTTCTTTTATAAACAAATTAACATTTATTTGTGTTCTAAATCTATACTTATAATAAATCTGTAGAGAGGTCAATTCTGTACATGAAATATATTTACAAAATAACTATCGGGGGGTGATTAGTGATCGATACTGATGCCAAAAATGCAATCAGTAAAATTTTTGTCTGTCTGTCTGTCTGTCTGTCTGTATGTTATTTATAGAAAAAAAAACTACTCGACGGATTTTAACGAAACTTGGTACAATTATTCTACATACTCCTGAGCAGGTAATAGTATACTTTTCATCACGCTACCATTAATAGGAGCAGAGCAGTGAAAGGAAATGTTGGGAAAACGGGAGAAGTTACTTGGTTTTTTTAGCTTCCGTCGCGTGTGCAGCCTTAATGGTTAAAGCTACATAGAAATCATGTATAACGGAAATATTCCACATAAAATTATATAAAAAATATCCCAAGACAGCATATGTCTATCTTTTATAGTTGACTCACAATAACACGTGTAACTCCCGATAGCTTAGCAGTTCGGAGATTTGTTATTATTATATTTGTTTACTCTTACGTTTATAATATTCTCACTCAACCCCAATTAAAAAAAATAACATCAGTTATTCTTCGAACTCCTGGGCAGGTTATAGTATACTTTTCATCACACTACAATGAATAGGAGCAGAGCAGTGTAAAGAAATGTTGGGAAAACGGGAGAAATTACTTGATTTTTTAAGCTTCCGTCGCGTGGATGTATGTTTGTTACTCTTTCACGAAAAAACTACTGAACGGATTTGGATGAAATTTTGCACACAGATGGTTTATAACCTGGATTAACACATAGGATACTTTTTATCCCGGTAGTAAGATCCCATGGGACAATTTTGAAACTTCACGCGGGCGAAGCCGCTGGCAGAAGCTAGTTCAAAATATAAATATAAAAAAATATATATATATATTAGGCTGAACAACAGCTTCATACCTTTGCTTCTCCTTCAACCTGGCGAAAGCAAAGCGCGGAAAAACAAAATCATAGTCTCGTAATAGATTTAATTTGTTTTAAATATTTTATATTATTTTATTTCTTCAAAAGTGTATTGAAAAACGTGGTGTGATACACGTGGACATTTGTTATTGCAGTTCTCGGCTCAAAAACACCCTCGCCTACGGCTCGTGTGTTAATACCGCCTCGAACTACAATAATAAACTTTCTCTACGTGTATCAAAATGTACTACATATTTCATGACAGACATGACAATCCTGCAGACAGGATCGCCTTCTCACGAGATAACTTTTCAACGGTTAATAATGTGGACACGAAAGTTTGTATACGCGTTCAATGTTGACAGGTAAACCCATTTTTATTTTCTTTTCAATTAAGTACTTAATAAAAGCTCATTTAATTTTTCGTTGTTTGTGTCAGGACAAGGTAATTTTTCACAATTTTATGATTGTAAGTTTTTTTTTTTTTAAATAATGTTTATCCATAGGTACCATTATATAAATGTGAAAGTAACTCTGTTTGTCTGTCTGCTACCTTTTCACGAGAAAACGGCTGATCGGATCGTAATGAAATTTGGCAAGGAGATGTATTTCAACCCAGGGAAGGACATAGGCTATATATTATCACGCTAATTACTGACAGGGGTGAGCAATATTGCATTTTGTCTATAGTTTTCAATTGTTGGACAACTGACAACTGTCATCACATGCATTGTAATAGAATAACTATTTTAGACAGATTGTCACGAGAACAAATAGCCCGTCGGTGACGGCAACCGCCTTTCAAACAATGAGTCGCAAGGTCAAGCCTCAGTAAGATTTCTGATAATAACTTTGGTTCGCACATTCAAAAACCACCCGGTTTTCACTTTTTGTAAGAAAGTATTTTGTTTTTTTTAAAGCTTACATATTTCCAAATCATAGTTTTATACATTTTTATTTAACACTTAAACGACAGTTTGGGAGTCATTTATTTCAAATAATAAATCTGTAAACATGGCGCTTAAACTGTAAAAGGATCACACACAGAACCCTTTTTCTACTATTTCTTAAATTTTCGTCTGTGTCGGTGTATCTCTACGTAGCCCTTTTACGTGTAAATTAAAAAAACCAATGTGGTTTTACTGAATGCACAAATTATTATTGTGCATAACTTAGTGAAAGTTTTGATTTTTGTTTCGTTGCAATGGGTGCTCTCCATCAAAAGATATATGACTTTAAAGTTTTTAAGGAGAACTTATCATCATGATCTAAGGATACATGCAATGACATCTATGAAACCAAAATGGTACTTATGAATAAAAATCACAAGATAGAGAAGAACAGAATAGTCAACATGACCTTGCTTTAAAAATCTACAAAGCCAGTAGAGTGTCCGTTCGACTGCTTTCCATGCATATGTTTTAGCAGTTTAACTTAATGCATTATAAATGGCGTTGTTCATTGGACTCCATTTTCTGAATCACGGTGTTATGATTTTCCGTGAAATAATGATACTGGCATTCGCCCGTGTCAGATGTCTTTTTTTATTGTTTTTTTTTTAGGATGTGAAATCATCAAATGACTTCTCCCACTCTGGGGATGACTTCTCCCGGTCAGATGTCTCAAGTTTGGGTTTTTTGGAAGAAGTTCTCAATTCTACGTCTGTTTCTCTTTATGTAGGTACCTATATTATGGCTGAGCAATACTCAAATGACCGAACTATGAAGTCGCACGAGACCGGTCAATGTGGCGACACTTGATAGGCCTATGTCCAGCAGTGGACGTCTTTGCGCTGAAATAATGATGAATGATGATAATTCAAATGGAGTAGGGCAGGACACCTAGCAAGGCGCGGTGATGTCAGGTGGAGTAAAGCTGTGACCAAGTGGCATTCTAGAAATCCAAACAGAAGTTTTGTTCGTCCAGCGGTGAGATATGCAGACGATATTGTTGCTATTGCGGGAATATCCTGGATGAGACGGGCACAAGAGCGTGGAGCTTGGCACAAACAAAGAGAAGCCTGTACCCAGCAGTCGCTGAAGTCGGACTATGGATGATGATGATGGTGACGCATAACTTTTTCCAGAGAAGTCCGATTTTCATTATTATTTTGATTGAAAAGCGTGTTCAGCAAAGTTTGTCCCATTTTTTATTGAAAATAGTTGTGTTCGAATTCATGTGCGTATTGTATAATCATCGCTTGCTGAAACATCGTGAGGAAACCAACATGCCTGAGAGACATTTGGCATGTTAAGCCAAGTCAGAGGCCCATGGGCAGCAGAAAAACTCTGACACCAGGTTAGGCAACAACACGATAAGGAAGGAAAGATCGCTTGCTTCGGTGAAGAAAGATATCGTGAGAAAACCACAGCATGCGTGACAGTTATTTCTCGACGGCATGTAAAGCCAAGACAGAGGTCCTTGCGCGGCATAAAAACTCTGACAACAGGTTAGGCACTCACTAACCACACGATAAAGAAGAAGATCGTTTTGGGGCTTACTTCATAAACCTTTTTGATAACTTTAGACCTGTCTGATGTTTGACTGTGATCAGTTACAGCAGCTATATCGTGTGTCAGCTCATTTCACGCACCTTGATATACACTTTAGACCTAGCTAGAGATGAGTATTATCGGAAATCTGACGATGGAGATGAAAAGCAGTCACAAGAGTTCCACAACACTTCAAATCTGCTATATCGTGTCTAAGGCTCATTTCGTGCATCTTGATAAGAACTTTAAACCTAGCTGGATCATGACTGTCATCGATGGTCTAACAATGGAGACTGAAGGTAGTAGCAAGAGATCCTCAACAGTAAAACTCAAAACTCAAACTCAAATCATTTATTTCAATTAGACCATTACGGCACTTTTGAATGTCAAAAATATAAAACTAAATCATAGCTACAGTCACAGTCACAAGGCATAATAACTTGAAAGTACTGTAGTTGCCCATTCCCTAGCGTAGATCTCTATGGAGAAGAACGGGCAAGAAACTCCATGGACACTCTTTTCAATCAAAATATTGTTACAAAATCTTTGTTATATCATTCATGTTGTGATTATACATATATGTGAGAACGATGTAGAAAGACGTGCACATTAAGAGCGTCCAGAGAAAGGATTAAATCAACTTAAAAAAAAAAAAAAAAAAAGTAACCGTGGCAGCTGAGAGTTGACCAGTCTCAATTGACAGCGCCCGTTCACGAACATGTTAACAGCAGCTATATCGTCATTGGGCTCACTGAATGCACCTTGATGAGAACTTTAGACATAGCTGGAATATGACTGTCATCGAAGGTCTCATGATGGAGGCTTGGTGACGAAAAGAATTTGCAATAGGTTTTCAAGAGTTTACAGCATCTACATTGTATTGTGTTGACCTGCCTGGAGTATGACTATCATTGAAAGTCTGACTTTGGAGAAGGAAGGCAGATACGAGAGGTCCGCAACATTTTGAAGCAGCGTTAACGTGTCTCGGCTCATGTCATGCCACTTGATGAGAACTTTCACCTAGCTGGAGTATGATATTGTCGAGTGTCCAAGGATAGAAACGTAAGGCTGTCGAGGGAAGAGTCCTTATTCGGACAAACATAAGTTGAATATTTTGGAGTTTAATGTAAACCTATTCGAGAAAAAATAAATTGTTACTGACTTCAATCTGAATCTGAACTAATATTATAAAGCTGCAGAGTTTGTTTGTTAGGTTGGTTGAACGCGCTAATTTTAGGAACAGTTCAGCTAGTTTGTTTATAAAAGTAAATATTACTTATAAATAATCATATTTATCTACGATCTTGAATTTACAAACACAATTTGAATATTCAATAAATGTTTACAAATAAAGACGTAGATCACTTTTCCAAATATAAAAAAAAAACATTTGTGTCAATGTTTTTTTTAATTATGCAATGAACCAATTTTTACTAAATATATGTATAGTTCTGTGGCAATTTTGCTTTCTGCACATGTGTGAAAAAAACATTAAAAACTCACGCGTGTGAAATTCCTGCATTTTGAACTAATCGTAGTGCGAAAAGAACCAGTTTTCGAGGAAGTGTATTGAAAATATCTTAGACTGTATCTGATCGTCAATGTCTTTTGAAAACAGAACTCACTATGCAAAAATGTTCGATATTTAAAATTCCGCGCAGCTCCAGCCGATCAATTGGGTGATTGCGTCTTGGTCGTGGCAAATATCTTGATTTTTTGCAGTAGGTATTGTAGAGCTCGTAATTTAGGTGCAAAATCGTCGGGAAAGGGCGCGAGCTTTGACGCTGAAAAATTTCGCGTAGGCTTAGTGAGACCATGAGGTAACCATGAAGCACGGTTCAGCAAGTGAGCGAGTGGCCATAGTCGGTGACGCTTGATTTTCCAGAACGAGTTCCACAAAATAGTCACAAATGTTTACCAACGGGCGCAGCTCTGACAATTTATATACAAGGTGTAAATAGCCCCAAAATGAAGCCGAAAGGGTCGCCCCGGTTATTGCCATCATTTATTTTGTTCTGGACTGGGAACCTTACTAGATAAGGAGATATTGTATTGGAGATCAAAGTTCCAAAAACTTTTTCAAATAGGTACCTATACTTGTTTTTAAAGTCATAACTTTACTATAAATACATCCATAACCCACATCACAATGTTTAGAGTGCGCTACATCGAGTACCGTAAAACGTGACTTTTTACCACAAAACAATAGTTATTTGTGCAACAAGAGAGCAAAGTGGGTTTTTGCTGCGAGTGTTGATTTTGAATCCCGAGTAAGCGAAGGAGTCTATAGTTGAATCATGAGTGTAGCGAGTGATTCTCGGTTAGAATCCTGAGCATAGCGAGGAATTCAAAGACACGAGGTGCAAATAACTTTGGTCTCGTGTAACACATACAACTTTTCACCTCATCAGCGAGAACATATACCTAAACAATACAAAACATACAAACAAATACATACAGACAACTACAAAATACTAAGTAAGTACATACAACATAGTGAGATATAAATAATGTACAGAAAGTATTTAAGAATGTACAGATATTTACCGCGAGACTTTCCAGGTGCATTTTTAGGGTTCCGTTGCCAAATGGCAAAAATCGGAATCCTTATAGATTCGTGATGTCTGTCTGTCTGTCTGTCCGTCCGTATGCACAGCCACTTTTTTCCAAAACTTTAAGAACTATGCCCGTCTCCCCCCCCCCCCCCTCTAACTTCTAAAAGGTTATAGGATTTGCGCCGCTTGAATTTTCCGCTGAGGTCTTCCCATCAACACGTACCAAGCCGTTTAGTCCTAAAACCGCTGGTACGCCGGCGCTGACGAGGCTCGATAAATAAAGTTATGTTATTCGAAGACCCATTTTGTTTTAGGAGAAAATGTAATTTAACCATGCTCTTATTTGTTTGGATATTGGATATTTTTATTCGTTTATGTTTCGGATTTTTTGTCGGTAATTCATTATAATGCTGGTTAATAAGAATACTAGTCGGCCACAGATCGCTGGAGGCTTTATTTTATTTTTCGGAACCATTATTATTTCCCATAAATAAATAATTGTCTGTGAAAATTCTATTCAAATATAACATGGTGGTGTAATGTCGTTAGTTCCAACTATGTACTACCACGATTAAGTACAACCTCTCCTTAACTCTTCGGGGATTATTGTAATGTTACATACATATATAATGTTATATACATACGCAAATTATACGTATTATATACATACGCAAACGTGCTAGGTGCAACATTAAGTTCTGAGGTCTTTTCATTACAATCCTTAATCATTAATGAAATGGTAAAGGATCGTTTTATGGTCATTGCAGTAGAAGAGTTCCCCAGTGAAAATCAGAAACTGGCAGCATGCAATCTAGCAGACTTCAGTGAACATCAATCCTGAACCTTGTTTCAGAAATAACAACTGGTATTTTTAACTGTTCTTCAAGGTAATGTCGTTTTAGTTTACCCCATGAAAAAAAAGTGTGAATTAACTCAAACTCAAAATGTTTATTGCTACCTACAGATGGTAAATAAAAAGTGAAAGAAACAATTATGGACCCTGTCGGGCACAGCAATATGTACGTTGATAATAGTTACATGAAAAGAACAATGATTTTCAGACTCTGTTGGCTTATATTTTGCTGGTATAGGCACTTATATAACGCACTTATGTATCTTGCTTCGGCGAACCAGCTGCACATCACTAGCTATTCCTGGCTAGGACCACACTGCCTCAAACAGATGGTTTATTACTTCCTTTATCCTCACTTGACGCAGTTTACAGTTTAGCTTTAACGACGCTAGCTTCCATTATACCTACCCACCCATAGCTTTTTCTTAGAGTATTGATAACCATCCAAACTCACTGCTTTGGTAGGTACTTTCAGTAGCGTCCAACAGCTCCTCTCGTGATGTGCAGACAACAGGACAGACAGACATAATATAAATGTGTTCCATCGTTTGATGAACAATATTATCTTAACACCTACTCATTGACACATGGTTTGTAATTTTTTAGCGCAAACTAAAGGTTGGTTCATGTATGAAACCGATAAGTAACGATTTTCAACTCTTCCCTAGTCGCTGCATAAATGGCGTTGGTCTGACTACGTTACTACAAGGAACAGAACGTCACATAATTTCACTTGTACCTAATAGTTATATTTGGAAGCTTATGGAAACGAAAGTGTCAGTCAACGAGCGTATATGACGAGTGTTTTTTCAAGCGGCTTTGGCACCTAGTAACGTAGTCGGATCAACGCCATCTATCGAGTTCACGGAAACTATTTTTTTTTAAATTCTCAACAAGAAAACGTCTCATTCCTCTGTAATCGGTTCTGCACTGCCTCAATAAATGACTGATACTATTAGCTTGCGTCATCCCACAGCTGGGCCAATGACCTCCACACTTCCAAATTTCACGATCCAGAGCCAATGTGGACCATTGGTCGACTAAATTCATCACCTTCCTGCCATGTCCATTCTACTTGGATTCGGTGCAACACTTTTTCTTGTTTCGTTCCTCCCTGACCCACGTCACGACGTTATTTACTCTTTCTCTTTCACATCACTGCTCTAAAATAATCATTTTTAGAGTTCCGTAGCCAAATGGCAACAACGGAACCCTCTATTAAGTAGTTTTTTTTAATACGTTTTAGATCGTAAACAGTTACCTTTCATTCAATCTGCTACGGAACCCTTCATGGACGAGTCCGACTCGCACTTGTAATAAATTAAAACTGTCCTGTTCAGCCTGTAAATATTCTAAGGATAGGTTTTATTGGTTCATTAAATTCTCAGTTTGTACCTACTACCTAACTACCATTTAGGGGGAAAACAGGAATGCCCAGCAGTTGTTCGCGACAGCCTGATCAGATACGCAATATTGATTGGCTAACAACGTGATTAAAGTACACGTTATCCTAAAAGCTTTATAGTTTAATTACAAAGCTTTGCGGCTCCACTAACAATTATCTATCAGTCATAATCTATCCTAATATATCTTTTACCAAAATTTTATATTACCAGCTAATTGCACGCTGGACAAATATTTGTCATCCATTAGGTGTTATCATTAATGTATTTCGCATGTAGCACTTGTGGAGGCAAGCGTACGTAATACATTACCCACTTGCTATCACAATTTATCGCACTTGCTTCATAATCATATCGCACTGATTGCCACGCACTCGTGAGCTTTAAACGTTAGAGAGCTTTGTATTGAACTGTGAAATTAATTTTGCCTATAGTTCACTTTATCATTTATGTATCCTTTAGTATATACTATTTTTAAATAGGCTCAAGTAATTGTTTTCCTTAATTATTAAAAAATATTAAATAAACTAAGAACAAAGTACAAAAGAGCATCAAAAAATTCCTCGTCAACGCTGTTTGCAAGTAATCTGCCCAAGAGACTGGCGGGTATGCCACATTATATGGCAACACTTAACTTCTGGCCAAGGTAAAAGCCAGTCCTCGATCACGGGAAGCTCGTCAACTAGGCGTTTCAAAATGTCCTTAAACAGGCTATGAGCACTTGGACCCTGCGGCCCCAGACTTTCAACTCCAAACGGCACGAAAATATAGTTTTCAGTACATTTCCTCGAAAACTGGTTTTTGTCGCACTATGATTAGGTTCAACATGCAATGTATTTCACACGCGTGCGTTTTTTGACAGCTTTCCAACACGTGTGCAGGAATGAAAATTGTCACAGATTTGGTTGGTTCTATGCATATGTCACAGGTGAATGTTTTTTTTTATGCGTCTTACGGCGTATTATAATACAAACATTTTTTGAATATTCAAATTGTGCAGATAAATTGAATATCATAGAAAACATGATTTAAATCAAATAATTCATGACAAATATTTTTCATTCATTTATTTTATTTCCTCAAGAGTGTATTGAAAAACATCGTTTGAAACACGGAAACATTTTTTATTGCATTTCTTGGCTCAAAAACACTAGCCGCAGGCGAGGGTGTTTGTTCATTAATTCCGCCTCGACATAAAATAACAATCTTTCTCCACTTGTATCAAAATGTACCTACTATTCCACAAAGGTCTTCTGAGGTCTTCTGTAACCGGAGCGCCACCGCAAGATGAGCTTGGAAGATATGATGACTGTCCTTTATGTATCCTCATTTACCTACATAAACTAGCTGTATGTGTAATTTTTCTTGTATATTTGATAAACTTGCAAATTTTTAGTCTCACACATACATACACATCTAAATTTCCACGCCCACGAAGCCGCGGGCAACAGCTAGTATTTTATAATAATTTCAGTTTCATGAAGTTGAATTACACAATGTAAGTATAAATTAAAACGATGGTGCTCGCTTGCCTGAAACTTCATTATTGCTCGTATCACAGCTAAGTGCTCTATTATTGGAGACAGGAAAACCATTTTCCCCTAACTTAATAGCATTTTGACTAATCTACTAGTATCTATGAACCCTCTAAAAATAGTTAAACGCCTAGATAACTGCCTGTGGTTATTTTATCGCGCGCACGATATTATCCGACACTCGAGATAAACACACAATAATTCACTTTTAGGTGAGCTTTTTGCGGCTCTTTTAATGATAATGGCGGAAAATCTACTTGAGCCTATCACTCGCCTATTATTATTTATCAAACAATGCTTTTAATGTAGGTCTGTGGGTTGTTGCTTTGTTCTGATAATAACTTACCTAGTCTGCTCTTGGCGGTATTGTAACTTCAAGTCGTATATATGGAGCTGCAGTGGCCCAGTGGTGACGGCCTCGACTTACGCATAGTAAGTCGCGGGTTCGAACCCAGGCAGACGCATTGCTTTGTGTAATTTATTTCATCACCACTGCTCTCAAAACGGCGAGGGATAACATCGTGAGGAAACCGGCATGTCCTAGAACCAAAAATTCGAAGTCATGTGACATCTAGCAACCCGCACTGGGCCCGCGTGGTGTATTTGAATAAGAAACTTTTATTTCGTTTTCGTTAAACGGTGTGTGAGAAGATACTATGTAGAACTTAGATTCTGTATCCCTCTCTAGAGAAAAGGCTGTGTTTCTGATGATGCACATCGTATGTGATGGCCATGGGAAGCAGCGTCAAGTTCAACAAGGTATTCTTTTATATCACTGCCAAAATCTATTAATTTCGATCATGAAAAGGAGGTCATTTGTTTTAAAACTGCATAAGGCGTAAAGGATGTAATATTCTGAAACGGGTTTCTTATTTGTTAATGCTTCTGCAGTTTCAGCTTTGAAAACAGCAACTCCAATAGCTATCGATTTACGATAACCAACAGAATTCTCTCGATGCACGGAAATTCTGGCACAGATCATATTTGTAACATCTATATGTCTAATGCCTAATACCTTCATTAGACTTATAGCTGTTATAAATTTAATATCCTCTCTGCCTCATTCAACAAAACGAATGCTATGACGGTGCACAAGTGCAAGACGACCCGATTGGCGTAGTGGTAGTGACGCTGCCTTACGTTCTTAGGGTCCTGGGTTCGAATCCCGGTAGGAGCAAATGTTTGTGTGATGAGCACGGACATTTGTTTCCGAGTCATGGATGTTTATATGTATAATAAGTATGTATTTACAAACAAAAAGTATATATGTAGTATATCAACTATCTAGGTGTCCACGACACAATCTTTGCTTAGTGTGGCACTAGGTGGCGCTGTGTGTTAATGTCCAGCGATATTTATTATTATTATTTTATTATTTCTTACTACCATCAACATCTGCTTAGGCTTTTACCAACTATGTTGAAGTCGGCTTCCAGTCTAACCGGAATATGTTACTTACATGGAGCGACTCCTATCTGCCCTCCACAACCCAGTTACTACTGGGTAATGGAGACCTTTGATAAGACTGGTTGTCTCACTTTCAGGCCAGTGACTACCTGTAACGACTGTCTAAGATCTACAAATGACAACCGGGACCAACGGCTTTACATGCTTTCCGAGGCACGGAGGAAACTTGGTATGCTCACGGGCCAACCTACGCATGCGTGGCTTTACCTGAAGATTGACCCGAGCGGCTGTTATTATTTTGCTACAAGCTGTAGCAGCAAGAATGCGGAGGATTCTTGCTGCATCGTTCAAGGCTTAATCAATCGTCAACGTTTATTATTTTTTGTAAGTGCTACATTGGTTAGGCTTTGGCCGCAACTCATCAATCGATCTCAAACCTGATCGTATACATCTGGAGGCCAGTTTATACTATTTATCTGACCGCTACAACACATAACATTGGGTTATATACAGAGAGTAAGCAGGCTGTTCAAAAAGCCGTCAACATCAAACTAAGTAGGTAACTCTACGCAAAAATTATTGCTTGGAAACGTGTTTTTTTTTTGGTGTGAAAAATCACGTTTTACGGTAATGTATCGCACTCAAAAGATTCCGGCTTCTAATTGCCGCGGGCGTAAAGACAGTCATCCGCTTATCATATTTTCCGGCTAGAAGTAATAATACCTAGGTACTTGGTCATTACTACAGTATTTGAGCCCATTTGCAACAAACATAAAAGTAGGTATTGATAAACTATTTCAAAAATTAAACGTCACAAATCTGTTCATATTACATGTAAACAACTCCTAAGACAATTTTTAACCATTATTACTTTAGTACTTTTTTCCTTTGATAGATGTATGTACTGCCATCTATTGTGGAATAGCAAAACTAACTAAAATCTCCGACGAGCTCTTAAGTAGAGCTACTTCATAATAGGTGGTGCTGTACGAAAGTCTTCCATGGTCGCTAGATGTCGCTTTTACTCGAAAAGGTCATTGAACGTCATTCGCGAAATACAGCCTTCATTCATTGTTACATACGATCATTCACCTCACTCATTCAAACTTTGACGACGCGTAAGTTTGTATTGCATCTGTGAAAACAGTCCGCGTTTCACCTGAGTGAAACAGGTGTTTCTGTTATTATTGTATTACACGTAGCGAATAAACAACATTTATTTACGAATCTTTAATCAAACTTCAATCACATAGTAACTTAATTATATTGAATCACAGCTATCAAATTAAGTGAAAAATAGTTCAATTCTAATTCGCAAAAGTGTGAAGTGTGACAAAACGACTAACTTTCCCAGCTTATCAATTTCGCGGTTCTAAACTGTGGCAATCTGTTTAAAATGAGTTGAATAAACTTTCGTACGGTCTTGGTGAGGTGTTTGTGCTGGCAGTGCTGTGAAAAAGTATAAAAATGACCACGGACAGGTTTCATAAGTAAGTAAAAACAGGACAATCTAGTCTTTGGTAGGTACAATCTCGATAAGATATCGCGTTATTGAGGTATTTCCGATAACATTCAGTTTTATTCGTTCGGTAATTAGAAATTACCTGATGCGATAGGCTTAATAATCCTAGGAAGATATTGAGGAGGCTCTCGTTAGGCAGCTGGATCAAGGGTTTGATTCAGAAAGCGGCAATCCTGGACGTGGCTCGTACCTATTTTCAGGAGGTTTCTCTCTCTGGAACCCTGACCACCGGCAGCTCGGACCCTGTTCCCGGCGCTGGTGGGCTACTATATTTTTACTATTTTTTAATGTTTTTTTTTTATTTGTAATGTTTTTATGAAAATGTAAACGAGAGTTGTAAAATGACTAAACGAAATCCTAGTTTGATTTTACCATTATTAGTAGGGCTATCCGGGATGAGGCTGGCACAAGAACGACGAGCTTGCTTGGCACAGCAAAGAGGCCTAGTCCCTGGCAGTGGGTTAACTCGGGCTATGGAGATGATGACCAGATTCTGATATTACCTAGGAACCAGACTTCATTAAATTAAGTTTGCTATTTATTAGGTTAGTAATTAAGTAATAATTATTCTTACAGTAATGTTATGCATTTGAAAGCGAATTTACGATCTTATTATGATATAAAACACCGCCTAATTAAGATAAAAATGATAATTAAAATGATTTATTGGCCAAAAATGTAATTACTTTACGCTTTTCTAAACATTTTAGAAATGCTAATAGGTATAGGCACACATAGTGTATAGGCACACAGGGGACACAGGGCAGAGGATTTTGCCACGGCATGCACGGCAACTAGGTACCTAGGTTCCTACTAACACATAAACACACATCTCGCGGCATGCCGAGCGGGGGCCAGTGCACGGCAGGGACGACCGACAGGGCTTTGCCGCGGCAGCTCTCGAGACATCCCGAGACTACTCGCGTCATCGGGCGTTTTCACATTAGGCGGTAACGACACGATATCGTGAGGCCAATGATATTTTAGTAACCAGATAGGTAGGTATGTTATGACTATGAGCGCACAAAACGCGAAGACTAAAAAACGTCCTAATTGGGACGTATTGCCCAGTGTTGCCAACCCCAAGAAACTAAAAAACAACAACTGGCCTAAAAAAAACTTTAGAAAGCAGTAGGTAAAGAAAAAAAAGGCAGATTTCATAATTTTGCTTATATAATAAAATAATAAAAAAAAAAACTTAGTTACTGGAACTCACATACATTGATATTTCTTATAATCACAACAACAAAATAAAAAATCAAAGTAAAATTATTTTCAGTTTTCAATATTTCGACACTCATTATTATTTTTAAAATCATACACGGTGTAGCTGTCATTCATAAACTGGGATTTCCCCGGGGGAATCCTCGTGCATAAAAATATGATTGTCAAACACATATAATGTGGTCGGGAATTCCCTCGAATCCCGACTAAACAAGATAGTGTTATTGCGTTTTATTACGTAGTGGTTTGTCATTGCGTTTATAGTACGTAGTGGTTATCAAAAAATGTTTGCATAGTAGTGTAATAGGTGGCGCTGAACGCTAGTTGAAAAACAGTAGAAAAAAGGATGCAAACAGAAAACATGGACATCAATGTGAAAACAGCAAATCTACTGTTAAAACAGGGTTGGTAACACTGGTATTGCCTTTAGTCTATGTCACGCACGACTACGAGTGATACCACGGAGTATACAGGGTGATTGGAAGATGGGTGCAAAGCTTTAAGGCGAAGATAGTACAGACAATTTAGAACCATTTAAGCCATGGTTGTCTTAGACGAAGTCTTACCAAATATTTTTAACCAAATTTTTAAGTTTTTTTTTCGGAAATTCTCAAAATTTAATGTAAACTGCATAATTATGGCCAAATTGAATGATAAATGAATTCATTTTTTATTTATTTAATTAAAGTAATGTGTAAGCAATCAAGCAAAACATGTTTTAGGCTTCTGTGTCATTAGACATTTTTTTTACAGACATTTAAAGATCAGAAAAAATAAAAAAATTGTACAATACGTCTTTTAAACCTTATTCAAAAAAAAAACGGAGGGTGCTTTTTTTGTTCAAACCTTTTTGAAGACATGCTTGATAATCGCTCTTTCTTTTGAGGTATCATTTATGCGGATATCTTACAAATTATTGAAATTAGGGCCTACAAACCAATTTGAGGGAGAATTTTTTTTATTTTAGGCAGACTAATTAAAACAACATTTGAATTAAAATTATTTATTTTTCATGTTCAAAATGACGGCCGTGATTCCTAATACAAGCACGGCCCCGTCTTCTAACTTCTGTAGTCGTTATTTTCAACATCATCTCCTGCTTCATTGTCTCAAACGCTGAATTTATTCTTTGTATCAATTCTTCTCTAGTGTTAATTTCTTTGTTGTTATACACCAGTTCCTTGGCCCGGCCCCACACGAAAAAGTCCAACGGGGTCAGATCTGGGGAGCGAGCGGGCCAAGGGATGGGTCCATCCCTGCCGATCCAGCTATCAGGAAAGCAATTGTTGAGGTGTTCCCTTACATTTAAAGTCCAATGCGCTGGACAGCCGTCTTGCTGAAAGATGACTGTTCGGTCTCTTTCGAAGATCGGGACACCTGATTCCTCTACCAGCAGTGGTAAATCAATTTGCAGAAATTGCAAATAATTTTCGCCATTCAATGGATCAGGCAAAAAGTGGGGCCCAATCAATGTTCTGCCAATTATTCCAGCCCATACATTCACAGAGAATTTCATCTAAAATGACACCTGCTTCTTAAAATGTGGATTGTTGTCTACGTCGGCCCATTCATGGATGTTGTGAAAGTTTGTAATACCTTCCCTTGAAAATTTACTTTCATCCGTCCACAAGATTGATTTCAGAAACCACGCATCTTCGATGTCTCTGTTGAGGAGGAAACGGCAGAACTGAATTCTTCTTTGAGGATCTTGCTCTACTAGACCTTGCACACTCCTGCCATGGAACGGATACTTATCATTTTGGTGCATTGTATGCCACACCTTCCATTGAGAAATGTTTAAATTTCGAGCTACTGCTCTAGTACTGGTAGTAGGATCCGCTTGAAATGCTGCTAAAATGTCTTCGTCGACGGCAGTTTCGTGTCTGCCCGGGTTGACTCCAGGTTCCACGCGGTGAAACCCATCTTGGGCAAGACGACGAAACGTGTTGTAAAACACTCGGACATTCGGTATCCTGCGATTCGGATAGCGCTCTTGATACATCCGTCGCGCCAAAGATCCATTGCCGTCTGCTCTACCGTACATAAATACGATATCCGCATATTCTTGATTGGAAAAAGTAGCCATAGTCACTTAACAATTAAGAAAAACGGCGTAGGAGCGCACTAAACGTCAACTCAACACAATTAAGTCAAAAATCAACACGTGCAGGAGCGCGAGGCTACGACTGGACACGGTGAAACAAAAAAGTTCAAAACTAACGCAAACAACACGTGCAGGAACGCAAAGGGCTACAACTGAACACGGTAAATTGTGAATCAACACGACAACGTCCACTCACAAGGGCAGTAGTTTGACTAATAAGTAAAAGATGTAACGGCTTCATCACAGACCGACTGACCCTGACTAAAGAAAAACGACTTTGTTGCCTCAGTAACTAAGACCATTTTGCTGTAAAAACCAACTCTTTATCGCTTTTTGCTATTCATTGGGCGTTCTACCTGGAAATGCCGTCGCACCGCGCTCGGTGGCCATTGTTTAGAGAATCCCCTCAATGGGTTCCCCTCAATTGGTTCCTGCATGTGCCAAAAATTCTTAGAATTGAACAATGTTATCATTTCGAGCACATAAAGTATTCTTTTAAGCAAAAATTTTGTGTTTTGTTAGACTGCCTAAAATTTAAAATTTCTCCCTCGATTTGGTTTATAGGTCCTAATTTCAATAATTTGTAAGATATCCGCATAAATGATACCTCAAAAGAAAGAGCGATTATCAAGCATGTCTTCAAAAAGGTTTGAACAAAAAGCACCCTCCGTTTTTTTTTAAATAAGGTTTAAAAGACGTATTGTACAAATTTTTTATTTTTTCTGAGCTTTAAATATCTGTAAAAAAAATGTCTAATGACACAGAAGCCTAAAACATGTTTTGCTTGGTTGCTTACACATTACTTTAATTAAATAAATAAAAAATGAATTCATTTATCATTCAATTTGGCCATAATTATGCAGTTTACATTAAATTTTGAGAATTTCCGAAAAAAAACTTAAAAATTTGTTTAAAAAAATTTGGTAAGACTTCGTCTAAGACAACCATGGCTTAAATGGTCCAAAATTGTCTATACTATCTTCACCTTAAAGCTTTGCACCCATCTTCCAATCACCCTGTATAATCACTACGTTTAAGTGATACGTTCCGCGCTGCTGCCTAATTACTTACCATCGAAAATGCAATCGCGTTCGTGTGTATTAATAATCAAAAAAACACAAGGGATCTCTTACCACATGTAAGTACGCAATATAGGTACTTCGATTTATAAATATATTTCAATAATTTTCCTAATATACTGATATTTGGAGATTAGAAAAAGAAAAAGATGGTAAATAGATTTTTTGTGGTAAGAACGTGTGCGTGCAAGGATGTGTGCACTCCGGATATACAACCTAAGGTTGTAGAATAAAAATACAGATGCGAATATTAGGCAGTAAAGTCATCTTTACTCCAGAGTTCTAGTTTCCCTTTTAATAACTTTTCTTTATAATTTTGTTTAATACCAAATTACTTAATACTTAATTATAAGTTAAACATACACATACAATATAAATAGCTCATCGTTACCATAATATGACACAGATAGTGTTAAAATAAAGCTACCGTTGAGATCGCTTCAAGAGTGGATCGTCATGACAACCCTGTGTATGATTGTTTTTACAATGCACTCCGCGTAAGTTGACTGCCATGCATTTCACGAAAAATAATGCGTTTTTTTGTAAGTAGTATGTTCGTTTGACAATATTTCGTGAGTTTACTATCTCATTAGTTATTTTACATTCTAACGTGTTTGACAATTTTACGGTTTCTTTTTTTTATTTCTTTCCTTTTAAAACGTGTTTTATTTTTCATTTACCTACCTTTTAATAGTGTTTATTCGTTGCATAGGCACAAATCCCGGCTACAGATTCTGTACACGCGGTTTGTACCTTCTGCCACAGAATAAAAAAGTACAGAAGTTGCACTCCTTTGATCTTGAATAAAGCCGACATTTTAAGTACCTAAACTGGGCACGGTCGATCTAAATTGTGCCTTGATGCCCCGCGTTAGCGACTGTTATTCGGCGTCTTGTTGCTTAGTGGTCAATCGGTAGGGCTGCCACAAGTACTAAAAATAAAATACTTGCTACCAACATTTTTGTATTTTAATATATACTATATATAATATTATAAAGCTGAAGAGTTTATTTGTTTGTTTGTTTGAACGCGCTAATCTTAGGAACTACTGGTTGGAATTGAAAAAATCTTTTTGTGTTGGATAGTCCATTTATAGAGGAAGGTTATAGGCTATATATCATCACGCTATGACCAATAGGAGCGGAACAAAAATGAAAAATGTTGCAAAAACGGGGAAAAATTATTCCTTTGTGAGCTTTTTCTCCCATATATGTGACGCAGACGAAGTTGCGTGGGTCAGCTAGTGTTATATATTATTTAAAGATTCATAAAAAGTTATGAAATTACAATTGTTTTGCTTTAGTATAATATAGAAGCATGGACATGGAGCAATATTTTTTATTAAACTGACTGACTGATTGTAAGTAGGGTAGGGGCTAATGTCCTTGTATCGGTTATTTATGGTCTTCTAGTTATTATTTCAAGCAAGTCCGAACCTAAGTAGAATATCAAACAACAGCAAGTGCAGTTCATCTAATTGAGTTATAAGCGTTGGCCTTGAATTTATTTTACTCGTACTCGCTTTTTTTGGGCCTCATAAACCGCTGCGGGAACTAGCATACCTACCCTACATATTATACTTAATAAAGTAAGTGTCTAATACGAATACAGGTAGGTAAGCAGCAAAACTGGCAACACGATGGATCTCGTCAACTATCAAAGGAGCTCTGCGGGCCTAAAATGGCCGCTTTAGCAGAACATAATATGAATAACGATAAAAAAAAAACTAAAAATGGACTTTACAATCATAAACATAAAGTCCATTTTAAGAATTTTAAATTTTTAACATGATTCTTGTTATGTTCTGCTTAAGCGGTCATTTTAGACCCCCTGGTATTCCGTAATCAATGCTAGTAGGTAGGTAACTATAACATGGTATAACCATACAATAATTGTCAATCCATTCTGTTTCAAGTTATTTTCGCTTTTCACTGTTTGAACCTACTTAGTCTACCTACCTAACTTCTTGTTATTAACGTTTACTGCACTGAACTATGAGATTAATGATCAAAAAATCACTCAGTAAACTAACACGAAGCACAGGTAGGTCGAGACGCCAGCGACCAGTCGAAAGAGCGAGAAAAAATAACGTACGTGCACGGTACGAGCGCAACACCCCCACTAAACTTGCACTCTCTGAGTGCGCGGATCGGTAGGTAGTTATCTCATGCCTACACACGGAGTGACAGAGCTCTGCTTCTGCCTAGTTAATTTGTTAGTCTATGATGCCAACGTGCGGTGATGGGTGGCTCGAATAATGTTTGTTTACATTCACGCGCAATTGACAACATCTAGCTGTCACTTTTTATCTTATTGGTTTTATCAAGCTATCCTTTTTCTATCCTTTTTACTTGTAGTGAAATGTAAAATGAATGAAATGTGTGCTGCCTCTCGGCGCGGAACACTTATTTCTGTTGTTTTGTAAGCGTATAACATATCTGTTTATTACAATATAATTGCGTGAGGCCTTTTTAGTTTCATTTATCCGACAATATCGAGACGACATTAATCAACAGCTTGTATAATGCCACCGAGCAGTCTCGCGGACCTACTCGCGTTCTGCCAGCAACTTACTTACACCCACAATATGTCGGAAACCACCAGTCCCACGATATCGTGTCGTTGTTTTCGTAACCTAATGTGAAAACGGCCATTCGCTGCCAGCTACGCAACTGGTTCATCACGGTATGCATCGCACGAGCAGCGATTCATCAGACACAATGTTTGCACTCCGCTGTGTCGTTTCTCGTTCATCATCATCATCATCATCATCATCATCATCATCATCTCAGCCGAAAGACGTCCACTGCTGGACATAGGCCTCCCCCAAGTGTTGCCACATTGACCGGTTCTTTGCTACTCGCATCCACCGGATTCCCGCAACCTTCACCAGGTCATCGGTCCACCTAGTGGGAGGTCTTCCAACGTATCGTCTTCCGGTTCGCAGTCGCCACTCCAGAACTTTTCGGCCCCATCGGCCATCCGTTTTGCGAGCAATGTGCCCTGCCCACTGCCACTTAAGTTTAGCAATTCTTCGGGCTACGTCGGTGACCTTGATTCTCTTGCGGATGTCTTCATTTCTGATTCGATCACGCAAGGAAACTTCGAGCATAGCCCTCTCCATTGCCTTTTGGGTGACTTTAAGCCTTTTGAGAAGGCCCATTGTGAGCGACCCCGTTTCGGTCCCGTATGTAATCACTGGCAACACACACTGGTCATAGACTTTCGTCTTGAGACACTGCGGTAAGTTGGACGAGAAGATACCGCGCAGCTTCCCGAACGCTGCCCAGCCGAGTCGGATTCGACGATTGACCTCTTTCTCGAAGTTAGACCTACCTAACTGGACCGTTTGTCCTAGGTATACATAATCGTCTACAATTTCGAGTGTAGAGTCTCCGATCTTGATAGGAATGGGTGTGACATGGGCATTCAACATGACCTTCGTCTTGTCCATGTTCATTTTTAGACCCACTCTTATGCAGGCTTTACTGAGGTCATCGAGCATTGTACTGAGGTCCTCCATGGTCTCAGCCATGACCACAATATCGTCGGCAAACCGAAGGTGAGTGATGACTCGCCATTGACGTTGATGCCTAGCCCTCTCCAGTCCAGAACCTTGAAGACATCCTCCAGTGCAGCGGTGAACAGTTTCGGAGATATGACGTCTCCCTGTCTTACACCTCGCTGCAGAAGGATAGGTTCCGAGGCTTGGTCCTGAAGTCGGACTGACATGGTGGCGTTTTTGTACAAACACTTCAACACCTCGATGTACCGATAGTCAATTTGGCACCGCTGAAGAGACTGCAGTACAGCCCAGCGTTTCTCGTTATAAAATTTGAATTAGCTTAGCTACCTATTTAAAAAATAGAATTAACAAAACTTATCACCGTTACGATCGTATTACAGATAAAAAAGTAGTAAGCATGTTTAGTTTCTACCTTTCTACAACCTACTAATCACTATCACTACATAGTATAAAACAAAGTCGCCTTTTCTGTCCCTATATCCCTATGTGCGCTTAAATCTTTAAAACTACGCAACGGATTTTGATGCGGTTTTTTCCAATAGATAGAGTGATTCAAGAGGAAGGCTTATATGTATAATACATGCATCATATACTAAGGCAACATTGCTAATTTTAGAGGTTTCTTACGTGATGTCGTAAATTAACCTATCTTTTTGGGCTTATTTAGCAATTTAGCAAAAACGCTGCCTAAACCCTACGAGTTAGATCAAATTAATGTACTACAGTATTGTACACCATAAAAAGGTCTACAAAAAAGTCCGCGATGGTATATGTTTATCTTTTAGGGATAACCCACATTAACCATTTTCATTGTTTACTTTTTACGTGAAAAAATGGCTTATTTACGAAGCTATTTTAAGCAATACGGCATTAATCCTTATCGAATTAAGTGCCTTAAATACAGTGTGCAATTAATATAAATCAATATGGTTCCTTACTGCATGTATATTTAACAAATATTTTCGGAGATATTACAAATTTAAAATTTGTGTTTGCGGCGGGCGGTACCGGTCGGACGGGGCAATGCGGGGAGGCCTGTAATATATTTATTCCTGTAATATATTAATTGTTGTAAAAATAAAATAAAAACCTAGGTAAAAATGTAAAAAGTAAATAAGTAAAAATGTGTAATGTAATAAAAATTGTATGAATTTAGATATTCCAAAGATAGCAGGAAATCTTCATAATAAGTATAGGGAAAGAGGAATTGTTTTACTCCAAATTTAATGCGTGCAGGCCAAGGGCAGTAATGAATGAATCAAAAATACTGGATCGATTTTAATCATGTTTTCATTGAGTGACATAGGCATATATATTTTATGCCCGTGCAAAGTCGGAGCGGGCCGCTATGTTTTTATATACAACGTTCATAGTTTTTCTGTAGTGTATTTAATTTAGTATCAGCATTGCACCCGTGCGAAGCCGGGGCGGGTCGCTAGTATATTATATAATTCACTTAGGTAGGTAAGTCCAGCATTGGACGTCTTTCGGCTGAAATGATTACCAGGCGCTTATTACGCCTTCGGATCACTCGTAAAGGGTGTCCCGCTTACACGTGCAACGTAAGGTTACATTATATCATGAAGCATTGAACTACATAAATATTTTGCCAGGCGAGTGATTAGATGACCTAAAACCTAAAACTCGCAATGTTGACTTTGACAGAGACTAACTAGGTAGGTACCTCAGCACTGAGCCCCGGTCTCACTAATCAGCATATCGCGTCCACACTCCACCGTACTCACCCCGCATTCATAACTACACGCATGTTATCCCCGAAGGTTTAGAAACATGTGCTACACACCTATTATGTAGTAGTACACCCACATCCCACCAGCTATCTTTCATGTGATAGGGCTCGATCCAATTCCATCAACAGGGCACAAGAAAAAATGATAAAAAAACGACTTAAATAACAGTTTGTCCGAGGATACGAACCCAGGATCTCATGACCGTAGACCAACTAGGTAGGCAACCAATTATGCCGTATTCGTCATCATAAAACAAGCTAATTCTGTGGGACATTGAACTACATACTGTGGTGACAGGCCATGCGTGTCTCCTCTCCGCTACCACTGACTTCCACGTATTCCGGACGGAATGAGGAAGTGTCACTCAACATTGACAATGGCTACGAAACACTTGATCATACTGATAAAAAAAATCCAGACTTTTCCACACTAAGAGTACGAGCATGTTATGCGAAAATGAATCCGTGTGTAACTCTAAGTAGGTAGGTACCTACCTACATACCTATATCGCCTTTTTAGATTTCGATGAAATTTGGCCTGGGGCAAGCAAGACATAAAACAGGTAGGTACTTGTATTCCTATGGAACGTTCCGGGATCATTTCCATCTGGGACCTGGGTACCACAGAGATAAAAAGATCACATTCCACATTCAGCGACAGTTAGCTTGGTCTCGACTGGCAATGCATTTGCAATAACTGGGGTATTCTAGGTACCTGAAGAATGCATTGACTTGATTGACTACTACCATCAGGTGGGCTGGCCTGCCCATTTACCAATCAACAGCCAAAAAGCCTTGTCACGTTTGTCTGAGGCTTTCAAACTACTGTATTAGGTAATATGAACATGTTTCATACGGTTGTTTTCATCAAAAAGATCACAGAACGATTTCGACAATACAGTCGCCGATGTTTTCAGAAGTGGTTAGTAACGCGATCTCATTGTTTTGAGTTCATGTTGTTATAAGACTACGGGTTATGTAGTTATGTCAAATGGAGACCACACGACATTCAAGCGCCGAAGCAGTGAAAACCTATAGGTAGGTTTTAGCCCGTCTCGCTCGCTCACTCGCTACCTAGCGGTGTGTTTAGGGTTATCAACTTTTTTTACAAGAAATGAAGTATTTCAGGTCGATGAAGAATACCTATTAAACAGTAGGTATTTTAGAAAAATGAACAGTATTTTTATTGTTTTAAATACATATTTTTTAGAGCATTTCGCACAACTTATTAATTTACAATCTTTTAAAAACTTCATACGTTATAATTGTGGTGAGGACCACAATTATAACAGAAATAAAATAAATGAGGAGCAAATTAATTCATATATGCTATATTTCTATCCTCCCGCCACTTAACATTCGTTACTGAAAGAAACTCTATCAGGGTTGTCTATTGTTTTCCCGACGATTATATGCCATAATCATCATTTTCCCGAATTTCATTTACCCGGATTTCATTTGCCCGAATGTTTCATTTGCCCTAAAAGACAAATGACATACTTTTAATTGCCTGAATTTTAGATACCATAATAACCATAATAATAGAAAAAAAAATCTGCTGTTCCCTACATTTATGTTCGCATAACTCGTCAAAATGTAGAGAACAGCTGATTTTTTTTCGCGATTTCAAGGTTCGTCCCATAGAAATAGTTGTTCAAAATGATGAGTACAATGACCCCTTTTCGGGTTTAGTATAAACAAAAAATAATGTTGTATACAACCGTTACACACCCGATGTCGATGGCAAATTATGTTATGGCATATCATAATTATGGCATGTGATAATTCGGGCTTACAATGATTATGACAAATGATGTTATGGTAAGTGACTTTATGGGAAACAATGATTCTGGCACGTGACTAATATGGCAAATGAGTATTATGTCGTATGATATTATGGCTGTTGACTATTATGGCAAATGATATTAGGGCAAATAAATTTCGGGTAAACGGCGGTATACCCTCTATCAGAAATGCTGAGGTGGCAAAATTAGTGTGAGCTTCTAAGTACTCGTATAAGCAAACACAATAAATAATGTGTTTGCATTTTGATGCTGAAAACAGTATTTCATAGGTACTTAATTTTCCGTCAACAGCAAAAAGTATAATTTAGTTAAAAACAGTTTATTACTGTTTAAAACAGTATAGTTGGCAACCCTAGGTATGTGTGTGACCGTCGGACTGCAAGTCGTTCGAAATTCGAACCCAAGGCACGCACCTCCGACTTTTCGGATTCTATTCTATTCTATTTTTAATTATGGCAAATGCTGTCGAGGCCAATGTCGACAATTCTGCCAATGTCAGAAGTACAATGAGAAAGCAAGAGATGTATATAGAAAAGGACTTTACGGATTCATGTGCGTATTGTATAACTGTCACTTGCTTTAGTGCAGGAAAACATTGTGAGGGAACCAGCATGCCTGAGAGATATTCCTCGACGGGATGAAAAGCCAAGTCAATGCATGTAAGACCTATGTGCGGCATAAAAAACCGCTACACCAGGTTAACCTAACCACAAGATAAAGCAAAGCGCCGAAAGGTCTTTTTTTCAATTTTTTTTTTTTTTTTGGAAATCCAAAAACAATAAATTCACATCGTGAATTCGTGACATGACATGACATAGTGTACGTTCACGCTTGCTTGCACAACACAGTCGAGGGTAGCCCATATCGTGCCAAAACATACACCCTATTATGACACGTCCTGTGCGGTTAGTAAAGGTCATAATCCCGTGAGTGATGCCATTATCATTGTATCGATTATGGGTGACGTGCAGGTGTTGGTACCTATGGCGGAAGGTCAATGACATGCATTTGACGTCTAATAATAACGTATACACAATGTCGATTGAATACGATGAATCCACTAGTGATAGAAAACAGTTAGTTAGACTTCCCTGAGTGTATATTGTGACAGCCAAATCCCATTTGTGATCTACATAAAACGCTTGATGATGAAAAGTTATCTCACGTTTTTGTTGCAGACGACCATGTCATGTCATGTCAAGTAGAGAAACTAAGGCCCATTGCCCATGTTCACCAAAAACATGACGGACGATTATCTAAAAACAGCTGTTTAAAATAAATTTTTGTGTGGGAACATGTCACATTGACAGCTGTTTTTAGATAATCAGATTGTTTTCTACCCCGGTGAACCCGGTGGTGAACCTACCTTAAAGATAGAATAAAAAAATCGGTCGATTCGCATTATATTTCGACAGACTTTAACTGTTAATAGCTTGACAATACAACATATTTTTGACTTGTTGAGCATTGTTATCGCTGAAATAAATTCACTTTGTCTAGGCCGCTAAATAGGTTTTAAATTCCAAAAACCCTTTAAAAAAACAAGCTTTTATTAGAATGAAAAGAATAAAATTAGGTTTAACTAAATTAGGTATATCAAAATTAAACGCGTACCTAAGTATACAAAGTTAAGTGCCGTGCTATTGAGGAGACAATCCTGGCTGCAGGATCAAGTCATGTCTGCAGTCTGACATAAAAATGTATTGTCACTAAAACCAAAGGCGTGTGCAAAATTTCAACTCGGTTGGTCACTGGTTCTAAATTCAAATACAAGATTGAACCAATAAATACTAACAAGGCAAGTTAAAAATAATCTGTGATGCCCGACCGAATCGGTGTGACGCCAATGTTTTCTATTGTGACTGTGTCTACTTCACTAACAGATGAAGGTACCTATATGACGCTAAAAACATCATCTCAGCTCCGATCGTATTAATAATATAAATAAAGAAAAAATAAAAACCGTGTGATGATTTCATTTTTCACTTCCTCATATAGTCTTAAAAATGTTATCGGCATTTACAACAAGACAGATAACTAAATACTTCGATTATTAATTATTGATAATTATAATGTTGATATTTCGATGACGGAAACGATATTATCGTGTGTTGAACTACGAAAAAATACTAAATAAGTACATGTACAAGATGGAATTTAAAATAATCAGTGACAATTAATTTAATTATCCAAAAGAAAGCTATTTATCAGCTGTGTTTAAAAGAAGGTCAATGCTAAGTTTATTCCGGGAAATTCTTTTGTATAAAATACAAGAGATAAGCATAAATTCAACATAACCGATGCAAGAGTAGATAGAGAAATACTTTTCACCACTCCCGCACGAAAGAAGTGTCTTTCCATTTCTAAAACAGTGAGGAAAGTCGGTTTTTCCTCACTGTTTGAACAGTGAGGAAATGAAATGAAATGAAATGAAATGAAATGAAATGAAATGAAATGAAATGAAATGAAATGAAATGAAATGAAATGAAATGAAATGAAATGAAATGAAATGAAATGAAATGAAATGAAATGAAATTGTTTATTCAGTAAATAGGATATAGGCATCACTTTTACACGTCATCACATTTTAAACTTAAGCTAGATGGGTTCGACATTTCGTATCTGACTACCCTGAGAAGAAATGGCGAAACAAACTCGGGGATCAAAGTCTGTTTTAAAGCATGTACAATATGTTTAATGTTTTACATTGAATTAAATAATAATTTGAACATACAAAAAAGGATAATAATAATAATGTCAAATTTATATGTCAAAAATTGTAGAAAAAAAAAATAATAATAATTAAAAAAAAAAATGGAAATATACAAAGGGAATTATCAGATTTTATGTCAATATTGTATAGAAATTACACAAAGCTAAGCAGAGCGAGCAGTTCAATCCCAAGCCTTTTTGTCATCTAAATAATCAATTATTTTATAGTACCCTTTCTTACATAGTTTGGTTTTAATGCACATTTTAAACCGATTGATTGATAAATTTCTAATGTCAATGGGAAGTTTATTGTAAAAGCGTATACATTGGCCCATGAATGAGTTGCCTATCCTGTGGAGGCGAGTGCGATGTACAGCGAGGTTGTGCTTATTCCTAGTATTCAAGCTATGAATATCGGACATTTTCTTAAAATTTGATATATTTTTATGAACATATAATAAATTTTCAAAAATGTATTGAGAGGCTACGGTCAGAATATTGATCTCTTTGAATTTCTCTCGGAGGGAATCCCTAGGACCTAGATTGTAAATGGCCCTAACAGCCCTTTTCTGTAGAACAAAGATAGCGTCGATGTCCGCACAGGCACCCCAGAGAAGAATCCCATACGACATGACGCTATGAAAATAACTGAAATAAACAATTCTGGCCGTATCAACATCAGTTACTTGTTTAATTTTCTTGACAGCGTAGGCGGCCGAACTAAGTTTTTTTGACAAGGTTTCAATATGTGAGCCCCACTGTAATTTTGAATCAATAGTTAATCCAAGAAAAACTGTTGACTCAACAGGTTCCAACTCTATTCCATTAAGTTGAACATTAGCACGTAACTGTCTCACATTAGGAGTTGAGAATTTAATCAACTTGGTCTTTTTTCCATTCAAGAGTAGATTATTTACATTGAACCAATGGACAATCTTAGATAGTGCATTGTTCACTTCGTCAAAGTTTACTGATTGTCGTTTAATTTTAAAAATGAGAGATGTGTCATCCGCGAACAATACAATCTTGTGATTATCCCTTACGTGATAAGGTAAGTCATTTATATATATTAAAAACAAGAATGGACCCAGAATTGAGCCCTGTGGGACGCCCATAGTGACCGCAGATCCTGAAGATCTCCTGCCATTAACATCAACCTTCTGAGTTCTGTTATTTAAATAAGAAGTTAGAAGGTCTAGAGCCTTGTCCCTCATACCATAATGGTATAGTTTCCTGATAAGCGTTTCATGCTGCACGCAATCGAAGGCCTTGGACAAGTCGCAGAAGACACCAAGAGCATCCTGCGATTCCTCCCAGGCCTCGAATATGCTCTTAAGTAATTCCACGCCCGCGTCTGTTGTTGACCGACCCTTTGTGAAGCCAAACTGTTTCAAGTGAAGTAAATTATTTTTATTGAAATGTTTTAACATTTGCTTCAGAATTAATTTTTCAAAAATTTTGCTCAAAGTAGGTAATATGGAAATAGGCCGAAAGTTTGTGGGGTCGGTTGTGCTACCAGATTTGAACAGCGGAATCACTTTGCTAATTTTCATCAAATCAGGAAATACACCGGAATCGACACAAGAGTTAAAAATAATTGCCAGGAAAGGTGATATAATGTCTATGATTTTTGACATGGTATGTACTGATAATCCCCAAAGATCGGCGGTTCTTTTGACATCAAGATCTTTAAAAGATTCTATAACATCCTTTGGGGTAACAACTATAAATTTAAAAGATTCAACACATTCTGGTACACATTCCTGCAAAATTGAGTAAGCAGAAGTGGAGGATGATGGCAGAGTTTTAGTTGTTACAATGGGAATATTAGTAAAGAAATTGTTAAACTCTGCTGCAACGTCCATATCTGCCTTAATATCTAGATCATTTACTTTTAAATGAAAGTCACGGTTTCGTGCTGTGTTCCTTCCCATTTCGGAGTTTATAATATTCCAGGTTGTTTTTATTTTATTATCAGACACTTTGATTTTATTTTTAAAATAATTGATTTTAGCTGAGGCGCAGGCTCTTCTAAAAATTTTTGAGTAAGTTTTAACATATTCTTTAAAGTTTTCATTATGGTTATATAATTTTTCATTATATAGTTCATATAGCCTCCGCCTACTTTTAAAAATACCCGGTGTAGCCCAGTCACTAAATAAAACGCGATCAGAAACAGACAATGTTTTGGAGGTAAACACTTTATTGAATTCTAAATTGATCAAGTTAAATAGCAAAGTATATGCTCGATCTGCGTTATCATGATATGGCAAAGCGGGAAGCTTTTCCATTAAATTACTTCTAAATAGGTCTAAGCGTCTTTTGTTTACAGGAACAAAACTTACAAGTTTTTTCCGAACTCTGACTATTTGCCGAGGGAAAGCAACTAACTGGCCACAATGGTCCGAGTCTAATTCATTCAAAATTAAATGGATCAATGGTTTTAGATTTGTAAAGATATTATCTATACAGGTAGCACTGGTGGAAGTTATTCTGGTTGGTTCAACGAAATTACTGTGCAAGTTATATGATTTTAATAATGTCAAGAATTTATTAACTGTAACCGATTTTTCCAGCAAATTAATGTTGAAATCTCCACAGATAACAACTGTTTTATTATTATTGCATGTCTTTAATAAAATTTCCTCCATATGTTGCTCGAAAATATCATAAGGCGCACCTGGGGGCCTGTATACGCTTATTACAATGTACCGCTCAAGCTCAATGCAAGCCACTTCGATTACTCGCTCAACAGAGAGATCCACAATATCACTACGTTCTTTGTATTTCAAATTATTACGTGCAATTATAAGGGAGCCACCACGTATCATATTCACTCTGCTGAACGAGCTGGCAATCTGGTGGTTATTAAAGCTAAACAGAAACTGGTGAGATTTTAACCAATGTTCAGTTATGCACAAGATGTCAATACAATTGCTGTTCAAAAACAACTCCAATTCCAATTCTTTTCCTTTCACACCCTGTATATTCTGATGAGCTATTTTTAGAGTATTATTATTTAATTTCGTTTTGCAGTTTGATCGTTGTGGTAACAAATATTGGTTTAAATTATTGCTAGAGTTTAACTCTGTTGTCTCAATGTCCTTAGAAATACTGATCAAGTCTATCTCGGTATTACAATTACTGCTAGAGGGTGACTCTATTGTCCCATGTTTTAATTTAAATTACTTGGAGAAATATCCAACTCCTGCGCATTCACACTAGATACATCACTAAACTGCTCAATAGAAGCAGTATAGTTACCTAAGAAACGATTACAATTAAAAATACAATAGGATAGCGAGTCTACTATCTGTCTTTTAAAAAAGTTACAAAGATAATAATTATCTTCGGTCATAAAGTAATTTTTACTAATAAGTACGTTAGAGTCAATAAAATCAAATTTTTCATTATATAATGTCATGGTATGTAATCTAGTATTGTACTTATATCTAATATTATTTTCAGTCTGCGGCAAACCATTACAATAAGGAAATGCAAACAATACTATTTTTTTAACATTTAACTTATTCAAATAATCAAAATACATTTTCATTTTTCCAACGTGTGCATTCCCCCTTCTCCCGACCAGAATGATAATAGTAGTTGATGAGCTGTGTTTACTAGTTATTACTTTTTCCAGTATTTCGCAGTAACTGGCATCAGGCATGCAATAATTAGTAATCCTTTTATGTAAACGATGTTGTAGTATACGACCCATATTTTTCCCTATCTCATCGCAGTACATAATTATTTGGTCATTATCGTTTAACAAACTGTAATTTGACAAATTATCTTTTAACAATATTTTTGCATTTGGTGCGGCAAGGGAAGTGCTAGCAGGGCTGTCAAACGTCTCCACAGAATGTACGGGCTCGTGAGAGGGAACTGACTCTGAACGACCTGATGGATCACAATCAGGTGTTGGATTGTTTACTATAGAGTTGAACATTCTTTCATTTTCACTACACAGATCCACCAGATCATTCATTGCCAGTATATAATCCCCCATTTCCTTTCGAGAAATATCATATTTACGCCAAAGAACCCCTGTAGACTATAGGAAGTTTTTTAAATAAAGGTGGAGGAATGTTATGGTAACACCATTTGTGGGTAATACTTGAGTGTATTTATGGTCCGACTGTTGCGCCAGTCGAATAAACGAGCTTGTATGTACCGGTTGTGTCATTCGGCTACCTACCCCCCCCCTCACAACTATAACAGTGACAGTGACAGTGAGGAGAGTAATGATCCCGTTCAGAAACTAACCTTGCCTGATTTTTTCATGTTAAGTTTTAAAGATATTTAAAAAAAAAATATTAGAAATATTTGTAAGTTAAGATTAATGTTTTTTATGAAATTTATCAAATTATTGTAAGTGTATAAATTCAGAAACATTAATTTATTAACCTATGAAGACTGAATACTTTCTTGCTGGGAGTGGTGAAAAGTTTTGTATGCAACATGTGAGCAAGTTTTTTTTAAATTTTCTATTCGTTTAGTTGAGTCTTTCGCTTACTCAGGATTGAAATTTATAATAATCACTCGCTGCGCTCGTGATTCTATTTTTCAATCATTCGTTCGCTCAAGACTCAAAATCAAAACTCGTAGGAAAAACGAACTTTCTTCACATGTTGGATAAATAACTATTGTAATTGACCAGACAGGCATTTTCCTTTTTGATAATTTTTTTAATCATCACTGATCTCAAAACAGTGAAGAAAGGGCACTGATAGATTGCAAGCCGGTTCTTCTCTAAAGGCTAATGAGATGAAACGGGTGGCTTGAAATCTTGAATTTCGGGGGTTACCCTTTAGCATACACCTTAAGGCGCTTAGCCAGAGCTTACAATCTAAGGATTTCGTCATGATCGGTAACTAGGGCACCTCCTGTGGGTTCCGGATAGTGTGTCATTGAGGGGAGGGCAACTAGAGTCACGCTGGGTCGAATTATTCTTTGGGGAATTTAAAACTACAGGCTGAGCGGTGCGGGCTGGCTCGTCGAGCAGGTCTCTTTGTAACAGACTGAGCTAAAATCCACAACCCGGACCCGGTATGAGTTAACAGAGGACACATACCTTCGATTTTTTATTCTAAGACTGGTCTTTCACGATATTTTCCATCACCGTTTCTAGAGCAGTAGGTACTTCGTCATGAATTAAATTAAGCAAAGTGCCGTCCTAGGATCTTCCGGACCACCTTTTAAACTTATTCCTCTTTGTTCTTTCAGAGCGGCCAAAGATGGTCTGCTGGAGGTGCTACGAGAGGCTACCCGTAAGGAATGCAACAACAAAGACGAGTCAGGCATGACGCCCACGCTATGGGCCGCCTTCGAGGGACACATAGAGGCACTCCGCCTTTTATGTGGAAGAGGGTAAGTTCGATCATTGTACCCTTTGAGATTTGTCAGAGTTTTAAACACGGCATTATCAGGTTTTAACGTTGACGAGGAGTTCATGGCTAAATAATAACAGCCGCTCGGGTTGGTCCGTGGATGGGTAACCACCCGTTACATACCGAGTTTCCTCCGTGCCTCGTAAAGCAGGTTAGGCCTTTGATCCTGGCTGTCATTTATAGATCTTTGGCAGTCGTTGCAGGTAGTTAGTGGCCTGAATGTTTGACAACCAGTTTTGTCAAGTGGTATCGTATTACCCAGTACTAACCGGGTTGTGGAGGTCAAATAGGCAGACGCTGTATATAAAATACTGGTACTGGCATATGTAGCAGGGAAAAGGCTAGGCAGATGATGTTGATCAGCTAATAACTTCTCACTGCTGTGATACAGGCCCTATTGCCACTGGCCGGCCGGTTTTTTATCCAATCGCAAAGCAGATACGCAGAGAACACCTTGATGTCTATTAATTCATGTCCTGCTTAACCTGTTTCCCGTAAAGGCAGAATATTCAGAACACCTGCTACATAAGAAGCCCGCCATCTCTTCCTACTACGTGCCGATTCCAAATAAACATTTCTAGACTAATCTACATTCGCGATAATGTAATGTTACGTGCAGATAAAACATTATTTACAATGCGCCCTAATCGATCCGCTGAACATGTCAGACGCTGATTACTTCTTTATGATGTTACTACACCCGCTGGAGTTTTTACGTCACAATTACTGTTAAAGAGGCTAGGCATGTTTAAAGTCTAGTTTCAACCGCCAGCGGAGCATACCCATTAATGACTTTGTTAAGGCGATTACATGAGCTAAACGCGAGTTTTATAATTACTAAAAGTATATGATTCACTACTGATAAACAAGACCAGAAAAATATATGATATTCTTCAGGATATATTATGCTAACATGATACTGTTTTGAAAACATAATACAATTAATTTGGCTCGATAAAAAGAAATCACGAACTTATCTCTAAAAATATCTTTCAAACAATAAAAAACATACTAATATACATGCGATCATTCTGATTTTTTTGTCAAATAATTCTACAAGCAACATATTAGCATGATACTGTTTTTGTTTTTTAATCCAATCAATAGTTTTTTTTGTAAATCGATCGAAACCGCTCATTTCGCGCTATTTGGCCCGCAGTGACTGACGTAACAACCACTTTGTAGTGCAAGCTGATTAAAACTTTATCCTGACAGCATTTCAAACGAAGTTTGAACCACCACAAATAGAGTTGCTAATTTAGCTCGTCTAAGCGCCTTAAAGAAAAGCTTTTAAAAATGAAAATATCTAATAAGAAACTTAAAAGTTTCATACAGTGTTACAATGGGCAGAACCACTTAATAATTAGCATAATACTTATAATTTTAGAAAAACCTAACCTAATTTTTCATAGTTACAAAAACATAAATTGTGTTTGATCCACAATTGACGTCAACATTTTCACTTAATTTAAACCATTTTTGCGGCGAGCCATTACCATTCATTTGTAGGTGAAAATACCTAAACTACAATAATATACATTTCCAAACTATTGACAATGTTATGACACCGGAAATGTGATTTTCGTTTGCATTTGTATCATGCGAAATTCGATGACCTCGTTTAAAAACATATGAAATCATGAACAGATACTCCAAGACCGAATTATATTGATAGTCGGAGGCCGACACGCACTTGCCCTTTTTTATTACCTATTAAATTTGTCAGCTTGTACTACAACATTATTTTTTGTTTATACTAAACCCGAAAAGGGGTCATTGTACTCATCATTTTGACGAGTTATGCGAACATAAATGTAGGGAACAGCTGATTTTATTTTCGCGATTTCAAGGTTCGTCCCATAGAAAAAGTTGTTCAAAATGATGAGTACAATGACCCCTTTTCGGGTTTAGTATAAACAAAAAATAATGTTGTATATGGATGGTAGGTACATGCACAAATTCCAAAACACCGAGTTGCCCCAGAATATCTTAATCATCATCTGTTTAGTCTTTTCCGAACCGTGATGTTGGGGTCGTCTTCCAGTCTAACCGGATGCAGCTGAACACTAGTATTTTACATGGAGCGACTGCCTATCTGACCCCCACAACCAAGTTAACACCTAGAAAATCTTAATATCGGTGCAAAAATAAACTAAGGCTCCAAGAGCAAGCGGAGCGAGCTCTAATTTTTAACAGCTTTCTTCGACTTTCTTCTTTATCATGTGGTTTGTATGTAACCGGGTTGGCAGATTTTTTATGCCGCCATGGTCTTCTGACTAAGTTTTACATGCCGTCAAGAAATATCTCCCAAACATCCTAGTTTATATATAAAATTTAAACATTCTACCTTGATCACTAGACATTTTAGAATGGTTTCGACCTTGGACAGAAAGTTGCCAGGTCAGCCTGCATAAATTAAGATTGGTTGGAAGGTGTAGAACCATGATGAACCATGATGTTACCTATGTATACGCCGAAGAACTGTCTTTTAAACTTATTTCTTTTTTTGATTCTCAGAGGAGAACCCGACAAAGCCGACTATTTCGGTAACACAGCGCTGCACCTGTCAGCGGCTCGTGGCCACAAAGAATGCGTCACATTCCTCATCAACTTCGGGGCCAACGTGTACGCAATGGACGTGGATGGCCATACTGCCCAGGAGCTAGCGGCCATTAATGGTCGCGACGATATACTGCGGTATCTAGACCAGGCGACGGGGAAATTGGAAAATAATGATAAGTAAGTTTTTTTTTGTTTCTGGACAGCTTTGATGCGTCCTGGTGTCCGTGTGTATACCGGTTAACTGATTTGGCGGGGTTTCAATGAACAGATATACAGGGTGTAAACCACCTCATCACAAAGCCGTTAACCAAGCATTCTGTACATCAAACTAAGTAACTTTACGCAAAAAATATTATTGCTGGGAAACAACTTTTTTTTTTGGGGGATATAAATCATGTTTTGTGGTAGAACTCAATGTAACGCCCTTAACACATTGTGCTGATGGATGGATTGAATGGTACGGGGGCCGTGGAGGTGTTAAAAGATCAACAAAAAAACTTATTTTAAAAAAACTTGTCAAAAAGTTGTAACTCTGACCCCCCATATCTCCGTAACTAGAAGGTTCCCTGGTATGGTGTAGAACAAAAAAATGATCGCAATAATGGGGAGAACAAGTGCCTTTCGGCTTCGTGAAGGTGTTTTTCACCCTTTATCACACACCCTGGTTTCGAGGCGAACCTGTTGCCATTAGCCAGACACAAATCTTGGCTCCGGGCTGATACTGAAAAATTCGCCATCGAAAAACTCAATAACACTGCCTCGACCCAGAATCGAAACCCCGTCCCACGCTTAGAAGTCGCACTTGCGACACCAAGACCTTCCGTGCAGCTATAAGGTCAGGCTATTATCACTATCGCAGTATCTGTCATAGAAATAAAGGTGTGATAGGCTCTAACGCCCATTTTCAATAACTTACTAGCTGGTTTATCTCTATCTCTATCTGTTTGTCATTTTGCTTACGTCCAGTAAGCAAAATGACAAAAGGTTAAAACAAAACGTCACAGAAAAGCTTCCTTTTATTTTTCTACTAGCCGACCTGCGCAACTTCGTCTGCGGGTGAGGGTTAGTTTTTTTTTTAATAAAAAGTATTATATGTTACTTCTTATACCTCCAAGAATATGGGTACAAAGTTTCATGATGATCGGTTAAGTAGTTTTCGTGTGAAAGCGTAACAAACAAACTTACATTCACATTTATAATATTACTAGCTAACTCGCGCAACTTCGTCTGCGGGTGAGGGTTAGTTTTTTTTTTAATAAAAAGTATCGTATGTTACTTCTTATACCTCCAAGAATATGGGTACTAAGTTTCATTATGATCGGTTGAGTAGTTTTCGCGTGAAAGCGTAACAAACAAACTTACATTCACATTTATAATATTATTAAGGATATATTATAGGATATATAGGATGAATCAAGTGATAGATAGGTGACACGGATAGGCTATTCTTTGTTTATAGAAACACCGATAGCTACCGAAAGTTTTACGTGAGTTAGTTATAGAAAACGGTCATAAATCGTGTATAGGTACTTCCCAGAACTTTGCCTATAGTCCGTTTGAACCAGACCCCTAAATCCACTACCTTGAACACGGTCTCATCAGTGTCATCTAAGGTAAGAACACCTCGACACCAGTCAGACACTCATCATCTGCCTAGCCTTTTCCCAACTATGTTGGGGTCGGCTTCCAGTCTAACTGGATGCAGCTGAATACAAGTATTTGACATGGAGCGACTGCCTATCTGACCTCCACAACCCAGTTAATACTGGGAAATACGATACCACTTGGGAAGACTGATGTCAGACTTTTTGGGCTACCTGTAACGACTGTCAAAGATAGACAAATGACAGACGAGACTTAACGTGTTTTCCGAGGCACGGAGGAAACTCTGTATGTAAGGGTGGTCGCCTATCCACAGACCATGCAACCTAGGCAAGCATGGCTTAACCTAAAGATCGACCCGAGCGGCTGTTATTATTAGCCTCGAGCTCCTCCAGTCAGGCACTAACGACACAAAAAAGAATCATTATATTTTCTTGTTGCGTGCTCTCCAAGTCCAAAGGGTTCTATACGTATAAAAGTTACATAAACAACTAAACTTTCGACTTAAATAATAACATTATACCGTTAATGATTTCCCTAATATTTACTACATAACTGCGAACGCATTTCACGTGTTAATTATAATGTCTTGTTGAAATGTTCGAGGTACTGTTTTATAATTGACGTTGTATAATATTTTCCCATCGTTAGCTGAATCCGGGGTAGTAGAGTAATGGTTGTGACATGAAACAAAGTTGGGGTTACGTAACGATAAGTAGATGGGTTCAATTACTCGGAAAACGATGAGCTTCTCCATTGTCTTCTTAATGTATTAAAACAAAACTACTACTAATACTTAAATGCAGTGTTTGGGTCTTCGTACAGCCGCGACTTTTACTTTTATTGAGTACTTATTCTTATACATGAGCCCTCACATGGCTCGCTGAACGGTTGGCCGATGTGCCCAATAAGTTCTGGACTGGTGACCGCCAACCGCAAGACGTTGCGCTGGAAGGTTTCCCACTGAGTGGACCGGTGACCTGAAGGTTGCAGGAATCTTATCCAATCCTTGTAAAAAGACTCGAGTTCGTCTCGCCGCGCCATCTCTTTCTGGCTTCTCAGTATAAAGTGCAAATAATATCTCCATGGTCAAATTGTTAGCTACAGCTGATTTAACGAATCCTAGGCTTCGAATAAAGAACTGCATCTAAATCCATGGTAACAGTCTCTTTTACGATGTATTACAACAATTAGTTACAGTGTGATCCTTGAGTTATTGTTTCCTAAGAAACAATCTTAGCTCAACATAATCACAGTGTATGTAGAAATTATTGAAGTATTGTCTTATCATTTCTTTAAACATTTTCTGCCCTGCATCTATATAAATATTCCAAATGAACTCATGGCACTCGAATTTTATCACCGAAATTCTCTAACCACCAATAGTCAGTAAGCATCCGATACTTCTTCCTATTATAACGGGCCCAGACTTGAGGCCCGACTCCCTAACGTTTCGTCCATACGGACGGATCTATCCGTCTCCATCGCGCACGTCTGCAGACGACTGCGTGTGAGAGACGCGGATAGATCCGTCCGTATGGACGAAACGTTAGGGAGTAGGGCCTCTGAACCACGAGTTAAGGTGCCCCATCGTTTGTGGAACAACACCACATTTAAATTCCATCTATCCTCACTTATATCCAATTCCTATCTTAAATTCCAGGAAAAAAGCAAAATCACTAAAGGAGAAAGCCAAAAAAGACTACGAGAAGTCGCACAAGCAATACGTTAAACGTCAGAGTAAGGCCGAGTTGATAGCTGAAAAGGAACTGAAGAAGCTCGCCAAGGAATGGGACCAGGGGTACGCGGAGGAGGTGCATACGATGCCGCATAGACCAAGCAATGTGCTGTGGACACTTAAGCAGAAGATGACCAGGTCTACTAGCCATGGTAAGATCTGTACGTACTGGCATCTGAATGCTCCTAGGATTTTTAACTGTCGGGATCTGAGGATTGAAATTTCAACAGGGCAGTACTTGTATGAAAATTTCTGGTTGCTATTTGAACAAGTTTGTCATTTATTGTTGAAAAATTTACCATAATACCTATCTTTAACGAAATTCTATCTTTTGCAATAACATACAATCGCTGATAAACAGGATTTCATATCGATGCTATTTAATTTCCTGTAATATACCTGATATCATCGAACATGTTTTCATATGTATTAATCTAAAGAAACGTCATATTATTACATCGTATTAAATTATCATTTAAATTTGTATGTTGCATTGAAACGCAAAAAAACAAAAAAATAAAGATACAGTCTAACTGTACTCGTTCACAATATTATCGCTTTAGCTAGACCCCAAATAAATTAGGGATTTTCTTTTTAAACTCTTCCCTAGTCGCTGTAGGTACCTATAGACGGGGCTACTTGGTACTTGGTAACTTGGTAAGTTATTGCAACGCCACATCATTTCACCTCGATGTAATGTGTCAGTCAACGAGCGTATGTAACGTGACGCAATGTTTTTTTCAATACACTTCCTCGAAAACTGGTGGTTTTCGCACTACTATTAGTTCCAAAATGCAGTGTATTTCACACGCGTGCATTTTCCATGTTTTTTCCACACACGTGCAGAAAGTAAAATTGCCACAGATAATTGATACATATACTTAGTCCGAATTGGTTCATCGCAAATTAAAAAAAAAACATTCACCTGAGTCAGAGGTGAATGTTTCTTTTTTTATTTCGGAAAAGCGATCTACGTCTTTCTTAATAACATTTTTTGAATATTCAAATTGTGTTTATAAACTCAATATCGGTGATAAACATGATTATTTATAACTAATATTTACTTTTATAAACAAATTAACATTTATTTGTGTTCTAAATTCAAACACAAATTAAAATTTATTTTTTATATTAGGCTGTATAACGGCTCCATACCTTTGCCTCTCCTTGAACATGGCGAAAGCAAAGCGCGGAAAAAAATAAAATTTAAATCATAGTCTCGTGACATTCATGACACAAATATTTTACATTATTTTATTTTATTTCTTCAAAAGTGTATTGAAAAACGTCGTTTGATACACGTGAACATTTGTTATTGCAGTTCTCAGCTCAATAACACACTCGCCTTACGGCTCGTGTATTAATACCGCCTTGTACTACAATAACAAACTTTCTCCACTTGTATCAAAATGTACTATTTTCCAAGCGTTTTGTATTTGCAAATACAAAACTGACTAAAGCCATGGCTTTAGTCAGTTTAACGCCATCTACAAAGTTCTTGTGGGTCTGGCAGAGTCAATGGGCAGAGTCTACAGGATTCTCTTACATTTAGGGGAGGCCCCCGTCCAGCAGTTAGTGTTTTTCAACTGACGCATCTCATTCCTGTTATAACATCAACTCCTCATCATCTAGGCAATCTGTTAGCTGACGAACAGCCCCGGCCGACGTACAGCGCGCTCGTCGGCACGGTGAGCTCGGGCGCGAGGGGACGCGGCGCAGTCTACAAGAAGGCGCTAGCCAGCAAACTAAAGAACAGCACCGTCGGAAGAAAAAATGACATGTCTGATGATTTTAAGGTGAATAGCGCACATTACATATTACAGTTCCAGTCGGCACCGTGTTCTCGGGCGCGAGGGGACGCGGCCCGGTCGACAAGAAGACGCGAGCCAGCAAACTGAAAAACAGCACTGTTGGGAGACATAATGGCATGTCTGGTGATTTTAAGGTGATTCGCGTACATTACAAATATAGGTACGAGCAAAGAGCGGGCAGTACCCAGCAGTGGTTACAACCGGGCTGTGGAAAATGATGATTACGAGTATTACGACGGTATACTCTGAATATCTACAAGATCAAGCACTAGGCTGGTAGGCTGGTACTACAACTTTAGCAATCTTGCTGAATAGTTGCTGCTTGTTAAGAAGAAAATAGTGGTAATTGCCTTTTCCCTAATATGTCTTCGTACGAACCAAAACAAATGTATCTTTTTTCATTAGTGAAAATGTTGAATATCACGATGGATGAAGATTCCAGACTTGAGCGGGCTTATTTTTGGTTTTCAAAGTTAAAAACTTTAATAAATGTAGGTGGGGCAAGGACTGTTATTGTCATTTTAATTAGCAGCAACTATAGTACGGTAACCATTTGTGCTATCGTTTGGTAACTCAGACCAACTGAACAACTTTTGTTCTATGACTTAAAGGCGATTACATGAGCTAAACGCGAGTGTTATAATTACTAAAAGTAATCACTGCTATAAACGAGACCTGAAAAATATTTGATATTCTTCAGGATATATGATAGCATGATAGTGTTTTGAAAACATAATACAATTAATTTGAAAATATCACGAACTTATCTCTAAAAATATCTTTCAAACAAAAAAAAACATACTAACTATGCATGCGATCATTCTGATTTTTAAGCAAATAATTCTAGAAGCAATATATTAGCATGATAGTGTTTTAATTTTTAATCCAATCAATAGTTTTTTTGTAAATCGATCGAAACCACTAATTTCGCGCTATTTGGCCCGCAGTGACTGACGTAACAACCACTTTGTAGTGCAAGCTGATTAGAACTTTATTTTAACAGCATTTCAAACGAAGTTAGAACTACTGCAAATAGAGTTGCTAGTTTAGCTCGTCTAATCGTCTTAAGGATGAATTCTTTGGATTCCGATGTAGTTAAAGGTAGCAGTTCAGCTTTGTCTCTGAAAAGGAAATATCAACGAATGCCAGCCCCTATACGCATATAATGTATTGCAGATGTCCTTAGACGGCATGCAGGCAGCATGTGGTGTGCAAAACAAGAATGTGGGACATAGGGCGATGCACAAACGCTGTGTGTCTTTATAGTCTACATAACGTTTCGGCAGCACTCACCAACATTCTAATTGATACAAAAACAAAACTGTAAATACACCGTTAAAACCTAACGGTATTAGCCATCACTCTCACACCTCTCTCTCCCCAGGTAGGAGAAATAGAGACAACAGGTCGTCGCTCCGTCACGTCTTTGAGCGGGATGCGTCGTGACTCGGAGGTCATGTACGTGGGGACGTTCGGAGCCGGTCCGCAACAGAGGGGCAACGTCGCTGATGTGTTTACTGAGCAACCGCCCGAGCAGACGCAGAAGAAACCACTAACCAGGTACTTTTTTAGCTTTGTCCCACTGCTGGGCAAAGACCTTTCGCATTCCTTTCCAATGTTCTCTGTGTTTTGCCTTCTCCGAGCAGTTAGGTGCTTCAAAATAGACGCTATGAGTTATCATCATCTGATTAGCCTTTCCTTCAACTATTTCGGGATTGGCTTTCCAGTCTGCCTGGCAGGAATCCGCTGGATACGAGTCGCACGGAACTGGTCAATGTGTGCGGCACTTGGGGGAGGCCTATGTCCAGCAGTGGACGTCTTTCGGCTGAAATGATGGTGAATTTTATTTGCGTTCTGGTCTATAATTATTATGACTACCTTGCTCACAGGTCGGCAAGTCAGCCTGACTTTGCAGCGGTGAACGAAGACAGTGGCATTGGACAAGAGGTGATGCTTCAGGAGCCGGCTAGTATATTCGAAAGACCTGGCTTTGGCAGCGTCGCCTTCAGGTATGTAGGACATCATCACAAATTTTGCTCTACAATTCATTATCTTTATATGTATTACAAACACAAAGTATCTATGTAGTATATCAACTATCTGGTGTCCACGACACAAGCCTTGTTGCTTAGTGTGGCACTAGATGGCACTGTGTGCAATGTCCAGCGGTATTTATTTATTTTATTTTGATTTATTATCACTATATACTTACTACTAGCTGACCGGCGCAACTTCGTCTGCGTCTCATAAATTGAAATGTAAGCTATCCTATCTTTCAAGTTGGATCAAACTGCACACGGTGTACAAATTTTATTGAAATCGGTAAAGTAGTTTAGGAGTCCATTGAGGACATACATTGTGACACGAGATTTATATATATACTTACTATATACATACTTACACTATACACTATATAATATACATTATCTTTGTAAATATAGTCAAACAAATAGTTTAAAAATATTTCTTTCTACTACACCGTCAATATTCGTTTTTATTGTATGCATAACTTTTTGCCAAAGAAACATTTGTAAGCATATTGTCAAGACAAATACACATTCCACTTTGCAATAATTTCCACCAAGTTAGATTTTTGTACTGGCTTTGAATATACGTCATTGTCAAAGTCTCCATCGATCCCGCTTGTTTATTTTTATCACAAGTTTAATTTTTACAACGCATTTACACATCTATGCAATAAGACTTGAAACTACAGCTGCTACAGTTAGTGTCTTGCCCGCTCTCCTCCATAGAGATCTAAGGCAGGGTTCCCACTACGCCGGACCGGCAGATCTGCCGCGCCGGTAAATCTGCCGGAAGGGCTAGTGGCTGTACAATTTGTATGAAGCTATTCACATTATCCCGGGTCCGGCATTTTTGCCGAGCCCGGTATTTTTACCGAGCATTTTGTCACTACGAATTGCCGGTAGAACGACCGGCCCCGGAGTAATGTGAACGAGTTTGTGCCGGTATCTGTCCCCCGCTCGCCCCGCTCGTGCTCCCTTCGCCCCGCCCGTGTTCCACTCGCATTTTCTGGTAAAAGTAGACGTTTAGCATGGATATTCAAGCAGAAATTCTTTGATTCGTCTCTTCTAAGTTCACCCATTAATGTTTCAAATGTTCCAAGTGAAAATCTTTCCCTTAAAATAGGGTGTACCCAATGTTTTCTTTTATTTTGCCTTCTATTAAGATACCACTACAACACAACAATTTCGTCGTCCATTGTGCGCGCAGGTCCCAATTCAAGTACTTGACTGTCTGAATTTCTTCCGGGATCCGATGTAATGTGAACACTCTGTCCGGTATCCGGTTTACGGTAGATCTGCCGGTCCGGCGTAGTGGGAACGCTGCCTAAGTATACCTACACTAGGGAATTTGCAACTACAGTAGGTACTTTCGCAGATTTAACGTCTTACGACGGCGACTGTGGCTTGATTTAATTTTCATCTTTGTTTCGACAATTGAAAAGTGCCTGTAACTGGCCTACTTGAAGTAAATGCTTTAATTTTGAGTTCACGGAATTTGTGCAGACGCTCAATAACAGCAACGCTGAGCGCCATGGGTGGCGCGGCGCCCGGAGAGGACCTGTCCATCGGTTCTGCAGGCTCTCTGGCTGCCAGGCACGCGTACCAACCAGCCGAGTGGACCTCTGCGCACTCAGGTAACACATCTTCGTCCACCGATCAACTATGCAGCATGAATCAGTAATATGTGATCATATTTAAGCGTATGGCACAAAAGATGGTCTATAGGAAACAGTGGGTCAGTTAGGTTCATAGGGTATCGCATATAAATTGACGAAACCAGTGTAGGTAGCGCCACCGTTTGTACAAACACAGACACCCCCACACGCAATCCCCTCTCAATCTGCCCGAAGAAAGAATCGAAAAATCTTTTTTGATCAGTAATTATGTCGGTTCCCTCATCGGAGAAAGCCGTTTCAACAGTGGCCATGCTTCACTGGCAGTTCTACAAAATAAGCATCATTTATTGACATGACCTTTTGGAACCTAACGAAAATATCTATATCTGAGTCATTACACAGATTCAGACTTACACTTGTGGTAATACAATCACTTTTCCATCCACAGAAAGCTCAACTATAACATCAGATGAAGAAGCAGAGGCCGAAGATACGGGATATGCTTCTCTCGAACGTTTCCTAACAGCTTGGGGTCTTTCATCATACGTCCAGAAGTTCAAAGACGAACAAATTGACCTCGACGCCCTCATGTTACTCACTGAAAGCGACATGAAGTCCCTGGGTCTCCCTCTAGGACCTTATAGAAAGCTAGTAACTGCCGTTCAAGAGAGAAAACAAGCCCTCACTCACCCCGGTCCTATGATAGACACGGCAATCTGATTCATCATCTGCCTAGCCTTTTCCCAATTAATTTGTCGGCTTCCAGTCTAACCGTATGCAGCTGAATACCAGTATTTTACATGGAGCGACTGCCTATCTGACCTCCAAAATCTTGACTGGGTAACACTAAAACCCTTAAGAGACCTGCGGAGCATCCGTAGTTCATACAAACGTAATACCAAAATAATTTGTAAATCCAACATTTTCCTAAGGTAGTGTGTGTATTTATTTCGACTGCATTACAGAATATCTAGGTTCCCAAATATTTATTTTGAATCGACACTAACTTAAACAAGAGTTATGAGAAAAATAAGTTTTCTATAGAAATTTTAAATTCCTCATTTCTCGTATTTGTGGCAATGTCCTTTCAAAATATATATTTGGGAACATAGATATTCTGTAATCCAATTGAAATAAATACACACTACCTTATGAATATGTTTGATTTACAAATTATTTTGGTATTACGTTTGTATGAAAGATGCATTCTCCGCCGGCCCCTTAATAAGCCTGGTTGTCAAACTTTCGGGGTTCTTTTGGTTGTTTTAAACGTCGAAACGAATGGTACATTACGTTGTAAGTGCTCAATTTTGAATTAAATATCGTTTGTAAGCAGTGTTTGTAGGTTTTTTCCACTTTATTGTAAAGCATTGTGTTAGTTGATTACGGTTGTAGCAAATGCACGAGCGTGAGTTTTATCAGAGTGGATATAAGGTTTAAAATAGATACAATTTACGCATGCTCGTGAATTGCAATAACTAACTTACTTTCCAATGCCTTGCTGAATGTACACAGTGTTTTTTATAAGATAATAGTCCCATGTATTGTGATTGGCTAGGCTGCGTCGTAACCAAAACGATCGCGCGATACTTACGTTCATTGTGTTTCATGCGTTCCTGATTCCAAACCAAACGAGTAACTTGAACGCGAAGATCGCGTGGCCGATCGGGTTAGGATGCTGGGTCTTACCCAAAAGCTTATGAAACCAATATCAAAATAACAACCCTTTTTTTTCGTTGAGGGTTAATGAGTGATTGTGAATTCGTTTTTCTATGTACCTATATTTCAACAAAAAGATATTTCGTTCATGTAACGTTTTTTAATGTGTAGGTTAGCTAAGTTTCCTGTGTGCTTTTCGATTATAAATATGTACCTATTATTTATGTCTTCACTTCTATTGCTATAAGTATACACCTTCAAATCAAAATATTAATATTCACCCAGTCATTTCTAAGGCCGGTCAAAAGATACCGCATTGTTTAGCTTTTACAATATTTTCTTTGCATTCATCTTTTATAATTGTGTAATAATAGTGCCTCATGAAATGTGATAGTAATGTTCGAGATCATTCCATCCAATGTAACGTCCAATCGCCATATTAAATATTTTTGTACAGTTTTTGTAGATATAATATACATTTGTATGAATATTTTCTTTTATTTTTACGAGACTACATGAATCCACTTGCTTGCATACAGAATGGAATTCATTATGTTGATAATTTATTAATCCTACTTCCTTTGTCCTTCCAGAAACCACTTATTTTCAAATATTGCCAGTAAAAGTTATCATTTTTTTCAATATTGTCAGTTTAGAAACAAAGTAGGTCTTATAATGCTTCCCTGTGGTACTCCAAGTAAAATATTGAATGGCATTCTTGTTTGCTCGGCATTTTTCATTATCCCCGTCCACCTTATTTGATCATTTTAAATGCCAAGTCGGCTATCTCCTTAACGTTTATGTATTGTATTAACCTTACAAAAATGAATACAGATACGGTGTCAATAGCTGTAATATTACATTTTAGATACGTTTCTTGCTGGTCTTATCTATGATGAAAATATGTATAAGGCCTAACGGCTTTGTGATGAGGTGGTTTCCACCAAGCATCTGTACAAGTAACTTTACGCAAAAAATATTGCTGGGAAACAACTTTTTTTTTGAGGTTATAAATCATGGTTTGTGGTGGAACTCGATGTAACGCCATTAAAACAGTCAAAAAGTTCTAACTTTTACCCCCCGTATCTCCGTAACTAGAAGGTTCCCAGGTATGGTGAAGAACAAAAAATAATCGCAATGATGGGGAGAACAAGTGACCTTCGGCTTCGTGAAGAGGTGTTTTACACCCTTTAGATGGCTCAAAAGAGATAAGAAAACAACATGTTTTTCCAATTATTTTTATTAAGGAAGTTTTAAATACAATTAAATATAATCTACCATTTATTGTAATGCATAACCTACACTGATAAATGTACAAATAGTTCTGAGCTAACTAATTGGTACAATCATACCTCGACGATTTTGACTAAGGAAATTAAATACATAATTCCATAGAAACACCATTATGCTACATATATCCATACAAAGGACGGTTTTCATGATTTGACACTCAAAACATATAAACAAAATTCTAAAATTGATCTATATAAAAGAAATGAAGATATATCTAAGAGAAATATACCATATTTCTTTCAATTATCCAGAATTACCTACTTGCATTATAGTGTTGTATTGTGTACAAAAATACTTTTATCTACTACAGTACCTACATTAAATTAGATTAAGATATGTTTTAACAGTACAAATGAGCAATATTTATAATATAGAAGGCACAATACTTTTAGATTTCAGATATTTTTATTTGATCAGAGTAAATAAGTCGATTTTTATAAAAAAACTATAATTATTACGAATCCAAAAATCTTTAAATTCTTAGATTTTAACTTAGATACTACAAGAATTTGTTTCATTTCTGTATATTATGGCGGAGTCTTTACTAACTTACTCCTAATTACAGCATCTCTACCGATACATTGTTACAATACAGTTTTATCATTATCTAAAATTCGTAGCAGAGATTGTTCGTAATGTCGCATGGAAACTTTAAGATACAGTGGCGTCAGAGTTTCGTACAGCCGTGCTCAGATCCGCGGCGCGAGTTCGATGTCGTTACTTGTACACCTACCTACTCACTCTATCGATCGATAAACTCGCGCCGCAGCAAAAATAAATTAAAGTGCCAATAGTCTAAAAGAATATTCTCTCAACCAGATTCGGGCCACCCATTTATAAAAAACAGTGTATGAATGTTTTGAAGACAAGAACTAAAACTTTTCAATATTAAATTCATGGATGGTTTGTGTGTGGTGTCATACACTGTGCGGCAATAATCGAAACTCGTAACCATTGCTTTTCAATTATGTTTCGTGATACACCTACACCCGCGCGGGATTCAATACATGAACGCTAAATATAAATTACTATGTTTGGGGGAGTATTTCTTTGATTTCTTGTTGTACTGCCTGTAGCGAGCGAGCCGGCAGCCGTCGTCGTGGTAGTACGTGTACTCCGGGTACGGGATGTACGCGCCCGTGGCCGGGTCCAGCGGGACCATGATGGGCAGGTCCGTCATGGAGGCGGGGCGCTCGTACGACGACGAGTCGGAGCGCGTGGGCTCGGCGTACTGCGGGCTGGCGCTCTCCAGCTGGTTCTCCACGTCCTGGCTCTGGTTGCACACGGGCACGCTGCGGCTCGTGTCGGCCGAGATGTTGGACCGCGAGCGCAGGATGGGCCGCGTCGACGAGAAGTCCGTGGAGTGCTGCAGGCTCTTAGAGCGCGGCCGCAGGGTGTTGGGCGGTGTCTCGTCGATCCGCGACAGCGTGTGACGCCGCACGGGCCGGTACACCTTCCTGTCACCCAGCTTGGGCCGCTTGATCTTGCGGTGGGAGTTGTACGTCTCGATGGAGGAGGGCAGGGAGGGGGGTGGGTGGTGGGGCGGGGAGGGGTTGCGCGCGGGTGCCTGCGGGGCGGGGGCGTTGGCGAAGTGCGCCGCCACGAGGTCCCTCATCTGGTCACATGCTCAGTAGTTGTAGGGGCCGTACTGCGACCCGTGGTAGTAGGGGCCCGGGTACGCCTGGGGCGGCGGGTATCCGGCGTAAGCGTACTGCTGTTTTTGTGGGTACACTGTGGAGCACACGGAAATAGATTAGTAATCGAGATATAGAAAACGGACCCAGTAGTAACGTCCTCGAAAAATCATCAAAGATTTTTGGGATAGTATTTTTATGGTTTTACTGCTAGACCATAAGAAAAGGAGCATGAATTAGCTGATACAAAACTGTTGTAAGAAATGTAAAATTAATCTTTAGTATCTACAAAATCACAGAACCCGTAACGAATTCTTGTGCTATTTTCAAACTTAACCGTGATTTACATTACGGGATCAAACTTAAGATTAAAAGTAAGTAAATCAAAATCCACAAACCACTCATGCATCCAGCATATTCACCCTCTTTGAAACGAAGAAAATATTTACAAAAGAAAATATTGTTATGTTTTGTGTTGCCATAAGCGAAAAATGTTTGATGTTGGCATTTATGAGTATCAGTTATGAGATGAGTCGAATATTACTAATAATGACTGTGGTGTGTTTGTCGATAGGTATTTTATACTTTATTTTGGCACTTTTATAACAATTAAATTTAGCATTATTTGTATGGCTAAACGTGTGTATATCATCCTAATGGGTGTGTTTGCGTTTTGTACAAGTTCTCATTTTGTTTAAATCGTGCCCGCAACAATTAGTTGCAATAGATTTAACTACGTACCTACCTACGTTTGAATACGTGTAAAAATGCAAACTGTGGTATAGGCACGCACTTAATAAAATTTTCAATAATGTGATGGAATGATCGACGACCCGAATGGCGTAGTGGTAGTGACGCTGCCTTACGTTCTTAGGGTCCTGGGTTCGAATCCCGGTAGGAGCAAATGTTTGTGTGATGAGCATGGACATTTGTTTCCGAGTCATGGATGTTTATATGTATAATAAGTATGTATTTACAAACAAAAAACTATATATGTAGTATATCAACTATCTAGTGACCACGACACAAGCTTTGCTTAGTGTGGCGCTAGGTGGCGCTGTGTGTTAATGTCCAGCGATATTTATTATTATTATTTATAATGATGGCATAGGTACAAATTATAATGCTCCTATAAAATGATGGGTTTATAAGCATACCGGGCATGAGGTACTGCATGTTAAGCGCCTCCTCCCGCTCCCGCTCGCCGCGCAAGCAAATGGCCGCCGACGAGAACAAGATGGCGGACAGCAGCGACAGGCCCACGCCGCACCACGCGACCATGTACGACCAGTCGTACCACACGCGAGAGTTCTCACGTAATATCTGGTTTATACCGCGGGAATCGTATGTTTTGTAGGTGTGCATGTATTTGTGGGGTGTGGGTGTGTTTGTGGGTAGTGGAGTTTGGGTGTGTGTGTGGGTAGTGGGGTGTGTATGGCGTGTGTGTGACGTGTAGTGTAAGTGTAATTATGTGTTTTATACAGTTACGGTTGACAAAAATCATACGGGCAAAATATCACCGATTCATTTTAAGTATGTTGGAATTGTCAATTTAGTAAAAGGTGTGTAGTGTTTGTAAATAAAGTTGGTTACCAAAATGTTATGTACAGTATCAGATTGATAATCAATTTAGTTCGTTCAGATACAGTTATTTTCAAATATTTACAGCACCAATGTTAATAAATTCGTCCGAAAGCGAGTTAGTATTGCGTTTGGCGTAAACCAGATATTATGAGATAGCCAGTTACATTGATATGCGTTAAACGACCGGTCGCAGTCGCGAAGTTATACGCAGTAGCCAAGTTTCATAGAAACATGAAAAAAAAGAGAAAAGCTTTTTGTTAGTATGAAATACTTACATGTTTGTACTTATAAACTACGTTATTATGATTTTTTGTCTAGTGAAGAGTAATACGCATGAGAAGGTACCAAAATAATTAAATTAAATACAAAATAAACATAAAATGCACACTACAATCTAAACACGTATTTAACTACTTATTTTTTCACAAATCAAGGTACCGTATCTACACACAAATTACTAAACACTTATAAAATATTTTAAAAAAATCATCAAGGGGAAACCGTAGATATTATACAATAGAGTTTAGTGTTTTCCCGCCAAGCGTAACACAAGATGGCCGCTCAAGATGGCGGTCTAACCTGGCATAATGTACTGCACGTTATTCTGCTGTTCCCGCCTTTTCTCCTTGCTGAGGCAAATGGCGGCGGAGAAGAATAAAATGGAGCTTCCGAAGGAAACGGCGACAGCTAGCCAGGCCAGGATGTACGACCAATCGTACCAGATTGATGAGTTGTCTTTTAACACCTGGTGTTGGGGTGGGGTCAATAATGTGGTGCAAACCTTTGGCTTAAAACTTAAGTACCTGATAGAAAGATAAATTAGAAGGAATTCCAGAACCAGAACTTCTCTTTCCGCTTCTTTGAATGATTTCTATTGCTATCGGACATTTTTATAAGTGTCCAAATATAATTCATCCAATAACTGCTCGTAGCAAAACAGTATTTCCACTCTTTTACAAACTGCTCAGAGGAAGAGATTTAAATTTACGGTATGTATTGAAAAGGCAACTGAAAATATTTTAGTACGAAACCCCCGCAATCAAACCTGCTAATCTTATCATTTTTGAGCGTGTCTTGCTCGATTTCATAGAAACCCTGTACTGACTCTAGAGAACCAAAGAGGAACAAAAGGTAATCTGTCTATCATCGTGTAAATTCTAGATACATACGGCAGTCCTAACGTATCCAATAAGACACATCACTTACATTAGGCCACTGCTGGTAGTACTCCTCTCCGACCACTTTCTCCTTTTCATAGAACTCCACTCCGTGCCATAATGCCATCGCACCCGCTGCTAGTAAGCCTGAAACATCAGAATACTAGTCAGACATACACCAAAAAGATTCAGAGAAATATTTGTCGACAGTACTTCTCCAACTAGGTGGAAGCGGCTTTGAAAAGATTCTGAAGTGGGTATTACAAGTGAGTAGTTGTCATCATTAAATCTATGTAAAGTCTCCGCGGATGGTTGGACGAGAAGGATAAAGAGGGACAATAGGACACACGATTCCTTAGAAAAACCTAAACTGCAAGTCCCACGAACCAGTAATGATTCTGCCGACTAAAGAGTCTAGGTAGATGGCAAGTTGAGGTGGCGAAACGCGATAGGGAGAGACCTCTCGTCCCAGTCGCCGCGGGAGACTCACTGGGCGTCGGGGGCTACGTGGTGGCGGTGCCTCATTCGACTTCTTAAGACTGATCAAGTTGGCAGTACGGCAGGCCGCGAAATTCAAATTCTCTTGCGTTTTTGCAACTAGCAGGCCAGTGCTAGGTTGTATGTTGATTAAAATATAATTCACGGCTGTAACATGTAAGTATGTAGTTACTGAATTACAATCATAAAAATTATCAATACAACCCTCCAAACTAAAAATGTCGATTGAAAGACTATATCATGAAAAAGTCAAAAGCCTGCCAAATTTGAATTTCGCAGGCTACCTTGGCGCATCCACCTTAAGATAGTTAAGTACACTTACATGTAACCAGCATGAGTATAGCGGTGGCAGTGATGTTGCCAGGGCTTCGTTTCCAGCAGCCCACCACGCCGGTCCAAAACGCGATGAACAAAGACAGGAACGCAACGATGAACAGAGCTACCGTTGAACGTGCCATGTGCAGCCTGAAATCGTATAAAAATAAAAATAATAAAACAAGAGAAAACAAAACAAAGATCCGGAGAGATGGGGGAGAGAAAACAAACGATTGATGGACTGTTTGATAGATGATTTGGCTAGAAAGGTCGGAACCACTGAGATGACAACTACTAACATAGTATGGCGAAGGAGACATTATACCTCGAATCCAAAAAAAATAGATAAGGGCATGAGAACCACGGTCAGAAAAGCTGCCAGTACCGTCACTGAGGCTTCCGCATAAACGAAAACAAAAGGACCTGACCACAACGGCCATGTCCCTGACATGGCAAGAATGTTTGCGGTTGATCCTTAAAAATCTAGGGCATGTGATTGGGGTGGCTTAACTATTATTGCAGGCATTATCAAGGCAATCACAATCCTCTAATAGCACTTTCATATGGACAGAGATTTATGAAATTCTATGGACAAAGGACACTGTGGGAAGAGTTTTCGCAAAATACTATGTATTGTCATTTATTACTCTCGTCGTATACCATAATATTTCAGCCTGCAATGTTAAACAAAAGCCGCTCTTCTCAAAATAATTCTGTTAGAATTTATGCCAATCAGTTTTGTAATAAAATCGAGCTTTATCTCAAGATAAAGCCTGATTTTATTCGACAGAAACTTCGACAGAATGCTGTATCAACCATCTCCTTGGTCAACCAAAGAAGATGTTTCATACAGTATTCTGTCGTCATAAAATTAAATGCGAAAGTAACTCTGTCTGTCATCTTAACGGTCGAACAGATTGTAATGTATGACACACAACACTGGTGGACCATGATCGAGACAACCTTGGGCTAGTACCCAGGATAAATTTATCCAGATAGTTCTTTACTGTGAAACCTTCTCCACCCGAGCAAAGCCACGGCCGAAACCTATATACTAAAGTACACAAACAGCTAAGAGAAGCAAACATTGCGGTAGATTAACTTGACCACAGCGGTATTTATAACTGTATACAACCATTTCATATAGCTGTGCCTATATTATTTCCATACTGGGAGATATTCTGCATGTATGTCTTTCGATGCCATAGCTCATTCATACTACTTCAAGTGTGTATGAATATTCAACAGTTACAACATTTTTAATAAAAAAATTCTTTGATTTAATTTCTAGATCTAAACAACCAGTTTCAGACAAGCCCACAAATTACTCGAGAGCCTTCAAACTGGTCAAAAGATTAATAACCAGGTCTTATAAAATTTGATTTATAATACGCCTTCGCTGAAGCAATAATCTGTGAATGATTATAAACTATGATTTAAACAAGCAAAGACAATATAACGATTGGTTTCAATATCGATGAATGGCCGTCGAAGCAAACGTTGACCCACTTGGGTCGAGCAGCCTTGAAATTTCTTTGTTTTTTGTCACCGCAGCTCAGGTCCTAGTTAATCTCCTTGGAACACCATAGTATTATAGAGAAAGGATATTACACAGTTTTGTAATGCAAATGTGTTAGACACGATGCAACTGACGTAAGTGTAAATGAAGACGAATATATCGTAGTCAGCAAGGCCACTGCACTTCAAGGTATTGCAGATCTGAAGGCACTTGCAAAATAATATGACACTATAGAATGAGAGATGAATTCAAACGCTAAACCGCAGCCAAAATATGGATGATTTTTTTTTCAACATTAAGGTGGACGCAGTCGCACACTTATCGGCGCCGAAGTAATCGACCGCGCCGAAAGATTTTTTTTCATACGTATGACGTCATCAATTCGACGCGGATAAGTGTGTGAGGTTTTATAGGATTTCATACAAGTAATTCTAAAATTCGATTCTTTCGGCGCGGATAAGTGTGCGTCCACCTATAACCTTTTGGTTTAATCATTTGCAATATTGTAATGAAAGTGAAGATTAAAATCAATTCTCAACGGTTGTCATGGTAATTGTTCATGACATACTGACGCCTTGAAGCCATGCCGACACAGAATTGCATGCCTAGAGTCGCATATGGCTCCATGGAATGAGCCAATGACCCATAACAGATACAATTATGTACCTACATATCCTATTGTTCTATTCTATAAAGTAGTTTAGAGAAACATCTTGTTGATTATAAACACACCTGGTTTATATTGTACTTGATGTTTTGTTTGTTACGATGTAACTAAAACTTATCGACTGATTTTAAAAATCTTCCACCATTAGAAAGCCATGTCTTAACGGAGTAACACAGCTATACAGGATGTAAACCACCTCATCACGAAACCGTTAACCAAGCATTCTGTACATCAAACTAAGTAACTTTACGCAAAAATTATTGCTGGGAAAAGACTTTTTTTTTGGGGTCAAAAATCATGTTTCGTGATAGAACTCATGAAACGCACTTATAACATTGTGCTGATGGATGGATTAAATAGTACGGGCGTCGTAGAGGTGTTTAAAAAAAACTTCTCGAAATGTTGGAACCTTGACCCCCAATATGTCCGTAACTAGAAAGTTCCCAGGTATGATGTGAACAAAATAATGATCGCAATGACGGGGAGAACAAGTGCCTTTCCGCTTCGTTAAGAGGTGTTTTACACCCTATATTTTATTCCTGTACACTCACGAACGGGAACTACGCGGGTGAAACCGCGTGGTCCTACATACAAGACATCATTTTCAAAAGTACCTACCTATTGGAATTAGTCATTTCATCATCATCATCATACACAGGTCGACTTCACCCACTGCTGAGTATACGCCTCTCTTTGTTTGTGCGAAGTTCCACGCTCTAGTGCTAGCCTCATCCAGGACATTCCCGCAATGGTATGAATTCATCATAATCTAATATTACCTAACTCATATTATTTTGAAGAAGTTTTGAAGAAAATTTAAAGTACCATATACGTATAGAAAGCAAGTGTTGCACCAAATGCATATCTTTTTGCATTCATTTGGTCAGTTCTATGCATTCAGGCTCAAGTATTTATTTAGCGGGTAGGCTGTCTTGTGTCTTCCATCATCATCTGAGTAGCCTTTTCTAATCTATGTTGAGGTCGACATCCAGTAAAACTGGACGCAACTTACAATCAGTATTGTATCTAAACTACCCCTCCAGTTACTAATACGACACTAGGATGGTGTTGGCTAATCTCGGCTCTATCTAGTCTATAGTCTAAGGGCCTATTTCACGATGTCCGAATTCTTACAGATTAGGCCACTAAGTGCCTTACAAATTCTGTTGCACTTTATTCAAAAATGAAACAGAATTTGTATGAAATAATTTGCCTAGTCATTTCATTTCAGCCGTAAGACGTCCACAGCTGGACATAGGCCTCCCCCAAAGGGGTTCCCCAAGGGGGGTTTTGCCATAATCGCCATTTACCAAGTAAGTTATCGGAGTTCAATAGTAGGTGATGAAACAGGCCGTTAGTCTGTCAAGCCCAAAAAGTAGTAAGTTACCTGTTCATCGCATCGTCCGAAAGGCCTTTCGTCTCGTTGTTCTCATCAGGGATGAAGTAGTCCACATTACTGCAGTGTGTCTCGACAGGCGATAGGTAGATCTCGACTGGAACAGAAATAAAGGAGAAATTAGCTTTCGGTGTTAAAATGTTGTCTGTGTTAATGCACATTTTAAGAGTTTTCGATTTTTAACCTTCAGTTACAATATGGAGGGCCACCCCTATTATTGTTTTATTCGTAATTTCTCATCAGTTTTGTGTTGCGCTTTTAAAGAAGATACCTGCACTCCGTGGAAATTTGGCAGCGGAACCCTAAAAATCTATTCCTAATCACCAAAACCATCCAATTATTCAGCTGGCACTTATTTACTATCACGCCCACGTATATAAATAAACAGAATACCAATAAGATCATTGAGCACATAATCATGCAAATACCAATCGTTTGAATCATCGGCGACTTTATCCGTTTGTGACGAAACACAAGAATGTCCTCTGTCTTAGTATCTTTTGCACTTACAAACAGGTAAAGAGTGACTTTCATACGTTATTGTAACCTTGTATGAGCAAGAAAGTGTAAAATGTGACTTGAATTATAACTAGTTATGATTCACAACATTCGTATGACTACAATCTTCAAGCACCTTCCACAATTTTACCTCGAGAGACAGACTGAATAACAAAATTATACGAGTAAGTATGTCAGAAATAGTACTTATGTAAAAAAATTTAGAAGAGGACTTATTTTATCTTTCTTCTTTTTGAAAAACTGACCCAAGAAAAAGAAACGATTGGAGCAAGCAAAGACGCAAACCAAAAGCGAAATAAACGATGAACAGACCGTCTTAAATATGATATGACCTGAAAGGTACCTATAGTTACCTACCTCCTCTTTACAAGCAAAAGGGTGCAAGATTGGAACAAGCAAAGATGCAAAATAATTTTCAAACGTTAAGTAGGTATTTAATGATCCATTGATAGGTATATCAGAAGCAGAAGCTACTTTAAATGTTAGAAATTCAGAATATGCAATCGATAGATGTTTGTCTATTTTTATACATGACTTCATAAAAGTTGAGTTCGGGACTTTTTTAATACATTTACCAGTTAGCAGAAAATAAATGAGTAAGGCCTGTTATGTCCTTGTATGAGTAGATGCAACAGGGTTTCTCCAGGGTTTACCCTTTGTCCTTAGTTACAACTTATAAATGCTTGTTCGAATATATTTTGAGTGATCTCATTAACACACAATTAGCTTGAGGTATTATAATTCTGATACATGAATAAAGTATGTAGGTATTTCTGACCAAACTTATAAAAAAAGAGGGAAAGGGGTCAGATTATGCAGGGCAATATTATCCGATTCAGGACATTTACGTCCTTTTATATTTGGTGTTTGCTCCATTTGTTTTAAGTATACAGGGTTATTTTTTGTTTATACTAAACCCGAAAAGGGGTCATTGTACTCATCATTTTGAACAACTTTTTCTATGGGACGAACCCTGAAATCGCGAAAAAAAAAACAGCTGTTCCCTACATTTATGTTCACATAACTCGTCAGAATGTAGGGAACAGCTGATTTTTTTTTTGCGATTTCAAGGTTCGTCCCATAGAAAAAGTTGTTCAAAATGATGAGTACAATGACCCCTTTTTTTTTTTTTTTTTTTTTTTTAAGGATGGGAAATCATCAAATGACCCCCCCCACTCTGGGCGGAGCGGGAGGGAGTGTCAGACTCTTACTGACTAAAAACCATCCATGTTCCTTCCTCGCCTTTTACGTTCCGGGGCCGCGGTATCTCTTTCGAACAGGCCCGCAACCCCGGCAGGCTTCGGCCCTTACGGGCCCCTCTCTTTTTGCTGACACTCTTTGAGGCGCGCGTGGAACACGAACGCGCCGTCGACACGGCCTGTCGTCGTCGTTAGACGGCCGGACGGCTAGCTAGCCCATAGCCAGCCGTCCACAGGCCCGCATCTACGGTGGCCGGTAGCCACCACGTGGCCCCCGACGCCCGTTGCGTCTCCCGCGGCGGCCGGGAAGAGAGGATCTCTCCCTCTCTCCTTCCGCCACCTCCTTCGCTAGCATGACTGCTTCGCAGAAGGAGGCGACGGCTTCCCATTCCGTCTCGCTCCGGACCATGGATTGAACCAGGGCCGGACGCGAGAGGTCGCCGCCGCCGATCGCCGCCACGAGGACACGGCGGAGCTCCGCCCACGCAGGGCAGACTTCCACCGTGTGCTCCACCGTGTCCTCCGGTCGATCCTCGCAATGGAGACACCCGGGCGATTCCTCCCGCCCGATTCGGTGCAGGTACCTCCCGAAACATCCGTGTCCGGTGAGGACCTGCGTCAGGCGGAAGGTGAGGACGCCGTGGCGCCTCTCCAGCCACTCCTCAAAGAGGGGACTTACCGCCACTATCGTGGCGTGCCCTGTACAATGACCCCTTTTCGGGTTTAGTATAAACAAAAAATAAGGTTGTATATGTTTTGGCATGGAAAAACGAAATTTAAAAGTCACCAAATATCTGTTTAATTATTGGTACTACTTATTTCAGGAAAATTATCCAGGAACCTTAATCCTATCCAACAAAAATAAAAATAGGACCGAATCAAAACAAGTTAAGAAGAATTCCATTGCCTTTATTTACTTGAACAGGAAACAGACAAGGTGTCTTATAATGCCTGATCATTAAGTCATCACATAATTGCAGCATCAGCTCACACGCCCACGTAACGATCCATGGCCATACAAAAACAAACGAAGGTATAAAACATCGAGCTACCTAATTACGAGGTATGTTCAAAATGATGTATTATCTGTAAATGCTAGTGATTCTGTGTTCGTATTCCGCATATTTCGTTCTGCAGGAAATGCTGAATGTCTACACTGAGAAAAATTGATTTCTGGCTTAAGGTGTATTCCGCCTTTGACGGCTAAATTGTAATGTCGCGAGGCGATTTTTTAACGCTTACGGTTATTTTGGCTTAGCTAGGCGTTTCCGTTAAAATGGTACGTCTTTTATGATAAACACTAACTGACAAAAAAGTCTTACCGTAAGGCAGGGTTGGAATTTAACTTTATACTGTTAATACAGCAGTAATGGACTCCAAAAAACGCTTTAAATTTACGACGTCGAATATGTGGTGAATATCACCGTAATTATGGCAATATTTAACTTAAATTAAGGCGATATATACTTCAATAAAAACTAAACAAACGTAAACATAAGTCATAAACAAACTTTCGAAAGCGTCATAAATAATCTTTAGCAGGGCAATATTCACCTTATAATAAGGCGGAATATACTTCGGTCACAACAATTTAAACGTAAACATAAAGTTTTTCAGCGACGTATGTATTCGGCAATATAAACGTATAATGTGGCTACATTTGCCCTATCATAAGGCGAAATGTATTTAGATTACGACGAATCAAATGGTAACCTTAGGTTATATAACGACGTACATATACGGCACACATAAACGTAAATATAGCAATATTCACCTTATCATAAGGCAAAACATGGTCTAGTTACGGCTGATTGAACGGTAACATTACGTCATATAACGACGTACATATTTGGTCAAAGCAACCATAAATTTGGCAATATTTGTCTTATCATAAGGCAAAATATGCTTAGATCACGACGAATCAAATGGTAACCTTAGGTTATATAACGACGTACACATGCGGCACATATAAACGTAAACATGGCAATATTCACCTTATCATAAGGCAAAACATGGTCTAGTTACGACTGATTGAACGGTAACATTACGTCATATAACGACGTAGATATTTGGTCAATGCAACCATAAATTTGGCAATATTTGTCTTATCATAAGGCGAAATATGCTTAGATCACGACGAATCAAATGGTAACCTTAGGTTATATAACGACGTACATATACGGCACATATAAACGTAAGTATGGCAATATTCACCTTATACTAAGGTAAAACATGGTCAAGTTACGGCTGATTGAACGGTAACATTTCTTCATATAACGACGTACATATTTGGTCAATGCAACCGTAAATTTGGCAACATTTGTCTTATCATAAGGCGAAATATGCTTAGATCACGACGAATCAAATGGTAACCTTAGGTTATATAACGACGTACTTATACGGCACATATAAACGTAAGTATGGCAATATTCACCTTATACTAAGGAAAAACATGGTCAAGTTACGACTGATTGAACGGTAACATTACGTCATTTAACGACGTACATATTTGGTCAATGCAACCATAAATTTGGCAATATTTGTCTTATCATAAGGCGAAATATGCTTAGATCACGACGAATCAAATGGTAACCTTAGGTTATATAACGACGTACTTATACGGCACATATAAACGTAAGTATGGCAATATTCACCTTATACTAAGGAAAAACATGGTCTAGTTACGGCTGATTGAACGGTAACATTACGTCATATAACGACGTACATATTTGGTCAAAGCAACCATAAATTTGGCAATATTTGTCTTATCATAAGGCAAAATATGCTTAGATCACGACGAATCAAATGGTAACCTTAGGTTATATAACGACGTACACATGCGGCACATATAAACGTAAACATGGCAATATTCACCTTATCATAAGGCAAAACATGGTCAAGTTACGACTGATTGAACGGTAACATTACGTCATTTAACGACGTACATATTTGGTCAATGCAACCATAAATTTGGCAATATTTGTCTTATCATAAGGCGAAATATGCTTAGATCACGACGAATCAAATGGTAACCTTAGGTTATATAACGACGTACTTATACGGCACATATAAACGTAAGTATGGCAATATTCACCTTATACTAAGGAAAAACATGGTCTAGTTACGACTGATTGAACGGTAACATTACGTCATATAACGACGTAGATATTTGGTCAATGCAACCATAAATTTGGCAATATTTGTCTTATCATAAGGCGAAATATGCTTAGATCACGACGAATCAAATGGTAACCTTAGGTTATATAACGACGTACATATACGGCACATATAAACGTAAGTATGGCAATATTCACCTTATACTAAGGTAAAACATGGTCAAGTTACGGCTGATTGAACGGTAACATTTCTTCATATAACGACGTACATATTTGGTCAATGCAACCGTAAATTTGGCAACATTTGTCTTATCATAAGGCGAAATATGCTTAGATCACGACGAATCAAATGGTAACCTTAGTGAATTGCATAAATGTACTTAGAATAAGTAGAGCCTTATGTTAGGGTAGTCAGTAATAAACGCTTGTATTGAACAGACGTGTTTGATTCTACCTGCATACTTCATGGCGACCCTGCCACACACGTTTCGGGAACTGCGCTGGCAAGTTATCCGTTAACAGGCGCAAAGTGCAAAAGCGGCGGATTCCTGTGTGCCTCGGTGCACCAAGATACAATGTAAAACAATAGGAATATTATAAGCACGAGTGAAAATTGGAAAAAGTTATTCGAAGACTGAGGATAAGGAGGTTATCATCGCCCAAAACGCTTCAGGAGGCAAAACAGCGCCAGTGAAATAACAAGAAAATCACATAAAACTAAATAACATTTTGATGACGACCTTTTTGGTGCTGTTGCTTATTGTGATTCTTGCAATAATTATAAGAAAATCATACAAAAGCATAACAAATGGATAGACGAGCAAGTGGATTCTGCATTTATAAGAAGGATGAGGCAGCGTCTATCCGGAAGGAGAGACCAAGCTCACGCTGAAGATGTTTAGGCGCATACTCGTACAATTCAATCCGAGAGAAGATTTGTGAGTGCATAAGTGGAAAAAAGTGAAGAAACCGAAGTTGTGAAGTGAAGTGTTTTACGCTTAAGAGTATTGACAATCTTCGATTTAAAAGTATGTAGTTATATTAAGTTCTAACGCAATCCAGGCAGCCAAGGACGAGTCCCCACCATCATCGTCTTCTGCCAGGCCTGCTGAGGTTGTGGAGGTAAATAAAGAGTACGTACTTCCAAAAACTGGGTATCATTTATTTTATATTTAAAAAGGTATTTTTTAGTACTTTTTGCTGCACATATTAACAGTAAACAGACTTTTTTTTTGGTTATGATAATGGATTTGCATAATATTACATGACTGCACTAGTATAGTAAACATTGTGTAAAAAAGAGTATTTTAGCGTACTCTATTTTTGTTATAGATTATAGAGTACGCCTACTTGATATAGAGTACAATAGGTAGTCTATTTTAGAGTACGGTTGACAACCCTAATCATAACCTACCCTTCACATTAAATTTTTTTTATTTAATTAAATTTAATCTTACCAATGACTACTTGTTGATATAAAAGTCTGATAACTCGTAAGTTTACTCTAAGTTAGACCTCTGTTTTAGTTTTAGATTGATATAAGTTCATTTACCTATAGGTACAGTAAACGGAATGAAAAGGTTCGTCACCTTAAAGTCGGTTTTCGCTTTGACATTTTGACAAGATAAACAGACAAACAACTTTGACCTGAATAATTTTGAAGTTTGATTACGAATAGTTAAAACATTATTTTCTCTTATCTCAGTGTATTCTGTCTATTCAGTTTCAAAAGGCATGTATCGTCACGAGTCACGAGCACATGCTCGTTACGTTGAACAAATCAAGTTGAAAACTGACGGAACCTTTTGGTTCCGTCAAACCTATTACTTACAATGTAAAATATTGAAAATTTGTATACTAAGAACGGTCGACCAAGCTATTTAGTTTACATTTGAACATGCAAGTTACATTGTAAAATGTAAACCAAATAGCTTGGTGAGCGTACCTATATTTTTTATCTTGTTTTAAGTATCTAAATATAGTAATGTATCTTAATTGATTTTCTATTTTCTAATACAGATTTTTTTGATTTTTTTTAATGGTTTTATTGCAATGCACTTTCATTCCTATAAGATAAAGACGCTATCGGCGTATTGTTAGGTTGAGGTTGTAATGTTGGGTTGAGGAGGTACTAATCTATTTAGTATGTTCCTTTAGTAAACAGTTATTATTGAAGAGTTTTATACATTTTCGTTCTATTGATTGCAGAAGCTTACAAAGACTGGGAGAACAGCTTTCTGAGAACAGCAGGTTACGCTGTTCACTGAAGGCACGGTTGGCTGATCTACTATCATGAAGTTCATGTGAAGGATATTAGCTCGCGCTACCTTAGAGTGAACGCGCACTTTGAGCGGCCCAATGCCCTTAATATGAACTAATAAATGATAGTAAAGCAAGTCAATCATGCCTTTAGGGAAAACCGTTACCAGCCGTTAGAAGGCTTTTTTTCCGGTCTTCATAAAACATTTCTGCTCGAAAAGAAAGCATAAATTACCTTACGATACGGCTTACCTAATCATATGGAACATTCTAAGACAACTTACTAGAAGGTGAATACGACTTAGTAAACGTTGAAAACGCTTAGTGGATAGGTTAAACCACAGTAAGGAAAGACATGAAACGCCTTAAAAGAAGTCGATTACGATTTAGTAAACGTTGAAAACGCTTAGTAGGCAGGTTAAACCCACAGTAAGTAAAGACGTAAAACACCTTACTAAAAGTGAATTACGACTTATGAAAACATCAATAGCGCTTAGTGCACAGGTTAAACCCCAGTAAGAAAAGACGTAAAACGCCTTACTAAAAGTCAATTATTCCTTTAAAAAACATTAAAAGCGCTTATTAGACAGGTTAAACCACGGTAAAGAAAGACTTAAGATGCCTTAATAAAAGTCGATTACGACTTAGGAAACGTTAAAAATGCTCAGTGAACAGGTTAAAATACAGTAAGGTAAGATGTTAGACGCCTTACTAGAAGTCGATAAACGTTAAAAGCGCTTAGTGGACAGGTTAAACCACTGTAAGGAAAGACGTAAAACGCCTTACTAGAAGTCAATTGGGACAGTGATACGTCGGAAAGTTTTGTGTGTATGACCCGAGCACGTCCCTTTACCGTTTATATCGCCTTACTGGAAGTTAAATGTTATCGTCAATCAGACGATTCTATCTGACTTACCACGTTTATAGCTTTTGAATTAAGGCTTATCTGTTAATAATTACGTCTAAAATACACATTAGAGAGTATATTGCTGCTTATTTTTTGCGCCTTACGCTTAAGGCGTAAAACGCCTCCAACCTAGGAAGGCGTTTTTGGTCGGTTGACTTTTGGTCGTTTTTTCGCCTTCATTACGAATAAATCCGCCCTCGTTACGACACATTCGGCTTTACATTTTTCTCAGTGTACAACTAAGAATGGAATAATCATTACATATTATAAAACAAAAGTCTCCCGCCGTCTGTCTGTCCCTATGTATGATCGGCTAGTGTAATAATGTAAAAAGAGCTCGTGGGTAAATAATAACAGTCTCTCGGGCCGATCTTTAGGTTAAGTCGTGCTTGCCTAGGTTGGTTTGGAGATGGGAGACCATAATATACCTATACCAAATTTCATCCATGCCTCGGAAAGCAACCAGTCTTACCAAGGGGTATCCTATTCCCATTTCAAGGTCATTTCTAGACCTTTATGAACTTGGAGTGTTGTCCTGTGTTGTATTGATGGTTTTGATCATTATAATTCTGTTACTACATACGAATTACAGCCGCGAATCATATTTTCATCAACATACAACCTACACTGGCCTGCAAATTGCAAAAAAAAATGGAAATTTGAATTGCTCTGGAGCATTCACCTTAAAAGACGTCTTTGAACGAGCTTCGTGTAAGTCGATAAACTAAGGTAACTATAACGTATTTTAGACGCTTCAAAATTCTTCGGTTCTTAAAATCACTTTCAGGTGGATGAAAAAGTTTAGGTTTTAAATGTCCATGATCGCAATATAAGTCATACATTAAAGTATCTCTACGTCCCATTTCTCTTTTGCATTGAACCAGGAACAAAGTCATCTAGTTGCTCAGGCGCACTTATTCGTGTTTCACAATCTATTGTCTCACTCGCACGAAGACTACATACACAATAGACTACTAATATTATTATGTAAATACACTCGGTAAATGTCATACACGTTACACTCTTAGAACGTAGTGGATTTAAAAAAAAACGGGCAAGTGTGAGTCGCATACACAAATATAGTTTCGTAAATCCTACTATCCTACTTCCTACTAATATTATAAATGCGAAAGTTTGTGAGGATGTATGTTTGTTACTCTTTCACGCAAAAACTACCGAACGGATTTGGATGAAATTTTGCACACAGACAGGTTATAACCTAGATTAACACATAGGATACTTTTTATCCCGGTAAAATCCCATGGGACAATTATCAAACTTCACGCGGGCGAAGCCGCTGGCAGAAGCTAGTAATAAATAATAATAAATCTTTATTGACAAATTGTTGCTCAAACATCAGTGTAGCCCTGGCTCTTGGACTAGGAGTTCCTGTATCACAAGAGCCAGACCTCTCAATTAACAGAGAATTAAGTATGTAAAAAAACGATAGACAAAAAAGTAGCACCAAACAATATAATAACAATATTTAAACGCTCATTCATACATGTCAGTTTACACTAAACATCAAAACTAAATTAGTTCTTTTTAACCGACTTCCAAAAAGGAGGAGGTTCTCTATTCGACTGTATGTATTTTTTTTTTTATGTATGTTCACCGATTACTCGAAGACGCCTGAACCGATTTGAAAAATTCTTTTTTTGTTTGAAAGGGTATACTTCCAAGTTGGTCCCATAGCCACCAAATTGGGATCTGATGATGGAATCTTGGCGAAATCGAGGGAACTCTTCAAATTTTATCTGAAAACGTGTTGCGATTTTGGTATTTTCTACAACAAGTGAAGCATTTGCGTTTGATAAGAACCATTCTACCATCAGATCTGATGATGAAGCCAAGAGTCACGGAACTCCATAATGAGACAATGTACCATAGTCGTGTTTGGGCTTGTTGTAATTGTAACGGTATGCACTTTCCATGTATCAAGCACCTGTGAACCACTAAAAAGTGAAAAATAAAAACTTTTTTGCAAAAAATAAAACCGACTCCAAAAAAAAACAAAAAAGTGAAAAATAACTTTAGCTTCTGAAGTCGGTGACAAAATAACTAAAGCAATCAAACAAAGGTCACCGACTTCAGAAGCTAAAGTTATTTTTCACTTTTTTGTTTTTTTTGGAGACGGTTTTATTTTTTTAGTATATTAGAATGCAGAAAAACAGGGTTCCGTTTTTTGTCATTTGGCAACGGAACCCTAAAAAAGTAAAAGTGATTGAATGGTCCAAGGAGGAAAGAGGTCACATTTGTGAACATCAACTTGTCTTGAGTAAAAGTTTTGAATGATTTTTTTTTTAACTTTTAAACCTGACATTCAGGTCTCCCACTAGGTGGACCGATGACCTGGTGGAGGTTGCGGGGAATGCGGGGAATTCCGGTGAATGCGAGTCGCACGAGACCGTTCAATGTGGTGACTGTTGAGGGAGGCCTATGTCCAGCAGTGGACGTCATTCGGCAAAAATGATGATGATGATGATTCAACTTAAAGAACAGCTCCCTCCATGTTTACTTGTTAAATAGATTTAATCATATCCCAAAACCTTCTTGATTTTGTACTTTATAATTAAAAGATAAAGCCAAAAAAATGCTCCATTCACTCCATTGTAAACCACGTTAGTTCTCACAACATTCTCTTAGCTAAGATCTATCGCACCTCTCTCTCTAACTGCAGCATTTTTCTTAAGAAGGAAAGTGATAGTTTAGATAAATCGTTGCGTTTAAAACGCGACCGCATTTCGATTTCAGTAGGAAAATGTGCTTATTTTGTAACCGTTTATGTTATGTCTGCACTCACATCTAATTTCCTTGACATAAGGCGAGTACAGGAGCTAAATTATCAACTCTATTTTGTGGTGGTTCCAACTTCGTTTGAAAAACTGTTAGAATAAAGTTCTAATCAGCTTGCAGGACAAAGTAGTTGTTACGTCAGTCGTTGCGGGCCGAATAGTGCGTTTGTGGTTTCGATCGATTTAAAAAAAAAACAATTGAATGGACAAAAAAAAATAAAACACTACGATGCTAATATGTTGCTTGTAGAATTATTTGCCAAAAAATCAGAATGATCGTATGTATATTAGTTTAATTCGTAATTTTATTATCAAGGAAAATGAATTGTATTATGTTTTAAAACACTATCATAGTAACATATAAAAAAGGGGTACCTATTTATCGCGAATTTACCTTTAATTTAAGCCCGACGTTTCGACCGGATTGCCAGCCGTGGTCGCGGGGAGACTATAGCTTCTACAGGACATATATCCTGAAGAAAAACATATATTTGCTGGTTTTTTTTTTATTGCAGTGAATCATATATACTTTCAGGCATTATAAAACTCGCGTTAAAGTAGCGCCTTAAACACTATAGGCATGAACTTCGGAATTGAATTACTATGCCTAAAATGCCTAATTCCTTGAAGTAAGCTGTGGAAGCTAACATAATCATAACATCAAGCCTGTAATCCCTAAAGGGCTGGGCGACTAGTACAGTACAGTACGTCACGTACAGTCACGTCTAATAATATGCATACACTTTCCTTAATATTATAGCTATTTTCGCGAGAAATAACGATTGTAACTAGGAGATTAGATCTTTTTTATATAAATATGAGTTCCAGAATATTATGTACGTAATAACATTAAATTTTAATCAGTACATTAGGAGAAATACATTTTTTTTTTAAGTTTTTACACCTAACAAGGACATTAGTACACCCACATTTCGGTCTTTATATTTTTTTCGTCCATCCATCGTTTTCTTGGTCTTCTACTCAAATAGCCATCGACAGTCATTCTCAAACTGAGAACCGCTTACACAGATGATACTTTTCATTTCAATAACCGGCGGCAATAATAATATCAGACTTCTTCACTGGGGAAGACGATAAAAAATAGCCCGTAAGTTAAATTATCAAAAAATATTTGACCCGTATTTTTTTTTTCTGTTGCGTAAACCAAAACTGACGAAGATACAACGCTTAACAATTGTCAATGCGTCACACCTTGGTATAATTGTAGCGAGTTCTGACGTCACACACGAGCCCCACTCCCTAGTTTTGATGCGTTTTATCTTTGTCAATCTTCATTGATTTACAAAGCCAAAAAATACGTGTCCATTTTTCCAATACTCTAACTGACGGACTAAATAGAATTGGAATTTTTTGATACTGTCATCTTCATGCCTATTCTTCCTAACAACAAATTTAAACACGACGACACGCACCATAATCCTACCTTATTGCTAATATCAAATATTTGGACAGTCATGTCTCACGCTTCAGCTAACACAAGGTCAGCAACAAATTAGTACAAAGTAGCTATTGTATTGTATACTATAATTAAACATACGCATATTCAATGGGAATCAATATTAATATTATGGCAATCATTCGCATTGTTCTGCCTACATGACGATAGTATGCACTTAGGAGCCTGGCTGTGGTGTAAGATGTAAGATTTTAGAGTGGGTCTTAAGGCGACTAGTAGACCTAACTGACCTTGAACGACGCACGCACACATTAACACAATCGACGTGAACGCCATCTAACGATGACACTCATAACACTATCGTTTTAGCGAGATTACGCCCGAGATTTTAATAGATGGCGTATTTTAACAACAACTCTTTTTGCCCATGACTCCCTAGTCTCAGTCATTCTCCAGGGAATCTGCGGCCGAGAATTATCCAGTTTCTAACAAATCTTTGCTTGTAAAACTGAGCCGGTTTAGTAAAGCAACGAAACTTAGATAATTTGTTGGACTTTAAAAGTTTGTATATGTTACGGTCATAACTGTTAATTGGTCAAAACCACTTTGACTGGTGTCTGTCAAAACCCTTATGAAGTTAAATTCGTTTTCTGCATTAAAAATATGTTGTTATAAAACGCCTCAGTTATAATTACCTAGTCTTAGAATTACATGATGTTTTACAAAGGGCACTAAGAAAAAAACCAAACAACCCAATTGGTTTCTTAGTAAATGTTAATTTTATTGTTAAAATAGTTAAAATAGTTTTGACTGTGACATATCTACTAACTAACTTACGTCTGGCTTACCTCAAATATAAGTGGACCAAAGTACACCACGAACATAAAGTACATTTTGTCACTTCCTTACAAAACCCTTTTTTTTTGGGATGGGAAATCATCAAATGACTTCTCCCACTCTGGGCGGAGCGGGAGGGAGCGTCAGACTTTTACTGACTAAAACTCATTAATGTCCCTTCCTCGCCATTTATGTTCCGGGGCCGCGGTATCTCTTTCGAACAGGCCTCGGCCCTTGCGGGCCCCTCCCTCCTTACAAAACCCTCAGAATACAAACTCCTTCAAGCTTCTCTGAATCTAGCTAAACCTCGTATTCTAGTGCTATCTTCGGTTACACCTGACCCCGGCAAACTCACCTTCACATTCCATCACACTACACATTAATAATCGCTCCACGCACCTCGCTTGGCCCACACGCAAACATGATAAGTGCGTTCTAAATAGGTGACCGGGTTCGCGCGACATTTGGTGGCCAAGCTGCCGGCCGAGCCACAGCGAATGCGATCCGTAGGCGAACAGCCTAGCTCGCTGCGTAAGGAGAAAGTCAACCATATAACAGTGTGTCCTTGTTGAATGCAAGAAGAACTGAGCCGATCAGACGTGTGTCATTATTACTAGGTAATATGATAGTGGATTTTCAAGTTCTCAGAAGCCGTAACCTGTTTGATGAGACTGAATCGGACCTTGTATCATAATTGGAGAAATTATTATAACTATGCATTGGATTACTCAGGCCTTTTACACATAAAGTAAGGCAGAAACCATGAAACGCCCCCTCTGCTTCCTCCGTTAGAAATAGTATGGATCAGTGTATTTCAACCTGTTGGTCGCGACCCCCTAGGAAGTAATAGGGTAGAGAGTTTTATGTGTTCTAATTAAGCTTAAAAATGTTGTAAGGATTGAATATGTAACATAATAAAATACTTGAAAAAAAAGGGGGCTTCGTGACATGAAAAAGGTTGAAAAATATCGGTTTAGTTAAACCAAATACGCAATACCAATAGTTCTTGGTCAACATCGATTTGCCAGAACCACTGTCAGAGTTGGAAGTTCGAAGTCGATGATCGAAACTAGTCAGCCAGTTCTATATAATTATAATTGGGAAGTTACACAATAATATTATAATTAATACTTATTCAATTGTAATGATGATGATAATTAAGTAATTGCCCAACAAAACTTCAACTTGCTTGCGCTAATAGAAAAATTATAACAATTAAAATGTTGCAATGTCAATAATCAATATCAATCAAAGTTAGGATACAGTAATTGTGAGCACGAAGAATGTTGAGGTGTGGATATTACTAAATTCTAACCAGTAAACAATAATAAAACTATCTATAAGTTGCTGTATTTTGCAAAATTTGTGAAATAGATGGAACTTTTGTGTTCCAACCAAAAGGACAACAAATCGGAATATAGGGGAGATCTTGCACCTTTTGGGTGTTGTTACACCCTTTATCCGATCTATCAGCCATTCAACGTAACAATATACTTAATCAGTAATCAATAAGGAACATTAAATAATGTCGCTGTAGTACCGGGTCCATATAAAAACATAAAATCACTTAAGGCATTGACCGAACTACAATTATTGTTACCTTTACGGTCAGCCTTTGTTCAAACAGCTAATGGCCATACCCATTCGCACAATTTAACATCCAAGTCATGTAACATTTCAAAAAGCACTAAAAATATTAATAAACTTCCTTATTTTACAAGTTACGTAACTATTATGTAAAGTTCACGATCTCTAAAACAATAGCGAATCATCAAAACGAGCTTGAATAAAAGTGCGAATAAAAATCTTAGACACACAAAAAATACATAACACACACACACACACGTACACAAAATTGCTGTAAATTTTGCTTTGGTATGCAAAACATTAACTTTTTGTTGGTTTACTGACATGATAGTAATAGTCAGACCATATTGTCAAGTCACAATTCATCCTATTTGTAAAGGCCTTCGGAAAAAAATAAGTTAAGAAACTTAAATATAATTTCCGTTTATTCATATTTGAAGTAAATAATTGAACTGAATGACTGACTCGTGAACTAAACAATTGAATTAGATTTATTTTATTTATGTAATTAGGCTGCACGGGTAATGCCAATTGTATGTTACGACCATGGCCTTGATGATAACAAATTAAAAAAAAAAACACTTTGACGGCAAAAGAAAATGACAGGAAAGAAAACATGGCCGTCCAGTATTTCCATGGCTCACTTTTCCCGCCAATTATCTATGGCCAGTTTCACTTTCTCATTTTCCAGTGCACTTAGAAAGGCCGGTGGCGGCTAATTTACAGAACATCTGTCTCTTCGGTATGTTAATTGTGACCTCTGGTGGCCCAAGGTGTGTCAGCAAATGAAAAATGTGTAAATATATTGGCTAGTGGAACAAAGAAAGTGGAGGCGTGCTGTACTTCCTCCATCTTTAGTAGGTAGGTATCACCTTGCCTCGTTATTTTAGTAATGGCGTCATTAAAAATAGTTCTCACAGAACATGTTTTTTTCACTAGAGGCAATTCAGTTATTGTGAGATTGAACCGGTAATTGGTTTTATATTAGCTCTAAGGAGTGTCTGTACTTATTTATAAAGTAAGTAGGTACTAGGCGCAAGTTCAATTTCGTGGCAATTTTGTAGTTTATGTGGGAGAAAAAACAAAAAAGATAGCCTTTGTCCTTCCACACGATATAATCTATCTCCTTGCCATATTTCATTACGTTCTGATCAGCCTTTTAGTCGTAAAAAGACAAACAAACAGAGTTACTTTCGCATTTAGGTATATTAATACGTAGTACGGTTTATTGCTATGGATTATATAGAGTGAACGATACGAACACAGCTGTGGCATGTCAAATTCAAAGTGACAGTGACTTAATTGGTGACATACTCGTAAGCAACGAAGAACCCACTTGAAAAATCGAATATTTTTAAGTGCTCAATCGACATTTTAAACACTTACGATTACGATAGCTACCGCGCACATTCAACAAAACATTCAAGTAACGTTCAAAGTCCTGATATACGCCGATTAGCCAAGTCTAAAAAGCAATAATCGTAGCGTCGAATACAAAATACCTGTTTATAAATTACAAGTTGGTTTTGTGAAATAACGTAATAGCTACCTACATATAGGTATGTACGCAGCTACCTATAGTAGCGCATTCAATTTGAATGTTATTTGGTCCATAACCATTGCTTTTTACACCTGAGTCGTAAAGTTTCGTTCGAGGTTGACTGTTTGCAAGTTACTGAGGTTTTAAAACGGATTGTTTAGCTTATTGATAAAATTTAAAATAAGTATCAGTAAGTGTGGTGAAATAGCAGCCAAAATTACGTGACGGAATACAGTTACCTTACGTCTACAGTGCTAATTTCCTAAGGGACGTAAATTCGGGCCGGAACATAGAATTAAGACCAACCTACTATGTCGCATCTTGGGTGAGTCTGTCAGTGGAATAAGGTGCTAATGAACGCCCTCTTAAAGACTAATTTACCTTTAAAATCAGAAAAATAATGCGTGCCATAAAATAACTTGTACCACTTCTCGGCATTCACAAAGTAAAGATGATGGGAAAGTTGGTATTAACTGACATTAGAAATCAGCAATTGAACCTAATTGAATTGTGAAAATTGAAGCCCGTTAAGAAAATACACTGTTATTTTATGAAAGCTTACGAATAGGTCTAGTAAGGGCCTAGGTTGTTAGGGCACGTCAAGTACTTACTTTAAGCATCAGTGGAAGTCTAGGACACATAGATATTGAGAGGCTCTGAGAAAGCCGACGAGGAAAGTGCATTTGTTTACATTTAAAGACGGACGATTTCTCTTAGGAAGAGCCAAGATGTAGTGGTATTGACAACAGATAGCGTAGCTTTCAAAGCCACAGGAGTTACAGTTTACTGCCAGTCACTGCAAAATAAGCCCATTTCACACAAAGCTTCAGAAGTTTACGGTTTACAACCGAATCGAATGCCTACGGTTATATATGTAGACATCAATTTAGATTGAACATCGATAGAATTATGGCTGGTTGACAATCAGTACAATAACACGATTATTGTGACAAAGTGTGGTGTTAAATGGAACGTCAAAATGAATGAATCGTGACTTAAGGCAAGGTAGACCTTCGAATACAAACTACTTAATGTGGAAGGGACACTGTCACTCAAGCGGTTACAACGTATTACAGTAAGTACATCATTCTGAACCCCTGTATAAAGGCTGTAAAACCCCTCTTAACAAAGCCGAAAGGCACTTGTTCTCCCCGTCATTGCGATCATTTTTTTCTTCCACACCAAACCTGAGAACCTTATAGTTACGGAGATATTGGGGGTCAAAGCTCCAACTTTTGAACAAGCTTTTCTTTAAATACAAGGTTTAATTTAAGATTTTCACTTGAAACACTTCTACAGCCCTCGTACTATTCATATTCTATCCATCCATCAGCACAATGTTTTAAGTGGGTCACATTGATTTCTACCACATGATTTTTGACCCCAAAAAAAAAGTAGTTTCCCAACAATATTTTTGCGTAAAATTACTTACTTTGATGTACAGAATTCGTGATGAGGTGGTTGGTGGTTGGTCGTTGGTGGGTGGTACGAATGTGAAATCCTGCCCACTGAATTGTGGTCACGGCAGCCAATCTCAACGAGGCATTAATGGGACAAGGAAGCCTCCATACACACTAGTGCACATCTTGTGCACAAGCTGAATGAACTAACACAAGTGCACTCTCTGATCGTTCACTCTCATGGATGGCAATCCGAATCAACCGGTTCGTTACTAACGTTCAGAGGCACGAGTTACTTTCAAACTCTGGCCGGATACTGACAGTTTTTGATAGTAAAACCCAATTAATATCGGTTTCGGGAATCAGACTAACTAACACCCAAGAGTTAGACTTGCGATTTCTAGACTAACGGGGCAATTAAACTAAATTAAATACTTATTACTAGTCATATCCGAAAAAAGCTATTAACGAAAAAAAATAGGAACAGTTTCCTATTAACACGAATCCAAGAACAAGTGAATCGTGATTTCGTGCTATGGTAATTGGTCGATGGCTAATGCTATCCGGCGTCACGCGTCCATTCATACGTAATAGGGTTAGCGTGATCACGTACGGTCTACGGACATGCAGATCTGTGCTCGACTTATTTACATGGGCTATTGAGTTTCGTGAATGTTTAATTGTGTATAAGCATCTGTTTTTTGTCTAGATGTTGTCTTGTTCGTGTTTAAGCGCCGCAGAAAGAAAATTGGAGCAAGTAACACTACATTACATGACTGGATCGACAAATTAATGTGCTGTGGACCGTTTCAGGAATAATTCATCTCCACAGACGCAATTACACATCTAGCATTAAAACCAGTGCTACAATACTGTTAGTGGACTCCGCAAGCATTCTATCTCAGTTACTTAATCACAATTTCAGGCATTTCATCATCAAGCTACAGTAGTCCACTGTTGGACATAAGCCTTTTCAATCGCACGCCAGTCAACTCGATTCTCAGTGACTCTAATCCAATAAAGTATTTCAGGTATTTGCCTCTCCTTAACACTCCGCAATCGGTTTCGCCCTTGACAAATTCCTAAAAGCCTTAACACACTGACCCGATAAATCCACATAATATTAAATTCTCCTGCATTTGACATGCCTACGCGCACGGTCAACCAACGGTATTGATCCGTAGTCTGAATGTGAAGCCGTCATTGCCACCCATCCGCATCCGTCCGCAACTTGCCGCAAGTGATCGTTGCATGCGGTCTACCGCGTTCGCACCGCTGCTGATTTTCCGTAATAAAACGATAGCTTCCTCATGCAAATCTCAAGCAATTTGCATCTCTGCGATAAAACTGGGATGTTGAACGCACGATTATTGAGTTAACTGATTTCGCGACATGAGGTTAGTTAAGTAAGGTTTAAGAACAGAAAATTGTTTGATAGGTAGTTTGTTAGTGGTAGATTGATGAGACTAAAAGACAAACAAAACATTAAGCGGGCCAGTTTCACCGGTTCCGGATAAAGTGTCGGTTAGTTATCTGATAGTTAATACTATCTACCACTTAAAGGCTGGTTATAACTAATACTTTATAGCTTATTATTTTCCAAGTGACTAATAACTTAAAAGTCGACTAAATGTTTGCAACAAATAAAATAACTTGCCAGCGATTAAATATTTTCCCAACTATTATATTATGTAAGGTTCAAAATTAAGGGTGTTATAAAAACTAAAAACTAGCAGCTGCGTTTAGGTAGCAAATAAACTATACCAGTCAATTGAAATATTAGGCGAGGAGCTATATATAATGACTTGGCGACTAATAATGTTAGTAGGGTGGCAAAGATAATATATTACCAACTATTTCGTGCCGTCTAAAAACCCACTTTCAGGCTCCGCTTTGCGGGCAGCTCTAAATGTTAAAACGAGTACAATAAAAAGGAATAAGAGTTAATTATTAATATTTTTTGATCATAATTTCATGAAAACGGCGGAAGGCGCGATGGTTGGATACGAGTGTAGTGCGGGGTGGCGGGTTAGTTTCACGTTTCCTTGTTGTGGCGAGTGATATGGTCGCCCAATGGTCAAACCAAATCTCTGAAGACTTATTCCCAGAGACACACTACATTGAACTCAAAGAATGGACAGAAGGATATTATTGGGCAAAGCAGAACATTAAAGTAAAGACTTTAGCATCGTATTATACAAACAATGTATATGTCACCGTAAAATGGCAAACACGTTATATTACAATATAACGTGTTTTTTCTCGCGATATTGTAATGTCTCGAATTATTGTCAACTGAACATACGGAAGTATCTCTGCCCCCATAATCGGGACTTGGGGCACCCCCCCGTTAGGTTAGTTAGGTTCCTTTAAACCCTGCACTCGGAAATAGGGGCCCCGCGAAGCGGGGCTCCGTCGACTACGCTTTTTAGGGAGAATATAAAGTGTTTTAAGGTTATGTTATATTAATCGGTATTTCTTAGGAATGGTGCATTATCTTTTCTAAAAATAAATAAAAGTAATTGCTCTTTTTTTGTTTTTAATTTATTCACCTTTAATTTTGTATTAATATGATTTTTTTTAAATAAATAAAAGTAATTACTCTTTTTATGTTTTTATTTTATTCACCTATAATTTTGAAAATAAAAGCCGCAAAATATTTTTTATTCATGCCATTTTAGAGTTTATTTAAAGCTATTAAAAGTCACACAGTATATGTATAATATAAGCTAGTTTATATTTATTCTTCATACAAACAATTTTAAATAGAATCTGATTTGTATTATTTATGAATGCCCATTTTCTATTTTATTTTCATCATTCAGTTTTCGCTTAGATATTAATTCAGTTCCCAAAAGAAAAACTTGATGCTAGTTTAAATTAAAACAGAGCTTATAACTGATATATTAATATGCTACCTTTTACTTATTACGATACTCCTTATTAGCTGCCAACCCATTATATATGGTACCCATTCAATTTTTTTTTAAAACCTATATTCATTTTACTTAGTTGCTGCATTAAATACATGCCATACTTTATCTACCAGATATCGCTATCCGACACCTGTGAAACCAAAAGTGTTAGTTTATCTGGCAGATAAGTTCCTAATAGGCTAACCGACACTTTATCCGCAACCGGTGAAACTGGCTCTAAGGTCCATGTTCACCAAAAATATGACGGACGATTATCTTAAAACAGCTGTTTAAAACTCATTTTTATATGGGAACATGTCACATTGACAGCTGTTTTTAGATAATCAGACTGTTATCTTCTCGGTGAACATGGACCTAAGCCTCTTATAAAAGCGAGCCTTAATTTGTAATCAAGCTTTTCTTGTATTTTTAGAAGAATGCATTAATTGAAAAGATAAACTTGATTATTCAATAGACTCGAACAAATTATAAGGAAAAGAGTTTCTTTAATTTCGCGGGTCGAATATTTGCAGTGAAAACCTTACCACGAGACCACAGACCGAAACGTTTACAATCAACGGTAAGGCTCCGTCCCTTTCTCTTAAACACTTAATATACATGCAAATATAAAGACGCCTCACTGACAGCATACCTCAATACGATATCTTACAAGAACTGGCAATGTTCAGGAACAATTTTAAGTCTTTAAAACCAACGGTACTTTTGGTTCAAATAGTTAGTTCTACTCCTAAGGAATATGAGGCCTAAACCATGAACTAATAAAGCCCTCAAATTAAACATGACTTGACCCTTATGGCACAGGACATAGCTAATGTAAAACATGACTTGACCCTTATGGCACAGGACATAGCTAATGTAGTCATCAGCAAATTATCGAGTGAAACGAAAGTATAATAGACGTAAGCCTTATACTTCTAGCACCACAGGTGTGACGGCTTCATATAAAAACTGTTATAAACTGACATATTAACAATCCGAAGGTTCGACGCTTGCGCATCGCTGTGCATTCCTTCACGGAACGGTGGCCGCTTGCAAAACTCTTGATATGGGCTTAGATTTGCCGGGGTTTGCGAAACGGCTATTAGTTACGTATGGCCAACAGTTTTCTACTTCGATTAGTCGAAAGATTGTCAATAGTTACAAAATTACAGGTTCCATGGAAGACTGCAATGTAATGGAACGTTTACTTTCGAAATCAGGAATTGGATGATATCATTATTACTTTTGAATGTGATGTTACGGAATGCAGAAGGATACGGTCGTGACTGTTATAAGCCAACAAATAATCGTTGTCATGCAACAGGATTTTCGAGTGCGCGTAGAGAGATTTATTAATCAAAGAAAGGAAATCGTTTCCAAAACGATATCTCAGAAGCAAAATAAAGCATTAAATAATCAAAATTAGATTCAGTAATCGAAGCGGTTAAACATCCGTTCAGAAAATCAAGGACATAACACATTGTAGTGTGTTTTCAATCAAACATGTTTTATATTACAAAACAACTTCCTTTCATAATCGTAAGTGATCGTATGACAAAATAAACATATGCACTAATGCGGTCTGGAAGTGCACCCGTGCATATATAACAACAATAAAAACTGTGCAGGAAGGAAAGTTTGTGATAACTTGTATTTGATATTATTATAGCAGTTAGTGTACATAAATAGCATGACATTAAAGGTACGCACGACAACCAATCAAGCCTATACATAACCAGTTGATGCGTATCTCTGATTGTACGGGGAACCCATGCAAAGCGAAGCCATGTTACACTGGAAATGTATAAGCTTGTTGTGTACCGAAGAAGGAACCAAGACCATTTCACAAACGATGAGGACTGCTGAATGATTTTGCATAAGCAATAATCGCATTTCTAAATGCAATCATTCACAAAAATGGAAAACACAACTTGTCATTCTCTATAACACCTCTAAATCAAAATCAAAATCAAAGCATTTATTTCAAGTAGGCCAGTTACAGGCACTTTTGAATTGTCGAAACAAAAATGAACATTTAAAGTAGGTACAGTCCCAGTCACAAGACATAAAAACTGTGAAAGTACTGTAGTTGCCCATTCCCTAGCGTAGATCTCTATGGAGAATAACGGGCAAGAAACTCCATGGACACTCTTTTAAATCAAAATATTGTTACGAAATCTTGGTTACATCATTCATGTTGAGATGGTATATTATGTGAAAACAGTGTAGCAAGCTCTCTTATTATCTTTTTGATTTTCCCCTGTAAGTCTATTTTCTATTATAAAATCTAAAAGATTCGTTTTTGATAACGGCTGATGAAGGACGAAGGACCAATAAATTCTCATTATCTACCGCGCCATTAATTACTGGGCTTTAGCGCTGTTTGCAGACCGTCACCTCGGCTAGCCATAATAAAGACAAACACCATGATGACCTCATTGTATCGTCGTTTGAGTTATATACTTGGCACGGTTACCGGCACTTAGCCGGAAAGTCTTAGGTGTATTGTAAATTTTAACATGGCTTATTAGGTGTGATTGATTTATTAGGTTTCTTAGTTTCTGCCCGCGGCTTCTTTGATTTTTTCATGAGTCAAGTAACAGGTAGGTTGTGTATAGGATACTAGTTGGCCCGCGCAACTTCGTCTGCGTGAAGAACCGCTCGACCGATTTTGTGCAAACTTCACATAAACCATCTACTAAATAGTCCAAACAAAGCCTAAATATTTGGTTTGGATAGGTGAGCCCGTTCTTGAGTTATAAAATTACAACGAAAAGTGGCATTGATTTTTATATTATGTCACCGTAAAATTGTCAAACACGTTACTTACAATATAACGTGTTTCTCTCTAGCGATATTGTAAACTCTCTAATTATTGTCAACTGAACATACGGAAGTATCTCTGCCCCCATAATCGGGACTTGGGGCACCCCCCGTTAGGTTAGTTAGGTTCCTTTAAACCTTGTACTCGGAAATAGGGGCCCGCGAAGCGGGGCTCCGACGACTACGCTTTTTAGGGGAATATAAAGTGTTTTAAGGTTAGGTTATATTAATCGGTATTTCTCAGAAATGGTACAGTATCTTTTCATGAGATTGGTACCACTGGGCAAGGGGGACCCCTCCTTCCCTCCACACCGTGTGAGTTGACTACCATCGCATGCATTTCACGAAAAATAATGCGTTTTATTGTAAGCAGTATGATAATTCGAGAGTTTACAATATCGTTAGAGATATTACAATATAACGTATTTGACAATTTTACGGTACATATCCTATATTGATTCTTTGTTTAAATAGAAACACCAATAGCTTATACGTGAGTAATTTATCGAAAACGGCGTAAGTCGATATCGCATAATGCTATACATAGTACGGTACAATCAGCTAATAATATGTATATGTATGCATGTGAAAATTATATGGTATTAAATCCGGGCATCACCTTGTTTAACAAGATGACACTCAAATTATTATCACGTGCAAAAAAATCCTTGAAAACTTGAAGTCATCTTCATATATATACTATGCAAACCGATCACAAACATCATTCAATTCAATGTTATTTAGACTGATCTTCAACACAAATCAGACTGTGTTAACACTTTCCAAAATTAAATGTTATCATAACACAAAACTTCTTACTTTCTATTAAATATTTTTATTGTGAAATAGCAATATAGGGTGTAAAACACCTCTCCACGATGCCGAAAAGCACTTGTTCTCCCCATCATTGCGATCATTTTTTTGTTCTACACCATACCTGGGAACCTTCTAGTTACGGAGATATGGGGGGTCAAAGTTACAACTTTTTGACAAGTTTTTTTTTTAAATACAAGATTTTTTTTGTGAGAGTTTGACTTCACACCTCGACGACCCCTGTAGTATTCAATCCATCCATCAGCACAATGTTATAAGTGCATTACATTGAGTTTTACCACAAAACGCGATTTATAACCTCTAAAAAAAAAGTGGTTTCCCAGCAATATTTTTGCGTAAAGTTACTTAGTTTGATGTACTTACAGAATGCTTAGTTAACGGCTTTGTGATGAGGTGGTTTACACCCTGTATACTAACATACAAAGTACATAATTGCTCGAACTACAGAGTTGGTTTCTATCGCAAGTTCCAAGTCCATAGATTCGTAATTTCCTCTAATCACACATTGAGACCTCGAAGGCAAAAACAAAAGTAACATCACCTACATGTAGAACGACACGGAAAGCGTGGACGGTATTGAATACAATTATAATGACAGAATAATCGTGAATTTGACTGAGAACAAAGGACTCGTAATAACACAATAATAACGCGTTACATCTCAAACTTATCGTTGTGACAATGCCGATGTTTAAATCTTGAGACTGTACTTTTAATAATAAGTATTATTTTAAATACATTATTTTTGTCGTTTCGGGATGACAGCTATGTGGAGGAGTCAGGAGTACCTACTTGGACGCCTAAGCACCCTGTTCTTTATTTAATTCGATTATCTATACTAATATTATAAAACAGAAGTGTTTGTTTGTTTTTTTGTTTGTTTGGTTGAACGCGCTAATCTCAGGAACTACCGACAGCTGACCCACGCAACTTCGTCTGCGTCACATAAGAGAAAAAAAAACGAAAGCAAAAAACCATCCGCGTTTTTGCAACATTTTTCATTCCTGCTCCGCTCCTAATGGTCGTAGCGTGATGTTATAGATTTATTGAGGCACATTACCGACCACACGATAAAGAACAAACAACTAACGTTATTTTCTATGCAGAACTTATGAAATAGAAATTATTACAAGTTAACCACTTTCTGATTAAAGCTTTCCTTCCAAACAGTTTACGACTTATCGAATGCTAAAATTAACATCCAATCACCTATCAAAAGATGGTAAAGACACCGATTGAAAACGAAATTAACATAATACTAATTTATTTAGCTTTTAATAGCTTTTTCTGCACTATGAGATAAATCTAAAACTTTATTAAACTCTTGAAAGTCTGTGACCAATTAAAAATGGACGACCGAAGACATGATTAATAAATCTATACTTATCTATACTCTGTATCAATTTATAAAGCAAAATAGTTTGTTTGTTTATTTGGTTGAACGTGCTAATCTCAGGAACTACCAGCTCGAACTGAAAAATTCTTTTTGCGTTGGATAGTCCATTTATCTAGAAAGGCTATAGGCTATATAACATCACGCTATTACCAATAGGAGCGGAGCAGCAATAAGAAATGTTGCAAGCGGGAAATTCACGCGAATGAAGTCGCGGGCAGAAGCTAGTATTTAATTAAACAAACTAAAGCTATCTATTTCATTCTCTATTTGCTGTTATCGCGTGTTTTTTAATAATATTAAATATTTAATTAAAATAGTAGTTACGCTGTTTTTGGTACAAACGCAATCGAGCACAATGAAAAAAAACGTATTTACAGGAAAACACGCATTTTGAAAAATCCAAACCAAAATTTCACGTGAAATTAGGAGAGGAGGTCAGGTCAAATCAAGTCACACGGTCAATTCTCTGGATCAAGTCCAATCTCACGACATTTCACCTAGGGGCAAACGGGTCGACTGACGGAATCAATGGACGCCAAAGCTTTAAAATAAAATAAATTCATTATCATGTCTAGCTACCCAATCACAACACAACAATACTGACTACTGTTGTGTCAACACAGAATCCATTCATAACTTAAATATACCACGAAAATATCAAACTTAAAACATCGGCCTATTTCGCTTATCATGAGTTCATTGACACATTTTCGTGCCCAAATTAAATAGGCCATATCGGTCGGCGGTCGTTAACCTCTTCTGGACAAATACAATTAACTTTTAGAGTATTTTTAGATGATATATTTTATCGTAATCATTGTACCTACATTTTGCAAATGGCAAATGTTATTGGGTTTTTTTCCAAGAGCAATTTCACGGTAGCAGCCACAGAGTGTGGATTTGTGCCCAGTAGATGGCAATTGGCTCGCCCCCTATTACTGGCCTATAACTGACGAAATGTAGGCACCTCTGCGGAACTCTTCGGGGTTTAAAGGCGTGATGTTATCGAATGTAGTAAGATAAACCCAAAGCCTAAGCCTCCGGGGAAATATAAGCGTGAATCACTTTCGACTAGATATTAAATACTTTCTTTTGTGAAGTCTTATCTTTATACTTTCCTTAAAATAAATGACTCATATCTTGACTAACATATTTTCAACTTTATCAGTAACTCATTAAGATGCTAAGCCGACTAACCTCATCTTGCCGTAACAGTAATGTAACTTCAATAATGTGTAATGATCGTCAGAAAAACAAACTGTAAACGTCTTTTAATACAGCGTCACCCAAGAATTCTGTAAATTAAAAGTCATCATCAACTGCCTAGCATTTTCCCAACTATGTTGGGGTCTGCTTCCAGTCTAACCGGATGCAGCTGAATACCAGTATTTTACATAGACCGACTGCCTCTCTGACCTCCACAGCCCAGTTAGTACATCAAACTAATTAACAGCTAAGTAACTATTCAAAAATTATTGCTCGAAAACGAACATCACGTTTTATGGTATCACCATTAAGACTTACTTAATGGTGATACCACTTAAACAATGTGCTAATGGATGCATTGAATAGTAAAGGTATAGGGCAAAGTACTTCGGTCGTCCAGGTACTCTCCGCGAGATTGTCGGCAACATCGGGGCGCTACTGGCCTTCTTTGGAGAGTTGGGATGGATCGAGTGAAGTTCCCACCCGTACGCAAAATACGCGCCTTGACGTGGAATTGCGGACATCAGCCCGTTATACAATACAATAGTTAAGGTATTTTAAAGTCGTATTACTTTACTTTATACAATCATATTAAAAATATGTGTTTATAAAAAAAAAAATTAAAGAGTTGGAGTTGGGAGTTGGTTGTTGGTATACCTGTACCTATATTCAAAGCAAATAAAGATCTGATTCTGAACTTTGACCCCCAATGCCTCCGTAACTGGAAGTTCTCAGGTATGGTCTAGAACAGAAAAATCGCAATGGCGCCTTTCGGTTTCGTTAAGGTTAGGTATACTTTTACACCTATTATACTATACCTACTATATATTAGGAGAAGGCAGAATGGCAATCGCTTGACGTGTTAAAACGACAGTTGTTAGTTTTATGTGGTCTGAACTAAACAGGTGTAAATGACTCAGGTCATATCTTAGAGAGAAAACTTTTTTGCAAAAAATAAAACCGACTTCAAAAAAAACAAAAAAGTGAAAAATAACTTTAGCTTCTGAAGTCGGTGACCTTTGTTTGATTGCTTTAGTTTTTTTGTCACCGACTTCAGAAGCTAAAGTTATTTTTCACTTTTTTGTTTTTTTTGAAGTCGGTTTTATTTTTTGCAAAAAAGTTTTTATTTTCAACTTTTTAGTGGTTCACATGTGCTTGATACATGGAAAGTGCATACCGTTACAATTACAACAAGCCCAAACACGACTATGGTACATTGTCTCATTATGGAGTTCCGTGACTCTTGGCTTCATCATTAGTTCTGATGGTAGAATGGTTCTTATCAAACGCAAATGCTTCACTTGTTGTAGAAAATACCAAAATCGCAACACGTTTTCATATAAAATTTGAAGAGTTCCCTCGATTTCGCCAAGATTCCATCATCAGATCCTGATTTGGTGGCTATGGGACCATTTGGAAAGAATACCCTTTCCAACAAAAAAATAATTTTCCAAATCGGTTGGCAAGCGACGGAGTTATGCCCGAACAAACATAAAAAAAAAAAAAAAAAAAAAAAAAGAAACATCCGAATTGAGAACCTCCTCCTTTTTTAGAAGTCGGTTAAAAACAAGGCTAGGACAACAAACTTGGACTGCATTCCTCCCCATTGCGAAACCGCTCTTTGTCTGCGTTTGCCCACAGCCAGACGCCGATCCTATCTGTCATAGCGAGTTGTTTGAATACTTCTGATATTACTAAATAACTGTTGTATGAAACTAGCTGTTATATACAAAGATAAGAGACGTGTTTTGTGTCTAAATATTTGATATTTTAGAAGTAGAATAGCTCAATGACAACGTCATCATTGGTGACTCACGAACTCAAGTAGAACGACATGAACATCAGAACAAAACAAGTTTTAATAAAGAAAATACCAAATATCTCCTAGACAACTAAAAATAACCAGAACCGCGAAGAAAACAGTACAAACAACCTTCAATTTATCGCACCATCTCCCAACCAAAATTGTGTGGCTGACAGACAGAAACTGGTCCCAAAACTCATAACCTAAATACATCTTCACCCACTTCGTGAGATAAACATCCTCTGTTCGGTTACGGTCGGGTTTTTATCCGAACGGTTCGGTACCACCGCGACCTTCCCGGCCATCTTAGAAAAAAAGAACACGTCGGCGCAAGCGCACCTCCCCGTCAGACGAGACGCTCAGGACCGGTTAGTTAGTGGCACGAGAGATTTCACCTGCGACCATCGATTCTGATGTAAAACTTATATTCATTTTACTGAGAAATCGAATCGATTCAAGCTCAAAAATATCGAGTGAGAATTTTCGATTCGATTGATCGATTTGATGTATGTTGATCGCCGGCGCTGCTTTTTGCACTTGCAATGATCATCAATCTCAATTAAACAAGTTTTGGCGTGACACACGGTCTCGTTATGAACGGTTATCATTTGGCCTACATCTGGTGTCCAAGATCAGTGATTAATATTGATTGAGAAGGATACCAATGAGACAGGAGAGAAACTATCTTTAGATTGTTTCTGATGCTGGCAGCTAGATAAAGTCATCAAGACCTGTTGAAAAAGGTTTGGTGTGATTTAAGACTCGGTTGTTGGAGACAACCATGGGTTGTGAAGATAAGACACGAAGTCGTTGCATTTTTATATACTGAAATGTATCCATTGGCTGGAAACTGGAAGTCAACCTGAGTTGGGAGAAGGCTGATATTCATCAAGAAAAATATTCAGTGATAATTTTTTTTCACCATTTTTATATGGAGTTGTAATGTGTTTTGTTTATCGCCCTTTTCTTAATATTATTTACACACGAATATTTTGTTAAAAAACCGTTTAAATACTAGTAAAACGAGGCCTCCTTAAGGCCGTTTCCAATGCTGACCTTAGTTATAATTGTAATGGTTTTTACAGTATCTAACAATAAAATAAGGTGCGATTATAAAATCAAATGTAACAGCATGTTTACATGTTATTTTAAAATGGTAAGCAACAGCTTATTGGCTGCAGTTTTATTATAAGTATAATTGTTTTGGGTTTTGTTTTATCACAGAGGTTGAAAATTATTTTGATATAGATTTAGTAGAAACTTTTTCAACAAACATAAGAGAAAGAGGCAAAAAGTTGTCTCCAAGCTATAGGTACACCTCCAAAAAGTCAAAGCCACTACTAATCAAATCTAAGGCCTGCATTCTTGTCGCGCTGATGGTCCGTCGCGCACGGTCGGTCACGTACGAGTATACATTGTGTGCTTTATAGCATCATACTGCGACGCTGACGTCGAAGAATTTTAGAATTTTGTTCAATAAAATGTATCACGAAAATTAATCATTCTTAAAATGGACTTTATGGCAATGATCACAAAGATCATTTTAAGAATTTAAATTTTTTAACGTGATTCATTTACGATTCTGCTAAAGCGGCCATTTTAGACCCCTGCAGCCGTATTTTGGTCTCGCTGACGTCACGACCGACCGACAGCCCGGCAAGAACTCAGGCCTTAATATTCACATGTCTCAGCGCGTGGTTACCAAATTATTCACTCGCATGACTGCAGACTATTAACCGAGCTGTGTTGCGGCCAACACTCGCATTCAGGTCGTTGCTCAACCGACTATTGTCAAGGAACCAGATATCCCAGACAATAACATGTTTGCCAACTGTTTAGTGATACGTACGATGATGGATAGAGTTAACTTTTCTTTTCAGTTTTTGTGTATTTTAATCTAATTAATGCAAGCTACTGAAAAGTTGTTTGATTTATGTATGAAGCTTTGGTGCGCAGTAGCTGCGTTGGTTTTTGGTGAAAGAAATTCATAACGTGATTCTACTGATTGTAACAACGCCATCTAGGGCTCTTCAGATACACTACTAGGTAGATATTATAGCCACACTACTAGGTAGATAATATAGTCACACTACTAGGTTTTGATATTATAGTCACACTACTGGGTTGTGATATTATAGTCACACTAATAGGTAGATATTATAGTCACACTACTAGGTAGATATTATAGTCACACTACTAGGTTGTGATATTATAGTCACACTACTAGGTTGTGATATTATAGTCACAGTACTAGGTTGTGATATTATAGTCACACTACTAGGTAGATATGATAGTCACACTAATAGGGAGATATTATAGTCACACTACTAGGTAGATATTATAGTCACACTACTAGGTAGATATTATAGTCACACTACTAGGTAGATATTATAGCCACACTACTAGGTAGATATTATAGTCACACTAATAGGTAGATATTATAGTCACACCACTAGGTTGTGATATTATAGTCACACTACTAGGTTGTGATATTATAGTCACACTACTAGGTAGATATGATAGTCACACTAATAGGGAGATATTATAGTCACACTACTAGGTAGATATTATAGTCACACTACTAGGTAGATATTATAGTCACACTACTAGGTAGATATTATAGCCACACTACTAGGTAGATATTATAGTCACACTAATAGGTAGATATTATAGTCACACTACTAGGTTGTGATATTATAGTCACACTACTAGGTTGTGATATTATAGTCACACTACTAGGTTGTGATATTATAGTCACACTACTAGGTTGTGATATTATAGTCACACTACTAGGTAGATATTATAGTCACACTAATAGGTAGATATTATAGTCACACTACTAGGTAGATATTATAGTCACACTACTAGGTAGATATTATAGTCACACTACTAGGTAGATATTATAGTCACACTACTAGGTAGATATTATAGTCACACTAATAGGTAGATATTATAGTCACACTACTAGGTAGATATTATAGTCACACTACTAGGTAGATATTATAGTCACACTAATAGGTAGATATTATAGTCACACTACTAGGTAGATATTATAGTCACACTACTAGGTAGATATTATAGTCACACTAATAGGTAGATATTATAGTCACACTACTAGGTTGTGATATTATAGTCACACTACTAGGTAGATATTATAGTCACACTAATAGGTAGATATTATAGTCACACTACTAGGTAGATATTATAGTCACACTACTAGGTAGATATTATAGTCACACTAATAGGTAGATATTATAGTCACACTACTAGGTTGTGATATTATAGTCACACTACTAGGTAGATATTATAGTCACACTACTAGGTAGATATTATAGTCACACTAATAGGTAGATATTATAGTCACACTACTAGGTTGTGATATTATAGTCACACTACTAGGTAGATATTATAGTCACACTAATAGGTAGATATTATAGTCACACTACTAGGTAGATATTATAGTCACACTACTAGGTAGATATTATAGTCACACTACTAGGTAGATATTATAGTCACACTACTAGGTAGATATTATAGTCACACTAATAGGTAGATATTATAGTCACACTACTAGGTAGATATTATAGTCACACTACTAGGTAGATATTATAGTCACACTAATAGGTAGATATTATAGTCACACTACTAGGTTGTGATATTATAGTCACACTACTAGGTTGTGATATTATAGTCACACTACTAGGTTGTGATATTATAGTCACACTACTAGGTTGTGATATTATAGTCACACTACTAGGTAGATATTATAGTCACACTACTAGGTTGTGATATTATAGTCACACTACTAGGTTGTGATATTATAGTCACACTACTAGGTAGATATTATAGTCACACTACTAGGTTGTGATATTATAGTCACACTACTAGGTAGATATTATAGTCACACTAATAGGTAGATATTATAGTCACACTACTAGGTAGATATTACAATCACTCTACTATGTAGTGTTTATACTTTTTCTACAAATCACCTTCCTGCCCTTCTCCCCTGTTACTTGGGGTCGGCGCAACACGTTTTTTTCTTCAATTCTCTTCTCTCAACCGTCACGCTATCGTTTACTCTTTTTTCTTTCACATCATTCCTCACACAATCCATTCGTTTCCTTGGTCTGCCTCCCCATAATGAATATGCAAAATATAAAACTTACAACTCAAAGCATAATTGCGTGAAGTGGGTAAGAAAAGATTAATGGAAAATAAACTTAACCACTAAAGGATAACCACCAAGGTTGAAAATTGCACGTTCGTACTTCGTACACATAATGTGTTATTGTGTAAATAATTTTAAAATGCTCAATAATTGCCGCATTTTGACCAAGAGCGTAAAACTTCAATAGTCTACCAAATTATCAGAGCAAACTTGGATTAAAACAAGCGCATTTGACATAACTTTATCAGTAATCGATTGTGTTACTCCTAAAGGTTTAAGGCCTTGTGGCCACTAAGAAGAGCCCTAGTGATCAAAGCATGTGCCGAATTCCAATTCCAGGCTTGACGGCAAGGTTGGCGCAGTGGCTGATTGGCTGATTGGCTGCTGCGCTGCGCGGCCCGGGTGCTGTCAAATATTTGAATGACCTACAGGTAGTTGTTCCGGGTTTGGCTGTTTGTGTATGCGAGTTAATAAATGTTTGTCAACGCACTCACAATACTAGAGAAATTTCTAGAATGGGGCATTTCATCATTCTCCATTTATTTGGCCACAGCATGTCTTCTTCTTCCATAGTCAATTACTCGCCATCTCATCCGACACCTCCTTTCTAGTCGGATCATTCTTCACACAATACATCTATCGTGTATTTGCTCTTCCTCTTCTCTTATAGTCATCTACACAAAGTACTCAACATTTTCTTCATTCCTCCTCATCGAAGTTTAAAAAAAGACACTGTTTAGGTCCTTGATATCATAGGCATGCTAGTTATCTACGAATCTACAGATATTCCCATTTCCTCCACCCATTGTTTTATAACAAATACTTGCCTACCCATAACAAAATAGTAAAGTTTGAAGGCACGGAGTCAAGGCCGAGGCCGAGGCTTGTAGGCGGGTTCCGCACCTATTGTCTTATTGGATACAGTATTGACGATTTCAACATTCACAAGCAAGTATTTGGTTTTTCTTATATCCTTCTTAATATTGAGAAGAGTTATGAACTTCACATTGTACAGCAGCACTTAGCACTTTCTAATAAGATCTAATAGTAATTGTACTTAACTTATCGTATTTGACCGTGGCATGGGCTGGCACTTGAGCTCATCAGAAAATCGGAATATCAGCGCTGTGACAATATTCCAACTCCATGCTTTCACCACCTTTTGGCCTCGTACAGGACTAATGTCGATTCTGTTGTGCACAAACTAAACTTAATTTAGGCTATTGCTATCTTTTCCTAAAACGCAGTGCGAGAAAAGGACGCCAATAGCTATGAACTAAGTTAGAGATGTCAAACTATTTTATGCCTTGCGTTTTTAGTCGACATCTTTTTACATGCACCCTTCATTTGTATGGAAATATTACTCCAATTAAATTTGACAGCTCTAAATTACGTCCGTCTCTTCCTCGTTTCATTAGAGATAAAAAGATAGCAATAGCCTAAATTAAGTTAAGTTTGTGCACAACCGAATCGACACCATTGTCTTACAAAAGGTTTTTTTAAAATGATAAGTTAGTCCTACAGTCTTCCGAAGATACCAATACTTAAACTACTACTAACTAAGTAAGTAGTAAATAGATCATTTCCATAATTTGAGATCAACAGCCTTTAATGACTATAACAATTAAGATAAATCTACATTTAAATGGAGTTTCCAGAAATCTAACGGTTTAAACATTGATGTTACTACAATTTAATTAGTATAGTTATGTAAGTAGTTAGGTACAACATTTGATTTTCCTTTTTTAAATCTTTTTTTTTTAACCGATTTGAAGTGACATTAATAAATAGCCCAACCCGGAACAACTACGACGTATCTGCCTATCGCTAAGATTGAGTTTTAGACACAGAGTGTATGTGGTATAGAGTGGTTTAGATCAAGAATTCAGCCGTTTGTCTAACATATCTGTCATACATGTTCGAATTTCAATTATCAGGCTAGTGTCAGACGTCGAACGTGATTTTTCTATGAGCCTTGGAGACTACATGCACATCCCTAGACACGTATGTACAAACTAGAGATATCAACTAGCCTGATAGCAATATCACATATTTTGATAGGATTCCTCATGTACGTGATAGAATTATTGAGGATAGATTTAATATGGTCATTGAATTGAAATTATCTAGCCTCTAGAATTTTTTAAACTCGTTGTGCACAAACTGAGGCAATACTGCTTGGAAATCCAGATATATTACGTCACTCAAAGATGATGCACTAATTCGCAATAAAACAGTCAACTCAAGTAGCTCAAGTACTCAAGTAGTACTTGGGAAAATATGTAACAACCTATTTTGACATAGACAAAACTGTTTGTTTCCAGCATACCCATTGTCTATGTTTCTAGACAGAATACTTTCATCAAAACAGACAACATTCTCAAATGAGACGAATTCCATTCCATTCAACAAATCAACACTAATCGGTATTCTATTTTTGAATTTCTAACACATCCAACTAGTTTTCACCAGTCGAAAGTCATCAACGATTAGGCAAAGGAACATCAAATTACTGCCAATCAAAATGCAATAAATTCGTACACGTTTGACCTAGACCTTAGGTACTACGAAAATAGGGTTCTAAATAGTTTCCACGTCTTTATATGGTGCTGCTTATATGGTAGGCTTTATGAATTGAATATATGAAAATTAATTAAGGCCGACACTTTCGAACGGGGCTGGGTCAACGGAAGTGACAGACGGTGAAGATCTTGAATATAATGGTTCGAGGTATATTGGAGTGACATTGAAGACCACCCGATATGTCATCAATGCTTAATTGGGAGATTTTTTTGAGATGGGACTTCAACGTGAATGATAATGTGTAGGCAAAAGGTACCTACTGTATAGAATACGCCAAGTCAGAACACACAAACAAACTACATAGTGCAAATTCACTTGCATAGTCATCAAGAAATATTCTGTCTACGAATCATGCTCAGTTCCACGTAAAAAACGAATCTTTATCCAATTACAACTCACGTTCTAAATACCATAGACAATTATAGAATTTACAGAGATTCATATGCTAGTAATGAGGCAGCTTGAACAGTAAGTAACCCAGATGTCTTAGTTCTTGTTCAGAGCATAACCATCGTTGTTCACTCACAGTTAGACGACTACGGCCATCTTTACCGTACGTGTACCGCTGACCACTCCACATCTCATTCAAACATACACCTTACAGTCTCACCTATAGAATCTTAAATCTTTTACACAGTATCAGATAAACTGCGTGCCCTGAACATAACACAATACGTGCAATTGTACACCCAACACTTTCAAGAATAGAATTTATAATCCTTTGGTCATATGGTCAGTATGTTTATTAACGCGCCAATAGATAATCGTGGTTATAAAGTATGAGCAATTAGATAAAACACAAAGTAACCGTTTGAGTGAATATCTCGGATGCTTTATCAATACTTATGAGTAGGTGGTAAAATAATTAGCACAGCATTTGTAAGAACAATAACACTGCACAACACGGTAGATAGATACATGTGTATTCTTTAATTAGTTAAGATCATCTATTTTGATTATCTTTCTACGTGAATGCGGGTTCAAAATCCATTAGATGCACGTCAGATTATAGAAATTCTAGGAATGTTCTTGTAGATAACAGTTTGTATGATATGATGGAGATTGTTGAACACAACGGAAACGGAATAGACAACGGAATGGAATGGACATGCTTATAATACCAAACTCAAAGGAACAAACATCATTCAAAATTGTATTGATTACTAAAAAAAAGCACTACTATACACTATTAAAAAACGGATTTGGTTTGCGAATTAGTGAATGGTACAAAATGGGCACATGATCAACACGTTCGTAAAGACAAGTATGCAGTATCCGAACACATTTCAGATACAATCACATTGATACAATGATGGCCTTGTCGACGAGACAGCACTTCAAACTGATTAATATTCAATTGTTGCTAAAATTGCAAACGCTCAATGTAAATGTGTGTTCTGTGTTCAAATATTAAAAGATTTGGACACACCGTAAAACGACCTGTTTTAAAAATTATGAAAAAATCTACAGGCATCATATTTTAAGCCTATTGGTAAATCGAAACACTGTTCGAAGGCACAAATGCAGTCAAATAATGAATTCCTACAGACTTATTTTTCTATAAAAGTGTAGCTTCCAAAGAAGACCAGCATAACCTATACAATTCAAAGCCATTGAAAATCGTCAAGTGTTACCTGAAGGCGGTCTCTCCTTGGGATAGCAGATGCGGAATAGCCCCCTCGTCCTCGTATAGAAGAAGTATTTGTTGTTGAGGCTGTCCAGGATCGACTGTGAGTTGCCTGCCGAGTTCTCCGCCGCGTAATTCTGAAACAATAGAGAAGTTACGGTTAACACTTTCATCGTCGTTGCTAATCTTGGAATATCTAAAAAAGAAGAAGGCAACCAAGATTCAAGATTCTTTATTTGCATGAAATATGGTACGTTACATGGTGGTCTTATAAATTAAAAGGTTACACATATTTCGCTGACTCCATCAGCATGCAAACTTAAAAACTAAAATATCTAACACATTTTACTCCAAGAAACTAGCGGGGAATATTGTCATTATTGGTTTTGAAGAACCGTAAACTGGTCTCTCAGATATCTTCGGGGCCAATCCAGGTTAGATCGGCTCTTGTGATATAAGAACTCCTATAAAAGAGTCAGGGCTACACTGATGTTTGTGAATAATCAAATCACTTGTTAATAAATCGGAATTGTCCAACAGGTATTGTAAGTGTATTCCTTCATTATATTTCAACGAATCCTGGTAGGTATATTATTATTAGCTGTGTCTTAGAAAACGTTATTGTTAACAGTTAAACCTTTATTTAGGAAAACATTATTATCAACATTATTATTATCATTGAACAAAAAATATTACTATAGCCAGGTTTTTAAATAGTGGGTGGTCGATATTTTTTGCATGACTCAAGGTTTGATATTGCTGTTCCGTTTTAAGACCACTTTTGGTCATAACATTACCAGTATCTCATACTTTACTGTTATAAGAACAATTATGTAGCATTCTTGTCTTTCAGCTTATTTTGTTTTAACCTCTACTGTCCCACTACTGGGCAAAGGCCTTCCCCTTTTTCTTCCATTTTATTATTTATATGTGTAACGTTAAGTTATTAAGTGAGTTACATGGTTATTTGTACTGAATCAATATTCAGACCTTAATACTGAGAATTTTGTGCCGTGGCATTACAAAATCAATGATAGAAAAATGGCTAAAACGCAGTCTTGATATGGTTAAATCATTAAGCTGAATGTATAGTATAATTAAACTGGCTAACGGCCACAATAGCCGAGTGGTAGTCGGCGGCGTAATTATGAGAAACTGGTCGAGGACCGCATTCCTGACGAGGCTTCCAGGACCGAAGCCCGAAGGCCGGAACGGATTGATTGCCTTCAAGGGCATTCAAGGACCACGTTTGGGATACGTGGTCGTTTTGTTAGGATACAATTTGGAGTAAGATATTTTCTGGTACTTTTAATTTTACAATGTTGAATGTTGCGCAATGATTGTGTAAAGTTCCCGTATTTATCAAGTTATTCTAATGAACAATATTTATCATAATACATATTGTTGCCTTTAATAAAAACGTATTGTTATTGAGAATTTGTTATTAATTAGTTTAGTTTCATTCGGATTTTTCCTGTTTATTTACCTGTAACTTAGTTAATTAAGAATTATAAATAGCAAATTGTATTTTTGTTTACCTTTTAAGAGCCTTTTATGGTTGAAATCTAAAATTATGACTCATCCACCAACCCATCGGCCCACTCCTTGCTGAGACGAGTTCAGTATCCCAGCAGTGGGAACAACATAGAATTATTGACGAATTTTATGCTATTTGTTAGAAACCTATCAAATGTTCCATTGTTCAGCTGATACATAATGATGGTGCATGTAAGCCACACCTTGAGACACTCACTAGTAGATGATTTAAGTCATTAGAAAGTAGATATGGGCGGTCAGCAAGACGCCCTGACTTTCCTAACACGGTTAAAGTTACACGACAAGTGTTTAACTTAACGTTATCCAAGTTTAAGGCAAACGGGCGTTAAGTATTCATGTTGAACACCTGAGGCTAAAGATTAACTGCTTATTTCAAATCTAGCGTAATTATTATAATTAGAAATCTTGGTGTGAACAGGCTGGTATAATAAAAATGAGTCCATTAAAATCGAGGATTATTTAAAAAATAAAAACATAATTGAAGCACTTCAAAATGTAGCTGAATTAACAACTCAAACAATGTACATACTGCGGCTAGGCTACGGGAGTAGAGGGAGAGATAAGTGGCTTTCAAAGCGTTCCATTCAACATTATTGACACAAGTTTTCGGTAGGAAAATCAAATTTTTAAAGTCATGACGACAGTATCAAAAAATTACAAATCTATTTAGTCCGTCAGTTAGATTATTGTAAAATAATGGACACGTATTTTTTGTTTTTGTAAATCAATAAATATTGATAAAGATAAAACGCATCAAAACTCGGGAGTGAGGGCTCGTGACGTCAGAAGTAGCTAAAAATTATACCTAGGCGTGACGTATTCGGAATTGTAAAGCGTCGTATCTTCGTCAATTTTGATTTACGTTACAAAAGAAAAAATACGGGTCAAATATTTTTTAATAATCTACCTGATGGATTAATTAAATTAATTTTTTATCGTTTACCCTATTCTCACATCGGTATCGCAGGTGGCTGCCTCTTTGGTCTACCGCAACTGCTGAGCTAGACCCCATATTCATAACCCTTCGATTCGATTTCGATTCGGAAAATCGTATGTCTCTCACGTTTCCGTTATGCCAAAAAAGGATAAACATACGACTTGTCGATTCAAAATTCATTCCAAGCGTTTGTGAATACGGGGCAGGTCGGGCTAAGTATTATTGGATTTTTCCATTAGGAATTTGTCTGTAACAATAGGCGCGCCCCTTATTACATTGGACTTAAACTTAGCTGACGAAATGTGGGTGTACTAATAATAACCTCTGCCTAATCATTCGGAGAACACAGGCGTGTTATGTATGTTATCGTAGGTAGAATGGCGCTTTTTGTCCAGGACCTAGAGAAAAGGCCATTCTATGTATCTTTATTCTATTCTACATTTCTATCTCAGGACTTAAGGCTGAGGCTACACTAGGCAGCGATTTGCCATGCGACTAAAAGAGCGAAACGAGAAAAACATTAACGTATTTTCGTAAACACGTATTTTCTAATAAATTCGCTTCAATTTCGCTATGTTGGTATAGCCGATGTCGTGATTACAGTACCTAATGTTGTTCCGATCGCATAAAGAAATCAAAGATCGCTAGTAATATTTGATGTACAGTGTAGCAATATACGTGAGCATTCATTTACTTGTTTTACTCAGCCTAAGACTCTAGGTCCTTCGGTGGGTCTCCCATCACCTTACTCTACACAGACAAACAAACCTCTCCTCGACAATTACTATTGTATGGAAAGCACTTAAGTATCAAACAACGTCAATAAAGACAAAGTCGACAGCTTTACATGATATGCTCTCGGAGGCTGTGTCTACGACATTCTACGGAGCGGATACAAGTCGTGAGAACCGCGGATCGAAAGGTATCACAAATTCTATCCCTATTTTGGGATGCATGACTCGAATTCCTTATTTCTTATTGAATTTGTACGGTTAAGGAGAATTATTATAAGGAATTTTCAAATTAATTATGTTAACAGCGGGTGCATGTATCCTTTTAGTTAATTTTACTCAAAATAGCAGTGGTGTGGGTCGGACTGCAAAGTTCGAAGCCAAGGAACGCACCTGTGATATTTCGGATACATGTGCGTATTGTACTATTATCACTTGCTTCGGTGAAGGAAAACATCGTGAGAAAGAGCCTGAGAGATAAACTTGACGGTATGTAAAGCTAAGTCAGAATCCCATGGGCGGTATAAAAACTCTGACGTATCAGGTTAGGCACTACTTAGTCATTAATCACACGATAAAGAAAGAGGAATCAAAATTTTGACTGCGTCCGAAACATTAAAAAAAAATCTAGACTACGCCACTGGTCTCTCAAGCTCCAATGTTTTGTATTTTTAAATCCTTCGCCATTTTAGTGTATTAGGCCCGGTATCCACCAAAGCGGAGAGGAGCGGAGCGGAGAGGAGATGTGCAAGATTCGACCAATCACACGAGCCGCGAGAGACGCGATGTAGACTTCAATCAATGTGATTGGTCGAATCTTGCACATCTCCTCTCCGCTCCGCTCCTCTCCGCTTTGGTGGATACCGGGCCTTAGTTAGTGTAGATTTTTCTGTCTGTTGAGTGGAAGTTTCTTTGACACTTGCAATCCGGTTTTGCAGGCAAACCGGATTGCGCTGTTAGTCAAGAATCATAAATGAGTCATACAATTTTAATGTAAAAGGAAAAATGTATGCCGTCAGGTTTCTTAGTAAAAGATGAAGCAGGTGAAATCATCTGCCTAACCTTTTCCGAACCATGTTGGGGTCGGCTACCAGTCTAACCGGATGCAGCTGAACACCAGTATTTTACGTGGAGCGACGGCCTATCTGACCTCCACAACCCAATTACAACTGGGTGCGATACGCCGTGGTAAGAATGATTGTCAAACTTTCGGGCCACTGTCTACCTGTAAGGCTGAGGCTACACTAGGCAGCGATTTGTGCAGCGATTTGTGATTGTGATGCGGCTGTAAGAGTGAAACGAGAAAAACTTGGAGTGGCTACATTACAAGCGAGATTCCAGTGTATTTTCTAATAAATTCGCTTCAATTTCGCTATGTTGGTGTAGCCGATGCCGTGATTACAGTAATGTTGTTCCGATCGCATAAAGAAATCAAAGATCGTTAGTAATATTTGATGTACAGTGTAGCCATATACGTGAGCATTCATTTACTTGTTTTAATCGCTCATGTATCGTAAGTCGCGTCGCGGCCTAATGTAGCCTCAGCCTTACGCCCGTCCTATATCTAAAAATGACAGCCGGGACCAACGGCTTATTTACATTATTTCTGAGGCACGGATGAACTCAATGTTAGCACTCATCGAAAATCACTGTATCTATGATAATCTGGTCCTTTTGTCCAAGTAAGTTTAACCTTAACAATCACTCAAAACGTTATACTTATCTACACCGCAGCAAAAACTAGACATCAAACACAATTAAACCTAGCTATTTATACCTTACCTACCATTAGCTACTTTCTTTACAATATCAAGAAACAATAAAGACAACAAAAACGTCGACAATGGATGAATACGGAGTCCATCAGAGATTGCACATTCCATCAAACTGGTTATAATGACTTCCCGGTGAGGGGGAGGTGTGGGGGGAAAGAAGGGGGGGGGGATGATGCTGACGAGTGACGTCATAGCTTGGGAACACGACGCAATGATAATGTGTTGACATTAATACTATGAGAATTTTACACGCGTGAGATTGTTTGTCAATGGATGCGTTGGAGTTAATCGGTTTTATTCTGTTGTTTAAATAGTTTTATTATGACTTCTCTGCACCTGACGTCTTATACAGATTCCGAAGTATACTATATAATAGGTACTATCTAGGCTTTTGTCATAAAGCAGTAGAGATCTCTTCTGTAATAACAACTTCATAAATTGCTTTCATTGCATCAATTGCTTTTGTCAAAAGTTGTGAACATAGTTTAATTGTTTTCACAATATCCGGGCGTATAGGCAAGCCCTTCTATTGAAGAAGTTCATAAGTGTTGTAGCACATAAGCAGAGCTACAGCAGACGTTATTTCACTAAAAGGAATTTTGAAAAACCCTGAATAGTAAAATGACGTCAAATCTATCAATTACTAAGTTGTAACTAACTTAACTTGGGGGACGCCTATGTCCAGCAGTGGACGTCTTTCGGCTGAGGTGATGATGATGATGAACTAAATTATTTATATATATAATTAATAGTCATATTGATTTTAGAATCCATATGACTACATACTCAAAAGTATACGCTTAATACATAACTTTCTACTTCTGTGAACTCCGTTAAAAAGCAAAGTGGTTGAACAAATATTAAATCAATTAGAATTCAATCGACACTAACTAAGAACCAGCTTGATGTAAGCAATTTGCCGAAATAGGTAGGTACACAGGTATTTTAATTATTCCGTACTTTAAACCAGGTTAAGTAAATCGAGTTATGAGGTTTGTATAATCACAGGTATAATCGAATTTATTTGACCAGATTAAAACGTGTTTTACTGCTTACGTTGGTAAGGATTTTTAAAAAATCTGTGTTAACCAAGACAGGCTTTTATTGTACAGTATATTGCTCGGCGCGGCGTAAACAATTACAGCGATCAGACTAACTAAGGATTCTCATAATCAAAACTCAAAAATTCAACATGTACTGAAAAAAACAGTGTCTTAAACTAAGATGGAGTAAAGAAATAGGTAGTATTATTATTTGTCTATTACCCTCCCACTTCGAGTAATGAGAGATCATTAGCTTTTTTGCAGAACAACACTAGATTCAAGACCATCAGAGCGATCAGCCAGCGGAGCGCGACGTTTCTTCAACTCGAATAGAGTTCATCGATCGACGTTTTTATAGAATCGACTAAGCTATCCGATTACGATTACCAATGGGAAAGTGCTAAGAAAGTTATATTTCATTACAGTATCAATGTTATAGGAGAAACCTGATGAATGGTATGGAAATATCTGCTTATTTTGACGTGACAACGTCTTTCTTATAAATTGGTTTGCCGGGTGACACTTCAAGAAACTGCGTTACGCTCCGCTCACGTTATGCGCTCACAATGAGAGCGAGTGAGAGGCACGCGTCCGAGAGAGAGAGTGAGAGAGATAGGCATACACACCGGTTCATTTCATCCTTCTTCCTACTATACGAATGAATATTCACATTAAAATTATTTTACCACTCAAAGTCGTTGTCACGTAAAACTTTCGCCCGTATACCGACTTTACAGGCAACCAATTTTTTTTTTGTTATATGGCATCTCGCAGGTCAACCAATGAGACTGGCTTCTGTTGAACCGCCTCCAGCCAGGAGCAATAGATTAATTGGCAAACTATGCGACTAACACACTGAGGGCACTCCCTATGGGGTCGGCCTTTGGCTTATGGCGTCGCTAAAAGAGGGCAGCATAGAGACAAGCTGTATTTGAATGAATCTTCTTCATTCGGAGTCGATGGTAAATAAGCTGGACCCGGTAGGTAGCCAGGACCACGAACATCGTGACATCAGTGGCGTTTTGAACCACAGAAGTGCAGGCGTTGGGTCTCTTTGGACTTGTACAGCCGCCAACATCAAGTTATCAAACACCAGAAACTGTCAAAATACTTCAAATTATTTCAAACTATAAAATGTTGACGGCTATGATCAAAATCGAATAAGATAATTTAAGTTTGTAGAAACTTATGGGCTGACGACTGTACAGTCCAACATGGTTTGGTCAGAAGCACTGCATTCGCATTCGTGGAAGTGAGATCTAATACAAATTTAGATTGATGAACGAAGATGATTATTATTAATCATTTAAAATTATTGTTAATAGCAATGTCAAAATGAAAATATTGAGTCAGCTTATTTCGTCAGTAGACTTTGCTATTACAATTTACGATTTTGATACTATCCATGCAATTTAAAAATAATTATCGGCATGAACCTGGCGTTATCGAACTTCAAATTAATCACCAAAACTGTTAATAACCAGTTTGGCAATAATGACATTATGTCAATAATTATTTAACATGATAAAATTGCGATATTGTGCACGCACCTTTCACTTTACATAATATTGTAATAATTCAGGTTGACCAGATTTCACAAAATTACGTTAGAGTGGAACAATATACATACTTAGTTCGGTTCCTCGTAATCAAGAATGGGCAGTAAACTGCAGATTTATCTATCGTTTACTTAAGAGTAGGTATTTCCTTATCTATCTGAGGTATTTGCAATTAAGCACGTACCTACATAGTTACCTACATACCGGTTTTAAAACTTATTAACACAATAAACTAAAGTAATACGTAAATGTCCGTATCTTGGAGTTTTCCTTGTTTTTGTTCCATTCCTATAATTAAACCCTGATGTATATTTTGTGTAATTCAAAAGCCAGGAAAATCATCACAAATATGTTATGGCGGCGATACAGGAATGAACCTAATTATAAGTCACATTTTGAATATCCTAACCTGTGTATTAGCTGCATCTACCTACCTAAAGACAGTATTAAGAAGCAGTAAGTAATGACCTCCGAAGAACTCTTTCCTCCCTTAGAAGATCTCCGATCATCGGTCTTCACATGGCTTTAGCTACCTATTGGTCCTAAATTAAAAAATAATATATTGGTCCTAATTTAATAAATTGATCTAAATTTCAGTTGACTCAAATAGAGAAACAAGTTCTAAAAAGACACAATCGAAATTGAAAATGAGGGTTACAATATGTGATTAACAAGTAATATAAGGGCCGAAAACTAATTAACAACCACCGGCCAACGCAACCTTGCGTGACCAGACGACACGAAGGCAAGACCTATCTGATTCCAATCGATTTGAACCGAATCGATACTATTGCTAAACACCCACCCACGCGATGTTCACACATTCTTCAAATCACTATAAAGTTAAGCAATATCTAGGTGTACAAAGATCGGTTGACGCGTGGTCAAAATCGGAATTAACGCCGCCCATCTTGTTTTCCTACAGTCTATTTTACAAATGTTTACCAACAGCAACCCGCTATCAACGTCATTCGAGCGCCAAAAGATCCATGCAGGATTGTACTTGAATTAATCTGATTGATCAATTTATGTTTCAGATGATCGTGCAATTGACTTATAGGTGACTCTTGACCTCGGAATTATTGGATAATAATAGATATTAAAATTTAAATCAGACATCGTTATTGATGCTTGTCATTTAAAGCTGGCAGTTATTTTCCTATTAATACGTACCTACTACTTAATACATTACCATATTAAAAGCAAAGATTAAATATGAATTTGTCACACAGACGTCGAGGATTAAAATAATGAATTTATTTCAAAATAAATGCAATTAAATCAAAATTTTCGCAGTAATCCAACTTTTGTCGAAACAGTTACTTACGTTACAAAGATCCGAAGAAGTTTTTAAGTAAATAACAAATTAATTTATCTTGTGTACGTACATCAAGATCATACAAGTCTAATTAGGAAGAGTCGTGGTACGTTGACAAGGCAGACGCTTCCGCCGCACATGGTCAATATTCTCGGTCACTTTCGCCACATCTCCGAGCACACTCGGCAATTATAATGCCCCAGCATTGTCTACAACTTTCCCCCAACCTGTAGTTCTGCAGTTTGGACGTCAAACAACTAATCATTAATAACTACGCAGTTAGAGAGTTTATTGCTACGTATGAAGTTAATGCTCCACAGCAGCATTATGCTGGGCATTAAGTGAAAATCGTTAGGTTTAGTTTTTTATTATGTTCTGATTATGCACGCGTAGGTACATGAATGAATAGCGGACAGTTAAAATTATAAGATTTATGAAGCCTAATACTACAGCAATTTGCCAGCGAGCAATCGAAGTGGGTATCTACAATTTTAACGTCAGTCATAAATAAGCGCGTGTTTTGATGTCCAGCAGTGGACTGTTTTTGGCTGTTGATGATGATGATAAATAAGTGACTAATTGTTGTTGTTAATCTATGTATATTCAGCAAACTAAATATTTCTTAGAAATAATATTTATCTTTATCAACAGTGATTGTGCGCTCGTTGATATCTTTTGTATTGCGAAACCGCACCAAATTCTTCGCGAAACTTTCAAGCATTCCGTACTCATAATGTTCAATTAATATTAAGTACAGACCTACGATTATTATCACAAAAGGTTGGCTAGTTTCGAATGCTAATGTATACAGTTTCGCCTGGCGAGGCGCGCAAACGAATGCTCACGTCGTACGTCAATGTATGATCGAGCACGTTCGGAATGTGGTACGAACTACGAATGGACCGCGTACGATGATTTCACATAAAAAACCGGTCAACCGTACGCGGCTTGAGAATCCACCGCTAACGCTGTGGATGTGGATGTGGGCTTCCTCTTTAGAACATTTACTCTAATGAATATTGAAAACCGGATGCAGACGCGTTGATATATAAATGAAACTCTGAGCAGTTTTTAATGGATCCGTCTTATGTGTTTATTGTCTTCAGGGGGGTCTACCGTTATATATCGTACCTTATTATATCGACTGCCCGGAAACAAGTCCTTGTCGCACCGAATCGTAAAGCTATCGAATTTAAGACAAACGGAACATTTTAAAAGATTGTCGTCCCAAACCGTTACCAAAATACTGACAGCCATGCTCCCTAAATCTAACATTCATTACAAACGTTTAAGGCTCTCCACATGTTTCTGCGTCGTACATTGTGTACCCGCCGGGTGCCGAGAGCAAGATGCTCAGCTGTACAGAGTGGACGTTTTTGCGCTTGCGCAGGAGTGAGGACGCGACGCGGGTCATGTACTCGACTGAGCCCGTTCACCTTGCAATGCCGAGCACCGGAGCATCCCAGACATACCTATATGTGAGGCTTTGTGTGCTTTCGCGATGTACGCACTTGCGTTTGTAGGCTGTTCTTTGGGATATTTTTAATATAGGGATATTTTTGTTAACATCATTGATGAGGAAAACATGTTATTAATTTCGAAGTTGAACAAACAGGGCATTCAAATACAAAGTGTTTTTGAAAGATTCAAATGTTATGTAGTCAATTGGAATAAATGGTTTGTTACAAAAGAATATGTGATGCTTCCATGACGGAATTAACACCATATACTTTTACAATATACATACATATATTGTAGTCTCACTGTATCTATAAAGAAAATTATACCGTTCACCTAACTTTGTGAATTTAATTGCAAGTGCTACATATACAGTAGGATCTAAAAAATAAAATCACTAAGCAAACGACTTTGTATTGATTCAAGTTTGATTGCACAATCAAATAGCTGGTCAATAGCTGGTCAGTCAACTCATGTTTCACCACTTCTCAAATCCAAATAAATAAATTCCCTCGGCAGCTACACGTTCTTCTTAATTATCTTAAGAGGGCTGATGCGGCAGCAATCGGCAATAAACCCGCCTACCTTGAAGATACAACATTACAATATGTATACATAATAGCATCACTTGTTATTATAATTGTCTTATTTTTTACCAGCGAGTCTAACGTAGACTACGGATATAAGAACTCTGAAGACCAAACTTTTTGGTAGTGAGCTTGTTCGATTCCTAGTTTAAAACTTTGTAACATTGAATAAGCTTTTAAAAAAAATGTGAATTAAAAAAAATTGAATGACTGAATGTAGGAATTCCTAGGCTAGAAAATAAATTTCAATTTCATTTGTCACCATCGTTTATCAAACACACTAGTGCGGTAATATTTTCTATAATATTTTCAATAGCTTACATTTTCAGAAACTTATTGTACAACATCAAAAAAACATAGACACAAAACAGTCATTACAGTTTTCGTCTCCACCAGACTTGAAAATAAAGCCACAATAAAATTGTCTGAATTTCTGTTACGTTTCCTTTAGTTTAATGGTTGTATAATATAATGGGTCGATTGACCTGAGACAGTCAAACAAATACAAGGTATCTAAGCAGACATCTAAGATAAGTACTGGTATTGTCATTGTTATTCCTTAAGCACACGATGTCGAAGTGTCCGCTTTCTGAACTCAGGGTCATACGTTCGATGTCGCGTTGAAAACCTGCCTGACCTACAGTGTTGTCTGCACGTAAAATCGCCAATCCGTATAAGATACTTATCACACTTAAGATTACAAATGCACTATCAAAATGCCAAAAATTTCACGAAAAAATGTCAAAATATGCATAATCAAAATACTTCAATCTTCACAAAATTAACATTAATTATAACTTTACTGTTATTCTTGTGACAATACAAAATATTTCGCAGATTTTCTCGAACTAACTTATTTAAGGTGCCTTTTTCTTATCTGGGCTTCACATGGTCAATAGTTATAAATAACTGACAGACTTAACTGCAGTGGTCCAGTTAAGTCTGGAATTTGCGTTCCAAGACTTATTATCTAGGAATAAATGCATCGCGTCACAAAAATAGTGTAGCACCTGTTAGTTATCGTGTATCGAATATCATCTGCCACTTAAGTACGGCTACTTATTATAAAAATTTATAGATGCAGAAATTCTTTGATGATTAATGTAGTACATTTACTTAGTTACTCATATGAGGTAGCTAAAAACGTTTTGGCCGGATTTTCCTCCACCATTTTTTTTTTTTTTTTCAAAGTAGCGGCCACGCATAGTACCAATATTAATCGATACCTGGTATCAACACAAATAAGTTTTGTATGACACAAAATGTTCTTAAGTGTCACGTTTCCGAGATAGGAGCTATCAAAGGTAAAGTCCATTCACTAATGGCATCGGCTCATTGTCTTTAACAAAACTTGTTTGTATCGATACCAGCTATTGATTAATATAGGTACAATGCGTGGCCACTTCTTTGAAAAAAAAAAAACAAAATGGCGGAAAAAAACCTGGCCACGCTTCTTACAAAAATGTTCTAAGCTCTTTGTAAGGTAAATAACAAAGGGTAAGACCTACTAGACGTAGTCCAGTAAATCTTGTTTAACCTTCTGTACGCCAAACGACACAAATATGTGACAAAATAGTAGATGAAATTGTGGCTTGGCGAGCGAGCGTTTATGCTGTGGCGGTCAAAAGTTTAAAATAACGTTTATGTATACTAAACCCTATGGTATCTATAGTCCAGTTAAAGTAATTACTTGAGTTTAAGTAAGTAATTAACCATTTTTATTCAATAGACAAGAATTTGAACAAACTAAGAACCGTCAAAGAAAGCAAAGCTAAGAATTGTAACTATTGCCAGTTCTAATTTCAAGCAGTTACTAAAGTAGAGAATAAAAAACGTAATTTAAGTTATTACTTTTACTCAAATAATCTGCACTTTGACTTGTTTAATAGTGGTGGGTGTAACAAGGCTGCTATACCTGCCAATAAAGATAAAGGTTATAAAACAAAAATTAAGTCTGTTGCACTCACTTTCTCACGTCGCGTCGCCGCGTCGCATCCTTTTCAAAACAACTATGGATTTGCATCATTCGCGAATTCTATTTTTACTGTTTGGTCGAAAGTCCTACAATTATGTAAATCTTATGTATCTCCATTAATAGCTCTTATCAATATGTATAATGGTGACATTTAAGTTGTTTAATATCGTCACATTTGTTTCACAAGAAATGTTAATGTTCGGAATATGGAAAACAGTGTAAAAGTTATTTCTTATGTATTCTTTAATCATTGTACAATATTATTATTTATTTATTCACAATACTTTTGCCATTATTTCAATCTATTTTGATTATAGCGTGGAGTTGAATAATGTATGAACGTAGACGAAGTGATCCCAAAATCTGATGTCCCAAAACCAAAAAAATCGAAGACATGTGACATCTACCAATCCGCACTGGGCCCGCGTGGTGGATTATAACCCATTATCTCTCATAGAGAGGGGACCTGTGTCCCAGCAGTGGGAACTTTAATAGGCTGATGATGATGAGACGAAATAAAAGAAGTATGCACTTAATGATCGCAGCAGATCTTTCCATTGGTCAAAGTCAGGGGCGAATGTAGTCGGGGTTGCAGGCCTGTTCGAAAGAGATACCGCGGCCCCGGAACATAAAGGGCGAGGAAGGAACATGGTTGGGTTTTAGTCAGTAAGAGTCTGACACTCCCTCCCGCTCCGCCCAGAGTGGGAGAATCATTTGATGATTTCCCAACCTAAAAAAAAAAGGGGTGAATGTAGTATTGTGGTTGTTTTTTTTTAAATTAGCCTTGAATGTCCCACTGCTGGGCGACCCATTTTAGCAATTATAAATAATTAGACTTTAACATCCTTGAATTTAAACAAATTAAAATGTTAGATATATATCAGTCAAAAAACCTTATTCTTGATTTAAAAATTTTATATAAACGAACATATCACGCACATAATGACCAAACATGAAGTAATGTCTCAATTGAAATGGATCTCGTTAGCTGCGTGTGCGCATCCATCAGCGTCAACGTCAAGTTTCACTGCACAGAGGTGGACGCACTGGACACTTCAGATACAGTGTCTATAGACACGCAACGTCAATGTAACTGGACTGGCTAGACAAGTGGACATGTTTCCCACGCCTTTATCCTTTTCCTCGAAAGCTGGTATTGAGAAGGTAGTGTACTAATAGATGGAACAGGTTGACCACACCTTAAGCAACTTTTGAAAGAACCACACTCAGGCATAAATCTCGCCTTAAGCACAGATTTAAAGCCGATTCGATTGGTAAACTGAAGCCAAGGGTAGTAGATGTTTGATGTTGCTGACCATTAATTACCACTAGCTACCATTTTTCTCTTTCTAAGAGACAAAATAAGGACTATCGTAATTCTTATTAATTTTCCTTGTAACCACTACAGTGTTATTGTTTACTTTTTTGTTGTTTGTTAGTTTTACAATAAATAATGCCCTAATTCGTTACACTATCATAAATTCTCTATTGAAAAGATTACGTCCACTTGAGTTGAGCCCAATTATAATAAGCTAAATTCGTAGCCTATAAAACGTTCTAAACATTAACTTTTATTAAGCTCAATAATACCAGTTTACGATCTACGCAATTTTTTTTATTGTTCACATTTCACTTGGTTTTTAATTTAATTCTCTCACTACCTGTACGTAGATTAGGTACCAACAGGTTACGAAGTCAATAAAAATAATGAGAAGATGGGAACTGGATGAAACTTGCTTGTAAAGAAGTGCTATAAACCTGTTATTATTCCTGTTCATGCAAAGAAATGTCTTTAGATGTATGTGTGATCAATTAAATAATTATATCGTTCAACTCTTGATAGCTTAATACTTTATGTTCTTACTTAGATAATTAAAAAAAAGCTGTAAATCTTCATTCGTTATAGACAGTTGAAGTTACTTCTCCAGTATAAAGTGGACCAATATTGCAGATACTACTTAAATACCCGATTCACTTAAATGTCTTAATCGCATACTAAATCATCAAGACACAAGGTCGCACCAGTTCAATAAAGAAATTAACCAATAATTCTAAAGTGGAGCGAGAAATGAGTCTTTATTTCGATATTATGACCGTTACGGGCCATACGACATTGCTTAGAAAAATGGCAAGCTAATGCACGTTAAGACAGGTACCTGTATTTGCAAGAACCAAAATATTTAGAAAGAAAAAAGGAAAATAGAAACCAATTTATACCGACAATTAGTTGGGGCGAAAATATCTCTATAGAAGCACTTACACGATCTAGGAAGGATAACGCTAATAAGGGATAATTACTTACAGCTAATAACCCAAAAAGGGACAAAGCACAGTCAAGCGACCATTACCAACAATTTAATAATGAGGTTAATTAGAAGCCCCTTTAAAGCGTGAACATCTTTCTGCAGACCTTAAAGGTTGAAATCAAGCAACAGGGGATACAAAAAATACCTTTTATAACGCAAAGCCTATATTGCCCGAAGAATTTGGAAGATTTGCACTCCCACGTTGCAACAGTTATGATGTATCTTGTGATAACGGTGGGTTGGAAAAGCATATTGACATAAACAGAGCACATGAATTCCAGTATCCAAGCTGCAACTAATAAATGCATATATAGGCTTGGCAAAAACGACCTTACATAAGCCATAATTGCCATAACGTACAACCTCAAATTAGTACACTATGTCATACTTATGACACTAATTAAAGGAAAAAATGTCTTTATAATGTGCACGGTTGCAAAATCAATGAACAAACCGTAATGACACAATGGGGTAACAATAATGAGAGTATGCTGTGCGAAACTGAGCCGTTTGGCAACACACCTCGTCATCTTACAATTCATTAAGTTTAGCTAGTCTTATGAATGCTGTGAGATCGAAGAACAGTTTTGGGACTCTTAAAACTTGTTTTCCAAGATCTTGATCCTACTAGACATCTTACATTTCATTAAGTTATAGCATTCAGACTAACTATCTGAATGCTATGAGATCGAATAACAGTTTTGGGGCTCTAAAACTTGTTTTCCGAGATCTTGATCCTACTGGACAGAAGTCTGGACCTGAGTCTAAGAGAAATTTATACGGAAATATCTAAATCGTAAAATAAAATCATTTTTTTTTTTTTGCTTTGTATGATATACAATATAACCACTATCTAATAGTATTTGCCCAGTATTTTGTGGAATATAACCATCTATGTTTTAAAACTATTTATGTAGTCTTCAATGTGTGAACACCAGCGTTGACCATTAATTGTTCATGAGCCATTACACTGAAAAAAAAAAGTAGTTGCCACAATCAAGATTTGGTTTAGATTGACTAAGTAACTTGTTTGCATCTGAGCCTATCAAGCACAATGATCACAGCAACTACTTTTATTTGATTGAGATATCTTGGTTAGAGTTATCACAAAACCTATTTGCAGCAATCAAGTCAAAACATAGTTCCTCCAACCAAGTTTATTCAGTGTACCATATACACGCACACATACACAATAAGTTGATTGCCTTAAACAAGTAGCTTGTTCACCCTAATAAAGTAACTTGTTTATACTAACCAAGTAGCTTGTTCACCCTAATAAAGTGGCTTGTTTATACTAACCAAGTAGTTTGTTCACCCTAATAAAGTGGCTTGTCTATATACACGCACACATACACAATAAGTTGATTGCCTTAAACAAGTAGCTTGTTCATCCTAATAAAGTAACTTGTTTATACTGACCAAGTTGCTTGTTCACCCTAATAAAGCAGCTTGTTTATACTAACCAAGTTGCTGGTTCACCCTTATAAAGTGGCTTGTTTATACTTACCAAGTAGCTTGTTCACCCTAATCAATTGGCTTGTTTATAGTAACCAAGTAGCTTGTTCACCCTAACAAAGTGGCTTGTTTATACTTACCAAGTAGCTTGTTTGCCCTAAACAAGACTCTTGATACATTTAATCATGTTTCTTGTTCGGGGTTATAAAGATAATCTTGGCTGCTCCAAACAAATTAGATTAATGTACCAATCAAGTGTAACTTGAATTATAATGTCACATAATGCTAGCTCAGCATTCGGTATTATTGTTTTGTAATACCGAATGTTGATTTAGTATTGTGTGACAATAAAAAACAAGTTTCACGTAATTGGTACATTAATCTAACTTGTTCGGGCCCACAAGATTATCTATAAAAACCCAAAGAAAAATATATGTCAAAAATTGTTAGGTAACCTACCTATCTCCTAAAAAAGTTTGTTATCCTACAGTAGGGAAAATTAAATTAAACGATATAATTATTATACAATCATAATATATTGTTAGGTTACAGACAGGTTGGTTTGGTGCATCGTTCCTCCACTTTCGTTGGCTTCCAAGCTTTATTTGTCTTTCTTTTGCCAGAAAAACTCACAGATGAGCGAAGAAGGAGCGGTATGGCCATAAATGCCACTAAATTTGTTACTTCTTCATCGGGATCTAAAATAGAGAAAACAAATTGTCATATCTGTCACTACTTAATCAACTAGATTCTAAACCTTTCGAAGAACCGTGAGAAACTCTTCCTTTTTGTAATAAAAAAAAATACACTTACGATCGGCAAGCTCAGCAATTTCGGTTATAAAAATTATCTTTGGTTTTTCTCTGGTTTAGCAATCTGATGATGTTTGTCTTCAACAGTGGGAAATGTAATAGCAAATTTCTGGTGTGGTTTGGATGAGCACCTTCAAAATCATGCTCCAACTAGAAATGAAAAAACACATAAATATTGGTGGACATTTCTAGTACTATTGTAACACACACAATATTTTTAGTATTTTTTTTTTTGTATTAAGGCACAATGGTCCTCTTTAAGAACTAAGTGCGGAAACCTAAGCCCCATAACTAGAAGTGTCCAAAAAATCGTACTGCGGACTTTAAAGACAATCTATTGAAAATAAATATTTAAAAAATCAGTGAAAATTTCAACCGTCTGCCTGGCGACAGACGGACATACATTATAAACACCACAAGCGTGCACGCTAGATCAAATAATTTTAGTTAGGATGCATCATAAACACAGCAAATTGTTAATAAAATTTAAAGACAAAGACTTACCAGTTAGCAGGTATCCCACAAATGAAATATAAAAAGTGTTGTGTCTAGATTAATTCTTGTTTTTCATAGAACAAGAACTCACTCATTAAATGATTAGTCTAGATTAGATTAATTGATGTTTTTCACAGAAAATGTAATGAACAAAAAAAAACGGCTGCGGCTGGCGGCTGAGTGACGGCCACAGAACATATTTTATATTATACTCTAATGGTGACGGCGCGCCGTCCGCGGCGCGCGCCTACGAGTCGAGAAAGAACTTGCTTGAGAGTAGAAAGTCAGAGATGGCGCGTGCGGCGTGGCGGCTGGCCGCTGGGCTGGAGGCCAGGGTTACCAACTCCTAAAAATATTTACCCCTAAGCTAAAGACAAAATCTCCTAAAATTGCCACGTTTACTTGAACATCCCCCTAATTTTTTTTTATTGTTTTTAGTCATAACAAAAATTACTTGATAACGCAGCAGTTCAATTACAATATCTAAATGCAAAACTATAGATCAAACTGAACAATAACCAAGCCAAGGTATTTTATAATTTCTAGTAAGCGTTAACCAAAAGACTATCTATACTTGGAGTAGAAAAAAATCCTGTGTTTAGGGTTAACACTAGCACTAGTGACAGTTGTATTTTTCTTTATATTTTATGTAGATGTGTTGTGCAATGTGCACGTTTTGTGTAAACATCTTCTTGGTGGAAACTACGGTGGCTACCCGTACTATATTAATATGTAGTATCGTACTAGATTTCAGGAAATTGTAATAAATATTATAGAAAAATACTATATTTTTATCCCTGATTCAACTGTCGCGCTTTTTTTTTATAAACTGTGACTGGAAGTCTGGCTGGAACGTACACGTGCAGCGCTGCACGGAGAATTTCAGAACGAGACGCATTTGCGGTAACAAAACGTCAACTGTCAAACTGTCAATAATTGTTTTAATTGTTTAACTTCTGCTGGTAAAATAAAATAAAAACATGGAACGTGATGATGGCTTTTACACGCCACCCAAGTAAAAGCACAAAAAAAGATAAAAAGCTTCAAAAATAAATAAGAGCGCATAGGAGTTCGACTACCAATTGTGCAAAGAAGATGTTATTGACAAACAAGGATTAAAGTATTACAGTACACTTACCTAAGCGGGATTTCTTTTTCGATTACATGATGTTTAAAAATAAATTTGTAACTTTTTTTTCTGAATTTATATAAATTACTATATTTTTACAGCTTTTTTGGGAAAAATACTAGGTATATTTGTCCAAAATAAAGGTGGCAACCCTAGTGGAAACCCGCAGTGACTTGGTTAAGACAAACAAGCTTCTTGTTTAGGGCAAACACGCAGCTTTATTAGGGTAAAAACTTTACTTGATAGCTGCAATCAAGTTGTGTTGGAGTATTTTTAATTATTTATTTGATAGATACAACCAAGAAGGTTGATTGGGGCAAACAAGCTTCTTGTTCAGAGCAAACACGCACCTTTATTAGGGTAAACACCTTACTTGATAGCTGCAATCAAGTTGTATTTGATAGATACAACCAAGAAAGTTGATTGGAGCAAACAAGCTTCTTGTTCAGGGCAAACACGCACCTTTATTAAGGTGAACTATCAAGTCGGATAGAATTTATCATTTAAACTTGATTAGGGCAAACAAGCCACTTGTTTTGAGCAAACATTCTACTTTTTAAGGGTGAACACCCTACTTGATAGCCGCAATCAAGTTGTGTTGGAGTATTTTGACCGATGTTTTTGATAGATACAACTATCAGACTTGACTAGGGCAAACAAGCGACTTGTTCAGGGCAAACACGAACCTTTATTAGGGCAAACACCGTACGTGATAGTTGCAATCACTTGTAATGTAGTTTGTTTGTATGATGTATTTGATAAACACAACCAAGCAACTTATTTAGCGCAACCATTTAACGCAAGATTAGATCAAGTTGTATGATTAATACAATTGAATGCGATGATAGATGCTATCAAGTCAAACCAACCTAATAAAGTTTCAATAATCTTTATTGAAGTAATCAAAATGCTTGATTGACACAGCTAACTTACTTTGTTACAGTTAACATTTTTTGAACTTGTCTCTTTTTTAACTCTTCTGCTACGATGTCTTGTTAAGGGAAATCGAGAAACTTGTTTGAGCGTTCAATCAAGTGAACTAGTATTGCTGCAATCATGTCGTGATGATCAACTTAACTAAGATTTTGATTGGTCTAAACAAGATATCGTCAATCAAGCTAAAAAGTCACTTGATTAAATTGCATTTTTTTCAGTGTAGCCGTCTCAAGTTCAGTGAAAGGCCGGAAAACTATAAGCCATGGAAAGAATTGTGAAAGGCAACCATAAAAGCGATGAAACAACTGAGAACCAGATAGATTATCTACACTTTCCAAGATTTATTTGTTTATTTTGTGGGCAATCAATTTAATTCGGTTATGTCATTTAATAAAAAGAAGGCCATACAAATATGGCGGCAATTTTTTTAAGTAAGCGGCACCGTTGTTCTTTTATACAGACTCGTATTCGTTCACATGGCCCTTTTCTGCGTGTCGTACCTACGTAATAAACACTTGGCAAACAAGTGACATAATGACCAATCTGTCCCCGGTTAATTAAGTACAAATATTTTTAAATACTTCTGGTTTGCAGCAGGCAACATTTTTACTTTACATAATGTGACCGCCATCGCCATTCAGTTCCTAAGCTTTGTAAATTGAAAATATTGTACTCAAGTTCTCACGACTCCTAAATGGTGACATTATTTTGAATAATTACATTTATACAGAAGGAACAAAATGTTGCCAATGAAACTGTTTGTTTTGTTGACTTTAACGTGACGTCAGCCATTTCTAAACACAGCACAGCGTTATCCCACCCCTAGTGGGTAAGCTACGATTACCGGTGATTAAACCGACTGTTAGAAGCTGCAATCACGCTTGACCGTGCAATATCCGTGTGCATGCAATGTTGAGCAAGTAATTTCAAAACGCACAAAATACCTTGTAAGTATGGTACGGACGTAAATATAGAATGAAACCGAATGAGTTTCTTTTTCTCCCCTTATTTCATCTAACCTGTTTTAAAAATTAATTTAAACCAATTTGAAATCGCTGAGATTGAGTTGAATATAATTCGTTTGATCGAAACGCGATTGATAAAAGTGATCAAAACTTCTTGGATCAAAGCTATTAAATCGTTTTTCGTTATTATCTATTTAAATATCTGTTCATTAAAAACTTTCTCGCTATTATAAATAAACCATATTCTAATGAACACAATATTTTTATGTTTCACTATTTTCAGTTTTTAATTTCAACGAAAAACAAAATGTTTTAAGTGTTCAAGTGTTTATTACATTTTTACTCATTTTTATTATTGAATTCACTTGACTGGCCTCTAGTCTCTAAAAACTTCGGAATGACAAAAACTAGAAAGTAAAACAAAATCTTACTTTTTTATAATCATTTAATTTTAATTATTAACCAGCTGTTATTTTTTCTACAGGCCAACACCTGTTATACGACCCGTGCGTAAAACAGGTGTTGTAGTAACTCTTTGGGTGAAATGAATGGACAAAATAATGATCTATTTTTTAACTGAGCTACAGTCTCCTTGAAAAAGTCTTCATTCAAGCTATTTTTCATAGAAGGTATTTCAATTTGTTTCTATCCGCGATACACGTAACCAAACATAACTGAACTTTCAATTGGCTTTTCTATGAAACCAAGAAAGCGGAATAGTATAAAAGAATTGTAGTCGGAAGTCGTGAGAAGTGGGTGTCGTCGTGCAGGAAAGCGGGTTGCCGTGATAATCACCCATTGTCGATGACGTGTAGATGTAGACACGTATTTAGGAATTTTCGTGAGTCGTCGGTTTGTTAAACAAACAATAAATTTTTGATATTGACAATTAATTCCAGACAATAATAAAGCTGTGAACGTAAAGGAACAGTACACTGCTACCTTAACAATTTTCTTGCAGGAAGCTAAGCAACCAGACGTGTCCGATTTACAAGAATTAAGCACTTAACTTAAGAAGTTCTGCCAGGTTTATAGATAGAAGCTTAATCACCATCTTTTAAAGCTAAATATTTTTTTTAAATGGCGTTTATTTGTTTGGAGAAGCAAACATTGCATCCGGTTTCTCGCCAGGTAACTGGTACCTAAGGCAATAAACAAACAGTTCGTGTTCATCCCTTAGTTCCCAGATGTTATGCTTCATCCGTAAATAGAAATGTTTCACGAGTTTCTTACTTTGTTTATTCTTTAAACTTTTTGGAGTCAGTGAATAGGAAACTGTCTTGGTGTCCGGTGTTGCCCGGTGTTAAAAATGAGAAACCTTCTGACATCTATTTGATTTTATTTTTCTCTTGAGGCATGATGCAAATCTTGTGTTTTCGGTGACGAATATGGTTAGGTAAGGTACAGACAAGCATTAACACCTATCCAAATAATAACTGAGTAAGATTGTATGTTAGATCCTAGGTACCTACAGGTACAAACTATCACGACCTTATGGCTATTTACCGTAATGGAGTCAGGTATCAAAAACACTAGAAAGTCTTCGTAATTCCTATAAATTAGCGTCTTCTATTATGTATGTTTGTTGCATAAAACCATCTCGCACTCACAGATTATTTACTTATTTGCATAAACCACTTTCTTTCACCTTTACGTAACTTAAAAAAAAGTGACTAAACGTAGAAAAGCGACGCATCAGCAAGATGAAAGTCTCATAATGTTCATTCATGCGAATATTTGAGCACATTTTTAATACAATAATATACATTAAACAGAAAGATTAAATCTTATTTTATCATCTGTTAGATTATTTGCAAGCGGTTTCTTGCGTTTTCGTTGAAAATTATTCTACAGGAACGACCTATTTCTTAAAACAAACTATAATACTCGGAGATAAAGTAGCTTACCATTAGTGAAATAATTTTCGGAATCGGATTAGTAGTTTCGAAAATCACCCCTGACATCCAAACCTGGAAACTTTACCTCTCTTTAAATTAGTATTGATCATGTAGGTACTATGCTCGAAGTATGCCGTCTTGAATAGAAATAAAATTATGCTCTACCAACATAATTAAATACATAGTGGGTACTTCTCTACACTCGTGAGTCGTGACTTTCATATCACTGTGTAATTGTGTATATAAGCCGACTGTATATTTAACTCAACGGAGCAGGACCATCACGAACTTCATTTATATGTATTTGATTAAAATTTTCTGTACTATGGTCATCACACTCGTCACCAATTTTCCGACCAACGACCTAAATTCTGTTGGACGCCAAATAAAATAAACAAACGTTTTTGACATTCTGCGGTTTCCGCCATGGGAAAAATGGGCGAATTAATGTACTTGTTTTGCATATTACAGTAATTTCGAGTACAAATATTGTAATAATGGCAAAAGTAAAAGTAAAAGGTAACCTTAACTTAGAACTGACAGATGTCAAATGTCATCTATTAAATTGGCCCTACCATATATTATTGGGCCCTACTATATAGCTTTCATAAACCAGACTTGATCTTTATGGTCTTTAAAATTAACACTATCAATTTCTGAGAGTACCGAGAAACGCTTTGCTGTCATTTGAAGTTGCTCGACCGAAAACATAGACAATCGTAACAGCACGTAATCTCCAATGTTTTCTATTCGCAAATATGTTGCTTTCTGCTTAGATTTATTTGCAATGGTAACAATGATGTAACTTAAAAGTTACGGTTATCGTAACGCGGTAACTAACTACGTAGTTACTATGCATGTTCAGAAAGATGTTCACACAGATTTCGTCACTTTCACGATCGATTTCTCCCAAGCTTTCCACTGTTTGTCTTTGCAAGATCTAATAGACTTGGATATGTAGATAGAGTCATTCGCAACACGTCTCTGGGACGCCTCGCAAACTACAATTAGGCATTATGGTAAGTAATTTTCTTCTTGGAAGTCTCATTGAATATGCTGCTAGAAGTGATAATAAAGTGAAATTAGATTTTCTCTATGTAATTTTGTGCGCATTATGGGATGAGAAATAAGAAGTAGTGGTGGACGGGAAATTACAAAGTCGGCCAATTGCAAAAGCCAATTATTTTCCGGATAGAGTGTCCGAGTAAGGTGAGTTTCAGTTTCAGTTTCAAGCAATTCGAATCTGAGAATAGTTTTTAAATTGTTTGTGTATTAAAACTTTAGGAGAGGTCAAACAGGCATGACCCTACCTAAACTTAAATAAGTATAAGTTTACCAGCCTTCCTCTCCTCGGTCTACGGTACCGAGAAATTAACCAGGGATATTATCTTTCTCACTGGTTGATGTTCAGGTGCCGTATTTGACCGATGCGTTGAACGCTTGGAAAATGACTTGTCCCAATACGGATTTGCCCGACAACCTGTCCTCCCAGAGTCAGTGGGACGTGCCGCTCTGCAGTATTGTACGGAATACCCTTTTACACACGTCAAATACTGTGGAGCGTGCCCGTCTGCTGGCCGTCGGGGAATGGGAGTCGGGCTTGTGGCTTCAAGCACTTCCATCATTTACCATTGGCACTATGATGGATGACGCATCGTTCCGGGTCGCAACGAGTCTACGCCTAGCCGAACCTAGTGATGCTCCGCATCGTTGTCACTGCGGTGTACAACTGGTGTTCGACAGCCCCAGACACCATGGCCTGTCCTGCTACAGGAGCGCAGGTCGCATTGCACGGCACGCCAGCATTAACGACCTTATTTGTCGGACTCTTGCCAGCGCCGGCGTACCAGCGGTTTTAGAAACAAACGGCTTGGTGCGTGACGATGGCAAGAGACCGGACGCCATGTCGTTGGTGCCTTGGAGCGTTGGCAGGCCTTAGGTTTGGGACGCAAATAGGCTTGTTAACTGAAAAAATCTAATTAGTCCGTCACTTAGATTATCAAAAAATATTACACCCGTATTTTTCTTTTGTCACATAAACCAAAATTGACGACGCTTTTAAAATTCGCAATACGTCACTTTTCGGTATCATTCTTAGTCGGTACTGACGTCACGAGCCCCCACTCCCGAGTTTTGATGCGTTTTATCTTTGTCAATATTCGTTGATTTATAAAAACAAAAAATACGTGTATGGACAGGTATTTTTTGTTTTTATAATTATATTTCTAACATACTAACGGACGGACTAAATAGATTTGCAATTTATTTATGGTGGAAACAAGCCTATTGTGTCGACACCCTTGCGCCTTGTCACGTTGCAAGCACGGCGGGCTGTGCAGGCGCTGCTGCTGCGGCTGCTGAGATCTTCAAACTGCGCAAATACTGTAATCTTATTGGTAAATACAGCTTTGAGCCGTTTGGGGTCGAAACGCTCGGGTCCGAGTGCGCGTCTCCTTTTTAAGGAAATCTCCCACCGACTGATCGACACTTCGCGTGACCAGAGGACTGTCTCTTTTTTGGCCAATGAATTAGCACTGCCATTCAACGTGGCAATGCTGAATAGCAATGGAATCCAGTCTTCTGTGCACGTTTCCCGATGACAGCGATGCGGAGGAGTACTTTGACGCCTAAATGTCCTATTCATTGTTGTATAATGTAGTACCTAGTTTACGTTTAGTTTTATTTTTGTAATTATAAATAGTTCTAATTGTACATAATAAAATTTTATTTGAAGTATTATGTTCGATGTTTGTTTCATAATTTAAAACCATGACGTTGTAAGACGTTTTTATATCGATGTGATCATTAGCAAACGTTTACGTACAAAACTCGTTCTTGAGTTCCCGTAAAAACAAACATTTGTTTTAATAGTAGGTATCCCTATTACATTTTTACCTCATGTTAGAATTGCTGGTGATGAAATTAATGTTTTTGTTTTCGTTTTGCTGCACCTATGCATGCAGTAGCCAGAAAAAACCAGTTCCAATGAATGAACACACTAGTGAAGTATCAGAAAAACTAAATAACGGAAAGTACAGAATAGACATTCTAGTACCTACCTACATAATATGTAAACTTGTTGTTCACCTTATACAATTTATTTTTAGCTAAGGAAAGATTAAAGCAAAATGGTTTTGTAACTTTTTTTGTCGCAAGTGTCTAACCTGCAACAAAAAAAGTTTCAAAACCATTTAAATTTGAGATAAAGATAAGTTGCTGAGGGATTGTACACGTAGGAACCTGTCTACGTGTAGCTTTTAAAGCCACCCCTATTATAGAACAAGCAAAAAATTAAGCCGTCCTCGCGAGCAGGTAGAAGATAAGGCGATACAAGTTGCTTCGATTCGCAAAAAAAACATGACCCCGAATCAAGAAAAAAACCAGAAACTGTCGTCGGTCTGTCGATACAAAAAGTCCAACGCACATAACAAGCAAAATAACCGTGAGATGTTCCAGTTTTTGCAAATTACGCGCTTTCTGCAAATGTTGAAGTTTTTGTGTACGAGGATGACTTTTTGGTTGCAAGGGGAACCCAGAAATAATCTATTTTTTTTATTATTTGCCGTGTCGTATCGTTATCGGTAGTAGTTTCTTTATCTCCACGTCTGGGTGCACAGGAGTAGCACGGAACAGTACAGTTACCCACACTTTGGTCCGTGCCATTAATACGTGCATATTTATGCGTAACGTGTCTGCTGTACCTAACGGTGCCTCGGCAAGGACTCGAAAGAATACGTGCTACGATGAGTTTTATTGAGTCCGTTCCACTACTTCATAATGAAACAAGGGAAATTTCGTAAGTCAAAAGATTTATTGATGACCAAGATTGTGTTAGCTGGAGCTCGATGCTAAACAATCGACAATAAAACATTCCAAGATGTTAATCAATTGTTTATTTGGTGGAAGGTGTTAGCAGCAGCTGTTCTTCAAGTTTCTTAACAGTTTCACGATTAAGTGACTTCGACCTTGTAACTTATACTGGTGCTATTAAGACAAGTGACAAGATCCCTACTGATAGTTTGGTTAATTTTGAAGACTTCGTGGCAACTCGAAGAAGCAACTGATAAATAAAAATTGGTTAGTTTGAAAATTACTTGACCTCAATCTACCTACAAATGATACAACCTACTCAACAAAATGCAGTTCTTAGTTGTTAAAAAAACAGGCAAAAAAAAACAAGTAAACAATATAATAAATATCTACCTTATTTATCACATAAATAATGATTGGATAAGTACTAATACTTCCTTACCTGTATGCTCGTGCGCTTTACTTCAATATAAAGCCAGTTATCCGTTGAAAATGCTATAGCCATTAAAGCAGCAGCCACGATTGCTGTAATGGTCGCTATGGACAAAGTTACCGCTGAGCAAGGCATTTTTACAACCTTCAAGAGACAGTAATAGATAGAAGAGGGTTAAAGGGATATTAACACAATCACAACACTTTATATCCTAAAAGTTCACCTATACAGCATTTTCGTAAACACTTAACGGATCGGAGAACACGACAGCACACACACAATATAATAAAAACTCATATGAATGCGGTCATCGCCTGCAGCGTACCGAGTTCGCGCGCGAGACTTCTTTGCCTACTTCACTTCGCCTTGCTTGCCGCTCTCTTTGCGGATGTGAAACTTTCGAAAGCGAAGTAACTCCGCCAAGTGGCGGGAATGTAAATTAAAAAACTGGTTTTGGGATGCCAACGCTAAAAAAATATATTTGATTTGCGATGAACAAGACAAGAATGAGTTTTTAAAAAAAAATAATATTTATATTATTTTAAAATTTACTTATAAACACTGAATAAAAATAATAAATTTTCAGACAAATTCATGTTATCGTTTCGTTAGTGTTTTCAGAGATAAGTGAAATGAAACGCAACTTCATTCATATTGTAGTGATCATATACTCTGTGATGTTGTCGTGCAAATTAGGGATGGGCAAGTGAAACACATATATCGAAATTTATCGTATAGATTTTTTGAAACTGTATCAAGAATTATAGAGTGAAAAATATCGATATATCGATATATCGACCGTTTTTGGATGATTATTCATACATATTCCCAAAGCATTCAAACTACGTGATAGAGAATAAAAGAAAACAGTATTTTTATTGATGCTTGAGCCTAAATAATTATATACAATTTAATCAAACCAGTATTCATCAGATATGGAAACGTAACTAGAGTTGCGTTAAAAAAAAATCGAAATTGATACGAATTCGATACTCTAAAATAAATATCGATTTTCGATATATCGCGATTAACAAAATATCGATGATAAATATCGATAGTTGTATGGGAAAATGTCGATATTTCGAAATACCGATATGCCTAGTGCAAATTGCAATAGATCATTCATTCATTCAGTAAGTGTTGCCACCTTGGTGGTTTTCCCACCAGAACTGGTGCTTTTTCAAGGCTCTTGGTGGTATTTTTTATTCGTTGTGCGGTTTTTTTTTTAGGTTTTCAGCGGTTTTCCAGTATGGAAACTGGCATCACATATTTGAGAGGGAAATCGCCTACGTTTCTTTAATTCACATTGTTTTTAACTTGTTTCTCTCTCAAAATCATATAAAATCGAATCGAGCGTTTGTGAATAACTAACACATTCTTCACAAAGCCATCAACCAAGCATTCTGAATCCGTACAATATCAACCAAGTAACTTTATTTACTTAAAAAATATTACTAGGAAACGACTTTTGAGTGGTAAAAAATTATATATTGTGGTAGAAATCAATGTTACGCTCTCAACATATTGTGCTAATGGACGGATTGAATAGAACGGGGGTCGTGTTAAAAGTAAATTCTGTCATTAAAACATGCTTTGAAAAGAAACGAGGAAAAGTTGGAGATTTGACGCCCAATATCTCCGAAACTAGAAGGTTCCTGAATAACGTCTAGAACGAAAAAAATATCAAAATGTGGAGAGAACAAGTCTTTTTACACCCTTAAAGAATACTCCCTTTGTCAAGTTTTACCGAATGTAATGTTTCTGTTAGGCACTCTGATAAAATATACAAAATTTTAAAAAATACGTGAAATTCTATTATCTACATAGAAGTCGTTAAAAACAATCAACAATTTTTAAGCATTTCATTAATATTCTTTCGTTTTCAATGTCTTTTGTCTGAGTATGAAATGCAATAAAGTTAGCGGAATTTGGTGGTTTTTTCTTAGTCCAAATTTCTAAAATCTAGCGACTTTTTACCCTTGATCTGGCGATGGCGCCTTAAAAAAATCCAAGGTGGCAACCCTGTTCAGTTGTCATTCGCTTGATCGCTTCGCTCTGCCCAGCGGCTCGCTTGATTGATGTCAAAAATGAACAAAACATAGTTCTAAAAATTAAATTGTGGATTTATGCATAGAATACGGCAAATATGTCTCCATCTCCCGACATAACAAAATATGACGAAGTATTGACGTCAATATTAGTCAATGAAAAATCAATCTTAGGTTTTCTATCATCCATATTCGGTTTTTTAGCCAGAAGGTGAGTTCCACCGGTTTTGTTTATATTTTTTACTAAAAAATGATCTTGCAACAATACTCATTTTGTGGCTTAATACTCGGTTTAAATAAAACAGTATTTTTAATGAGTTTTCAGCCAATAGATGATAAATAACTTACCACTCTTTCACATTTAATTTCTTCGAAATATTTTCCAGGACCGATTTCTACTATGTACCTACAGGTGCATATGAAAACATGGGTTTCCCCCCAGGAGTGGCTGAGGAGCTGGTTATCAAAGTCCTCAGAACATGTGACCCTAAAAGCTGGAAAGGTCCAAACGGTGCACAGATGCCTTTTGACTTAGACAATGAAATTATGTGCTCAACTGTAGCTCAAGAGGTGGAAGTTCTCGCTGAAGGTGATGATGAAGGAACTACTACAGAACCCGAGAAAAAACAAAGTGATAATGAAGCTAATACCATTGAACCCATCAAAAAACAAGTTGAAATTTCACAAATGTCTCCACAAGATCAACAAATCCAAAAGCTTCTGTGCGACTCTCCTAGTAATGTGACCAGTACTTCTAAGGCATTCCCAGAAGATTACAAACCACCTGAGATACCTATACAGAAGAACTCTGACACTTATAATGGTGCCGAAAGGGAGAAATACTTATGGTCACAGAATATTATGGAATTAGGTAATTCCATGTTCCCATAATTTACCTATTCATGATTTGTGGAGTCAATCTTTGGCAGTGATTTTACAATGGTATAATTGCCCGGGTAACATAGGCTGCATTTTAAACAACTTCAACAATTGGGGATTCTCTCAAAACGGTTAAGGAAAACATTGTGAGGAAACCCGCATGTCCTAGAATGATAAATTCGAAGACTTGTGACATCTACCAATCGGCACTGGGCCCGCGTGGTGGATTATATAGCCCATTCCCTCTCATAGAGAGGAGGCCTGTCCCAGTAGTGGGAACATTAATAGGCTGATGATGATGAACAATTGGGGGAGGAGATTTTACGTTGTTAACTCCAATTTTAATTCACACATTATTTTTCAGTGTAGTCCAGTTTTTTGGGTGTACTATACTACACAAGTTCTTGTTTACTTATGTAGGAACCATTTGTATCCATTACCAAGAGTTACTGTACGAGCAAACCCGTACAATAGCATATGTATCAATTTTATGCTGACATCGACACGCAGCGAATGAGTAAAATATACAATTTTAAGTTAACGATCAGTAGTTGCATAGCACCGCTCGGGCTAACAAAGAGACTCATTCGCCGCGAGTCGAATCAGTGTATCATTTCAATGTACCTTACCCGTACAGTTACCATAACACATTTTCAATTCCAGATGTAACTGTAAAGCTTCCACCAGACATCAAATCATCCAAGGACTTAAAAGTGACAATCAGCTCTAGTGACATATGTGTGGTGTGTCAGAAGAATGGCACCATCATCATCAAGGATTCCTTGCCGTACAAGATCAAGATCATGGATAGCTTCTGGAGCATCAGCGAAGGGAAACTGGTGATGCATTTAGGTAACAGTTACATGTCCTTTGTTGATAAATTGATGATGCTGTTTTAGGCTTTCACGGTTTAAAACTAAACTTATATTTTCACTTACGGGATATCTTCCGTGATTATTTATGGTTTTGAGCTCCCGATATCCACCATACCCACCATCGTAAATAATCACGGAAGATATCCCGTAGGTGACAATATAAGTTTAAATTGCTGATGTTTGACGACGTTGGAACCAGGTTGATCTAAGTGACGTTTTTACCAATAATTAAATTTTAAAGTAAGAGGTAGAAAAATCCTAATACGTCCATACCATCGTCTGCCTAGCCTTTTCCCAACTATTTTGGGGTCGGCTTCCAGTCTAATTGAATGCAGTTGAGTACCAGTATTTTACATGGAGCAACTGCCTATCTGACCTAAACAACAAATACGTTCCTTGGTAAGACTGGTTGTCAGACATGATGATGATGAGGTTGGTATTTCCAACCTGAGTACTTTGAGAAGAAACACTAAAACAAACATGTAGCATTACATATTATTATTATTATTACATACGTGACAAGCAAGCGCGTGCCCTGTACGCCAAACGACACAAATACGTGACAAAATAGTAGATGAAATTGTTGCTTGTCGTGGAGGGCACGCGCGAGCTGCTGTGATGCTGTGGCGGTCAAAAGATAATCCAATTGATTTCTATAATTTACAGAAAAGGTGCAAGAAAGATGGTGGAACAAATTATTAAACAGTGAGGAAGCTATAGACTTGGATAAAATTGACTGTTCTAGACCTCTTGACGATTTGCCAGAAGACCATGTAGCGAAGGTAATTTAAGTTTAAATTCTTAGTACCATCATGTCCAGAGGTAAGTTATGACCTCTCTTCACATGCACGAGGTTGTGGGTTCAAATCTGAGCAAGTAACAATATTATGTGACTTTTTCAATTCATATGTTCTTTCTAAGTTTATCTAGGACATGACTGACATTGGTGAAGGAAAACATTGTGAAGACACCTTTTTTTCGGATGGAAATTCATCAAATGACCACTCAGAGCGGAGCGGGAGGGAGTGTCAGACTTTTACTGACTAAAACCCATCCATGTTCCTTCCTCGCCCGTTATGTTTCGGGGACACGGTATCTCTTTCGCAACTTAACTCAACTTTAAAATAAAAAAATAAGCCTGTCAAAGTCTTGAATTGTCATCTATCGTGATCTTCAAAATGTTTTATAATTAAATACTATACATGGTTCATTTGTTTTGGTTCTTTTTAACTGGCAACAACTATAGACACACATCACATTCGAGGTGACGCAGGAGAAGAGAGAAGAAGTACCTGAAAGGAAATGGGGAAGGCTTGCCCAGCTTTGGAACATACAAAGCTATTCAAAAAAATGATCTGGTTAGTGATTACGTCCACTCCATCGCATGCCTAATCGAATCTTTAAATTTATTTTCAGGTTCGTGAAATGCAATGGAATCAAGAGAGAAAAATGCAGGGTCTACCAACAAGTGACGAGATTCGTAACATGGATGTCTTGAAGCGAGCATGGAATGCACCTGGCTCTCCTTTTATAGGACAAGAGTTTGATCCTAGCGTTCTTAACAACTCTTCACACACTATTGGATCATTTTCTGGACAAAAGTAATGTGGAATTAAAATATTTTAAACTTATCTTTTAGTTTGTTTTCATCATTTTCTCAGAAAGTGGTCACTGCTGGAAAAGCCTTCCACAAGTGTACCATGCATAACCACAGCGGCCCATCCTACGATACCCGCATGTAACGAATTCCAGCGGCAAAACAGTGTTGCAATAATAACTCGAAAAAAATTGACCCTAATCCAATCTGTAAGTTTGCATTACTTAAATAATTGTAGTAATTCCTTTGTTAGTCTCGCAGATATGTATATGTTGCAAATAATTGCATCGGTTCACTAAATCTAATCAATGAGAAGTATATCAAAAGTTCCTGTAGAACTAAGAAAGAACACAAATAATGTGAAACACATTTTATTAAAAAATTTTGGGCAAAAATATTTCTAAAATAAATCAACAATTAGTAGGGCAACATGACATAGAATTAAAACCCTGATAGCACCAGCTTTCCAATCAAAGTTTTGTTTTCTAGCAGTCTGTGAGCCTCCTTCAAGTTGGCAGCATTGATTGGACTCAACGTTTTCTTCAGAGGGCATTTAAGCTTCCCGTCTTCCAGCCACTGGGATATCTCCTTCAACAGTTCAAAATGCCTCATCCTGTCTTCCGTCTGATACTTGATCCTAGTAAACATCATCTCTGACACCAAAGTAACACTTTTATCTTTCAAAGGTCTTAAGTCCACCAGAGCACTGCTGTCGACAATCAAGCAAATCCAACCTTGAGGCTTGATGGCTTTCATCAGAGTGTCCCAATACGGTGCCGGGTCGAAATTAACAAGAATATAGTCAACTCCCGCTCCAAATCCATTTGCTTCCAGTTGTGGTATCAGATCCTGAGTATGGTTGAGAACAATGTCTGCTCCAAATTCCCGTGTAAATGCTTGTGTTTCTGGTCGCGACGCAGTTCCAATCACTTTGAGCCCCAGCTGCTTACCGACCTGCGTTGCTACTGACCCCACTCCACCGGCACTGTTGATAATCAGGAAAGACTTGCCTTTGTCCTTCTCTGAGAGCCGTAAGCGATCATAAAGGGACTCGAAAGTAGTGAGTGCAATGACTCCCATAGCAGCGGCTTCTTCAAAAGTCCAGTTCTTTGGTTTTCTTCCCACTAGATATTGATCAACTGCTACGTACTGTGCGTTAGCGCCACTTCTTCTAATGTCCGCAGTGAAAAATACTTCGTCACCAATATTCCATAAATTAGCCTTCGCTCCTTTGGAGACCACAACTCCAGCTCCGTCAACACCCAAAATTCGAGGCGGATTATGTACGTTTGCTTTGAGAACGCGTTGTTTCGCATCAATAGGATTGACAGCTGTTGCTTTGATTTCGACTAATATATCGGACTCATTAACTGTTGGTAAACTCACTTCTAAGTCGACAAGACTTTCCGGGTCTTCTATCGGCAAATATTTGTAGAGCCCAACTGCTCGCATAGTTTTCGGTAAACTCGCCATGTTTGTAAGAAACTTTGAACGCGTGTGGAGCGGTTGCAGAGATGAATGTAACTAAAACAGAGTTATTTTAAAGTTATTATCACAACTTATATCACACTCACGCTTGTAAACAACACAATGACAGGACAAAATGTTGATAGCACGTATTTCTTATCAAACTGTATTAGCGGTACTTGACGGGAAAGTATGTACAGTCATTCTTACATAATTACCTACATTGCATTTTAAACTAAATTATATATTTACTTACATTATGTAAGTATTACAATTCGCACCGTCTCTCAGTGTGTCTGGCGTTAAATTGTGCGAATTGAATCAAGCCTGTTTCCACAATGGACAGGCAAAACCTACAATGGCCATCTGCTACGGTCTAGACATGTTTGTGGTTTACGGTCCAGGGTCCAGGCTTCGGGACCCATACCACCACACAACAGAAATAAAGTAAATAAGCCGTTGGTCCCGGCTGTTATTTTTAGATATTGGACGGGCGTTACAGTGGCCTGAAAGTCAGACAATCATTCATACCACGGTCGTATCGCACCAAGTTGTAATTGGGTTGTGGAGGTCAGATAGGCCGTCGCTCCACGTAAAATACTGGTGTTCAGCTGCATCCGGTTAGACTGGAAGCCGACCCCAACATGGTTCGGAAACGGTTAGGCAGATGATTTCACCTGCTTCATCTTTTACTAAGAAACCTGACGGCATCAATTTTTCCTTTTACGTTAAAAATTGTATGACTCATTTATAATTCTTGACTAACAGCACAATCCGGTTTGCCTGCAAAACCGGATTGCAAATGTCAAAGAAACTTCCACTCAACAGACAGAAAAATCTACACTATATAGACTAATACACTAAAATGGCGAAGGATTTAAAAATACAAAACATTGGAGCTTGAGAGACAAGTGGCGTAGTCTAGAAATATTTTTTTAAAGCTTATAAAAAATTTGTACGCAGTCAACATTTTAATTCCTCTTTCTTTATCGTGTGGTTAATGACTAGTGCCTTTTCTTTTTTCGGATGGGAAATCATCAAATGACCCCTCTCACTCTGGGCGGAGCGGGAGGGAGTGTCAGACTTCTACTGACTAAAACCCATCCATGTTCCTTCCTCGCCCTTTATGTTCCGGGGCCGCGGTATCTCTTTCGAACAGTACCGCAGCCCCGGCAGGCTTCGGCCCTTGCCGTCAGCACATTGAGGCGCGCGTGGAACACAAACGCCAGGTCGTACAGACCTGTTGCGGGTGGCACTGCGCTCTTGACCTTTCCGGAGAAGATGGCAAACAAGGTCAGTGTATTTGCTTCGAGGGCGCCCCTCTCGGCCATTCCACTCATATCTGCCTTGTAAGAGTACCTTTTGTTAGTCGCCTTTCATTCACCCCCTCAACATGACCATACAATCGAGGCATACCCTTCTAAAATTTTGTCAAGTCTTCTTTTAAACCGCATCGTCGTTTTATCATCATCCCCATTCTTTCATAATTACCACACACACACTTCGCAATTAAAGTTTACCTGCTAAGCTGTTTCTGGCTAGGCAAAGTATAAATTTACCTATTATGTTTTTTTGTTGCGTTACGCAACATATGGCACAGTCCTAATCATTCAATAGTAGTTTATTGAAATTAAACTCCTACTCTGAAAATACACAACCAAAGAAAATCACTTGATATAAATCACAGTAAAATTGTCAAACACGTTATATTGTAATCTCTCTAGCGATATTGTAAACTCTCGAAATATTATCAAACGAACATACTGCTTACATTAAAACGCATTATTTTTCGTGAAATGCATGCGATGGTAGCCAACTCACGCGGTGTGGAGGGAAGGAGGGGTCCCCCTTGCCCAGTAGTACCACTCTCATGGAAAGATAATGTTTCATTCCTGAGAAATACCGATTAATATAACCTAACCTTAAAACAATTTATATTCCCCTAAACCTAAACAGCGTAGTCGACGGACGACGGCCCTTATTTCCGAGTGCCCCAAGTCCCGATTATGGGGGCAGAGATACTTCCGTATGTTCAGTTGCCAATATTTCGAGAGGTTACAATATCGTTAGAGAGAAACACGTTTTATTGTAATTTAACGTGTTTGACAATTTTACGATGACATATAGGTACAATGTAGGTACAAACGAATGCAACAATATCTAACAAAGTCATTGGGAGCTTACCTAGTGCCTACCTATTGCTAAAATTCTTCGGTTACCCGCCCATCCGTCAAACTAATCAATAAAATAATTAAGATATCGACTAACTTTTATCAGCAAAACTTTCGAGTGGTAATATCGAGAATTTTAACAATGATGGTGTCTGTAATGACTTTAGTGTACCTAGTCTGAATGATCACTAGGTATCTTTCATTTTCAACATATACTTCTAACTAGCTATTGCCCGCGACTTCGTTCGAGTGGAAATTCTGATGTGTACCTATGGAGAGGAATCAAAGAATCCAGTGTACTTAGGTACTATTCCTACCAACTATCTGAATGAAATATGGCACAGATATAGATTATATTGTAATCCACATCCAGTGGCGGCGCAAGACCTAAAAGTGTGGGCAAGGTGCATTTAGCGAGGCCCTCGGATGGTACAAAACGAAAGGAAAATAAAAAATCACTTCAAATTGATCAGTTTTTTAGTAAAGAAACAAATCTAAGTTTTTACTAATACATCTTTGTAACTTAAAAAAAAAGAAAATGGACTTTTCGAAAAAACAGAAATTATCTACTTTTGGTTTTACTGAACTCCATAGTGATCTCCAATAACTAAACTTCGAAAATTCAAAAAAGGCCAAGTGCGTGTCGGGCCACGCGCATTGTAGGGTTCCGTAGTAGCCCGTTATCACATGATAATTTATTATTACTGTTTTTATTTTTGATTTGGTTTTTCAATGCACTCTTCACCCGTTATAAACAAGCAACTACTTCATCTTAGTCACTTTAGACTTTTAAAGGATTTATTCTAAGAAAGGGGGGCCTACTGGAACAAATATGTATTTGTACTTTGAAGTTTAAGGTGAAAGCGTCAGGGTGGCCCGCGTAATTCAAATGTTCTTACGTTTTTTGCAATTTGCAGGGCAGTGCTAAGTTGTATGTTGATGAAAATATCCTCTGCGACTTTATGACATAATTATGTAGTTAAAGAATTATAATCATCAAAATCATTAATACCGTCCTCCAAGTTCACAAAGGTCGAGAAACTACTTTGACTTTGAAAAATTGTATTTGATTTATGATTTTGATGATTATAATTCAGTAACTACGATTCTTTTCTAAATCAGGGATCACCCTCGAATATCTAATAATTAAACACGTGTTATCCTTTTAAAAATATGCAACAATAATATTATTTAAGTAACATAAAGTGCGACTGCGTCTGCATGCGATAGCTGCTTGAGTGAACGAGTGAGCCCGCGAAAAAAATGGAAGTCGAGTGCAAACACTAACAGAAAAGTCACAGATAAAAATATTTTGAATGGTCCGGAGCGAGACGGAATGGGAAGCCGTAACCTCTTTCTGCGAAGCAGTCATGCTAGCGAAGGAAGTGGTGACACGCGAAAGGGAGAGAACCTCGCGTCCCAGCCGCCGCGCGCCGCCGCGGGGGACGCACCGGACGTGCACCGTAGGCGCGGGCCTGTGGACGGTGAGCTATGAGCTAGCTCGACGTCCGTTCGTCTTATGATGACAGATCGTGTCTACGGCGCGCGAGTGTTTCACGCGCGCTTCAGAGAGATGTCAGCAATGGAAGGGGTCCGCAAGGGCCGATGCCTGCCGGGGCTGCGGCACTGTTCCAAAGAGATACCGAGGCCCTGGTACACAAAGGGCTAAGAAGGAACATGGATGGGTTTTAGTCAGTAAAAATCTGACACTCCATGAGTCATAGTCATTTGATGATTTCCCATCCGAAAAAAAAGATAAATATTATATAAATCTTAGACGAGTCGCGTCTAAGGTTATCATTATCATCGTTGTCTAACATCGATGTACGGGGAAATTAGGTACGAACTATTCTAAATGCATGGATTTGGAATGTACTATAACTTCATACTGAACCTTGTGGCGTGTACTTTTGGATTTCCTTACTTTTTTTTTTTTTCGGTTGTGAGGCGCGAGGCCCTTTGCACCCCTTACGCCGCCTCTGTCCACATCTGTTCCATATTTCATTCAAACCTTTCAGCCGTTCTAGCGTGATTGAGTAACAAACATCCATCCAACCATCCATTTCCAACTTCACATCTCTAACTTAAGGCGAAAGCGTCAGGGTAGCCCGCGAAATTCAAATATTGTTACGTTTTTTTGCCATTTGCAGGGCCGTGGTTGGTTGTATGAAGTTGAAAAGATCGTTCGCGACTGTAAAATGTATGTAGTTACATAATTTTAACCATCAAAATCATCAGTACAACCCTTTAAGTTCATGTAAGTCGATGGACAATTTTTGCAAGGTCAAAATCGTTCCTATACTTATGTGAGCTTGGATGATTGTATTGACGATTTCGATGATCATAATTCTGTAACTACAACCACACAGTCGCGAACGATATTTTCAACTTCATACAACCTGCCACTGGCCTGCAAGTTGCAAAAACGTAAGAAAATTTGAATATCGCGGGTTACCCTGACGCTTCCCCCTTAACCATCTGTTAGCACAGTTTTATTCCTCAATGAGCTAGCATTAGCATCAATATTAGAAGTAGTATTTCAAATAGGACAAAAACCATCCCCATTCATACTGAAAACTGTCTTACGTATCATATGTATGTCCCTCATTCCTAGGCATTTCGAATGCAGATTTCCATAACTACATTGTACCTAATCACTTTATAATTTCTTACATACTTTTTGAAGTGAAACTGCTAATGCGACTTCCAACAAGGTTGCGTTAAACGTTCAACGCTACCATGGAGCCCCCCCCCCCATGCCCCCCTATCCTACTTAATTTCCTCATTTTTTCAAAATACCTTCTCTTCTTCTCTTTTATGGGTTAGGTGACGATCATGGTCCAAATTGCAGCCCTTGTGGATCCGCCTGTAGCTTATTAATGAACTCCCGGGATTTAGACCCTTCTAATGGCAATAGGTATGGCTACATAAAACCAATTTTGTGAAATGTTGAGTTAAAATTAGGTACCTATAAAGTTGATCATTAGATTTATTTTAATAGGTATAAACATTTTGTTTCACTTACAAAATTAACATACTTGTACAAGGGCTCACAAAATAATATATATTGCTTAAGAGTATTTCTATGAAAACCTTACAAATCTAAAATCCTGATAATACAAGCTTGCCAATCATTTTCTTATCTTCTATCAGTTTGTGAGCTTCTCTTAAGTTAGCAGCGTTGATCGGGCCCATCGTTTTTGTCCGGGTAGATTTTAGCTTTCCCGCTTCCAGCCACTTGGAAACCGTTTCAAAAATGTCATATTGCCTGCTTTTATCTTCAGTATTAAACCTCGCTCTTGTGAACATACTTCCCGACGCCAACGTTATGCTCTTGTCTTTCAATACTGCTATATTTACGGGGACACTGCTTTCAACAAGCAAACAAATCCTACCTTGAGGCTTGATGGCTTTCATGAGAGTTTCCCAATAAGGTGCGGGGTCGGAAATAACAAGAATGAAGTCAACTCCTGCTCCAAATCCATTGGCTTCTAGTTGTGGTATCAGATCCTGAGTATGGTTGAGAACGAATTCTGCTCCGTGTTCCCGTGTAAATGCTTGTGTTTCTGGTCGCGACGCAGTTCCAATCACTTTGAGGCCCAGCTGCTTAGCGACCTGCGTCGCTACTGACCCCACACCGCCGGCACTGTTGATGATCAGTAAAGACTTGCCCTTGTCCTTCTCTGAAAGCTGCAAGCGGTCATAAAGTGACTCGAAACTAGTAAGCGTAATGACCGGCATTGCGGCAGCATCTTCAAAAGTCCAGTTCTTAGGTTTTCTTCCCACCAAATATTGGTCAACAGCCATATATTGTGCATTAGAGCCATTTCTGTTTATGTCGCCAGTAAAAAATACCTCATCGCCGACGTTGAATAAATTCGCATTATCACCCTTTGAGACAACGATTCCAGCGCCGTCCCATCCCAAAATCCGAGGCGATGTTTGAGATGTTTCTATATTCGGTTTCGGAGCGCGCACTTTAGTATCAATGGGATTTAATGCCGTAGCCTTGACTTCAACTAACACATCAGATTTCAGAACACTTGGTAAACTCACTTCTAAATCGACTAGACTGTTGACATCGGTTATCGGCAAACATTTATAGAACCCGACGGCCCGCATTGTTTTCGGTAATCTAAACATTGTGGTATTGAACCGCGTGTGTAGTGATTGCAAGCAGAAATATAACTGAGAATATAAAAGTGAAAGTCATTGGTTGATAAACAATCCTCACCCACTTTGTAATTATATCAATTATTATCTCATGTTATCAGCGCGAGTATTGCATAGCAATTTCCAAAAATAAGTCAGCCGGCGTCGCGACGGGCGTGTTTACTAATTCTGTAGTCCGAATATGCTCGCATTGCTCGCACACCATGACTATACAACTTCGCGTCATTTAGTAAGGCCGGGGCACACATGCTCTGCGGCTGATTACGGCTGTTATCGTGTTACTCGCTCGCTTTTTCTTTTCCATAAACGAGCTATTTTTAAGTAAGATTGTTAGTGTCATCATAATTATGTACTTGTACGGGGTATCCGCCGGCAGATTAGTTGTTTAATGATTCTTATTGGTACTTTTATGACCATTTTTGTTTCCATTTTTTTGTTTTATGTACACGAGGTCGTGTACGATCATCAGCATGGATGAACTGTTAAAACACTATTGCCTGTTAAGAAAAACAAATTATAAATATAGAAAAGCTAGTAGTGTTTTAGAAATAAACAGGCAAAATGCATCAAGATTGAGATTTCTTAAAAAAAGGTGGAACTATGGATTTGGCCGCCATTGATACGATTACTGCGATTACGTTTGCAAAAGTAAACATACTAATGTGTACTTACGTTATTTAAAAGTGAAATAAACTGATCTTAAGTAGTTAACACTAATTGTGTGTGAACTTATTTAATCAGTGATCTAACACAATATTCACCTCAAAAATCAATTTTCAAGGAAACCGAGAAATTATAATTATACACTTCATTGGATTTTATTCTGTAGATGTATGAAGTTAATTAATTTTAAACACAAAACCCTAATTTTACGTCTCTGGGTGAGATTTTTTTAAATGCTGATACAGGTACTTCTTTATTTTTAATAATAAGTATTTACTCTGAGTTTCATGATTCTAGGTATGATTCTAACTTTACCCCATTTTTTCAAAATTTTGGAAAAAGGGGGTAAAGTTTGTATAACCTAAATGTTATTATGAACTTATTTAAATAGATTTGTGAACATTTAATCAAAATCCGTTCAGTAGTTCTTACGTGAAACAAACAACAATGAAAAATGGTTTTAAAACGTTCAGTTATTTTAAGTCACCCTGGTCGGTTTTTTTTTAAATCTTTAATGTAAGTACAACACACATTTATTTTACACACATTTTTTCGGCCTTCACGATTTTATTATATTTATGTAAAGTTTTCTTTACCTAACCTAATAAGTAGCATTTTGCTTAATGATATTTAGGTTGAGGTCAAATGAGCGTAATTTTATGAATGTGTATTGTATTTTAAAAGACCTGTTTTGTACCACACGGCACAAACAGGTCATCTTGTTTGTAAGCAGGGCTTTAGTGTGAAACCGAATGCAGCATAAATTACGCGACTCACGGCTCAAAAAATACGCTCGTTTGGCCTCACTTTATACCAACTGTAACTAGTAACTCACGTTTTCCGTCTCCTAAAACCTGCCTGGCAAACAAAACAAAGTAAAAAAATAATTTAACTTTGTAATTACAATAAAATTGTAACCAACAGTCCTACTCGTGGGTACTAAGCCTTAGCTATATCAGACACGTGATTGTGGCCACGCCCACGTGCCATTGATCCATTAAAAAAAAACGATGAATAACTATTTGTATTTCGATAGGTATGATAACGTATATGCTTCGATACCGTTTACATATTAATTGAATCCAAACGGCAAATAAAATTACAAGATTAACCTTGAATTCGGTTACACGAAGCAATCGGTTCATACTGTTGCATCAGCGCACTTTATATGTGTAACAATTTACTGAATAATGCTACTTAACTGAAAAGTGTTGACTAAAATGTCATTATTTGGGTGATAAGCTCGCATTTTAATTTCATAAATGCTTACTCATTATATTGCCTGTAATATGGCTTTAAAATTTTAAATATATATAGGGAGGTACTTATTAAAAAACATCATCATCAAATCTGCTAACGACATAACAACTTTTTCTATTAATGCTAAAGGAGAACTTTAGGGTTCTGCCACTGCATCATAGCAAATGATCATTCTTGGAAAACCACTCAAAAACAACTCTGTATTTAGCCTCTAGGGGGTTCCAAACTATCGCACTCGTTTCAAGATGGATCCCTAACATCGCACTCGTTTCAAGTCGGATCCCTATCATCGCACTCGTTTCAAGTCGGATCCCTATCATCGCACTCGTTTCAAGTCGGATCCCTATCATCGCACTCGTTTCAAGACGGATCCCTATCATCGCACTCGTTTCTAGTCAGATCCCGCTATCATTGCACTCGTTTCAAGACGGATCTCTATCATCGCACTCGTTTCTAAACGGAACCCTATTATTGCACTCGTTTCTTTCAAGACGGATCCCTATCATCGCACTCGTTTCTAGACGGCTCCCTATTATCGCACTCGTTTCAAGACGGCTTCAGCGCATTTCACAAACATGATGATTCGGACCACTGCCGTATTATGAGTCTTTACACTGTCAACATAAATCCAAGATTTCGGAAGGACACGCCGCATATGTCTAAGATATGCTCACGAAACATTAATTGTGGAACCATCTCCAACCCCCGGTCACGCATGTGCGGACATGCGCGACTGGTAACATGACTGGCTTCCATCTCATACTGATGCAGCAATCAAATGGTTCCCGCGCGTGAGTGGAGCTCATTATACCACAGCTCGCAGTTGGAAAAGTTAAAACCAACCTTATTGTCTAATCTCCAGTGCACTACCCTCTATACACCATCAATTTCCACACAATTATACATTCACTATTTTTAGATTTCTTACCTACATAGTACAATGTTTTGTTACCAGCCTACCTGTTGCATGCAAATGCTATTTTCTTCGCCTTTTTCATGCTGTTTTTATTTTAATTTATATTACATTGTTTGCTATACAAGACAGCAAGTCTAGTCGTTTCCAGATTCCTTCGATCGAAACTACTCAATCTTGAATTCAGGGCGCAAATTAATGTTAATTTGGGCCTTTACAAGATCAAGTAGTTGTGTATCCGCCTGTACCTAGTAGCTGACGGGTTGCAAAACCTATGGCAATAAATTAAACAAAAAAAAAGTGTAATGTTGAGTGTAGATTTATTTTAATAAACATTGTTTCACTTACAAAATAAACATACTCTTACATTTTTACTCCCTTACAACTTACAAGTAATATATTGCTTATTATTTTATATTAAATGCTTATCTACACTAATATTATAAAGAGGAAAACTTTGTTTGTTTGGTTGTAAAGAATAAACTCAAAAACTACTGTGCCGATTTCAAACATTCTTTCACCATTGGAAAGCTACATTCACCCTGAGTAACATAGGCTATATTTTATCCCCGTAGTCCCACGGGAACGAGAACTACGCGGGTGAAACCGCGTGACGTCCGCTAGTATTTATATATTAAAACTAAAATCCTGATAATACAAGCTTGCCAATCATTTTCTTATCTTCTATCAGTTTGTGAGCCTCTCTTAAGTTAGCAGCGTTGATCGGGCCCATCGTTTTTGTCCGGGTAGATTTTAGCTTTCCCGCTTCCAGCCACTTGGAAACCGTTTCAAAGATTTCATATTGCCTGATTTTATCTTCAGTATTATACTTCGCTCTTGTGAACATACTTTCTGATACCAACGTTATGCTCTTGTCTTTCAATACTGCTATATTCACGGGGACACTGCAGTCTACAATCAAACAAATTTTACCTTGAGGCTTGATGGCTTTCAACAGAGTGTCCCAATACGGTGCGGGGTCGAAATTAACAAGAATGAAGTCAACTCCTGCTCCAAATCCGTTTGCTTCCAGTTGTGGTATCAGATCTTGAGTATGGTTGAGAACGAATTCTGCTCCGTGTTCCCGTGTAAAAGCTTGTGTTTCTGGTCGCGACGCAGTTCCAATCACTTTGAGTCCCAGCTGCTTACCGACCTGCGTCGCTACTGACCCCACACCGCCGGCACTGTTGATGATCAGAAAAGACTTGCCTTTGTCATTCTCTGAGAGCTGTAAGCGATCACAAATTGACTCGAAAGCAGTGAGCGAAGTGAGCGGCATTGCGGCAGCATCTTCAAAAGTCCAGTTCTTAGGTTTTCTTCCCACTAAGTATTGGTCAACAGCCATATATTGGGCATTAGAGCCATTTCTGTTTATGTCGCCAGTAAAAAACACCTCATCGCCGACGTTGAATAAATTCGCACTATCACCCTTGGAGACAACGATTCCAGCGCCGTCCCATCCCAAAATCCTAGGCGATGTTTCTATATTCGGTTTCGGAGCGCGCACTTTAGTATCAATGGGATTTAATGCCGTAGCCTTGACTTCAACTAACACATCAGATTTCTGAACACTTGGTAAACTCACTTCTAAATCGACTAGACTGTTGACATCGGTTATCGGCAAATATTTATAGAGCCCGACGGCTCGCATTGTTTTCGGTAATCTAAACATTGTATCTTGAGTCGCGTGTGTAGTGATTGCAAGCAGAAATATAACTGAGAATTTAAAAGTGATAGTCATTGGTTGACAAACAATCCTCACCCGCTTTGTAATTACATAAATTGTAATCTTGCTTATCAGCTCGAGTATTTCATAACAATTTCCAAAAATATGTTAACCGGCGCGGTGGCGGCTTCGCGACAGCAGACGTGTTTACTAATTCTGTAGTCTGAACATACTCGCACACCATGACTATACAACTTCGCGTCAGTTAGTAAGGCCTGGCACACATGCTCCGCTGTTTCCTGGTTACCAGTTTTTCTTTCATACTTAATTAAGTACATGTAAACAATAATAGTGGTAATAGTGTGGTATAAATGATAATATAATCACAAAAAATTTGGAAGCTACAATCGTCGTTAAAATGCATATTTATTATTAAAACTTTATGCACAAAAAAGTCTGTTTTAAGATTCAACAAACACGGAAGATATCCCGTAAGTGACATTATAAGTCAAGTTAAAAACTGTACAAAGGCGGACTTAAGAGCCCTCTTACAGTCCACTAGCGCCGCCAATCGAAAAAATGTCATAACTCGTAAATAGAATCAAAAATACAAAATATGTTCTATTATTACTGTGGAAAAGGCAATAACGTAATTGTATAACACCTTATAAACACTTGAAATATAGCTGTTTAGCTAAATCGTGCATTCAAAACATAAACGGCCGTTTTTGTTACAAATGCACGATTTAGCTAAACAGCTATATTTCAAGTGTTGATAAGGTGTTATAAAATTACGTTATTGCCTTTTCTACAGTAATAATAGACCACATTTTGTATTTTTGATTCTATTTACGAGTTATGACATTTTTTCGATTGGCGGCGCTAGTGGACTGTAAGAGGGCTCTTAATGTCTTGGGCATTTCCTACCAGTTATAAACAGTAGGTGCAATAATGGCGAAAAAAAGACTAGAAAATATTTAGGTATAACTAAAACATATAAGAATAAAAACATATAGCAAAATATTTAAAGCTAAGAGTAACGTCTAATTCCATGTCCACTCCTAAAATCTGCCTGGAAAACAAAACAATGTAAAAAAATAGAAACTTCATAATTATTTTTGTCACCAACAGTCCTGCCGCAATGCTACACTCGTGGGTACTAAGCCTTATCTATTTTATATACATGTGGCCCCGTGACATTGAACTGCTTAAAAAAACGATGAATAACTATTTGTGTCTTGATAGGTATGACAACGTTAATGTTTCGATACCGATTGACATATTAATTGACTCCTGACAGCGAAAAAATGCATAGATACTGTTGCATCACTTTATAAATATAATAACTAGCTGACCCGCGCAACTTCGTCTGCGTCACATAAGAGAAAGAGAGGGTTACAGAGAGTGGGTCGTAAGCACCTATCATACAGTTTTCAAAGAGCACATCACACACATCCTTCCGCATAATGAAAATGCGCGCCCGGTACATGATCATTATTTTGCTGCGAAATTACTTAAAACGGTGTATCTCCTAAGATATACATTGAAGTCAATTTACGTACCCAAGGGCAATTTTGTTCAAAATCAAATACTTGTGATTAACAACGTATTTATTTGAATAAGAATAAATTACCATGTTTACAAAAACAGCTTTAAAGGCTTCTATTGACAGCTTTACATCTTCATACTTAGACACTCGATGACAGTCATACTCCAGCTAGGTCTGCAGTTCTCATCAAGGTGCATTAAATGAGCCGCAACACGATATAGCTGCTGTAAACCGTTGCGGACCTCTTACAACTGCTTACCATTTAAAATTTCAAACTCTACGTCCCTACGCTATGTGTTAACGTGCACAACCTCTTCGAAGCTTAGAAACCTTCAAATGCGGTATTAATATTTTACGGTGACTTTCGAGACATTCCAATTTTAAAGAGTATTAGCAATTTTGCACCAAATTTTTATGAGAGTTCAACCTTTTTGGAATAAAATCGGATTGGGTTTTGAAACATGTATCAAAATAACTTGTAGTTTTATCCAAATCTCGAAGGAGTATTGATATCAAATTCGAAACAAATCACCGCCAAAATAACTTTGTACCCCTTTTTAACCCCGTTAGGGGATGAATTTCAATGCAATATGAAACGCGTCCATCAATTCTGTTAATATTGTTGATTGCAAAGTTTGAAGTAGATTGGACCAACGAATCACATTTTCCCATACAATCTTTGCCCCCCTTTTCACCCCCTTAGGGGTATAATTTCAAAATTCTTTCTTATCGTATGCCTACGTTATACAGAAAGTACACCCTCCAAGTTTCAGGTTTCTACAATCTGCGGTTTAGGCTGTGCGTTGATCCATCAAATAGTCCTTCAGGACAAAGCATTTTTTGTTTGTAGATAGTCTGCGGTTTAGGCTGTGCGTTGATCCATCAGATAGTCCTTCAGGACCAAGCATTTTTTATTTGTAGATAGTATTCCGGCTGTATGTCTTATGTAAAATAAAAAATAACGATTGGCATCAAAAAAATATTTGTGTAAAATAGCAATTTTCTGGCTAACTATTTTCCCTACACTGCCCCGCTGAAAGTTATTTTTTTTGCGATTTCTGACTTTTTGAGTACTCTAACCTGGGTTGGTTTGGAAGAACTTCTAAGAACTTTTTCTTCTTCTTCTTCTTCACTTCTTGATTAGTGTCGGAAAGATGATCGATTGGCATCAAAAAACTTGTTTTATGTATAAATGGCAATTTTCTTGCTAACTGTACTTTATTTTTTAATTAAATCTGTGAATGGGGATAAACATTTTGTGAAAAAATTACGGATTGTTACCTAAGACCATTTTTGTGTAACTGCAGCTCCCCTTACTGCCCCGTTTACCGTTTCCACCCTGTATTACCAACTACTTATACCGAGGAAAGCCGATTTTCTTGAGTTCCGCTATTTTGGGCGTGTTCACTTCAAAAATCAAATTTCAAGAAAATTGAGAATTTACCTGTATTGGATTTGAAGTATTTATAGCAACTTTTAAAGGTTTCCACTTCAATGGATTTTATTGTATAGGTGTATGAAGTTAATTAATTTTAAACACAAAACCCTCTTTTTTACGTCTCTGGATGTTTTTTTTTTTAAATGCTGAAACAGGTATTTTGTTTATTTTTAATAATAAGTATTTACTCCGAGTTTCATGAATCAAGAACAATCTAAAAATGTTTTTTTCATACAAACTTTACCCTCCCTTTTTACCCCCTTTTTCCAAAATATTCCATAATTTCTATAGCCTAAGTGTTATTCTGAGTTTATTTAAATAGATTTGTGAAGTTTTCATCAAAATCCGTCCAGCAGTTTTTACGTGATGCGCGGTCAAACAAACAAACAAACACGAATTTTAAAAATGGTTTTAATATGTTCAGTTACTTATTTTAAGTCACCCTGATCGGTTTTTTTTTTAAATCTTCAATGTACAGATTTTTTGGTCTCAACGATTTTATAATATAGGGTGTAAAACACCTCTTAACTAATACGAAAGGCACTTGTTCTACTCGTCATTCTGATCATTTTTTTGCTCTACACTATACCTGGGAACCTTCTAATTACGGAGATATTGGGGGTCAAAGTTGCAAGATTTTGACAAGCTTTTTTTTAAATACAACTTTTTATCGCATGGTTTTTACTTTAAATATTCTACGACCCCCGTACTATTCAATCCATCTATCCGCACAATGTTTTGAGTGTGTTACATTGAGTTATACCACAAAACATGATTTATAACCTCAAAAAAAAAGTTGTTTCCCAGCAATATTTTTTGCGTAAAGTTACTTAGTTTGATATACAGAATGCTTGGTTAACGGCTTTGTGATGAGGTGAAATACACCCTGTATGTATAGACAAGTAGCTAATAAATGTTACCTAACTGAAAAATACTGACTCAAAACGTCATTATTTTTTTTGAAAAGTCATTCCCACGTTAATATTTACTCATTATATTGCGTTAAATATAGTAAACATATACACAGCACATATATAGCAGATTACGAACTTTAAGCAAAATGACAATGGGATGCGAATGGTATCGTGTTGGGGTGACGAATTTATTTAAATAGCAGAATTAGGCAACTGGACAAATCAGGACTGTCTTTATTCCATGGATTAGTAGGTAACTTAGTTTAGTAGTTAAGTAATTTTAGAATTTATAGAATAAGTAGAAAACTACTTAGTCTATAAATTTTTAATTCCCAATTTCTTAGAGGTCATTCTCAAAAAAACTGCAATCAAGGAACCTCAATATCATCGCCCAGTCCTTATCTCAATGTATTATGGGTCAGTGCGACATTTCTTTTACTAACAAAGACTTGATCAGTAGCATTAACCTCTCACTAGGTATATTCAACCCGTTTCAAACCATTTTATGTCACCATCAATCAATCCTTTTATTACTTAATAATCTTCGTTTAATCGACCTGTATTTGCTCTTGGACATGTCACCGTAAAATTGTCAAACACGTTATATTACAATATAACGTGTTTTTTCTCGCGATATTGTAATGTCTCGAATTATTGTCAACTGAACATATGGAAGCACCTCTGCCCCCATAATCGGGACTTGGGGCACCCCCCCCCCTTTAGGTTCCTTTAAACCCTGCACTCGGAAATAGCCCCGCGGAGCGGGGCTCCGTCGACTACGCTTTTTAGGGGGAATATAAAGTTTAAGGTTATGTTATATTAATCGGTATTTCTCAGGAATGGTGCATTATCTTTTCATGAGAGTTGTGCCACTGGGCAAGGGGGATCCCTCCTTCCCTCCACACCGCATAAGTTGACTACAATCGCATGCATTTCACGAAAAATAATGCGTTTTTTTGTAAGCAGTATGTTCATTTGACAATAATTCGAGACTTTACAATATCGCTAGCGATATTACAATATAACGTATTTGACAATTTTACGGTGACAGACACATGGAATTTGAATCGTTTTCTCGTTCGCATTTTCTTTTCGAGTAAAGAGCATACCTTTTAAGATTGTTATTACAAATGAATTCATTCGTCGTGGTGACCGAGGTCCTCCTCTCTAACGCTTCGTCCATATATTCGGATCCATCCGTCACTCTCACTCACACTCATCTGCAGACGTGCGCGATAGAGACGGATAGATCCGAATAAACGGACGAAGCGTTAGGGAGTAGGGCCTCAGGTGCGTCGGGGGGCTCGTGTATCTTTGGACGTCTTTGGAATCAATCCGAATTATTACGACCCTATGTTTTGGCACAATATTAAAAAAAACTAGGTACAGATGTTTTAGGCTACATTTTCACTTGGTTTCCTCCATTCAATACGATGTTAATCTGATATTGAATAACAAGTTATCTTATCATCTCTTATCAAAGATGGTAGCACAACAATTTGTGTTAGTTATCGGCCGACGCCCAGCACACACCTAGTTGGAGATAACATAGAACCTTGAGGGACACCGATACTCAAAATAAGGTGTAATGACGGGGGAATAATCATCTGCCTAGTCTTTTTAAAACTATGTTGAGGTCGGCTTCCAGTCTTACCGGAACCGGATGCAACAGAATTTAACATGGAGCGACTATCCTATCCACCACAACTTAGAATTGGGATCTCTACAAATTGTATGCGTAAATTAAACAGATAACAAAACTCTAATAATATAGTATCATCTGGACTAGTGAGGCTATAATATATGGAAGCTGTCATCATCATCATCATCATCGTCATCTGCCTACCCTTTCCCAACTATGTTGGGATCGGCTTCCAGTCTAACCGGATCCAACTGAATACCAGTATTTTGCGTGGAGTGACTCCCTATCTGACCTCCACAACCCAGTTAATATTGGAAAATACGATACCACTTGGTAAGACTGGTGTTGAGACTTTTTGGGCCACTGACTACCTATAACGACTGTCAAAGATGGACATATTACAGCCGAGACCAACAGCTTAACGTGCTTTCCGAGGCACGGAGGCAACTCGGTATGTAACCCAACAAACATTTTTGTCATATAGTCAAACTTTTATATGACCTGAAGTCCCTTTAAAGTTATTTTATAGTAATTATTATACCACTTTGTCATGTACTGGTGTATTATATGTTCGAATAGTCATTTAAGGGCGCACAGAATGACAGCTAAAATTCAAATAAAATAAAATAAAAATAAAATAAAATTTATTGTGTCAAATACTTAGTTTACAAATTGTTGTGTTCGGAATCTTCTTTTAGACAAATAATGCCTGTAGTAGAAGACTCCGCCCCTCCCTATTTTGTATAGCGTGATAGTTAACACAATATTTTAAAATGTAAAAATTTAGTTTAGAATATTAAGTCTAGGCTAACAAAAATAAGAAATTAAAAACATAGAAAAAAACAATAAAGAGTATACTTAAAAATTGTGAGTGTGCGTGTGAGTGTGTTTGTGTGACAGCATGTGTGTGTGTGTGTGTGTGTATGTGTGTATGAGCGTGTCTATCTGAGTAAGTGGTTGAGTGTGTCTGTTTGTATATAAATAATTCCGTGTTATAACAATGCTTCTGTGTCCTCATACGTTAGTGGTTTTATCCACTTAACTAGTGTTTCCTTACAATCATGTTTAGTTTTCGAGTGTATATTTATCGTTTTATTTATTCTATTATACAATTGAGCTGATCGCTTACGATATTGATTGCATGCAAATTTGGTCTTAGTTGAAGGTATAGCCGCTATGCTAAACTTCCTTCTTTTCGGGGTAATACCCACATTAAACGGCAAAGACTTATGTTTTTTTAATATTGTTTGGACTATGTACAGCTTTCTGACAGAGAGTACATCACTGATCTGATAAAGGTCCACAGTAGGGAACCTAAGCCTTTTAAAATGCATAGTCTTTAGGAGTGCGCGTTGTGCTCGTTCTAGATGTATCAATTTGGTCTTTGCTGTACCTCCCCAAACCGGAATACAGTATCCGAGCACAGATTGTACAAGTGCAAGGTAAACTTGTGTTAGTAAATTTTTAGATGGGCATTTGTTGTTCGTTTTTGCCATTGGTGCAACATGCCTTAGGGTTTTGAACAACCAACTTAACTTTCTAATTCTGGCGGTAACTTGTTCTACATGAGGGTACCAGGATAGCCTGTTATCCACTACTACACCCAGATACTTAATTTCGGTAACTTTGCGAATACTTGGGCAGTTACAATTATTGCCGTAATCACCCTTACATGTATGTATAACGATACCAAAATCATCAGTTGGCTCATTACGCTTAGAAATGCTGAAACATATGTAATTTGTTTTGGAGGTATTTAGCGTTAGGAGGTTGAATTTTAGCCAATCAGCGACACGAGAAATGCCTATCTCAGCATGATGCTTGACATCGAGCCAAGAATTCCCATAGAAGACAACGGCTGTATCATCGGCGTAGGAGAAAACTTTAGCATTAGGTATTATCATATTACAGAGGTCATTGATATATATTAAAAAAAGGGTTGGGCCCAATACACTTCCCTGAGGGACTCCGTACAATACAGCCGCGTCGCCACTGATGTGCTGGCCAATCTTTACTCTTTGTGTCCTGTTTGAAAGGTAATCCTTTAAAAGGTCAAGAGCTGTTCCTCGAACGCCAATCTTTTCCAGTTTGTTTGCAAGGATAGAGGTAGAGACGGTATCAAACGCCTTTTTGAGGTCTAAAAAGACAGTGAGGCACTTTTGTCCATTGTCAAGATGTTTGGTTACTAGAGAGGATAGAGCACTAACAGCATCTTCCGTCGACATATTTCTTCTGAAGCCGTATTGCGAGTCGGATAGTATATTAAATTTGCTCAAATAATTTAGTAGTCTCGTATTTATTAGTTTTTCAATAATTTTTGATAAAGTAGTTAGCACTGAAATTGGTCTATAATTACTGATATCGTCTCTATCTCCACCCTTGTGCACTGGCGTGATTATGGCTTCCTTTAACGGGGCTGGGAAAATTCCATTCGCAAAGCACAGATTTGCAAGGTGTGTGATGATGGGGACCACTACCATGCTGGTGTGTTTTAAAAACTTTGTGGATATGTTATCCCAGCCCGAAGCGCTGTTGGACCTAAGATTCATTAGAGTTCTATGCACCTCATCACAGTCGGTTTCGAGAAGTACAAAAGAATTAGCCTGTGTGAGTGTATCACTGAGTGGAGTAGGGTAACTCGTAGTTCCAGGTTGAATTTGCTGAGCTAGCTCACAGCCTATATTAGCAAAATAATTATTAATGAAATTTATGGATTCGGAGGGGGATGACTTTAAGTTTAGCAATTCTGTATTTTGATTATCTGTTTTATTAGTATATGTTATAGATTTGATATTTTTCCAGAGTTGTTTTGAATTTTTAATTGAACTTGAAAGAAGCTCTTTTTCATATTTTCTTTTTAACCTTTTTAGTAAATTGTTACAATAATTCCTATATCGTGTGTAAGTTATTTTAAGTATTAAATTATCTGGGTCAAGCCGAAGCTTCCTTTGAAGTTTATTACGATTCTGTATGCAGCGCAAGATTCCTTTAGTGATCCATGGTTTGATAATGCGTTTGCTGCTAGGGATATTGATTATAGTAGTGTTAGAGTTAATAGTATCGTTAAGAGATTGCAACAGGAGCTTACATAAATAATCCGGATCATTACAAAAAAGCAAATCGCTTATGTTATTTTCTTGCAAATGTGTTAGAGCCTGTTCATAGTTAAGTAAAGTAGTCGTTTTAGGTATAGCCTGTTTATATTTTTGCTTGGACAATACTAGAAGCGTTGTGAAATGATCTGTGATGGTAGAGTGTAGGATAGCAATGGTAGCGGAAAACTTTTTCTTATTTATTTTTAACATAAAGTGATCTAGGCATGTTTTATCTCTAGTCGGTAACAAATGTCCAGGCAGGATACCATGAAGAGATAGCATGTTGAGGTAGTTTGTTCTATTTCTTTGTTCATGAGACTGCTCGTTCGGCTTCGTTATTATATTAATATTTATGTCACCCGCGATAACAATACTTTTTTGTGACGTTACGGATTCTAGATGAGTACTGAGTGAGTCTATGAAACTGTCAGTATTGGTATTAGATGGAGAACGATAGATACATAGGATAGTGTTATTTAATACATCAAGCTGTAGGCAAGAGGCTTGTGATAGTGATATTTCCTTAACTCGGGGTTTTAGTGTATTTTTAACATACACCACTACTCCGTCATTTTGGTTCAGCTGCCGTGTAGTCATGTACGACTGGTAGTTATTTAATAGTGGAATAGGTTTATTTGCGCTCAACCTGCACTCTGTTAAAATAATGATATCAACTTCAAATTTAATTATGGAAAATGTCAACAAGAAATCATCAAAATTACAATATATGCTTCTTATGTTTTGAGATAAAATGGTTAAGTCATTTTTGTTTACATAAATGTGTTTATTGAGCTCTACGCAGTCACATTCAATAGCTCGTGCAATCTCTATTTTATCTATCTCAGTAATATTTTGTAATGAATCACTCATTTTAAGGGCATGCAAGAGTACAACGTCAATTCAGAGCGAACGTGGCCAATGTTATTACCCATGCTATGCTTGGGATTAGAAGCAAGTATTATATTATCTGAGAGATCTAGACCTCTTGTTTTTTTTATATATTTAGTGTACAATAAGGTATTTAGAGTATGGAAGTGTTCGTGAGCGTGATTTGTGTATGTAGTGTAACATTGTGTGAAAGTTAAGAGTGTGTTGTATGGATGTATTTTGTGAGTATATGTATGCATATATGAATTGTATGTGTGAGAGTGAGATATATAGATGTTAGACAATAATACATCACACATAATTTTAACTAGATCAACAAGTATAGCTAATACCGCAAATACAATATCTAAATACAGGAATCTTATATAAAAAGAATAGTTATGCATTTTAACGATACAAGATAATACTAGTGCGTTTGCATTATAAAGTACATGACCAAAAAAGTAATAATAGCTATAATTTACACATAGTCATTTAGCTAGTGTTAATTTGTGGACTTGCTCTTCACTTTTAATAATGATAGTTGGTGCTTGATCCTCCTTTTTTACATACACGTTGCCATATGACGTCCAGCAGTACTTATAGGATCCAGATTTAACTAAATCTCGTGCCAGAAAGTGTAGGCGGGAACCCTTGGAAGTCAGATGCTCTGATAAGAATATGGGGTCATCTTCTTGTGTTTTAAAGCCAAGATGCTTGCAACATAGTTTGGATTTGTGTTTTATATTAAAAGCCTTAGCTGCTTTTATTATTTCAGCTTTCAGAAGGGTGGATCCCGTTTCCACAACTATAGGGGATCTTTGCTGTTCTAAGTTTCTGCCGCGCACTCTGTAAATGTCTTTGATGTCATATCTGTTGGCGTTACATCCAATCGTTTGGGATAAAAATAAGGTCATTGCTATGAGATCTTCTTTTGTTTCATTATTTGTCCTCGGAACGTTTTTTATAACAAAGTTAGTTTTCCTACTTCCAATCTGCATCTCCTCTATTTTATTCTCTAATAGAACTATATTTTTTTTATCGTCTCTGGCTTGGTTCTCCAACTGAATAATTTTCTGTTTGTATTCCTCATTTTGTGCAGTAAGAGAAGCGATCGAGTTTTCTATGTTACAATTAGATTGTTGAATTTCCTTTAGAGTTGAAGTTATTTTCATCATTTCACTACCATGGTTAGCTGTAAAGAGTGTCATCATCTTCCTCATTTCCTCTTTAAATTCATTTAATTGATCAGTAAAACTATCGTCCATAGCCTCTCTGCTTCTCTTCATTCTTCTAAATACATAGTTAGTCGGGGTTATATTTCCACTGCCTACCAGATTAATATCCGTGTCCGACGCAGACTTGTTTAGTTGTGAGTCCATAGTATTAGGGGCACAGTAGTATAGAGGAGCAGTGGTGGATGTCTGTCTCCGCCTGCACTAGCGCCGGAGTTGTGGTAAGACGGATGAATCACGAGAGCGTGGTTTCGCAGGCAGGTGGGCGCGGTAAGGCGGTGACAGTCAAGAAACAGAAGAGGTTCCAGGACTAGTTTCCTAGATGGTAATACGAATATGCTGGTAATATTATTAGAAGTCTTACTTATTCCGGTCGAGCGCTGAGTCACGTAGCTCGTAGCGATGTCAAGCACCAGGCGTTTACACGCCGCAGGAGGTTAGCGTATTAATTTAATACTTTTTTATTTTGGTGGTGGACGGAAATTTTGCGTGAGCGAGGTAGGACACTATCAAACAATCCTCAGAGAAATATTCAATATCGCAAAAAGCGATTGCAGTCAGCGGGGCTCGAACTCACGACTTCCTACGTCGTCGTCGAGTGGTAGCGGCTTACGCCTCTAGACCACCGAAGCTTCGTAAGCCGTGTCGAATTTGATCTTCTGTTGATGATACCTTTTAGGATCGGAACGTGTGTCATAGACCCGTTCAAAGGTCACACACTTCGACACAGAGACAAAGAAATGTTTTAACGTTCACTTTTGGGATCTTAAAATTGTTTTTGTTTATATCTCCGGTGATAGTCAGTATACACTTATAGTTTTCTCACTCGTTGTTAAAGCTTTTCTTGGGCAAATACTGGTGTAACTTAAAAACTGTTTACTACACTTTATACTATTTTATCGAAATAAAAACACTCTCGAGTACAGAAACACGTCCGCTTGACACCGAGTCCGGGCGGGGGGGGAATTCATCAAATTTTGCCCCCGCTTCCCCAGGCTAGATAGTTCTATCTCGCTCACACTATCAATCAGATTTTTTTTAGGGTGAACTACACTATTGATGGAACGATGGCAAATATTCATCACCTGCCTGGCCTTTTCCAAATATGTGGAGGCGGATTCGGATGTTTCATTTTTTTTTTTTATATATTTGTTCTAATAACTCCGTCGCTTACCAACCGATTTGGAAAATTCTTTTTTTGTTGGAAAGGGTATTCTTTCCAAATGGTCCCATAGCCACCAAGTCGGGATCTTCAAGTGACAAGCGATCAAGTGGAATCTTGGCGAAATCGAGGGAACTCTTCAAATTTTATATGAAAACGTGTTGCGATTTTGGTATTTTCTACAACAAGTGAAGCATTTGCGTTTGATAAGAACCATTCTATCAGATCTGATGATAAAGCCAAGAGTCACGGAACTCCATAATGAGACAATGTACCCTAGTCGTGTTTGGGCTTGTTGTAATTATAACGGTATGCACTTTCCATGTATATCAAGCACATGTGAACCACTAAAAAGTGAAACATAAAAACTTTTTTGCAAAACATAAAAACGACTTAAAAAAAAAACAAAAAAGTGAAAAATAACTTTAGCTTCTGAAGTCGGTGACAAAAAAACTAAAGCAATCAAACAAAGATCACCGACTGGCAAAAGTCGGTTTTATTTTTTGCAAAAAAGTTTTTATATGGAGCAATTGCCTATCTGCCCTCCACAATCCACACGATACCTCTTAATAAGACTGGCTGACTTTCTTGATACTGGCTGACTGGAGACTTTCGAGCCACTGACTACCTGTAACGACTGTCAATGATCTACATATGACAGACAGCAGATTTCCGAGGCACGTAGGAAACTCGGTATGTAATAGGTGGTCACCCACTTAAGTGGGAGAAGTCATTTGATGATTTCCCAAACTAAAAAAAAAAAAAAGGCAAGCACGGCTTATCCTTAAGATTCACCCAAGCCGCTGTTATTATTTAGCCAAAAGCTTTTAACCTCCCCTCGCTTAATCATAATGAAACCAAATTTCAATTCAGTTTTTAAACATTTAGACAGACGTACTGCAATATAACTGACAAGTCAACACGAGGAAACTAATATTTTGGTAACTTTATAAAAACGACACCACTGCTTTACAATTCCGAGCACTTTAAACTAATATAGAAAAGCGTGGTGTACGGTGAATTAACATGCGAAGCGTTTTTCACTCTACATTTCTTGATACTAGCCCAAAAAGAGATTTCTATCGACAATTTTTCAACGGCAAGATTTTGTTTTTGTTTAACATAAAAACATAATTACGCGACACTCGAATGAATTTTGAATTTTTTAGCCGGATTTTCTTGAGCCATTTTGTGTTTTATTAATTTAAATTACGCCACGCATAATACCTATATTCATCGACAGCTGGTGTCAATGCAAACAAGTTTTTTCTGAGACAAAATCTTCTACAGCGTCACTTTTTCGAGATTTAAGCTATCAAAGCTTGTGCTTTCGAAAACGTGTCACTCTAGAACATTTTGCCTCATACAAAACTTGTTTGAATTTAGACCAGCTTTGGATAAAAAAAAAAATAATAATAACTTTAAGAACAAAATTTCTTACACCTGTTCAACGCCTTTTTTTTTTTTTTTTTTTTTTAGGATGGGAAATCATCAAATGACTTCTCCCACTCGGGGCGGAGCGGGAGGGAGTGTCAGACTCTTACTGACTAAAACCCATCCATGTTCCTTCCTCGCCCGTCGTTAGACGGACGGACGGCTAGCTAGCCCATAGCCAACTGTCCACAGGCCCGCATCTACGGTGGCCAGGGGCCACCACGTGGCCCACAACGCCCGGTGTGTTTCTTGCGGCGGCTGAGACGTTCTCTCCCACTCACGTTCCGCTACCTCCTTCGCTAGCATGACTGCTTCGGAGCGTTTCCTCCCGCCCGGTTCGGTACAGAAATTTCCCAAAACCACCGTGTCCGTTGAAGACCTGCGTCAGGCGGAAGGCACTATTTGGCGTTGTGGTCGATACTAGCAGAACTTTGATAGCTTAAATCACGGAAACGTGATGCTGTAGAAGATTTAATCTCAGAAAAAACTTGTTTGTTGTGATGCCAACTATCGATTCATAAATGCTTTATGGGTTTCTGATCAAATCAAAGTTGATCAGAAGATGTTTTCAGTGATTGTATTTTAACTTCGATAGCTCTCATCTCGGAAATGTGACAGTTAAGAACGTTTTAATTTGTGCAAAATTTGTTTGCATTGATGCTACCTGTCGATTAATAGACGTTTTACGCGTGTCTGATCAAATTAAAGTTACGCTGAAAATTCCATCGATGAATGCACTTAAACTTTGATAGCTCATTATCTCCGAAACGTGACACTTTAGAAGATTTTCCCTAATACAAAGTTGTTTGTGTTGATACCAGCTATCGATTCATAAAAATCCTATGCGTGGCTGCTACTATTAAAAAATCCGGCCAAAAAAAACAAAATTAATCTGTGTATACAGTTTGGTATTTTAGTTTCATATCTATCATCTTCATCTTAAATTCAATTACACCATTGGATACATAAGGGTTCAAAAAATTCATTACACCAAGTGAGGACTGTGGTGCACCACGCGGGATGCAGGGGCGTGTGTGTGAGTACAATTTGGACGAAAAATTTAATTCCTTCGATTTAAAAACTTGACAAAAACAATTCGGGTTAGTGGTAAATATCATAATGGTAAATTTTTCAAAAGTTTAAGTTCTCAGGCAAAAGTGCGAAAAGGCTTGGAACATTTTTCCGCCATTTTTTTTTTTTTTCAAAGTAGCGGGCACACATACGACCTATATAAATCGATAGCTGGTATCAATACAAACAAGTTTTGCATGCGACAGAATGTCCTAAAGTGTTATGTTTCCGAGATATGAGCTATCAGAGTTAAAGTCAATTCACTGATGGAATCTTCAGCACAACTTTGATTTGATAGGCACGCATAAAACACGTATAAATCGATAGCTGGCTTCAATACAAACAAGTTTTGTCGATGCAAAATGTTCTAAAACGTCAAGTTTCCGAAATATATGGCATTGTGATCGCTATCAGCACACCTTTGACCGCTTAAATCTCGGAAACGTGATGCTTTAGAAGTTTTTGTCTCGTGCATAACTTATTTGTATTGATAACAGATATCGATTTATATAGGTTTTATGCGTAGCCGCTACTTTAAAAAAAATCAAAATGGCGAATGAAAATCCCGCTAAATAGTTCAAATCCCTTTGCACGGATTAAGTCACGTGCTACTTTATTATAATTTTAAGTAAAATGTTTTTCTTGCGAAAAATAAATTTGTTGATAAAATATCTCTCTCGATAACAGGCACGTTTACCTACTGAAATTTTTGACGTTGACATAAGATTTCGATTTCAAACCATTTCAAAAATTATTTTATCAATGAAAACTACAATATTTTGGAAAAATAAAAACCCGGGTGCTTTATTTTTGAATCTAAGTTTCATGTTTCATAAATAAGTAATTTCTTTAGAACATAAATCGGTGTCCATCGGGTTTTCTGCGCGAAAACAAAGAAATACAACCCCCACGTCTGAAGGCCGAGGCCGCACTGACAATTTGTGCATCGGGGTCCTAGCGAGGGCCGGGGGCAGGGCGGTCCTAGCTGTGACTGGTTAGAAAGCTTGAAATTTTAGAAAAGAGGCTATAACGATGAAAATAAAGCATTAAAAAAAAAAAGAAAACGTATGAACACTGCGTTATATAGTTTTCGACTATCCTGAAAAGTTTCATGACCTAATTTAACGTTTTTAATTTAATACTTGGTTTTGAAATTTATTTTAGAGGTAAGTTTGAGGTAGTTTTCTATCGAGAAAATTTTATGGAATCGTGTTTCCGAAACGTATGAACCTTAGAAGCAGTCCTCAACTTTGCCATATATTAATCCCAAGGTGAATGCTTTAGTTATATTAACACGAGACGGGTTCAAAAATCACGATTTTGGGTTATACGGGCCCTTAAATGGATTGTCTTATAACAATGTCGTATAGACGTTATTTCGAGCTTTTTATACAATCATCATATAATATCGTCTACGACGACATCTATAAACCTAAATTATACAACTTTTAGTCCTGTAAACGTTATCGTAGTATAAATGTCGTAAAACAGTAAATTTTGTCATATAATTACCTTTTAAACATCTGCTAAACGGATAATAATTGTTTACACGTAGTATTTGTAACCAGTATATATAAGTCGAATAAGTATTACGAGTGCAACCTGTATACGTCCTAAAGTATCACAAACATGATAATACGACCGCTATTTAATTAATACTCATGTCAAAGGTTTATAATTATCTTTTATACAATTTCCACCATTTTGAAATCAAATTCAGCATATTATTCATTTATTGTCTGATACAACATGGGTCTAAAAAAGGGGAAAAGTATTAAAAGAAGGAGTCCATTCAAAAGAAAAGCTAAAAACAACTTTCATTCGCTTAAAGCACGCACTGTTTTACAAAGTAAGACCGATCAAGCTGAGAGTGAGGAAAATAAGAAGGGTTCCGTATCACATTTAAACCCAAATTTAACAAATCAACTTAACCAAAGTGCATCATGTTCGTTTTCAACATAATTTAGGAAACTGAAACAATATATTATATTATCTACTGATATAAAGTGTGAATTGGTTAGTGTTTCATACAACTCAAATATATATATTTTGCTACATGTCGACACACGGAACCATAAAGTAGTTCATCTACTTACTGATAATTTGGTGGTTTTATTCTAAACCCTAACTAGTGTTATTAGTGAACACCACATTGAGATACATTTAAGAAATAGGTAATAAAAAAAGGCTATAAAAATTGTTTCATTCTTTAATTAGTCCCAGGAACGTAATTAACATTTCATGATAGTCGAAATTTGACACAATAAGTGACTAATGAATTTCGACTAATCAAAATTAAGCAAAGCTTTGAAATATTGTTAATCTAAACCGCGGGCATTTCAAATGTGCGCGTATCGTTTGTGTGAAGTCCAACTTTGATAAGAACTTATCAACATCCGCATAATATAGATCATTGTGGGGTTCACCTAAAACAAAAGTATAATTTAGACTTAATTGCGTTATATATCACGAACACAAATATTCTGTCTTAAAAAATAAATTCTTTGAACTAAGTTAGCTAGGCGTTTATGTTATTTTATTACTGATCCCTAAATAAACTGATAATTTGGCGTAAACATATATGAAATTATGAACACGCAGTTTATACGTCGGGAAGTTATGTAGTTGTCGTATAACGCGTTCATTTAATAAAATTATTGATAAAATATGCAAAAACAATAAAATTTCGAAAGCGCATGAAAAATTTGTTATAAACTTACCCCACATTAATCAGTAAACTTGATTGCGCAATGGTTTAGAACTGATGGAATGGTTTTATCACCTCAAATAACCATGAAAAAAATTTAAATATTACAGGTTGGCATAAATGTCCTGAAACGGAACTAAAAAATTTAATCGTTGGCAACTTCTCCTACTGTCACGTCTAGTCAGTACATGTAATGTCATTTCATGATATCGGTGGCTGTTTTTCGTGTATTTTTTGTTATTGTGTTTAAATTGGTGACTCAAAGGGTTCAATATGAACAGAAAAACCATTCGCAGCTCCGTTAGAGAAATAATGTATAAAGTTTGTTTGTGATGTTTGGCGGAACATGAAGCTGGACAAAGGAGACAATTTTTTTTGTTCGAGGATTAGTTTCCCACATAAATTCTAGCATATAATAATGAAACTTACATTGATTTCTTCCTTATAACCTCTAGATTCCAGTGGTTTAATTAGCTTAGCATTGTCTAACCGGAATAAATGCGAAAAATCTGCAAAAACACTTACGAAAACCAAAATAAACAGAAAAAGTAAATGTCAAAATAATGAAGTTGTCTGTCAATCACAAAAAAAGTGGGTTTATAACGTTTCATGCCACGTTGATTGTTTAAACCACCTATGCGATTTTAGTGTAAACCTATAAAAATGGCATTAAAAATGCTCATCGTTTAATAATATTTATTTTTATATTCTTTCTGATTCTATAATAATTAAATAGCACATATGATTTCCAACGGATAGGTACCGTACTTTTTTTAGTAAACAGAAAAACGCCCCTATTCACGTAAGTATTTGCTGTCAAATGACATTGACCACAACAGGAATGATTTGACTCGCAAAAAAATATCATAACATAGCTTATTTATTATGATTTTAAGATTCCGTTTTCATTTCTACGTAATATTTCCTTTAAAACCATAGTAAAATGGTTACTTTTTTTTGGTGTTATTATGAATAATAAATGCAACGACCAGGTGGGCCCAAAAAAAACTATCTCCTTTTATCGGATATCAACGATGTTTATAAAATAACTGCGGAAATGTCAGGTAAAATGATCTTTTATCTAAGTAATCAGATGTAATATGTGTGTTTAAACTTGCACTAGATAGTATAAACCATTATACAACTATTATTTACATTGAAAAATACATCGATGAATTTTGTGGTTATGTGCATTTACAAAGAAGCACGCTCCTATAATTTTGATACTTTTTGTGTTACTTCCAGAATAAAAGTAACTAAATATATTATTTTTCTAGGTTAATCCGTAAGTACCATACGGCGTTTTGCTAGAGAAGGGCATACAAACAAAGGCATTTTCTCCACTCCAGAGAAACATAGAGCAGGGCGACCTAAAAAAAATTGGATGATTTTGACTTGTGATCACACAAAAAGTTCAGAAAGATTTTACATTCTTAGAAAGAAGTATTTGCAAAAGTTTAACTGTCTTTATTTTTTGCTGTTGTAGGCCGTGGCTGAACAAGTGTTTGCAAGCATCTCTGTTGGTGATTGGAAAAAAATCATGTGAACATGTTATGCAAATAGAAAGAGAGTATTATCAAAGGGGACAAACTCTGTATAGATACAGACACGGATGAAGAACTTTCAGATGTGGAATATTTAGCCGAAGACATGCTAATTCTGATTGAAACATCTGTAAAATTATATCTTTCTTATTAATAAAAATGAAAAAAAAAGCACTTAGACGAATCGTTGGTATTATTTTCCTCATAATGTAAACGCACATATACACACGTACTTGCGCATTATCATACAAAAGCGTGAGTATGTAACGAGCAGAGAAATTTATGTTTATTTCAAGTTTAAGTAATGTAAAACCCGTTAAAGTCGTTTTCATCTGCCTAGCCTTTTCCCAACTAATTTTGGGGTCCGCTTCCAGACTAACCGGATGCAGCGTGGATATCAGTATTTTACATGGAGCGACTGCCTATCTAATCTCCACAACCCAGTAACTAGGTAATACAATACCACTTGGTAAGACTTGGTTGTCAGATTTTCGGGCTCCTGACTCACAGTAAAGATTTACAAATAACACGACAACAGCTACAAGTGCTTTCCGAGGCACGGAAGAAACTATGACAGATGGTCACCCATCTACAGACTAACCTAGTTAAGCACGTCTTCAGGTTGATGATTGTCCTGTCCGGCATTTATTATTTTGCACCGAGCTCTTCTAAAACCCGTCAACGTACACATTAAATAAAAATAAAAATTGAAAAAATAAACCAAAGTATCAAACTGTTATCGTCGTACTATATAGGGTTACAATATGTACGATAGTAGCGCCACCATTATTTTCACGACTTTTTTGCCAAGCTGTAACTCAGCTGTCAAAAACACTGCCATATTAAATTAACGTGTTATAATCTGTAACAATATTTTCGTTCAGTTAAGCATCATCTTTAAACGACAATAACACAACGATTACATTATATAAAAGTCATATTGTGTACAATAACTCGACCCGAAGTCGAATTCACGCCGCAACACCTATCATTACATGATAAGTAGTCAGATCGCCGACATGTATACGACTACTTTGCGACTAAGTTAGGTATTTATATGACTGTTACACGAAACTCTTAGCGACTTAAGTTGAATAAAATGGGCCCTAATGCCGTCCTGTAAACGTCCTTATAACGTTTATACGACTATACTAAATAACATTAAGTGGCCACCAAAACGTCTACTCGACGTCGTAAATGTTTGTTGGGAAGTGTGGTCACCCATCCACAGACCAAACTAACCAAGCATGGCTTAACCTAAAGATCGACCCGAGCGGCTGTTATTATGTAGCCTCGAGCTCCTTAAGCTGTCATCAACTCATTAATAGGCTGGTGATGATGAAGCTGTCATCATCATCATCATCAGCCTATTAATATGTTCCCACTGCTGGGACACGGCCTCCTCTCTATGAGAGGGAATGGGCTATAATCCACCACGCGGGCTCAGTGCTGATTGGTAGATGTCACATGTCTTCGAATTTTTTGGTTCTAGGACATACCAGTTTCCTCACGATGTTTTCCTTCACCGTTTTTGAGAGCATTGGTGATGAAATCAATTACACAAAGTAATGCACCTTGTCAGGGTTAGAACCCACGACTTACTGTTCGTACCTAAGTCGGGCCGCTACCACTGGGCCACCGCTGCTGAAGTTGTGGAAGCTGTGAATCTGTGATAGAGCTAAAATCAAGTACCGATATCCCAGAAATTTAAAATGATGCAACTCGTTGCGTATTAAACGCCATGCTTATTTCATTGAGCGTAAAACAGGCGTGGAATAATATTTTGTTTCATAGGAGTAGGACTGGCACAGGGTTTAGCTACTAAGGTTTTAAATTGATATGTCACCGTACACGTTCTATTGTAATCTCTCTAGCGATATTGTAAACTCTCGAATTATTGTCAAATGAACATGCTGCTTACAATAAAGTGCATTGCAACAATGCATGCAATGCAATGGTAGTCAACTCACGCGGTGTGGAGGGAAGGAGGGGTCCCTCTTGCCCAGTGGTACCACTCTCATGAAAAGATACTGTACCATTCCTGAGAAATATCGATTCATAAGTATAACCTAATCTTAAAGCACTTTGTATTCCCCTAAAAAGCGTAGTCGACGAAGCCCCGCTTCGCGGGGCCCCTATTTCCAAGTGCAGGGTTTAAAAGAACCTATAACTAACCTAACGGGGGGGTGCCCCAAGTCCCGATTATGGGGGCAGAGATACTTCCGTATGTTCAGTTGACAATAATTCGAGAATTTACAATATCGCTAGAGAGAAACACGTTATATTGTAATATAACGTGTTTGACAATTTTACGGTGACAGGATAAATAGACAACGAGCGAAGACATCTTCTAGTGACAAAAGTCAGTCTTTCTGAATATCTGTTCCATCAGGGTTAAAAACAAAGGCAAGATGGATGCTTGTACATTTATTTCTAATAAGATATGGCTCCTATTCCTCAATACATTACGTTCGTTACATACAATTATTAACATTTACACAATATAATACAAGCAGATCATAATATATCACAGAGTACGCGTAACAATTCACAATATGCGAAAAATAAACCATTTTTAAATATTTTGTAGCCTTATACATAATACGTCATTATTTAATTTGTATAACAATATTTAGACTATCATTTAGGGTAAATATATTTTACGAGTCATTAGCAAAATGTGCCTATCTGAGAAAGCACTCGCAGGTACTGCGGTACTTTTCACAATAGTATTTTTCAATCTTACTTTAGAGTGGAAAAGAGATGAAGCTAGAGATATTGTATAGCCTCATCCCTTTCCAACTATCTCTCTAGCGATATTGTAAACTCACAAACAACACAGAAGTCACATTAAAGTAAAACTCTAAAATATTCATAAATTGGCTGAACCGTGAATAACTATGTCGTATCTGCGTCAAGTTACATACGCATCATTTACATACTACCTCAGTGACTATTCAAGAAACTTTGTACAAGTGCATGTGTTGGGTAAGAATTTGCCTATCTATTACTAATCAGTAATCATAGTGAGGGTAAGCCTTAGCTAAATGGGTTATAAACCAAAGATTGAAATCGTTAGATGTCTAACGTTAGATGTCGTTACGTGACAGCACGTGGTCGTGGAACGATAGATCTTTACGATTTCCAGTAGATACTCATGATTGGTCGAGACAATAAGTACTATCTGAAATGTCAGAGTCGAAGAAACAGAAACCCAGTAGGGTGAATCTCACGATTTAATTCTTTACCATAAACGCGTCTATACCCTTTGAATTGAAATGTAGGAAGTTGGGTTACCTACTAACGCGGTCCTACTTTGTCTGCTTGGTATCGATCAAGTATAATATATAAAAATATCGCAATGACAATTAGAACAAGTGTGCCTTCCGACACCCCTTATTATAAATCTGGTGTCACAGTGTTTGTTATCGAACTCCCCCGAAACGGCTTGACCGATGTTTTTTGTGTATATTTGAGGTCGTAGGCAATTATTTAGTTTTTTAGTCTCACACATACCCACCCACACATCCAAATTTCCACGCGAACGAGTCAATCGCGGGCAGCAGCTAGTATTAGTATAAAACCTTTTCAGCCCCCGTATTCACAAACGTTCGACTCGTTTCCGATTCGACAACTCATATATCTGTCTTTTTCTGCCATTACGAAAACGACCAAGATAGACATACGACTTCCCGAATCGGAAGCGAATCGAAGCGTTGTGAATACGGGGGCTGGTCGCACTCCGATTGAAACATTTAAATACTTACACATCAAAAGTAGCTTAAATTTTCTTAGCTGTAAATATTTGAATATAGCGTTCCATTCTAAAACATTGAAAATACTAATATAATCTTTGTAAAAATACATGTCTTTTTTGTTATTATTCCAATCAAGTGCATAAGCTGCCTTGTTCAAGATGATTCAATTGAACTCTGTAGTTATTCTTAATTATAAATCACGACATTTTGATTAATTAGGTATTCTTACATTCTGATTTAATAAGTACTGTACAATTTCAAATTTCTACCACTGGCGAGACTACACATATAATGTACCTTCATAGTGTTGATCGAAATATGTATTCCATGTCTTCAATTATGAAATTTAATATTTAGGTTATTCTTTTTTGAAGATAGTAATTTTTGCCAATAGAATAACCTATTCGATCAATGTGAAATAATAATGAAAAACATTCATTAGTGGAGCTTCGCCTTTGTTCTATTTGTCCTTGTGTAAAGAATTTAGATCAAAATCATTCAGAAAGCGGGGATAAACACCAAGCGTATAATTAATCTACCTATTTTTTGTTTAAATAAACAATTTTAAAGTTCCTTATATAGTAAGGAACTTTAAAATTGTTTTGGACTCTAGGGACGACCATGAAATAGCGATAAGAATATCAGCTGTTCCATACATTATTGGTCGCGTAACTTGAAAAAATGTAAGTAGCACCTGATATTTTGTTTTGCGATTTCATGTTCAGTCCCAGTAGAAGTTGTTCATTTTATTGAGTACCTTACCTACTTTACGCCCTAAAAGTATTGAAATCACCCAGTTAAATATATGAATATATTAACATTGGAAACAGCTGCACTTTTTTATTTAAATATTCAGCAAGAACCTATCCTACTAACAATTTCATCATAAATAAATCAACATTTTCCAATAATTTACAATATTTTACAATAATGGTGTTTTTCAAACATTTTTCGATCTTTCTGTTTGATATGGCATGACAGGCTCCTAGATTTTCTAGGTAGCTAAAGATAAACATTATTTATCATTAACCTTTTGAATGTCTTAATTAGAGACACAATAGTAAGACAATAGCTTAAGTCGAACTGTGTAACTTAAGACATTCTAGAAGTTAAGTAGGATATAGTCTAGGTATTAACCAGGTACACTTTTCGTAACAATTTGGATAATTACTTATGCAAGTAATTCGTACCAAAAGTTAAAATTAAAATGAAAGTAAAAGAACAATCATTAATTATTTAGATCTATACCAATTTGATATGTCCCGGCCATAACCACGAAAGTCTTCTACAGAAACCATTTTTTATTTCTTCTTGGAATGAATTGTTAATACTGATATAATTTGTACTGATTACTTTAATTTTGTACGATGTGAATTTTAATATTAAATGCACAATTATACGTATACCGTCTTTAATTTAAATAAATACATTAAGTCAGCTTAAAATGTTTAAAGGACGCATCTGAAAATAGATTATTTGAATTGGTTAAATATTGCATTGAAGGTTAACGTCCAGCTTCAGAAACTTCCGTTTAAAACTGTTTGTATATTTTTAACGCAGCCTATCTCATATTAAAAAAAAAACAAAAGAAATACTAAAAGCAGTTCGAGACAAATTCACGAATTCTAAATAATAGGTAGTAGAAACAATAATTAGCATGTTCTGTAAAAATGCGGAAATGAAAACTAGGTCACATTTTCACTCGCGTTACGTCCTGAACACTTTTGGAACAAGAAAACGTTAGTTTGCAGAATCGTGATTGTTTGATTACTAAGTATACACTTGTCGTGACTTCCTAACAACAATCATGATATTTTTGCTTTTTATTTACTTTTTCTAAAAGCGTACAAATATAGGCAGTTATGCTAACATTAATTTGAGACTCCGCAATTCTCCGATTTCTCTTCGCAAACACATATGTTATAACACCTTTTTTTACAAAATGCTCTTATAATTATATCTGTAGGTAATGTATCGAACAAATATGGCAAATTGTAACTTAAGTTCTAGGTAAGAAGAAATCAATGCACGGCACTATAATTAAAAACTAACATTCTAATACTGATAAAAGAAAATTAAAACTGCCTGCGACGCGACGCCTCCACTTCAGTACACAACTACCCAAGAACCCACTTTACTTGGTGAACGTCTAGTTATAGTTAGGAGTAGGATCACGCATCCAGTACACAATTTTCAAGAAGCAATCAAATACCGTTCCTTAGGCCTTGGGTGAAGCTTTTTGTTATAGGTACTTAGTTGGTTCCTTCGTGCGAGTAGCATTGTACCAACAATGTAAAGTCTCCTAAATTCATAATGATTTAATTATAGTGTTTTGTTGAAATTCTAGGATCGAGCCCAAAATTTCATTCTGATCAGTGCTTTCTACCACTATAACAACGGGACAGTCGAGTCGAATACTACAAATTAAAATCTCGGACGCCGTGAGGTAACTCGTAGCATGCTCTCAACAATCTTCTTTCAATTCGCTTGAGCGTAAAGCTCAGTTATTGAAATTTAAATGAACTTTAAAAACCCAGAATCGTGTTCGAAAGCAATCTTCAGGTTTACTGCACAGCGTACTTGCAGAAGTCATGGGCCCCGGTACACTCGACGCTGGGTCTGTGTGTGGAGTCCCATATCCCAGGGCCGCATCGCTGGCACATCCCCACCAGGGTGCAGGGGATCCGAACTAGCTGACGGAACTGGTGGAGCAGTCCTCTGGCTTTGCGCAGGATGAGCCGCCCGTCCATGTACATCGCTGAAAGATGATATAAGCTAGTTTTAGTAGTATTGCAACCCAGTCTTTGTATAGCTGCATGAGAAAATAAGCCTGGCAGATTTTAATGAAACGTCTCGGCTCATATAAATCGTGTTTAAAATTAAATTTGATAGTTGAACATTGTGCGAGTTAGAACTTGCCAAGACCACAGAACCGTCACGGATCGACTGCATATTATGCGACATTGAGAACCCAGAATCTAGTCTTGTACCATGGTCTCTTGAAAGGACCAATAAAGCCTTCTTGGTAGATGAGTAATTCAGTCAGTGAAAGTATCACTAGGATAGTGGAATGAAGTAAAAGTAGTTACGTACCCAAAGAGCTAAAATGCAGCAGCATCTCGTCGGTATTGAGGTCCTGTGCGATGACGTCGTCCGCGTACACAGCGATGATGGCCAGGCACAGGAACAGATGAAAGTAGTCCGTCTGGTAGTTGGCCCAGCAGGCCTCCCACATTCGAAGCGCAACTGCTTCAGTAAACTCGCGCTTGAAACATCTGGAATGACACAGGGTCCAAGTAAGCAGCTGCATTATCGCCAGCGCACATCAGTGACCGGATGGCTGAGGATGTTATCTTAACCCAACGGAAACTCGTACGTAGTTATTGGTAACAAGATACAGATTCCAATGTATAGGTAACACCGCGAAGGGAAATCCGCTTTGATGCCTTAGGGTTAGGGGTCGACATCTAAACGTTGTAATCTGTATCTTGTTGCTAGCTGGAGCTTGTATGAATTTACGTCGATTAAAGATAAAATGCGCTGCTGTTCCGTCCCGCTGGCAGGTCAGCGCTGGGTTTAAACGAGACACTGACGTTGTTGTTGATGAAAGAATACCTAATTCACGACTGTAAGACGTAGGTATGTAGTTACAGAATTATAATCATCAATATCATCAATACAACCCTCCAAGTTCATAAAAGATCTAGGAATGACTTTGACCTTGAAAAAGTCCTGCAAACAGGCCAGCAAATTGCAGAAAAGTAAGAAAAAATTTATTTTGATAGAAATATAAAATCTAATTCATTGTTAGGTATTCATTGGTAGGGATTAGGAGTCAATTTTTTAGACCTTTAATGAGCAAAGCGTATTTTATCAACTTTAATTAATTAAACAGGACGAAGCTGGGTTCGGAGAAAAACTTGAAAAGGTTCAAGATTTATTAATTTTGGAAAGCCTACCAATTTTTGCCTTCGTAATTAAACAGAAAGTTTCCACGAAATAGGTAACTATTATTTACGACTATTTCTCTTTGCAATGTTCTTCACTAAACAATTTTCTTGGTAACAATGGTTTTTTGAAAGATTTTTCTACGACCAAACTTTCAATGGATGTAAGCGAAGAAAAATCGTCGAACGCAGCCAAAGACATCTGATAAAATCGGATGTAATACTTTGGCAAAGGCAAACTGACAAAGGATCATACATCTTCTTTTAGGGAAAATTAAATTATATCTATGATTATAGCTTTGATGCGTCCTTTGTCGATTGAATCGGGGTTTTGCGTGGGAGTTCAAGACGACTGAAGAATAAGAAGTGACTGAGCATTGGAAAGGTTTCTTTAACATTTTACATTACAGTGCGTATATAACGTTATTAGGAAACCTCTCCGCGCAGGCTACATATTATATGTGTCACCGTTAAATTGTCAAACACGTTATATTACAATATGACTCGTTTCTCTCTAGCGATATTGTAAACTCTCGGAATATTGTCAACTGACCTTACGGAAGTTTCTCTGCCCCCATAATCGGGACTTGGGGCAACCCCCGTTAGGTTAGTTAGGCTCCTTTAAACCCTTCACTCGGAAATAGTGTCCGTCGACTACGCTTTTTAGGGGTCTATAAAGTGTTTTAAGGTTAGGTTATCTAATCGGTATTTCTCAGGAATGGTACAATATCTTTTCATAGAGAGTGGAAGTGTGTTGTGGTACTACTCTCATTCTCCTCGTACTCACTCTCCTTCCCTCCACACCGCGTGATTTACCATCGCATGCATTTCACGAAAAATAATGCGTTTTGTTGTAAGCAGTATATTCATTTGACAATATTTCGAGATTTTACAATATCGCTAGAGATATTACAATATAACGTATTTGACAATTTTACGGTGACAAATGCAACCTCCAGATTAAAACCTTCGTAGAGGGGAAAACAAGCACAAGCCAATGGTTGGCATAAAAGAAAGGGGACTTTGTACGTCTTCTAATCCCGACCAGAGGGCTTTAACAAGTTTTAAAAAAGGGTTTAGGAGTCGTCTTTTTTATTACGAGAGGTTTGGACAGGGGGAGGAGGTTAGCAAGAAACACGATTAATCACGATAAGGGCAGGGGATAATGTCAAGCTTACGTGTGTTTTTTAGCAAGATGAAAATTATGAATTTTATGTGTGACGTGTAAAATATTTATTTACCGTTAAGTTAATTACAAACCTGAGCAAGTGATTTTTTGTCTATTAATTCGCCATTTTGTGGTTGCTACTATCTTGGATTTTTAATTTATCATATTCTACTAATCCTTTTCATTTGATACCCCTATTGAGGGAGTTATTGAATAAATATGTTATCCGCCATATTGTAGCGGGGGCCACCTTAGACTAATTTTTATCAAACATAGCTATGAATACTCCCGACTAATTCACCTTTCAAACAAAAAAAAACAAATTTTTACAAACTCGTGACTATGGTAAGCCTTCGACTTCGTCTCAGGCTTACATTTACATTCGTCTACTCGTTTGTAAAAACCAACTTACCGCACTAGTATCATAAATAACTATTTACGACCTGTGTATGGTCGTTGGTGTTACTACAGTGTAACTTGTCAATAGGGGTGTAACAGAACAACGTTTGGGGACACCACGTAAAGACCTGGAGAGTAAAAACGTACACACGTTTTTACTCTCCAGTAGTAGGTTCCTATAGATACTTACAGAAGTATCCAACGATGACAAAACAGTAATTCCATAGCGTCGACATGTTTTTCCAAATGCTTGTAGAAATGTGGCAACATTATCCTTATTAGTTCTCGTAGGTAGCTCTGAAAATATAAAGGTGGCGCGTAGGAGTTTTCAATAACGTCATAATAGAAATGTTTTAGTGGTTTTATATCATAATATAGTTGTAATCAGACTGGTAAAGAATGATAAGATAGGATATAGATGTACCTGTGACTCAGTATGGATTATAAATTATTGTTCATTCGCTCAAAGGATCATAATTAATATATATTTTTTAAATAATAACTCATCAGTTTCAGACTATAAAGGGTGAATGCATAGATAAATAAAATAATACAAGAGGTGAATGGGACATCGATGTATATATCACCGTAAAATTGTCAAACACGTTATATTACAATAGATTATAGAACGTGTTTCTCTCTAGAGAATAGCATCGCGATCGCATACATTTCACGAAACATAAGGCGTTTTATTATATATAGTAAGCAGCATGTTCGTTTGACAATAATTCGAGAGTTTACAATATCGCTAGAGAGATTACAATATAACGTATTTGACAATTTTACGGTGACATATATAATCTGTTAAGTAGGTACCTTGAATTCGGGTAGGTAGGTACACAAAAATCAGTTATTATAAAACAACTATTGCATACCCTTCACCGTGTATTTATTACCTAAGCTAAGCAGGTACTACAAAATGATCTTCATGATATTCAGCAGGATAAATGTTTCTATCGATTTCATAATCTTTCAACACAAATAAAAATTATTTATGAATCATGTTATATAAGCATCTCGTGAAGGCAGGTTACGAAAAGCTAACAAGGCTTTATTGATTTGGCTTCAAAGCTCGCATAAATAATAAATTCGAATCGGTAAATAACCGACTAAACGTACTTAAAAGTAACTGAAACGATCAACTGAATGATTCAATTTATCTGTATTCTCTGTGGTTCTCAATCATTCTTGAAATGAAGAAAGAACCGTGTTTCGAAGTTGACTGAACTGAGCACAATTGATCACATTATGGTAAGTAAAATTTCACATGGTTTTACCCAATAGGCTTACCCAAGTCGCATTTTTTTGCCAAGACAACAATAATATGATTGTACTTATTAATAAGTATTATTAAGCCTTAAATATTACGTTAGAACGAAAAAAAAATGTTACGGTAAAGAAAAAAAGCCGACACCAACGAAGCTATATGATAACTTTTCGTTTACCTACATTATTGGACAGTAAACAGTTGTATCTTACAAGATTGTTATCCATATCGTTGTCGGTTGGCGTGCACACGAATATGGCCCTCTGCATCAGACCCACGAAACACCAGAATGCTTCGGCCTCACATTTTATCTCGCAGAGCACTGGAGCTAAGAGATCACTCATTCCTTGTGTATAGCTGTAACATCAATTAAGAATAGGTAAGCAGCTATAGCGTAGGACCCACGCATAATGAAGCTGATAGAGAGAGGAAAGCGAGGTGGGTAGTAGTGTGAGACAGAGATGACCTAGAAACGTCACTCAGTTATAATACGAACTTTGGCGGTACCTACTGTCACTCAAAACTGAAAGGTAATATGACTAAGCGAAAATACGATCACAAAATATCTAGTTCCAAGTGTGATTGACGACAATTCAGTAGAATTCTATGTTTTCTAAACATAATTACTTACAGAAAATAATCCGCTTTCTCAATCGGTTAATAGATACCTAGAAGATATCTCGGAGGCCAGCAAAGTGCAAATGGACGTATAAAAATAAAGTCTCCCTGTAAGATGACCTTTGTATTCAATTCAATTCAAACGGACGGAATGAAGTAGGCCTTGAATGCGAAACAACTCCATACTCAAGGGCCAATGACGCTACGTTTCCAAGTTCGCTCATTAAATTTTATAGTACCTACTTGGGTATAATTAACATTCAGCATGAAACAATGATCGTCGCAATCCGATATACAAAGCCGTTGTGTCCAATAACGGGTAATAAACAGAACAAAACAATTAATTATTATTCTTACCCCAAAACAGGATTATAAACAGCGTAGTTCAACAGTATATTCTTCATTATTTCCACGTTGTAATTATTATCTCCGGCGAAGAATGGGTTGCCTCGGTCTGTTCTGACCACATCTTTCTCTATCACACATTGCACTGTTTTCCAGAAAGTTGCATGTTGTTCAGGAGTCATCTTTTCCAGTCTTCTTCTCGAAATTTCTTCGTATTCTCTCGCTCTGATCTGTAGAATTATCTCTCTTTCGTCGTAAGTAGAATTGTATGGGTAGCAGTGTAAGAGGAAAGGCCAGACTTCTCTTCTGAGTTCCTTATCCAGTCCTCCGAAAAAGACGCATTTCCTCAAAAAGAGATCGTCTTCGATAACTCCCTTTCCATTCATAATCTTCCCGTAGAAAAGTTCGGGAGATATTTTGGGAAGTTTCCCTTCTTCAGGATGTTGTTCAGACTTTTGTACTTCCGGACGGCATACCATAAAATGACGGTAGGGCAGGTTCGGCTCTTCGGAACCTGCGGATACAGTGCCTGCTTACGTTAGCAGAATTCCAAGTTAATTGTAAAGATACTGTAATCAAAATCTAGTAGTATTTTTACCTGGAGTAAGTTTGATGTTGTGTAGCAACGAGTGCCACCGATGGAGCATTTGAGCCAAATGATCCAGGCCTCCATGATGGAAATGAAGTATTTTGTACTGGGACTCCCGAGAGGCCACCACTAGCTGCCCGCATGTGCAGTTGTCATCGTTGAAGAACAGGCGCAGTGACCGCATCTGGCTCAGGTCTACTGAGAACCTGGTGAGGGGAATTGCAGATAAATATAAAAAGACTAGCTTTTGCCCGCGGCTTCGCTCGCGTAGAATTTGGTCTGCCACATTAAGTTACGTGACATTTTTTTTTAAATACTGATATTTTTTTAATGTACCTTCACATCGTACATCCCAGATTTCTTACTTCAAAATTAGTTTCCATACAATCTTTGAACTCCGATACCTAATATTTAGAGGGTATCTCTTGAGGGTGGAGTTATCTGAATTCCTTTCTAAGTGCTCATTATTTTAAGCTATAATAGAACTCTGCAAATTTCAAAATGCTAAGTCCAGTGGTTTCTTCATCAATCTTTACCTGTACGATGGTTTATAAAAAGTAGGCTTGAGATTATCCTATCCAGCACAAACGGATTACTAAACACTGACAACTAAACAGGTCGGACCAATGTTACTTGCATTTAATCACTACATAGTATAAAACAAGGAAGCTTTCTTTTTCCCTATGAATGCTTAATTTTTTTTAAACTACGCAACGGATTTTGCTGCGGTTTTTAGGGTTCCGTACCCAAAGGGTAAAACGGGACCCTATTACTAAGCCTCCATCGTCTGTCTGTCTGTCTCCAGGCTGTATCTCATAAACCGTCCGCGTTCGGGTCGCGCACTCGGCGCGGCCCCGCGACTGCGACGCCGCATCGCGCTCCGCCCGTGCTGCGGCCGCCGCCGCGGCGTTAGGCGCTCCGGTCAAGTCAATCACATCGTGACAACTTTTAAACTATTCGGCCAAATTACTTAGTGTGAAAGACAAAGTTTATCTACATTAAATACTTAATGCGAGAAATGTATTCATTTTGATAAGAGTTTGATAATTATATACTAAATGTGCATTGTAAAATAGTACCAAATTTAATTAGATTTATGGTTCACAATTTTGGTTGTACTGGCTTGCACATAAAAGGTAGATATATGCTGTCGCGGACTTTTATTTAGATCTACTTAAGACAAACAATCCTGCGGTACATCATCTTTATGTAACTCCATTGGTTTAGGCAGCGCACGCCAAGATAGCTCTCAGATGGAAGATTTTTTTCCGACTTAATTGACACGTATCGTTATATTATGACCAAAACTACATAAAATCATTATAAATTGTAGTGTATGTGTTATTCTGATAAATAACCTATATTACTGTAAAGTTTCATCCAAATCCGTTCAGTAGTTTTTTCGTGAAAGAGTAACAAACATACATCCATCCTCACAAACTTTCGCATTTATAATATTATATATAATATATATATATATATAATATATATATATATATATATATATATATATATATATATATATATATATAAATATATAATATATATATAGTAGGAAGTAGGATTTTATTGGAGTGTCTTGTTATAAATAAACTTATAATACCAGTCTTGCCTTGCCTTGAGAGAACTCCAAAGTTTGGCAACGCATTTAAATGTCACATAGTAAAAGTACAAACTGGCATAAACATTTTATCATCTCAGCCCCGCGCCTATCACTGCCTTCAATGCAAATTAAATCACCGATACCGTAAATAAAATGGATACTCTGGTACATGATTAGCAAATATACATACATGTTATCTGATCTAGATGCGTGTTTTCATGCGCCACTAATGCACGTAACATAGGTATACCGTTTCTAACACTGAAGAAAAACGTTACGAGCTGTTATATGTAAGTGATCCTAGTCGCGAATGTGTGTATCTCCAACGCGAACCGCAATATTTAACACTTCGGGATAAAGATTAATGTGTTCTACGTTTGCAATAACTTTAACTTAGACGGTAGCCTACGTCTCCAAAGAGTAAGACTGGTCGACTTGAATTTGAATCTGGGTTTCTGTTTGGTTTAGTTTTCTTTACCTGTCGTATTTAGCATACTAATGCCTTCAAAATTTCAAATTCTGGGGGATTACATTGAGGATTAAAATGCTTTACTAAATGACCAGCATTTAGCCAAGCTGCTCCGCAACATGGGTGCAAACTTATTGGACAATTATTGTGGTAGCAGAAGATTGTGAAAATATTCTTGCATTGTTTAGATTCCATCTCTTAGTATTGTATAATTGCATAGCACATGTGTTAGTACCATGTACTGTAAAGCTACCATTTGCATTTAGTTATCTTTTATTGAGTTGAATATGCCTTGGTGGCTGAGAGATCTCGTCTTGCTGATAGTGGCGGGTGGGTCGGGTCATTTAGTTCCCTTCAATATGGTTGAATTGAATGGCGCTGATCCATGCGTCATGTTCGTGAACGGGCGCTGTCAGTCGGGACTGGTCATCTCTTAGCTGCCGTGGATCATTTGAATTGCTTTATTTTAAACTAAGTGACCCACGTAACTTCGTCCGCGTCACATAACTTCACATAAGAGAGAAAAACGAAAGGAAAAAAAAGTCCCCGTTTTTGTAACATTTTTCATTCCTGCGCCGCTCCAAATAATTGTAGCGTGATGTTTTATAGCCTAAAGCCTTCCTCGATAAATGGACTATCCAACACAAAAATATTTTTTCAATTCGAGCCAGTAGTTCCTGAGATTAGCGCGTTCAACCAAACTCTTCTGCTTTAATATTAGTATAGAAGATTGTTGTTTTTTTTTTACTCTGGACGCTCTTATTGTGCACGTCTTTCTACATCGTTCTCACATTATATATCTATAATCTCAACATGAAAGATGTGAGTAACCAAGATTTTGTAACAACATTTTTGATTGAAAAGAGTGTCCATGGAGTTTCTTGCCCGTTCTTCTCCATAGAGATCTACGTTAGGGAATGGGCAACTACAGTACTTTCTCAAGTTATTATGCCTTGTGTCTGTGACTGTAGCTTCGTTTTTTTTCGTTTTATCGACATTCAAAAGTGCCGTAATGGTCTAGTTGAAATTAATTATTTGAGTTTTAGTTTGAAAATGTTGAAAGAAAACATCGTGAAGTAGGACTACTGAGTTCACTGAAGGTCGACCAGTTTTCAACCTTATAACTTAGAGCTTAGGGGTCAACTTTTCAGACAGACAGTGGACTCGGTACGGAACATATTTATGTCTAACTTCCACCAATCTACCCTAGGTGGTAGATACTCGTAACTGCCTTTCTCTGATAGACGGCCTATACCTATTCTAGCTTGGCGATACAGAGTACTTTTACTGCCTCATGGCCCAGTAGATGGCCTGTGTGAAAGATGATATGGCAAGAAAATGAGATGACAAGTAATACAACAGTATGGAAGAAGAAAACATATGCTGCGCCGAACCCAAAGCATTAGTATAAGGGCAATATAATGTGATAACTGCTCCAGTGGTCTCTCTACCTGTAATGAGATCTCTAACTGATAAGAGATCTCATGTGTTTCCTAATGTACCAAAATGGAGTGAACGGAAAACTCCACTATCCTGCCCTCAATTTATGTTATAAATTCATCACGGTATAACGATTTTATCAATTTCTAGTTACATAATGCGGTATTGACGTCCGGAATCAGGTCAGCGTATAAATAAGACGATGAACTATAGCTCGATTACTCGATCGGCACCCTGTAAAGTATGTCACGCTCCTTACACGATATATTAATTAAGTTATCGAGCCTTCACATGTTCACTGATCCCCTTACATGAAGAGCTAATGAAAGGATAAATCCTGAGGGGAATAATGGAGGTCAGAATTAGACCCATGTTTCTGCGATAAAATTGTGTTGGAGTTTGTAATTGATAACACAAACACATCAGAAGTTTTGTAACAATGACACAAAAACGAAGGCTACAATCAGCAGTGAATGACAAAAGGGTGCGGATGATGATGATAAACACATTACAAGTGCATCAGTTCTTTCATGCCAGATAATCATCTGCAAAGCCTTTTCCGATCTATGTTATGGTCGGTTTCCAGTCCAGTTCAACCGGATGCTGCTGAATACCAGTACTTTACATGGAGCGACTGCCTATCTTACATCCATAACCCAGGTAGTACTGGATAATATGATACTCCTTGTAAGACTGGTTGTCAGACTTTCGACACAGATTACCTGTAACGACTGTGAAAGATCTACAATTGACAGTCTACTACTACTATAGGACTAACGAAGACACAGATGGAAATTGGTAAGTGTTCATCCATCTACCGACGGATCATCCTAAGCACTACTCAGTTAATCTGGGATTATATGGGAAATACGAGTATATAAGCAATCACCACAATTAGCATTGTTATTAATTAACCCCATGCCCTAACAACTAAGGACTTCCTCTAGTTCCTCTGGCATAATGCCAGCTAGCCTATGTTATTGTATTGAGAAGGTTACACAACCTACTGTTTTAAAACATTTCTAGTTATTCCAGCCTCATTAACAATCTAGGTATTCATAGCTCAGGATTTATACAACTTAGAAACATAATTTTATTATATTGTAGTCACAGCTTGAAGAAATGCAAATAGAACGGCGACAAACTCTTACGTAAGTGCACGTCTCAATAACACTTTGACCTTTACATTTTCTAGATTTATCCAGCAATAACGTAGAATTGTATATGTCCAATATAGCTCCTTCATTCTACGGTTGCTTAGCATTCAAGAGGGGTGAAGTTTTGAGGGTATAAATGAGTTGTGCGAGCAATAATGACATTCTTGGCACGCCATGTGGCTGTAGGAATGCAATCGGTCGGCGAATAGGAATAGGGGTGCGAGTATGCAACCTTGGAAACGCCTTTGAACAAGGAGCGGTATAATAAAGGTTAATGGCAAATAATCAAATGGTAGCAGTGACGATAAGTTCAAATACTTCTCAGTAATCATCATACTTTCAGAACCGGATTTTCAATCAATCAATCATTTTATTATCAGGCAACTATACGTATAAGGCCCATAGATAAAATACACAATATTACATTCCACAATAATATTAAACTAATAGTCTATTAGCTTGTAAACATACATTGCATACATTTACTGACTAAGTACCTATTAGTAATTTTATATGAGCGATCACTGCTGATCTGATATACACAGCACAATGACTAAGTAATTCGATACCCTTTGGATAAACTGGTTGGCCGGCTTCTGACTATCTGTAACGTTTACTCTTGTTTATAGGTACAAGCACAGGGGGTACTTTTCGGTATCTCGGTCTACTAAATATTGGGATGTTCTTGAAGTCGCGTCGTACGATTTTGAAACCAGCTTTCGAATTGTATTGGACGTTTACCGTAATGACGTCATATTGAAGAACCGTGAGTACTGACTGTAGAGACAGCTGGTATGCACACACGGTGGTGATGATTAATAAAATTCTCAAAACAAACTGCCTGTGTGTTTACTAACAAAGGAAACCAAAATTGTAAACAGTTTCTGAATAATGACTTGACGCCAAAGAAAAAAAAGGGCTTGGCTTATAATATGAAGTACTTTAATATTGTATGCACGTCATGACTTTGCGACGAATAAATGTTTTTTCTTTATTTCTTTACTGGGCCAAAGTGTTGGATTTGTGGTTACTCCCTCTCAAAAGCGAAAGATATACCCAGCAGTGGGAATGAAATTCGGTATGCTCCACGGACAAGAAATACAAGAATGGTATGCGATTTTTGCATCGAGTCTAGAAAGAATGATATTTTTATATGTATATTTGGAGCTGAAAATAAAAGGATTTTACAGCATTTTAACAAGCAGACAAGCAATCGTTATTGACAGCGAGTGGGCGTCCTCGACCCGTCGCCCGTCATCCCTCGAGGGCCCTTGCGTGTCATGGATTTATTTATTCAACCAGTTCGCTAAACTGAAAGGCTATTTATAGATCATTCGCTGTTGTACTTACATTGGACGTAAATAGGGATTTTTTCTGTCTCATTGATGTCTCCGTTAATTATACCTTCATGCTTTAGGTCCAAAATTTAACCTTGTGGTAGCCCTTTCCGTTGATTTTCCTCACAAATCTACTTGTAAATTTTTGGGGATCTCAAGAGTAGTCTTTCATAGATTTCACATAATTCTCAAAAACTAAGCCCTTCGATGTAGGTAGGTTACCCAGGCTGGTGTTATTTTAAAATCGAATCGAACTAAGCTAAGTATCCTAGACAAATACCAACCGTGAACAACAAATTCATGATATCTGGGCTAAGTTTATTGAATGGGATAATCCCTCGACGTGTCGGTTTTCTTTTGACCATTAGAACGAAAATTGGAGCTCACAAGAAAGGGGTTCAAACTTTCCACAGAGCGAAAAAAATATGGTAGCATCAAAACTGAAAAAAATAACCAGTATTTTCTTTAGTTCTGAGATGAAAGCCATTTTTTGAAATTTCTTTGGCTTGTCTGATTGGGAACTAAACCATGTTTCTTAAAATTAAAATGTTTTCAGGGAACATAAAGGCTAGGAGGATCCTTCCATAATTACCTACTTATTTGGAAAACATAAACAGGCGATAGATAAATCACAATTCCGGTGGCATCAGTATTATCCGGGAAGATAAAACTAAACATCACAATTGCAATGTTGTGAAATACCGTATAGAATCCAAGAACATTATTCAAACAAAGAATTTATAATTGAGAGCCGGCCCGCTACCGCGCATAATCATCGGCTTCGCATACGATCTACACTAATAACTATAAGCTGTGGTGTAGTTACCTAGTTTTTCGTTTTTCGATAGATACCTACATAATTTGGTACTTCTTCTTATGCAGAGGAGAACTGTAGAAGATCGTTTGAGACGTAAGTAGGTCAGTTATAGTGAAAGCGAAGAATCGAAATCGCCAAAACCAGTTGTTAATGCTACATCAGCTACATGCAAACTTAGTAAGGTTAGCTAGCCTGGACTTATAAACAACAAGAAATCACAAAAAGTGTACCTAAGCAAGAAATCCACTCGTCTGTAACATAATAAGTGGATAGTCAAAAGTTACAAACGGCAACTTAATTTGTAAAGGTTCAACACACGCATGAACATGTTGATGTATTAACTTATTAAAATACAGTGGACTCACCTTCGACATTTCATAGGAGCTCGCCTTTGCGGCACTGGTGAACTGTGAACGCTGTCAGGAAACACCAAATTGTGTTTCAAAGCCAAAAACTCCGGAGTACTCATCCAATTTGGGTTGCCTTCGTCACATGAACTCATTGACAGTGACCTAATAAACCTGTCCCCCGAGAGAGAGTCAGGGGTCAAATCTACGTTCTCTATTGTTGGATTAGCGATTGTTATGTTGACCGACGTCATCGACTGTGATCTCACGTGTTGTTTGTCGTACACAAACACCTCATCCCTGGACTCGTCCTTCTCAAAACTACTGAAAACATTATCCTTTACAGAATCTATTGACTTTACTGTGGGCTTAGAACTAGAGGACAATTCGTCCTGAGTGGTATCATTGGGAGTGTATCTTGTATCAGACGATTTTATACTTTGTTTATCAGAGTTAGAATTTAAACTTGTAGTTTCTGAAGAATCCGAAAATGCATGCTCGTTGTTAGCATCCATTTTAGCGCTGTTCATATTACAGCGTGATTTGGGTATTTCCTTCGGATTCGCCGGTTTACCAGTAACTACTAACTCGTCGCTCGGACTGGTTTCTACGGCCGAAGGGCATTTACGCAGCGTTGAATTCGGAATCCAGTTGAGGAAAAGCGTAGGTCGTTTGGCATTATTATGCTGGTCTGTAAAAACTTTAGTTGTTACAGTGAGATATCCCGGATGGTGTACGATATCTAGTTCATGCCTGGCGACAGTCGGTGGATGCACGCACACATTGTTCTTGCAAAACAAGATTTCGTTGTCGACGTAATCGGGGGGTTCTTCGTTGTCGTCGAACTCCAAACCGAGAAAGTAGCTGGAGGCTCGTTTCAAAAGTTCTGGCAGCGGCATCTCGCTGCGGGATATGTTCACATTTCCTTAAAATATTAATGCACGACTTATTTACTGCGGCGCGTTATCACTCGCGACAACCTCATTCAAGCGAGGCTGTGTGGGTACTACGCGCATGTAAACACCTACACAGCTATGTTGATAACGCCGTATTGATCGGCCAGCGCGAATAGAACCGCCCGGCATCGCACCGCACTCGGACCAACGTCACAGCTGTGTCACTCTGCAACTTGAACGGGTAGCACGTGTGCCAATGGTTGCTTTGCACTGAGAATCGATTGAAGCACTAATGCTCATAACATTTAATTATGCAATATGATAAGTAATACTGGGCGTATTCCGTTGCTGCTTCGAGCCGCCAAATTCAAGCTTGGAGCCTTGTTTGTATCTAATAACAGACCCTATTTGGAAACATTAAAATGTCGAATACCTGTATGTAACAGCTGTTGCTGTTCTTAGTACGAGCATATCCAATGCGCCACACAAGGATTACAGCTATGCTATATGGAGTCAATTTTTAACTAACCTTTTTATTTTTTTTCTGAGACAAAGTCTGATTTTGTAACGTTAACGTGTCACATGGTGACCTGTTTTTAAAATCTAAATAAAAGTTTTTATTAAATATGGTTGAATTTTAATCAATAAGTTTATTAACAATCCTAATACCTATGTAAGAATATTTTGCTGTTTGTTGTTGAAAGGCAAGTACCTATATATATGTCACCGTAAAATTGTCAAACACGTTATATTACAATATAACGTGTTTTTTCTCGCGATATTGTAATGTCTCGAATTATTGTCAACTGAACATACGGAAGTATCTCTGCCCCCATAATCGGGACTTGGGGCACCCCCCCGTTAGGTTAGTTAGGTTCCTTTAAACCCTGCACTCGGAAATAGGGGCCCCGCGAAGCGGGGCTCCGTCGACTACGCTTTTTAGGGGGAATATAAAGTGTTTTAAGGTTATGTTATATTAATCGGTATTTCTCAGGAATGGTGCGTTATCTTTTCATGAGAGTTGTGCCACTGGGCAAGGGGGACCCCTCCTTCCCTCCACACCGCGTAAGTTGACTACCATCGCATGCATTTCACGAATAATAATGCGTTTTGTTGTAAGCAGTATGCTCATTTGACAATAACTCGAGACTTTACAATATCGCTAGAGATATTACAATATAACGTATTTGACAATTTTACGGTGACATATATATAAATGAAGAAGATAATCTTGTTAAGAGTTCGTCAAGCATGTTTCCAACCTCAGCACTACTACGAGGAACATCATACGGTACGTATACTTATATAAAGTATCTTTTACCATCTTCTTCTATCTTTCTGTGTCTAGGTTTTATCTTCTTTTATCTGAAGGTGCCCACCGTGTCTAGTGCCTACCTGATGTAGGTACCTACTATAAACAAATAGTAGGGTTCCTACCAGGTCATCTTTAATACATTATTCTTTCTCTATCTTTCATTAAGATCTATTTTCTCCCAGTGTTTTGACGTGACAACGTCTTATAAATTGGTTTGCCGGGTGACACTTCAAGAAACTGCGTTACGCTCCGCTCACGTTATGCGCTCACAATGAGAGCGAGTGAGAGGCATGCGTCCCTTCCACTCGGGCATGGTTAGCCCGCCTGACAGTGAGAGAGACAGACATATTTCATCCTTCTTCCTACTATACGAATGAATATTCACATTAAAATTATTTTACCACTCAAAGTCGTTGTCACGTAAAACTTTCGCCCGTATACCGACTTTACAGGCAACCAATTTTTTTTTACCTTGTCAATCTTTGTCTCGATTCAATGTTGTTTTTTGACCAGTTTCTTGGACCTTGGACCGCTGATGGTCCGTGAATGTTGTGGGTACCACTACCACATCAAGTGATGCTTTAGGTTCCATTTTAGATATTTCACGCTGAAAATATCATGGACCAAAGCTATAGTTTCATTCATTAGCAGAAAAGGAAGGTAGTAGGATAATAAATCAATAGTTAGTGACTCATACTAGTCATAATAGCGATCAAAAGTTTTCTTTTATAGTATGAACCTGATGTGGCCCAGTACAGGGCAAAAGCCTCCCTTCCGTATTTTCGTCTAAGTACTTCTGATTTTGGCTATTTGGGCCCAAACTTTTCTATTATTTCCGAAGCTAAATAATGCGTGAATTCAGGTCTTTCGGTTGCCCATCGACAGGCTGTCTTTCCCAGAATGGGCTTAAAAATAATTTTTATCCTACGCCGTCAGAACAAATTTTAGACGTTCAACAAATTTTAGTCTGAGCTCCGTCAGATTGACGGATCTCGCTCACGGCCGCCAATCTCAGAGGAGATTAGCCATCGGCGCGGGAGATATCAAGTATGCGAATCCCTGACACAGGTGCGTCATCTCTCTTCCGTCACCCCCATAGTCCGATGGGACTATAATCTGACATGACAGGGAGGGCCATAGGCACAGGACTTAACGTGCTTTCCGAGGCACAGGGGATTCACGCCGTCAAGCGCTAAATTACCAACTCCGGGCTGACGGAGAAATTCTTAAAGGAAATAACCAAATCACTTGTTGCACCCGGGAATCAAAACCAAAATCCAAGCTCAGCAGTCGCGCTTGCAACCGTGAGACCAAGCACGGAGCGCAATACGCTCGAATAGTAAATAAGTTCGCGGATTAGATTTTAAACGAGGCTTAAAAGTTAGCTCCCAGCCATGTTAGAACTATTTAGAACCCAATGGCTTGATACGCTACAATGGCAAATGCCGGGATGGCATGTCTCTGTTTCCATGGATAGATAGGCCTCTAGTGTGGGACGCAACATAATGTCAATGTTATGGACCAGGTGATTAATGCGGGCATTATACATAATGTTCGAACATTATGAATAATGGCTATCTCTATCGGGCTAAGTGATTAATACTATCTTAACTTCATTATTTATTACATTGCACGGTCATTATTATATTGCTACATGATAATTGGGCAATTTGATAACAAAGCTAAATTTGACGCGGTGTAAGGGCGGGGAGCTAGGCACGCATGGCGTGGCACGCTTTGACCAATCAGAGACCGCCATCCAGCTACTGTTTTTTAGTTTTGCATTGTAAGCGAATATGGACGGACGCGGATGGGTTTCAGTTTCGTAACTCAGTGTCAACGCGAGTGTGTTAACACTAAATTACGAAAGTAAGATTTATTTACAGGTAGTCAGTGGCCCCAAAAGTCTGACACCAGTCTTACCAAGTGGTATCGTTTTCCCAGAATAAACTGGGTTGTGGAGGTCAGATAGGCAGTCGCTCCATGTAAAATACTGGTATTCAGCTGTATCCGGTTAGACTAGAAGCTGACCCCAACATAGTTGGGAAAAGGCTAGGTAGATGATGATGATGAGTAGGATAAGTAGGATATAATTATATAGTAGTACTCGTATAATAATAAGTAATTTCTATAAATAATATTAGACATTTTTATGCCATATTTTTAATATGACCTCTTAAAAGTCCTTAATGATCAATCCAATTCAGTATTTAGTTTATTTAAAGTTAAATGACAATAACTAAAAAAATAGTAATTAAATATGTTTGTATTACTCTGCCCAAAAGGTGATGGACAATATGTATAATGCCCGGTCAATTTGATTATTTGAATAATTCTTATCAAATTGCACTCTTATATTGGCTGTTTTTCATAATGACCGGGCATTGTGTATAATGCCCAATTCATCACTTGGTCCATAACATCAATACTTTTGCACCATTCAATCTTCCTGGCTCATCGAATTGTGCTAGCTCGGCGGCTGCCGAAAACTTAAAACAATGGAAATATACTTAGGTCCATTTTCACCAAAAAGATGAGGATAGGATTATCTAAAAACAGCTGTTTTGTATGGGAACATGTCAAAGTGACAGCTGTTTTTAAATAATCAGACCGTTATCTTTTCGGTGAACATGGACCTTAATAAGCCGTTACGGTTGATCGAAACTTTGAAGTCTTTGGGGTCCAAGTGCTTTTTAATTACAAAACGCTTAATGATACTTCCCGTGGCCGATCAGCCTTTTACCTCTGCCAGAGGTTAAGCATTGCCATACAATGACTTATAAATTACAACGTCGCAACACGGCCGGTCTCATGGGCGCGTCGCGTGTGGTGTGGCGTCTGCGTTATCACACGCTCAAACAAGAGGTGACGTGAACAGGCGCGTGAGACGCCACCGCGTGCTCCGCAGGTTTCGACATCTTCGTTATCATTTAACAATGTCGAGACTGTCGGTAAGGCTACGTATGCACCTTTACAATGATTATTCTATTCTATTCTATTCTTCTATTCTTTCAGTGCATACGTAGCCTTACTGCTATACGGCCCACTGAAATGTTACCTGCCCCCGTATTCACAAACGTTCGACTCGTTTCCGATTCGACAACTCGTATATCTGTCTTCTTCTGGCATTACAAAAATGACCGAGATAGACATACGACTTCCCGAATCGAAAGCGAATCGAAGCTGATAAATCTTTAGTGTCTGGCAAACACTGAGTCACAACCTTTGCCAGAACAGCAATATACTTATCTAATCAAGCAAGTGTAGGTAGTTGCTTCTTAAATGTAACTGCAGCGATAAAAATAGATTGTGGTTTGTGGGGGATTATCGGTAAATGTATTATCTAAAAATGATAAAAAATAAACAATGTTACATATTTTTAAAAACAATAACAATGTAAAACGGAACGCAACTTATCTTCCTAAAAAACCCGCAAGATGGCGTTTTCCTTGCATAATTTATTGACGCATGCGCCACACATTGCAATCAGCTGTCAGAAAGAACATAATCACGTAAAAAACAAAATTATTTGTGTCTTTAGATAATTCCCGTCAATATGGCGGGGCAAAATCCAGGTTCGCCGACTGACTTTCAATATTTTTACGAGGATGAAGTGTATAAAATCAACAATCGCGGTCAAGTGGTCTTCGGTCTGGTACTCGAGAACTATGAAGCCAACTCCAGCGATCAAGAGAGCGACATTGAAACACCTATACAAAAAGGCGAAATTCGTGTTGTCTGGCATCCTTCCGGCACCGAGCGAGTCATATCCGAGAAGTCGGTAAGCGAGGACAATTACAGAATATCATATTTGATCTCACGCGGTGTTTGGCACTTGCGCACCGTAATAGTTATTGAAAATATAATAAGGCCTGTACTAGCGAGTACAACAACCCCTAAGCCCGGGGCGCAAGCGAATTTTTCTTGAATAACACATGATTTGCCCTTGAACATGTCTTATATGAGTAAAACAAGGTATGAACTTGAGTCTACCCTCAAGATTTAGAAGTAATTATAGCTATTCCACAGTTACTTAAATGTTTTTAGGATATAAAGGAATTATCAAACTACAGGATCTTAAAAAAAATCTGTTAGTTTTCAAAAATTCCTTGCTCAACATCAATATTTTATCCCTGAACCTAACTTGTACTCAGATTTCCTGACTATAAAATTAATAATTAAAAAGCACATGTAGGTATAATAAAAACATGATGCTTCCAAAGCCTACAAAAATCCTGTTGGACTAGTAAAACAAATACTTATTGGACTCCTTATTTAGTTACATTTTTCAACGTACTTCTTAACAGATATTCTAAATAATTTATTATCAGCCTATTGCAGTGTTTCTAAAGACCAACAGACCGTGGAACAACTGCTACAATGAGTGAACATGCTTATTGGTATAAATGAAAATTCTATCAAAAGGAGGTTGAAGCTGTCTAAACCTGATTCTTATAATATATACTCAACATGACTATAATTAAGTGGCCTTTTATAAGGTTGGGAGGTCCGACCATACCAAATTATAATATCCCATGTGTTTGACATCTGCATACAGTTTGAATGAATTTGTTTTAAACACTTATTTTTTTAGCTTCAACCAGTTCAAAGAGTAACTATGATAAACTGAGCTTCATTTGTTACATAAATAAATATTTTTATATCCTAGGTTGGGCTAGCAGATCGCTCATTGATGCCAGGCGATGTGGTCCGCCGTCTCATTGCTGGCAAGGATACGCAGAGAGGCTACTGTAGAGACATCATAATGAATGCAGCCCTGCAGATTGTGGGCACCAAGCATGTGATACCGAGTGTTGCCAGCGAGAGGCTCCAGCCCCTGGAGGAGTTCACTCCGGACTTAGCTGTATGCCTTGATTCTTGGGTTGGGACTTCTAAGGTAAGCAAATCATACAAAATACGTGCTTTGATGTGAAATTGCAGACACCAGCCCATTGTACATTACATTACATCATACAAAATATTCTCTGGATTGGGTTTTCAATATGGCTGAGGGATGACCTGGACAAGAATGAAACATGGTATGAAAGGAAGAACTCCTAGCGTCGGCAGTAGGTGGAAATGGCTACTCTAGAAAATTCTTAGAATCATTTTTATAAAATACTTCCGTTTGAATGTTGAGGTTTCTATCCTTTAGTAGTAGTACTAGAAAGCTGTAAGTTTGTAGAGGTGTGTAAATCAATTACGCCTACAAAATGGTATAATATAGAATTAGGAAAACATTTTTTGTCTATTCCATTGCATTGGGTATTGTTGAATTGTTCTTTTAAAATGACTTCATTTACGAAATATAAACTTCAAAGTGTGAAGGGTTCCAGTAGAGCGCCTCCACCCCCCAAAAAGCTAAACTGCTGGCTTGAAAAATCTGGAAAAATTCATGATGATAGTACATTTTATGAATTTTAAAGGAATCTTAACTTCTACTAGTTAGCTAGTTTAGCAGGAACAGTCGTTGAATTTGGGGTGTTGGTTATTTTGTACCAAATACAAAATCGTAACAATAAATAATTCAATTTGGCTGGTTTATTTTTTAATGGTTCTCTCATGTTTTGCCATATAAAATATTTTACCTTACTTACTTTAAAATAAAAATCGTAGCATTATTTTTTCAAATGGATTTGAATTAAATTGTTTCAAACACACAATGTACTTCTATACCAATATTATATAGAGGTAAAATGTGAATTTAGGGGTAATCTCGGGAACGAATGATATAATTAAATAAAAAAAGATCACAAGCTGTGAGCTGCATTATTTATGGGTGCCATAGGCCATAAACAATATTGAAATCAAGCATTTTAGACGAGCTATCACAGTTTTTGCAGACGAAGTCGCAGGCGATCTGTTAGTTATTTTATTAATATAATAACTAGCCCCTTTGGCATACTCTATCCATAATAGTATTTTGAGGTGCAGGCATGAATTATTATGACAAGGTATGATACATTCTCTTACCTTAGGGAAAAAATGAAGTATAACCATGACTATCAATGCTTATGTAATTAATGGTGTAGGCCATAAATGAATTGTGACATAATTATATCTACCTAGACATAGAACAGTGGCGTTAACATAATAAAGAGGAAAATATAAACTTTCTTGTTAAGACTATTTCTGGTTTTATACACCACATATCTCCAGAATCATGGATAAAAGTGGTCAGAAGTGATAAAATTTTTCTTTCAAGAACATTTTAAAAATTGTATCGCAATTCGTATTATTTTCCTGTTATGATTCTACTAAAGTTGGTATTTTAGACCCCCAGAGATCTTATCCAACGCTTAAATTGCTATTCATGGACTAAATACAGGGTGTAAACCACCTCATCACGAATCCGTCATCCAAGCATTCATGCACGACGACTCGAATGGCGCAGTGGTAGTGAGGCTGCCTTACGTTCATAGGGTTCGAATCCCCGTAGGAGCAAATGTTTGTGTGATGAGCAGGGACATTTGTTTCCGAGTCATGGATGTTTATATGTATAATAAGTACGTTGGTATGTATTTACCAAACAAAAAAAGTACGTATGTAGTATATCAACTATCTGGTGTCCACGACACAAGTTTTGCTTAGTGTGGCACTAGATGGCGCTGTGTGTTAATGTCCAGCGATATTTATTTATTATTCTGCTGATGGCTGGATTGATTAGTACGGGAGTCCTGGAGGTGTTTAAAGTAAAAACTTTCCCAAAAAAAAAACTTGTCAAAAAGTTGCAAATTTGACCCCCAATATCTCCGTTACTATAAGGTTCCTAGGTATGGTGTAGAGCAAAAATATAATCGCCGAAAGACCAAGTGCCGTACGGCTTCGGTTTCGTTCTCTTCTTTCTTCGTTACGAGGTTTTTTACACCCTTTAGATTAGATACTTCTGTTTATCCCTTTGGAGATAACATGCTTGATATTATGTTTCCTACACAGGCCGTCCACAGCAAACTCCGCCTGGCCTCTGCCGAGGGCTCGCGCCTCGAGTACCCAGATCTGGACACGTGTCCTTTAGAGGACTATTCCATGCGCCGCCGGCGCTCCACTCCCTACTCCTCGTCCGAGTTCTACCCTGGACAGGTGGTGTACGGCCCCTTGGGCTCGCTGGACAGCGCCAACTGGCTCCACATCACTAAGGAAATGAAAGCGGCCAGGAAACATAAGATGCATGATCATAAGGTAAGCTGAATGATACCAATGTTGTAAAGAATCTATTTGATATTTGGTGCCTGGTGGACACAACCATAATCCTTAATAACAGAGAGCTGGTGCCTCGAGGTAAAGACAACTGTATGGCTTCCTTGAAAACTTTGTAAATGATCATCTTTACAAGGATTAAGACACTGTTTTTTAAGCTATGAACATCCTCATCGGCATTCAGGGAAACGACTTGAAGAATAGCTCCAGGAAAGACGACATTGATAGCTGTCTTAATACAGCGAGATGATACGCACTTATTAAGAGTTTTAGAGAACCGCATATTTGTGGTCTTACTCACTCCTAAAACCGATGTTTATTATTTTTCCTCCAGTTCACTGTGGAAGCAGTGATGACTGAGAGCGTGAGCGTCCACTGGCAGTGCCGCGCGCTGTGCACACACCCGTCCGACCCCACCACGCCGCAACAACCCAAGTTCCTAGTCGAAGGTATTATTTAACATCTTTGTTATTTCTGTAGATTAAAAAACGGGCCAAGTGCTAGTCGGACTCGCCCGTGAAGGGTTCCGTAGCAGATTGAATGAAAGGTAAATCGTGCCGTGTAAATCTAAAGTGTCGACGGCAGTCGTCGATAGGTGGCAACGGCTGCAGTTTATTTGCCGTTGGCAACGTGCTGCTCGTCTGTAAGAACCCTAACTCCACTGAGAAATACAAAAAAAGACATGTGGGGTAGTCTTTGGGGACTGCTGATAGAAGTGAAAACCTTACGGGTTGTACCCCGCGCACGCCTAGTGGTGCTATGCCGTAGCGAATCGGCTACGAGTGCTAAGAAGCGTTAGGTTAGGTTAGTGGAACTCGTCCTAGTTCCATGATTTTTGTTGCGCCTGTTTTTAGCCTTTTTGTAACTTTTTTAATATTATTGTCTGTGCTTAATGTACTGACGTCAAATAAACATTTTTTCTTTCTTTCTGTTACTTCAAAAATCAATTCGAAGGCACTCACAGTCATGTAGATTCCATTTTGGGATTGCTAAACAGGTAATCATTTTAGAAACTTACAATTTTCTCTGATCCAATAACAATACATCAATTTATTTGACTTAGCATTTTCCATAAACAGGTGACGATCTAAAGAATCTGAAGTTGCTGAATGTATTCGAGCCGTGCACACTGCAAGTCGGCGACAGGAACTTCCTCACTATTGGCGCCGAAGACAGTTTCGTAAGCAAGAAGACATGGAGGAAACAACAGAGTTAGTAACACTTGCTTTCATATATCAATCCGAATCCTTTTTGCATGTTGCAATAACCACTGATACTAGTGACTTGAGCTCGTCCCGGCGTTAGGTGTAAAAGTGGCTCCGTTACGTCTTGGAGAACACTATGCTCTGCCTTCTCGGGTCCAGTGTGATGGTGGATGACGAATCCGTCGTCTCTGGACATGTTTAGGGGTCTGAAGAGGGCTTTGTCTGCCTTCTGTCGACGCAAGGTGCGTCTGCAGTGGGATGGGCGGGACTTCGTCTATTCCCTCTCCCTTGGAACCCTAAAAAGTCCAGGAACAATACATACAAAGTGCAAAGGAAAATATCTTGGCATGTATCCAACCGCAAAAGATCGTGTAATGTGTTATTGCCCATTCTCTCTATCTTTCTATCACACGCTTACCGATTCTTCACTGTGATTAAATATGAAACACTCTGGTGTAGGTAAAGGCTACAGGAGTCTCCGCAAGCAAACTAAGCCAATCAAGAAGCCATCGAAAACAGAGACCAACTCGACTGACCACGTGCCCTCCAGGCCTAAGAAGCGCGCCTCGGTGCATCGCAAACTTAAGTCAAACGAGGTAACTTAGTTGTTAATGTTATATTTGATTTGTTTAGCATTGACCTTATTTGTCTAAATGCTCAACGTTTCCATAGGTAGAGAATTGTAGGCAAATTATTGGAAACCGCCCAATAGTATAGATAGAGTCACACCAACGTTTTTTGCTATAAGCATTTCTAAAGAAAAGGTAACTCGTGAAAAATTGTTATTTGTTATGCAAGAGAGCAAAGTTGCTTTTTAACCGCGTGCTCTATTTTGATGACTTAGAGAGGGAATCATAAGAACACGTGAATAATCTTTGCACCCGAGTCATGCAACACCTATCTTTTCATCCCACCTCAGCGAGGAAATGACTAAATGCAAAAAAAATGCGCATTATTAACAGTTTCAGTCAATTCTGTTGGCGTCAAATTAACTTCCTCGCCGCTAGAACCACTCATTTTAGGTTTTTCACTTGTTTTCAAGTTTCTTGATTTTAACCTAAGGTTTTAACAATATGACGTGAAAAGAAAATGGCGCGCGCTAAGCAAATTAAAAAAAAGTACCCCAAGAAGGTTTCGAGTCAGAGCTTTTAACAAATTAAAAAAGGTTGTATGATAAATTCGGCACCACGGAGGTAGAAGTAATAGGTTTAATGAAGTTTTTAATTCACAAACTTCGTGTATTAAACGATAAATAAAATACTATTGGAAATCAGAAGCGGATTAGATTAAAAAAAAACAACATTTACTTAACCTAAAATTATCACAATTTACAAAACAAATAAAATCAAAGAATGACACAAAATAATTACTCGAATATAGTAAGAAGAATACAAATCAAAGACTCACGACCTCGTCGTACGACGGATGACAGCAGAATGGGGGCGCGCGCTCCTTCTACACCGCCTTTATACCGTCATCCACCGTACCCCTACCCTTAACCTAAAAAATAGCCAACACGGCCTCTCCTGACACCCTGACGTCCACGGCAGGCTTCGTCGACTGATGCAGTTGCAGCTTAGTCAATTTCAGGCATATCCAAGCCTTGTGCTGGTTCTTCTCTTAGGCCATCAGGTCTAGTAGACGGTCCTGGTGCTGGCTCGTCAAGTTCGGGCTGATTTGGCGTTGGTGAAGGTTGCTGTTGGTCCCGGTTTGGGTCTTCATCGCCCTCATCATCATTCGCTGAAACCGTATCGCAATATTACACTGTAAATTGTAGTAAGTTTTTGTCACTTACAATGCGTCATTTCTAAATTAGTTACATAGGTTAGAGTTAGTGTTAGTTGTACAGTTACAAGATAAACTTTATTTGAACGCCTGTGTTCTAGAGTAAAACTGAAACATTTCGCTTATTATAACAAAATAAAGTATCCATGGTTCATGTTTAACTTATTTTCTCTAGAACACCACACATTCAGACAACCACACCATAGAACATAACAACATGCTTAATAAAAACACCGTGAGCTCACACTGCACAGCGACTGATCGGTTTGCAAGACCGACCAGCTTCCGAGGTCGTGGGTACACCCCTCTGAGTGTACCACACAGACAGAAAAGGATCCAACAGCATCATTCATCAGAATAGATGCAACACAAAAGGATCCAACAGCACCATTCATCAGAATAGATGCAACACTTCCGGATCAGAGAGATCATACAGATCTGAGACTCACCCTCAAAGAAGGCAGAGCAAGATTCGGGAGTCCATTCACCTCCCCAGGGAACCATAAACTGAGCAGCAGCATATGTGGTTTTCCCGTATGATCCAGCCAACAGCCTCAGCTCATAGCGGCCGTGAGGAAGAACACGCACCACTCGATAGGGGCCGCGCATTCCATGGTCAAGCTTGCCCGTAGATTGGGCATACTTGATAACGAAGACATGGTCGCCTTCCTGAAACACACGAGGGGGCCGTCTGTCCCGATTAACATAGGTGTCCATTGCTGCCTGGTTTCTAGTTAACCGTTCGGCCGTCCTCTGTCTGACCATTTCTCTTCTTGCCTCACGACTACTTGTACTAGGCTCCTGGGCGATATCTCGCACCAGAGCACGAATCGCTGGCGTAGAGTTTTCATGGCCCACCAACAATTTCAAAGGTGACGTTTGTGTAGTCTTGTGCTGTGTTATATTAAGAATTAATTGCAAACGCCATAATTCTTCAGCCCACTCATGTTTTCTGTGACTTGTCTCAATTCGCAACATGTTTAAGACGGTTCGAGCGTACCGTTCTACTTGCCCGTTAGCGTGATGCATCTCAGCAGTAATGTGATGTAACTCGATTCCGAGGACTTGCATCCACGACTTGAAATCAGACGACTCGAACATACGGCCTCTGTCGGTCACTATTAATTTGGGTGTTCCAAATAAGGATATAACAGTCTTACAGACCTGCTTCAGTTCACCCAAGTCTTGGCGGTGGATAGGAGTGAGGAGGCAGAACTTGGTGAAGGCGTCAACGACCAGCATCACATGCTTAAATCCTTTCGATTCAGGCAAAGGGCCAAGCACGTCGAAGTGTAGAGTGTCGAACGGGACGTCAGGTTTTGGCCAGGAGGAGATAGGTTGAAGAGGAGCTCTAGGAACACGCTTATGAGCGACACAAGTTATACAATGACGTATGTATTTTTTTACAAAAGCCCTAAGGCCAGGAAACCAAAAATGCCTAAGTATAAGCTCTAATGTTTTATCAGCGCCAATATGGCTGTGTTCATCGTGAAAGACCCTAAGAAGGCTTAAGCGTTGGCCCTTCGGTATATAGCAGAGGAGCCTCGGCTCTTCCCCTATCTGACTGTACCGGTAATAGAGAACATCATTTTGTACTCGATAACGTGATGGGTCTAATTCTCCCCGTTCCACGGCTTCGATCATGTTACGAGTCTCTACATCCCCAGATTGCGCCATTTGAGCCCAATTACGCGGCCTTTCAATGTTATTAACCGAACTACTGGGGTTGCGACTCAGATAGTCCGCGTGCGGCAACATGGCGCCTTTTCTGTATGAGATGGTAAAATCAAAATCTTGCAAGTAAATCCACCATCTTGCCACACGCGGTAACAAATCTTTCTTACTCTGAGTAGCTTTCAGTGCGTTACAATCTGTAACTACCGTGAAACTTGAACCAACTAGGTAGTGCCGGAATTGCCGCAGCGCTTTTACTACAGCCAGGGTCTCGAGCTCATAAGAATGATATTTTGGCTCAGCTCCCTTAGTCACCTGGCTGTAATAAGCAACCACGCGCTTAACGTTGCCTTGATGGATTTGCAACAAAACTGCACCATAGCCCAAACTGCTGGCATCGGTATGTACCTCCGTGGGTAAACTTGGATCAAATATAGCTAAAACAGGCGCGCTGGTTAGATTGGTGATTATCTCTTGCCTGACATGCTCTTGATCTGATCCCCAACTAAACTGAACGTCTTTGCGAGTAAGGCGTGCTATGCATGCTGTCTTAGTGGAGTAGTTTGGGATGTATTTACGAAAATACCCTGCTAACCCAAGAAATTGGCGCACCTGCTTTACATTTTGTGGAGGACTAGAATTGACTAAGGCCTGAATTTTTCCAGGAGATGGTCGTACTTCGCCATTTGAAATAATCCGTCCAAGGTATTCAATCTCGGTACATAAAAACGAACACTTTTTAAGGTTGATCGAGAAACCCGCCTGGGTTAATGTAGCCAAAACCTCTCGCAAGGTCCGCAAGCCCTCGTCAACTGTATCGGACAGGATCAAACAATCATCGATGTATACCAAAACTTTTCCAGCCTCTATAAAATCGCGTAACGTAGTGCTTATAATGCGTTGATACACTATCGGTGCGTTAGCCAAACCATAGGGCATTTTCAAATATTCAAAATGACCCTCGGGCGTTACGAAGCCGGTTAATGGCACAGATTCATCGTCTAAACGAATTTGGTGAAAGCCCGTGGCCATGTCTAACGTGGTGAAAAACCTACACTTGCCCAGACGATCTATGTGGTCGTCAATCAGCGGCAGAGGATACCTATCTTTAACAGTTATTTTGTTCAAGGCGCGAAAGTCAACACACATACGGTCGGAGCCGTCCTTCTTTTTGACCAATAAAACGGGGCTAGAATAGGGCGACTCCGACTCCCGGATGATACCTTTAGACATAAGGTCTTGAACAATATCGCGAACCTTCAACTTTTCACTGTGCGACATTTTATAAGGGCGATAGTGTACGGGGACGTCGCTGCTGAGTTGAATGCGCATACATCCGGTATTGACAGTAGATGAAGCGGTACCCGAGATCATGTGTTCCGAATAATCTTGTATGATAGCTTTTAACTTGGTCAAGTCATCATCAGTCAAAGGAGTATTAATAACGGACTGCACATTCAACGCGGCAGTTGACACAGCCAATGGATTTGAATCGCGAATAATGCGTTGAGTATTCTTAGTTCGTATGTAAACAACGCCATCCCTGTTAAGTACATCTGTTCCGATAATAACAGGGGCGTTCATACATTCGTTCGGAACTACCAACAAATCTACCTGCAATGAGATACCTTCCAATTCGATGGTTAGCGTCACATATGAATCAATTTGAGTAATCGACTCACCTACCCCCTTAATTTGACAGTTAGTAGTTTTCTTGGCACAAGAAAAATACGTCACAATCGAAGACGATATCAACGATACACCAATGGCGCCACTGTCGATTAAAATGTCTACTGGAATGCCCTGAATGACACCTACGACAACATCACCACGCTTTTGCAAAGGAGCCGAGCAGAAGTTAACTTTTTTATTATTGCGTTGCTCCTCAACACGTTTTTTGGCAAAACATGATTTAATGTCATGACCCGGCTTTTTGCAATAAGCGCAAGTGTTTTCACTTGAAACTGGCCTACTTTCAGAGGGGGATAGCTTCGATTCTGACTCGGCATTGGCACTCGACTTAGGTCGTTTTGGGCACGAATTTTGCCTGTGTCCAGACTCACCACAACTATAACACTTGGTTAGAACTTTCTTAAAACCCTGTGATTTGTTCTTGTCCCTATTGACAGTAAAATGATGATTTGTGCGTTTACTTGTATCTGCAGCTGCAGTCTTGATAGGTTTCACAAAAGTAGACAGGTAATTGACCAAATCAACGGGTTTTAAGTTAGCATTCGTCGCTGTTGCCTTCACTTGTGGATCAGTTATTCCTCTCAGAACAATCTCCGTGATTAGATCATCGCTAAGGCCTTTTACAATACGCAACCGCAATAGTGACTTCCGTGCATACTCGGCATAAGTACGGTACTTATCCGTGTTAGTCGACATTACCTCAAACAAAATACCCGCTGAGTCTATTCTTTTAAGGCACAAAGGTTTAAAATCAATTTTAAAGTTTGTCCAAGTTCTATCATTTGATACCCACTCATTGAGCCATGATTTAGCATCACCTTTTAGACAGTTTCCTATGCGTGAAAGACATTCGTGATCGCTCCATTTGTTGGCATGTTTAGCCCTATCGACTTCGCTAAACCATGTATCGATGTCATGAATACTGGGATCAAAGTTAGAGACGTAATAATGGCTAGTACCTACAGATCTTAACGAATGTATCGCTTCAACGATTTGTTCCGTGCCTGGTCCAGCGGCGGGTTCAATTGACACAGGGGCATGCGAACGCCTCTCTAGCGCCTCCAAGCGTGACAGCACCGTATTTAAAGAGTCAGAATTTCTCTGTAATGGCGGCAGCGAAGGCGTACGCACAGATCGTGAAGTTATCTCTCTGCGGTTAACATTAGTAGCACGATATGGTGTGTACCTATCACGACATCCTCGTTCATGAGAACGGCAATCTCGCGAACCACCCCCCTGAGAACGCCGTCCCCGCGAAGCCGATCGACGATTGCGCACACGCTTAGCATGCGGTGAACGACTGCGCGAGTAGCTACACGAGTATCGGTCTCGGGAACGCCGATCCAGAGAACGTCGCCGTCGGTTACGCGAGCGTTGATGACGCGGTGTGAAACTACGCGAATGACTGCGCGAGCGCCGAGGCTCAGATGATCGATCCCGCGAACGGCTATGCGAGTGTTTACCGCCGCGTGAACATTTATTCGGAAAACAATTATTATTACCCTGGCACCTGCTACGCGACTCACGCAAGCGTCGATTACAAGAACGTGAACTTCCCGGCTTGCCCATGTTTCAAATTCAGTTTAAACAACAGAACAAAACGTTAACACAAACCTAATCAACGTTGACAACTATAAAATTATAAGAAATGTATTTGAGCACAGAAAGATGGTCGAAACTAAGTTAAAACACCAAAACAAAACGTCAACACAACCTAGTTAATGTGGATGACTGTTAACAAACGTAAACAAAGAAAAATAACATTCGTAACTTTTAAAGTAACGAATAAAACTTAGTTTTAAAGAAATCAATGAGAACAAAATAATCAGGATGTAAGTGGGAATGTTTTCTTTATCCCACTTCTGATATTGGAAATCAGAAGCGGATTAGATTAAAAAAAAACAACATTTACTTAACCTAAAATTATCACAATTTACAAAACAAATAAAATCAAAGAATGACACAAAATAATTACTCGAATATAGTAAGAAGAATACAAATCAAAGACTCACGACCTCGTCGTACGACGGATGACAGCAGAATGGGGGCGCGCGCTCCTTCTACACCGCCTTTATACCGTCATCCACCGTACCCCTACCCTTAACCTAAAAAATAGCCAACAATACAAACTCCGCGGCGAAATCCGACGTGTAACGTCAACTGCGGTATTGCAGGAGAAGAGTATCTGGGAGGAAAAAAAAAGTTTTAACAACAACATTTTAACACAAAACTTTTAAAATAAGATGTGCAAACCACTTATAAATCAAATTTTGTAAATGTCATTCCACATCACCTGCAATCGGGCATGACACTGCGACGACATAACGTCATCGCAGTAGCTCTCGAAGGAACGCAAAGAAAAAAAAGCTGTGGAACTTCACAGTGCAGCGCTGTAACTTTGGATATCCTGACCCAATTTCGATGAAACAAAAACTATTCTTATTTGCACGAGTACGCGCATTAAATGCATGAAATAGTAATATTTTGATATGTTGGTGTGACTTATTGTGGGTGTTCATTACGGGAAGATTCTCTTCGATATACTCTAAGGCAGCGGTCGGCAACCCGCGGCCCGCGGGTCGCATGCGGCCCGCGGCCCGCGGACGTCTTACTTGCGGCCCGTGAATGTTTTGTAAATCTTAATATATATAAATCTCGTGTCACAATGTTTGTCCTCAATGGACTCCTAAACCACTTAACCGATTATAATAAAATTCGCACACCATGTGCAGTTCGATCCAACTTGAGAGATAGGATAGCTTACATTTCAATTTATGAGACGCAGACGAAGTTGCGCCGGTCAGCTAGTATGTTATAAACATCACAATAAATGCATGAACGAACTGCAATCGACCGTATAGTGTAAATCCAGTAGAAATTTTGGGAGGGAATAACTCCACTGTTTGATACTGTACATCCAAAGTGAAATATGACATCGTTTTATCTCAGTATTAATTTGGCTGTGCGGAAACAGAATCTATACTAATATTATAAAGCAGAAGAGTTTGTTTGTGTTTGGTTGAACGCGCTAATCTCAGGAAGTACTGGTTCGAATTGAAAAATTCTTTTTGTGTTGGATAGTCCATTTATCGAGGAAGGCTTTAGGCTATATACGAGGGCGGGTCAATAAGTCCGTGACTTTTGGAATAAAACACAGATTTTTTGATAAATAAATCATTTTATTTTTCAACGTAGTCTCCCTTGAGCTCTATACACTTTGTCCAACGCTTCTCCAATTTTTTTATCCCTTCCAAAAATATGATTTGTCGAGGTCCTCAAAATAGGCCTTTGTTTGAGAGATGACTTCATCATTGGAGTCAAATCTTTTTCCACCAAGCCATTTCTTCAGGTTTGGGAACAAGAAGTAGTCACTCGGAGCCAAATCTGGAGAATAGGGCGGATGAGGGAGCAATTCATAGCCCAATTCATGGATTTTTGCCATGGCAACTCCACATGTGTACACCCTTGCATTGTCTTGGTGGAAAAGAACTTTTTTCTTGGCCAAATGAGGTCGGTTTTTTTTCAAATCGTCATTGAATCGGTCCAATAAGTTGGCATAATATTCCCCATTGATTGTTCTTCCCTTTTGAAGGTAGTCAATGTGGATTATCCCGCGTGCATCCCAAAAAACAGTCGCCATAACTTTATTGGCTGACAAACCCACCTTGGCCTTCTTTGGCGCCGATTCACCCTTAGAAACCCCCTGTTTTGACTGTTGTTTGGTCTCTGGTGTGTTGTGATGGATGTGGATGTTTCGTCCACGGTCACAAAACGGCGCAAAAACTCCTCCATATTGCGATTAAACAACGCCAAACCTTCTTGTGAAGTTGTTACACGATTGCGTTTGTGGTCGACTGTGAGCAAACGCGGCACCCATCTTGCGGAAAGCTTTCTCATGCCCAAGTGATCATTCAAAATTGAAACCACTGAGCCATGCGAGATCCCTACGGCTTCCACAATCTCTTGCACTTTCAATCTTCGGTCGGCCAACACCATATCGTGAATTTTTTCGATTGTTTTGGGTGAAGAGATCTCAACTGGGCGTCCAGGACGGTCGGCATCTTCAGTGCTTGTACGGCCACAACGAAATTCAGTAAACCACTTTTTTACCATTGAAATCTATGGTGCAGAGTCCCCATAGTATTTATCAAGCTTAGCCTTGGTCTCGGTAATGGTTTTTTTTCGCAAGAAATAATGCTTAATAAGCACAAGAAATTCACTTTTTTCCATTTTTTCCTCAAATTACTGGGTAGTCTGATAATGATAGCTGTCAAACACAAACTAACTGACGCAGCAAGTTCAAATTTTGACAGGAGTCAACTGACAGATGCCTGTTGACAGGAGTAGTGTTGCTTTTTCAGTAAAGAGGTCAGAAATTCAAAAAGTCACGGACTTATTGACCCGCCCTCGTAACATCACAATACGATCATTAGGAGCGGAGCAGGAATAAAAAATGTTGCAGTAAAGGGGATTGTTTCGTTTTTCTCTCTTATGTGACGCAGACGAAGTTGCGTGGGTCAGCTAGTAGTAAAATAAAAATCTATCAAAAAGTTAGGACCTACCAAAGATTCGTTTTATTGCCAATTTTAACGCAACTTAGTAATAAAAAAGTGTCAAAATTCCAAAACATAGTCAGTACCCACAAAGCACAATTATAAAAGATTTCAATAAATTTTAGTTGTAATTGATTTATGTTTTTTTTTTCCATAAAACTAGATTTTTCAAAGACTTTTTCGTATTTTTTTTCGCTTTTCATTTTTTTTTACCTAGGTACATTGAGCTTCTAGAGTTTAATATCACAAGTGCGGCCCGCCTTTAGTTGTTTTTGTCACCTTGTGGCCCTTGTCTGCCAAAAGGTTGCCGACCGCTGTTCTAAGGTGTTCATCCAGAGTGCATAAATTGCCACGTATTGAATCCGGGAGATCCCCATATAAATAAAACTAATTGATAATTCAATAATTATGTACTAAAAACGTGGTAACCGTCTGTGAGTTGATGTCCCTTCTACACTGTATGAAGCAGAGTTGGGCAAATTGTAATCAGATTAATGATTAAGGATTACGATTACATTTTGTAATCATCAATCAAGATTACAGATTACATTTTGTAATCATCATTTAGGAATTCGAAAAATAAAATCATGAAAAAACCACTAATTTTAACTAGTTTTGGCCGACATAATGTACAAATTGCCACTTTCTTTTTGCTCGTACACTCCGATTCTGAATACGTAAAAAATCAAGAATGCATGGTAATGTCTCAAGTTGTTCATGGTGCACAGTTTCAGATTCTGAATTAGTAGATAAAGACGAAAAAGAACTTGACGCTATTTTACAATAAATACTGATTTTACAATAATAATGTTTAAACACCAAAACACATAGGTCAATACGTCACGGTTTAGACTCGTGAATCAATTTACGTTAATATCCTTGCGCACTAAATACAGACTGACTGCTTGCGCTATGGCAAGAAGCGGGGCGCAGGCGGCGGACGATTGGCTTACCGGCCGTACCCCGTACCCCACCCAACTCCCGCACCCCGCGTGCCGTATCTTCGAAATGCAATTGAGCACGCAGAAATTCTTTTTCGAATTTACTTAAGGATTTAAATAACGAAAGAGTACAAAACGTCCATGACATCCAAATTGGATCAGAAGTTTTTAGAAAAACGCAGACTTACAAGATAGACATACTGATTGAATATAGAACCGCATTTATTAAAAATATGCTTAAAAATTAATCAAATCTACCCATGTAATTAAGATTACAGACTATTGTAATCAAAACTAATGATTACAAATGTAGTCATGATTGAAAGTAATCAAGATTAAAAGTAATCATGATTGATGTAATCATGATTGAAAGTAATCATGATTGATGTAATCATGATTACTTTCAATCAGATTATTAATCCGATTACAAAAGTAGTTGATTACGCCCAACTCTGGTATGAAGAAAATTTAAAATGGAATGGTTTATGATTTGACCACACTTATCGATGAGAAATCGGTATAAATGCATCAGAAAAAGCTTCGTATCCATTAAATAAAACAGAGGATGGATGGATGGATGCTTGTTACTCTTTTACGGAAAGACTACTGAATGGATTTGAATGAACTTCAGCACACAGGTAGTTTATAGCCTCGATTAACTCATAGGATCCTTTTTAACGCGGTAGTATGATCCCACGGATCAATTATCGAACTCCACACTGACGGAGCCTCGGGCTTAAGCTGGTAAGTTATAAGGGTAAGCCAAGCCTTTAGGCTTTGTATGAAAGTATGTGGTGTTACGTTTTAGTCTCAAACCGATCCGTAGATTAGTTTAACCTTTTGAACGCTTGAGCATAAACGCTCGCGGCACGCCAAGCCACTATTTCACTTACCATTTTGTCACTTATTTGTGACGTTTGGCGGGCACGCGCTTTCTTGTCACTTATATGTGACAATCGCGTTAGGTTAAAACACATTTATATTTATCTAGAATGACATGGAAGTAGACACCGCGGACCAGCTCGAGTCTCTAGACGATGCCCTGAAGATGGATTCCACCTGTCCCAGCATCAAGATCGAAAACATCGGCGATGTGTCCCTGCCCATGGCTAGCAGTCAAGAAGACACCGCCACTGAGGAAAAGAATGATTCGGGAATCAGGTAGGTAGGGGAACTGGGAATTTAGCTTTGCTGCTTGGGATTAATCTATTCCAATATAATAATGCTCTGGAGTTTTTTGCCCGCAATAATCTCCGGATCTACCTGTCGGATTTGAACAGTATTGTAGCATTTAATAGCCCAATTCTTAAGGAAAGTAGGTGGCTATTTTACATCACGCTACGACTCTTAGGAGCCGAGCAGAAAGAGGCATGGTGTAACCGCGGGGCACAACTAGTTACTTATAAAATACAGCGTTAATTAAAATTAACTGGAGAAACTTAAAAAAAGTGGTGGAATTTCGATAAAACTATAATAAAAAAAAACTACTAATTAAAATTAAACTTAAACAATAATGACTTGTAAAGATTTTAAATACGAAGATTATTAGTTAATGGAGCCTATCAGATCAGAATATTCTCTTGATCAAGAAAGGAGGTTATTGGGCCCAGATAACGACTTGATGGGTTAATTAATACATTTGATTTTTTCCTGCATGTAGTTCATTACTGTACTCGTAACAATCACACCTGACTGACATAATTCCCTATCATCATCATCAAACTAAATCAAATCTAAACAAAACAAAATCAAATTCACACTCAATCAAAAAATCACAAACAAAAACTATTAAGGTCCTGCAAAATCACAAACAAACACTTCTTTCAATAATGGAGAAGCACACTGTGCAACTAATGGCGCTAGCATAGCTGTTTCCAAGCATCGTCATTGGTTGAAAATCAAGGAATGTCATTTCATATTTTAAAATACCTTGACGTCTTTGGTCAGATTGAGACCAGCTATGGTGGAGCCATTTACAATTAGCTTTTAACGGTCTTCCTCATTCGTCACATTGTTGATTTCGAAATTTAAATCTTAAAAGTCTGACAACCAGTCTTTCCAAGTGGTATCATATTACCCAGAATTAACTGGATTGTGGAGATCAGATTGGCAGTCGCTCCATGTAAAATACTGATATTCAGCTGCATCCGGTTAGACTGGAAGCTGACCCCAACATAATGTAGTTGAGAAAGCCTAGGCTGATGAAAACACACCCACAAAACTCTACACATAAAATCGCTATCGCTTCTAGCTACATCTCAACACCATAACCGAACCCTCTCATCAGCGACATAATTATAACGCTAACTAGATCGCACGTCCGCAGTCCTGAGCCGACGCGCGAAGAGAACCTTCTCAACGGAGACAGCAGGTCGGACAATGCGTACAACGACGACGACTCCGACAACTGGGAGAATACTAGCAGCGATGGCAGTGATACTGACAGGTGAATAGTGATGTATTTTTAAGCAGTTTTTGGGTGAACAAAAATCGTGGAACTGGTGTGACCGTCACCTAACGCTTCGTAGCACTCTTAGCCGATCCGCTACGGCGTAGCACCACTTAGTTTTCACTTCTATTGGCAATCCCCAGAGACTGCACTGTATGTTTTTCTTGGTCAGTAGTGTCCCACTTCTGTACACGAGTTTCCTCCATATCTTCAAAATTTTCTCACGCTCCTTAAACTCACTTAATGTACCGCACCATGAGAGTGAGTTTTTATTTTTGAGGCATTTTTTATTGGAGGGATTTGCCCAGCAGGGGTCATAGTGCATCTGCCGGGGTTGCGGGCCTGTTCGAAAGAGATACCGCGGCCCCGGAACGTAAAAGGCGAGGAAGGAACATGGATGGCTTTTAGTCAGTAAGAGTCTGACACTCCCTCCCGCTCCGCCCAGAGTGGGGGGGTCATTTGATGATTTCCCACCCTTAAAAAAAAAAAAAAAAGAAAGGGGTCATAGTGCATGCGATTTAATCTAAATAATATATTTGTTTAGAAAATATCGAACCTTAAGTTGGTTGCAATGCTGCAACTGTGAGAGTAGCAGTTTCAGATAAGGGTGCAATTTATAAGCTTTCTTAAAAGAGTCAAAAGCCAACTCTGCAATCCAACACAGTGTTTTTATGTGAGCTATGTCATCCACATGCGCATGCCAGGGACGGGCCCAAAAATTATATTGTTAAATATTTGAGCTCGTTGTTAACGCTCAATTCAACTTACCCAGTACCCTTGTGGTAGTTTCAGCCTGACAGCAAATTAATAAATGTATGTTAAAAAAAGTTGGCATCTCTTGAAATTTGTATTGTATGCAATCCCCTTAGCGGTGCAACATGGTCATCACGCTGCTCATCAGCGGCATCGGCACGCGGCAAGCGCTCCCCCCAGCTAGCCGTGCGCCTACTGCGCGGCAAGCGGCTCAAGCGTACCGTGCGGCGCGCGCCGCCCGCGCCTCCCCCGCGCCTGGGCGACCGCGTCGTGGTCGAGACGCTGCACACCACCAGCCGCGCTAACGTCGTGTGGCAGGTATGTCACATGTCCCCCCAGCTAGCCGTGCGCCTACTGCGCGGCAAGCGGCTCAAGCGTACCGTGCGGCGCGCGCCGCCCGCGCCTCCCCCGCGCCTGGGCGACCGCGTCGTGGTCGAGACGCTGCACACCACCCGCCGCGCTAACGTCGTGTGGCAGGTATGTCACATGTCCCCCCAGCTAGCCGTGCGCCTACTGCGCGGCAAGCGGCTCAAGCGTACCGTGCGGCGCGCGCCGCCCGCGCCTCCCCCGCGCCTGGGCGACCGCGTCGTGGTCGAGACGCTGCACACCACCAGCCGCGCTAACGTCGTGTGGCAGGTATGTCACATGTCCCCCCAGCTAGCCGTGCGCCTACTGCGCGGCAAGCGGCTCAAGCGTACCGTGCGGCGCGCGCCGCCCGCGCCTCCCCCGCGCCTGGGCGACCGCGTCGTGGTCGAGACGCTGCACACCACCAGCCGCGCTAACGTCGTGTGGCAGGTATGTCACATGTCCCCCCAGCTAGCCGTGCGCCTACTGCGCGGCAAGCGGCTCAAGCGTACCGTGCGGCGCGCGCCGCCCGCGCCTCCCCCGCGCCTGGGCGACCGCGTCGTGGTCGAGACGCTGCACACCACCAGCCGCGCTAACGTCGTGTGGCAGGTATGTCACATGTCCCCCCAGCTAGCCGTGCGCCTACTGCGCGGCAAGCGGCTCAAGCGTACCGTGCGGCGCGCGCCGCCCGCGCCTCCCCCGCGCCTGGGCGACCGCGTCGTGGTCGAGACGCTGCACACCACCAGCCGCGCTAACGTCGTGTGGCAGGTATGTCACATGTCCCCCCAGCTAGCCGTGCGCCTACTGCGCGGCAAGCGGCTCAAGCGTACCGTGCGGCGCGCGCCGCCCGCGCCTCCCCCGCGCCTGGGCGACCGCGTCGTGGTCGAGACGCTGCACACCACCAGCCGCGCTAACGTCGTGTGGCAGGTATGTCACATGTCCCCCCAGCTAGCCGTGCGCCTACTGCGCGGCAAGCGGCTCAAGCGTACCGTGCGGCGCGCGCCGCCCGCGCCTCCCCCGCGCCTGGGCGACCGCGTCGTGGTCGAGACGCTGCACACCACCAGCCGCGCTAACGTCGTGTGGCAGGTATGTCACATGTCCCCCCAGCTAGCCGTGCGCCTACTGCGCGGCAAGCGGCTCAAGCGTACCGTGCGGCGCGCGCCGCCCGCGCCTCCCCCGCGCCTGGGCGACCGCGTCGTGGTCGAGACGCTGCACACCACCAGCCGCGCTAACGTCGTGTGGCAGGTATGTCACATGTCCCCCCAGCTAGCCGTGCGCCTACTGCGCGGCAAGCGGCTCAAGCGTACCGTGCGGCGCGCGCCGCCCGCGCCTCCCCCGCGCCTGGGCGACCGCGTCGTGGTCGAGACGCTGCACACCACCAGCCGCGCTAACGTCGTGTGGCAGGTATGTCACATGTCCCCCCAGCTAGCCGTGCGCCTACTGCGCGGCAAGCGGCTCAAGCGTACCGTGCGGCGCGCGCCGCCCGCGCCTCCCCCGCGCCTGGGCGACCGCGTCGTGGTCGAGACGCTGCACACCACCAGCCGCGCTAACGTCGTGTGGCAGGTATGTCACATGTCCCCCCAGCTAATAAATAAAAACCACTGGACATTAACACACAGCGCCACCTAGTGCCACACTAAGCAAAGCTTGTGTCGTGGACACTAGATAGTTGATATATTACATTTATACTTTGTTGTTTGTAAATACATACTTATTATACATATAAACATCCATGTCTCGGAAACAAATGTCCATGATCATCACACAAACATTTGCTCCTTCTGGGATTCGAACCCAGGACCCAGAACGTAAGGCAGCGCAACTACCACTACGCCATTCGGGTCGTCAAGAGCTGGCCGTCTGCCATATTTAAGAAGTGCCCCTAATATGAGATGTGCACCAGCTGCTTAGTGCATGGTTTTTTTCCAGTGCACAATTTGCGACGGAGACATCTAAAGCATTTATTTTCTATCTATTTACAGGATGGTACTATAGAAATGGGCATTCCATCCACACAACTGTACCCGATCCATCACTTAGATGGGCAGGAGTGTTTCCCGGGCGACTTCGTGGTCAGTGGGGCAGCTAACGTCGAGGAAAATCAACAGGTTAGAGTACTTTAATTTACTGCTCTTAGTGACTTGTATGTCAACTTGCAACAACATGGTTTTTTTTTGTAATCCTAACTTAATATTATTAATGCGCGAAAGTTTTTTTTGCTATCTCTCCATGCCTAGACGACTGAGCTGATCATCCTGAAGTTTTACATAAAATGTTGTCCCCTAAAAAAAGTATGTGTATGTGTTGTTGTATCTTACGATAATAGATGGCGCCACTTGTTTTACGAATCACGATTGAATGGAAAAGACCGTTAAAAGCTAATTGTAGATGGCGCCACCATAGCTGGTCTTAATCTGACCAATGAAGTCAAGGTATTTTAAAATATGAAATGACATTCCTTGATTTACAACCAATGACGATGCTTGGAACCAGCTATGCTAGCGCCATTAGTTAACCGAATGGTCGCTATCAAAAGCTAATAAAACCTTTCGGAGTGTCGTATTTTCGATCAGTGTTTTCACATCCAATAAATATGCAATGACGTGAACTTGCAGAAATGCTTCACAAAACTCGGTGTTGTTCCTTCCACTTGTATATCTGTAAAATAGAATGTATTCTTGCTGAACAGCTGAAGCACAGAGAGTACGGCGTGGTCCAGCGTGTGGACCATCACGGGAGGACGGCCATCGTGCATTGGTACCGCACCTACACCAGCGCTGACGAGCCAGTGTGAGTAATATGCACTATTTATTGAGTTGCCAGGTCCCGCTACAGAGCATCGACTGAAAAATCTAAGGGTAATTTACTGCGAAAAATTGTAGAAAAATTAGATAAAGAAGGTCCGTGGTCTCCTTTGTATCACGAGTTCAAAGCTAATCGATCGGTCGACCTAGCGTTTATCCAAAACATTAAAGTAAATAATAAACACACCACCGGTATTGAGGAAACGACCGAAGTTCTATTAAATACTCTGATACCTGATGATTCGCCGGTAAATGACAATGACTACCATCAACAGATCAGAGCGTGGGCTACTGTACCACCTGAATCACCAGCGTCAGACCTTCCATCCATTGACGAATTCATTAATGTTGTCAGGAAACTGCCTCTTAAAAAATCAGCAGGTGAAGATAAAATATCTAATCGGATGATAATAGAAGCGTGTAAAACAGCGGGCGACGCCATTCTATCTGTTTTCAACCGATGTATTGCGGAAGGCGTTTTTCCTCGCGTATGGCGACGTGGCTTTATACGAATAATTCCAAAAAGTGGTGATAAGCCACCGGACGACCCTAAGTCGTACAGGCCCTTAACCCTACTACCAAATTTGGGAAAACTCTTGGAGCGCCTTATCGTTCCGCGTTTGCTACCGGACGGACCAAAGTAACAACCAATTCGGATTCACCGTGGGTAAATCTATTGTTGACGCGGCACTTTCTGTTAGAAAAATTGTTAATAACTCTGAACACAAGTACGTGGTTGGAATCTTTTTAGATATTTCCGGGGCTTTTGATAACGCTTGGTGGCCGATGCTACTACTTAAAATGAAAAATCGTGGCTGCTACAAAAACATAAAGGGTGTAAAACACCTCTTAACGAATACGAAAGGCACTTGTTCTACTCGTCATTCTGATCATTATTTTGTTCTACACTATACCTGGGAATCTTCTAGTTACGGAGATATTGGGGGTCAAAGTTGCAAGATTTTGACAAGGTTTTTTTTAAATACCACTTCTCATCGCATGATTTTTACTTTAAATATCTCTACGACCCCCGTACTATTCAATCCATCCATCCGCACAATATTTTGAGTGTGTTACATTGAGTTACACCACAAAACATGATTTATAACCTCAACAAAAAAAGTTGTTTCCCAGCAATATTTTTTGCGTAAAGTTACTTAGTTTGATATACAGAATGCTTGGTTAACGGCTTTGTGATGAGGTGAAATACACCCTGTATATAATCTTGTTCATTCATTCTTTTTAAATGGTACCGCGCAACTAAAACTCGGACATCATTCTATGTCAAAGTCCCTTACCATGGGATGTCCACAGGGCTCGGTAATCTCTCCGTATGTATGGAATATAGGTTTTGATGATTTCCTCGCGATCCCACTTCCACCGGGCTGTTCATTAACCGGTTACGCGGACGACGGCCTGCTGCTCATTCAGTCAAGTACCCGGGCTGGACTCGAGAATTTGGCTGACACTTGCCTACGATTAATATCTCAGTGGGGCGATCGAAACCGTCTGACCTTTGCACCGCATAAAACATTTCAACTAATTTTAAAAGGTGATCTTAAATCGTGGCCGAGCATTAAATTTAATAACGTTTCCGTGAAAAGAAAGCAGTCCGTGTGCTACCTTGGACTGGTCTTAGAGAGGAATTTTTCATTCGTAGATCACATAAAAAATGTCGGTGAAAAAGCTAAAAAGAACTTTTATTCCTTAACGAGGATATCCAAATCTACGTGGGGATTGTCATTTTTAACTTTAAAGACCATCTACGTGGCTACTTACTTGGGTTGTATGTGCTACGGGGCACCTGTTTGGGCCGATAGGGCCACCATAGGTGCGGTGCGACGTAAATTGCTTCAAAGCCAGCGTTTGGCGTTGATATTCTTATGCAAAGCGTATAGGACGGTTAGTACCGAAGCTCTTCCGGTGCTTGCGGGTGTACTTCCAGTCGATCTGGAGGTGCAGCGACGGGCTGCAATGTACTATAACGCGCGTGAGACCACGGACGCAGACTTTTTAACCGTACGTGATCGTGCTAGGATTTCTAGATTGTTCAAACCACAGACCGACGTCTGGGAGGAACTTTTATCTGAATGGCAATGTAGGTGGGACAATTCCATCAAGGGCAGGCACCTCCACCAGTTCTTTCCATCCGTTCGTGAGCGGCTGGACAGGACATGGCTGGAGGTTGATCACTGTGTTGCCCAATTTCTCACGGGCCATGGCAACTTTAAGAGTAAATTATTTTCCTTCAAGCTTGTTGACTCGCCTTTTTGTCAATGTTCAACATCTGACTGCGAATATGAACAATCTGCTCATCACATTTTGTGGGAGTGTAGTCTTTGGCAAAATGAACGCAATATTATGTTGGATAGTGTACAGGTTACATCCGGAGTTATTTACTATACGGACCTTGTGGAAACTAGAGCAAATTTCCGTGCGTTCAAGCGTTTTTGCCATACCTATTATTGGAATCAAATATAACAGCTCTCAACTAGGACCCATTAACGTTAATATTTATCCGTGGTGCTTGGCAACTGGGCCTATCCCAGTTGTAAACGTCCCTTTGTGCCTATTGGCCTTGTTTCGTTCTGTCTCCTGCTGATATGGAGGGAAGTGGAAATTACAGTTCTTTCCTACTCCTCCGCTATACTTTCTGATTAATTTCGTTGCGGGATCCAAGACAGTTAAATTCATTCTCTGGGACTTCGTCGAGCTTCATTGTCTCGGCGCTTTTCTGGTGGTCGCCACTGTTGATTCTGGCTTTCAGGAGTTACAGTGGTTTGGGCGTGTGTGGCGGGCTTGTCCCAAAAAAAAAAAAAATAATGCACTATTTATTATGTATGTACGGTCGAACAAGCTATTTGGTTTACACTTTACAATGTAATTTGTGCGTTAAACTGTAAACCAAATAGCTTGTTCGACCGTACACAAATCACTTGTTAAAAAAACATTCATAAAGATGTCAGAATCTGTCATCAAAATTAAGCAATAATGCTCCCAGTGGGTCACCAACTGCCATGGCCCACCTGGAAGACTTTAAACAGACCTAGAAGCCAGGTGAGCCGTTGCAGGTTCAACTTGGTGCGGTGGGGGTATTCCGATAAAGCTGAGTGCATCTGCGGAGCCTCATGCCCACCTCCTGACCTGCTCTTTGTGTCACTCTACCTCGACTGCTAGGGACCTGCCCGAAGCCACCACCAACGCCGTCGACGTGGCTGAGTTCAAATCGAAATAAATAACAATGGAAATCATCGACACGAAGAAGAAGATCATAATACAATCTTAAAATACCACTAGCCACTATCCAAACAAATGTTACCAGAAACCCTTCCTTCTTCGGACGAACTATTTACAGACTCCTTATTTTTCCGTAGTCCACAAATGCTGCATGAGAGCGAAGTCAGCGTGTATGACCTGAAAGATCACCCAGACTTCCAGTACCGACCCGGCACGGTTGTCATCAGGGTAGCCAACTTTACCGGGGAAGATGCCAACTGCACTGCAGGACAGGTAAGCACAAGTACTCCCGGCCCCTTATTCACAACCATTCGACTCGCTTCCGATTCGGAAAGTCGTATGTCTATCTCGGTCGTTTTCGTAATGCCAGAAGAAGACAGATATACGAGATGTCGAATCGGAAACGAGTCGAACGTTTGTGAATACGGGGTCCGGTCTCCCATACATAGTACAGTTATTTTAAACTAGCTGACCCGCGCAACTTCGTCTGCGTGAAGAACCGCTCGACCGATTTTGTGCAAACTTCACATAAACCATCTACTAAATAGTCCGAACAAAGCCTACACATTTGGTTTGGATAGATGAGCCCGTTCTTGAGTTATAAAATTACAACGAAAAGTGGCATTCATTTTTATTACTTACTAGCTGTACCTGGCATGCGTTGCAATGCATTTTTTCCTACCTACCTACTACCTACCTACCTACCTGTCTACTTCTCACCGTTTAAACCTTCCCTGGACTACGACAAACATTTTAAAACCAAAATCAGCTCAATCGGCCCAGCCGTTCTCGAGTTTTAATCAGACTAACGAACAACAATCCATTTTTATTTATATAGATATCAGCTGTTGTGATAGTAAAATAATAGAAAAAGTAACTTCGTCCTTTGGCTTCGTGATGGGTTCGTTTATACCCTGTAGCAGAGGGTAGAACTTGTAGAATATTCATTTGTTTTCAGGTGATTGACAACTTCCCGTCCGGTCGCGTCAAAGTATGGTGGGTAGACGGACACACGAGTATGTGCTGGCCTCAAGATCTTTACAAGGTAATGTGTAGTTATAACTAATTATGATTAATCAAATTGAGAATACCTTCTGAACCGATACCTTCTACTTCATTCAGAAGGAACGAACGGACGACGATTAACAATTAATTCGATTATTGTTAGCTTTTCGTATTGATCATGTTTTATCATAATACAACCCTGAATTAGTATAATGCAAGGTTGTATTACTGCAGAAAGTGAGTAATTATTGCGATGGAATGAAGCATGCAATACTTGGCCGTATCTAATAACTAGGTTTTCGCTTTCTTCTTCTTCTGGTACAGCATGTGGTCCTAAAAGCTCTAATAAGGAAGTAGCTCAAGAATTTGTAAATTTATTTACCGATATACCAATAAACACTACGGAGGCCCTTAATTCCTCACCTGAAATTTCCTGAGTTTGAATTTAAATTTAAACACATTAACCCTTTTTTTTAAGGATGGGAAATCATCAAATGACCCCCCCCCCCCCCACTCTGGGCGGAGCGGGAGGGAGTGTCAGACTCTTACTGACTAAAAACCATCCATGTTCCTTCCTCGCCTTTTACGTTCCGGGGCCGCGGTATCTCTTTCGAACAGGCCCGCAACCCCGGCAGGCTTCGGCCCTTGCGGGCCCCTCTCCTTTTGCTGACATCTCTTTGAAGCGCGCGTGGAACACGAACGCGCCGTCGACACGGCCTGTCGTCGTCGTTAGACGGCCGGACGGCTAGCTAGCCCATAGCCAGCCGTCCACAGGCCCGCATCTACGGTGGCCGGTAGCCACCACGTGGCCCCCGACGCCCGGTGCGTCTCCCGCGGCGGCCGGGAAGAGAGGATCTCTCCCTCTCTCGTTCCGCCACCTCCTTCGCTAGCATGACTACTTCGCAGAAGGAGGCGACGGCTTCCCATTCCGTCTCGCTCCGGACCATGGATTGAACCAGGGCCGGACGCGAGAGGTCGCCGCCGCCGATCGCCGCCACGAGGACACGGCGGAGCTCCGCCCACGCAGGGCAGACTTCCACCGTGTGCTCCACCGTGTCCTCCGGTCGATCCTCGCAGTGGAGACACCCGGGCGTCTCCTCCCGCCCGATTCGGTGCAGGTACCTCCCGAAACATCCGTGTCCGGTGAGGACCTGCGTCAGGCGGAAGGTGAGGACGCCGTGACGCCTCTCCAGCCACTCCTCAAAGAGGGGACTTACCGCCACTATCGTGGTGTGCCCTGCACGGGGTTGCGACAGTCGCTCTCTCCATGTCGCAACACATTAACCCTAAGACAGTTATTAAAGCTTTCCGGCAAATTAAAATCAAACTGACCGAAGATTTATGGGGAATGTCTATCAAAGTTTGTACATCTATACTTGAGACCATAGCCCCGTACTTAGCTTTAATTTTTAATTCATGTGTAGACCAAGGAGTGTTCCCTGATTTAACGAAATACAGTAAAGTCATACCTCTTTTCAAATCCGAGGACAGGTAAGATGCCAATAATTATAGACCTGTATCCGTGTTACCAGTTTTTAGCAAGGTTTTTGAAAAAGTAATGCTTAATCAAATGCTCTATCATTTTAACACCAACAGAATGGTTTGGAATGATCAACAGTATGGTTTCACCAAGGGACGTTGTACAACTGACGCCGGTGTAACCTTATTAAAAGCACGTTTTTGCTGCACGTGGGAAGAGTCCCAAGACGCAATAGGTATTTTCTGTGACCTCTCCAAAGCTTTTGACTGCGTAAATCATAACACATTACTTTTGAAACTGGAGCATTACGGACTGGGTAAACTTGCACTTAGCCTGGTAAAATCTTATTTGAGTGATAGAAAACAACATGTTCAAATAAATGGTGTCAATTCACAGAGTTTGAAAGTAAAAATGGGGGTTCCGCAAGGCTCAATATCGGGTCCTTTCCTTTTTCTAATCTATATAAATGATCTACCCTATTTATTGATAAAGCAACCACAAAATATGGTGTTATTTGCTGATGACACTTCCCTAATTTTTAAGATAAATAGACGGGCCCAAAATCTAGATGATGTGAATAATGCACCTTCTTCAGGTCCAAAATTGGTTCACAGCAAACAATTTGGTATTGAATGAAAAGAAAACTAAATGCATAAGATTTTCATTACCGAATGTTATAAGTAGTGATTGTGAGATAATATTGAATAAAGAGAAACTTGAATTCGTAGATAAAACAGTTTTCCTGGGGCTTACGCTTGACTCAAGGCTACAATGGGGTTCTCATTTAACATCGCTGGCGGGGCGCTTAAGTTCAGCAGCATATTCCATCAGAAAAATCCGTCAATTCACTGATGTAGATACTGCTAGACTGGTCTATTTTAGTTACTTCCATAGTATAATGTCTTACGGTATTTTGCTATGGGGACGGGCTGCTGATATTGAGTCTATATTTATTCTGCAGAAAAGAGCCACCAGAGCCATATATAATTTTCGTAGGCGCGATTCTCTTAAGGGAACTATTTAAGGATATTGGCATCATGACGGTTCATTGCCAATACATCTACGAAAACATAATGTTCGTCAGAAAAAATCTGCATCTTTTTGGTAAAAGAGGTGACAGACACAATTACAGTACTAGAAATAGGAACCAACAAGTTCAGCCAGGCTTTAGACTCGCTAAAGTACACTCATCTTTCATGGGGTACTGTTTGAGATGCTATAATAAAACTCCACAAAATATTTCTGTAACAATATTTTGATTTAAAAGAGTGTCCATGGAGTTTCTTGCCCATTCTTCTTCATAAAGATCTACGCTAGGGAATGGGCAACTACAGTACTTTCACAGTTTTTATGTCTTGTGACTGGGACTGTAGCTACTTTAAATGTTCATTTTTGTTTCGACAATTCAAAAGTGCCTGTAACTGGCCTACTTGACATAAATGGTTTGATTTTGATTCTGAAATTCAGTGAATCCTGTAATATTATAATTATAAATGTGAATGTAAGTTTGTTGGTTACGCTTTCACGTGAGAACTACTCAACCGATCATCATGAAACTTTGTACACATATTCTTGGAGGTATTAGAAGTAACATAGGATTAACATACTTTTTATTAAACTAACTCTCACTCGCATACGAAGTTGCGCGGGTCAGCTAGTATTATAATGAAAATGAAATGAAAAATGAAATGAAAAATGTTTTATTTGTTTTACAAGTAAACTTAACAACTAGTGATTGAAGCCTCCTTTTAAGCAAAAAAGCCTGTGTTAGGAGACTCCGCTCTTCCAAAACTTAAAAATATTAACATAAAATTACTTGTTTTAAGTGTTATAAAAACAGGCGATTTAAAATAAAAAGAGATAATTAAAACTAGACAAGAAGCATGCAGATGTGTGAGAGAGAGTAGGGGTGTGTGAATGTGAATATGAGGGTGTGTGAATGTGACTATGACTATGAAGGTGTGTGAAAATGGAGGTGTGTGAGTGTGAATACTGAGGTGTGTTACTGTGAGTATAAAGGTGTGTAAATGTGAAGTTGAATGTGAGCATCTGTGTGTGTGAAAGTTAAGTGATAGTGTGAGGGTTTGTTAAATTTAATGTAAAAGACAGAGTGAGTGTAAGTGGCAATGAATGAATCAGACTGTATACGTACAAATAGGAATGATGAGGACATTAAGTGTTAGGTTTTATTTATTCCAGTAGCTTCTCCGTGTCGTCATAAGTGAGTGGTTTTATCCAACTAGACACTATTTTTTTACAGTCAGTTAATTGTTTATTGTATATGTAGATCTCTTTGTTTACTCGATTGTAAAGCTGAGCTGAGCGTTTGTCGTATTGAATACGGGCGAGCTTGGTTTTAGTTTTAGGAAGTACAACTATATCTTTTCTTCTTTTCAAGGTTAAGCTGGGATCAAACTTAAGAGTTTTATGTTTCCTGAGAATAGTTTTAATTATATACAGTTTGCGGACAGAGTGTAAGTTACTTATTTGATAAAGACTTTGTGTAGGGTACCTTAGGTTTTTGAAGTACATTAATTTAATTAGAGCCCGTTGTCCCCGCTCAAGGTCTATGAATTTAGTCTTAGCCGCCCCACCCCAAATGGGGATGCAATATACTAAGACAGACTGGACTATAGCTATGTATATTTCATTAAGTAGATTTCTGGGTTTATTTGTTTTGGCGGTTATTTTATTTGGCACAATATGCCTTAAATTTTTGAAAATCCAACTCAGTTTTCTAATTCTGTTGGTAACTAGTTCAAGATGGGAGTACCAAGATAATCTTTGGTCAACAACAATACCAAGATATTTGGTTTGGGAAACTTTGACTAATGTTGGACATAAGCAGTTAATTGAGTCGTCACACTCGTGTACCTTTATAATAAAGTCGGATTTTGGTTGTGTCCTGTGTGATATGCTAAAACATATGTAGTTTGTTTTAGCTGTGTTAAGTGTAAGTAAGTTATTTGAGAGCCATTTAGCAATTTGAGTCATACCAGCTTCAGCACTTCTAGCAACATCGTCCCAAGACTTCCCAGAAAAGACTACTGCCGTATCGTCAGCGTAGGAAAAAACTTTAGCGTTATTTATTTTAAGGTTGCAAAGGTCATTAATATAAAGAAGGAATAAAGTAGGGCCTAGCACACTTCCCTGAGGCACACCAAAAGTGACTTTTGCATCGTTACTAACGTATTCTCCCACCCTAACTCTTTGTTTCCGGTTCGAGAGGTAGTCGGTAAACATTTTAAGTGGAATTCCTCTTATACCTGACGCTTCTAATTTGTTTATGAGGATAGGAACAGAGACGGTGTCAAACGCTTTTTTTAGGTCCAGAAAAACCGTCAGACATTTGTTACCGCTATCCAGATTACCAGTCACTAGGGAGGTAAGAGCAGTAACTGCGTCTTCGGTTGATAATCCCGGCCTGAATCCAAATTGCGAGCTGCTTAAGATGTTAAATTTGAGTAGAAATTTTAAGAGCCTTCTGTTGATAAGCTTTTCGATAATTTTCGATATGGCTGGCAAGATGGATATCGGTCTGTAATTGTTGACATCATCTCTGTCCCCACCCTTGTGAACAGGAGTGATTATAGATTGCTTAAGTGGTGCAGGGAAGCTGCCCTTTGCAAAGCAAAGATTGGCCAAGTGGGTTATTATGGGAACAATATCTTGTCTAATATGTTTTAAAAATCTTGTGGACACGTTGTCCCACCCGGGTGCACTGTCAGACTTTAGGCTCATCAAAACCCCATCGACTTCTTTGTTATCCGTATCCAAAAGAACAAACGAGTTTGTCTGTGTAGATAGTGTTTCAGAATTAAAAGTACTTAAGTTGTGTGCTGAAGGTTGAACTTTTTGGGCTAGCTCTTTGCCAATATTTGCAAAGTAGTCATTAATGAAATTAACAGACTCAGTTGAATTTGATCTCATTTGTAATAATTCAGTGTTATGACTTTTTGTATTATTTGTGTAAGTTAAGGTTTTAATGTTTTGCCACAATAATTTATTATTTGTTACAGAATTAGCTAGTAGCTCTCTTTCAAATTTTCTTTTTAACTTTTTTATTAGGTTATTACAGTAGTTGCGATATCGACGGTAAGTTATTCTTAGGATATTATCAAAAGGGTCGTTACGTGCTTTTTTTTGGAGTTTGTTGCGATTCCTAATGCATCTTAGTAAACCGGCAGTTATCCATGGCTTAACAATACGCTTGCTGTTAGGAATGGCTTTAGTAACAGTGCTTTGATTAATAGAGTCAGTTAGTTTATATACTAGTAGGTCAGTCAAATAGTCCGGGTCACTACAAAACAGTAGGTCTGCTATTTTATTTTCTCTAATGTGGTTTAAGGCTTGTTCAAAATCAATAGATATTTTATTTTTACTGGTAATAATTTTAGTTTTCAGCTTAGATAAAGATAGAAAGGTAGTGAAGTGGTCGGTGATAGAAGTGTGTAATATAGCAATAGAAGCAGATATTTTCTTTTTATTTATTTTGATCATGAAATGGTCTAAACAGTTGGATTCACGTGTAGGTAAAGTATGTCCAGGTAGAATTCCGTACAGTGATAACATATTTAAATAGTTAACCCTATTTCTGTATTCATGTGGCGGCTCAGTGTCTTTGGATTTAAGATTTATGTTAATATCCCCCGCTATAATGATACTTTTATGACAAATTAAAGTATTGAGGTGAGTACTTAGAGAATCTACAAACATATCCGTGTTTGGGTTGGATGGGGATCGGTACACGCCTAGAATAATATTGTTAAGTACTTCCAACTGTAGACATGAAGCATGAGTCAGGTTTATTTCTTTAACTTTAGGTTTTAAGTTTTTTTTTACGTAAAGAACTACACCGTCATTTTGATTTAATTGACGAGTAGTTGAAAAAGAGAGATAGTTGTCAAGTTGAGGTATAGGTTTATTCGTGTGGAGCCTACATTCGGTTAAAATTATGATATCCGTTTCAAATTTTAATGTTGACAGTAAAAGTGTGAAGTCTTCAAAGTTGCAAAAAATGCTCCTTATGTTCTGAGAAATAATGGTCAAGTCATGTTTACCAATTTTAATATGATCTTGCAGCTCCGTGCAGGCACATTCGAATGTGCGCGCAACTTCGATCTGGTCGATCTCATCTAGAGTTTGAAGGGTGTCACCCATTTGTGTGAATTATAATCTGAATAGACGTTGCCACAAAGTAAATAAAACATATGTAACGTACAAGTAAATTAAGACAGTAACCACGCGTGCTCGGCTGACTGAAGTTCGGATTAGAGTACTGGGTTATTTTTAAAGTATACAGTATGTTTGTGTGAGTGTGAGTATTAGTTGTGTGTTTTTGTGTGTTAACATGTGTTATGATAGTTATATTTATACATGAATTAAGAAAAAACAATAAAAAGCGGTACATTGAAAAATTACACAAACCAAAAGGGTCGCATTTCAGGAAAAATATAGTAAAAAAAGACAATGCGATAACCACTACAGTATTAATTCTCACATAGTAGGGTAAACTATGAAAGTAGTGTGGTTGATTATTCGCTGGGAGTCATTTGTCCCCCATGAGATTATGTATCTGCTCTTCAGTTCTAATTGAAATGGTGGGCGAACCTTCATCCTTCCTTACGTAGACCTTTCCGTAAGCTGTCCAGCAGAATTTGTAAGCTCCCGATTTCGTTAAGTCCCGGGCCAGGAAGTGAAGGCGAGACCCTTTAGCTGTCAGGTGGTCGCTTAGGTATATCGGTGTGTCTTCCTGTGATTTAAATCCTAAGTGCTTACAGCTCAGTCGAGACTTATGCTTAATAAAGTAAGCTCTACTCATTCTCATCACATCAGACTTAAGGAATGTGGACCCAGTTTCGACAATGATGGGTTGATTCAGGCTTTCGCTGTTTTTTCCACGAAGTCGATATATATCCTTCACATCCGCTTTCTCAATTTTGCATTCTATGTTTCGCGAAAGGCAGACAATCATGTCCACCAGGTCTTCCTTGGTTTCATTGTTTCGTTTTGGAACATTTTTAATGACGAAATTAGTTTTGCGACTTCCTATCTGAATTTCCTCCAATTTACTCTCCTATAATAAAATTATAATCGTCAGGTGGGCGAGTACGACAGTGAAGAAGGTGAACTGTGGGGCTCGGAAGGCTCGGCGTCGGAGGACTCGTGGGAGACGCAGAGCTCCGCGCACGAGCCCGAGCCGCGCACGCCCACGCCGCAGGAGCAGGCGCCGCACAACAACGGTATGTACTGTGTAGTGCGGGGGGGGGGGGGGGAGACGCAGAGCTCCGCGCACGAGCCCGAGCCGCGCACGCCCACGCCGCAGGAGCAGGCGCCGCACAACAACGGTATGTACTGTGTAGTGCGGGGGGGGGGGGGGGGGGGAGGGAGACGCAGAGCTCCGCGCACGAGCCCGAGCCGCGCACGCCCACGCCGCAGGAGCAGGCGCCGCACAACAACGGTATGTACTGTGTAGTGCGGGGGGGGGGGGGGGGGGAGACGCAGAGCTCCGCGCACGAGCCCGAGCCGCGCACGCCCACGCCGCAGGAGCAGGCGCCGCACAACAACGGTATGTACTGTGTAGTGCGGGGGGGGGGGGGGGGAGACGCAGAGCTCCGCGCACGAGCCCGAGCCGCGCACGCCCACGCCGCAGGAGCAGGCGCCGCACAACAACGGTATGTACTGTGTAGTGCGGGGGGGGGGGGGGGGGAGACGCAGAGCTCCGCGCACGAGCCCGAGCCGCGCACGCCCACGCCGCAGGAGCAGGCGCCGCACAACAACGGTATGTACTGTGTAGTGCGGGGGGGGGGGGGAGACGCAGAGCTCCGCGCACGAGCCCGAGCCGTGCACGCCCACGCCGCAGGAGCAGGCGCCGCACAACAACGGTATGTACTGTGTAGTGCGGGGGGGGGGGGGAGACGCAGAGCTCCGCGCACGAGCCCGAGCCGCGCACGCCCACGCCGCAGGAGCAGGCGCCGCACAACAACGGTATGTACTGTGTAGTGCGGGGGGGGGGGGGGGGAGACGCAGAGCTCCGCGCACGAGCCCGAGCCGCGCACGCCCACGCCGCAGGAGCAGGCGCCGCACAACAACGGTATGTACTGTGTAGTGCGGGGTGGGGGGGGGGGGAGACGCAGAGCTCCGCGCACGAGCCCGAGCCGCGCACGCCCACGCCGCAGGAGCAGGCGCCGCACAACAACGGTATGTACTGTGTAGTGCGGGGGGGGGGGGGAGGGAGACGCAGAGCTCCGCGCACGAGCCCGAGCCGCGCACGCCCACGCCGCAGGAGCAGGCGCCGCACAACAACGGTATGTACTGTGTAGTGCGGGGGGGGGGGGGGGAGGGAGACGCAGAGCTCCGCGCACGAGCCCGAGCCGCGCACGCCCACGCCGCAGGAGCAGGCGCCGCACAACAACGGTATGTACTGTGTAGTGCGGGGGGGGGGGGGAGGGAGACGCAGAGCTCCGCGCACGAGCCCGAGCCGCGCACGCCCACGCCGCAGGAGCAGGCGCCGCACAACAACGGTATGTACTGTGTAGTGCGGGGGGGGGGGGGGGGGGAGGGAGACGCAGAGCTCCGCGCACGAGCCCGAGCCGCGCACGCCCACGCCGCAGGAGCAGGCGCCGCACAACAACGGTATGTACTGTGTAGTGCGGGGGGGGGGGGGGGGAGGGAGACGCAGAGCTCCGCGCACGAGCCCGAGCCGCGCACGCCCACGCCGCAGGAGCAGGCGCCGCACAACAACGGTATGTACTGTGTAGTGCGGGGGGGGGGGGGAGGGAGACGCAGAGCTCCGCGCACGAGCCCGAGCCGCGCACGCCCACGCCGCAGGAGCAGGCGCCGCACAACAACGGTATGTACTGTGTAGTGCGGGGGGGGGGGGGGAGGGAGACGCAGAGCTCCGCGCACGAGCCCGAGCCGCGCACGCCCACGCCGCAGGAGCAGGCGCCGCACAACAACGGTATGTACTGTGTAGTGCGGGGGGGGGGGGGAGGGAGACGCAGAGCTCCGCGCACGAGCCCGAGCCGCGCACGCCCACGCCGCAGGAGCAGGCGCCGCACAACAACGGTATGTACTGTGTAGTGCGGGGGGGGGGGGAGGGAGACGCAGAGCTCCGCGCACGAGCCCGAGCCGCGCACGCCCACGCCGCAGGAGCAGGCGCCGCACAACAACGGTATGTACTGTGCTGGCTCTCCAACCATCGCAAAGTGCAACGCACTGAGTGCCATACGAGCAACGCCTCCCACGATCTCCCAACGCAATGACGACGGTACTAGTCTTAGCGATAAAAAATCTTCCATATTTAAATGACGCTATGCTGCGCCGTTGCACCGCAGCAACCCTTCCCGTTTTGTTTTTTAAGGTCCATCCACTGTGGCATTCACCTTTCCAATGGCATGTCATTCAACTCAACGGTACCTTACGGCTGCTGAGTCGCGGTCCCCACTCAATTACTAAATTCTTACAATATTGTTTGAACACGTCGTTTAATCGTTGTATTTTTCGAATACAGAAGTCGTGGTGGCTGTCACTGGCGTGCCGGCGCCGGAGTGCGGCACGTGCCCGGGCACGGGCTCCTGCGCGGGCTCGGGCACGGGCCCGACGGCCGCGGGCCCCGGGGCCCCCGAGGTGCCGCGCCTGCTGGAGCCGCGCGTGGCCGCACACATCGAGCGCGGCCGCATCGCCATGAGGAAACTAGAAGAGATGTTCGCTAAACACCCCACGTTACAGAGTCAAGAGGTAAAAGTACTATCTCTGTTAAGGTGGCTACGCTCGCCCTCGGTGGACGTGGCACTAGCGGGCGCGGGTGTAGAGCGCGGGTCCGACGTGCCCTGGTTGTTAAAGCCGCCCTTGGCCGCGCTCATCCAGCGCCTGCACGACTCGCTGCGGCAGCTGCTGGCCTCGTTTGCCAAAGAGCCCGCCCTCGAGACGCAGGAGGTAGGTGGCGAGGCCCGGCGCGCCCCGGACCGACACCGCAAAAGTATCTCTTTCTTGCCTAACTATATTACAACGTGCGTGTAATGTTGCTCACATTTTTCTATTTCTCCCGTAATGTCCGGGATCGGTGACAAAGGATGCTTCGGCATGCCGACGCGACGTGTCGGCTTGTGTCTCAGCGCGGTGGTGGCAGAACTCCGAGCTAGAATTTCTAGTGATTTATTGTTCTAATTTGAGTTGCTGTTTTTCTGCAATGCTTGACATTAGTAATCATTTCAAATGCATCACATTCATGTGCACAATCTTTCAAGTTGGGAGCGGTATAATTTGAAATTCAGCAGGAAGGTGCAGTAACTACAAGACGCCTTGGCATCCCGAAGCATCCGGCAACATGGCGCACTTCGGGATGTACTCTCAGTATGTCGAAGGATACTTTTGCCGGCGCCGGGCTGGTGTGCGCAAGGCCTTGGGAAATCGTGCAGTGTGATTTATTAAGTTCTCCCTTATGATGCTGCGACTACAAAGTCACGATTATATGGAATATAGTCATGGTTTTGAGCAATGCACCGATTAAATTTTTGTGTGGCCTATCTTTCAAATGGACTTCTGGGATAGTTTCAAAGGCCCAAACCTGGAGACATTGGATAAATCAGGAAATTAAAAAAAAATACAAGTGTTGCCTGATAATAATCTTACCTGATCTTCGTTGGCTTCCTCATTTTTGGTTCCATAATGACTTATTTATTTACATTTCATATTTTTGTTTTTATTTTGAGAAAGTAGCCATTATTTGAATATTAAAAGTTTAAAAAAATATGTCTATTCTTTTATTTATTTGTCCCCTTTTAATTTTTTCCTTAAAATGTTTTAAACATTCTAATTTAAACTCTATTTTTATAAAAGATAAAAAAAAAAATACCAATTGGCATTTCAAAATACAGTGTAACATGGTTTTGCGTGTAAATGAACTTAGTTGGCGACGCTGCTGGTGGATAAAATATGGACTAGACTTAGCGATCTTACAGAGAACCGGCACGTTGTCAACGGCAGATAAACTGCAGCCGTTAACACCTGTCGACGGCCGTCGACGCGTCGACGCTTGCAGTTGTAGCGTCGGCGGCAGCAGCCGACGCCTTCACCTTAAAACTTAAAGTTTATGAAGATTAAAAGTATATTCCGTATTTTATCCCTCTATTATCTCCACCTCAATCGATTTCATTTAGATCCGTGTCGCAAAATACGGTTATTCATAAAAGTCGAATCAAATTCTGATAAATAAAAATTTGAATAAAAAAAATATAATTTTTTAGCAGCCCCGGATTGCATTAAAATCCTACTTTCTATTTCTTAATCTATTCGTTTACAACATACAGGGTGTAACCGACATCGACGCATTATTGACATTATGATATTTCCTCTGAAAATAAACTAATCAAGAAAAAGCCATTTTTTTTTTTTTTTTTTAATCCACCTTTACATACCACTGCTGGGCAAAAGCCTCCCTCATTAAATAGAACCTTTGTTTTTTTTGTGTTGTAAGTATCTTTAAACTCCCACCATTGTATCCAATGGTACATGTGAATATAAATTATAAACATAAGCTCTCTAAAGATTTGTGTTATTTTCAGATAATGCGCAAGCTGTTAAACTTGTACAAAGATTGCCGATTTTTAGACCGCTTAATGGGAACATCCTTCTTCCATGAGGATCACTTTTTGGTAAGTTTTGTGGTATCGGATCAACGCTGAATCTAAATCATGAAACCTATTTAAGTAACTTACAAGTGTCGATAAGGAGAAATTTAAAAGTTGTTGAGTTTTTCCATAAAGAAAGTATCAGTAGCAGCCAGTCTTGATTTGTGGCCGATTGATTGCAATAGGTTAGCTCCCTATACGTGGGTTGAACATAAATGTGAGTGTACTATTACACCTGATACACCTTGCATACTTCGGGGATATTTTTCTTTTGTTCATCTGCCATTTTGTCGACTCTTTCTTCGTAGAAATCCCGGCGGTCATGCTAGCGGGCAGTTGTGATGCTACGCTGTCCACAATATATTATCATACTGCAAATGTATCATTTGCTCTCCGCTCAGGGTCTACTAGAGCGAGTTCGCGAGCGCGGCGCCATCACGCCCCGCGCGGGCGAGCGGCGCGTGCACGAGCAGCTCGCGCGACTGTTCGCGCCCGCCGACCCCGCCGCCCCCAGCCCCGCCTCCCCGCCGCCCGACCCCATGCTCGTGGACGAGGACATGGACAAACCGATTATGTGCAGCGATGGCACGAGGGCCATCATAGCGGCGAATGTTACTGTGGAGCCGATGCAGGTGTGTCCTTGATAGATATGTAAATTCATGTAATATAATTATGGTTTTAATTAGCACGAAATTGTGAGAAAGAGAAGGAGCGATACACGACCATCCATATATTTAACTCGTCATAGTGCGGCCTCCGGTGAGACAACGTATTGGTAACGGTAGTGTGAGTCTGAATGTTTCAAGATTTTATTCATCGCAGGAACGTTGTTGCTAGATACGATTTCCCAAATAAAAGATGGGATTCAATAGTTGACTTGGTTTTAATTCCATTTCTATATTCGCTCCGCAGAATGTCAGATTTTTAATGAATTTTAAATTACTTTCTAGGTCGAGTGTACGGTATCGAAGAAGCAGTTACATTTGAACATAGAGTCGGCGCAGGCCACCGGCTCGAACACCGCTGTAGCAGACAGCGCCGTTGTTGGTGATAATGGTGAGTAAACCTTGGGTAAAAGTAAATACGAGTAGTAATTATGACTTCTAAATTCTCCAATTTGTTCGTAGTAAGCGTATAATACAAGGCTCGGTTGTGAAGACATGTGGAGGGGACACGTTTAGGAAACAAAATCTTTCTTCCACTACTAGTCTAGTCTACTAATCGTTTCTAAGGAGAAGAACTGGCAAGAAACTCCATGATTACTCTTTTCTAATTATAATAATCACATTGGTGAAAATCCACATCTCGTATGTAGCGTGTCCGGTCGAATCATGGATCTCGGCTCGACTCATCTCCGCTTCCGTGAAAACTGAACCTCATAATGCGACATCACAATATTCAAGATCCCTCTTACTCGCATGTTTTATGTCCTCCACTACAGCAAGTTTAGGCGTCGGTGTGTTGTAGTTTTTCAAAGGACAAAGATTTTCATCATGACTAAAATCTTAATTCTGATCTTATGCGAGTTTATATGTAGAGCGTTACGTAACCATCAAGTGACCGTTTTTACCTAAAAATCACAATAACGTGGCGTAAAGTACCGAATTCGCTAAAATACCATTGTTACTCTGAAGGGTTTAAAAAAAAACAATGTTACGTAACAAGGAGTTCAACCGCCCCCTCCCGCCCCTGTAACGCATCGTACCTAACGTTCTACAAGACCCCCCACCGCCTCCTCCAAACTCGTCACATTATACTTGAACGCTGCCTTCCAAGCTTACTTTTTTCTATGTTACCAGTTACTTCAGAGTCTGACGGCGAGCAGGGCCAGGGCAAGAACGTCTGCTACAAACTGTGCTCACTCATACACGCGCAGCTCATCAAGGCGCACACAGAAGTTAGCCGGTAAGCTCCTGCACTAGCTTGCCAACTGACCAAGAACTTAATTTGCAGACCTGGAGACTTGTTATTTGAGCTGTCAAGAGAAGTTTTGTTTTATTTTGCTACGGCCGGATCTTAGTCTAATGGGGATGCACACTGTGGAACTAATGGCGCTAGCATAGCTGGTTTCAAGCATCGTCATTGGTTGAAAATCAAGGAATGTCATTTCATATTTTAAAATACCTTGACCTCATTGGTCAAATTGAGACCAGCTATGGTGGCGCCATCTACAATTAGCTTGGTGTAAACAGATTCTTAACGAAAAGGCAATAGTTGTCACCGTCCTTGCGATCATTGATACCGAGTTGGAGGTCCAAGTTTTCACAAGTTTGTTTTATAATTTAATTTTAAATACCTACAAAACTCCTTTACTATTCAATGCATAGACTATCAGTGCAATGTTTTGAGTACGTTACATTGAGTTCTACCGTAAAACGTGATTTTTTACTTTTAAAAAAGTCGTTGGCCAGCAATACTTCTTAGGTCCATGTTCACCAAAAAGATGACGGTCAGATTATCTGAAACAGCTGTTTAAAACACATTTTTGTATGGGAAAATGGGAACATGTCACAGTGACAGCGGTTTTTAGATAATCAGACTGTTATCTTTTCGGTGAACATGGACCTTAGAGTTACTTAGTTTAATGTACAGAATACTTGACTGACGTGTTCGTAAAAGGGTCCGTTTACAACTTGTATAATGAAATAAACATATTTCATCGAATTAAAAATGTGATGTCAGGGCGTGGTCAAATTAATAGCCATAAAATAATTAAAGTTGAGCTCGACTGCAGTTTGATTACTAAGGTAAGAGCACAATACAATAACTAGCTGCTTCTTACTTCACATAGCATAACATCACACCCGTAATCCCCGAAGAATTAGGCAGAGATGTAATTAATAGTACATCTATATCTTGCCAGTTATAATATACTAGCTGACCCACGCAATTTTGTCTGCGTCACATAAGAGAGTAAACGAAAGAATAAAAAAAAAACCGTTTTTGCAACATTTTTCGTTCTTGCTCGGCTCCTAATAATCGAATCGTGATGTTATATTGCCTAAAGCCTTCATCGATAAATGGACTATCCAACACATATTTTTTCAATTCGAGCCGGAGCCTGAGATTAGCGCGTTCAACCAACCCAACAAACAAACAAACTCTTATGCTTTATAATCTATATATATAAAAATGAAACCCGTTTTCCGTTGTCACGACATAGCATGAAAACGGCTTGACCGATTTGGCTGATTCTTTTTTTGTTGTGTTTGTTATTGTCAGGAGAAGGTTCTTATGAAAAAAAAAATGTAGTAGTAGGTAGGTAGGTAGTAGTAGTAGGTAGCTTTTTCCCTCTTATGTGACGCAGACGAAGTTGCGTGGGTCAGCTAGTATTAGTATAGATTCTTAGTTCACTTTTTTTAACTATTGCAATTTGAGCTCACTTTGATCCTATATCTTCAGCATTAAATAGTTGCTCACTACACTATTCACTAGTTAATTGCTATTCGATTGACCACGCCCTTATAGACGGTAGAAGGTCTCATCGAATGTTCGCAAACCTTTGCAGTACAAATACGTAGGAATCGATAGGACTCGATAAGATAAATTTGACAGTCATTCTCGATAAAATGAGTTTTTGACTCCATAAAAACTCATTTTATCGAGAATAACTGTCAAATTTATCTTATCGAGTCCTATCGATTCCTACATACTTGTACAGCTGATCTTCTAGAGCTAAAACATGGCTTCTTTGAGTACCACTGTTTGCGACAATAATCAGATCCGGCCGCAGCATTACGTTAACTTAAAACTTGGTCATTAGTTTTGCACACTGGCACCACGGCACATTTAAGATTAAACCTTATGTAAGTTATAATAAAGGTTACATTTATTTCGCAGGAGAAGGCCGCAAGAGTTGGCCGATTTCCTTAACGCCTTAATGAGAAAACAAATGACAAACGGCTCTGAAGAGAACTTAGTCTACCACTTTTCAGTGTGAGCCTCCTTTATTGTTTTTTATTTACATTCCTTTCTGTTATATTTGGGCTTCTGTACATGTCTTTTGCTTTGTTCGCATAATCATTATGTTTCGTTATACATCCCACATATGTTTTAAGTATTCATGATATATACAGGGCGGTGATAAAATCAGTGATTATACTGGTCACACAAAAGAACTAGTTTCAATAAAATTCAATAAGTCCATAATATATCCATTCGTGAAATTGAGATCAACTCCTATCATTTAAGTTTATGGTTTATCCCCCCAGGGAAAAGTGACCAAAACACTTTCCTGCATTATACACTGTTTATATTGCTACATGTTATTACAATGCTTAAAATGCTGACTAATACTGGTGACATACTATTATACTAACACAGTAACATTTGACGGTTACTGAACTGCTTTCTAAATGTAAGATAATTTTTCAAATTAAAATATGGTAAAATACAATAAATTAAGTTTTTAAAGGTAACATAAAACTGATTTCCAGCACATTTTTAACACCATCATGTACAGATTTCCAACAGCTTTTTGTTGTTAATTATTGTTTCATTCATTTGTATATATTTTTATGTTATTTATTTTATGTTATGCATTTCATTGTCGTACTGTGTCGTTAGGGTCTCTCCTGTATATAAATGGTTCTGTAAATAATGTAAATAAAATAATAAGGTCCTTTATTAAAATTACAGAAAAGTGTCTGAGGGCTTTGCAATAATGATGCTGGTGTAAAATAATAAACATTTAGAACAAAACTGTGCCGACAAAAAAAAAAAACGAAAAATACAAAATTCCAAATTCAAATAACTTACTTACCGTTTTTTAGAATGATCACATGCCACAGTATGATAGTTGTTTCATAGTATTTTTGGTTCCACCCTCTTACCCGTAGCTCAATACTTATATTAAACAAATGTAATTGAATATTAAATTATTTTTAATTTTGTATCATGTTTATTTTGTCTAACAGTAGAAATAAATTTCTCCTTTCCAACTTATGTACACTTAAAACGCAGTATATGTAAAAGGTATACATTTTGGCTGTCTGAATTGCCTAGTCTCGAGTGAACAACCTGTGTTTGTAACGGTGCATGTAACTTATTAAGTCTACCCCATAGACGATGTAAGCCCCGACTTGCCATAACTTTTCTCGCCTACGTATAGACGAAATCGAGACACAGATAATATAATTTATCTCTCGTCTTTATGATTGTTTTTATATTTTAAAATCAATTTTTCTTTTTACACTTTTATTTAGTCCTGAGGCAATTGTACATTTTATATATTACGAAATTGCTAGTTACTGCACACAACAAATATTTAAATGAATGAACTTAAGGTAGTTGTAGTTTGTGAGTTTAAATGTTTTTAAATGCACTCACAATACAGGATAAATTCCTAGTTTAGGAAAGAAAACTGATGAACTAAATAGTCGTAAACTAACCTCTATAAAAACAACTAAGCATGTTAAAGTAGAATAATTTATTCTTAGGTATATCTTGTAGCACTATTTAGTAAAACTTATGTTTCCTCTCCAGCGTTTATAACCATTCCTCTTTATGTTTTATATAGTTTTTGTTGTTTTTGTAGATGACTCTATAAAAAGTGGTAACTTAATTTCTCTGATTTCCGATTAAACCCGATATTGTTAGTTTACCGATTATATTATCATATATTTGTTTAATGTAAGTGTTGCAAGGCCCCTAGGGGCTGATTTGCTATGACGAAAAGTTTGCGGTTCAGTGTGGCGCTAGTTGTTGAGCATATTTGACAAAGAACTTAAAAATTCCATACATTTTAAATTAGTACCCAATAGGGATGACGACTGACTAAGGTCCATGTTCACCAAAAAGATGACGGTCTGGTTATCTAAAAACAGCTGTTTAAAGCACATTTTTGTATGGGAAAATGTCACAGTGGCAGCTGTTTTTGGATAATCAGACAGTTATCTTTTCGGTGAACATGGACCTAAAACATAATATGATTCTGTTTAGTCCGTCAGTTAGAGTATTGAAAAACATTAGAAACGTATTTTTTGTTTTTATCAAATTAATAAAAAAATACGAAGAAAAACCGCATCAAAGATCATGTGTGGGGGTTTTTGACGTCGTTTCCGGTAATAAATGTACCGAAATTTGACGTCACACGAGTGCACTGTATCGCCTTCAATTTTATGATTACGTGACAAAAGAAAAAATATGTGTCCAATATTTTTTGGAAATCTATTCTTACTGGTATTCAGCTATAAATACTGGTATTCTCATCTGCATCCGGTTAGACTGGAAGCCGATCCCAACATAGTTGGGAAAAGGCTAGGCAGATTATGATCTTTTGGAAATCTATCCGACGGACTATTTGTTTTTGTCGTCTTCCCTATTTTCCCGCCGAAATTTGCAATCGTTGAAATTGCATTTCGTCATAATGAAAATCGCCCAGTTTGAAACCTTGTAAGCCCCTGTTGTATAACGGTATGCATGGTACTGTTACATTATTGGTACTGTCTTATCCATTGATCGATAACTGTATCTGTCCCTGTAATAATCCTGTTTTATTCTAATTCATGATTCGTGCAATGATCTTCGAACCACCGAATAGTTGTACAAGTCGTAGGAGTACTATTTGGTTTAATTTTTATAACTTTTTACTGCTTCTTAGCATTTTGATGGCAATTTAATTTGAATTGTCTCAGAACTTAGCATCGATTCGATCATGTTGTACTAAACAAGTCCGTATAGAAGTATCACATTAATTCTTCTTAGCTTTTTTGTTCTATTAAATCTTTCTTCTCAATTAGTTTAGGAAGTCGATGATCATTGTACATCCTCCTACCGTTCAGTACATAATGTGATCTCATAACATTATAGTCAGTACGGCGCGCTGGTCGTCAGCATGGCAGAGGAAGCTGAAGCAGGCAAGGCGTCTGATGTCAAGGATGCCACCACTGCCACCGCGCAGAAGATGGACGGAACTGGTGAGATATTACTTGTAATGGGGCTCTTGAACTATGTAACCACGTTGGTGTCTTCTCTGCGAGTAGTTGGATCATCATCCGCATCCCGACACACTAGTGGGTATAAGCCTCTCTTTGCTTTTGCCCAGATCCTCATTCCTTTGCCAGATAGTACTTATAGTCGGATAGCAAACATCAACCCCGTCTAATTTTAAAATATTATGTATTTGTGAAAGATATTTTTCAACAAGTTTCTAAATATCATTTAAATTTAATCATCAAAATACACTGTATTTTCGGACGATATATACGAAAAATAAATCAGCGGTTACATACATTTTGTCGAGTTAATGCGAACATAGTGTAGGGAACAGCAGATTTTTTTTCGCGATTCAGGGTTTTGGTCCCACAGTAAAAGTTGTTCATAATGATGAGTACAATAACTGGTCGAAGTTTATGGATATCGTCCGGAAACACGGTGTACATACGGTCGAATTGAGAAACCTCCTTTTTTGCAGTCGATTAATAAAGTAAATTTTTATGAGCAACTACAAAGGACAAGTAAAAAAAAAATCTTGAACAGGCAAAAGCTTCACGAAACGCTTTAGATACGATTGCCACCCTCCGTTCAGAAGACGAATGGTACTGAGGGCTAAGTTTGAGACAGTTTGAGAAATACATTCTAAATGTATTCATATAAGTGCTTATGTCGGACTATACTCATAATTTCATTCCACACCCCCCAGCCGTTCCCGACACAGCTCCCCTCGCGACAGCAGAAGGCACAGACGAGGCAGAGATGGACACCGCCAGTCCCGCAGCCATGCTCGAAGAGAGCAAGGAGGAGGGAGGCGAAGGGTTCTGTATACTGGAGTCAGCGCCCGCCGCCCATCGGTTCCGACTGTCCATGTTACAGCCATCAGAGCCCAGGACCTTCTACTCGGCCGTGAAGAGGGAGATCAAATTGCTCAAGAGTGATCTACCACCAGGGGTGAGCGTTTTAATTTACTCGTAAGAGGCCTGCAGAGCATGTGAATTTCATACAAACGTAATACCAACATAATTTGTAAATCAAACATATTCTTAAGATAGTGTGTATTTATTTTGATTGGATTACAGAATATATAGGTTCCCAAACACATATTTTGAATGTACACTGATTTAAACAAGAGTTATGAGAAAATTTACTTTTTCTATAAAAAAATAAATTTCTCATAATATCTCGTCTTTATATCATTGTCCTTTCAAATTATTAATTCAGGAACATAGATATTCTATAATACAACTGAAATATATAAACACCACCTTAAGATTATGATTGATTTTCATATTATTTTGGTATTACGTTTGTATGAAAAACGCATGCTCCGCCGGCCCCTTAACTAACAATAATATTGAGCTAGGGTTATGAAGTGCGTAGGTGGAGGAACGTATACTTGAGTTGATCTGGACGGTCAAAGGCAGTGATTCTAGTCAAAATTCAGGAGCTTGCCACAAAGGACATAAAGCTGCTATTTTAATTTGACAGTATTTCAGAATAACACGAAAGTAATAAATGAATAACCCATCGCGACATGTCTCTATGTGCTTTTTATTTGTGTATGTGAAGGCGCGGTTATCAGACGGGTTACGTTTTAATACAGGTGGTTTAAAGAAATAAAGAAAAGAAATAAATAAATTGTAGATTATGCACCGAGGGTCTAAAGTTGTGTCTTATGTCACGGGCGTCATATTGAATCTCGAGCGAAATGAAGGATTCGGGAGTTAACTCCCAAGCGCAGCGAGGGAGTTAAGAGTTTAACTCACGAGCGAAGCGAGGGAGTTAATACAAGAATCCTGAATGCAGCGAGGGATTCAAGCTAGCCCAAGGCAAAGACAACTTTAGCCCAGAGGAGGATACTCTACTTTTTACACCTACTGTGAGAAAATAATAGCCATAATACGAAAAAAAAAGTATTTATGAAATAAACAAACAGTAAGAAAATGTTATTCCATTCATTAAAAAAATGGTTCGTAGTTATCTAATTATTCTTACAATATTTTGTGTTCGAAAACATGGCAACGATATGAAGAAGCAGTATGATTTTGTAGAAAATTGAGAATATCATCCACGCGTAGTAAGGGTATCGATAATCCGGCCTGTGGACGGTTGGCTATGGGCTAGCTCGCCGTCCGTCCGTGTAACGACGACGACAGGCCGTGTCGACAGCGCGTTCGTGTTCACGCGCGCCTCAAAGAGATAGCAGCATAAGGGGAGGGGCCCAGCAAGGGCCGAAGCCTGCCTGGGTTGTGGGCCTGTTCGAAAGAGATACCACGGCCCCGGAACATAAAGGGCGAGGAAGGAACATGGATGGGTTTTAGTCTGTAAGTGTCTGACACTCCCTCCCGCTCCGCCCCCCAGAGTGGGAGAAGTCATTTGATGATTTCCCATCCCAAAAAAAAAAAAAATTGAACATTCTTCTTCCATTTCTGCCTAAAATGCAAATTATTCCTAAGTGAAAGCTCAACGTTTATCCCCAGGTGTGGGTCCGTGGGTACGAGGACCGCATAGACCTGCTGTCCGTGATGATCGCCGGTCCCACCAAGACGCCGTACGAGGGCGGACTGTTCGTGTTCGACGTGCAGCTCGGCGGCGAGTACCCGCGCGCCCCGCCGCTCTGTCACTACCACTCCTACTGCACCGACAGGCTCAACCCTAACCTATATGAAGACGGCAAGGTAACCAGAGTTTATACGAAGCCAGTAAAGCTGGCGCTAGTCCTGGACAAGCCTGGGCTGGTCTGACCCGTGTTGTTTAGATGAGGCCAAAGGGTACATTTAATTCCTGGATTATTCTTGTGGTGTGGACATGTTTTGTACATCTATGCAACAAACCGCTGTAATAGCTCATCTTTGTTATCAAATATTTTTTTTTTTCATGTTTGATACAAAATAAGAAGTTGTATACTAATTTCAAGTCTATAAACAATTATGACGAAGTCTTGAGATCTTCGCAAAAACAGCCATTTAGTTAACCAGTTACATTTTTTTTGTTAAGCAATAAAAAGCATTTATTTAAAATGGACTACCAGGCACTTTTGAATTTACTTTTTATACAAAAAATTAACATAATAGACCTAGTTAACTGCAGTTGGCTGCAATATCAGCCAAACCAACAAAAAATCATTGGCATTAAGTCCGCTTCTGTACTATGTGCTTGAAGTGTTTTGATGATTAAATAAATAAAAAAGGCACTTTTGAATTGACTTTTTAATCAAAATATTAACATAATTGAGATTATACATACAATAACACCATACATCCAAATATCTGATATGTCTATCGTCGTTCATAAAGGCCCATTTCCTTCCCCCCAGGTGTGCGTGTCCCTGCTGGGCACGTGGTCGGGGCGCGGCGTGGAGGTGTGGGGCAAGGACAGTTCCCTGCTGCAGGTCATCGTGTCGCTGCAGGGACTCATCCTCAACGCGGAGCCCTACTTCAACGAAGCTGGCTATGAGAAGCAGAAAGGTAAGGGAGGACCTTGACTTGATGCTACTCTGTTTCGTATTAGATGCTTTATTTGAACCATCATCATCTGCTCAACCCTTTTCCAACTATGTTGGTGTCGGTTTTAGTCTAACCAGTTGTAGCTGAATACCAATATTTTACATGGAGCGACTGCCTATCTGACCTCCACAACCCAGTTAATACTGGGGAATACGATACCACTTGGTAAGACTGGTGTCAGACTTTTTGGGCCATTGACTAGCTGTAATGACTGTCAAAGATGGACAAATGACAGCCGAGACCAACAGCTTAACGTGCTTTCCGAGACACGGAGGAAACTCGGTATGTAAGGGTGGTTACCCATCTACATACCAACTTAGGCAAGCATGGCTTAACCTAAAGATCGACCCGAGCGGCTGGATACTATTTAGCCACAAGCTCTTCCTGTAAAAGTAAATAAAAAATATAAATAGCAGTGATAGCCTAGTGGTTTTACCGTCAGACTACCAAGTAATGGTCTCAAGTTCAAACCCAAGGCATGCATCTCTGATTTTTCAGATTCATGTGCATGTCTGAGAAATATTTCTCAAAGGCCTGTAAACGCCAAGACATCAGATCTAATCTAACGAACGAAAGAAAGAAAAGAAGAATAAAAAAATGTATTAATTATTTTGTTCTCGCAGGTACACAACAAGGTAAAGAGAACTCTCGCATGTACAACGAGATGGTGCTGCTCAAGCTGGTGCAGTCGATGAGCAAGATGCTGATGAACCCGCCCGAGCCCTTCCGCGACGAGATCCTCATGCACCTGCGCGCTGAGTCCCCCGCGCTGTGCGCGCGCCTGGAGGGGCTCGTGCGACTGTCGGGTGAGGGCGGGGGCGGGGGCGGGGGCGGCGTGGAGCTGGAGCCCGAGTTCCCGCTGGTGCCGGCGTCGCGCGGGTTCTGCCTGACGCTGCGCTCGTCGCTGGAGTCGTTCCGCGCGGCGCTGCGCCGACACGACATCGCGGTGCCGCCGACCACGTTATAGCCGCGCGAGGCGCCCGCGACCCGCCCACACAAAAATATATTGTAGTCATACTATTTATTGTGATGTTCTGAGCTACCCTCGGCTGGCTCCTCGATGTTGTGTCCCGTGCGTCGCGAGCTCGGAGTCGCCACGCTGTGCATGCGCACTTCGGGCTAGTTGTTCATATTACCGGATGATATGAAACCGACCGGTCCTCTCTAAAATTAATGATAATCAAATTCTAAATGAAATGTTCGATCTAATGCGAATGGTATGATTCTTAGATTTATGAATGCATAGATTAATATTATTTATTTGTTACAAAGTAATGTCTACTTTTAATTCAACATTCGACGTTATAATGTTTAGATTATGAGTACTTATTGAAATTACATACTTTTTACGAAGCAAAGCTTATTGCTATCATTCGAATATTTGCTACACTAATATTATTATATGATACAATAAAGACAGATAATTTTAGATGTAACGTCTAGAACGTTTTGTTCCTGATTCCAATATTATTTAATATTACGATTGAAGCTCCTACTTATCAATATTAGGGAACGATGTGCGAGTATTACGAGTATCTCATCAATGTCTATTTTATGTTTGTGTAATGTTGTATGTAAAAAATGCATTCACTCATTTTTATGTAATTATAGTTTTGTTTTTATTTTATTTTGTTTTTATCGCGGGGAATATTAATTAGTATGATAATAATGATGTGGTAACACCGTCGTGGTCATATTGGCGCAGTACCTCTCACCAGGAGTACGTACCACCTAGCATAGTCGACGTCTTTACATGTTCACTATGTTATCAATCCTATATAAATGTTGTTTTCTCTTGTTACCAATGTATGAAATCAATGAAAATTATTTACACTCTTAGGTTTAGTGTGCAAGTAGACGTTTGGATATTTAATTTCCGCACCAAATACGAGTGTCACAACAATAACGTGTTTCTTACCGTAACACCTACAATAACATTATTAGTATTCATTCTACATTTCCCGAAAAATAATAAAATTGCAAGTGCTACCCAGTGATTCGCGCTTGAATAGTGATATTTTGGAAATTAGTTTTAATTTTCTATTCACACTTGTTTTAGAAAGAATAAATTCTTCCTCGTTAGTGCTTATAGTATTAAACCATACGGCCCACGCCGCGCCGGCGGCAGCACAAATACAATGTAACTTCATGCCAAAGTCAATTGAGCTATGGAAGGCTTTTGTCGCTTGTGTACGCGAGATAAGTGACAACTATGTATAATGATAAAAAAATAAATAATTCTTCAACATTATGTGTGCGTTTTGTTTTGTTAACCGCAACTTGGCGTTAACAGTATTGTGGTTCGTAAGGTGCAGTGAGCATTGGTATTTGGAGCGTGAAGCGGAAGCGACGGTGGAACAACAACGGTAAACTAATCTTAGACAATGGTTTTGACTGTAAGGTTCTTAAAGTTTTAAGTCGTAATAGATTTTTCATATTTAACATTTCGCAGCACACCGTATAGTATTTTCATGTTTCAGACACTTTATACTTGTGAGGAAATATAGTATTTAGACACTATAGGTACTTACACTTTATACCATCATTCATTTTCATTATCCTTGCATATTTTTATACATCTACGTCGCGCTTTGGCAGTAGTTATTTTAGCTTGCGTTAGATTCGATCTAAAACGATGTTTTAACATTGATTTCGCTGAAATAAAAATTATTTTCTCAATATTTACTTTGTTGACATTACGTCAATTGTCAAGCTGTCAGTTACTTTTCCTCTACCTATAATTTTCTTACTGGCCTAGGCCTATGAAGGTTTCTTTTGATTTATATAATTTAATTTTATTTTATTAATATTATATTAGCTCAAATAATGTATTTTAGAGATAATTACGATTGTTTACTAAATAACAGTATCTTATCTTACTTTTATATAATTAATTAGCACGCTCTCAGAATTCTTCGAGGAAGTTTTTACTGATTATTACTGGCTGTTTTAAATACTGGCAACTGACATTTTTGATTTTAAAGTCAAATAATTCTAGGGAGAATTATAGAATTTTATTGAAACAACTGATATGGAAAAACTGCGGATTTTTGGCTATAAAAGGAGATTTTCCTGCCACATTCGGCAGTCTGGAACGGGATCTCATACGAGATATATTATATCGTCACTACTGACAGTCAAAAAGTCAACGTACCTACGTGGAAGCTGAACGCCGGTTTGCAAGTCTACCTTGCCTGCCCACTGACGAGCCCCAAGCCCTAAAGCAGCTGAACGCCTGTCTCAAGAACTACCTTGCCTGTCCACTGTCGCGCCCCAAGACCTGAAGCCGACGCGGATGCCGATCGTCGGTCTTCAGTACCCTGCAAGTCGGAAGCTGGTCATCTGTCTCCAGTGCGGGACCTCACAAGTCTACCTTGCCTGTACACCGAAGCGTCCCAAGCCCAAGTCAAGTACAGTAAAACTACCTACTATTCTGAGCAGCATTTATGTTTAGGTCTTTTTTAAAATAAATTTATTTGTTTGTGTTACCTATTTTTTATTTTCTGGGATAAGTAACACGACAATTTGGCGCCCAACGTGGGGCATCAAAACTAGATATCACTCATTCTTTTCAAAATTCTGAAACAAACTAGCACTAGTATTCCCTTTTGACTCTTATTTGGCTTTTTCTCTTTTTATACTTTTCATCTCATTCTAAATACACTCACACACTTTAACATACGATGCGCGTCATCGAATCATAGCAAGATCTAAAATTGCTATCGGATCCTCTAGAGTCCTCTCTAACACTCAAGTCCTCTTCTTAAACACTTATATCAAACTAAGTAAAGTGTCGTGGGCTCTTAACTATTTATCGGCTTTTTAAATAAAAACCCACTAAAGTTTTTACTACTAGAATCATCGGTTTACGATTTTAATTATTTTATTATGTAAGATCCTCTCGTCCTCTCATCTTTAATACTTGAGTGCTTTCTAACACTTGAGTTCTTTGCGCTTGAGTCTCTCTCGAGTCCTCTTGAACACTCCTTTTTCACTTGAGTTTTCTTTAACTCTTGAGTCTTTTTCAAAACTCACTCTCTTGAGTTATCGTTTGGACTCTTTCCCTCATTTTCCTCCCTTTAATACAATTTTATCCTCTTTAACTTTAATTCTTTAACCATGGATAGAATTATTTTCTTTGAACTTCTTAACAAAGCTGAGCTTGAATATGAGATAAAAATAAGATTAGAAGAACCAAAAGATACTGTAATACAGCTTAAAAAACAAATTCTTCAACTCGCACCTCGTAATTCCTCTACAGATATTTTGGATTCGATATTAGAGGTTAAAACTGATTTGGATGAACTTACCACTACCTTAAATTATATCGAATCAAAAATAATATTATTAGAACAAAGTAACAATAGATTAAACAAAAAAATTGAAACCTTTATTAATCATCTTTATTTTCGATTAGAGAGGATTGACATAGACTCAGATCCCTCAGAGATCAATCGTTTATCTCAAATTAAAGAGAGATTTCTCAACTTGGAATCAAAATTTAACTCTTTAATCACTGTTTCTATCAATCCTCAACCTATAACAATTAACCGTCCCTCTTCGACTCCTAATACTCCCAATGAGACTATGTTCCATACTATTTTACCGGACATTCAGTCTCAACCTCAAAACTCGATTCCCAATAATTCTCTTAACGAATTAAAACGCATAAAATTCGACGGCACCACTTGTCCGCGTTCATTCATCCAGAATATTCAGGAATTTAGCATTTCAAGAAATATTACTTCAAACAAATTATTGGATCATGCGTTTGAATTACTTACCGGTAACGCTTTACATTGGTACCGTTTTAAACGTGATTCTTTGTTATCATGGGACGAACTTTGCGAAGCTTTAATTTCAGACTTTAGCGGTTTTGACTATGATCATAAATTACTAGAAGCCATTAACAGTCGAACTCAAGGCAAGGATGAACCAATAGTTATTTTTGTTTCCATACTGACTGGAATGTTTTCCAGACTTTCAGAGAAACTACCGGAAACTAAAAAACTACAAATTATTATTCGTAACATCCGGCCATGTTATTCACCTTATATCGCGAATAATAATATCAACTCAATCATTTCGCTTATTTCATGTTGTAAAAAATATGAAGATTTTTTGGACAAAGAGAAACGTTTCAGCGAACCTCAAACTATAAATAATCCTTTCTGTGTTGAATTTAATTATAAATCTTCTTCTAATTTAACGTCAAAGACTTCAACATCTAACTCATTTCCTCCTAAAACAAATTTTAATCGCTTTAACTATAAACCACAGGTTAATTCAATTAATAAAGTTAATAATAATGCCTTTTGTGTACGATGCCGCACTAATGGGCATACACTGAATAATTGCTCGCAACCTCGTACATTACTAATTTGTTTTAGATGTGGTTTAAAAGATGTTAAATATACTGATTGTCCTAACTGTAACAAAACTAATTCAAAAAAACTAAACAACGCCTTGGATTATAAAAACTGGCAGGATTGGTTACAAACCTTAAAAAATTTCTTTCATTGTTACAAAATAACTTCAATATATAATAATGAAAAAGATTTTAATCGTCCTTTTATTGATATTTCTATCAATAACAAAATATTTTCCGGTTTACTAGATAGTGGTAGTTCTATTACAATACTTGGTAATAACTCTCACTTAGAAATTTTAAAATTAGGCTTCACGTTATCCAAGTCTTTTCCAATGACGATTACTACTGCCAGTAATCATAATAGTAGATCCCTTGGTTCAATTGACATTCCGATTAGATATAATAATCAAACTCATCTAATCCAAGCCTTCGTATTTCCGAATATATCTCCTTCAATTATCTTAGGAGTCGACTTTTGGAAAAAGTTTAACCTTGTTCCACACATACTTTCTTCGGCTTTTAAGCCAAATACTAAATGTTCAGTGGTTACTGAAACTACTAAACAAGTACTTCCTTATAATCACCTCTCTTTAGAGCAAAAAACTATCGCTGATGACATGATTAAACGATTTAAAGCTATATCCTTCGAAAGTAGAGGATTACTGGGTCGCACTCATCTTATTAGTCATCATATCGATACCGGTGATACTCCTCCAATTAAACAACGATGTTATCGCCTTTCTCCCGAAAAACAAAAAGCTCTCATTATAGAAGTCGATAAAATGTTAGAATGGGGCGTTATTGAAAAATGTGAAAGTCCTTGGCTTTCTCCGGTTATCATTACACCTAAAAAGAATGGTGAATGGAGATTTTGTGTTGATAGCCGTAAACTAAATTCAGTTACTCGTAGAGACGCGTATAGCCTTCCATTTGTTAATGAAATCTTAGATAATCTCAAAAACGCAAAATTTCTTTCAAGCATCGATATTGCTAAAGCATTTTGGGAGATTCCTTTGAAAGAAGAATCAGATAAAGATAAAACAGCTTTTTATGTCCCTGGTCGAGGCATGTATCGTTTTGTTATCATGCCCTTTGGTTTAACTAATGCTCCAGCTACTCAGCAAAGACTTATGGACATGCTTTTTACTCCAGAATTTGACAATAAGGTCTTTTGTTACCTTGATGATATAATTATAATATCTGAATCATTTGAAGAGCATATCTCTTATCTAGTTAAAGTTCTCGAGAAATTAACGTTTGCTAAATTGACTATTAACTTCGAAAAAAGTCAATTCTTTAAAAATGAACTTAAATACTTAGGATACATTGTAGATGAGTACGGTTTACGCTCAGATCCGGTTAAAATTAAAGCAATACTCGAATTCCCTACTCCCACTACTCGTAAAGAAGTGAGGAAATTTATTGGAACTTGTAGTTGGTTTCGTCGTTTTATTCCTAACTTCAGCACAATTGCAACTCCACTTAATAAATTAACTTCTTCTGGTAAAGATGCCCCTAAATTCATTTGGGATAATAATGCTACTCTGGCATTTAATAAGCTAAAAGAAGCTCTGGTAACTACTCCTATATTAGCTTGTCCTGACTACGACCTCCCTTTCTCTGTACATTGCGATGCTTCTAACTTTGGCATCGGAGGTATGTTAACTCAAATAAAAGACGACAAAGAAGTAGTTATAGCTTATATGAGCAAATCTCTTAATAAAAACGAACGAAATTACTCAACTACAGAAAGAGAAACTCTTGCGGTAATTTCAGCTTTAGAACATTGGCGTTGTTATATCGATAATGGTAAACCATTCTCTGTTTATACAGATCACGCAGCACTTAAATGGTTTCTAAAATTGTCCAATCCATCTGGTAGACTCGCGCGGTGGGCTCTTAGGTTGTCATCTTTTAATTTTATTCTAAAACACAAAAGAGGTAAAGACAATTTAGTCCCTGATTTACTCTCGCGTACATCATGTCCACTCGGTGTTAATCCTGTCTTACTTAATCCTCAACTCGTACCTCCTGCATTGGAACGTTATAATAACCTACTTTTGGAATGTCGTAACAATCCTGATCAATACCCTAATTATACTATTCGCGAAAATAAATTATTCCGCTATACTCAATCTCCCTACGCGTTAACTGAAGATTTCGCGTGGAAAGAAGTTCCTCATCCTGATCTTCGGGAAACCCTTATCAAAAATAACCATGGCTCCCCAGACCAGCCTCATCTAGGAATCTTTAAAACTTATAAAAAACTATCACTTCTATATTACTGGCCTGCTATGTTTAAGGATATCGCTAAAGTAATTTCTATCTGTGATAATTGCTTGACTTACAAACACGCAAATCACTCTCCCTTCGGCCTTATGGGTAAACCAAAAATTTGTTCAAGGCCTTTTCAAACAATTTCTTTGGATCTAATGGGTCCTCTACCTATGACTAGACGAAGAAATCAATTTATCTTAGTGGTTAACTGTTGTTTTACTAAATATTCTCTGATCTTTCCACTAAAACGGGCTTCTAGTACTAACATCATCTCTAACTTAGAAAATTTTGTTTTTCTCGTTCATGGAGTACCTCAGACTATTATTATGGATAATGGAACTCAATTTCAATCCCATGAATTTCGCAACTTTTTGGGCAGATATAACATACCACACATATTCTTCTCTCCTCATTATTGCCCCCAAGTTAATCCCACTGAAAGATACAATCGTACTATAATCACAGCTTTGTCATCTTTGGTTGGTGATGACCATAGATCTTGGGACACCCACCTCTCTAAAGTCCAATACGCTATGAACAGCACAACTAATGTTACCACTGGTTTTTCTCCTAACTTTTTACTATTTGGACGAGAAACAGTTACTTCTGGCTCACTTTACACGCCAACTAATAATCTTGATGAAATCGTTTTTCTACCTAGGGACATCTATGCTACTAACATAGGTTTATTATCTGCAATTTTCGATAAAGTTCAGATAGCCCTTCATATGGCTCATGCTCGTAACTCTGCTCGTTATAACGAAAGTCGTTCCTTTAAAGAATATAACGTAGGAGATACCGTCTGGCGAAGAAACTATGTACATAGTCAGGCTGGGATTTATTTTAGCGCAAAGTTAGCGCCAAAATTTGTGAAGTCCACTGTGTTGCAGAAACTATCCCCGTTAGTTTATATACTTGAGGATTCTAATGGCAACCAAGCTAAATGGCATATTAAAGACTTTAAAATATAATGTATATAGTTATGTAAATACATTCCTTCTTCATACTTATGACTCATCTTTTTCTTCTTTCCTTCTTCTATAATAGAGTTCTTTGCGGCCCATTATAAACTCTATTTATTTTATAATTCATTCATCGGTTCTTAAACCATTATTAGATTATTATTTTTTAAACTTTCTTTTTATCTGTTCCGATCAGATATCCTTAAGAAGTGCTTTTAGGTACAAGTTACCTAACCTTCGTGTCAAGTCAACTAACTCTACAAGTTAGTATGACTTGTTTCTTACTATCGACTCTAAAAGTTGATTGATAATTTTTTTAATCTTTCTTTTTATCTGTTCCGATCAGATATCTCTAAGAAGTGCTTTTAGGTACAAGTTACCTAACCTTCGTGTCAACTAACTCTACAAGTTAGTATGACTTGTTTCTTACTATCGACTCTAAAGTTGATTGGAGCGGCTGATAACTCCATTCAAAATAAGCCCTTATTATATAGCTACTAAAGTCTATTTCATTTCATTATGGGTTTTAGACGAGAGCGGATTACAACTCCGAAAAGAAGCCTTAAAGTTATTGACTTATCAGGTTGAGTAGTGATCATTGAATGTGAATCCTACCTGACTAACTACGTAAGATGTCGGTGTGATTGAATGAAGTATGTACGTTTTGTGAATGCTGTTGTACTTTAACCTTACAAAATTTTTGTTCTAGACCAAAAATTTTCTCGGGGTCGATGGGGAAATATAGTATTTTCATGTTTCAGACACTTTATACTTGTGAGGAAATATAGTATTTAGACACTATAGGTACTTACACTTTATACCATCATTCATTTTCATTATCCTTGCATATTTTTATACATCTACGTCGCGCTTTGGCAGTAGTTATTTTAGCTTGCGTTAGATTCGATCTAAAACGATGTTTTAACATTGATTTCGCTGAAATAAAAATTATTTTCTCAATATTTACTTTGTTGACATTACGTCAATTGTCAAGCTGTCAGTTACTTTTCCTCTACTTATAATTTTCTTACTGGCCTAGGCCTATGAAGGTTTCTTTTGATTTATATAATTTAATTTTATTTTATTAATATATTAGCTCAAATAATGTATTTTAGAGATAATTACGATTGTTTACTAAATAACAGTATCTTATCTTACTTTTATATAATTAATTAGCACGCTCTCAGAATTCTTCGAGGAAGTTTTTACTGATTATTACTGGCTGTTTTAAATACTGGCAACTGACATTTTTGATTTTAAAGTCAAATAATTCTAGGGAGAATTATAGAATTTTATTGAAACAACTGATATGGAAAAACTGCGGATTTTTGGCTATAAAAGGAGATTTTCCTGCCACATTCGGCAGTCTGGAACGGGATCTCATACGAGATATATTATATCGTCACTACTGACAGTCAAAAAGTCAACGTACCTACGTGGAAGCTGAACGCCGGTTTGCAAGTCTACCTTGCCTGCCCACTGACGAGCCCCAAGCCCTAAAGCAGCTGAACGCCTGTCTCAAGAACTACCTTGCCTGTCCACTGTCGCGCCCCAAGACCTGAAGCCGACGCGGATGCCGATCGTCGGTCTTCAGTACCCTGCAAGTCGGAAGCTGGTCATCTGTCTCCAGTGCGGGACCTCACAAGTCTACCTTGCCTGTACACCGAAGCGTCCCAAGCCCAAGTCAAGTACTTACAGTAAAACTACCTACTATTCTGAGCAGCATTTATGTTTAGGTCTTTTTTAAAATAAATTTATTTGTTTGTGTTACCTATTTTTTATTTTCTGGGATAAGTAACACGACAACCGACATATCAAAATATTGATATGAAAGTTACTGCAATTAGGTCCATGTTCACCGAACAAATAACAGTCTGATTATCTAAAAACAGCTGTCGTATGACGTGTTCCCATACAAAAATGTGTTTTAAACAGCTGATTTTAGATAATCAGAGCGTCATCTTTTTGGTGAACATGGACCTTAATATGCGAACTCACAAATAATAAAAGTCTTTCTTTCAAAACCGGCCCAGGATTTTCAAAGTTACAGCGTTGTTATATTTCACCGCATTTGTTTAAATTTTGCTTTCCTTCACACAATCGCAGTGTAGTGTCACACGGGTGTCGCACAGAGGAGTATTACACATAAAACCGCACCCAAAATTACATGTTCCTTTGCCTACGATAACCGGTCTATTAAAAGGCAGACCCCACCAACCCTCAACGCGTACTGTACGCGTGTCTTTGTTCTCGGCGCTCTCGTTTGTGTTAATCAGTTTTCTGATAAACACAAACGAGATTATCTATTCGGACATCGATATAATAATAGCAAATTTATGGGAAAGATTATTTATATTGACAAAGCTGAGTTCCGACGACGAAGATGATGAATACCAAATCACATGTGAACTCGGGCAGTGATTCTGATTGATTCGGTCTCCTCATGATGGTCCTCTTGAAAACAAATCCTGTTTTTAGAAAGGGGTTCGGGCATTTTGGTCCTTATGACCAATAGACTTGAGTTGGATCGATGGATAGGTCTTTTCAAGAGGAACAATAGTTATAATGGGGTCACATTTGGGTTTGTTGTCCGATTCGAGATAATTATATCAGCTTATAAAGTATATGTTTTCAGTATCTCGATACGTTTTGTGTAGTGATTACCAAGCCGGAATGTTTAGTTTAGTATTTTAGGAGATCATGGCTAAATAATAACAGCCGCTCGGGTCGAACTTTAGGTTAAGCCGTGCTTGCCTAGGTTGGTCTGTGGATGGGTGACCGGATACCGAGACAGTATTTACAGGCAGTCAGTGTTCTAACACGTTCGTGATCCACGCGCGCCTGAAAGAATTGTCAGCAACAGACACAAAGGGCTAAGAAAGAACACGAATGGATTTTACTCAGTAAAAGTCTGAAACTCTCTTCCGCTCGGGAGGGGTCATTAGATGATTTCAAAAAAGAAAAAAAAAAACACTATAATTATTGACAATGTTTAGTTATTTAGGTATGTAGGTACCTATTATTATGAAAAAAGAAAAAAAAACACTATAATTATTGACAATGTTTAGTTATTTAGGTATGTAGGTACCTATTATTATGGTGAAGTAGGTCTGTATTGTGTAAAATAAAAGTTCATCATCTGCCTAGCCTTTTCCCAACCATGTTGGGGTCGGCTTCCAGTCTAACGGATGCAGCTGAATACCAGTATTTTACATGAAGCGATTGCCTATCTGACCTTCACAACCCAGTTAATACTGGATAATACGATACCACTTGCAAAGACTGGTTGTCAGTCTTTTTAGGCGACTGACTACCTGTAACGACTGTTAAAGATTTACAAATGACAGCCGGGACCAAAGGCTTAACGTGCTTTCCGAGGCACGAAGGAAACTCGGTATGGAAGGGTGGTCACCCATCCACAGACCAACCTAGGCAAGCATGGCTTAATTTAAAGATCGACCCAAGCGGCTGTTATTATATTGCCACGAGCTCTTTCTAAAATGAAAGAGTTGTTTTTTAAACAACATGTAATGAAAGTAGAATTGATGCGGAAAGGCTTGAGCAGGAGTGGTATGTAGTACTATGTTTTTCCTACGTTGACGGCAGTGAAAGTTGGGTATGTGATCCATAGTCTCTGCCTACCCCTCTGAGAGACAGGCGTGATATACATACAGTGTGTTTGGCAGAACGTTGAACATACGAAAATGGTGGATAGGTGGGGTCATCTGCTACTTACTGAGCCCTAATTTATTTTTCCCTGGCCCACCGGGTATTTAAAAAGATTTTTTTTCTTTTTTCTTGTTTCACCACTTTCTTAACTTTAAAATGTATTTTTTATTAAAAATGGGTAAAACAGGCAATGTTTCGTTTTTTTTTAATTTTTTACACTTTAATTACACTTTAAAGTTAAGAAAGTGGTGAAACAAGAATAAAGAAAAGAAAATCTTTTTAAATACCCGGTGGGCCAGGGCCAAATAAATTAGGGCTCAGTAAGTAGCAGATGACCCCACCTATCCACCATTTTCGTATGTTCAACGTTCTGCCAAACACCCTGTATACGTATGTATTTAATGAAAGTACTAAAAATCATGCACTTATTTTTTACTTTCCAGCAAAAACTAAATATATCATAACGCGGTAAACCCCAACACATCATTGAAGCTCACGGCCGCCATCTTGATTTTTTTCACATTTTATGTACCTTATAACACTGAAGAGATTTATACTTTTTATTTCAGATCTAAATAATTAAAATCGGTTCAGTAGTTTGAATCATGTATCAAAAATACTTGGAGATTTAATAAAAAAAATGAAAATATATTCAAGGTGCGCGTACTTCGATCGGACAGCGTTTCAGGTCAAGCGCCATACCTAATCGTGCTCTATGAGAATATACCTTTCTAACGATATACTACTCATATCTATTGGGTCCAGAACCAGAGTCCATTCATTTGTGCCCCTAGTCCTTTGATTTGTAACTTAAAAAAAATGTTTTTCTTTTTAAATAAATGCCTAACTATGATGAATTATTGACTTTTATTCCATTAAATAGTAAAATATAAAACAAAATAATTATGTCCGGTTTTTTATCGGGAAAAACTCCTATGTGTGTCAGTCCGATTGCGGGTGGTGCGGAGTGTTTACGTTCATAATATTTTATTTGTAAAGTGGTTTACATTTATTACTTCGACTCGCTGCTCAGTGTGACGTTACACGTTAGCCGGATTCGGAGGCTGTAGGTACTAATATATCAGTAAAAATGTTTTAGACATGCTGATAACAAAAAACAATAGTGTGACTCATTACAGGGGCATAGAAAAATAAACCACAATTGAACACGCAAGGGTATTTTATTCTTATAAAAATATTTTGTACTGATAATAAATAAATAGAGTCAGTCGATACAATAAACTCCATATTATACACAAAATAACTGCAATATAATGTTTCCTTTTATTGGCTTCTCTATCACAATAAAAATAAAAGAAACATTCTTAAATGTAATTATAAAATATTAAAAAAAAACATTCCAAATAAAAATATGTTAATAAATCTCACGATTTGGCACCATTAGCATTCAAAATCAAAGTAGAAAAATAATACCTACTTAATATAAAAACTAGGTACAAAATATATTCAATAAGCGAAAGACTAAAAAACTTGACGTTTTTTTAAATGCACATTCTATGTATTTTATGTAATTCTTCTATTTTATATTCTCTAACAACAAAATTATGTAGAGACCAAAAATTGTCATGACTGACATTTATCTGCTTTATCATTCTCTTGCCCCAATCCCAATTCATTTGGGGTAAGCGCAACATCCCTTTTTCCATACTTCCCTAATACCTATTGTGATATACCTTCTCATTGTTACAAAATTGACATGAATTTAAGTACAACACTGAATACTCACAAACATGAATTGACCATCTGTAATCACAATTTTATTAAGAGTCTTAGAACTATACAAGATAACTAAATTAGTAAGTAACTGCTTATTATTAGTTTGCCTGTATGTGTATTGTCATAGAAAAACACTTCGACGGAAATATGATAGTGCCACCAACTTAGCTGTTCAGGTGGATAAAATTGGAACTAAAGCCGCCATTTTGAGGACTTAAATGACCGTTTTGCTCCTGCGACAGGTCAGTATAGTTATTATACTTTTAGGCGTTATAAAACTCGCGTTTAGCTCTTGTAGTTGCTTGCTATGAATTGTCTTTTAAAGCCACTTTAAAAAATTGGACGCAGTTCAAATTATTATCCTATTAACATTCTACTAAAGTGGCCATTATAGACCCCCATGGAATACTCGAAATCATCGATAACGACATGAATTCTTTTAGTGCGACCGCTGCCGCTGGAACGTAGATCCTACGATAAATTATTTCTACAAAATATAAATTAAATTCTAATTAGTCCGCACTTTTTGTTTTATTTATTCACCTACTAAGATTCATAGCTATATTTTAATATTGTATTTTTTTTATAATTTTAGTATTATTGACTCTTCACTATGCGAGTTATCTGTATAGTCTTGTATGATATTTATTTAGTTTCGTACTCCCGGGGGGAAAGCGGGACCTGATTAAGCGGGTTATTATTGCTTTATTAGCATATTCAAATACCTATTTGAAAGACTTGCCTTTTTTCTTGGTGAGTTTGATAAATGGCTTTAACAAATTCTCCACGAGCGACGCTGTCGCCTGAACTGATAGGTTGGTGGGAATACACACGGGCATCAAGTTGCAGCGCATCGCATTCGCATAAAAAAATAGTCCGGTATGGATACACGATTTTCACTTTCCCTTGCGAAGTGTCCAAATATTGTGCGTCAGCCTTTATTGCGATGTTACCAAAATGTCACATTGTACTTGATCGAACTATTTTATTTAGGGATACCTAAGTATCAATCACACAACGTCTTCAAACCCACATAGACTACTTAAATAAATTATGAGGATATTTTGTGTATCTTTATTAAAACAAATATAATAAATCCTTTCTAATACGCATGAAGAATACGAAATTCACTTGTTCTTATTCTTTGGGAATAAGGTAACATTGATTTAATTAGTTAACATTGAGATCCATGCCAAGATAAATGTCCTGAGTCTCCTTACAACGTAGATATGGTTTTGTTCGAAATCGTTAAAATTGATCGAATTTAATTGCAGCCGCTAAGTAATTTTATTCTGATACGGAGAGTACTTTATTACATTTTAGACATATTTCGTATTAGAACATTAAAATAGATTTATAATACGTTATAAATGATGATTAGGGAAACTAGTAATATTGATACAAAAATATAGAAGTTATGGCTGTGTTAACTGTTATTATAAAAGCTATAAGTATTCATTATAAAATTAAAACACCCTAACTGTCGACCGCACAGCGTGGAAGAGAGGTATGAACACATAATCATATTGTCTTTTCACCAGACTTCACATAACTTTGTTTAAATTACTTCATAAAACATTAATTCGATATTTAAAAATATTATAGTACCTAGCATTATTTTTTCTAAAAACTAACGCAATTGCCTTAAAATCACCACTGGGAATTTGAAATCTTACAAAATGGCGTGAATATTCTTCCATATTACATTATCGTTGCCAAATTCTCTTACATACATCATCTTAAAATTAATGTCATGACTTCTTTTCAAATATGTGTACTGACACTAATATTATGCACACTAATGACCACAGCAGGACGAAAATAGCCCATGCAACGTGGGAAAACGGACTTCTATACTTATTGACTACTCCTAAACCTAGTAAGTGTGTGCAATGGCGTCTTGCAGACACGACTAGAAACGTCGGAATGAAGTATTGGATACCTGTACCTGCGTACGAACCTGTAAACTCTATGAGGATACTAATATCCTCCAAGAAATATGTCAGCAATACTGGAGGCACCACTGTTACTATAGGAAAGATACATTTCCTCAAAATGAAATTGTACGATTCAAGTCTCGACGTATCTAGGAACAAACTCTGTAAATTATTCCTTAGCGTAATAGCTATAATTGGGAAACTGGTTGACAGTGTAAAAACTGGGAACAGAGCGAGAAAATACTCTACTATTTCTAGGAATATGTTCTCGGTGTCTGTGGGTATAAAGTTTAGAGTGTATAAATCATTTAAATGTGCGAAGGCAAACGCTCCAGTGAACGCTAGGAGTAGATAAAACACTGCTATTATTGCGTAGTCGAAGAACAGGTGTAATCCAAGTCTTGTCTTGCCTCTGATTGGTGCGATAAGCCCGGGCAGTGAGTGGTGGCACATGAAGGAGTAGACACAGGCGCCGAATAGGGTGGGCATGCCGGTGACGTCGAAGGCAGGCGGGTGGCCCTGCGGACCCCGACCCACTAGCAGGTGTATCGCCATTGAGATCATTATTGTAAATGCTGTAACAAAATAAACATAGTTATTGGAAAGGCAGCATAGTCTACTGACAGCTGACGGTCATGGTAAGACTAAGACTAGACATACGACGCGGGAGATATTATTGTGCACAAGTGTATGCATGATACCGTGGAACAAACACATGTGCAAAATTCCATCACTGTCAGGCACTTATATAGTGGGGGGGGAGATAGCTGGGTATTGATAACCTGACGGAAAATAAAAAGGATCATAACCACTGCAAAGTACATAAATTACAGTACAGTACACATGGTTGTTTCGGACGACCCGATTGGCGTAGTCGTAGTGACGCTGCTTTACGTTCTTAGGGTCCTGGGTTCTGGGGAATCCCGGTAGGAGCAAATGTTTGTGTGATGAGCACGGTCATTTGTTTCCGAGTCATGGATGTTTATATGTATAACTAGCTGTACCCGGCATGCGTTGCAATGCATTTTTTCCTACCTACCTACTACCTACCTACCTGTCTACTTCTCACCGTTTAAACCTTCCCTGGACTACGACAAACATTTTAAAACCAAAATCAGCTCAATCGGCCCAGCCGTTCTCGAGTTTTAATCAGACTAACGAACAACAATTCATTTTTATTTATATAGATAGATAGATAAGTATGTATTTATGTAGTATATCAACTATCTAGTGTCCACGACACAAGCTTTGCTTAGTGTGGCACTAGGTGGCGCTGTGTGTTAATGTCCAGCGATATATATTTTTTTTAATGTTTGCCCCGGCGGCGCCCGAAGCTAAAGTTTGGATACGTGCTCGCTCATTCTCATATTTTGATGGCAATCCGAAAGCACAGAGGTAACATACCGCTAACTTTCAACTCTGGGGATGCTACTACGAAATACATAATGGAACAACCTAATAACATTTTTCCCGCCCCAGAAATCGAACCCGTTAACAAACAGATAAGGCGAGGCAACATTAGCAAAGGACGAAGTGTGTATTTATTTCGATTGGATTACAGAATATCTAGGTTCCCAAATATATATTTCCCATGTTTAAAGAGTTAAACGAGAGTTATTTAAAAAATAAGATTTCTATAGAAAAATTAAATTCCTCATATCTCGTCTTTATTTCATCATCCTTTCAAAATGTATTTTTGGATTGATTTACAAATTATTTTGGTATAACGTTTGTATGAACTACGCATGCTCTAACTAGTTCAAGTTCATTACAGGTGTTTGTGGTTTTTTTTAGTATTTTTCACCTGAAATTCTCAGTTTATCATTCCTTATCAACACAGTATAGATGTTATCGGTCAAGTGATAACGGTATTTTGTAACATTTAATTTTTCACGATTTCTAACATTTTTAGTTCATTCACACACAAAAAAAACGGATATTTAGGTATATGTATTAATGTAACGCCGTGTACATCGACCGGCGTTGATAACCACCGAAATCATTAATACTACTTTATCGGATGAAAAATGGTAATTTATCGTGGCTATAAAAAATAAAAACATACAAAGTTAGCTTTTTTTTACGTAATCCACCTTCAATTTTCCCGCTAATTATGGACCCAGTTAATGACTAATGTTCGAAAACGGCATTTCTACCTATTTTTTACGCGACTACAGCAAAACCACAGTTAGTACATTGACCGCAAGATTTTTTTTTATTCTGTAGTACAAGCGTACTGGAAATCATAGGCCTTTGCCCAGCCGTGGGATGATGTAGGCTAGCAGTAACAGTAGTATAGCGTGATTATGACATAATGACGCGCGTTACTTTCAATTTTTCATAATCAAAAAAACCGCGGTTAAAAGTAAAGCTTTCACGATCAGAACACATAATAAAACTAAAGAAGACGGGTATTTATCGCGAATTTACCTTTGGCCTTTGTCTCCCCGCGACCACGGCTGGTGCAATCCGGTCGAAACCTCGGGATTAAATTAAAGGTAAATTGGCGATAAATACCGGTCTTCTTTAGTTTTGTAAAAGTAAAGCTCTTCAAGTCGTGGCTTCAACCCTGGACCACTCCTGCTACCTCCACGACTGAAGCCGCGGGACGACCAATGTAGCCACCTACTAGGCCAAAATAATCGAATTAAACTAGATTACAAAACGAATGTGTGGTTTAGTTCTAAAAAGAGAATCTTTACTTGAAGAACTTTACTTTTAGACTTTAGTCGTGTCGGTGTTGAATTGTGTCACTATGCAATAGCTATTGGGCCAAAATAGGCCTTGATTATATTAATTTATCGTTTTTTTAACGATAAAGTTATGCTTATTATTTAAAACATTGCTGTTATAATTAACGCGATAAACTTTCCGTTTTATCCGCCGCAGGCTCAAAGAGTACCTACCTACAGTATCGGAGAATGTAATGATTGACATAGTATACCTATTTATGCATGAAAATACCATATTTGGCGAGTAAATCACAAATATAGGCAACAATTAAAAAATATTATTGGGTTTAAGATTAACTTTAGCAGTATTGATTACACTACATGACTCTATGTGTCGGGGGATTTCAAATGATTTAATTTGTTAAAAGTAAACAACCTAAGGTGTTAACAATATGTAAGGTGAAACAGTGACACGGGGTCGTGGCAGATCACGAAGGAGATGGCGGGACGAAGGAGATGGCGGGACGAACTAGATGTCTTCCTTGAAAATTGGAAAGAATTAACACAGAATTGTGATCGTTAAAAGGAATGGAGGGAGGCCTTTGCCCAGCAGTGGGACAATACAGGCTAGCTATAAAAAGGGTTGCCTGCTACAATTTAAACAATTACATATGTACCAACTCACCCAGCCACCTCATTCCAGAAGTGAACAGCTGCAAATACTTGGTCTTCTGCACGTTGAAGAAGACGAAAGGCCCCATGGCCCCCACGAAGGTTAGCAACGCGACCCGGTAGGTGTCCAGCCGAGTGTACCCGATGTGTTCCGAAGACGACGCGTTGAAACAAGGCAGCTCATCCCACATCTTTGAATCAGTCACGTTCGGTGGGATTGGGGAACTGTTGACAGAGAAATAAGGTTCAAAATTGCACTACACTTGCTTCATTCAAATCAATGCATAATTGGAAAGATCTTAGAATTTTGGCAAAGCACCGAGTTATTGGAAACTTACAAAGAGTTTCGTAGCACAACATTTTTTTTTTAATTTCATAGTTTTCAACTTACTAGTAGACACTGTAAGATCTGGACCAATGAAGAAAAGACATGCTACGCTGACCCCAAAATCTAAATTAGGATAAGGGTAGAAACTTAAGGCTCAGTACTTTCGAAGATCAGGGCAACCCCTGTTCTCCTTGAATTCTGAGGGTGTCGTTAGGATTAAGACTATCTCCATAATTTTACTCTCACGAATTAGTATTCGGGACGAAAATCAAAATTTCAATAGAAGATCTAGCTTGCCGAAATCCCTTAATTCAATCAGGTACAAAAAACACGTTTTCGATCATCTGACACCTATTCGTGTCTGTTTCGACCGCGCGGCCACGGCGAAATTTTAAAAAAAAAACCATGCCATGGTTTTGTAAAAATTTGTAGAAATTGATTCCCAAAACCATAAATTTGTCAAAGTTAGGGTTAAAAAGTTATAAGGGTTTAACCGTGGCCGCGCCATTGAAACGCGGAGAACCGCGCGGCCACGGAGATCTTTAAAACTAAGCGTTGCAGAGACCTGCAATTTAGGTCAATAACAGATTCAATTTGTAAAAAAATTGTAAAAATATAGAAAAAAATCCTAGGTTTATATTTTAGGAGCTATAAGACTAAAACTCCATGGCCGCGCCATTGAAACGGTGAAAAACACGTTATCGCCGATATCTCGCTGAAAAAGCATCGCAGAGGTATGAAAACTTTTGTAATACCTAGATTTGAATTTGTCGAAATATGTAAAAATACTACAAAAAATCCTAGGTTTATGTTTCAGGAGCTGTAAGACTAAAACCTCATGGCCGCGCCATTGAAACGGTGAAAAAACACGTTATCGCCGATATCTCGCTGAAAAAGCATCGCAGAGGTCTGAAGTTTTTTGTAAAACCTAGATTTGAATTTGTCAAATATTGTAATAATCCACAAAAAAATCACAGGTTAATATTTCAGGAACTGTAGTACGGTATCGCGTAGAAATAAGTCGTGATTATCTATCAAAGAAAGTAAGTGTAAAGCGAGTTTTTTTTTGTAAACAACACCTATTAATATGTAGAACTACCGATACTAGGCAAAAAAACTTTTTTTTTCGGTTTTTATAACTTTCTATACGTCTTGAATATTTCAATAGGGTGACCATGGCTTTTTGTTTACAGAAAACTTTCCACCTATCGTTTTAGAAATTATGTCTCAAGGATTCTAACTTAAATTAAAATGAAACGGATAAGATAAAAAATAAGATAAGCTGTAAGATAGCATTAATTGATGAATAATTGTGTACTAAAACACGACATTGAATTGCCCTGAAGGAATTAACCATAAGGCCACACACACTACAGTACACAGGAGCGAACGGAACGCGGGTGCAGCGTGGGAGACGAAGGCCGGCTGTCTAACCCGGCCTCCCCCCCCCCCGTCTTCCCGCCAAACTCTAAAGGCTTTTTTGTTAATCAGTCGTCGTTTTACTTTCAGTTAATTCGCACGGATTGCTCGTTGGTGTTTAAAATTTTGACATTTCCTCGGACTTTGATTTGTGCACTGTTTCGGACATTAGTTATCTTTGGAAAACTACGTTCTGCTGTTACAACTTCGAAAGCGTAAGGTGTAAGCCTTACGATTTCAAATTAATACTTCTTATCAAGGTAAGTAAATCATGCTAATTACTGTCTTCTCTTACCAGTTAATACTGTGTACTTAGGTACCTATTTCAATACTGGTCGCTCTATCGTGATGATATTTTAATGCGGAAAGGTGTCTAAATTGTGTATTTGCTAGGTAAGTCTGGAAAAAGTGCTACTGTTTAAAAAAAACATAGACTCTTTGGCACCAAAAATCCTTTCTAACAAACAAAGATATTACTGTGGCTTAGTTTTGTAGAATACATGGTTAAAATATTTAAAAATAAGTATTTTTTGTTTGTTTACCGAGCGGGGCGTAGGTAGATAGTCTGCGAGCAATGGTTACCTAAGCGTTATTTTGTTTAGTTCAGTGAATTCTGCTATGCTATTCTCTAAAAGACTACGACAAGCTCGTCGCCGATACTAGTTTGGTCCCCAATGGATTTTCAACTTTATTCTCTAGAGCATAAAGCTGAAAATCCATTAAAGACAAACCGTAGTTTCGGCGCTGCCGAGGCGCTGTGTCCTTAAAGAGTAGCATTATGTTTGTTCTTTGTTCTTTTTATCAGCACGGCAGCCGCCAGGTCTTTGAAACCCGTAAAACAATAAATAATTTTATTACCTACGTGATTGTTGGATAATCGTTCTCAGGCGGTCAAACAAATATGTATAGAACAAAAGATTTAGAAGTAGAGAAGTTGGTCAATATTATTATTATAATTACAGAAACATGGTCAGAGGTAGAAAACCGAAAATTGATGCGGTGCAGCTGAATAACAAGTTTCTTAAGTATGCAGCTACTTGCAGGAATGAAAAAATATCATACAATAATCCTATATTTATAACTATTGCTCAAGAAGTGAACAATGAAATAACACCGTATTCGTTGTTCATGAGACTGAAGAGAAATTTCAAGACGATTTTTGGCCAACGATATGATGAAGAAAGTTCACTCACACAAAGCACCTCAACTTCTCCTTCGTGCCAAAGCACAGTTTCTTCACCTGTGAAATGTACCTCAAAAGAAGTTGAAACTGTTAAAGAGTTCACTTTTTTACTGGATTTATATGACTGGAAGAAAGTGGAACCCGTCTCCGTTAATTACGCCAGGCGTGATCCTAATACTACCTCAACACATAAAAAGTACAATACACTGCCAAAGTACAAATGGGCCTGCTTACTACGAGAGAAACTGTGGGAATCTACAAGACTTTCATGCACATGGGTTTTTAAAACTAAGCGGGTCGACAAAGACAACAATGTTCTGATTAAAGGAGTGTGCTCACAATGTAGTTGCGTCTCAGAAATAACGAGCAAGGCAGCAACAGATAAAATAGTGGCAGTGACCTGCACTCTATTTAATACTAATAATAGTAGAATGCCACACAATCCAAACAAGAAGACGAAGCTCACTCCATACAAAAGACGAAAACTAGCGAAAAAATTGCAATATAAACCCGCAACAGTTGTTCACAAAGAAATTGCTTCCGTAGTCATTAAAGATGATGATACTGTAAACTGTCCAGTGCTACCAACGATGGAAGCTTTGAGGAAAGTGAAACACGAGAAAAGGCAAAGTGATCGGTTGCACTCTGATCCAATCATGAGCATTCTCATGATGTCGATAATGGCAACATACCAAAATTTCGTTCGCGAGTTCACCTTGTTACCGAGCTTCCATCTGTGCTATTGGTGTGAGCAACAAATTCAATACTACAAGGCGTATATGGAGAAAATTCCTTATGTCACAATGACTATAGATGCAACTGGATCATTCTTCCGAACGATCAAACTCCCAGATGGATCATTGCTAACAAAACGGATGTTCCTCTATGTTGCTATGTTAACGTCTTCAACTATTAAGTCTACAGCAATTTTCCAATTGATTACGGATAACCACACAACGGATTCTATATTGTCATGGTTGAAAAGATGGCACAACGAAGTACGTACTGCTCCTCACGAGATTGTAACTGACGACTCTTCAGCGTTAATAGCAGCAAACGTTCAGACTTTTACTAATTTTCAAACAGTCCGAGACTATCTACGACAATCTTTTCTAGTTTTAATGAGTAAAAGTAACAATTTGCCTCAAGTATTCCTAAGATTAGACACAAGTCATTTTGTTAAAAACGTATACAACTTGCGATGCTTTGATAACGTTGATATAAATATTAAAATGTTTTACATTCGCAGTATTTTATTTATAAAAGAGTGCGAAAACTTTGAAATAATAAAAAATGTGCTTTGTAATATTATAAAAATTTGTACTTTCAAATATGAATTCACAAACAATGAGACTTGTAAAATTTCTATGAAATACCTCAAATCTTTGTTGGTCAAGATAGAAGACCCAGTTGAAGAAAACGACAAAAAAGATTTCTCTGATGATTATGTTATAATAACTGACGATGACAAAATTTTAGATTGGTTTGATGAACTTGTAAATAAAGAAAAAATGTTGGATCAAACAAAGAACAAAACAGAAAAACCAAATGACTATTACTTACCCAATCTAGTATCAACTCTTAAAAGGTTAATGATCAAACTGCCTCTATGGAGCAATGTCATGTGTCCTTTTTACAAATCAGAAAATAAGTCACCAACATCTTCAGCTGTTGAAAGTTATTTCAAAACCTTAAAACACTTATTATTTGAAACACGCCTACATAAATACAACGTGGATGAATTTATAAAATTTCACTACAATTTTATATTAGGAGAGACAAAAATAGCTTCGACAAATCTTAACATAACTCTAGCAAATACAAAAAAGCAAACAAACAAGGGCCGAAAAAGGAAGTTAATAAAAAAAAAAATAAGCAGTGTAAGAAAATGAAAATGAACAAAAAACAATCATTTTCTTCTGATTCCATATTTACAGAAAAGCCTTCGTATACTGAAAACTGGGGGGGAGAGGGATATTCTGCGAAGAATATCTCAGTATTGTTTTTGCGAAATGGGAATTTAGTAAATTCTATCAATAAAAGTATGAACTTTACTAACACGTGTGCGTTTGATTCAGTTTTCTTTTTGTTAGCATTCGCATATCAACAAAACGTTCACATTAAACAAATATTTAATACATGCACAAACAAATTAATCCGCGGATTTATAAAAATATTAGCAGAATCGTTAAATTTAAATAATGCTTATAAACTACGAGAGGAAATCATTACTCAATATTACAAAAGCGAAAACAATACATATGGATGCGATAGTAATATGGCTTTTATATTTGAACACATACTTTTAGAGTATTTGTACAGTGCCAATGTAACTAAAGAATGTTTAATCGAAACATGCGCCAACCACTCAAAAAGAACCATAGTGTTTTTATCAATCAATATGGAAATCATAAATTTATTCGGAATCGGAGGACTAGAAGATGCCATCATTATTGATGACTTCAATTTAAAAATCTGTTTAAAATGCAATAACGAAACCCAGAGATTTACGTACGAATTTAGTAATATTATTTTATTTGATCTCAATGGCACAGACAAAATTAAGCTCGAAGAAATACCTCATTACATCGAAATAAGGCAAAAAAAATATGGACTGATAGGTGCTGTGGAATATGTCCCCCCGGTTGTAGGTCTAATTGGTCATTACAAGTGTCATTGCTTAGTAAATAATTCCAGAATGATTTGTTACGACGATAATAAAACCGGAACGCACGCAAGTTCTGAACAACCTCTGACAATACATAATTTAACATATGGTCTAATAGATGATGAATAAGATAATAAAAAACAGGGTATTTTAAAACTATACAGCTTCTATAGGCAACCAGTTTTATTCATGACCCAAGGAACCGGTCGAAATCTCAAAAATATTGGCACCTCATAATATTGATACCTCATTTTATAGTTGTGGTTTGAAATGTCATTTTTTTTTGCAAGATTTCAACAAATGTTCCAGAAAGTCCTTGGCAGGTCGTATGAATAAAAAAATATATCTTAGTGTAAGTAACTAATCTGTGATTTGTGACTGAAAGAAATATATATCGTAGTGTAACTAAATAATCTCTGATTTGTGACTTTAAAACAAATATATATCTTAGTGTAAGTAAATAATCTCTGATTTGTGACTTTAAAACAAATATATATCTTAGTGTAAGTAAATAATCTCTGATTTGTGACTTTAAAACAAATATATATCTTAGTGTAAGTAAATAATCTCTGATTTGTGACTTTAAAACAAATATATATCTTAGTGTAAGTAAATAATCTCTGATTTGTGACTTTAAAACAAATATATATCTTAGTGTAAGTAAATAATCTGTGATTTGTGACTTTGAAAGAAATATAAATGTCTTAGTATAATTAAATAATCTGTGATTTATATGATTTAAAAGAAATAAACATATGTTTTTTATCTTATCCGTGTCATTTTAATTTAATTTAGAATCCTTGAGACATAATTTCTAAAACGATAGGTGGAAAGTTTTCTGTAAACAAAAAGTCATGGTCACCCTATCGAAATATTCAAGACGTATAGAAAGTTATAAAAACCGAAAAAAAAAATGTTTTTTGCCTAGTATCGGTAGTTCTACATATTAATAGGTGTTGTTTACAAAAAAAAACTCGCTTTACACTTACTTTCTTCGATAGATAATCACGACTTATTTCTATGCGATACCGTACTACAGTTCCTGAAATATTAACCTGTGATTTTTTTGTGGATTATTACAATATTTGACAAATTCAAATCTAGGTTTTACAAAAAACTTCAGACCTCTGCGATGCTTTTTCAGCGAGATATCGGCGATAACGTGTTTTTTCACCGTTTCAATGGCGCGGCCATGAGGTTTTAGTCTTACAGCTCCTGAAACATAAACCTAGGATTTTTTGTAGTATTTTTACATATTTCGACAAATTCAAATCTAGGTATTACAAAAGTTTTCATACCTCTGCGATGCTTTTTCAGCGAGATATCGGCGATAACGTGTTTTTCACCGTTTCAATGGCGCGGCCATGGAGTTTTAGTCTTATAGCTCCTAAAATATAAACCTAGGATTTTTTTCCATATTTTTACATTTTTTTTACAAATTGAATCTGTTATTGCCCTAAATTTCAGGTCTCTGCAACGCTTAAATTTAAAGATCTCCGTGGCCGCGCGGTTCTCCGCGTTTCAATGGCGCGGCCACGTTGAAACCCTTGTAACTTTTTAACCATAACTTTGACAAATTTATGGTTTTGGGAATCAATTTCTACAAATTTTTACAAAACCTTGGAATGGTTTTTTTTTATAAATTTCGCCGTGGCCGCGCGGTCGAAACGGACACACCTATTCATTGAGCCCAATCACGCTATATCTGTTGTAAGTTGCTGAGGGGTTCCCGCAGACTACTTGATGCTGCAGCATCAGCTCAAGGTTACCCAGTCTTGGAAATACCACCGAAGAAACGGTGCACCAAATTTTGAATCAATCGGACCTGTGAAAGTAGGACCATTTTGTCAAGTAGGAAATGAAATGATGATCTTGAACCTCGATCATGTCAACTTTTAAACAGAAAAAAATGCATCAATATCTGTCCATTTATTGGGAGCTACGACGACACAGACAGAAAGCAAGTTTTGTTTACAAGTATCCTTCAAGTGAAGATTTTATACCATGACGTCATTTTCTTTGCCCATGTCCTAAGAGAAGAATCATAATTATCTTAGAACAAAAAAACACACGCATGACTTTTCCACATTTTTATTACAGAACAGCAGACTTGAGGTTGAGACTTTTAATAATATGGACACCAACATCTTCGCTCAGCGCTGTGGCAGTTGCAACAGGGCCCGGTGGGGCAGCAGCAGCAGCCTTGCACGCAGGGGGCGCAGCATCGCCTCATGCAGGGCGGGTCACAACCACCCGGACACCTCGCGAAAGTTCCATGCTCGAAGCACCTATACGCTCCGTATTGAACGTTAACCATTTTTACTAAAAAGCTGTTTATTGATTTTTACTTTTTATTACAAAAAAGTTTTTTTGTTTGTCGGTTTTTACTGTTTATTATAAAAGTTAATTTGTAGTTTTTTACTTTAAAACTTTTCTACTTTTTACGTTTTTTTAGTATTTTTTCGTCGCAACAAATTATCATATTGACGAATTTGATTTGATTATGTCATTTTTGTGTTTTCTTCTATAGATGACGTTTTTTTTACCGGCCTGTTCTAATGGTTTGTGTAGTGGTACTTCGATGAGTTCGGATCGGTAAACACTATTTTAGGGTTCCGTACTGGAAGGGTAACCCCAACGCGCCTATTTATTACTAAACCTCCGCTGTCCGTCTGTCTGACTGTCTGTCAGTGGGCTGTATACATATCTCATGATCCGTAATACGTAGACAACAGAAATTGTCTCAGAATGTGCTGTTGCCGCTCGCTATAACAACAAATAAATTAAAAAATTATGGAAATTACTACGGAACGATACGGAATCTTTCATGCGCAAGTTCCACTCGGACTTGGCCTGGGTTTTAGCGGATAAAGACTAAATGAGACTTATCTTAGCACTACCACGAAGCCATCGAAGTTTCAAGAGAGATAGTGGTTCCATTAATATAGAAACGCCTATTCCAACTGTAAATACCGTTGTTGATCTTCAATATCAATGAATAATTACATTTTGAATATGGCAGGACAATGCTAAAATTCAAACTATATTACATATCCGGCTAATAAATCCATAATATATATTATATGCAAGTAAATATTGGAACAAAAATACTCTATTTAAACTTTATAAATGACGTCTAATTACACAGCTATATTGCTTAGTCAGTCAATAAATCAGTGTGCAATTTATATTTATGGCTGTATAAAACACGCATGAGGACACAGACATTCGTCCGATGCGACGGGCTAAGTTATCTCTCTCGCTATTCGAAACGTTGGCTATTAATTACATTGTTACTGACGTATGAGTTACAATTATTGATCGAAGTATGCAGTAGTTAAATAAAATATTACAACTGCAACTCAATATTCGCAAATGTCTTGAATTATTTGTTTTATGTAGGTTGAAATACTTAAACAGCTATGATAATAGACGGTTACTTCTTTTATATACTTTGCAATATCGTATTAAAAGTTCCATAAAGATGATTTTGTAAAATAATAATAAATAATTGTACTTCTATCCATGGCGCTAGTGGATGGACGAATTAAATACATCTATTTTATTTTGCTTATTAGTTCTAGTTAAATATAGGTTTTAAGTTTGTATATACCTATTTTTCAATGACTATATCATTATTATTAAATGTTTTATAATTAACGCCTGCGGAGTATTTAAGCGTAGACAAACGCACAAAAAATTATACCAAGGCATGACGTATCGAGAATTTTAAAAGCGTCGTATCTTCGTCAATTTCGGTTTCCATATTTAAAGAAAAAATACGGGTCAAATGTTTTTTGATAATCTAACGGGCATTATATATTTCTCTACAAATAAAAAATAGTCCGTTTCCAATTGTTGATCGTTAGCAATTATGCAATCCAATCGATTATACGCTTCATTTAGTGCGTGTCTATTTATCCTCTAATTGTCCATTCATTGTTTTACGAAATGATCATATCGGTCAAGGATACGTTTATTCTAATAATCCTACTACTAAATGCGAAAGTTAGTGAGTATGTACGGAACTACGGATGTATGGATGGATGTTTGTTACTGTTTCACGCAAAAACTACTGAACGGATTTGGACGAAATATTGCACACAGACAGTTCATATCCTGGATTAACACATAGGATACTTTTTATCCCGGTAGTAAAATCCCATGGGACAATTATCAAACTTCACGCGGGCGAAGCTGGCAAAAGCTACTATGATATAATAATAAACAGGTAATGAAGGATTTCTGAAATGACAAAACAAGGTGGCAGCACTGGTGTAAGGTCTAAACATCTATCGAAAAACACGAGTTTCTTGTAGTTTGTTTTTTTTTTTAAATTTAATTATCTTAGAAATCATTAATCAAATGCCTCAGTGTTGTGCCGTATAACTTATCTTTCATTAAGTTTTTCCTTGTACCACTGAGTTTCGCAGTATTATGAAGCTTAATCTTAAGTTCAACTAAGTACTTTTCTTTGTCCGCAATCCGTATTTATATTGTAAAACAGTCCAAAAGCGATGAAAATCGGTTAAAAGTTTCACTAGCATACAATTCAGTACAATTTGACAGTTGTTGATACCAGACGCCCACGTAGCGACATCTGGTGTCAGATAAAATACGAAAAACCCTCATTACGAGATGCGACTATAGTCGCGCAAAGTAAGTTTTTTCTAAGGATCCACTTTTGGCCGTCTTTGATGAGAATGATAACTGTATCAATCGATTCCCTGAATATTATTTTTCGAAGTGCTTATTTACCAATACTTAGCATAGGAGAAGTTTTCGGTAACCCAAACGATTTTGGTCGATGTCGCTTATCTTAATAAAAGTTGTCGAAAAACCATAGTTATTTTGGCAGTCGCGGTGGCGATACGTACGAGGAGGTTTATATCCAGAGTACACTATAGTATGACGAATAAGATGAATGAGAAAAAAAAAAATCTTATAAATTACAGTAAAAGATCACTTACCACACAACATCCATGACAGACTTGGCAACAGCCGCCGAGTAAATCGACAGGTCGCCATATAAGTAGATACACAGAGTGCAGTAGAAGGTGGTCCTGCCGATTTTGTTGAAGAACAGGTTCGCCATCTCCCCCAACTCCACCCGACGGTCGAGGCTGTAGTATCGAGACGGGATGGTGTCTCCGCAAACCAGGGGTTCTTCCAAGTCCCCATGGGTATTCCGAGAGGTTGAGGGGTCTTCGTCTGATTCGTGGTCTTGGATCTGTAGATTGTGGCATGATTTAGCGTGATGGTTGTTGTGTTGTCCAGTGCGAGCGAGAGAAGAAGATACAGGACGAGTATGGATGATGACTGACTAAAAAAATATGATTCTAATAGTCCGTCAAATAGATTGTCGAAAAATATTGGAAAAGTAGGTACCTACGTGTTTTTGTTTTATAAACTTAATAAAAAATGTCGAAAACAATAAGCATCAAAGATCATAACTGGGGGGCCTTGTGACCGCAATGCGACCTCGAACCAGTTTTCGACGCACTGCATCCATAATAATAATTTAAAGAAAAACAAAAAAACCGGCTGCGTAAATACTAATTTAAAAAAATACGAAAAAAATAAACCTAAATAAAAACTAAAAAGAAAGAAACAAGCCCAGTAGTTTAGAATTCTGTAACAAATAATAAATTCTAATACAGAACAGAACGACTCACAGTCGGGGCCCCTTGGGAAGATTTGATTGGTAAAATTTGAATGGGTTTTTTGTTTTTCTTTAAATTATTTTTTTTATATTTTATACTTTTTAGTTACAAGTAAAAACTTAAATCGATAAGTAAGAAAATTAGCAAGAATGATTATTTTGTTAAACAACTTTAAATCATTATATATCCTGAACTATTATTTAAAAAAAAAATGGTAAAATGAACATAATGATGATTTTAAAATACCTATTCAACGACACCCCACTTGGCATGGTTCATCGACTTTTTTTTTTTTTTTTCATTTTGATAATATGTCGTCTGGGTGTCGCTGTGGTGAATTTTGATTACTGTCATGTCTTTAGTGACACTCGCAAGGTTAAGACGAATCGATTGACGTAAGAATGATCAAAATCGGCCTACGCATTTGGTCTCTAGAACGCCACATAGAAACAAACATACATAGACTGATAAACACATTACCCTCCTTTGCATCGCGCAGTCGGGTAAAAAGCAAAGCATTGAGATCAGCTATAGAATTAATTTACCTATGAAGCTCAACGTATGGTAGTAGTGCACAGGCTTTATAACAACCAGTTAAAAGTATGAAACTGTCTATAGGCAACTCAAATGGGCAGATTGAGTTCTAGTTTGAACACTGATTCCAGAACATGCAACGAACCAGACATTGCGAGGACTGAAATTTATAAATAGCCCCATGTGTCTGATAAAATAGGACTATCCAGTTGCAATACCGCAACACAGGATGTTTATAGTCATAGCAATTAATTAGTTCAATAATTAATCATTGTTTGAAATTCTAACTGATTAGTTTACCAGTAACTTGACACTTTTTAAGATAAAACTTTCTATTATATTCTATGCACATTAACAATGAAAGTAGAGATTTTCTGCTATTGTTTTAATTACATTTTAAGCCAGACCAATTTCTGATTGTTGAATAACAATTTTTAATACATTACACGTAAAATCACAGATGAGCTCAACACAATGATCAGAAAAACATTATAATATTGTTTTTTCCTTAATAGTAAGGCAATGTCATATCATTCATTGAAATTGAATTTGACATGGGAATTGAAGTTTAATTCAATGTAAAAACCAGAGATATCAAGGAATGTTATGGAGTTTAAAGGGGCCACAATATACTGTAATGTGGGCTACCATTATTTTCTATGCCTATTTGATTTTGATTTTATCTAAACTAGGTGAGCCTGAAGAAAAAACTTTAAAGAAAAACAAGCGTTACACAGAATAGGAGCATCTTATAATGGCTTATTTTTCCCATCCTGTTTCCTTAGATGTACTCCTTTTACGTTCAGTTGCAGAGCATGAGAACATACACTAATATGCCAACCACCATATTACATGGGACTTATCCTTTGGTATGTGTATTCACAAACAAAACTAAAATAATCTAAAAAAAAACTTAGTCATTTTGTCATCAACCTGCATTTTGTTCATTATAATGTTAAGCATAGCTGAAAAACTAGGGATGTAACCAGGGCCTGACCGTGAACCGTGTGAAATCGTGGACTCCAGATGTGATGTTAAGTAGTATCTGTATATACTTACACTCTCCCTCTTAATAGTTTGTAGCCTCTTCCATTTATATACAGCATTAGCACAAGCCATGGTCTCGATGACATAAGTAGCATTCAAGAAGCTCATGAACGCTAGGAACATCAGGGATATGGTGCTGAGTCCCCATCCTGCACGTGCAAAGGCTGCTGGCAGTGTTAGGGCTCCAGTCCCAACAATCAAGTTGAATATGTAGATTAAACCCACCTGGATAACAACATATTATTATAGTTTGTTTAGCATCAAGGTCAACCGCGGTGAAGGTGGTAACCTAGCACAGCCAGAGGTTGCACTCAACAGACAAAGTACACAATGTTGGCTAATAAAAAAAGTATGATGCTTACACTGACATACATGGAAAACGCATTCATTTTGTTCTTGTAGGTTTAATAACAATTTGTTATTTTTCAAAAATTGTGTGTATATAATTCCCAACAACCACTTTGACTTTAAAAAAAAAATATACTTTTACATTTTTTTAAATATCTTTCCAATCTATTGCATAGTACCAAAAGTAGGTGAGTTATTATAATAAAACTTGTAACGGTATCACTGGCGCGGGACAGAAAAACAAGAGTATTTCATGAAAAATACAGAACAAAAGGACTCTTAGCATCCTGCAACAATCCTGTTGCTATCACAAAACAGAACCACATAATTTCCTAACATATGGTCAGCAAACAAACTACTATTCTGTTGTTAGAAGTGTTAAATTTATATTTTGAACACTCACCCACACTGAATATTGGTCCCCAGCCTCTGTTAAAGGCATTCTTAACCACCTTCTGATTCCCCAGGTGCGACGAGGCATTGCTGTATGTTCTTTCACGACATTAGTGCCAGATATCTGACACAGCAATGAACGAGTTTTCCATAATCGATATTAAAATGAAGCAAATTGATTTAACGAATATACACAAAAGATACGGCAAATTGCAAATGACAATAACTTTTGACAGTTCAACTTTGACGTACAGTACCTACCTACTGCGTTTGTACTGACGTACAAAAGGTACGGTCCAGTTCCGTAATTCCACTAAATTGAAAAGGGGGAGAAAATCTCAAAGGTCCACATAGATGTCGCACGCATCGACTCTACCTTGTAAGGTAAAGCTGTGTTCCCACTAAGTCGAGACGATTAATTTACCGTTAATTTTTAGTTGGCAAAAGTCGTGAACGACGTAGACTACAAGTGAACATCTTCAAAAACCGGGTAACCGGTTTACCTCCTTATCTACATCAAAATTTTACTGCAAACCGTACTCTTCATCTTTAACGTTGCTATTCTTATTTGAAACGCAGTAAGGCGAAGGCGTCAGGGCAGCCCGCGAAATTCAAATTTTCTTACGTTTATGCAATTTGAAGGCCAGTTGAATTTCTCGGGCTACCCTGGAGCATTTGTTTTGAGACTATGGGATACTAACGTTTGCCTGTGGCTCCACTCGCGTTAATTTAGAACCGGAAAATCAACTTGGGTTGCACTCTGCTTGTAATAATATAAAATTCAATCATACATAATATGCAATGCATTTGCTATTATTTATTGAAGAGTTCCGTTACCTATCTCCGAACTTCTTCATCAAATCTTCACCAAATTGAACGGAGACCTATCCAAACCGCTTTATGTGTGGCTATAAAGTTTGAAGAGTTCTCTCTATTTCTCCAGGATCTCATCATCAGATCTTGACTTGATGATTATGGTACCACCTGTGAAGCATACCCTTTAAAACAAAATAAAAATAATCCAAATCGGTCAAGCCATCTTCGAGTAATCTGGGAACATACATAAAAAAAAAAGATAAATTGAAAACCTTTTCCTTTTGGAAGTCGGTCAAAAAAAGGTTCCGACGAATTGAGAACCTCCTCCTTTTTGAAGTCGTTTACAAAATTAAAGCAAGAAGAAGTTGTCTGTTGCAGCTAATCACACTCGTACTCGACTACTCATTGAAATATTTGGCGGTTGAGAGTATGTCATGCTCACTCAAATGTCTCGCTGATGGATGATGGCGCGTGTGTCGGACCATTTAGCTCCCTTCAAAATGGTTGAGCTGAATGGTGCTGATCATGCGTCTTGTTTGTGAACGGGCGCTGTCAGTTGTGACTGGTCATCTCTTAGTTGCCATGGCTTATTTGAAATAATTATTTTGTTTTTACTATGGACACTTTAACGTGTACATCTTGCTACATTGTTCTCACATAATCTTCCATCTCAACCTGAATGATGTAACCAAGATTTTGTAACAATAATTTGATTTAAAAGAGTGTCCATGGAGTTTCTTGCCCGTTCTTCTCCATAGAGATCTACGTTAGGGAATGGTACAGTACTTTCACAGTTTTTATGCCTTGTGACTGGGACTGTAGCTACATTTAATTTTCATCTTTGTTTCGACAATTCAAAAGTGCCTGTTATTGGCCTACTTGAAATAAATGCTTTAATTTTTTGATTATTTTTTGTTCAACATACAACCCGACACTGACCTGCAAATTGCTAAAAACATAATTAAGAAAATTATAATTTCGTGGGTTACTCTGGCGCTTCTACCAGAAAGATTATTTTAGAATTTTAATACAGAAATAATCAAATTAATCTACTTATGGATACCTTAAAAACAATGTAGAACTAGAAATGAAAAAAAGTAAAAGTAAATTGAGTGTGATGAGTTTCAAAATTATCAACTCAGAAACCGGCAATCAGGCGGTTTATTCCAAAACAAGCACATCACTAATCAAGGAACGTACCATAGAGTAGGTTTACAGGTTTGTCGATCAGACAGCCACCCAGTGTTGCTATCTCTCAAATTCTTAACCCTACGTAAGCCAAGAGCCAACCAGCGGAATCCAGAATCAAATCTAGCTAGCCTGCGAAATAAAATAAAATGCTTACCTCCTTACATATTCTATTATTCTCTCAATGTCTTATATTATGTAGTTACTTAGCTAATAACCTCTATTAATTAGTCTGAAATTATGCCGTTTCCAAAATCTGTTTCTGTAAACCTATACTAAAAGTAAATTCGTTCGAAATATTTAGGTAGGTACCTAAATTTTAAAACGTTTTAAGTATTCCTTACTAAGTCGCGTATTTATTAGCGTAAAAGCAAGAATACAATCACTATCGCAAGATTACAATAACAATTTTAGCTTGATCTTTTCTTTGTATAGGTATGTACCTGTAATATATCTATGTACGTATACCTACACCTATACCTATCAATATTGTGTTTTGATCGCAAGAACTTCTGGTTTTAGGTACTTATTTCATAAAGAAAGCTTTGGTGTTTACAATTTTCACACTTCCAACGACTTGTATTAGATTTTTAGCATTCATTTATTAGATCTACATTACAGTTTCACACAGGCATCCATAGTCAATTGCCTGTCTATAGCTATAAAGATACACTCAGTATAAAAATAGGTATGTATTCGTACGGTATTATTATAGGTACATATTTATAGATAGATACTATAGATAATACCCTCTGCATGTTGAATGCTATACGTATGTATAGTAAATTGCTATAACCCGGCCATGTTAAAAAACCAGGGAACTCTAGGTCGCCCCAGCGACGCTAAGTCCATCTTATACGGTAGCATTTTATAGCTCTTCGTGCGAACCCCGACGACGAAATCATTCCATCCAGCCGTCGAAGCCGTGTTCTCGGGGGTTTGGGATTGTGATTTTGTATAAATCTTTAAGTTATGTGCCAACAACATTACAAAACAGAGGTAAGTGCTAAAATAAGCTAGTTTATAGAAATAGTTCTTTATGTCGTCGTTGATCGGTCTGAGCATTTATGGCATCGCTTTCTCAGGCGTATGTTTGTTCTCCCTCCAACAAACGGGATGTCAGCGACATGTTTAATTTTCTGTCTCATTCCTTCTAGTAATATAACACCGTTGTGCTCGGTCGTGTCACGTAAGATTTTTTGTATTTTTGCCTGATTAGAGTGCAATTTTTGAAGAAGTTTTGTAATATTCATGTCAATCAAGTGTTTGTGTATGTGGAGTACTAATTTGTTTCAAAAATATTTGCTTTATTCCTATGATATGGGTCGTGCTAACTTTCACTCTAGATATAGATAGGTACCGTGGATGATATAGCATAGATAGATACATGTATACGACTGTAGATATTCAACATCGAGTCGTCGAGTCTCAAGGCCGAAACACACAAATATATATGTATATAATGTAAGAAAAGAATATTGGTTTATAGAGGAATGTGAAAATTGAAATGGGAATTGTGAGACTATAACGTTTTACTCTACATAATTTCGGTGCGACCGTAAACTAAGTACTTGCGTCGTAGTACATCGTATACATTTTGGAATGGCGTATTGTGAAACACCATCATGATTTTTGATGTAAAGATTGCTTAGATCGTATCTTTGCGACGCAAATCTAAGTATTGAATAATATTGTTGTTGCATATTGCTGTATTCCCCGCTGTGTACAGTATCTACCTATGCTATGTACCTATGCGCTGATCCTATTGACCTTTTTTAAAGCCTTGAGATAACCTCAAAAAAAAAGAAGAAAATATCATGTTCTTAATGTTGTGATCCACGTATTGATTTTTAGTTATTGTTTACGATAATTGTGCCAATAAGAAATGTCAAATATGAATTCTTTGTCCTACAGATAATCTGAAACGTTACGAGCTGACTGCAAAGCTGCTCTAAAGGATCTGCCGAGCCCGCATTATCTGTGATATACAGCTCAGCCTCTCGTCCGTCCTAAAAGGTAAGCAAAATATTATGAACAACTCGCTCACCTACTATTTTCAAAACAACAATCTTAGTAGATAGTTCCTATGAATTCTTGCAAGATAAATGCTTACTAAAAGAATGATCTCAAAATTTGTTATTCTCACCTGTTACTATGAAAAAACATATTTTTATCAAGCTTTTGTAACAAATAAAAATATTTTATTATAATTTTCTACTTGGGCTGCAAAATGAATATGTTTTTCACCTAGTATTATAACATTCATGGAACATAATTTGAACTGGTTTCAGATATCTTGTTTGATAAACCATTTATAATAAATAAAAAACAATTTCTTTAGCGATTAAAAAAATAAAAGCAGTACAATTTAGTCAGTGATGCAAAAATTGTAACTATAAGAATGGGAATGTTTCTTAGTAGCCTTTGTTTTAAATACATAATTAAAAGAAATGATTTCGATCAAGCCCTCATTGTAGAATTTATAGCTTTGAAAATTTGGTTTTGCTTAATCTCATTGTTATTTATATGAGACACAAGTTGGCTGTATGCTGATACAATGTTGTATACTTTATAGGGCTGGGCCAATCGGGGCTAGGAGGCGAGTCCGCAGCAGCTTCCAGCGGTGATCTCACCTTGTCCTCTGCCATAGAGGCACTAAACACTGCTACCTGCTTTATTGACTGCATCACTACGAACCATTGTTACTTAGTCTATAATTGAAACAATATGCTATCTGTGAAAATAAGTATAATGTTAGGTGAAAACTGTAGAAAATTATTCTATTTATAATAATTGTCTGATGTCTAATGTTTCTGTAATATTATGTGTTCGACATCTAATTAAGGATAATTGTTACTCCAATATTAATACTGTTACCGAACCAATGCAATGTAATTACTCCACCTTGATGTTGGTGGTGAACACAAATAATTTTGGTGCTTTTAAGCGAGTCGAGAAGAATGAAAGTCATGAAGCTAGTGTAAAGATGGTAGATTTAAATATTTATAATGTAGAATTTGTTGATAGTGTCCAACAAAACCAAATGATTGGCGATACGCCTAACTACAGCATTCCTTTAACGATTAACGCCATAACAGTCCAGGGTATCTCATACAGTGACCCATATTTCAGTAGCTTTAACTTAAACTATAAGATGGCGTTCGGAGCGCCGGAGCATATGAACAAGTCTGATTACGCTTTTAAATCCTCAGTTTGTATTATACGAGATGAGCCTTGCGATACGCAACTACTAAACGACAAGTCTGCTCATAATATGATATCCAAAACGAAAACTCGAATCATTACTAATGAAGACAAGTCTGTGAAGACATACCATGACAATAATGAATTGGAAGTTGGTTACGACAAACCCGCCAATAAGACGGCTTTGCGAATGTTCGCGAACGGTGATCTCACCTTCGACGCTATGTTGGAACTCACGAAAAACGAGGATCGAATAATCAAGGATATGAAAACGCAAGAGCTTGACAGTTGGGGCGTCCCCCTGCGTCTGCGACTTCGTGGCGGGGGCGAGAGCTCGCTCAACGCTGCCACTGGCTGGGGCAGCCCACCCGCCTCCAACAACAGTAAGTGAATCTTCCCCTGACTTCTTACTAACATCCCGATTTGAACCAGTAGAGCAGTAGTTAGTTTTTGAGCGACTCAAATATTTGGCAGTAACGCGCGTGGCCGACATAAGACCTATATTTTAATTGACGTCGGTGATAAGAGAGTAAAAATAGATATTTTTCTTTGCCAGCTGGGAATTGGGGCGGTAATTCCAGTGGCCAAACAAATAATGGGACAAACAATACTCAACAATGGAATAACACGGCTCAACGCCCGCCCACTTCTCAAGCAGACAGTAAGTTGTTTTAATATCGTCACTCTAATGATGAAGTCATCAAAATAAAATTTGCTACTATTGTTGGCAAATGATAATTACAGTGATTAGAAATTACGACTAACATTATGGATGTTCGCGTTTTGTCTAGGTGCTTATGGTTGGGTTTGTTTCTTGCAGTGAATAGCAACAAGGGTAATGGTAATCAAATGCCTCCAACCAGTGGCGCGTCTGCACAAAATTGGCAAAGTTCCCCGCCAAACATGCCAAATTCGCAGCCTAACAACAATGGTGCACCCACAAGCAACGGTTAGTTGACAATAAAATTTATCACGTCACAAAATATGTATTTCATTTTCAACTTCGATTGATTTTATAATCTTTTTTTTTCACGTTTATTAGGTACGAACAACGCGGGTAACGGAAACAATGGCGGTACTAATCCTCCCAATTCTGCTGCGAATTCGAACGGGCCCACCTCGGCCAATGGAAACAATGGCAACAGCGCCAATAGCACTTCCTCTGCTAAGATTGAGCAACTCAATTCAATGAGGGAAGCTTTGTTTAGTCAAGATGGCTGGGGAGGCGTAAGTGTTAGCTATTTGAATTTATGTAAAATGTAATTACGTATAATTAAAGCATCATGTCCTAAGTGTTTATATACTTTTTTTAGCAACATGTAAATCAAGATACCAACTGGGATGTACCTGGTTCTCCTGAGCCCGGACCAGGAAAGGTAGAAACCCAGCCTGCTGGGGGACCACCAGCTTGGAAACCAAATCTCAACAATGGTGCATTCCTCGGAACTGATCTATGGGAGGCTAACCTACGTAATGGAGGGCAGCCGCCACCGCAGCCTGCAGCTAAGACTCCATGGGGCCACACACCCACCACTAATATTGGTGGCACCTGGGGAGAAGACGATGACGTCGCGGACTCCGCTAACGTATGGACCGGACCACCACCGCCGCAGCAGTGGCCCGCGGGCCCTCCGCAACACGCGCAGCAATGGGGCGTGCCCAAGAAAGACGACTGGAACGCGTGGGGAGAACCTCACCGACCTGTCGATCCGCGTATTGACCCGCACCGTTCGAGCGACCCGCGCCAGCAGAGCGCTGACCCACGCCACGACCTGCGTGGAGGAATATCTGGCCGTCTTAACGGAGATATGTGGAGCCAGCACCACCAGCATACTGCTGGTCCGAACAAAATCATGCCCGGAGGCGTCAACCAATGGGGCGCGCAAGGACCCAAGGACCCGATTAAGGGTTCAGGATGGGAGGAGCCATCACCACCGGCGGCAAGGCGCGCTCCAGGAGGTTTCGATGACGGCACGTCGCTGTGGGCACAGCGTGGTATGGGTGGCATGGCAGCTCGCGGTCCGCAAGGCCCGCCCGGCCCCCAACGTATGCCCCCGACTCCAACCAAGCCTGACGCCGTATGGGGCGCTCACGGCCAACGCAACGGTTCCTGGGAAGAGCCGCACACCCCAGCCTGGCCCGAACGCGATGCGCCAGCTTGGCCGGATGCGTCTGGACCTGCTCTGTGGCCCGTGCCTAAACCCAAACCAGCTGGACCCGGAACAGCATGGCCCGATGATATCGGCGAGTGGGGCGGACCGAAGCCACCGCAAGGAGGCCCGCTAGGCAAGCAGCTACCTAAGGAGATGGTGTGGAACAGCAAGCAGTTCAGGTAAACAGAAAATTAATACTAACTCAAATTGGGCGTATTTATTCAACACAGTGTGTTAACATGTTTATTTGTCACGATAGGTTCCTCGTTGAGATGGGTTTCAAAAAGGAGGAAGCAGAGGCCGCGCTGCGCAGCCGCGACATGAACGCGGAGGAGGCGCTGGAGATGCTGGCGAGCGCGCGCGGTGACGGCTGGCGGCGCGACGAGCACTTCGCGCACCACGCCGGGCCCTTCCAGGCGCCGCCCAACGTGCCGGCCGTGTCGCCCGCGGTCGTGCAAAAGATTCTCAACCAACCGCCGCCGCCCACGCAACAGCACCACCAGTCTTACAACCCCAACAGGTATGTAGTCAAACAAAATGTACAGGTCCACACTATTACTAAAATCAGACTTTCGACTCCCTTCTGCTGAGATCTAGAGGTGACCTTGAAAATAAGGTCAGAATGTCACCAAAACAAACATGGTTGAGGACAAATGTTTACTGTAAACTCGGATTTCTCAACTCATGGTGTTTACAAATAGAAATTACATAAGGATGTAACTTGTGTTTGTAAACATTGAGTCATGGACTTCTACGAAAGAACATTGTTGTAATAAAAATAAAATTCGCAGTGGCACGGGCAATGGCGGCCAGCCGAGCGCGGCGCAACTGCGCATGCTCGTGCAACAAATACAAATGGCGGTGTCTGCCGGGTATCTGAACCATCAGATATTGAACCAGCCTCTGGCTCCACAAACCCTCGTGCTTCTGAACCAGCTGCTGCAGCAGGTAGGTTTCTTTTTTAAAAATCGAATTTAGAACTTCTTTTTTTAAATGTTGTTGTTGTTAGTTGGATGTTTATTATTACAAGGGTTTGCTGAAGTAAATTGTTTTCTTTCAGATCAAAGTGCTTCAACAATTGCTGCAACAGAATTCCCTTGCAATGACTAAGGGTCACTCATCTCTCGCGCTGCAATACTCTGTTCAAATTACTAAGGCTAAGCAGCAGATTACGGCTTTACAAGTAAGTTTAGGACTGATACTGTTCCATGTTCTGACCCTGCTCCATCCCATTGCTGGGAAATAAACATTCTGATTCTGGTAAAGGCTTCTCCCCATGACTTCCAGTTGTTTCCATCCAGGGCTTATGTGGACCACTAGTTGTTGGTTTAGTCCAGCTTGTTTCTCGTTCCATGAGGTCTGCTGCAATCTCTGGATCACCATTCCAATTAAGAATGATATTGCAGCATTTTGTTATTTCCAAACTTTTATCTTATGCTATAAGCAGATTAGTAAGACTGTTACCAAGCTAACTTAATCTTTATTTTTATTACATCTCAGTATAAATGTGTTTTTTATTGTTTAGAACCAGATAACGGCGCAGCAAGCTCTGTATATGAAGCAACAAGCTGGCAGCTCAGATTTGTTCAAGCAGGGTCATGACCCCATCGCCCAGTTGCAGAACAACTTCAGTGATATGTCTATTCCGAAAGATACTCAAGGGGTATGTTATAACATGATTATTTACTTAATAAGACTTCTACTTAGTTGAAAATTCGATTGATTTTTGATATTTTCAATTTCTGAAGAAGCATATTTATAACCGTCTTGCCGTTATCACATACTCAATGATCAAGGCTTGTCATGGATCTAATTTCGTTTATATAAAATAGGGTTACGGCAGCAGCGGCGGCAACCAACAGTCTCGTCTGAACCAATGGAAGCTGCCCTCTTTGGACAAGGACGGCGAAGGGTCCGAGTTCAGCCGCGCGCCCGGCACGGCTAAGTCGACTACGAGCCCACAGCTCAACCAACTCGGACTGCAACCAGACTCGTATGTTCAAATTGTTAAAACAATGAAATAGAAAAATTACTTGATAGGAATTACAAACATATGTATTTATATTAATGAATCAACAATAAAACTACAGCAATCATAACATTGCACTTGACATTATTGCTAATGTCAAATTAATCATCTTGTTTGTAGTAATGTAATTCAGGGTTGCTGCTATTCACAAAAGTTCATCTTCCACAATTCTTAAACAGTTTCTATTACCACAGTACTTGGGGAGTAGGCCGCGGCTCCGAAGGTTGGGGCGATAGTGGCAATGATGTTGCCGACGGCAAAGATGCCTGGCCATCCCACCCATCGCACCAGCCTGTCTATGACCTGGTGCCAGAGTTCGAGCCTGGAAAGCCCTGGAAGGTAAGATCAAGATGAAATCAAAAAAAGTCTCTAATAAAAGAAAAAGTCAAGACAATGAAAACTAATTCGGTTGGTGGTGGCCAGCATGAGGCTTGGTCGTGAACAACAAAGGTTTTAAAGGCTTGTTTTTAAAAGATGGGTCATTTATCTAATTGGCCAGTTCACATACCCCAGGTTGATGGCTGGCAGTAGCGTTACCGATCCGAGAGGGTCCGCTCTTCGGCTACCTGTCTACCCAGCATGGTGAATAAGGTCATACTATTGTACCCAGTTTTGGGAATGACCTAAATTGTCTGAGAAAACTCACCTTAGCAACATAACAAAGGCAGATACATACAACGAACGTTTTGAACAGGGTAACCAAATGAAGAACGTCGAAGACGATCCGAACATGACGCCCGGCTCGGTCGTGCGGTCTCCGCTGTCGCTAGCGGTGATCAAGGACGCCGACATGCTGGGCGGCAAGACGTCCCCGCCCGGCGGCGAGCGCAGCCTGTCGTCGTCCACGTGGAGCTACGCGCCGCCCGCCGCCCAGGCCAAGGACGCGTGGGGCGCCAAGCCGCGGCCTGCACCGCCAGGCCTCAACAAGGCCTGGCCGCAGCACCGCGCCGTGCCGGCCTGGCAGGCCTCCACCTGGCTGCTGCTCAAGAACCTCACTGCTCAGGTACGATCACCTCGCGTAGCGACACACACATCGAGTTGATAAACAAGTTCGTGACGAATGTATACAACGCATAATTTAGGTTAAAAGAAATGGGTCACTGCAAACATGTTTGCCAAACACAATGTTTGTTGCTGATTGGAGTTACACACTTGTTGACCAAGTGTTTTATTAGTTCGTAGGGTGTAGCAGCTATATGAGTACTCAATGTGTTTTGTGAAATTCTAATGCAATATTTTTCCTTCAGATCGACGGGTCCACCCTGAAGACGCTCTGCGTCCAGCATGGCCCCCTCCAGAACTTCCACTTGTATTTGAACCAGGGTCTCGCCCTCGCCCGCTACTCCACGCGCGAGGAGGCCGCTAAGGTCAGTGTTTGCTAAGTTTCTTTTTATCAGTTATTAAGCGTGTAACTAGCGTCGTGTGTGTGCGTGTGCTGACGTTCCGTTCGTGCCTGCAGGCCCAGATGGCCCTGAACAACTGCGTGCTGAGCAACACGACGATCTTCGCGGAGTCGCCGGCCGAGTCGGAGGTGCAGATGATCCTGCAGCACCTGGGCTCGGGCGGCGGCGGGGCCTGGCGCGGCGGACAGAAGGACGGCTGGGGCGGGTTCGCGGCGCTGTGGCCCGACTCGCACGAGGCGCGCGCCACGCCGTCCTCGCTCAACTCCTTCCTGCCGCCCGACCTGCTCGGCGGCGAGTCGATCTAAGGCCGAGAGATCTGTACAGATGCATTTGTCCGTGTCGATCGGGTTTCGGTCCTAATTTCGTTTCGGTCGCGGTCGTGAAGAAATGTCGCTTCGGTCATTCCTGAGGTGCAAATTTTTTATGGTTAGCGTAAAATCTTCGATTTGGATAGTATAAATAGTATTTATCGATCGGTCGGCATGGCGCCCGATCGTCGACGACGCGAGTTTAGGATCGAAGCCTTAGGTGTCTAGTTGTAATTACGCTTTACCGTCCCCCGTACGGGGATCGACTAATTTTATTCGCCTAGTCAGATCATGTCGAACGCGTCACGTGGCGTCGTGCACGCGGCGCGACGCGCTCGCGGTAGCCAACTGTCCACATACTATATTATCTTACTGTGTTTTAAGTGTTCATGTAGAATATTTAGTGTATATAAGAATTATACATATACAATGGCAAATTAAACTGTATCGAGGTTTATAAGGAAGAGTCCGGTCGCGGCGGGCGCGGGCCGCTGGGCGGTGAGACCGCGCGCGGCCCGCTCCTGCAAATCTACCAAATAATCGTAGGTATCAGATAGAGTAGTGCGTCGCGGGCTACCTCAGTCACACGTCCCGTGGCCTTATTTTATAGCGTATATTTATTTTGTTGTGCTCGAGGGCTGTTGCTGTTTCGCCCGTCGAGCTGTTGCGTTCCGAGTTTCTTTCGTGTTCGTTTTTATTTTCTCGTTTTATCTGTACTTGTCGTATTTTAATTATTTATTTCTGTTTTGAATTCTCACTCGCATAGAGCCCTCGTTTTCCAGTAGTGATATTTTATTCAGCAATAAACGTTTAAGTGCATTTCGCCCACTAACAAAACTTTTACGATTAGTTGTAATTTTTATAAAGGTAACAAAATTTGAAAATTATGAGATTTGAAGTGCATTCTTGTAGCGGTAAATTCCTTTTAAGCCGTATAGTCTGATGCAAACGAGTATATAGTTATATGCGTTAGGAGCGAGCGGCGGCAGTCGCAGCAAGTACAAGGTGGGACACTCTCCCTTGGATCCAGTAATCCTGTGATGTAAAGTATCTTGCCTAATGTAAGGATAATCTATTTTGTTGAGAGTATCATAGTAGCGAGTCGCCGGCGTCGGCCCCGCCGAACACGACGTTCCCCCAAATTTTTTCCAGTATTTGTGATTGAAGTGCCACTTTATGTTTAATATAATGAGACGATTATCTAGATTATACGATTAACGTAAGGGTAACCTAATATAATAAATTGAAAATTGTTTTATCATTTTATATTACACATACATTTGTGAGAAATGTTATTAAAGTACTATAATTGAACAGTAATTAAATATTACACTTTTGTGTATAGGTAAGAATAAAGTTCTAACTTAAATTTAGCCATATCAATATCTATTTAAATAAAAGATTTGTGGTATTTTCTATAGGCTCAATTTGAACGTTATTCAAAGTGACATATGCTTTAGATATTCTGTTAATAATATACTTGTAGCCGTAGGTTTGTCGGTATTACATAACTGTAGGTGTAAGTTTACATTTTAAGTCCTATCGTAGAGTTCAATAAGCATACAACTGATATTTAACGGCAACGATTGCACGTGTAAGTTAAAAGTTCGTTATCATAAAGTTTATTTACACTTTTATTTACTTTTTAATTTATTGATGGTGTGCCACAGAGATACTCTGCCAAAATATAAAATTACCAATTATTACGGGATTAGAATAGTAGAGCGCTCGCGAGCGGCCGGCGGCCCCGCGCCGCCCTGCGCTCTCTCTCGAGACCCACCACGCTTACGAGCCGGTCACCCGACTTATAATAATGTAAATTGTATCTGTATTTCGAACATCTTCCAGTGTTTTTATGATAAAACGATTTTAGCGTTAAGTTAGATTTAAGCGATTCGCTGTACCTTGTCGAGCCTCGGCTCGCGTACTCTTCACAAATTAATTAATTAAGTTAGGTGAACGCGACTTTGGACGTGTCAGTGCGTTTGAACTCTGTTCGCTTCGGACCTGTAGTAGTTAGTGTTAAATGTTTCGATGTGTGATGTGTTCATTTAGAAACAATGTTAGCATTTGTCATTACTACCGTATTATCTTACTATAGGGACCGGCGGCAGTTTTGCGTTTACATCGTTGCATATTCTTCGTTGCCTTTCGCGATTTGTATCAGATACAGATTTAGTTCGAACGCGGATTCCCTATTCTCTCACGACAGACGCCGCTTGTATGACACGCGTCTCACCACACCCGGGTTGTCGATACGAAGGCACGGATGTGCAGCCGAACTATTTGATTCGCCTTCCAAGGGGCCATAATCGAGATTGTCACGGAGTTTAATGTTAGGTGCCAAAGAGTGATTATCAAAGATGTCCGGAACAACTGATTGCATTTCTCTGCTAGATAAAGATTCTTCCAAAATTTGAAATTATATTCGCGGTACGGGTTAATGATCTGATGTTCCTATAACATTTCGTGTTACGTCTATTCAGCAATAGTGCACGTATAAACAGACAAATGTCAATTCTATGTATTGTTAAAGCTCAATTTAAGTGATGAGGGTGTTTCTTTTACCGATTGATAGAATAAATAAAGAGTATAGGTATTATTTTTAACTGATATTGTTCTGTCCAATTCTACACCAATATTCGGTAACGCCTAAATCTCAGTTGTTTACTCTGGTGCAAATTTAAATTTTAATGATACAGCAATAAATGTCATATTTAATTTTTTATAAAGTTTTTTCCATTTTAAGGTTAGACAAGCCGATCAAACGGAAAGTATAATAAACCAGTGCCCTTTAGAATAAATACGTCATCCATAGATTAAAGACGAAAGAAGTTTATGCCTTGAAATTTTTAGTCAGTTAAAGTTATCAGTACTTAATAATGGATATACATATTATTGTAAAGTGGACGTATTTTAAATGTGTAGACGTGTCGGTAGCAGTATATTATGGTGTTAGAGGTGTATCGATAGAGGTGCGCGCGCCTCCGCGCATCGCAAGGTTGTGAGTAGCGGCCATCGCGCCGCGCTAACTGAATCTCCTCTCGGTTCAATGACTGCATCATTATTTCCTGCACACAATTATTGCGCCATGTGCAATTTAGTCTGTGTTATTATTATGTTGTTGTGTATTTATATGATACATCTATACTGTAATATGTATATATTGTGGAATTTTATTCGTAAAAGTTTAATACGCTTCACGCTTCACTTTTAATAACATTTTTCGTGATTTGTTTCTGTTATTTAGAGTAAATTTACGTACCTACAAGTAATTATAATAACGATCATAGATGTAAATATAAGTTAAATAAAGAAAAAATAAAAAAACAAAAAAAAAATGAAAAAAAAAATATATAAAGAAAAGCAATTAAAAGAAACCAATGATTGTGCCTCAATGAACTGTGGTACGTTACCGTAACCGATGGCAGGTGTAATCGTTTCCTTTCAAAAATGTATTATAATGAATTGTGCGCCTAGGCACCGCTCTGTGACTAGCTGTAGACAATATAAGGCTGCGAGCAGCGGGGCCCGCGCCCACGCCTTGTGTAATCATTAATGAGCTTAGCTATGTTTTACTTTTATTGTAATAAGTGTTATTTCATCAATCAACATTTTATATATATACCTACGTATATGTAAATATTTTTATCTATTTATTTTTTGGTTTTCATGAAGTTTACCCGAATTAACGTGTAACCTTAAAATTAGTTGGTTAACTTGAAGTGAGATCACGCGGTGTCGCGTGTTCGAACGATCGCATCTATTCCATAACACTTGAATGCCAAAGTCGATGTCTGTAAGCCATTGGACGACCGCTTGTGTTGTTTACATTAATTGGGTGGATCTCTGACATCACAACAAACTATTGATCGTACAAATAAGAGCCATTAAATACTGTCAGTCGACGCTTAGGTCGCTGTAGTCTATCCAAGCTGCTCTGGTGTTATTTTAGCTCAACTATTCAAGTAGTTTGCTCATATTGTTGTTAATTTTAATTTTTTTTTATTATCTTAATTATTAAACTTCCCTTAGTGCGGAATAAAATTCTAAAGTTATTTTGTAATCTCCAAATTAGCTATAAAAGTACTGGACCATAGCTGATAATTGCAGTGTGTATGGCGTAGGACTCATGCCGCCTAAACTACGCGTAGCGCGTTTTTAATTTATTTTATAGCTTTCCTTCGCTTGTCACTCTACCGTCCCTGTGACCTTGTTGTCTTAAAAGTAATAGTATCTTATTAATTTGGTAGCTTTATTAGTTTAGACTCAAATCAAACTCGTACTTGAAAAGATACGTATATTTCTTAATACGTTTTGTCGTCCCTATAGTTAGTTGGCAACGCCAAGAAAAGCCAATAAATATTGCACGGAATATTGAGCAGGCGGTTCAAGGGCGCCGGGTCGGTGGCGTGACAACAGTTCGGCTTATTTCTAGCTTGACATCAGTCGCGTTGAATCCATTGTCCGGCAACACTCACTCGTTCAACTGTGTACTCACATATAGGGACCAAAATATGTATGAATATTATGCAGTTTTCATTTTACGCTGAATATACTACACTCATAAATAAGCTGAACATTGCACACTAAAAGACATTCTCATTTTTTTTTCCATTGTTAATAAATGCGTTTTGCCGTCGCATATAACTGACGATGTTACTTATACGACATAATTAAACCTAGTGATAGTTCGTACGATATTCAGGAGGGCCTTTTAATTTAAATAAGGTTAAAGTTTTGCTTGTTGTCTTTATTTATATATATTTTTGTACGTTACGACGTTGACGTCCTAATACAATAGAGAACACATTAGGTGATATCTACAAAGAAACTAGTCTTCCTTATTTACGAGGGATCGTGTTGAGATGGCGGGGACGCGTGACGTCGACACAGAGGCAATCATTCCTCTAGTCTTGTTATGTGGTGCGAATAAGTGAATACCAAATATAAAATAACGAAGGCTTTGACGTTAGTGTGTAGACGTAGAGGTAACGATAGGTCGGCCCGAGCAGCTTGGACCCTGTCAAACTTTACAAGGGAATGGTTGGGTAGTATTATTATAATGCATTTATTTCTCTTTTTTCATAGTCACTCAATCATATATTTAATTAATTGAGCTAATGCCTAAAAATTGGAATATCAGAGTTTATTTAGGATGTTCATATTTTACATTTTAGTGTTTAAATATCTAAAATTTACCTTAATTATAGTGAATGGATTTTTGTATTATTGGAATATATAGCTGTAAGACAAAGGGTGTTCTTGATAAAACACAAACAACTGATTATAAACAAAATATAAAAAAAAATGTACTGAGTGACTTTACGTGTAAACAGAGGGCCATTGATAAAAATGTTGAACTAAGCTAAATTCTCTATGTGGTAATTTAACTAAATGTGATTGCTGAGAATATTTTAACTGCTATTATGTATAGTTGTAATAGAGCAGTAAGTCGCCATTTATCTGTTAGCTCTGCGAGCATACAAAGGACATGCACACCGGTAGATATATTGCGTTGGGCTGGAGCCCCGTCCGCGGGCGCGCGGGTTCCGCCGCACCTTTCGGAGACGTCAGTGAAGTTGCATTTGATTCGACGACCACTAAGTAGCGTTTATGTATATTTATGTATGTGTATGAAGGCCAACCCCCCCACCAACAGTTAATTGATGCAGTAGACTCGAGACTGCTGCTCGCTAACTACACACACACTGCTTCTCTAGTCTCTCTCGCATTCATGTATCGCACGGCGCGAAGTGCGAGTGATTATAATCGAGCATAATTTAACGATCATATCCTATATGAAACTAGTTTATATTCGTATTATTCTTTCATTAGATCTCTGTTGTACCTGTGTGAAATTGTTTATATTCAATGTTCATTTGTACTATAAGAGAAGTGTACCGGTCTCGACGACACCGCGACCATGCTTGACATATACGTAATTGCGTAGTTCGAACGACCAAATTCGTTAATGTTCCACAAAAGTACTAATAACCTCTCAATATTTAGATATTTCTATTGGCGTCAAAAATCAATACTCTGCGGTCTTAAATTAGTCACTTTTGTACCTTGATTGTACTTGTACTTGAATAATATCCTATGTAAGTGAGGAATGACTAATCCAATTCTGAAATATACTTAATTTAAATTTTGACAGACTGATATCTGTGATTAAGAAAATATTTTTAATATTGTCCAGTGAGTCGGATGAGAATATTTATTTTATTAGAGGTCTCCTACTGCCAGCGGCACATGTTATGTGACGAGACATCATATTTAACTGCTTCGTATATTTTTTTACTTTAGTGATGTATCGAGCTGGAATACATTTGAAAGACCATTTCACGAGTGGATAGTACCGTTGTCGGTTTATGTTGTACAAAACGAACAAGCTTAATTAGTTATTAAAAAGCCCACCATTTAAAGATATAGTGTACCGATCCCAATGAATCAATGACTTACAAACTAAGTTAATGGATCACTCAGTATCATGACATCACCGCCGCTCAGGGCGGAGACTGATCACAAGAAATTATTTCGAGTACCACCGATGTCATCTGAAATTTGTTTCCTTAACATAATTGATCTTCGAACGTTGCATATCGTCTACATTTCTAATTCGAATTATTTTGTTGTATTCATATCCGTGATTCCCGTGATGTGCGTTAAGTTTGATAATTGTAAAACCTTAAGTTATCATAATAAATGAATACTAAATTGGATTGCCTTTAGTATTGTAGTGAGTGACATCTCTTTAAAATAATGAACGATTGGCGTTGTTTTATAATAAAAAAAATAATATTTTTCGGTACCACCTTTGAGTTAAAGTACAATGTAGTTATATAAAGCATGTTTCAGCGACGTATTTCATTATAACAATATCAACATAACTAATTGATAAGTTTAGCGTAGACTTAGGCTGTCTCGTCTCACGTTACACCAATATTATTAATAATTAATTCTCCTTGGTATTTGTATTGGAACACTTAAGAAATAAGCAGATACTAAATTATGACATAATTATATCAATAGGCTAAATATATTTAAAAAAAAAACTAAAAGATTTTTCTGTGCAAATCTCTGTGATGGGAAAATTTATTCTAAAGATCTAGTATTAACTGAAAGTGACACGAGGGTCGTACTATGAAGCATTTTCCTTGCGTTTGCAGGAGATATATGTACGCTAAACTCACAAGCACATCTTTGACGAACGCACGGAATATTAGTCTGTATTGCATTTCATGCTAGGGCCCGAGTTTCATGGTGACTTTAAAAGTTGAACTTTTCAGTCTTTTCGCGCAAAGGGTTGTGTATTATTTTTTATGTAGTACAAAATGTGTTCGCAATTTGATTGCTGCTGTAGTGTTCCTTATGTTCTTCAAATTAACTTTGTTGGGTATTTATTTGAAACTTTGTATTCTCAATGTCTAAAGTATAATGTGTAATAATATAATTATGGTCGTAATAATTATGAGGCATGCGTAAGAAATTTTCAAGTAGTAAGTTTATGAACGGCTGCCTTAATAGTAATATGAATTTGTATCGATCTGTACACCATCCTCTACGTATGTTCCGTCGACGATTTGCTGCGCCGAATCGTTAGTGTTCCGTCACGTACCAAATAATAGCGTAGCGGGTGCCCGGGGCGGGCGACACACCGCGCCACCGCCACGCTCGTGCTACACCTTTTACTGTTCTAGATCTATTTTTGCAACTGCCGTGTTTTTAGACATAGGCGTCTCCATTTATATAAGGTGTAGACAGTAGCGCGGACGACGGTGGGCCGACTTCGCCCGAGGCGCCACCGGCAGCGGTTCTATGTTCTTTGTATCTGTATTACCTCATTCAATAACCTCACATAGTATGTCCTATATCAAACTATTTATATATCGACCTCCCAGTACTTATCAAACGCACTGCACTGTTATTTGGTACACAATTTTAACAATTTCTTTAAGTTAATTTAAGGGTTTATCATGAATTTTATCAGTGTATCAAATAGTCGATATATTTTACTGTTATTTTTCTGATACTACCTTAAAAGCAATGTATATTAACAAACAAAGCAGGAGAACAATAATTATTATGTAAGTGTAACAGTTAGTGAATTTAAGTGTGCTATTTTCCATTCCAGAACTCAACGATATCATTGTTCTTGTAATACTTATGTTCGGGTTTTAAAAATGTTATTATTGTATTTAAACTAAACCTTATGTGATTGAAATGCAATGTTTAGAAGTATTTTTATTCTTTATTTTTTACCATTAATTAATAATAGTTAGTAGAGATCTATTTGAGAGTCTAATGTATCAATTATTTGTAAAGTTGGCTGTAACTAATTAGAAGTTACAATAAGTAGACATATTTTAATATAAACATTTGGAGCAAATTTTATGTAGATGACAAATAGTTGTTTTGATCATTATGTGAAATGTTGTCTCGTATTGTTAGCGCAATGTGTACGCACAACGGTGAGGCGGGTCGGGCGGCGCGCGCGACTTGTGTCCCCACTTGTGACACGACGCGCGCGCGCCGCCTAGCCACCGGTGGACCCTCGACACTCACTGCACAGCACTGCTAGACTAATTCAGTTATTGCGTAAGGATATTTTTCTTACATTTCGATAAGAGTAATCTTTATAGAATAGGCAATAAATAATGTTTAACAAAAAGTCCCTATTTAATCGAACTGATGACAGAAACGCATGTTATATTTGTGGCCTCTTTATGAAGTAAGATCTAAGTTACATGTTAAAAGAAAATTAATTTTGCTATGCACATAAATGATACTCAATTAATTGCCAAAAAGTAATATATATTCATAGTTCAACAATATTTCTTTTGGGCATATTTACTTTGAATTTATGCAAAACTTAGATTATGATTAAGTAGGTTGTAGACTATATGTAGAGTGAACGCATATTATATTATTATAATATATCTATATATATATTAAAGTAAGGTGAATTTCTGAGGTATCAATTTCTTGTATTGTTCGTAAGTTTAGATAATAAATGGGTTTAGCCATACTTCGGCTGGTTTGATATGTATGTTATCTGATTAATTGTAAAAAAAAAATAAAAAAATCATTAAAGCTTTGTGTTTTATTTATCTCCAATTTTAAACCTGATTTTTAAATTTTGTAAAAGAACAAATTATATAGAAGAATACAAATTAAATTACAACAAACGACTTCGTCACAATGTGCACTTCGCAAAATTTACACTGGAGAATCAACGCAACGTGCAATTTTATTGGTGCACTTCTCAAAATAAGCATTTCACAAAATGAGCACTTTGCCAGTATGTGCCAATTTTACACTGACGCACAGTGGGTCGAAACGATGATTTTAGTGACTTGGGATTAAGGGTCAATTCCCACTGAAAGGGCAGCGGCCGGCAGCGTCTTTGAGGCAAAATATTACAAACTATTTTGAATCTTATCTACGTGATTAAAAAGTTCATAGTCATTTGAAGGCAAAGGAGGGGTAGCGTGGCGTCGCGAGGCTGCACGAGCCTTCTACCGAGTAGTCAAAAGAGGCGCCGCGCGGCTGATCGCGGCGCAGCTAGCTGACGTGCGGCCGACCGCGGTGCAGCTGACAGACTCGCGGCTGCGCGCGAGCGACCATTTAGGGTCAATTCCCACTGAAAGAGCAGCGGCCGGCAGCGTCTTTTTGAGGCAAAATATTACAAACTATCTCTCGCGGCTGCGCGCGAGCGACCAGTAGATCGCACACTAGTTTTCAAAGCTACCACGCGGAGGCTCATTGCGGCGCCTCGGGATGCCGCGCTGCCTCTCGCGGCGCCGCACTGCCCCGCGCGGCGCCACACTGCCCCTTGGGGCGCCGCGCTCAGTCACTTGCTCTTACGGCCGCTGCGCGCTTCTGCTCTTTTAGTGGGGATTGACCCTTAGACCAGTAGATCGCACACTAGTTTTCAAAGCTACCACGCGTAGGCTCATTACGGCGCCTCGGGATGCCGCGCTGCCTCTCGCGGCGCCGCACTGCCCCGCGCGGCGCCACACTGCCCCTTGCGGCGCCGCGCTCAGTCACTTGCTCTTACGGCCGCTGCGCGCCGCTGCTCTTTTAGTGGGGATTGACCCTAACTTCGTTTTTTTACTTTTTTTTTTAATGCGGGTCGATAGAACTCATTAACCTCAATAATAACTGTTCTGATGCGTTTTTTCCTAAACTGGCTCCTTTGGGTGGAAAAATGCATTTTGTTATTTTTTTGTATGGAGCGGGTCACATAAAATTAAATTCCTGCTGAGTGGCGAGTGATCCCGCTTTGAAACTATATTTTTCTTAAAGCTTGTCCAGTCTGCTATCATTTGATGCTTTGAACATTTGCATAAAGTTGCAACACTGCCAAATAAATGGATCGAAAAAAAATAAAAAATACATTGAATCAAAAGCTTCATTTTTATTTTCGGATGTTCTTTTATTTTATAATTGATATAGAATAGTAAATCAAAGTTTTGAGTATGAATGTGGATGGGTATTTGAGTAGAGGAAGACCAAAGAAACGATGGATGGACTGTGTTAAGAAGGATATGGTAAGAAAAGAAGTGTCTGATGAGATGACGAAAAATAGAGGAGTATGGAAGAAGAAGACATGCTGCGCCGACCCCAAATAAATTGGGATAAGGGCAAGAGAATGATGATGATAGAATAGTAAATCAAAGCACTAACGACAATACATGAAAAGGTGCCTAATTTGCTTGAATTTACTAAGTAGGTACGTATAAAACGTGGATCTATTCATTTCTATTTGTTTATTTAATGAACTTATAAAATCTTTAAATTAGATTTAATACTGAATAGTAAGTAAACGAAGTAGTCGCAAGTTAGCACAGTTTTTAAGAAGAAATGGTGATTGGTTAGAAAGTGCGATAAACTGGCCCGAAGGAGTAATACCTGAAACTGTGAACACTGAACAGGAAAGGCTCGAGATGTGTAATATTGAAGATGTTGAAATCTACCACCATCTACTACAGAAGCTTCAACACCTACATTTACACCTCGAAAACCCTTCGAAGGATTATAGGCTCCAGGCAAAAACGAAGACGCGTTGATCAAATAAACAAATACTACAATTGCTAGTTTAAGGCGACGACATCAGCTAAATAAGCAACTCTATTTGTGGTGGTTCAAACTTCGTTTGCTGTTAGAATAAAGTTCTAATTAGCTTGCACGACAAAGTGGTTGTTACTTCAGTCACTGCGGGCCGAATAGTGCGAAATGAGTATTTTCGATCGATTTAAAACTAGAACCAACTTAACTATTTAATAATAATTAATCCATCAGTCAATGTAGTTTAGCATTTGAAATTTTATGTTATATTTTTAATTATTATTATCATTGTCAATAAATGGCTAAACTGATTTGTAAGAAAATTAAGAGGTATGTTTGAAGATTTTTTTGGTGCATTAAAGTTTGTCAAATTACGTTTTGAGTTCCATCAGTGTATGCAAAAAGGACTTCAAAATATAAAGTTTTTTTTATTTGTCGAAATTATTTACCTACTGCTTTTAAAAACCGCCTTTTGGACCGTTTTCAAGAAACCTCCGCCTTAAGAAACACTGGAAACGAGGATGTAGGAAAAATAATGAACCATTTGCTAAATCACCTCGAAGATACCTATAGAAAAAGTGAAGCAGTGTTTAAGTGCAAATTAAGCAAACAGTTGTACATATTCACCCGATAAGACACTGGCTTTATTAGTTTCACTTAAATTAAGTAAGTGGCAATATATAAGCCTAAGAGAAGCAGCAAGTGAAAATGGGTCTGATTTATACCCTTCTTATTATAAAATCAAGCAAGCAAAATCAACATGTTATCCAGGGAAAGAAGACATCACCATAACTGAAGAAGGAACTGCTATTAAACTGCAAGCATTACTCAATTTGACGGTTTCTAGGCTTTTAGATGTAATTAATTGCTTTGGATTGACTTGGTCGCGCAAAGTTCGTGCGGTTGGCAAGGGTATAAATCCGGCACCGGAGCCGTGACAGAAACCATGCCTGCTGCATGATGTTTGCTCGTTTGCATGCTACATGCTTGCTTGCATACTGTATGCTTGCATGCTGCACGCTTGCTTGCATGCTTGCTTGCCTGTTTCATGCTTGCTTGCTTGCTGTATGCTTGCTGCATGCTAGCTTGCATTACATGCTTGCTACATGCGTGTTGCATGCTTGCTGCATGCTTGCTTGCTGTATGCTTGCCGCATGCTTGCTACATGTATGCCGCATGCTTGCTGCATGCTTGCTTGCATTGCAGGTCAACGCCTACATACGATTAAACATTTACTTAGAATAGGACTTATGACTTTTATTGAAAACGATTTTATGTCTTTCGTATATTATTGATTGTAATACTTATGACAAACGGATGTAGGGCTTATTATATTTAGGCGTTACAACTTTATGGCATATGATATTATGTGATTTAAAGTTCGGGTAAATTATCATTCGGACGAATGATGATTATGACAAAAACAATTACTTATGTAATTTTAGATTATGGATTAAAAAGTTAGGTAATACGATAGAGAACCTATTTTTATATTAGGCTGTATAACGGGTTCATACCTTTGCCTCTCCTTCAACCTGGCGAAAGCAAAACGCGGAAAAAAAAACAATTTAAATCATAGTCTCGTAATAATTCGTGACACAAATATTTTACATCTTTTTATTTTATTTCTTCAAAAGTGTATTGAAGAACGTCGTTTGATACACGTGGATATTTGTTACTGCAGTTCTCGGCTCAGCAACACCCTCTCCAACGGGTCGTGTGTTAGGTAGGTACTACCGCCTTGAACTTCAATAACAAACTTTCTCCACATGTAAGTATCAAATCAATCAAAATCAAAAACAAACGCACTCAAAACAATGTGCTGATGAATGCATTGAAAAGTAGGGGGTGGATATTTGTTATTGCAGTTCTCGGCTCAGATTCACCCTCGCCTACGGCTCCTGTGTTACTACCGCCTTGAACTTCAATAACAAACTTTCTCCACCTGTATCAAAATGTACTATATTTTTTTCATCCCCCTATCTCGGAAAGAGTATTTTTGCTCTTCGATATCTGAGTGCAAAAGCCGTTTTTATCGTCATGAGGGTAAAGTAAATTTGAATTTAGAACATGGTGTGCACTAAGCATGTGAATTCAAAACATCATTAAACCTATTTACTTCTACCTCTATGGTGCCGAATTTATCATACATTTTTTTTTTAATTTGTTAAGAACTCAGACTCGGAACCTTCTTGGTGTACTTTTTTAATAGGTATGTTTTGCGGGCGCCATTTTCTTTTCGCGTCATATTGTTAACACCTTAGGTTAAAAACAAGGAATCCAACTTGAAAACAAGTGAAAAACCTAAAATGACCACTCATTATCTAGCGACGAGGAAGTTTATTTGACGCCAACAGAATTAACTGAATTTGTAAATAATGCGCATTTTTTTTGTGTTTCTCCATTTCCTCGCTGAGGTGGGATGAAAAGTTACGTGTTGCACTCGAGTGCAAAGATTTTTCACCTCGTGCTCTTTTGATTCCCTCGCTAACGCTCAAGATTCTAAGTTTTGAACCACTCGCTTCGCTCGTGACTCAATTTTAGAATCTTTCGCTTGCTCTGTCATCAAAATTGAGCACGCGGTTAAAAAACAACTTTGCACTCTTGTATAACAAATAACTATTATATTAAAAAAAGAGACTCTTGACTACTTAGTTGTAAAATGTGGAAATTCCTCTTCTATGGAGTTGTCATGTAATTTTCTCATAGGTAGGTACCAGCCTAGGCATTGTTCAGTTTTTAGTGAATTACCAAGCTGCTACAAAACCACAAACAAAAAAATGTGAAGATGTTTTTACGACAGTCACGTGAGGCAAACTACGCCTCAGATTCAAACAAACCTCAATATTATTATAATTTGATTAACACTCGCGTATTCAATGTTGTTAATGTTATTTCATTAAATTAACGAGTTCCATGAATTGATTTGCTAGTCATCGTTTTTTATGAATTAAAGACACGTCAAATACTGCGAACTTTAACCTGTTATCAACAACTCTGTTGAAGAGCAGATAATGAAAAACTAATTATAGAAACTACTGCATGTATTATCAGACAATCCGAGCACACATCATTATGGCGACTAGGTATTAATAGGTTTTTTTACCAATGAAATTGTCGTTCACAATATGTGTCATTTATTAAACAGGATGTACCTAAACAACCTCACCACGAAGCCGTCAACGAAGCATTCTGTACAAAAAAATGTAACGATACGTAAAAAATACAGGGTGTAAAGTGTAAACCACCTTATCATGAAGCCGTAAACGACGTCAACCAAGCATTCTGTACCTACATCAAACTAAGTAACTTTGGGCAAAAATTATTTTTATTTCTTTCTACCCCATTTTTAACCCCGTTTGGGGATGAATTTCAATGCAATATGAAACGCGTCCATCAATTCTGTTAATATTGTTGATAGCAAAGTTTGAAGTAGATTGGACCAAGGAATCTCATTTTCCCATTCAATCTTTGCCACCCCTTTTCACCCCATTAGGGGTATAATTTCAAAATTCTTTCTTATCGTATGCCTACGTTGTACAAAAAATACACCCTCCAAGTTTCAGGTTTCTACAATCTGCGGTTTAGGCTGTGCGTTGATCCATGAGATAGTCCTTCAGGACAAAGTATTTTTTATTTGTATATAGTAGGATGTCTAGGATGACTCTGTAACCCTCTCTTTCTCTTATGTGACGCAGACGAAGTTGCGCGGGTCAGCTAGTCTAAAATAAATCCAATATTACCATAATAAGAATTCTTTATACACAGAAATTTTAAACATTATTAATTATATTTTATCGTTTAAAATTCAGTTATGCTATGATAGCATTTTTCTGTTAAAAATAGTTTTAGTTTTTTTATAAATGTGCTTAATTTTTCTTCTTTTTTTATTATTTCAGGTAGTTTATTATATATTTTATAGACATTACATAGGGGCTTGTTGAGTGTATTTTCAGTCTAGATTGCGGAATGTTTAATCTTGATTTGTGTCGGTGTGTAAAACTCTTGATATTTACGAACAAATTTGCAGGTTTCTAATATGTATACCTACATAGGTACTTAAGCACTATTAAGTTTAGATCTCTACGACCCCGTACTAAGTATTCAATTCAAGCACAATGTTTTGAGTGGTTTATATTGAATTCTTCTTCTTCTACCACAAAACATGATTTTTACACCAAAAAAAGAAGTTGTTTCCCAGCAATAATTTTTGCCCAAAGTTACTTAGTTTGATGTAGGTACAGAATGCTTGGTTGACGTCGTTTACGGCTTCATGATAAGGTGGTTTACACTTTACACCCTGTATTTTTTGCGTATCGTTACATTTTTTTGTACATAATGCTTCGTTGACGGCTTCGTGGTGAGGTTGTTTAGGTACATCCTGTTTAATAAATGACAAATATTGTACGACAATTTCATTGGTAAAAAAACCTATTAATAGTCGCCATAATGATGTGTGCTCGGATTGTCTGATAATACATGCAGTAGTTTCTATAATTAGTTTTTCATTATCTGCTCTTCAGCAGAGTTGTTGATAACAGGTTAGTTCGCAGTATTTGACGTGTCTTTAATTCATAAACAAGAATGACTAGCAAATCAATTCATGGAACTCGTTAATTTAATGAAATAACATTAACAACATTGAATACGCGAGTGTTAATCAAATTATAATAATATTGAGGTTTGTTTGAATCTGAGGCGTAGTTTGCCTCACGCGACTGTCGTAAAAACATCTTCACATTTTTTTGTTTGTGGTTTTGTAGCAGCTTGGTAATTCACTAAAAACTGAACAATGCCTAGGCTGGTATGAGAAATAACATGACAACTCCATAGAAGAGGAATTTCCACATTTTACAACTAAGTAGGTAGTCAAGATGCTCTTTATTTTAAATAAAAAAAATAGTACATTTTGATACAGGTGGAGAAAGTTTGTTATTAAAGTTCAAGGCGGTAGTAACACAGGAGCCGTAGGCGAGGGTGAATCTGAGCCGAGAACTGCAGTAACAAATATCCACCCCCTACTTTTCAATGCATTCATCAGCACATTGTTTTGAGTGCGTTACATTAAGTTAGGTACCGTAAAACGTGACTTTTCACCCTTAAAAAAGTAGTTTTCACTTCCTCGAAAACTGGTTCTTTTCGCGCTACGATTAGGTTCCAAATGCAGTGGATTTCTCACACCTGCGTTTCTCATGTTTTTTCTACACATGTGCAGAAAGCAAAATTGCCACAGATAACTTTAAGTACCTAAACTAAGTCCAAACTGGTCAATGCATAATTATAAAAAAAAACATTCACATAAAAACATTCAGAGTCAGAGGTGAATATTTTTATTTTATTTCGGATAAGGTATCTACGTCTTTACGGGGGCATAATCATTTTTTGAATATTCAAATCGTGTTTATTCTATAAATTCAATATAATAGATAAACATGATTCTTTAAAACTAATATTTTCTTTTAAAACAAATTTACATTTGTTTGTGTTCTAAATTCACAAAATATATTTAAAAATATATATATATGTCACCGTAAAATTGTCAAATACGTTATATTATAAATATCTCTAGCGATATTGTAAAGTCTCGATTTATTGTCAAATGAACATACTGCTTACAACAAAACGCATTATTTTTCGTGAAATGCATGCGATGGTAGTCAACTCACGCGGTGTGAAGGTACTCTTTCGGCATACTCAAATGGACTCAGACGGAACCTGATGCACTGGATAGGATCATCACCCACGGTCGTCGATGATGAGACTGTATATCCCTCGGAAGTGCGGGGGTCGAGGCTTCTTAAATGCTAAGAACCTGCACAACCGAGAGGTATGCAGTCTCAGGGAATATTTCCTGGAAGCCGACGTGGGGATGCACCGAGATGTAACGAGAACTGGCGTAAGCCTAAAGTATTGGACACTAATGACCGCAGGGAAGAATGGCAAGGCAAGGAGCTTCACGGACGCTTTTACCGGGCCCTATATGGCCCTGATGTAGACTTCTTAGCGTCCGTATCCTGGCTACGCTTTGGTGACATCTTCGGGGAAACCGAAGGTTTTGTTTGTGCAATTATGGACGAAGTTATGATGACGAATAACTACCGCAAATACATTGTGAAGGACGGCACGGCTGACATATGTCGGGCATGCCACCGCCCGGGAGAGTCGATCCGACACATTATTTCTGGGTGTTCTAGTCTGGCTAACGGAGAGTACTTGCATAGACACAACCTTGTTGCCAGGATTATCCACCAGCAACTTGCTTTGAAATACAACCTTGTGGAATCAGAAGTGCCATACTATAAGTATGCGCCCGACCCAGTTCTCGTAAATGGTAATATCACGTTGTATTGGGACCGACCTATCACCACCGACAGGACTGTTGTTGCCAATAGGCCTGACATTGTGGTGATAGATCGATTGGAGCGTCGCACAATGATTGTTGATATAACGGTCTCGCATGATGAGAACCTCGTGAAAGCAGAGCAAGATAAAAAGACAAATATCTAGATCGACTGGCTCGAGGTTGTCGACATGTGGGATGTGAGTACAGCAATCATTGTGCCGATAGTCGTGTCGGCCAATGGCTTAATAGCCAAGAGCCTCGACCAATATCTTAGGAAGCTCTCGCTTGGCAGCTGGATGAAGGGCTTGATTCAGAAAGCAGTATTTCTCGACACGGCACGTATTGTTAGGAGGTTCCTCTCTCAGAGCCCTGACCACCGGCAGCTCGGATCCTGTCCCCAGCGCTAGTGGGCTACTGTTTTTTTATATTTTTGAATGTTTTTTTTTAAATTTAGTTTTATAAATAAATATTTAAAAATGTAAGAAATATGTATAATAATGAATAAAGGTAATAAATAATCAGAATTTACAAGTAATTTAACCTTCTGCAACTGAGGTGAGTTTCTAATCAACATTCGACTGAGGTGTAGTCTGTCAGGCGTCACTATATACAGCATGATTCGCTTATAACTTTCAGAAATATTAGAGCTCTAGTTTTATTTTATGATTAATGAGTTTATCTATAATGAAATAAAAATGAATAAGCTTCCTTAAAACAAAAAACGAGTTTATTATGGAATCATTTATTGAGATCGGTATTTTCATTATTTTTACGCTTAAACTTACAAAACTATTAAAAAAAAAAAAACAAATTATAAAACTTCTATAAAACTGTTCATTAATCTTTTAAGCATTATCTTATAGCTCTAAAACAAAAAAATCAACGAGATATCACGGTTCAATTAGGCACAAATCAGTCTCAAAGTTAACCCTAAATCTAAAGCGTAAGTTTACAGTCTTGACATAGTGGAGAAGAACATTGTAGACAAATTGGCTTTTTGCATGCGCAACAGTGGTACCTTGTTTGCCTCTTCAATCTACTGAGGCATATGCGTCTGCGTCATTGCATTTGAATACTGAGCTATAGTACAAAAGACCAAACAAACTTCGCATTTCAGTTTCATTGGTATCTTTGAGTTACTGCCTATGTGTATTGCGAAAACGTTCTCGATAGGATTGCAATTTTTGATTGGTGTGCAATACAACAGTTTCTAGCATTTCGCGGTCAAAAAATTTAGACCAAAGTTCTTGGAAACTTCTAAAAGCAAGCTCTTCTGGTGGCCGAGATACTTGAATAATATTATGTGCAGGAGTTCTGCTTGTCCTCGCTATTTCCTTCTTAGACCATAAAAATCCGTTTTTTCCAATGTAGTTTGGACCATCTTGGTCACCAGAAACTAAAGAGCTAAGGGGCTCCTCGTCTTCAGAGTTAAAATCACTCTCACTCGATTGGGTATTCTGTTCCTCGAGGTCTTCGTTTTCCTCTTGCTGTACATTTCCTTCCACATAATTAGGGTCTTCTACCGAATCATCAAAATCGCTAAACTCGTGTTCTTCTTCTAATTCTTCAAGCCATTCCTCAATCTGCTCATCATCATTTGTATATCTTCCACTGCTGTCTCGTTTTGGTGGCCTACTATCTGTGCTTTGAGTCGCCATCTAAAAAAATATGAATATTATAAGTAAAGCAAATTAAATGTGAGGTTACGTCTGAGAGACACTATACTAAGTATTAATATGTTACTGATGAAACGACTCACAGACACTATGAACCTAAAAAGATATTGGTGAGGTGACGTCTCTCAGAATCAACGTTTATTGCTGTACTTACGTCTGTGAGACACCGGCTGTCGAAAACTCCAAACGTACACACCGCTGCGCTGCCCGCGCCTCACTGACCGTTAGCGCGAGCCGTTACAGGAAGGTACTGAGCGAGACAGAGCTACATCACGCCATGTTACGATCTGGCAACGTGTTTTGTGATTGGTGGTGTCTGATAGACTACCACCTCAGTCGCAGAAGGTTAAGTTGGTGCCAATAGTAATTTCTTTGTGATAATGTTGCACTGATCCGCCCACGCTAAATAGCTTGCAAAGCACTTAACGAAAGCTGTCAGCAGTCGTGCTAAGACTTACTACCCTAGCAATGTTGTTCCTGTGGTCAGGTATTTTCCAGTTTTGCACGCTGCAAAATAGCAAATCGAATAGAAAAGGGAAAACAGGAACGAGCCGTAAAACCTTTTTAAGATATACGACGTTCTTAGAGGACGGTGCGTCAAACGAGACATGCAAACATCCCATCCCTCTACATTTCATTAACCCGTAAGAACATCTGCCGCCCGGACAGAAACTGCAGTGGCCAAGCTGGAAGTCCGATTGCGAGCCCAGGTTGGCCGTTGTAGATATAATCTGGCTTAATAGGGCATCCTCGATCCATCCCAAACACATTTCCAGTGTGGAGTCGCTCTGGAGGATATGCTCCACCTCCTGCCCTGCACAACCACTTGCACCTATCGAGAATTATTCGAAGCAAATGCAAGCTGTGCAGGTGGTTAGATATGGTGTAACACAATTTGAGTTCATCGAGACGTAAAGAAGAAAATTTGCATACTGTTACGTATTTTATGAAAAAATGAATTGGTTCCTTCTGTCGGACCTATGTAATTTTCTCGCAGATTTTGATCCTTAATAGCGACGCTGTGAAATTTCAAACGTACGACGAAATTGAACTTTTACTGACTAGAATTTGCTAAAGTAGAGCCTGCAACAAATCTTAACACACACACACACCAACTCACACCCACACATCTCACACATCTACCTTCCACACACATACAAACACTCACACACCACACAAACACACTCACACACCACACACACCCACAAACACTACAGATACCTGAACTTGCAGGAATAAATTTTGTAACATCCTTAAAAAAAATGTTTTCTTGTCTTTTCTTAATTCTGCCTCAACATTGTACATTGTAATTGTAAATGCGAAGTTGTGAGGTAACCCCATCACAAGTATTGTTATAACTTAACGGGGCTGCCTCAATTTTGTGCTGTAGAACAATTGTATGAGAAACAATAAAAACTTTTTATTTTATTTTGCATAATCAATGAGTTCGATTCCTGGCTAGGGATATTGATATTCAAAAAATTCAATGATACAGTATTAGTTTTCATCAAAATCGGGCTCGAAACTCCTTTGAGTATTTTTCGCTATTTCTCATAGTTTCAGATTTAGCCGTCAACGATCTACGATCTACTCCAAAAATTCACCCTGTATAAATATAGGTAGGTAATATAATTGGTAGTCGGGTTTTTTTTTGTGTTTTTAATTAAATTATTTGTTCTATATTACTACACTAATAATAATAATATAGTTAATAGGCATCTCCTCGTTCCTTTTCTCCAAACTTGACTGCCAGCAACACTTCATTGTGTATTGTTAAGTGCCATCAATTTATAACACATCGGTATGGTATGTAGCTATACATAGACGTAGAATCGTTCTTCTATTGAACGATATCACACTAAATGATTTGACGGTCCCCTTGTAAAGGAAAGGAGCTGCGGGCGCTAGGCGGTAATAAAGTATGTTGGTAAGGGTCATTGTGTAGGCACATTGGTAGATGTGTACGTAGGATAATTTATCTTTTCCAGAGAGATGTAGGTACTTACGTATTAGAACGCACAGCTATTCATTTCGTTGCAGGATCCATAATCATCTGCCGAGCCTTTTCTCAACTATGTTGAGGTCCTTTCCAGTCTAACCGGATGCAGCTGAATACCAGTATTTTTATATGGAGCGACTGCATATCTGACCTCCACTAAACAATTATTACTGGGTAATACGATACCACTTGGTAAGACTGGTTAAGTATCAGACTTTTTGGACCGATGACTACCTGTAACGAATGTCAAAGATCTACAAATGATAGCCGGGACGAACGGCTTAACGTGCTTTCACGAAGGGTCACCCATCCACAGACCAACCTAGGCAAGCACGGCTTCACCTAAAGATCGACCCGAGCAGCTGTTTATTATTTGCCTACGACCTCCTCTCGCTTTCCCTTTCGTTGCAGGATCCAAGACAGATACATTGTTTCTCTGGGACTATATATAGATTGTGGCTCTCTGGGGTTGCAGTGGCTTGGGAACAGTGTGGAGGGCTTGTCAAAAAAAACTACATTCTGACTGACAATTCCTCCGACTACTTGACAATTTGTATTTTGAGTGTAATGACTTAATTAATAGTTTATCAAATCATTACAATGTGGGTTAGATACCTGTACGATGTACCTACCTTAGTAGTGCTTGAACAGGTAAGTACTTATCTTTGTTACTTAGGTAATTAGGTACATGTATTTAATACTTATGTCTCAAAGTCTAGCTTATGTTTGTAAACAGGTAGGTAGCGCCATGTTAGCCGTAGAACCGACGGACGTTGGGACCGTAGACGTGTTCTTGAGTAGAAACCGCGCAACGGCAAGCGTAATATGGGACGCCCTCAGGCTGGTGGCGATGCAGCGACGATCTCCGCAGGGTGGCTGGTGGTAACTGGATCAGAGTGGCCGATAATCGAGTTTACTGGCCTGCGATTAAAGAGGCATGTCCAGTAAGTATTGTCCAGCAATGGACTGCTGAAGGCTAATGATGATGAGGTAGGCAGTAAAAGAACTCAAGGACGAGAAGTCACGGAGCTGTTATGTTGGGTGATCAATCAATCAGCAATTTATTTTATTAAAATATCTAAGAAGGTGAATATAAATCAGTGTTATTTTCTTTGGCGTAACCCCTGTCTGTAGTAACATAACGAGAGACAGGAGAGCGGCGACGGCGCGCGTTAAATATGCAGCAGGCTGAATAATGCAAGCACTCGAGTCCGCCGTACTCTATACTCTATGGTCGGTTTGTGAGACTAGGGAATTTTATTATACAGCTAAGTATTTACTTTTACTTACGAACATGGTAGAACCTTGACAGTAGAGTGGGGGAGTTTTTTAATTTTGGAACGAATACCTAGGACTCCCTCCAAGTTCGTAAGAGTCGATGAACGAATTTTTCACGCTCAAAGTCCTTTTTGACTCTTATGAACTTGGAGGGTTGTATTGATGATTTTGATGACTATAATTCTGTAACTTAATACGTCTTATAGTCGCGACCGATACGTTAATACACATAAAACTTAACACTGCCCTGCAAATTGCAAAAAACGTAAGAAAATTTTGAATTTCGCGGCCTTCCTTGAAGCCATCCCCTTTAAACAATTTTAATATTATTTAGTTCAACTAACTTAAATTAGTTTAGGTTGTCACTTATGTCGAGCGTCTCAAGATGTATACGTTTTTTTACGTTCTCTAGAGTTACATTTATTTAGAACTAGCTTCTGCCAGCGGCTTCGCCTGCGTGAAGTTTCAAAATTGTCCCATGGGATCTTACTACCGGGATAAAAAGTATCCTATGTGTTAATCCAGGTTGTAAACCATCTGTGTTCAAATTTCATCCAAATCCGTTCAGTAGTTTTTGCGTGAAAGAGTAACAAACATACATCCATCCTCACAAACTTTCGCATTTATAATATTATATAATAATAATAAAATAATATAATAATAATAATATAATAATAGTAGGAAGGATTTTCTTTCTCTTACTTTAGAAATAAGAGGGGAGCGCAGTCAAAGGAAAATATTTTGAAGCACAGTCAAGGTTAGGTAACCTTACCTACATCTTTTAACTCTCAAATTAGGCCAAAAAAATATTAAATTGATATTTACATAAATTAGCCACTTGTTGTTTAGCTCATGACCTAAAAGAGCTAAAGGCAAATAAAACACCAAGATTTTAATATAAAATTTAATGAACCAATAATTAAAATCGTTGACAATATTGAATATGTATTTACATAATATATTTTTGGTTTAACAAGTGTACAATGTACAAAAATCGACAGCTTTATTTACAAATATAGCTATTTACAATATGCAATAAAATGGAAGATGTTTGAAGCATTTAAATCTAACCTACAATCTTATTAAATGCGTCTTATATTATAATAAAATAGACAATATACATCTATGACAAATTAATAATTAAGTGTACATAAAACACTTAAAAGTCATTGTATATAACGGTACAATAATCAAAATTTTAGGAAAATTTAGTACTTAATGCAAGAGGTAAAATAAAGGTGAAAGTTTTAGATTTTTGGTGTTGACAACATTGATACAGGCTGAACCAAGAATCTAGGTACATACTTATACAGAAGACATAAGGAACAGACCTCAGTTATTCCAACGACAAACTAAATAAAATCTCCAAAAAACATGGTCACTAACACAAGCGAAATTACGAATACAAGTTGTATTAGGTAATGTCTTTTTTTAAGAATAATACAAATCGAATGGAAAATTCTATTTGTTGAAAATTCATGAAATAAAATCGATTCTTGGCTTCTAACAGGGTTGACTAACATACTTATGCAATGTGAATTATTCAGCCTGATTTAACACAGTGAAAAGCAAACTCTATGACAATGATCATCATTATCCGTTTAACGAGACCTCAATGCAAGAACAGATTTTAACAAAAGATAAAAGGAAAACAAAAGAAAACGAAGACTACTTGAATATTTAATTATCATAAACACAAAACTGGTACCTAATAAAAAAAAGCTTAATAATTGGCAGAAAAAATCTATGGTCAATGAAATTTATACACGTCACTCAAAGAAGTTTTATGTTAACATATACATTATTCTTATCGTCTAAAATATAAATTAACGTTTGACGATGATCGCGTCTTGAGTTTAACAAGCACATTGGTTTTCAAAGCATTGCCTACCTAAGTACCTATGTGAGTTAACTCGCTCGGTCTTTTTTCTATCATCGTAACGCAGATTATATCGAGTTTGCCTTTCACAGTAGCCATTGTAGGCACTAAACTACTCTTTATACAGTAATTGGTTGACAATGTGTATGTTATCTGGTCTGTTCCGCCTTATTTAGAGTGTCGAATATGTTCTTGTACCAGAACTCGACCGTCTTGCCCCAGGCACCGAGTGTCACATCGTCGAGCTTGAGAACTTCTATGAACATTTTCACTATGACCTCTTTGAGTTGCTAGAAAAGAAGAAAAAAGTGTTAATTAATGTAAGCAGGTTATGGCACTTAACGATAACTTGATTTTATTAAACCTCCTTGGTCTATCTACTCTTAGGATTTTCTAAAGGACCACCTAAGAGTACTTACATAGAAGCAAAAACGAAAAACGAGTGATCGAAAAAAAATACAACTGTAATTTAATTGAACCGAATCCTTAAATAACCTTTTATGCCACTAATTTGCAATCGCACCATTGAATTCAATAAGCAATAAAAAAAAAATTTCGATTAAATGTTCGAATAGATGCAAAAAATATGTGTTGATTGTTTGATGATGAGATTATGACAATACATTTTAAATTTATTGTTACATTAGATACAACCGGAGTTCATTGTGTTTTTTTTTGCACAAAAACATATATCTAGTAGATTTCTATCTACAAACGTAGACGTGTTATGTACAATAATGTAAATAGAACCACACCCTCCGTGGTCTGTATGTACATTAGTCTAATCCAATACATTTGACATGCAAATGAGCGTATCGCCCATATTTGCGGTTCGTAAATTGAATTTAATTTAAGCATCGAACGTTTCTCGCCGTCATTTCGGATTACGAACACGTCTACCGTATGAAGTCGTTGGGAAAGTAATATTTTTGTAAAAATATACGTACATGGTTGGTTATACTTATAAGAACCGATTTGAGGCAAAAATGTTAATTTCCCAGTAACAAGAAAAATCATATTTTTTTTCTAAACACAAACTCAACTACTCCTGATTATTGAATAGATATATCATAAAGCCCTTTTAAATTACGACTGCTATAATCACAAGTATCAGGTCGGTGTGGCGTTTCGTGTGGGGAATCAAAATCCCATAGGAATTCATCTATTACCTTTGCATCCCACACGAACTGAAGGGATTGCAGTTTTACAGAATTTTACTACTTAAAAATGTTTAATATCTTACTTGGAAATTCTTCTCCTGAATCTTTCTCCTGCGATGAGACTCTCCGATCTTGGCCATCATGGCGGCAACCACTTCAGGCTGGTTGAGGTTCTCCACGGCAAGGTTCAGTGACGACATAAGGTTGATCACGTGTGCCTTGAACTGTGGGTTTGTCAAGTACTGGTCCTCAGGAATATTCTTGATCATTCTGAAGAACTCCTTGCTCTCCGGGAAGGCAACAAAGAATCTGGAAAGTAGAAAAAAAACGAGTTATTATTTTGGTCCTTTTTTGTGTACGTCTATGTCACCGTAAAATTTTCAAATACGTTATATTGTAATATCTCTAGTGATATTGTAAAGTCTCGAATTATTGTCAAATGAACATACTGCTTACAACAAAACGCATTATTTTTCGTGAAATGCATGCGATTGTAGTCAACTTACGCGGTGTGGAGGGAAAGTGGGGTCCCCTTGCCCAGTGGCACAACTCTCATGAAAAGATAATGCACCATTCCTGAGAAATACCGATTAATATAACATAACTTAAAACACTTTATATTCCCCCTAAAAAGCGTAGTCGACGGAGCCCCGCTTCGCGGGGCTCCTATTTCCGAGTGCAGGGTTTAAAGGAACCTAACTAACCTAACGTTATCGGTGCCCCAAGTCCCGATTATGGGGGCAGAGATACTTCCGTATGTTCAGTTGACAATAATTCGAGACATTACAATATCGCGAGAAAAAGCACGTTATATTGTAATATGACGTGTTTGACAATTTTACGGTGACATATATAAACTTTGTCCTTGGGGACATCTGAAAAGTTAGTGGCTCTTTTAAAAAGTTGCTTGAAAACCATGAATTAGTTAGTGACAACATGAGACATTAAATAACCAAGTAATTAGGCTGAGAATTTGCTGTCTTGAACGTCAAAATAACAAAGGAGAGTCCCGCAATACACCCGCCCTTCATCATATTCTTGTGTTTTATTAGGGAAGAAGTGGCTCAAGAAACTCCATAGCTTATTTAGATTATTTATTTATGTACCAACAACTCTATAAACTACTAACATTTAAACAAAAACCTGCATTCAAAATGTATTATTCTAGACGCTAGCTATATTATTTCAGTTAAAAAGTTCTATAACTCTAGGATACTTCAATTCACAGGAACTCTCATATTGAAAATACTGTCTTATAACTACAAAGTGAATATTCTCTTAAAATTCACAGTATCGTCAAAGTGACCTGTCAATGTCTTTATGCATTACTCGGATCGATATTTTGCGGTTAACGTTAACTGATGCATGGCTCTAATAGATACAAATTACTAAGAACGTTTTCCATTTTTACATTTTCGATCAATACTTGTGAACTGCCATGGTTCTTGATGGTTGAATCCAGGCTGAAACATTATCATAAAGTAATGGACTAAATCGTCAGTTTCAATTTTCGAAGAATTAAAAAAAACGTATTCTTTCCTTTTCGTCTCTGGTTTTCAAAAACAGATTTAGATCATTCTTTGATTTCCTGATCTGAATTATTTGGCTCATTGAGAAGTTTTAGTCAATATCTTAAATTCAGATGGAACTCTAAAAAGTTTGTTTTTGCAGTAGGTATTCCACGTGCCAAATTGGCATCGTTTTCTTATGGTTAAATAATACCTAGTAGTGAGTATCGTATTCTTACAATGTGTGGCGTTTGGGATAAGGCCAAAGAATTTGAGTTTCGGTCGCCAGTTTATAGTGAAATTGAGAATAACATCAAAAGATTCTTAAAAAAAGTACATGATGCAACATTTTTTGCCAACTTCCACTTTATCCACGACTAGCTGACCCACGCAACTTCGTCTGCGTCACATATGATAGAAAAACGAAAGGAAAAAAAACCCCGTTTTTCCAAACATTTCTTATCCACATTTCTCTATTATTCGTCATATCAGCAGTACCTCCATTCTAGCCATATTCACAACCATCCCTAATATTTTTTTTATACTGCAATTCTGTCACCACTTTATCTCTCAAACCATGGCCTGTTCACCTGACCTTTATGCTGTATGCCATTTAAAACACAGACATTTTTAATTAAGTCGTCCATTTGAGTGGCGTTTAATCACACAAACTATTTGCTGAGCTAGCGGACTACAAATCAAACACAGTGACACATAGCTGGAACACGTTTAAAACGTTTATTAACTCGTTCATAACATAACAAAACCACGACACGACTGTTTGTTTGTATAACGTTTTCCGACGAGAGCCGTAAAATGTGACATTTATGCCACAAAGACTTTAAATTAATGTGTAATGTTTAAATTTTAGTTAAAATTGCTATTACATAGTTTCGGTTTCGAAATAGTTTCGTTTCAATGTATTCTAACTTCCACTTTCTGCCAAGTGCACCAATTTATAATATGTCAAATATAGGCTTATGATTGGATGTTATTTTTTGTAATTTGGTCTACAAACCTGGTCTTGACAGTCACTTCACCTGAGTTATTTGGCTTCCCAAAATGGAAAATATTAATTGGCATATACGAGTGACAAAAGAATTGGTTGTAAATGAAAAGAAATAGGTGTGCTCTAAAATTGTACAATCTGCCTGACAAATCTAATCTTATCGGAAAAATGTTGTAGAAAATTGCAACCCTCGCCTGCGTCGGTAGACATTAATAAACCTATAACTTATTTACTTAAAGCAACATTGATGTTATTATCACTTAGGTCTTACGTATAATAAAGACAACCATCAACTAAGTAATGGAATTTACTTATCGTAAAATACCATGCGCCCTACGAGTGCGGCCATAATGTTATCATTATGTACACTTTGATACATATACAAACACAATAAGAAAAGCACAATTCATTATGGTCGTAATGCAGAATTCTTGGAATAACTTTAGTATTATGTAGATATTCCTTTGTAGGTATTGTGGTCACAGACCTTGTCTAAGTTTGCATTTACTATATGAAACAGCTCAACCCATGGGAAGACACTACCAGGGTAAAAGTATTCTATCTCCGAACCCAGGTCGACCAGCGTAACATTTCATCCAAATTCGATCAACTGTTAGGCGTGAAAAGGTAACAGACTGACAGACTGACAGACTGACAGACTGACAGACTGACAGACGGACAGACTGACAGACTGACAGACTGACAGACTGACAGACTGACAGACTGACAGACTGACAGACTGACAGACTGACAGACTGACAGACTGACAGACTGACAGACTGACAGACTGACAGTTTTCACATCTATTCAGGGTTGAGACAAGAACTAGTGGCTCTTCTTAACCAGTAGAATATACCGCTAGGAAATGGGAAGTTAGTACCTCACGCTAAGCTAGGAAACTATCACCGGCGCTAATTGGGTTGGCATATCGATTTGCCGCACAAATATAAATGCTTCGTTCCACTTCACTTCGACTGCGAATATGAAATCTAACAACGAGTTATGTCACCATAGGCCAAACACTTTTTTGTGAAGTTTTTTTACGATATTTTTTCGCAAACGTTTTGTTAATACTGTGTTATTGTTAGCTGTATGTTTAACACTTTTTTTCGTACTCACAGATTTTTTGAAAGCGTTTTGTTATTACATGCTAAACACGTTTTTTGGCAGTTTTTTTTTGAATTTGTATTTTTTTTGTAATTATTTCTATATTTGCTTCAAGTTAAATGTTTACTATGCAATGTTTTAGCTCAAAAAAACCGCACCTGACTTTTAACGTAACGTATTTACATTGGGTATTACAATTTTTTATAGCATTAGAGGATTCACGTCCTTTGTACACTTAATAATATAAAACTCATAAAATAAGTTTAATAAAAACTTGGCAGTCATCCTAACACCGCAATATTTTGCACATAAAAAACAATTATGAAATATTTTTAGATACTTCTATTAATTCACACTTTTTGTGCACATACGTGATTTGAAGTTGTGAAATTGTAAACTACAGAGTCATATAAATATATTTATATGTATACCTATATGTATATGTCACCGTAAAATTGTCAAACACGTTAGATTGTAAAATAACTAGAGAGATTGTTAACTCTCGAAATATTGTTTCGACCCGAATGGCGTAGAGGTGGGCGAGGCTACCTTACGTTCTTAGGGTCCTGGGTTCGAATCCCGGTAGGAGCAAATGTTTGTGTGATGAGCATGGACATTTGTTTCCGAGTCATGGATGTTTATATGTATAATAAGTATGTATTTACAAAAAAAAAAGTATATATGTAGTATATCAACTATCTAGTGTCCACGACACAAGCTTTGCTTAGTGTGGCACTAAATGGCGCTGTGTGTTAATGTCCAGCGATATTGTCAAACGAACATACTGCTTACAATAACACGCATAATTTTTCGTGAAATGCATTCGATGGTAGTCAACTCACGCGGTGTGGAGGGAAGGATGGGCCCCCCTTGCCCAATGGTACCACTCTCATGAAAAGATAATATACCATTCCTGAGAAATACCAATTAATATAACCTAACCATAAAACCCTTTATATTCCACTAAAAAGAGTAGTCGACGGAGCCCCGCTTCGCGGGACCTCTATTTCCGAGTGCAGGGTTTAAAGGAACCTAACTAACCTAACGAGGGGTGTGCCCCAAGTCCCGATTAGGGGGGCAGAAATACTTCCGTATGTTCAGTTGACAATGTTTCAACAGTTTACTATATCGCTAGAGAGATTACAGTCTAACGTGGTTGACCATTTTACGGTGACATATAGATATAATTAAATGGAGGAGTTACCTAGGTACTCTTACAAATAGTTTGGTAGGAATTTAATATCAAAGTTTACAATTTTACTGATCTTGATGCCCGTTTTCACGAACAGTACCGAGTAGGTAAGCGAGAACTAAACCAAAACAAAACCACTTTGTTGGTTTTACAACACTTGAGAGATAGATATTTAGGCATTCATTTAGGCGATGCTTAGCAAAAAGGCATAACTGTCAGTTTCCAATTACATATTCGCTAGTAAGTTGTAGGTAATGAAACATTTGCAAATCGAGTTACTGTTTCTAATAAAACTAATATTGATGAAAGTTGATCCCACACAAAGAACGAAGACATGGTTTAAATAAAGAAATATAAGATATTGTTTCTCTATCTCTTTAAATAAACCCCAAAGACTTATGCATTTTCAGTGGTAGTAGTTGGTTACGTGCCATTGTTGTCCCACAGCTGGGCAAAGGTCTCCCCCATTCCTTTTCAAGTCTCCCAGTGTTTCGCGTCCTCCAGAAAAAGAGCCAAGAACGAATCCAAATCTTCAAGCCAGTATTTCTGGGGCCTGCTTTGGTGACCATGACTGTCTTCAGGCGCTCACTGAGTGACGATTTTGACTTATCTAGCCAGTAGTCTGACCCACCATGGAAAACATCCACCCCATTCTTCTTCTCAGTTTTTTAAATTCTATAAGAACAGATAGGTATTCAAGACTACATAATTCTAAAATCACTAACCTAACAGGTATTCGTGAATTCGTCGCCAATACAAAAACTTACGCCATAAAAGTTGTTTCATTGACTCGAATTTTTATTAATCAAGTTAGAGGATGTTTCCGGATGTGTCTGTGATCGCGATGAGCAAATTTTTTACGAAGCTGTTTTTGGCAATCCTTGAAGTTAAATTAAACAAGGTTTTTTAAGGCTCTCGAATCTTGAACCTTAATATATGTTGATAACCTTGGACATGGTACCTAATAATAAGTTGTCATTCTTATATGCACTGTGTTTTTTTTACCTGCATGTAAGATAATTATGTTTGGGTAGTAATATTTTACGTGTCATTTTTTAATTATTTACCAAAATTAAGGTAAACTTGTATTTTGTTTACCAACTTCTGATAAACAGCAACATCCTAGCTTTTGCCTAACTATGTTGGGGTCGGCTTTCAGTCTAACCGGTTGCAGCTGAATACCAGTATTGAACATGGAGCGACTGCCTATCTGACCTCCACAACCCAGTTACTATTAGGTAATACGAACCCGTTGGTAAGACTGATTGTTGCAATTTAGGCTCACTGACTACCTGTATCGACTGTCAAAGATCTTGAGATGATAGCCGGGACGAACGGCTTAATTAGCTTTATAATCGGAAGGTACACTCATGGCTCTAGTATTAATAAACATTGGAGTAACCTCGGACTAACAATACATTCCTTATACAAGTATTAATGCGTTCGTTATGGCAACCCACCTAATTTAAAAGTAAAAAGAATGATTCAGTGAATGAATTTATGACATAATACTGACAGTGACAGTTACACCTAGTGATTATATTCTCTGTGGTTTTTATTTTTAAAGTTTCAACTTGCATGTATGTAATGGGTCACCCATACACAGACCAACCCGAGCAACTGTTGTTTTTAGCCACAAGCTGTGATACCAACTTCTGATTACTAGAAGATGAATTTACAGGACCCGTATAATAAAATTGAAACTTTCAATACTAATTACTAAATATCATTTTCAAAAGAAAATATATTTTCTTACTTTAAGTCATTGTTTTTAAATTAACGATTTCATTTGATCAATTAATGAAATGGTTGGGTATTAATACTTGAGAGAAAATGTTCAACATTGATTTACTTATCTAATCTGTTTAAGGTCAATGGGTTGATAACCTTTAGATACTTAAATCTACAGCTAAACGTTTGATCTTAAGAATCAATCGCAAGGAAAATTGCTCATTTTAAGAGCAATGATTAAATTACTGAATTAGGAGAGACGTACTTAATCTGTTCTGGAAGGTTGCTGAAGATCCGGCAGTAGGTTAAGTTCATTAATAAGGTACTGACATCCGAAAAGCTATAAATTATATTGATTTCATGCAAATTATCTGAGTTATCACAATTTACGTGGACGAAGTCGCAGGCGAAGTTATATTATTGCAATTTTAATTTTATTTTGTGTGCAATAAAGAATAAGAATATAAGAATATTAAAAAAGTGGAGAAAGCAAAAGCAGTTACAGCCAACTTCAAATAAATATGAAAGTTTTTATTGATAAAATAAAACCGGCCAAGTGCGTGTCGGGCCACGCGGATTATAGGGTTCCGTAGTAGCTAGTTTTACAATATAGAACGATTTATTTTAAGGATTTTATGCTTGGTACAAAATTACTCAACGCCCAAGTTCAACGAATATTACTGCTAAACAAATGAAATTATCTAAACCGCTATAATTTTGCTTTAAAGTTCATGAAATTTACTATCATCATGATTTTTTCCCGATTTTCAAGCCTGCAGTTTAGCTTTTAGAGGGGGGGCGCCCTACTGGAACACATATTTGCACTTTGATGTTTAATATTTCGTAAATGCAGCATTACATCGAAAAATAGTATCAGCAACCCGTCGGGTACATCATTAAAATACCTATTCAACGATAGCTCACACGATGGGATAGACGGCGAAAAAGTAATTCATCCCCACTTCACATGTGGTGAATATTTTCCGAAATGTTATTTTACTATTTTGTCGGTATTAATATACACACCTCTACAAAATTACAGCTTTCTAGTACTGTCTTTGAGCAAAACCTCGTACGGACAGACGGGCAAGGACTACGGAAACGGAACCCTAAAAATGTATTATTATACCTATCGTGTACTAAATTATATTTCAATTGATATACCTATCTAAAATAAATTTTCATAATGCATGAATAAATAGAGAATCGGTTACGAAGATAAAAATATGTAGATACACGTTAAAATGGATTCATATTTCTTCGCAGACGAGAAACATTAGCTACAGATGAATACATTATTTTAGTATAAAGGGTGTAAAAAACCTCTTAACGTAGACGAAAGGCACTTGTTTATTTATTTATTTAAACTTCATGTACAAGATTGCTACATAGGCGGACTTAATGCCACAAGGCATTCTCTACCAGTCAACCTTAGGGTCAAATAAGACAGTATTGTGTGTGATAGAGTACAATAAAAAAAAAACCATTTATAAGCATAAAAATTAAAACACATAAATAGGTATACATACTAATACATTATATAGGCATATAAAATAAACTAATATATTTTAACAAAAAAAAAAAAAACTGGTTCTCCCCGTCATTGCAATCATTTTTACCTGGGAACCTTCTAGTTACGGAGATATTGGGGTCAAAGTTTCAACTTTTTAACAGGTTTTTTTAGGTAAGTAATACAAGTTTTCATTGTAAGATTTTCACTTAAAACACCTCCACGACCCCCGTACGATCACGTAATTCATCACAATGTTTTGAGTGTGTTACACAAAATTTTGCACCCAAAAAAAAAGTCGTTTCACAGCAATTTTTTTTTCGCAAAGTTACTTATTTTGATGAACATATTCGTAATGCTTGGTTGACGGTTTCGTGGTTAAGTTTTTTACACCCTGTATGCTTCCGCTGACATAATTTATTCTACACACCTTTAGCAAGCGAAGCTTCTTTTTCTTGTTTTATTTTAAAGAATTTATAAAATGCTTTTTTTTTTGGTAGGTAAGTCTTTTTCTTTACAATTTTTAATTGGCTTGTCATTTGAATTTTGATCTTGCATCATTTACGGGCAAGTTTCCATGGGGCGACCCGCGCCTGCAAGAAAGTGGCCCGTTTTAAAAAGCGTGTAGATATTTCCGCAGTATACCTAAGAGTGCATTGTTCTCGAGGTAAAACCAGCATCGGCTTTGGGAACCTTCGAGCCTGATACCTATCTGCACACATAGATTAATTTCGGGACCGTTTTATTTACTGATGAGTGATGACAGATAAAGACACACACATAAAGCGAAAAAAAACGCGAGATCTAGAAAATAATTTCTTCCTAATGGCGTAAAGATGGCTCCTTTGAAAAGTTTTATTTCATGAAGAACCCTTCAATAGGGTGAATAGGAGCCGTCAGGTTTTCGTCAGTTCAAATAAATATTCACAATCCCTAATTCAAATCACTCCAAGTAATCTAAACAGCTTTCACGGACTTGTATTTTTTCTTTTAAATTCAAACGAAAAGGGCAGTTATACAAGAGCAATTTGGGTGTACATTAGCATGATGAATACACGTGCTTTTACATACGATCCAGGGATAATATAGAGTAAATAATGATATTATTGTATCATGCTCCTATATAACACAAAGGGTGCTTTCAGATCAGTTGAAATATACAAGATACGAGGTCATTTATATTAATCCAGATTTAATTGATTTACTCGCGTATCTCTAAATGAGAAAACAGTTTTGGTTGTCGACTCGGATAGTCAGATTTAAAAAACATATTATTAGGATATTTCTAGTACTTATTTACCCTAAAAACCATGACACCCATTTTGGATATTTTTTATCCCGGTTGTAAGATCCCATGGGACAATTATCAAACTTCACGGGCGAAGCCGCTGGCAGACGCTAGTTCAATATAATTTTATTCAGAATGTTTAGGGATTAGTTCTGACTTCTAAGTCACGTTTGCTAAAACACGCCCCTATTCCTAATACCTGAATACTAAGTGCCGTCTTGCCGAGCACGGAAGGGAATGCCGTCCGTAAGGGTAGCTTCACACCGGCTTGGCGGCAAGTTTAAATGATTCACTGTAGAAGATAATACAGGGTGAATTTTAATTAATGCGACAAAATGAAATTGGAGCTTCAGTTACAGTAACATAGTAATTATAAACTGTTTTTTCTACAATCTAAATCGTTAAAAAAAAATACGCGATTATCGTTTTCAAAAGGTCCATTGATGTTATTATCTTTATTTAAGTACGAAATATCGGTATTCCAGTAATATGCAAAATAAATAAGAAAAATTAAGGCAACATTAGGTAAATGACCGCTATATTGAGCACTGCGATGAGTCGGCAAGATTTTTGATACTTTTATTATTTTAACGGTTTTCGTAACACTGATCAATTATTTTTTAATTTTATATTTTAAACATTTTCTTGACAACACGTATTATTGTATATTTAAATTTGTCGCATCTATTCAATTTCACCCTGTATGATTTGCACAAATCTCAGATTTGGCTACTTAGCTAGAGGGCTGTCGCTGAAACTTCGAAAGATCCACTTAACATAATGATCTTTTATTTCGATATGTATCCTTATTTCTATCCTGTAAGATGAATTAAAATTAACATACATCGGTCCAGAAAGAGGTGGCGGGACGATTTGGACGCGTACCGCGATGGTTACTTCGAGGACTTCGAGGAGGCGTTATAGTATTTTCATGTTTCAGACACTTTATACTTATGAGGAAATATAGTATTTAGATACTATAGGTACTTACACTTTTTACTATCATTCATATTCATTATTCTTGCATATTTTTATACATCTACATCGCGCTTTGGCAGTAGTTATTTTAGCTTGCATTAGATTCGATCTAGAACGATGTTTTAACATTGATTTAGCTGAAATAAAAATTATTTTCTCAATATTTACTTTGTTGACATTACGTCAATTGTCAAGCTGTCAGTTACTTTTCCTCTACTTATAATTTTCTTACTGGTCAAGGCCTATGAAGGTTTCTTTTGATTTATATAATTTAATTTAATTTTATTAATATATTAGCTCAAATAATGTATTTTAGAGATAATTACGATTGTTTACTAAATAACAGTATCTTATCTTACTTGTATAAAATTAATTAGCACGCTCTCAGAATTCTTCGAGGAAGTTTTTACTGAATAATACTGGCTGTTTTAAATACAGGCAACTGACATTTTTGATTTTAAAGTCAAATAATTCTAGGGAGAATTATAGAATTTTATTAAAACAACTGATATGGAAAAACTGCGGATTTTTGGCTATAAAAGGAGATTTTCCTGCCACATTCGGCAGTCTGGAACGGGATCTCATACGAGATATATTTTCCCCATCGACCCCGAGAAAATTTTTGGTCTAGAACAAAAATTTTGTAAGGTTAAAGTATAACAGCATTCACAAAACGTACATACTTCATTCAATCACACCGACATCTTACGTAGTTAGTCAGGTAGGATTCACATTCAATGATCACTACTCAACCTGATAAGTCAATAACTTTAAGGCTTCTTTTCGGAGTTGTAATCCGCTCTCGTCTAAAACCCATAATGAAATGAAATAGACTTTAGTAGCTATATAATAAGGGCTTATTTTGAATGGAGTTATCAGCCGCTCCAATCAACTTTTAGAGTCGATAGTAAGAAACAAGTCATACTAACTTGTAGAGTTAGTTAACACGAAGGTTAGGTAACTTGTACCTAAAAGCACTTCATAGAGATATCTGATCGGAACAGATAAAAAGAAAGATTAAAAAATTATCAATCAACTTTTAGAGTCGATAGTAAGAAACAAGTCATACTAACTTGTAGAGTTAGTTGACACGAAGGTTAGGTAACTTGTACCTAAAAGCACTTCATAGGAATATCTGATCGGAACAGATAAAAAGAAAGTTTAAAAAATAATGGTTTAAGAACCGATGAATGAATTATAAAATAAATAGAGTTTTTAATGGGCCGCAAAGAACTCTATTACAGAAGAAGGAAAGAAGGAAAAGATGAGTCATAAGTATGAAGAAGGAATGTATTTACATAACTATATACATTATATTTTAAAGTCTTTAATATGCCATTTAGCTTGGTTGCCATTTGAGTCCTCAAGTATATAAACTAACGGGGATAGTTTCTGCAACACAGTGGACTTCACAAATTTTGGCGCTAATTTTGCGCTAAAATAAATCCCAGCCTGACTATGTACATAGTTTCTTCGCCAGACGGTATCTCCTACGTTATATTCTTTAAAGGAACGACTTTCGTTATAACGAGCAGAGTTACGAGCATGAGCCATATGAAGGGCTATCTGAACTTTATCAAAAATTGCAGATAATAAACCTATGTTAGTAGCATAGATGTCCCTAGGTAGAAAAACGATTTCATCAAGATTATTAGTTGGCGTGTAAAGTGAGCCAGAAGTAACTGTTTCTCGTCCAAACAGTAAAAAGTTAGGAGAAAAACCAGTGGTAACATTAGTTGTGCTGTTCATAGCGTATTGGACTTTAGAGAGGTGGGTGTCCCAAGATCTATGGTCATCACCAACCAAAGATGACAAAGCTGTGATTATAGTACGATTGTATCTTTCAGTGGGATTAACTTGAGGGCAATAATGAGGAGAGAAAAATATGTGTGGTATGTTATATCTGCCCAGAAAGTTGCGAAATTCATGGGATTGAAATTGAGTTCCATTATCCATAATAATAGTCTGAGGTACTCCATGAACGAGAAAAACAAAATTTTCTAAGTTAGAGATGATGTTAGTACTAGAAGCCCGTTTTAGTGGAAAGATCAGAGAATATTTAGTAAAACAACAGTTAACCACTAAGATAAATTGATTTCTTCGTCTAGTCATAGGTAGAGGACCCATTAGATCCAAAGAAATTGTTTGAAAAGGCCTTGAACAAATTTTTGGTTTACCCATAAGGCCGAAGGGAGAGTGATTTGCGTGTTTGTAAGTCAAGCAATTATCACAGATAGAAATTACTTTAGCGATATCCTTAAACATAGCAGGCCAGTAATATAGAAGTGATAATTTTTTATAAGTTTTAAAGATTCCTAGATGAGGCTGGTCTGGGGAGCCATGGTTATTTTTGATAAGGGTTTCCCGAAGATCAGGATGAGGAACTTCTTTCCACGCGAAATCTTCAGTTAACGCGTAGGGAGATTGAGTATAGCGGAATAATTTATTTTCGCGAATAGTATAATTAGGGTATTGATCAGGATTGTTACGACATTCCAAAAGTAGGTTATTATAGCGTTCCAATGCTGGAGGTACGAGTTGAGGATTAAGTAAGACAGGATTAACACCGAGTGGACATGATGTACGCGAGAGTAAATCAGGGACTAAATTGTCTTTACCTCTTTTGTGTTTTAGAATAAAATTAAAAGATGACAACCGAAGAGCCCACCGCGCGAGTCTACCAGATGGATTGGACAATTTTAGAAACCATTTAAGTGCTGCGTGATCTGTATAAACAGTGAATGGTTTACCATTATCGATCTACGATCTACGATCTATATATCTCATACGAGATATATAGTATATCGTCACTACTGACAGTCTATATATCTCGTATGAGATCCCGTTCCAGACTGCCGAATGTGGCAGGAAAATCTCCTTTTATAGCCAAAAATCCGCAGTTTTTCCATATCAGTTGTTTTAATAAAATTCTATAATTCTCCCTAGAATTATTTGACTTTAAAATCAAAAATGTCAGTTGCCTGTATTTAAAACAGCCAGTATTATTCAGTAAAAACTTCCTCGAAGAATTCTGAGAGCGTGCTAATTAATTTTATACAAGTAAGATAAGATACTGTTATTTAGTAAACAATCGTAATTATCTCTAAAATACATTATTTGAGCTAATATATTAATAAAATAAAATTAAATTATATAAATCAAAAGAAACCTTCATAGGCCTTGACCAGTAAGAAAATTATAAGTAGAGGAAAAGTAACTGACAGCTTGACAATTGACGTAATGTCAACAAAGTAAATATTGAGAAAATAATTTTTATTTCAGCTAAATCAATGTTAAAACATCGTTCTAGATCGAATCTAATGCAAGCTAAAATAACTACTGCCAAAGCGCGATGTAGATGTATAAAAATATGCAAGAATAATGAATATGAATGATAGTAAAAAGTGTAAGTACCTATAGTATCTAAATACTATAGCGTCTATGCCTAGGAGTGGGACAGTATAGGCTAACAAAACAAAAACATAACATAAAATCACCTCTGTATTACCCGTAGGATTCGGAAGTGCACCTAATGGTACGCCTAGATTTTCGGCGGTTATATTTAAGTCCCATGTAAAAGGGACAAACCTATTGCCATCTATGATGATGATGATTGAGCACCACACCCTGCCAGGAGCAAGCCTGACCCGGACAAGCCGGATACACCAAGGGGCACGATTTTGTAAGGAAAGACATGCTCTGGGATGGGAGAGGAAGCCCGACCAACCGCAGCCAGTCGGGCACAATCAGCCGACTATGCAGCCTAGAGCCAATATAGGAATAGTGGTAAAGACAGGTACAATCCATAGGAATGAGCATTGGTGTTTTGATCTTCGTTTGTTTGGTCTCTTCTATCATTGGAAAGGCATGTTCGTTCCTGGTGGCTACGATGAAATGTTATGTTCGCGAATATGATTCGTCGTCAGTAGTATTTGTTTCACTGTCAGTTTCGCTAAGGTGATATATTTTCTGGGAAGCTTTCATTTTTTCTATCAGCTGCTAGCTGAATCCACTCTTCTTTGCTGATATTGAAATATTCCTTGTCTTGTTGGAGTGACTCTTTCCATGTATATGTCAACGGGGGCAAGCCTATTGCCACCGATCAGGCACAAATTCAGATTCCGCAGCTGCCACTGGGCAATACCTAAGGGCAAACACTTTCGCCCGGGTGTCTCCACTGCGAGGATCGACCGGAGGACACGGTGGAGCACACGGTGGAAGTCTGCCCTGCGTGGGCGGAGCTCCGCCGTGTCCTCGTGGCGGCGATCGGCGGCGGCGACCTCTCGCGTCCGGCCCTGGTTCAATCCATGGTCCGGAGCGAGACGGAATGGGAAGCCGTCGCCTCCTTCTGCGAAGCAGTCATGCTAGCGAAGGAGGTGGCGGAACGAGAGAGGGAGAGATCCTCTCTTCCCGGCCGCCGCGGGAGACGCAACGGGCGTCGGGGGCCACGTGGTGGCTACCGGCCACCGTAGATGCGGGCCTGTGGACGGCTGGCTATGGGCTAGCTAGCCGTCCGGCCGTCTAACGACGACGACAGGCCGTGTCGACGGCGCGTTCGTGTTCCACGCGCGCCTCAAAGAGATGTCAGCAAAAAGAGAGGGGCCCGCAAGGGCCGAAGCCTGCCGGGGTTGCGGGCCTGTTCGAAAGAGATACCGCGGCCCCGGAACGTAAAGGGCGAGGAAGGAACATGGATGGGTTTTAGTCAGTAAGAGTCTGACACTCCCTCCCGCTCCGCCCAGAGTGGGAGAAGTCATTTGATGATTTCCCATCCTAAAAAAAAAAAAAAAAAAAAAAAAGGGCAAACACTTTGCCCGACCCGAGAATCGACATGACATTGACAGTCGCGCTTGCGACCACTCGGCCAATAAAGTCCTAATTGCACTTTGTCTTGTGGTTACTGGTTGCGTTTGTCTGTCTGCGGTTTTGCTTGTTTGTCCGCAGTTTGCTTACTACTGCAAATTACGTGTTTATGAATCATTATTTGACAAAGAGTAAGTTAATCCAGGAAGACCTAGGAAGACGTAGTACGTTGATATAATTGAGCATTGTTTAGTGTTTACGCGTGTGACGTGTCTGTCTGCGGGCTTGTGTGTTTGTCTGTGGTTAGCTAGTTCGCTAAAGCAAAAACATGTTTGGATATGAATAATTCTTAGTTCAAAATTACGTAAATATAATACGAGTTTTTGATTGTGTCTGGAGAACTCGAGTAGGTACTTCAATTCGTGTGTTGGTGTTCTTCGGAAAAGATCTTGAGGAAGCTAAGTAAGAACGAAATAATCGAAGACATCTAGAATTCAACTCATACTAGAAAATTCACAGATTATAATCATTAATAAACATATGATTTGCAGCAAGTTCACTTCTCACAGAGGAGGGAGGGAGGAGGAGGTCTGTCAGCCAGCAATGGGAAAGTTTAAGGCTGGATATAATCATGCTAAGAATGAGCACCAAACTATCTTGAGTAAAATTGGCCTTTCCCGACGGTTAACGGTGTGAAGCAACCCTTAGCAGCGAGTTAGGAGTTAGGGTCGACGCTCGCGAACAGGTGGCACGTCAACAATGTCGGGTATGACAGTGGAGCAATAAAAGTATATACATACATAATACATAATGTACCGTCTATGTGGGGCACAGGCTTCAAGGTTACGCGTGGCATACCAACGTAAGGACCCGTAATGGAAGTGGGTTTATATGTCACCGTAAAATTGTCAAACACGTTAGATTGTAAAATAACTAGAGAGATTGTAAACTCTCGAAATATTGTCAAACAAACAAATTCGTATACGTATTGTCATACTGCTTACAATAAAACGCATTATTTTTCGTGTAATGCATGCGATGGTAGTCAAACCACGCGGTGTGGAGGGAAGGAGGGGTTGCCCTAGCCCAATGTTACCACTCTCATGAAAAGATAATGTACGAGTACCATTCCTGAGAAATACAGATTAATATAATCTAACCTTAAAACACTTTATATTCCCCTAAAAAGAGTAGTCGACGGAGCCCCGCTACGCGGGCCCCTATTTCCGAATGCAGGGTTTAAAGGAACCTAACTAACCTAACGTGGGGGTGCCCCAAGTCCCGATTATGGGGGCAGATATACTTCCGTATGTTCAGCTGTCAATATTTCGAAAGTTTACACCTCGCTACCTCGCTAGAGAGATTACAATCTAACGTGTTTGGCAATTGTACGGTGACATAAACATAGAGCCACTTAACTTCCCGCATCCCTCGTGTTTAGGGGCGTCTAGAGGGGTACTTTGTAGGAGTATTAGATCGTTCCGAGACTTGACTTTGTTTATTAAATCTGTTTTTAATTAAATTCATTCTGTGTGACATTCATATTTAAATCTGGCGAAAATCTGGCTCTTTTAAGCAGGTTGTTTTTTCCGATTCAAGATTTTTTGCGTATTAAAATCATAAGAGACCTTGTAGATGATCAATACTGATGACCGATACATTGCTAAGATAACTTATTCGCTTTCTAAGAACTTTTTTTTTCCTCGGTATTTTAACCTGAAATTCAATAACGTGTACAATTGCCGTGTCAAAATCTCCTCAGGCATTGTATAGAAGTTTAGAGCTTGATTTAACGTCTTACGTCTTCTTACATGTTGAAAGCTTTTGCTTACCAATTGGTAGCAATTGGTTACCTACCAATAATCCTATAAGGGATAAATGAATCTGGATGTTCGCAAACACCTAAGTATTTGGAACGGTTTCGTAAATCACATTAACATGGGTGCTATTAAAATTAGCCGTAATTTGGAGCTGTTGTAGTATTAAACTGCGACGGGCTGCAGCACGTTATTGCTTTCAACGGTCACTAAACACTTGATTGATTTACTGGTGACTGGGTACTCGTGCTACGTCAAGTTCGATACTCATAGTAGGTACAAATCACTCTCACACACTCACTCACACTCGAAATACATGCTTACTGGTATGCTATTTGTTTAGTTTTAATTTCCTTTAGTACAGATAAGTTTTGTATAAAATCTAATAATACCTAAAAGTTGTAAAATTATTGTATTTTCGAACCCATATTTTTTCATCTTCCAAACAGTACATAGTGACGATAACGTGTTATTTTTTTGGTACATCGTGGACAGTGCTATAAAAAGCTCTCAGAATGTTAAAGCAGTTGTCTTCTTGACATTTTTTTACGTTCTGGTGTTATTTATCACTTGGATTCTTGAAATTACGTATTTTATTCGTTTTAATGGGTTTTTCATCTGGTTTTAAGTGGGTCAGGAAATGTCATCGCGATAAAACTAAACGTTTATTTTGTTTGAATCAGTTATTTAAAGATGTCTGGTTAAACACATACCTACCCTCTGTTTGTTAAAATAATATCTAGAAACGGTTGTTTATTATTAACTCTTTTATCTTTTTAAGCTTGTTTATTGCTGTGCCCTAACAGAGTCCATAATTGTTCTTAGCTGTAACCTTAATGTAACATATTTTAAACTTATGGAACGCAAAATAAAATGAATAAATGCTTCTAACATTAGCTTTTACTTGCAGATTTGTTTGTGATCCATGACGAAAAGTAGCCTTTATTATTATAAGCTAGTAGCTAGCTATTAGTAAGCTAATTGCTTTCACACTTTGAACAACTACTTCCAGAGAGTAGAACCTTTGCTAAGAAAATGTTTCTGGAACATAGGCAAATAGACCTTTTACTCTTATGACATGCAAGTGACATTCAACCTTAGGATCTCTGAATCTAGGGTCCAAGTGGATCTCAGATGAAAAGTCAATAAAGCACAAAGCATCTTACCTCCTAAGTAATTCAGCACCAGTATTGACCATGTCTGCATTGACAGGTGCCCAGGACTTCTGCACCAGGCTGACCTCCCGTCTCGTGAGCCCTGAGATAGGGTTCACCACGTCGGGGTCTTCGCCCCACCAGAAGTAGCTTAGCCAACCGCCCATTGTCACCTGGGAACAGAAAGAAAGCCGTTTAGTATTGGAGGAAGGCAGACTTGGGTACACTTGACAAAGTTGGAGGTAAAGTACGCGATGTGCAAGAAGTTGGTGGTTGACTTCTTTCAACCTTAACACTCAAGGCTTAAAAGATGTCAACCATCAAGCATAAGAAGCCTTCTCTTCCCACTGCTGGAATATAAACTTTCTCTCTTTCTTTCTGAGAGGGAGAGTTCTAGGACCAGGCACGTATCCAGGGGGGGGATAGTTGGGATTTATCCCCCCCCCCCCCCCCCCCGAAATCTGACTTACAATATACGGGATCATAACCACTGCGAGGTACGCAAATTATAGTAGAGTGATTAGAGCGATTTTAACACAGTTCACATGGTTGTTTCAATGTTTGTGCCCCTCCCCGAACCAAAAGTCTGGTACGTGCTTGTCTAGGACACGTTATTTTATGATGTTTTCCTTCGCTGTTATGAAAGCAGCGGTGACTTTGTGTCTTCCTACAATACTTCTATAGGCCGCTGTTCAAAAACATATAGTGAAATACTCATTGATTCATCAATATGTAAATCACGGTGCGGACGAGCCTCTAAAATGTAAATTATTATTTTAGCTTGATTCAATTTCCATTGCCCGTCGCGTCGTCATTACCTTATTCGGTAGTTTGGAATGTCTTGGGCCACTGCACAGGTAGTTTTTGAGTAACCTTTGATTCAATAAGTAAACCTCAAACAAATTTGTATAATAAAAGATAAAATATTATAATAGATACTCGTATAATCAAATACTACTTAGTGTCAATGCTTTGTTTGCCAACATAGCCGGTTGTACAAAAACTCTAAGAACTTTTTGCTCTTGTCACCTATTTGCTATAATTTGTTTAGAATTAATTTACAACAGTTTCGCTATTCAATTTAAAGCTTAAATCACAGGATGTGCCATTCAAATATAATTTGTAAAAAAAACTATAATCTTCATAATTTACCTAGCTACCTAGCTGAAATAACAACCGAATTAAATTGTGTGAATAAATTGCATACTACTAATCGCACAGAAAGCATTGGACGGGATCATCATCAGCTCAACTCATGCTATTCCGGATTCTTTGTAGAACCATTAATGATAAAATGATGTTTATTTTGTAAATAGGTTTCCACAAAAACTTTAAAACGAAATTACAGAAACAAACTCAGAGGTTATAGTCTCGTAATCTGGATCAATCCACATGATAACTAAGTGTCTGAGATGGTTTTTTGAAGAAAGGACCACACAGGTTTGAGTGGACCTGTCCAGTCAGTGCAAGCATTTGTCAGTTTTCGTGTAGCTTGACTTATCAGTCAAGGAGCTCAACGAAACGACGAACAATACCAAAGAAAGGACATTTGGGTAGGTCGCTTATACTATACTCAAACTGCCAGACAATCGCTTAAACCAAAGGAAAAAAAAACAAACAAAAAAAGATGAGGTGCGGTGATATTGTTCTAATGAGCATATTTCTAGTTCTATGCAGCATCACTTATGAGCACTACGCTCATAAGTGTCATATGAGCTTTATTTTCTTGATCAAGTCACTCAGATTCGTGTTACATTACCAACCGTTAGCAACGAATACCAATTGATTCATTTACATTTGCATATGCGGGACTCAATTTACTGTATAAAATGGACCTTGAAATAATAAGCTGAATTGACTACGTACTTTATTTAGTAAGTGGCATTAATGTATTTAATAGACGGATTGTTACAAACAAAATTATGTTGTTATTAACTGTCTAAGTTGTTAGAAAATCATAGTTATGTAAAACTAGCTGATACCCGCGGCTTTGCCAGTCCACTTGACAAATTATATATTATAAATATTTTAAAACCTTCCTCGAGAACCACTCTATCCATTGGTGAAAACAGGATGGTAATCGGTGCAGAAGTTTTTGAGTTCTTCGCGAACAAACAGACAGACACGGCGGAGGACTTTTTATAATGTCTTGATTTCCCAGGTCGACTAAGTGTTATTGGGTTTTTTCATCAGGAATTTCTTAGCAAACACGTAGTCTGGATTCGTCGATAGCTTTTAATAGAAATATTAGCTTTTGCATACGGCTTCGATCGCCTTATGGCCGTAAATTATGCTACGGAAACGTTTAAATATAGTCTTTGACACTCTGGGATAGTGTAGATTTCCGTTAGGCAAAACAATGTGGGAATCCGATCAGTCGTTTCGGAGATTACCCCTTTTTTTTTTAAGGATGGGAAATCATCAAATGACCCCCCCCACTCTGGGCGGAACGGGAGGGAGTGTCAGACTCTTACTGACTAAAAACCATCCATGTTCCTTCCTCGCCTTTTACGTTCCGGGGCCGCGGTATCTCTTTCGAACAGGCCCGCAACCCCGGCAGGCTTCGGCCCTTGCGGGCCCCTCTCCTTTTGCTGACATCTCTTTGAGGCGCGCGTGGAACACGAACGCGCCGTCGACACGGCCTGTCGTCGTCGTTAGACGGCCGGACGGCTAGCTAGCCCATAGCCAGCCGTCCACAGGCCCGCATCTACGGTGGCCGGTAGCCACCACGTGGCCCCCGACGCCCGTTGCGTCTCCCGCGGCGGCCGGGAAGAGAGGATCTCTCCCTCTCTCGTTCCGCCACCTCCTTCGCTAGCATGACCGCTTCGCAGAAGGAGGCGACGGCTTCCCATTCCGTCTCGCTCCGGACCATGGATTGAACCAGGGCCGGACGCGAGAGGTCGCCGCCGTCGATCGCCGCCACGAGGACACGGCGGAGCTCCGCCCACGCAGGGCAGACTTTCACCGTGTGCTCCACCGTGTCCTCCGGTCGATCCTCGCAGTGGAGACACCCGGGCGTTTCCTCCCGCCCGATTCGGTGCAGGTACCTCCCGAAACACCCGTGTCCGGTGAGGACCTGCGTCAGGCGGAAGGTGAGGACGCCGTGGCGCCTCTCCAGCCACTCCTCAAAGAGGGGACTTACCGCCACTATCGTGGCGTGCTCTCGGAGATTACCCCTTACAAACTAATTTTACCTATTTATACTAATAGTGTAGAAAGTATACAGGGTGTAAATAACCTCATCACAAAGCCGTCAACCAAGCATTCTGTACATCAAACTAAGTAACTTACCGCATTTTTTTTGCTGGGAAACAACTTTTCTTATTGGGGTAAAATATCATGTTTTATTGTAGAACTCAATGTAACGCACTCAATTCATTGTGCTGATGAATGTATTGAATAGTACGGGGGTCAAGAAGTTATGTGATTTAAAAAAAAACTTGTCAAAAAGTTCTTAAACTTGACCGCCAATATCTCCGTAACTAGAAGGTTCCCACTGTTTCCACTTCCCAGGTATGGTGTAAAACAAAAAAATATAGCAATCCCGGGAAGAACATTAAAAGGTTTTTGACACCCTTTATGTCTATGTTCCATTGGGCAATGGAACGCAGTATAATCGGTGTGAAGCGTACAGATCGCGTAAGAAACACGACCCTGCGTTCCATAACTCAGGTTGCAGATGTCGGAGAATAAACAGCCAAGCTGAAATGGGAGTGGGCTGGCCACGTATAGTGAGAATGCACCCGGAGAGATGGGCAAAGATCGTCACTCACTGGACGCCTGACGGAGGGAATCGCCGTCGTGGTAGACCGCGGCGAAGGTGATGTGACGATCTGATCTTGTTTGCGGGGCGAAAATGGCCAGATATCGCACCAGATAGAGAGGTTTGGAAGGAAAAAGGGGAGGCCTTTGCCCAGCAGTGGGACACATGACAGGCTGAGAAAAAAAAATGTAACCAGATTTTGTAACAATAATTTGATTTAAAAGAGTGTCCATGGAGTTTCTTGCCCGTTCTTCTCCATAGAGATCTACGCTAGGGAATGGGCTACAGTACTTTCACAGTTTTTATGTCTTGTGACTGGGACTGTAGCTACATTTCATTTTCATTTTTGTTTCGACAATTCAAAAGTGCCTGTAACTGGCCTACTTGAAATAAATGCTTTGATTTTGATGATTTTAATTTTCTCTATGTTGGCATTGACATAAAGGGATCTCTTAGAACTTTAAAGTTTTCAGAAAGTAGAATTTGGAAATGTACGATTTTCAGAAAGTCCTAAAAAGCTATTTAAAAAAAATATAGGTTGTGAGCTCTTACCTACCCGATGCAGATGGTTAGGTTGGTTGACCTGATATTTATACAATGACTGGACACTTAATACCTAAGTTTAATACGTGTCAATAGCCTTGCGGTTTAGCGTGCTACATTGAAATATTACAGGTTTTGTCACAGACGTAGGTGTGGTGGTTTTAGTGTGGTTGGAACATGTTAATGAAATTTTGGAAAATAATATATTAACTTTTTATATAATGTAGAGAAAGCATAACTTTTGGAAATGTTGAATGACATAACGTCCACAAATATTTAAAAAAGTTTTACGTATTGTTGGACACGTGGTAACAGCACTTTCTTGGATGTTTATGTTTAATGAATATCTCGTCTTTAATAAAAGTAAATATCCAATATGAGTCCTTTATGTGAATCCTTTATGAAAAAGAACACGGCTGTCTAATATTTTCATTTACTTTTATGGAAACTTTAACTTGATTCAATGGGGTTCAGGTAATCAGCTGAAAGTAGTTATTTGAGATACAATTTTTATTGGTGCTTTGCTTGAAGGTATGCTTCATTATCATCATTTTAGCCGAAAGACGTCCACTGTTGGACATAGTCCTCCCCCAAGTGTCGCCACATTGACCGGTCCCGTGGTACTCGCATCCAGCGGATTCCCGCAGCCTTCACCAGGTCATCGGTCCACCTAGTAGGAGTACTTCCAACGCAACATCTTCAAGAACCTCCTCCAGAACTTTTTAGCCCCATCGGACAACCGTTATTAGCTATTCTCAGAAAATGGCTACAGTTTTACCTTGCCAAACCCTTTGCCACTTAAGTTTGTCAATTCGTCGGGCTACGTCGGTAAGCTTGGTTCTCCTTGGTTCTAAGTTATGCTTATGCAAAGCTAAAAATTAGAATGTTTATCTTTGCTTTCTTTGAAGGTCTTAATTTGTTTAAATTCTTGTCTATTGTACCTATAAATTGGTTGAGTAATTACTTAAACTCAACTAATTGCTTGATTTTTGTGAGCAATTGATAAAAACGATGCTATTTTAACGCAATTTATTATCAAAAGCCGCACACACAAACAAAATACCTAACCACTTAACGTTACGAAACGCTCTAGCTAAAGCTACTTAGTGCAGCTATATTTCAGAATGGAAATACCACTATAACTAAACACTAATAAGTACAAAAAACAAACCTGCCATTCTGTAGTCATTGTTTATTTTTAAACAAATTCGCGAATTTGAACCGAAACTTGTATCACAACAAAGTTAACCGGCTTTTTCGAAACAAAAATAGGCAATGAGTCATCTAAAAACTACGTTGAATCTAATTAAAAGGTCCATAGAGCATATAATCACTAAGCAAAAACTCACTTACTTATCATAAGTTTTTTGGATAAAAGTTCAACAAATGTCTGCGAACTTGAAATTCATTCGTCTATGTGTTGTTTTTTCAATTTTTTTTTACTAATTTAATCATTAAGATTTAGAAGCATCCGCATTGCTTGGTATTATTCTTGATCGAAGATAAATCGCATCAATTCAACACACTATATTCGCAACACCTGTTTACTTTATAATTAACTATAATTTCCTAATTAATTGAAGCGACTCCACCACATCAAAGTCACACCTCCTGAATTGTAAATGAGAGGTCCTACAAACTCTACCCTTTGATCTGTTAACTTTGATTAATAAATACTGCATAAGGACATTTAGAGGGCCTTGTAGACATTGTCAACAAAAAAAAAAACGGCACAAAGTGACGATTTTCCATGATATCTCTTTCGAAATATAAAGATACTGGAAGAGCCTACCTTTCCACTTTTATCCTTCTTCAAATTAATAGAAACAGCAGTCACCAAAACCAAAATTATTGATACGAAAACGTACAACATTTTAACACAAAAACTCACAAATTAATAATGAAAACGACCGGTCTACACGACTTTATGTAACAAACTAAAGTTGCCCTAACAAGTTTTTGACGTTTATACAAAACTTGTTTCAATAAAAGTGAAAATTATCTCGGTCACAAGACGAAGAATAAATATTATAGAAACAGGAGCGTGACTCAGGAGGACTGCAGAATGACGACATGACGAAGTTGAGTTAATTCCGACGTTATGTCTCGAGTAGCGTCTCGACCATTCTTTCCGAGATTGAATGGGGAAACCTTTCTGGAAAATTAGTTGTAGCTCCTCCGACGGATGACGATGACCGCTGACGTTATATTGCATCATAAACTTCATCATTTCGTTCTTAATGTCTTTGATAGAACAAGTGGGTTGGTCAACCCGTTTGCTTTATATTCATCAGTGTCATAATGGTTCATGTGTTTCCAAGAGTCTGAAATATGTCTGAAGCCTACAGCGTTATAACTAGGTAATCTAACGTCCTAACGATCTTTTGGACAGGGAAGAAGTATCTAAGACCATTTCTCATCACACCCTAGACTTTATATGATTGCACTCCTTTGTCATCGCAAGTTTTAAGTATTTCATAAATGTTGTGTTTTGTTATCAGAATTAAAAACTAACTATACAGACTGCCCACCAAAAAATTAAAATCTTATAAAGTCATTGACTGCTGCGCTTTCACAGCAGTCTTCATCAAAGTGTAAGTAAACCATTTGATTGACCCAGTCTGTTGATTCACTCCGATTAGTAATAAAAATAACTTTAAATTCGACAAATAGGTACAGGCTACCGATAACTGGTAAAAAGTGACGATATGAAGTGACAACTAATATGTGACGAGACAAAAATTCATGTCGTCACTTTTTCCTGGGATTTCGAATGGGTATATTATGAATATTCCACATTTGTGATGTAGATCAACCGTCTCCAAAAAACCTGTTGATTCACGCCGATTTAGTTACAAAAGAACTTTGGATTCCACGAACCTATCTTCAAATTTATGGCATAGAGTGAAGTGACGACTAATCTGTGATGAAATAAAAATTAATCTCGTCACTTTTTCCTGGGATTAGGAATGAATAAATTATAACAACGTATGCATGTTCCACATTTGTGATGTAGGTCAATCATCTCTAAAAACCCTGTTGATTAATTCCGATTTAAACGTAAAAAGGAGTTTTAATTCCACGAACCTACCTGCAAGTTTATGACAGAGTTTGACGACATGAAGTGAAAATTAAACAGTGACGAAATACCTAAAGGACAATTTTATTTCGTCAGTATTTCCTGGTATTGTGCATTAATTATAACAACGTTACATGCGTGTTTTATATTTGAGGATTAGGTCAATCGCCTCTTAAAACCCTGTTGGTTCACTCTGATTATTTATGAAGAACGTTGAATTCGACAAATAGGTACCGGCTACAGGAAATGGCAAATAGTGACGACCTGGAGTGAAGACTAATCGGTGACGAAATAAAAAAAATATTTCGTTACTTTTTCTTGGGATTATGAATAAATAAAAACTTTATAGTTTATTAGTAACAATTTAATCATATTCCCTTACAACGAAAAGGTTAATAAAACAGATCCTGGATTATCTATACTTATAATAAATCTGTAGAGAGGTCAATTCTGTACATGAAATATATTTACAAAATAACTATCGGGGGATTAGTGATCGATACTGATGCCAAAAATGCAATCAGTAAAATTTTTGTCTGTCTGTCTGTCTGTCTGTCTGTATGTTATTTATAGAAAAAAAAACTACTCAACGGATTTTAACGAAACTTGGTACAATTATTCTACATACTCCTGAGCAGGTAATAACTCCTGGGCAGGTTATAGTATACTTTTCATCACACTACAATGAATAGGAGCAGAGCAGTGTAAGGAAATGTTGGGAAAACGGGAGAAATTACTTGATTTTTTAAGCTTCCGTCGCGTGGATGTATGTTTGTTACTCTTTCACGAAAAAACTACTGAACGGATTTGGATGAAATTTTGCACACAGATGGTTTATAACCTGGATTAACACATATGATACTTTTTATCCCGGTAGTAAGATCCCATGGGACAATTTTGAAACTTCACGCGGGCGAAGCCGCTGGCAGAAGCTAGTTTGGAAATAAAACACAAATATCACTTATCATTTCGTTTCCTGTTTGTCCAGAAAAACTATCTTACTTTATTTGAACGAAGCGACTTGTATTTGAGTATCATATTTAACAAGACGAAGATTACCTAGTTGTTTTCTTGCTATTGATAAAACGTATCTACCTCGTGATCGCAACGTAGACGACCCAGCCCTTTTTGGCAACAATTTAGTTCAGAGGATCTAGGTAAAGTAAAAATAATATCTTCTTGATGACTCTGGCCTTTTTTTTTCGTATGGGTAATTATCAAATGACTTCTCCCACTCTGGGCGGAGCGGGAGGGAGTATCAGACTTTTACTGACTAAAACCCATCCATGTTCCTTCCTCGCCATTTATGTTCCAGATTTACTCTGGCTTGGAGTGTAAATGTGATGCTGTTCCACAAACGATGGTGGCATGGGTATCCGGATGTTTATTACAGGAACTAGTGGACTTTACTGAAGGCGCCAAACTAGTGCCTCAGTTCTAAACTTCGAGCACAAGAATTTAAAAAAATATTGGACAGACATTACCTAGTTTCCTACCGAAAGGCAGAAGTAAAACTAAAGCGATAGCCACTTGTCTAGGCCCTCAGCTAGTACTAGTATTCCATTTATTTCTCGACTGCACGATGCAAAGGAAGGTAATGTGTTATCACCTTATATATGTAAGTATGTTTGTACTTCTGTGGCGCTCGAGAGACCAAACGTGTGGGCCGACTTTGATGATTCTTATGGTATGACCACTTTAAGTGTTCAGTTCAAGGTGGTGGTACTTGTCAAGATATTGCATCGATATGTCAAACTTGGAACATTTATTTTATATGTACCTGTGTTTCATTGCCTACACAGATAAGTTGGTTGAAGTGTACGTCAGTCGATTTGTCTTCATCTTGCGAGTGTCAGTAAAAACATGACAGCAATCAAAATTCAATATGGGGACAGCCAGGTGACAAAGTAAAAGAAACAAAGACGAACCATCCTAAGTGGGATATCATTGAATGGTTATTTGAAAATTATCTTTAGGTTTCTTCTACCATTTTTGTATGACTATTTAGGATCTTTGTACGATTTAGGTAAAGGTGGTTATTTGAAATAAAAAATGTTATGCCAAGTGAAAAAAACCAAGAAATTTTAATCGTCTCTCATTATTAAACAAAAAAGCTTGAAATAAAAAAAAATTAAAGAAATTAAAAAATCTGAAAACGCGAAAAATAACCACCTTTTTGATGCAGGCGGGACCCATTCCATAATTTTATATTCAGCCCTATATTTTTTCCGTTTATTTATTCAGACTTATCATATTGTTTCGCACCCGCTATACTTGAAACTGTCACAAACACTGTGTAACTGGGTGCAATAAAATTACGTTGATTATATAAGACTTAGGCACACGGCATAACACAGTGTGTCAATGTTTGCGTAGGTGGAAATCACATGGGCCTAGCTAACAGACTGAGCTAACATTACAGTAATTGTTGTTCGCGAGGGCCTCGTTCGAAGGGACATGACTGGGCTTTATTACTTTTGCTTTCTGTTTGTAGCACTGCAATAGTGACAAATCGTGGGTTTATATTTTTTTTTGATGGGAAATCATCAAATGACTCTTCCTGCTCTGGGTGGAGTGGGAGGGAGGGAGTGTCAGACTTTTACTGACCAAAAGGTCCATTTCCTTATACACACGAGCCGTAGGCGAGGGTGTTTTTGAGCCGAGAACTACAATTTTCCACGAGTATCAAACGACGTTTTTCAATACACTTTTGAAGAATCTATACTATATAATATAATAATATTATAAAGCAGAAAAGTTTGTTTGTTTGTTTGGTTGAACGCGCTAATCTCAGGAACTACCGGCTCGAATTGAAAAATTCTGTTTGTGTTGGATAGTCCATTTATCGAGGAAGGCTTTAGGCTACATAACATCACGCTACAATCATTAGGAGCGTAGAAGGAATGAAAAATGTTGCAAAAACGGGGACCGCTTTTTCCTTTCGTTTTTCTCGCCTATGTGACGCAGACGAAGTTGCGTGGGTCAGCTAGTTAAATATAAGAACGAAAAATATTTTTGTCATGAACTATTACGAAACTATGATTTTAATTTTCTTTTTTTTTACGCGCATTGCTTTCGCCAGGTTGAAAGAGAAGCAAAGGTATGAAGACGCTAAACAATACTAACTAACTAACCACTAATACGTGATAGTTTTTTTATAAAAGTAAATATATTAGTTTAAAATAATTATATTTATCTATGATATTCAATTTATAAACAAAATTTTAATCTTCAAAAAATGTTTACGCCGCTCGCGTAATGACGCTAATTCTTTTGCCGAAATTAATAAAATATATATCCACCTCTGACCTACAGGCATTAGACCGATTTGGACTAAGTATCTGTGGCAATTTTCATTCCCGCACACGTGTTGGAAAACTGTCAAAAAACGCACCCGTGTGAAATACATTGCTTGTTGAACCTAATCGTAGTGCGATAAGAATCGATTTTGGAGGACATAGACCATTTGCCACCGACTTCCGAAACGTAAAATAAAACATTTTGATTTAGACTTTTTTGGCCCCGACTTCCGAAGCTAAACTTATTTTGCAGTTTTTACAGATATTGTTGGCATTCGACATTCATTTTTCGCAAAAACAATATACATACAAACATAGAACCCTGAAACTTCTCACGGTCTGACAACCAGTCGTACCAAGTGGTATCGTATTACTCAATGTTAACTGGGTTGTGGAGGTCAGATAGGCAGTCTTTCCATGTAAAATACTGGTATTCAGCTGCATCCAGTTAGACTGGAAGCCGACCCCAACATAGCTGGGAAAAGACTAGGCAGATGATAATGATGAACTTTGTAGATTTACCATGGGTTTACCAGATAGTTCGAAGATACAAAAGTCAACAACTTGCGGCCTTGGAGATGATGTCCACTTGTCCAGTCACCTGAGGTAGGCGGAATGGCTTGTTTCCTTCGCCTACGAGTAACGACTAAGATCTTATTTCCCTACAATTGATTTTTACGAGTTGTATCGTGTGGGCATCAAGTCTGATTGGGTAATTTGTTACAAATTATTTCACGTGCACTGGGCTCGCGTGGTGGATATGGTCCATTCGAAGTTATTATTATTCCAACATCATAATTTCAGCCGAAAGAACCCCTGCTGGACATAGGCCTTCCCCAAGTGTCGCCACATTGACCGGTACCAAGCGTCTTGCAGCCAGCGGATACCCGCAACCATCACCAACCAGGTCATCGGTCAAATAATGAAAATAATATTATTTAACACCTACGACGCAAGTGAAGATCTCGTCAAAAGCATCTAATGAGCTCTCAGGTTAATCAAATTAATACCAGCAGCAGGCATAATTAACATCTTCTGGCCTTGCCATTTACCCATTTACAGTTAAACGAAAACTTGTGAAACTATCAAGGAAAGTTAATTCTAAAAAGATGGGTTTCACCAAAAAAACAATTCTTTTCTAGCTTGTAGACCTTCATAGTGTTTCAGTTTCCCCTGATTATATAATTTGGCATTCTTAGGGGAATTCCAAAGTGTTGTACGGTTTTTACGGTCGGTAGGGTTTTTCATCTGCACTAATCTAATAAGGAAAGATTTGATATGTTGTTTGTTACGATTTAACTCAAGAACTACTTAAACGATTTAAAAAATTCTGTCACCATTACAAAGGTGCATTTTTAGCGAGTTACATAGGCTATAAATTATATTGATATCGTGGAAATTAGCCGAGCTATTACAATTTTTGTGGTCGAAGTGCGGGCGAAGTGCTGGTTGAAAAGATGCTAAATCAAATCACAACATAACAACAACAAGAAGCAGTCATCGTTATACAACGTTATTAAATTTAAAAAAAGCTGCTTCATACATTATTGGTTGCCTAACTCGGAAAAATGTAGGCAACAGCTGATATTTTTTTCGAGATTTCATAGTTGGTCCCATAGTAAAAGTTGTTCATTTTCATGAGTGTGATTCAATAGCCATTCTTTAAAATTTGTTCTAATTGTGCACCAACCTATGACGTGCTTATAACCTATAGGGTGTACGTTTCTAATAAAATCGGCGGAGAGGATCTCGCTCCCCTGCATTTGTTCTACACTTCTCTGTAGTGCTGCTCAAGCCGAGCAGCTTTTTCCCGATTGTATCTTTCGAGTCTAGATTCACGGTTATTTTAGGTCGGTCTGGAACCGAAAGCCATAAACTAGATCATCGAACTTGGAACGATTAGGACTGTCCGAGTGAAAAAGAAAATGTTGCTGTTAATTCTTCGTGATTTTTTAAACTTTTTACTCTTTGAAAAACAACATCACTAATTTTTCATTTTTTTTATCGTTATATTTATTGAAAAAAAAAACACGAAAAATCATGCCAGTCTGAATATGGTGTAACATTAACACACCTCAGAAATAATACTTTGTTGTTCTTCACAATAAATGAGAGCTTTGCGAACTTAGTCAGTCACTGTGCACAATATCATGTCTGCAGGAACTCTATTCAAAATATAACAGTTTCGCAATCCTGTTATCAGTTGTGGTAACTGCTCAAACACCTTAAGTTTGCTTTGGTATAATAGTATAATACCCTGGCTTATGTTGGTTTGGGTTGAATAAACCCTTCTCTTAGAAACCCATTTGTATATTCAATTCTGAAACTTCGTTGCTCCACTCTACAAGTTAGTGAGTTTTAAAATCTATGTTTTCTATAATCTCTTTTGCATATAATAAGTAATGTTTTTTTTTATATTATCGTTAAAGGATTAGGCAAATCACTAAGGGAAAGATTATATTTATATGTCTGTGTATAGCAGGATAATTTTGCAATGTTACGGTTTTTGGAATCAAATGAATGAATGATAAATTTATTTGCAAGAATAGTAGTAGTTTACATAAGTTCTTAATATCTAAGGGTTTATATTTCACTATATTCGGCATTTCGGCCATACAAAGCCAATACAAGTTTTATGTCTTGGTGTACTAAAAAGTACTTGGTATACAAAGAAATATTTCCGTTTTTTTTTAAACCGTGAAAGCCTAAAACAGTGTTTGAATTTTTTCCGATTATCCTGCGACACACACGCTCGCTTTTGAGACCAAAGCAAATTTCATTTGAATATATCGCTGTTTCTGTTTTAGGAGGAAAGCATCACCATGCTTACCTAGGTGATCACACTCAGTTATTGGAAAATGCTTTACGAAAAAAGGAAGAGGTAACTGCAAGTCGATGCGAAATTTCATCAACCAGAAGTTTCAATGTTACTTTTGGGAGCTGACCGTACGGTAAAAAACAGTTGTTTATAGCTTTGGCAAAGCGGGACTCAAAGTATAAGATCAAAATTGTTACGAAATGCACTCTTTTCACATGTTCTGCATGCCAATTGTTTCATTGTCGAATCGGGAAAGTTACCCACCGGACATAGCAATTTTTTAAGCTATCATGCAACCCATGTATTAGAAATAGAAAGTTAGGGAATCACTAATCAGTCTTGATAAGAGGTAATGCAATCAAAATAGGCCAGAAACAACGTGTTTCTTAATTTCCGTTTCCTGATCACGTATGGCGAAGAAAACCTGAACTTTTATGAGAATTTTGGCCTGCAGGTGGGACAGCTTCAAGTCAGTAATGTAAATAAGTAGCTTATAGCAGATAGGTAAATATTACTAAGCAAGCACCTGCTTATGTTTGTAATATCAGAAGTATGTAGTGAACACACAAAACTAATGCAAATAATAGGTACATATCATTACAACTAGGTTTCAACAAATATTATGATGTTCAAGTAAATTGATTATTATCACCGATTATGGCTACCGGTTATATTTACGTCACCGTAAAATTGTCAAACACTAGATTGTAATATAACTAGAGGGATTGTAAACTCTCGAAAGATTGTCAAACGAACATACTGCTTATAATATGACGCATTATTTTTCGGTAGATTGTAATCTATCTATTTGATCGTAATATTTCTCTTTTTTATAACCGGAATTAACACACAAGTCGTAGGCGAGGGTGTTTTTGACCCGAGAACTGCAATAACAAATGTCCACGTGTATAAAACGTCGTTTTTCTATATACTTTTGAAAAAATAAAATAAAAGAATGAAAAAGTATTTTTGTCATGATCTATAACGAGACTATGATTTACATCTTATTGTTTTTCCGCGCTTTGCTTTCGCCAGGTTGAAGAAGAAGCAAAGGTATGAAGACGTTATACAGCCCAATATATAAAAAAAAAATATTTAAAAAATTTTGAACACAAATAAATGTTAATTTGTATAGAGAAGTACTCGTAAATATTAGTTTTGAATAATCATGTTTATCAATAATATTGAATTTATAAACACAATTATTACTTTGCCAAAATTAAAAAAAAAAATATGCCTGACTATAGGCATTGAACCAATTTGGACTAAGTATAGGTAGATTAAGTATAGATAGTCTCTAATCTGTGGCAATTTTCATTTCCGAACTCGTGTGGAAACTAATTAAAAAAGCGAATTAAATATGTAAATACATATTTCACACGATTGTCGTGCAAAAGAATCAGTTTTCGAGGAAGTGTATTGAAAACAAACTTTCTCCACTTGTATCAAAATATACCTACTAACATTTTTTGAATGATTCGATCAGCTGTAAAATACTGATATTCAGCTGCTAATTGAAAAAAGGCAAGGCAGATGATGATGATGATTTGATTAGCTTTTACACCTTTACATCAAGCCACCTCGAAGCCTTCGAACGATTAGGCGGATGTTAAACCCTTTCAGTACACGAACATTTCGCCAGTAACGTTCAAATCTCAATTAACAGAGGATGAGCCTATTGCCATCAAACGGATCCACGAATCCGGAATCTAGATTCAGTGCTGCTACAGAGAAATTCCTAACAATACAACATTATGTTTGACAAGCCTTCTAAAATTAATTGACATCTGTTTTCATGTTTGTTTATTTTGTTCATACCCTTTTTTTCTGATGGGAAATCATCAAATGCCTTCACCCGCTGTGGGTGGAGCAGAAGGGAGTGTCAGACTTTTACTGACTAAACACATCCATGTTCCTTCCTCGCCCTTTATGTCCCGGAGCCTCGGTTTTGCTCATACCGTGACGCAACCGCATGTGGTCATCCGGGTGGGTAACCTCGCACCATCCTTATAGGCACATCTACCATTTTGTTTTAATCAACCTTGACATTGCCAAAATATCTTAAACACGATGTAGCCTTGAATACTCGTACCAAAACTGTATCTCGTACGATATGATATTTTTAATATTTTTCCAATAATACCAGTTACTCCAACAACCAAGTGGTATCGTATTACCCAGTACTAACTGGGTTGTGGAGGTCAGATAGGCAGTCGCTCCATGTTAAATACTGGTATTCTGCTGCATGCGGTTAGACTAGAAGCCGACCCCAAACATAGTATAGGCATAGCATAGGTAGCATAGTATAGTAATAGGCATAGTATAGGCAGGTGATGAATACCAGTGTTACTGTAATTTTTTTCCAGGCTATCGCACGTGAGTTACCTAGTTAGATCAGATTATTTAGATCGTCGATAAAACAAGTATTTGGTCAAAACCTCGATTAAGAATATGCAAGACTTCAGGAATATTCTTCGGAATGTTCTACTAAGTATTTTGTGTGTACATAAATAAATAAATAAATATTTATGACCTACACGGAAAACTTTTCAATATATGTTCAAATTAAAAATAAGCTTCGTAACTTTACAGTGAAATGGAACTAAAGTGCTGTCTCCATGATCACCGATGGGAATTATGAGAATCAACACACACAGACACACACACACACACACGAAGGTGGGAGAGGTCAAATATACCACATAAAATATCACACTTTTAAACCAATTTATTAAAAACAAAACAATCTGCTAAAAGCCGGCCGTCCTTTACTTAATAAATTGGCAGAACTACGAGTATATGTTAATTAAAGTAAAGTAAAAACAAGCGAATAATTTTAATATTTTGGTGTAGGATTAATTAAAGGGAAAGTTTTGAGTAATGGCGTCACACAGGCCGCTGGGGAGAGCGTAGTACGATAGTAGTGACACCATGCTGGAAGTTGAATTTTTCGAAACTTTCCGCTGTTTAATCATAGGTATTTTATTCATTACTAGCTGACCTACGTAACTTCGTCTGCGTCACATATGAGATAGAAACTATACGAGAGTATTTTTATTTCATTCCTGCTCCGCTCCTAATGCTCGTAGCGTGATGTTATATAGCCAAAAGCCTTCCTCTATAAATGGACTATCCAACACAAAAAGAATTATTCAATTCGAGACGGTAGTTCCTGAGATTAGCGCGTTCAACCAAACAAACAAATAAATAAACAAACAAACAAACTCTTCCGCTTTATAATATTAGTAAAGATATGTAGTTAATTTTTTGAGAAATCGTAGGTTTACAAGAAATTTAATTTCGGAATCTTCTTCTTTTTTTATTATTTGGAGTTATTAACTTTTTTTTACCAAAACTTTAATACAAAAACCTCCACCTCTACTTTAACGAGGGATGTTTCTGTTCGTACTTTTCACTGAAATGATTACCTACGACATCGCAAGAAACTTTATTACTCTTCTGTTTCTCTTTTATTATGAAACTCACGTAAACGTTAAAACTTTTCTAACAAATTTTTATTCGACAGGCGAAAAAAAACTTCCTACAACATGAATAATGTCGACGTAAACTTTGTGACTTGACTAAGTTTTAATAATTTTGTCAAGAAATTATCTACGTGCCTCTGTAACGACGTGGTAAATATGTTTTTGTTTTGGTAAATTCTAAATTGGATGTCAATCATCGTTCTTGTTAGTGTGTAGAGGACAATTTTGTCATCTAATTGGAAACTATACGTGTCGCTTATTTCATGAGGTTATTTAATTAAAATGTCGTAAGTAGCTGCATGCTACTGCTACTAAAATACATTATTCATTACATATTATAAAATGGTTCAACAACATGGCTTATATAACCTTGTTTTCTTACATTTGAATTGTACCGCATAAAGGTTGTTGTTATCATAGTTTTGACTGATAGTTTGCCGAAGCCACCTTTGCTTGATCTCAGGTCTTGATCCCATCACATCCGTTACTTTAATGAAGATATCAACATGTGTTTATATTTATCTTCGACCACACACATTACACATTTTAAACTCACCGATCAAGACAAAAAGAGTTGAGTGATAAATTATTAATTATGTTTCTTCTTTATGTGTCGATTGCACGCAAATTTTGTATGTAACTGCAAAGCTCTAACATTGGCTTCGTTTAAATCATGAAAGGTGCACCTTTCTGTATGGGCCGGAAAGCATTATACTTTTTTAAGAGATCCAATACATGACCTTTAATCTTTTTCAGTCCGGAAAAATTCAAAAATCATGGTGTCTCCATCGGTAATTAATTGGACTGTGGCGGGTGGCTCCACTCATGCCGCGTCAAACCAATTGAACTCCAATAATTGCATTAACCCAGAATCGACCGCGATTCTGGACCAATTGAAACATTATTCACGACCAGATCATTAATTGATCAAGGCTGCCAATTGAATATTTAAACTAGATTGATTGGAAGGTAATTAAAGCAAATCACATGATATTAATTAGTTCCCAGGAAAATAATAGGGTGAAGGAATGTGTAGATTTAATCGATTACTTTGCTAACCACAAAATCAAACGTCATTTATTCAAATTAGGCTGATTTATCAGCAGTTTTTGAATTTCAAAATTTACAAGAGACAGTGCCACAAAACGCCCATCCTTCGGGGCGCAGAAGTAGCGGAACAAACTTCCCAGTACAAATAAGTCTGTAAGGTTAGATACAGAATATATTTCGAGTTATTTTTGGTTGGTTTTATTATTTGCTAGCGATGAATAAAACAAAAACACGCGCGTAAAACCATACATTGTGGATCATTCCGTTTTGGTACGGTACTGAATACAAAGATCGTTTAATGTTTTAGTTCATAAAATTAATTTTCCAAAGCTTACATTCTATAGCGAGTATATTGTTCAAGTCTTTAATATTTCAATCTCGTTTCGTTGCAGACATTACTGCGCATTAGTGCGATTTAAGTCTAGACCAGTGGTTACCAACCTTTCTTGGACCAGGGACCCCTTTGATGTCTTTATTGTAAAATGTAATGAAAACCTTTACAATTAAGGTAGTTATGGATACTAAAGCGAGCTCGAAAAAAGTAGCAATTATTCATACGGAAATAGAAATAAGTTATTGGATAAGTACTCAAAAAAGTTTAGCACCTCGACTCTGATAGGTTCAATTAGGTTGGGTGGAGGTTGTATCTTCTGTGCAAGTTAAAAAGTACGAATAACATCCCTTTAACATCCTTTCACATCCCTTTGAACCTTCCCTATCCCTTCGGACCATACTCTAGGCTCCCGCGGACCACCAGTGGTCTGCGGACTACAGGTTGGGAACCACTAGAGCAAACGGTCTAGACTCTAGACCGTTTGTTCTATGCCGCATACCCATCAAATTAATTCTAACCCACGCTGCATAGTTTATTAGAACTCAAGGTACACAGTTTTAGGTGCTAAAAAAGCACTCGGAAATTTTCCAAATCATTTTTTTACATTTAAAACTGATACAACACCTTATAACATGAATGCACGCACAGACAGTGACTAGTGCACAAGTGAAGAGTTACTCACACAATTTGTATTTTATATTTTACTAGCTGACCCACGCAACTTCGTCTGCGTCACATAAGAGGGAAAAAGCTACCTACTACTACCTACCTACAACTAATTTTTTTTTCATAAGAACCTTCTCCTGACAATAAGAAACACAACAAAAAAAGAATCAGCCAAATCGGTCAAGCCGTTTTCATACTATGTCGTGACAACGGAAAACGGGTTTCATTTTTATATTATGTCACCGTAAAATTGTCAAACACGTTATATTACAATATAACGTGTTTTTTCTCGCGATATTGTAATGTCTCGAATTATTGTCAACTGAACATACGGAAGTATCTCTGTCCCCATAATCGGGACCTGGGCACCCCCCCGTTAGGTTAGTTAGGTTCCTTTAAACCCTGCACTCGGAAATACTTCGGCCCCGCGAAGCGGGGCTCCGTCGACTACGCTTTTTAGGGGGAATATAAAGTGTTTTAAGGTTATGTTATATTAATCGGTATTTCTCAGGAATGGTGCATTATCTTTTCATGAGAGTTGTGCCACTGGGCAAGGGGGACCCCTCCTTCCCTCCACACCGTGTAAGTTGACTACCATCGCATGCATTTCACGAAAAATAATGCGTTTTGTTGTAAGCAGTATGTTCATTTGACAATAATTCGAGACATTTCAATATCGCTAGAGATATTACAATATAACGTATTTGACAATTTTACGGTGACATATAGATAACAGTGGGCCTCTAAAGAGAGATCTGAATTATTTCAGATCTCTCTTTACTTGTGCACAAGTCACTGTCTGTGCCCAATGTTTCTAAGGTTTCTAATCTCAGTCTCAATTTCTTGAAAGTAGCACTTGTTTATCTACATTTCAGTCATTTTTTTTTAATTGCCGATGAGATGAGATTACGGCTAGATCGATTTAGATCTTCAAATCATGGAGGCCTGAACGGCTTTGATAGTATTATATTGATTCAATGCTCAAAAAGTGCTGATCATATTGAATTAAATAACCATTGTGTACTCAACCTTTATCTTATCAGTCGAAGAGATACTTAATGGAATAACAATACCTACTGTCTTACTTTTGAACAAACAATCTGATCATATGACTGGAATCATGTGGTTTGGGCCATAGGTCCACCTTATCTGAAGTTATCAAATTGTCGGGGAACAAAATTAATGTAATGACGTCCTCTCATTATATGTTATGTCTGCTTGCTTTTGCACACGGCTTGCTTTGGCACGTGGGTTCATATTTTCATATTTTGATGATTACAACTAGGGTGGAACTTGGAAGGGCCACCCTAGTTCGGGGTAGGTAAAGTTCACCGCGAACCAGAAGACCTTTCGTTGGAAGACCTCCCACTAGGTTTACCGATGACCTGGTGAAGGTTGCATGAGGTTGCAGGAATCCATTGAGTGCGAGTCGCACGGGACCGGTCAATGAGGCGATACTTGGGGGAGGGAGGCCTATGTCCAGCAGTGGACGTCTTTCGGCTGAAATGATGATGATGATGATGGAAGGGTCATCGACGCACAAACAAGTATAAAGTATTGAGTACATCATTCCCGACTGTTTGAAAGAGATACCGGGCCCCCAAACATGCAGGGTGAGGAAGGAACATGCTGGGTTTTAGTCAGTAACAGTCTGACACTCCCTCCCGCTCCGCTTGGAGTGGAAGGAGTCATTTGATGATTTCCAATCCGAAAAAATGTGAATCATTCCTAACCCAAATGTACATCATTCCCAACCCTCTACCTCTCCAATAGAATTTTTTCAATCTGGGTCCAGAATGCCACCCCCTGCTTAGCTTGAAAAGTAGCCTATGTCCTTTTCACGTTGACTTTCTATCTATATTTCATTACGGTCGGTGCACAGCAATTTGATTTAGGCATGAAAAGGTGACAAAAAACAAATAACTAGGTGTGAAAATTACTTTTGATCAGTTCTATTAAGCGTATGATACAGCATATCTGATATCTATGTTATGGACCAAGTGATGAATTGGATATTATACATAATGCTCGGTCACTGTGAAAAATGGCCAATATAAGAGTGCAATTTGATAAGAATTATTCAAATAATCAAATTGACCGGGCATTATACATATTGTCCATCACCTTTTGGGCAGAATAATACAAACATATGTAATAACTATTTTTTTATTGTTATTCTCATTAAACTTAAAATAAACTAAATATTGAACCATTTAAATAATCAGACTCATTATTTGGATTAATCATTAAGGACTTCTACTTTAAGAAGTCATATTAAAAATATAACATAAAACATTAAAAAAATCAAAAAAAATACAACATGTATACTAGTGTTTTATCGAAATGACTTATTATTATCCTACTATATATATCCTACTTATCCTACTCATCATCATCATCTGCCGAGCCTTTTCCCAACTATGTTGGGGTCGGCTTCCAGTCTAACCGGATGCAGCTGAATACCAGTATTTTACATGGAGCGACTGCCTCTCTAACCTCAACATTCCAGTTAATACTGGGAAAACGATACGACTTGGTAAGACTGGTGTCAGACTTTTGGGGCCACTGACTACCTGTAGTCAAAGATGCACAAATGACAGTCGGGACCAACGGCTTAACGTACTTTCCGAGGCACGGACAAAACTCTGTATGTCTGTGTATGTATGGTCACCCATCCACAGACCAACCTAGGCGAGCACGGGTTAAAACCTAAAGATTGACCCGAGCGGCTGATATTATTTAGTCACGAGCCTTTGCCTTTGCCTTTTTGGCTTGGCGACATCTACATTTATCAGACTTCCAACCATTTTTACAACCACATCTACTATAACCTTTCCCTCCACATTTAGAGGACATTCTGCAACACTTTCTCAGCGAAATCTCTGTCTCTGGAACATCTTCAGGCAAAATAAATCTTAATTTCGTAATTCAGTGTTAACACACTCGCGCTGCCACTGAGTTACGAAACTGAAACCCATCCGCGTCCGTCCATATTCGCTTACAATGCAAAACTAAACAAAAACAATAGCGCTTGAAGTCCGCCGCACGAGCCGCGCGCTAGATGGCGGTCTCTGATTAGTCAAAGCGTGCCTCCCTCCCCGCCCTCATACCGCGTCTAATTTAGCTTTATTATCAAATTGCCCAATTATCATGTAGCAATATAATAATGACCGTGCAATGTGATAAATAATGTAGTTAAGATAGTATTAATCACTTAGCCCGATAGAGATAGCCATTATTCATAATGCTCGAACATTATGTATAATGCCCGCATTAATCACCTGGTCCATAACATCTACATTATAAGTGGAACTAACACAAATAACATCCTGAATCCGTGACGAGTATGGCAGGCGTGAATTAGCGCTATTACAATATGGCCGCGATTTTGAACGTATTTTTTTCGTTCGAGATATTTTATCGAGCTAAAAGAAAAATCTATATGGAAAGGTCTATGCAGTAACATAACCGGGGAGTGAAACTTCCATACATTAGCGTCAAACATAATTTTCATAGATAGTGCTGCTATCTGTGTTTTTAAGAACACAAACTTTTCAACTGTTTGACTGTTTCACAACTATCGTATAGAGAAAAGCTATTTTAGACAGCTTGTCAGTGAAGTAGATAGCCTGTGACAGCGGTTGCCTTGCGAATAATAGTTCTAACCTGGTGGAATTTGGTTGAACAGAAACTAACAGCGCCATCTGTTATTCTAACAGTTGAGGTACACGGTTTTAAAAACGTAAACCAGAGTTGCGCATCTATCTTGTATTATAATTATAGTGTATTATCCATGAACATAACCAAAGTTCTTTAGTAACTAGGTATATCAGCGAATATCCTTCTGAAATAGGGTATTAATTTGTAGTTTCCCTGTTGCTTACCTACTTGCTAGAAATTGCAAACAAATTGAATCGATACGGTAGGTGCTAACATTTCATTCATATCGATTCTGCATAAATTTCTCTCTTCTTCCTTCTTCTTTCTCTTTCTTCCTTTTTTATTTGTCTTTTTTATAGGTAGAATATACATTTTTAAACGACTTCAAAAAAGAGGAGGTTCTGAATTCGTCGGAACTCTTTTTTATGTAAGTATGTTCTCCGATTACTCGGAGATGGCTAGACCGATTTGGATTTTCTTTTTTTTTTTGTTTAAAGGGTATACTTCCCAGGTGGTCCCATGATCGTCAAGTCAGGCTCTGATGATGGGATTCTGGAGAAATAGAGAGAACTCTTCAAAATTTTATAGTCACGCTTGATGCGATTTGGGTAGTTTTTGGATGAGATTTTTCGAAGATATTTTTCATAATACTCGCTGTTGAGCGCCGTTCGCTGGAGTTGACACGTATTTTTTATGTTTGCATGTATTTTTATTAGCCGTTAGCCTTTTTGAGAATGTCACAAAAACTCACACTTCGATGTTATCCAGTGCTTACCAATATATCAATTGTAAATGTATTTAAATAGCCTACTACACGTGTACATAGCGATAAAAATAATACAGTAATTTGTAAACTTAGGGTCAATTCACACCGAGACGCGACGCGACGTAGCGCGAGGCTGAATTTTGAATAGAGCTTCTCAAAATATATTTAGGTACACGAAACGACCCACATCTCATTGCGATGCGTCTCGTGGGCGCGCGGCGCAGTACGAAATTACTGGTCTCTTCCAGTAAAGTCGCGCGGCGTCGCGTCGCGTCGCGTCTCTCGGTGTGAACTGACGCTTACAAAAAGTTCCGTTTACATTCACTTAATTATTGTTAACTTGTAGTTTTAATGAGTATCGTTTACGATTGTTTTAACGACGATGTAAACAATACACCTTCACTGAAGAGCTATAAATTGTCATGAATGTTTGTTATAAGTGGGCGTGGTCCAAGTTAGGCCGTGTTCAAATTGACGTGTCGAAAGGAATTTTACTCAAAACATTTTTCTCAACAATAATACGTTCACGTATTAAATAAAATATTGGATGAGGTAAAAACCTCAGTTGATATTTTCGTAAAACACGGATTTGGTGTGGCGGAGTTTCACAACGAGTTTAGTTATTTAATTGATCTATCACTTTTTATTATCATTTTTTTTTTCCTCTCTCTCTCTCTCTCTCTCTTTCTACCCTACTCTCTATACATCTCTTGCTTTCTCATTTCACTTCTGACATTGGCAGAATTGTCAACATTGGCATCGACAGCACTTGCCATAACTAAAAATAGAATAGAACAATAATACGTTCACGTATTAAATAAAATATTGGATGAGGTAAAAACCTCAGTTGATATTTTCGTAAAACACGGATTTGGCGGTGGCTAGCAGGGCTTCGGTGGTCCTCAGGGCTTTGACGGCTTCGGTGGAGCAGGCCATGGCGGTTTCTGAAGATTCGGCCAAATAATGGCAGGAATGCAGGGCCATAGTGGACCTAGACCCGGTCCCATGGGTTCCCAAGGCGGATTTGGTGTTTGTTTTTTACCTTTTAAGTGTAACAAGTTTGTGAGTAAAAGTCAGCGTTAGCGTCGTGTATTTTGAAATAAAATGTTGTAGTTGAGTTAAAAAATATCACTATTTCGTCAACAAAAATCTAAAATATTTTCATTTTTGTCAATTCTTTATTTTGCATCAAAATACTTTCATAATTTACCGAGATTTTATCACTGAAATATTAACCACACTATTTTTTTTACACTGAAATATTATTTCTTTAATATTGTTGTCATGATTTTACATTACGTATCAGTAAGTATTATCTTTGTAGAGCTGAACTTGTGTACCCCAAAAATAATTGTTTTAACATTCATTTATACATATAACCATCGTTACTACTACAATAATTGCACTCTATTAAAAATATTTATTATTTGTCCTTGTTATTTTATTTTATTTGAAGTATGTCACGTACTGTGGTGTTACTATACTTATTTCGTAAATATATTTATTTTTGTATATTGGGCATCTTGTTTTTTATAAGTACAATTTAAATATAAAATAAAAAATATCGCCGGACATTAACACACAGCGCCACCTAGTGCCACACTAAGCAAAGCTTGTGTCGTGGACGCTAGATAGTTGATATACTACATATATACTTTTTTGTTTGTAAATACATACTTATTGTACATATAAACATCCATGGCTCGGAAACAAATGTCCGTGCTCATCACACAAACATTGCTCCTACCGGGATTTCGAACCCATCAGGAACCTAAGAACGTAAGGCAGCGTCACTACCACTACGCCAATCGGGTCGTCAACACATTTAATTGTACCTACTTCTGTGTGTTTTCCTATGTCTTTTGTGTGCAGTAAATAAATGATTTATCTATCTATCTAATTACCTAATTATTATCTAACATACCGTAACATGACCCGTATGATGTGTGTACTTACATTAATAAATACTCATGATCGATAATTTACTATCAGTAACTTTTTCACTTAGTTACTAAACCCGGGTATCTGACTTGTCCGATAAGTAATCATTCGTTTCGGTAATGATATCTAATCACCTACCTATATTATTTTTGCCGTAATCATTGTGTTTTGGAATGATGCAGTTTTAGGTAGTACACTTATGATTTCCGGGCTGTCTAGTTTTTTTTTTTAATATTTTATTTTTATATTTATTTCAAAAACGTGGAACCTGTATATCTTAGTTTTTTTTTTTAAGTAAAAACGAGCGGATTCTTTAACAAAATTAATTTTCAATATTTCGATTTGTTAATGCTATTTGTATTTCTAAGAACTTAGGTTACCTTGAACCTAATTTGTCTTCCTTTGGTAGAAACTTAGTTTACCTTCTTGCTTTTCAAAATCTTCTTTCTTCAATCAATGTGTCAAAAATTAAAACATTTTTGTTTTCAATTTTGGCCTAGAACCCAACTTAATTTATTTAAAAATAAATATTGTTTTTGTCAGTTATTTTAAATAATTAGGTTCAGAACTAAATAAACTTTTTGTAAAATTAAAATGTATCTAACTTAACACTTTAGTAGAAGATAGATAGTGAAATATAAATTAACAAGATAGATCTACTTATTTATTTATATTTTATAATTTGTCATCCTGTTTGCCTATGCGCAAATGATTGCTTATAAATAAAACATTATTATCTATGATATTATAAGTACTTAAAACATTTTTTTATTATTAAGGTAATGGCCAGTCACGTTGCTTATTTGTAGTTTCTACATATACCCCATGGGGAAAAAGTATGCGTGTATGTAAGTATTATACACATTTTTCAATAATTCCCTACCGTCCGGAATGTCCTTATTTCAACATGTATTTCCCACCGGTCCGTGACGTGAGGGTCTTACATGACACCATCAATTTATTTGTATGATGACATTTACATTACGTTATTAAAGGAAAACCAGCATTCATCAAAATAACTGCCATTCCCCAGGCGTCAGAGTGTTTAAATAGATTAATAGAAGGTATAAGGAAATAATAAATCTACCTATAGGTAATACAGGGTGTAAACCACCTCATGACGGAGCCGTCAACCAAGCATTCTGTACATAAAACTAAGTAACTTTACGCGAAAATTATTGCTAGGAAATGATTTTTTTTTGGAAAAGTCATGTTTTGTTGTAGAACTCATAAATGGGTTGAATAGTACGGGGGTCATAAAGGTGCTAAGTAAGTAAAGTAACTTGTATTTTTAAAAAACACTAAAAAACTGTGACCCCCAATATCTCCGTAACTAGAAGGTTCCCAGGTATGGTGTAGAACAAAAAAATGATCACAATGACGGGGAAAACAAGTGCCTTTCGGCGTCTTGAAGAGGTTTTTCACACCATTTTAGGTTTTTATATCTACTTATCATCATCTGCCTAGTCTTGCCCCAACTATGTTGGGGTCGGCTTCTAATCGTATGCAGCTGAATACCCGTTTTTTACTTGCAGCGACTATTTTTCTGACCTTCCCCAGATACCATTTGGTGGTTTTCAGACTTTAAGGCCACTGTCTACTTAATACGACTGATTTTATCTGCCCATCTTACCACTATTATACGATGGATGTTTCTTACTCAAACATAGCCAGAACGGCTGAATGTTTCTGGATGATATTTGGCAATTTATCAACCTCTAGCTTCTGCCCGCGACTTCGTTCGCGTGAAGTTTTGATATCGCAACGCATCGCCTGCTCAACGGAAGCTTTTTTCCCGCTTGCAACATTTCTTATTACTGCTCCGCTCCTATTAGTCATAGCGTGATGTTAAATAGCCCATAGCCTTCCTCGATAGATAGACTATCCAATGCAAAAAGAATTTTTCAATTCGAGCCGGTTGTTCTTGAGATTAGCGCGTTCAACCAAACAAACAAATTTTTCTGCTCTAGAATATTAGTATATTAGATGTGAAGCAGCCCCTTCCAAGTAAATTTTTCAATGTTAATTTTTAATGAGAACATTTCCCTTCCTGTTTCACTATCTCCAGCTAAGGTAACGTTAGTTTCTTCCATAACTGGTATGTACTGCTTGAATTAATAAAGTATTGTACTGTATTGTATTGTACAACAGGCTGGTGTCCGCAACTCCACGTCAAAGCGCGTATTTTGCGTATGGGCTATAAATAATCCACCACGCGAGCCCAGTGCGGTTTGGTAGATGTCACATGTCTTCGAATTTTTGGTTCTGGACATTTCCTCACTATTTTTTCTTTCACCGTTTTGAGAGCAGTGGTGATGAAATAAATTACACAAAGTAATGCGCCTGCCTGGGTTCGAACTCACTACTTACTGTTCGTAAGTCGGGGCCGCCACCACTGGGCCACCGCTGCTCTCATAAAGTAATAATATTAATGAGTAGGTATCTCTTAATTACGCAACGTAATGTAATCAAAGTGGTTAATCATATTTAATTATAGTTATAATATGGTGACAATCTGTGATGTTATTATCGATACGATACGAATACAGAAATGAGGTAATTGATTAAACTCGTGAAATATATTTCAGTTGCTAACCGTACTTGACAAGGTCGGAGTACATACCTAAACATGAGTACAGTCAACAAACCAAATAAGTTATCAGGGTCGAAATCGAAATTTACTATTGAAGTTTTTTTTAGTAACCGATACTTAGATTATTTAAATTAGAATGAAATTAAATTGATAGAATCATTTTTATTTGTTAACATAATTTATTTTCATTTGAAGATGTGAAATAGTTTGAAAAAAAAAACTGCAACTATGTCTGACGACCATGGTTATTTATTCATTTTGTTGACTGTATATACATTATGCGTGTCATTTTGTTGATTCGTAATAAAGAAGGTGCGTAATATTTATAGTAAAAAAGGTGCTAATTAATATTAAATACTCATACACAACTGATAGCCCAAAATCCATATGAAAGTATATTTGTCTGTTAAACGTAAGTACTTACACATATATATACAACGACGTAAATGGATGCGTAGGCGTCAAAGCACTCCTACGAATCGCTGTAATCCGGACAAGTGCCCAGAAGACTGGCAGCATATTGCCACGTTGAATGGCAATGCTAATTCTTTGGCCCAAGAAAGAGCCAGCCTTCTGCTCACGCGAGTGTCGACCAGTTCGGCGAGAGAAATTTGTCTTATGCCGTCGATATCAATGCACACAGGTGGTTCAGGATCAGGATTTGGATAAAGTAGTAGACTGGTTTGCCCCCTCTCTTGTGCCCTAGTAATAAGTTTGAAGAATGGTCGATCGTCAGTGTTACATTCCCGTTAAAACTTCCCGTTGAAAACTAACGCTCCCGTCGAAAATTCCGGTTGAAAACTTACGTTCCCGTTGAAAACTTAGGTTCCCATTGAAAATTTGCGATCTCCACGAGAATGAAGCCATTGGCTAAAGCTAGTACAAAATGTTTGTTTTATTCTTCTATAACGTTTAAAAACATTTCTACTGATATGTAGGTTTAAGTACTATTATGTTCTGTTATCAGCGTGTTATTTAACTTGAGTATTTGACATTGACCGTTTGGCGAGGTGCTGGAAAATTCTTATCATATTTCCGAATTTTCTTTGTTTGTTTGATACCGAAAAGGAGGTTGAAGGTTGTCAAGGTATAAAAGGTATTTAAGCGTGGCATTCCATCGTGTTACGAACCTGAATAAATTGTATCTACTGAACTGTTGAAGAACATTCGATACAAATAAAAGTTTACTTTAACGCGACCGAGTAGGTTTTCTGATTGATTATTATTCGCACTATGCTCACTGATTGCATTTAATTCGATTAATAAGGTAATTAGTAACGTTTTGGATGTATGGAAATTTACCCTTATGTGACCAGCTGCTTTCTTTGTTTAGGCACATTTTGCTAGTTAACCTTAACCATCATATCTGCAGTGACCATGATAGATTTGACACAATCATGGTGTTTGTTTGATAAAATACCGTGTCAAATTATTTGTATCTACAATCGGATATTATTGCACGATACCGGGTTATCTATCGAACAAGTTGATAATGTTTTGTAACATGTGTTGGACACAAAGTTCTGAAACATTTAACGCGAAAAAACATTAGTGGGTAACGGTTTTAATTTAATTAAAGATGCATCTTATCGAAAACAAAAAGGACGGTCAAACATCCTGGGATTCCTCTTTCTTAATTGTGTAACATTTCAACAAGCTTCCAGCTGAAGGAACTTTCTCTAACTTTTATATTTCAGATATCCATTAAGACTTAAAAACAAAAGATACTCTTTTTTTCAAGTATTCGAAGCAAGGAAAAATACTCCATCCGGTAAAAATTTCGGCAGAAAGTATTCAGGAGTTCTCAAACATTAATTTTAAAACTTATAAAGTTATGCTATTTAAGATTTCATTGGGTTTGCAAGTCGCCACGAAGGGGGAAATTGTAGAATGTAATGTAGAGTACTTAGTATTACAGAGGAAAAGCATCGAAAATACAACCCTGATAAATGAAAGAAAAAGTTGAGGTATAGTTTCGAAATTCAATACCTTTTCATCTGACTGAAGAGATGTAATACAAAGTTTAAGAAAGTAGATTTAGCAAAGAAAAAAAGGCGTCCTTTGTGTTATTCTATTACCTTTAGGTCCAAATAATTAATAAAAACAATGCACGCCTTATGATTCCGTAAATACAAGTAAGTCATCATCTGCATAACCTTTTGCCAACTATGTTGGGGTCGGCTTCCAGTCTAACCGGATGCAGCTGAACACCAGTTTTTACATGAAGCGACTGCCTATCTGACCTCCACAACCCAGTTAATACGGGGTAATACGAATACCACTTGGTAAGACTGGTTGTCAGACTTTCTGGGCCACTGACTACCTGTAACGACAGGACAAATGACAGCCAGGACCACCGGAATTCCGTGGCACGGAGGAATCTCAGTATGTATAGGGGTGTTCACTAACATACCAACAGTCAGACCTACATAGACAAGCACGGCTTTACCTTAAGATCGGCCCGAGTAGCTCTTTACCATGAATAATTGCAGATAAATAGTGTGTTTTATTTGCTAAAGATTTATTTCAGCCATGCGTTATTATTCCGTCTTGAAGATAACGTATTAGTTATAATTATACTTAATTACACAAACAGTGTTTCTGATAAAGACAATGATTAGCTTTAACAGAAGTAATATAAATTGATATATATTGCGCAGAAGATAAGACAGTCATATATTTCGAAAACATTGAAATACAAGTTCAAAGTTTTTTCAAAACTAGGTCAGAAAACGTAGACACTTCAGCTGTAAAATAAGTCGTAAGAACTAAAGAGGGACTAAAGAGTTTTAAAACACACCTTTCCCCACAAAATATAATATAGTATCTATTTATATGTCGTTTAAATTCCCGACGGGCATTGCGAGCATTCGTTTAATCCACTTGGTACAATAAATACCGCAATACACTCAAAACTCAACCCTCTTAATACTTAAACGTACCGATAAACAGTAAAAGTTGAATAACAACCTAGACAAACAAATATTACTTACGAGTCACAATTTCAAATGTTGTCTTTGAACTTTTACGCGCGCGTTTTTCGTGTAAAATGCGTAGAGGTGTGTAATCTACGTTACGTTTAGTAGCACGCGTGCGCTACGGCCGGTGTTTGGAGCGGTACTGGCGTGTATTTTGTTTACTAGCAGTACTAGCACCCGCCTCCCGCCCGCCCATGCGACGAAGCCCTAACAAAATAGTATGGAACTTAAGGGGGTATCGGAGTAATCACATTTATAACTGAGTGGGTTTCCGAATAATTATATTTCACTCAAATAACATCAGTCTTGTAAGTATTTCCTATAGAGGGTGTGTCTACTCCAGGGACTCAAAATCAAAATCAAAGCATTTATTTCAAGTAGGCCAGTTACAGGCACTTTTGAATTGTCGAAACAAAAATGAACATTTAAAGTAGCTACAGTCCCAGTCACAAGACATAATGAAAGTACTGTAGTTGCCCATTCCCTAGCGTAGATCTCTATGGAGAAGAACGGGCAAGAAACTCCATGGACACTCTTTTAAATCAAAATACAGTTTGAGTCCAGGGTGAGATTTTGTATCTCACCCTGGACTCAAACTGTAACCGTAATAATGTGTTTCGTAATAATGTGTTTTTAAAACAGTTTCAACAGAAAAACACTTTTAGTTGTAACAGACACAGTAATGTTACCGAATCCAACTGTAACCTTTGATATGTGTTAATATGTGTAACTGAAATAGTCAGTTTTACAGCAGCCGCGACTAGATTTCGGCTATCTAATGCTTATTAACCATAAATAAGTACATTGTAATGAGTTTAACTGTTAAACACTATTAACACTGTTCAACCTTTTATATCTGTTACAGATATGTTACGGTAACACTTTTGTAAGGTTTTTGGGTTAACACATTAAAAAACATTTACAAGTGTTACATATTTTGGCCGGCTGATGGCAATAGGCTCACACCTAATGACAAGGGAGTCAATGGCAAAATGCTGGTACACCTCTGTACAATGTTGTATTATGTCATGGGTTTTGGGTATCCCTTGATCCGTCAAGCTTAACCGTAACGGTCAGACGCCATTGTTTAACTATTGTGTCAACTTCGCTGACAGTTAATTAATTAATGTATTATATGGCTTCTCAACAATGAGTACACTGTTACAATTATAATTTGTACATCAAGTAAGTCGAAGCGCCTCATCACTCAGAAGAGCAGCCATTCACAACAACCTTGAGCATCCCACCAGACAAATATGATTGAAACCAACTTAAGAGAGGGTTTGCAACGCCATACATTTGCAGTGTTTGACGAGTATGTCACGGTATACTGTGTTAAAAGCCTTACTGAAGTCGGTATAGACTGCGTCAACCTGTACACGGGCATCAACCGCCTCAACAATGCTTTCTCCATAGGTCACCAAATTGGTAGCTGTTGATTTCCCCTTCATAAAACCAAATTGACAATCTATTATTAGCTGTGATAAATGCCTAGCTAGCACAGGGTATATGAGGGCTTCAAATACCTTTGCAAGTATGGAAAGAATAGCGATGGGCCTGTAATTGCTTACATCGGCCTGATCCCCGGCTTTGAAAATAGGCACAATTCTGGTTTCCTTCCAGATGCTTGGAAAAGTTCCTCGCAGCACAGAATGATCTATACTTAATATTATAAAGCAGAAGAGTTTGTTTGTTTGGTTGAACGCGCTAATCTCAGGATCTACGGGTTCGAATTGAAAAAATCTTTTTTTTTTGTGTTGGATAGTCCATTTATCGAGGAAGGCTATAGGCTATATAACATCACGCTACGACCATTAGGAGCGGAGCAGGAATGAAACGTGTTGCAAAAACGGGGATTTTTTTCCTTTCGTTTTATGTGACGCAGACAAAGTTGCGTGGGTCAGCTAGTTAAATATAATACTTAATGGCAGTGAATGAATTATTGAATCTTTATTAGACTTTTGACATCGTAAGTGATTGTTTTTAACGATTTCCTCGTTTAAGATGATTAAATTCCAGTACATGTGCATGTTTAATCTGACTAGAATACTATCTGCCTTTATAGCCGATTGTGACACTGACATAGGGTTTTAATGTTTTATAATAACGTTTTTACGATGCCGACAAGCGTAGTAAATCGAGCTTTTCCATTCAATTATCGTTTAGAATTACACGGTAGTTAATTTACTCACACTACATTACTCACACTGCGGCCAAGTGCGAGTCCGACTCGCCCATGAAGGGTTCCGTATCAAAATTGTGTAAATTGCGGTTTACGATTTATGATGTATTAAAAAAAAACTACTTACTAGATCTCGTTCATCATATATTTTTTTTAGTTTTATCAGTCTCTTATTTTAGAAGTTACCACACGTATGGGTTTGATGTTTTTTTTTTTGAGTTTCTGTTGTAAGTATGGGGAACCTCCAAAATACATTGTTTTTTTTTTAATTTTTGTGTGAAAATCTTAATGCGGTTCACAGAATACATCTATTTACGAAGTTTCAACAGAATAGTTCTTATAGTTTCGGAAAAAAGTGGCTGTGACATACGGACGGACAGACAGACAGACAGGCAGACATGACGAATCTATAAGGGTTCCGTTTTTGCCATTTGGCTACGGAACCATAAAACACGTTGTTTCGTAGGTCAAACTAATAGAAAGCAAAACAAAAAAAAAATTGCTACTAAAAATAAAACAAAACACAACTAATGGAAAATATATTCGTTATAAGAACATCATTATAAGAACATCAACATGTTGTATGTTTATATTGTTGTTTAAAGGTTTTTCCATTCACATTTCCAGCTTTGCTAACTCGTTATGTTGTTTTTATAATCATTTATATAGAAAGTATTAGATTCGATCAAATATTATATTCAATTTTATATTCATAACCTTATTTGCATTGCATAATGTTTAAAGCTAATGGGCCAAAGGCAATGGGCTTAAACCTAAGGTACAGTGAAGGGACACTGGGAAATGGGAGCAGACGTTTAATACTATTTCGTAGAGCCGGCCCTACGGTGCTACGCGAGGCGTAGAGGTCGCAGCCCTGTACAGTCGTAGCGGTTCGTAGCATCCAAAAAGTAGGCATTAGTAAATTATTTTATAGAAGTAGTTATGACCAAGATAGTAATTTAAAAAATGCAAATATACTTGTATCATTATACAAGTATATTTGCAGACTGTACTCCACCCGCTAGACCCAAAACCGCCTCTGCGCAAGTTCAACGCATTTTTTTAAATTACCATCTTGGTCATAACTACTTCTATAAAAGAATTTACAAATGCCTACTTTTTGGATGCTACGAACCGCTACGACTGTACAGGGCTGCGCCCTCTACGTCTCGCGTAGCACCGTAGGGCCGGGTCTACGAAATAGTATTAAACGTCTGGTACCATTTCCCAAGAATCAAAGGCGGTCGGCAAAATTGAATGTATGGAGATATACATTCGGGGTAAATAATTCGCTCAGTTTAACACACACGCTCACTTTGTGCCGAACACATCTCAACATGATTGATGACCCTCCACGAGGCTCGGGTCAGCTTTGTTGTTCAAGAAATGCAGATATTATACTCGATTAAGTGTGTGGCACCCCTTAGAATGGCAGGTGAAAGCTCCTGAAATAATTGCAACGTCTGCGCCAAAATAAACATTGGGTCTGTTAATTTTTAAGCGACAGTGTCATGAACTGGCGACAGCTTGATGCATAAATTGTATGATTTTGGCTCCGTTGAAAAGTTTTGCAGAACGGCAGATATTTGCTACAATTCATACTATTCATAATTATACTATAAATTAGTTTTGGTTGGATAAAGTTCATATCTCACGTATTCCTAAGCACCATGTGGAGCACAGTGGAGCACCATGTGTGCACCATGGATATTCCCCGACTCCCGGGATTTGGTTTTTAAGTAGGTAGTAAAAATCATAAAAAAACTATTCTCGCCTTCGGGACTAATGAAAGATTTCTTTCTGACGAGTAAATATAAGAAAGACGGGATAAAGGATAGTATCTATAATAAATAGATAAACTTGATTCATTAAACCACAAAAATGTTTTTTAAGTGAAAATTTCTTATTCAAGAATCAACAATCATTTAAACATTTTTATTCTAAAGGTTATTTGTTCCTTTGAAAATTAATACATTATCAAATAGAACAATTTGTATTTACAATAAAATTTTATTTAAAATAATCAATACGCTTCAACAATAATTCACTTATTTAAACATATAATCGGGATCCCGTGGAAAAACCATATTAACAACATCAATGTTTGCGGTCAATGAACTTAAATAGCTCTACCTATTTCGATCACTGCTAATGACTCCAGCCCTGGAGTGTAGATGTGGTGCTGTTCCACAAATGATAGGACACTAATATCGTGTCCTGTATATCCTGTTGTTTGTTCACCACAGGAACATATGGACGCTACCGGAAGCAAAGAAGAAGACCAAAGCATTACTGTTACGGCATTACCTCCTATCGTTTTCACTAACTGATGATCGCTGTACAATGCAGTTCGGAGTTTCATTGAAAAGCTCCCAATTGATATGTGTTGGAAAAACTTCATATCTCACGTACACCTAAGGACTGGTTGTGGACACCACCTCATGTCGTTTTTACTAACTGATCCCTGTAAGTTGCGGTATAGATTTTTATTGGAAGAATCCCGAGTGGCGCGAGGGTAGTGATACTGATTCCATACAGTGCGTTTTACTTTGCGTTGACCTCAAGTGTCCCACCCAGGGAGTTTGAATAACACCATCATTAGGCTGCCGTTTTCTCATCCCAATTTATTTGGAAAGAAGTCACAGGACAGATAAAGGTTAATCTATTCCGAGTTATCAGTTAATCGTGACGTTTGCAAAAAAAAACGTTTAATCAATGATGGATAATAATTATTGCGACACATATCTTAACAATTTAGTGAAGTGCCGTGTGAATACCTGACTATTCCTAGGTTTCCGCACGGCACCACATTTTTGGTAAATACCGTCGCCTGCGTGACTGCAAGAATATTTTATTTGACTTTTATTAGCATGTAGTTTAGTGCATGATAATATAATTTGCAAGTCATTACACATAAATCATCATTTGGGCTTCCCTTATTGGTGGATGTCATTTGAAGGTTACCACAAAATAAAATACCTGGATCTCATGTTTAAATGATAAATGATAAATGACATTTATTTTGCAAATTGGTTTTCACAAACACTTTTACACGTCCTTATTTTTTAAACTAGATGGGGCCGGTGTTTCGTGCCTGACTACTCTGAGAAGAAACAGCCGAAACAAACTCAGAGGTCATAGTCTCTTTTAAAGTCCAGACAATCTTGTTCAACTTACATGAGAACTCTGCAGATTAGTGTCTGAGATGGTCTTTGAAGAAAGAACCATACAGATTTGAGTGGACCTGTCCAGTCAGTGCAAGCATTTGTCAGTTATCGTGTAGCTTGACTTTTAACTCAAGGAGCTCAACGAAACGACGAACAATATGAAAGAAAGGACATTTGGGTAGGTCGCTTATAGTACTCAAACTGCCAGACAGTCGTGGGAAAAAAACAACAAAAAGTGACCCACAAGGTCCTTTTTTTTTTTTTTTTTAAGGATGGGAAATCATCAAATGACCCCCCCCACTCTGGGCGGAGCGGGAGGGAGTGTCAGACTCATACTGACTAAAAACCATCCATGTTCCTTCCTCGCCTTTTACGTTCCGGGGCCGCGGTATCTCTTTCGAACAGGCCCGCAACCCCGGCAGGCTTCGGCCCTTGCGGGCCCCTCTCCTTTTGCTGACATCTCTTTGAGGCGCGCGTGGAACACGAACGCGCCGTCGACACGGCCTGTCGTCGTCGTTAGACGGCCGGACGGCCAGCTATTGCCCATAGCCAGCCGTCCACAGGCCCGCATCTACGGTGGCCGGTAGCCACCACGTGGCCCCCGACGCCCGTTGCGTCTCCCGCGGCGGCCGGGAAGAGAGGATCTCTCCCTCTCTCGTTCCGCCACCTCCTTCGCTAGCATCACTGCTTCGCAGAAGGAGGCGACGGCTTCCCATTCCGTCTCGCTCCGGACCATGGATTGAACCAGGGCCGGACGCGAGAGGTCGCCGCCGCCACCCACAAGGTCCTCACATTCACAATTATTAAATAAAATAAATAATAATTTACAAAAACTATTGTCTATAAAAATACGAAATGTCAAATACAACACATAAAATAAACAAAAATAAAGTAAAAAAAATAAAATACTGAACTAAGTATTTATGTCAAATCATTACATGTCATGACAGTCACAAATAAATATTCATGTCAAATAAACACACACATAAAAACTAAAAATAAGTAAAGTAAAAAAAATAAAAATAAAATACTGAACCAAGTATTCATGTCAAATCATTCAATGTTACAGTGTATAAAGTTAAAGAAATCAATAATAAACAAGCGAAGTCCGAAATTTCAACATTCACAGAGCAAATTGGAGCAGCTTAATCCCAAGCCTTTTTATCTTCGAGATAGTGATTAACATGATAGAAGGCTTTCAGGCATAGCTTTCGTTTTATAAACAATTTGAATTTATTTAGGCTTAGTGCCGTATACATTGGCATCTGAACGTACCCCCTATTTTTTTGAGCCTCGTTGCAGGAACAACAAATTTATGTTTGTTCCTCGTATTTATGTTGTGGATATCACTGTATTTTTTAAACAATTTAATATTTTTATGCGCGTACAAAAGGTTTTCATAAATAAACTGAGAGGGCACAGTGTGAATATTAATCTCTTTAAATTTTTCTCTGAGGGAGTATCTGGGACTTAATTTATAAACAGAACGAATAGCCCTTTTTTGCAAAACAAATATTGTCTGAATATCGGCGGCATTGCCCAAGAGAATACCATACGACATCACGACCAATACAGGTAGATTTAAATTAGCGTTCATACTTTTTATACCTAAGTTCTTTTAACTTTTCGTAACTTTAGAAATATTCGTAAGAGCAGCATGCTTGTGCGTCTTTATTTGAAAATCTGAGGGGTAAATTACGTAACATACTCACTATCACAATGCCTTTCTTTTTGACAATTCAGCCACGTTCATTCCTTTATTTAGGATGTCGATCAGACGTATAATTCAAAGTTATGAAGCAATGAATTACGAATTTCCTTTTTTTTTTTTTGCGATTTAAATATACTACGCAAATAGCATGTCGCCTCATCATGTCGTTATTTTTAAAACAAAATTGTGTATAAATAAGAATTGTGTATTATTAGTTGTTTGTATCTTTTAACTTGTTTTTTCGACTAAGAAATCATCGAATGACTCCTCCCACTCTGGGCGGAGCGGGAGGGAGTGTCACACTTTTACTGACTAAATACCATCTATGTTCCTTACTCGCCCTTTATATTCCGGGGCCACGGTATCTCTTTCAAACATACTCGCAGCCCCGTCAGGCATCTTGCGGACCTCTTCCTTTATGCTGACATCTCTTTGAGGCACGCGTGGAACACGAACGCGCCGTCGATACGGCCTGTCTACGACGGACGGACGGCGAGAGAGCCCATAGCTCACCGTTCACAGGCCGGGCCATCGTAGGTCTCCTTCTCGCGTTGCGCCACCTCCGTCGCTAGCATGACTGCCTGCTTCGCAGAAGGAGGTGACGGCTTCCCATTCCGTCTTGCTCTGGACCATGGATTGAACCAGGGCCGGCCAGGATTGCCACCATTGTCTCTTTTACCTGAGACAACCAGCGTGAAATGAACTTTCCGTACCACATTTAACTTTCAAATTTATAATAAAAACTTAAAATTCACATCAGAGTCCACTGTTTCAATATTCTCAAAGCTGATACTTGTATTTTTCAGTCATCTTTCAACGATTACCAGTAAAATATTTAAATCAATAACAATTCGATAAAATTATATTTAGAGGCGCCTGCTTTTGAATCCATCATCAAATAATAAAATATTAAGACACGATCATAAAAATATAACAATTTGGAGTGTTCCGAACGTTTGGTTGGTCATAAATGTGTCATCGAGATATTGCAGATGTTGCAATGAATATCATATATAAGAAGTAAAATACAGATATTATAGGTACATTTTTGGTGTTCATAAAATTTTATGGAAACCCTAAATCTATTTTAATATTAATTACGTACTTTGATAATAAAATAAGATGCGAATGATTATTTCTCTTTTGCTCATACAGGGTGTAAAAAATCTATCACATAGCTCTTGTCTCCGCATTTTGTACATCACTAGTGTGATGTCGACGACGACGACTTCGTAAATGGCTTTTTTCTTTTCCGAGTTACGCTTCACCCACTCAACCTTCGTTGCGCTACGGAGGTCGCGTGCTCGCTCCGCTCGCCACCTCCCTCCTTACCTCCACCGGACAGATTTTAACGCCTTCCATAATGGCTATCCAATGGCTATCCCTAACCGAAGCTTATGAAGTTATACCCCTTTCAATTTTAGGGGAGGGAGTAGTTTTGAAAAATTATTTTGACCAACTGATTGCCCCTTAAAACGAATCTGAAAAAAAAATGTTCCAAATCTCTTAACTTCCGAGATTCGCCTAAAGGGGGGGAGAAGGGGGGCAAGGGGACCAACTTTTTACTTCCCCGAGCCTTGTCTATACAAATCCGTAAAAAAAACAAAATACGGGTCTCTTAGTTTCCAAGAAACGATAGGGAAGGGGAGGAAGGGGCGTGAAAAGGGGAGGTTTGGCACTTTTACCACACTCGCGAGAGATACTTGTTTACGAATCTGTCAAAATATATCCATATTCATATTCAATTTATTTTGGGTAACAAAAGATTTAAAAGGTGTTACAATGGGCTTATATCTAAGAACCAATTGTGGACCGTGTTAGGGCACAGCAATAAACAAGATTTACATAAAATGGAAGTAGTTAATTAAAGATATTATTTACAAACAGAGGGTATGTTACACATTTATCAGAGTAACTCGCGTTGTACATGCAAATGTTAGCAATGTCCTCGAAACGGTCCTTACTTTCTTAATCTTAAGTGACAACTTTCACGCTCGCAAGTGACTGTGTTTCGTTTTCAAGCTGTCAAAACTGTCGAAATTGTAACTTGCACTCGCGTTCTACATGCAAATGTTAGCAATGTCCTCGAAACGTCACTATCGACGACGTAAACTCGATCTACGCGATACAGACGTTACTCGAATTTTAGTATGAAACTCGCACTAAGCATACTGATGTCACGTCCCCCCACTCCCGAGTATTGATGCGTTTTGTGCTTGTCAATATTCGTTGATTTACAAAAACAAAAAATACGTGTCCATTATTTTCCAATACTCTAACACACAGACTAAATAGATTTGCAATTCGCTGATGGTAGAAACTAGCCTATTACAGCTGATGTCCAATAAAAACAAAACAAAAAACATGCGGACTTCAGAGATAGCACTTAAATTTTCAAAATTAAATAATTACCGATATACTGGTATTTAGCTGCATCCAGTTAGACTGGAAGCCGACCCCAACATAGTTGGGAAAAGGCAAGCAGATGTTGATAAAATAATGATGTAAGTACCGTGATAAACTGGAAAAACTACGTACCTACCTTCCTACCAACCAAGATGAATGATTGAGGATATACTCTATACACCGGCAATTTCACCTTTAATTTTAAATTATTTCCATCTTTGTTTTTGGCAGCCAAAATAGCTTGTTCGCTCAACCAAATATGATCTCTGTAATTTTGAGCAACGTTTTTGAGCAACCGCAACTGACAAAAAGTTCAGAATAGTTAACGCAGCCTACTAAAATGTTTAACTTGCCATGACTTATGTTAGTAAAGTTCGACGATAGTCTCCTGCTAAAATAATCAACATTGAATCGGTTTTAATTGTCCCGTTAGGCTTGCAGAGTTTAATCTAATACCTCTAAATACATTTTGAATGCGAAGTAACTCTTCCTAATTCCACCATTTGTAACTTTCTTATGAATATTAAATACATACTTTGGTTTCCATATTTACCCAAACTGATTCTCTTCAAGTGTTTAAATTGTAGAGATTTTATCGCAGAATATAATATTCTTTTAATATCAGTGATACTATAATGACATTTACTACGTTTTAGGTATATGTGCATTTTCCGCAAACTGGTTTATTTGGTATTTCAACTCGTCGGAACCTTTTTTTCATTTTTATTTATGTATGTTCCCCTATTACTTGAAGATGGCTAAAGCGATTTGAATTATTATTTTCTTGTTAGAAAAGGGTATACTTCCCAGGTGGTCCCATAATCATCAAGTCTTGATCTGATGATGGGATCCTAGAGAAATGGCATTATAACTGGGATTGCTGAAATCTCATGTCTATCTATTGTTTACACCAGTTCTTAACATACATCACGCCGCCACGCTGTGTAGCACAAGTGAACTACTAAAAAATGAAAAATTTAAACTTTTTGACTCCAAAAAACACAAAATGTATTTGGTTTTGAATCTTCTGATGCCAACGACGAAGTAAAATAAATTTTCTTTAATTTAGATAATATGTTGGCAGTAGTGAGACGGTTTGGAGAATCTATTCGTCCACAGGCCCGCATCTACGGTGGCCGGTAGCCACCACGTGGCCCCCGACGCCCGTTGCGTCTCCCGCGGCGGCCGGGAAGAGAGGATCTCTCCCTCTCTCGTTCCGCCACCTCCTTCGCTAGCATCACTGCTTCGCAGAAGGAGGCGACGGCTTCCCATTCCGTCTCGCTCCGGACCATGGATTGAACCAGGGCCGGACGCGAGAGGTCGCCGCCGCCACCCACAAGGTCCTCACATTCACAATTATTAAATAAAATAAATAATAATTTACAAAAACTAATGTCTATAAAAATACGAAATGTCAAATACAACACATAAAATAAACAAAAATAAAGTAAAAAAAATAAAATACTGAACTAAGTATTTATGTCAAATCATTACATGTCATGACAGTCACAAATAAATATTCATGTCAAATAAACACACACATAAAAACTAAAAATAAGTAAAGTAAAAAAAATAAAAATAAAATACTGAACCAAGTATTCATGTCAAATCATTCAATGTTACAGTGTATAAAGTTAAAGAAATCAATAATAAACAAGCGAAGTCCGAAATTTCAACATTCACAGAGCAAATTGGAGCAGCTTAATCCCAAGCCTTTTTATCTTCGAGATAGTGATTAACATGATAGAAGGCTTTCAGGCATAGCTTTCGTTTTATAAACAATTTGAATTTATTTAGGCTTAGTGCCGTATACATTGGCATCTGAACGTACCCCCTATTTTTTTGAGCCTCGTTGCAGGAACAACAAATTTATGTTTGTTCCTCGTATTTATGTTGTGGATATCACTGTATTTTTTAAACAATTTAATATTTTTATGCGCGTACAAAAGGTTTTCATAAATAAACTGAGAGGGCACAGTGTGAATATTAATCTCTTTAAATTTTTCTCTGAGGGAGTATCTGGGACTTAATTTATAAACAGAACGAATAGCCCTTTTTTGCAAAACAAATATTGTCTGAATATCGGCGGCATTGCCCAAGAGAATACCATACGACATCACGACCAATACAGGTAGATTTAAATTAGCGTTCATACTTTTTATACCTAAGTTCTTTTAACTTTTCGTAACTTTAGAAATATTCGTAAGAGCAGCATGCTTGTGCGTCTTTATTTGAAAATCTGAGGGGTAAATTACGTAACATACTCACTATCACAATGCCTTTCTTTTTGACAATTCAGCCACGTTCATTCCTTTATTTAGGATGTCGATCAGACGTATAATTCAAAGTTATGAAGCAATGAATTACGAATTTCCTTTTTTTTTTTTTGCGATTTAAATATACTACGCAAATAGCATGTCGCCTCATCATGTCGTTATTTTTAAAACAAAATTGTGTATAAATAAGAATTGTGTATTATTAGTTGTTTGTATCTTTTAACTTGTTTTTTCGACTAAGAAATCATCGAATGACTCCTCCCACTCTGGGCGGAGCGGGAGGGAGTGTCACACTTTTACTGACTAAATACCATCTATGTTCCTTACTCGCCCTTTATATTCCGGGGCCACGGTATCTCTTTCAAACATACTCGCAGCCCCGTCAGGCATCTTGCGGACCTCTTCCTTTATGCTGACATCTCTTTGAGGCACGCGTGGAACACGAACGCGCCGTCGATACGGCCTGTCTACGACGGACGGACGGCGAGAGAGCCCATAGCTCACCGTTCACAGGCCGGGCCATCGTAGGTCTCCTTCTCGCGTTGCGCCACCTCCGTCGCTAGCATGACTGCCTGCTTCGCAGAAGGAGGTGACGGCTTCCCATTCCGTCTTGCTCTGGACCATGGATTGAACCAGGGCCGGCCAGGATTGCCACCATTGTCTCTTTTACCTGAGACAACCAGCGTGAAATGAACTTTCCGTACCACATTTAACTTTCAAATTTATAATAAAAACTTAAAATTCACATCAGAGTCCACTGTTTCAATATTCTCAAAGCTGATACTTGTATTTTTCAGTCATCTTTCAACGATTACCAGTAAAATATTTAAATCAATAACAATTCGATAAAATTATATTTAGAGGCGCCTGCTTTTGAATCCATCATCAAATAATAAAATATTAAGACACGATCATAAAAATATAACAATTTGGAGTGTTCCGAACGTTTGGTTGGTCATAAATGTGTCATCGAGATATTGCAGATGTTGCAATGAATATCATATATAAGAAGTAAAATACAGATATTATAGGTACATTTTTGGTGTTCATAAAATTTTATGGAAACCCTAAATCTATTTTAATATTAATTACGTACTTTGATAATAAAATAAGATGCGAATGATTATTTCTCTTTTGCTCATACAGGGTGTAAAAAATCTATCACATAGCTCTTGTCTCCGCATTTTGTACATCACTAGTGTGATGTCGACGACGACGACTTCGTAAATGGCTTTTTTCTTTTCCGAGTTACGCTTCACCCACTCAACCTTCGTTGCGCTACGGAGGTCGCGTGCTCGCTCCGCTCGCCACCTCCCTCCTTACCTCCACCGGACAGATTTTAACGCCTTCCATAATGGCTATCCAATGGCTATCCCTAACCGAAGCTTATGAAGTTATACCCCTTTCAATTTTAGGGGAGGGAGTAGTTTTGAAAAATTATTTTGACCAACTGATTGCCCCTTAAAACGAATCTGAAAAAAAAATGTTCCAAATCTCTTAACTTCCGAGATTCGCCTAAAGGGGGGGAGAAGGGGGGCAAGGGGACCAACTTTTTACTTCCCCGAGCCTTGTCTATACAAATCCGTAAAAAAAACAAAATACGGGTCTCTTAGTTTCCAAGAAACGATAAGGAAGGGGAGGAAGGGGCGTGAAAAGGGGAGGTTTGGCACTTTTACCACACTCGCGAGAGATACTTGTTTACGAATCTGTCAAAATATATCCATATTCATATTCAATTTATTTTGGGTAACAAAAGATTTAAAAGGTGTTACAATGGGCTTATATCTAAGAACCAATTGTGGACCGTGTTAGGGCACAGCAATAAACAAGATTTACATAAAATGGAAGTAGTTAATTAAAGATATTATTTACAAACAGAGGGTATGTTACACATTTATCAGAGTAACTCGCGTTGTACATGCAAATGTTAGCAATGTCCTCGAAACGGTCCTTACTTTCTTAATCTTAAGTGACAACTTTCACGCTCGCAAGTGACTGTGTTTCGTTTTCAAGCTGTCAAAACTGTCGAAATTGTAACTTGCACTCGCGTTCTACATGCAAATGTTAGCAATGTCCTCGAAACGTCACTATCGACGACGTAAACTCGATCTACGCGATACAGACGTTACTCGAATTTTAGTATGAAACTCGCACTAAGCATACTGATGTCACGTCCCCCCACTCCCGAGTATTGATGCGTTTTGTGCTTGTCAATATTCGTTGATTTACAAAAACAAAAAATACGTGTCCATTATTTTCCAATACTCTAACACACAGACTAAATAGATTTGCAATTCGCTGATGGTAGAAACTAGCCTATTACAGCTGATGTCCAATAAAAACAAAACAAAAAACATGCGGACTTCAGAGATAGCACTTAAATTTTCAAAATTAAATAATTACCGATATACTGGTATTTAGCTGCATCCAGTTAGACTGGAAGCCGACCCCAACATAGTTGGGAAAAGGCAAGCAGATGATGATAAAATAATGATGTAAGTACCGTGATAAACTGGAAAAACTACGTACCTACCTTCCTACCAACCAAGATGAATGATTGAGGATATACTCTATACACCGGCAATTTCACCTTTAATTTTAAATTATTTCCATCTTTGTTTTTGGCAGCCAAAATAGCTTGTTCGCTCAACCAAATATGATCTCTGTAATTTTGAGCAACGTTTTTGAGCAACCGCAACTGACAAAAAGTTCAGAATAGTTAACGCAGCCTACTAAAATGTTTAACTTGCCATGACTTATGTTAGTAAAGTTCGACGATAGTCTCCTGCTAAAATAATCAACATTGAATCGGTTTTAATTGTCCCGTTAGGCTTGCAGAGTTTAATCTAATACCTCTAAATACATTTTGAATGCGAAGTAACTCTTCCTAATTCCACCATTTGTAACTTTCTTATGAATATTAAATACATACTTTGGTTTCCATATTTACCCAAACTGATTCTCTTCAAGTGTTTAAATTGTAGAGATTTTATCGCAGAATATAATATTCTTTTAATATCAGTGATACTATAATGACATTTACTACGTTTTAGGTATATGTGCATTTTCCGCAAACTGGTTTATTTGGTATTTCAACTCGTCGGAACCTTTTTTTCATTTTTATTTATGTATGTTCCCCTATTACTTGAAGATGGCTAAAGCGATTTGAATTATTATTTTCTTGTTAGAAAAGGGTATACTTCCCAGGTGGTCCCATAATCATCAAGTCTTGATCTGATGATGGGATCCTAGAGAAATGGCATTATAACTGGGATTGCTGAAATCTCATGTCTATCTATTGTTTACACCAGTTCTTAACATACATCACGCCGCCACGCTGTGTAGCACAAGTGAACTACTAAAAAATGAAAAATTTAAACTTTTTGACTCCAAAAAACACAAAATGTATTTGGTTTTGAATCTTCTGATGCCAACGACGAAGTAAAATAAATTTTCTTTAATTTAGATAATATGTTGGCAGTAGTGAGACGGTTTGGAGAATCTATTCGTGCGACATACAATACATGCATGTCATCCCATTGTGGTCTTTAGTTGTATATCTGGAGAATGGACAACATGTCTTATTTTACCACCAGCGACCACACTGAAAAATTTATTTGCGATATTCACAAGCGATTAAGTGGCGAGAGCACTGCATTACTCAGAGTTGCCGAGATATTTTTTGTATAGACCGCATCATAAAAAAATTCTAAATTCGGAAACAGGAAAAACCTGTTCCTGGATACGTGAATAAAAAACACAAAAAAGTGAAAAATAACTTTAGCTTCAGAATTCGGTGACAAAAAACCAAGTAAATCAATCAAACAATGTGTAGATGTAGAAGTAAGTACTCACGTCATCTTCCTTAGGGCAGGCACCTCCTACTCTAATGTGACCTTCAGGACAGTTTTCATCATTCGGGCTAGAGGAAGTTGCAAACGTGATAGCCGCAAGTGCAGCAAGCACCAGAAAGATAACGAGGTACAGCTTCATGTTGATACGAGTTCACTTGGCACGAGAATGTGCCCAGATACCAGATGGAATCCTTTATATACAACATGGTCCACGAATTATTAATTATTTATGCTGACATTAAGAAAAAAAACAAACGTTGAATGGCAATGCATTAGCATTTTTTAAGGAAAATAATCATCTTTGGCTAAAAAAAGCGCCAGCCCTCTGGTTACGCAAAGCGTCGACCAGTCGGCGAGAGATTGAATTAGGTATGATAATAATGATTTAGTTTTTGAGATATGGACTGCTTAATATATCAACATAAAATTTATATTTTAAATAAGAAAGTCCTAATAATATTAACAACTAATAAACTGGAAATACCAAATAAACCAGTTTGCGGAAAATACACATATACCTAAAACGTCGTAAATGTCATTATAGTATCACTGATATTAAAAGAATATTATATTCTGCGATATTTATGAAACAACAAACAACACACCACTTCTACAAGGTACTTAAACAAAATAATTATTTTTACATAAACTAAACATCACGCTTTGTAAGCCCCACAGGGTTAGGAGGAAGTGTAACCTAACAAATACACTCACATTTTGCCAGTTATGGTATGTCTCATGAAGTAAAGAACGAACCTATTGCCACCAACTAGGCACAAATCAAGGTTCTGAATGTTATATGCAAATATGCATCAGAAATACTCTAAAAATGCAACAAACGTGTAAAATATACTTCATAATAAGTATCACAAAACGATTGAGCCCTAAATATATTAGCATATTTTTATATTACTTGAAAATGATCGTTCTACATTCGATGAGGTTAATGGACACTATTGTTGCATTATCGGCCAATTAATAATAATTATTGCAGACTAAATAATCGTAGAGATCGCAGGACGCAGTTAATGTGGAACAAATACTGGGCACTAAAAGAAATTTTCAAAAGCAGCATGCCAACTAAAGTTAAAACCAAGGTACTGAACTCGTGCCTTATACCGTGTCTAACGTATGCTTGCCAAACGTGGAAGTTCAATAAAAGAACAAAAGATAAAATTATTACATGCCAACGAGGAATGGAGCGCAGTATGATGAACATAAAAAAAATACAGAAAATAAGACACACAAGAATTAGAAATATCACCAAGGCAAGGGACCGATTGGTACACGCTCAGTCACTGAAATGGAAATGGGCCGTACATGTGGCGCGTATAAAGGACCAGAGATGGACGAAAAGAGTTACCACATGGGCAGGTCCTCTAGGCAAAAGAACAAGTTAGGAAGATGAGCTTAAAAGAACAGCCGGCCCAAACTGGATTCGAGTAGCCCAACCCAGAGAGGACTGGCTATCTTTGGAGGAGACCTTCACCTAAAGAAGGGTTCTTGCAGACTAATAGTACGAGTACATTATGATATAAGTGCGGTAAGTTGAAAATTACAGCCGAGGCGATATTGCTTGCCCGAGCTGTAGGCGAGGGCTAAAAGAAAGACAGAGGCTGTAATTATCAAAGCGCACGTATGTCATACGACGTTTTACGTAGTATGTCACAATAAGTAGTGACTTGGCTGTATTTGGTTTTGAATCTTCTGATGCCAACGATGAAGTAAAATAAATTTTCTTTAATTTAGATAATATGTTGGCAGTAATGAGACGGTTTGGAGAATCTATTCATGCGACATACAATACATGCATGTCATCCCATTGTGGTCTTTAGTTGTATATCTGGAGAATGGACACCATGTCTTATTTAACCACCAGCGATCACACTGAAAAATTTATTTGCGATATTCGCAAGTGATTAAGTGGCGAGAGCACTGCATTACTCAGAGTTGCCGAGATATTTTTTGTATAGACCGCATCATCAAAAAATACCAAAGTCGGAAACAGGAAAAACCTGTTCCTGGATACGTGAATATAGGTAAAATATATTTAACCATTAGTCAATATTCGAGACTTAATTTCATTTCAATATTTACAAAATGTTGATGGTAAATTATGTGGCGTTAGAAAATGATGCTCATTGGCATCAAACTCTTAATGTTACTGTTACATTAATTCTTAACAAGCTCATCAGATACGAACATTGTTTTCTCTAAATTTCAAGATATAGATCAAGAACAAAATAAATAGAACAGTAAAACAATTTAAATGCTTGAAGAGAATCAGTTTGGGTAAATATGGAAACCAAAGTATGTATTTAATATTCATAAGAAAGTTAAAAATGGTGGAATTGGGAAGAGTTACTTGGCATTCAAAAAGTATTTAGAGGCATTATATTAAGCTCTGCAGGCCTAACGGGACAATCAAAACCGATTCAATGGTGATTATTTTAGCAGGAGACTTTCGTCGAACTCATTAACATAAGTCATGGCAAGTTAAACATTTTAGTAGGCTGCGTTAACTTTTCTGAACTTTTTGTCAGTTGCGGTTGTTTAAAAACGTTGTTCAAAATTACAGAGATCATATTTGGTTGAGCGAATAAGCTATGTTGGCTGCCAAAAACAAAGATGGAAATAATTTAAAATTAGAAGTGAAATTGCCGATGTATTTATCCTAGTTGGTAGGAAGGTAGGTACGTAGTTTTTCCAGTTTATCACGGTACTTACATCATTATTTTATCATCATCTGCTTGCCTTTTCCCAACTATGTTGGGAACTAATTTTGACAGTTTTGACAGCTTGAATACGAAACACAGTCACTTGCGAGCGTGAAAGTTGTCACTTAAGATTTTGTGGTGAGAGCATCGTGAGACTGGTCATATAACAAAGTAAAAAAATAAATAAAACTTACAATGGAATCACTGGTCACGTAAACAATGATAGAGTGCTCTACTACAAGCCACTCGGGCATTATTAGACCATTTGCTTAGATTTCCATGCTTAATAAATAACAAATTTAGTTTTACTAACTTCACAGATGGATCACGGTCACTCACTAGACTCACTACACATCAAAATATACATATAATAAAATAATAATAAAATTTAAAAAAAAGGTAGGTGGGTAAAAGTTTACAGTTTTTCTTAAATCTATGTCAAGTTTACACATATTTTGAGCCTGAACTAGGTAATCTTGTGTTTCAGGCAATTTGATATGAAATACACTAACTGCAAATGACAACACAAACTTTTGTAAACACAAACAAAACTAATGACCATTGACCACAGTTAAATAATGTCGTCTAACTTTGTTGTATAACCACAACTAGTTGAATGGGCAGTCGCTTCTGTTACTCGTATGAACACAAAATACGAGTACGACTGTCAATTTATTTTGGCCGGTTACTAATGTACACGCCACTTCTCACAGTGAGATTAACACGAAACGAACGAACGTATTCTAGAATCTCACACTCGCAAGTTAATAATGATTGTTGATGCGTTTAGAATTAGCACTCACAATATGTAGTTCTCACGTATTACGTTAGATGTCGCTTACTCAGCGCCATACCGTTAACGTAGACACGGTCGATACGTACAAAAAACTCGCACTAAGCATACAGTACTCACTAAAATTGATACCAAACAGTGACGTATTGAGAATTTTAAAAGCGTCAAAATGTAATTAGTCCGTCACAAAGATTATCAAAAAATATTTCACCAGTATTTTTTCTTTTGTTACATAAACCAAAATTGACGAAGGTACGACGCTTTTAAAATTCCCAATACGTCACGCCTATAAGTTTTAGCTAGTTCTTACGTCACGAGCGCCCACTCCCGAGTTTTGATGCGTTTTATCTTTGTCAATATTCATTGATTTACAAAAAACAAAAGTACGTGTCCATTATTTTTCAATAATCTAACTGACGGACTAAATAGATTTGTAATTTTCTGATACTTTCGTCATGCCTATACTGTTCGTAACCACATGAATTTAATGAATCCAAAAACCACGTGAATTTAATCCAACACCACTAGGAAAACACTTTGTTACTACACAAGTTGTTAAGTGTTTTCATGTTGGTGCTCATGACTGGTAAAAGGCCGTAGGAAGCAGTGTCGATGACGCGTTTGTGTTCCACGCGCGCCTCAATGAGATGTCAGCGTATAGTGAGGCTCCGAAGCCTGCCGGGGCTGCCGGGGCTGCGGGCCTGTTCGAAAGAGATACCGCGGCCCCGGAACGTAAAGGCCGAGGAAGGAACATGGATGGGTTTTAGTTAGTAAAAGTCTGACACTCCCTCTCGCCCCGCCCAGAGTGGGAGAAGTTATTAATTTGATGATAACCCATCCTAAAAAAAAGACCGTAGGATGTATTGCTAAAACGAACACCTGAATAAATAACTTGTCATAAAAGCCGGTTCAAAAGACCTTTAACGTTATGAACTGGGTACATAAATAATTAAAAAATCAAATACAAATAAATGAAAACGAATTTTCCTGTTAAGGCCACAAGCATGAAGTAGATACGCCTTATATACAAACAAATATAGTTTTTATTGACATGAACAATAAGATTTTAATTATCACTCGGTGGACTTTGCTCGTTCTTTGATTTTTGGTGACTTGCGTATTTATTTTTAATATTATCACATCAATACCGAAGAAGCTGCTAATGTAAACGTCAAATATATCAATGACAAATATAAATATGAATATATATTTCCTAAACCGGTCGCCGGCTTCGTGCAATAACCTAGAAGCGCCGCGAATGCTTGCTGAATTTGTTATTGATTTAAAGACACATCACGCGATTGTGTTGAGTTCACATTTTTTAAAATCAAATAATAATATGTTATTTGTACTACGCGTGCTATTCTGGACTCACTGCCGATTGCCGAGATGTCGCTTCTGTTTCAACTGTAATACAGGTACAGTTCTGAAGATTATCACAACTGCAAACCACAATTCGCAGCGGCAATGGAGCCTAATATAATAAAGAAACAAAATATCATAAGGGGATAGAGAGGCTATCAGAAGAACTAAGAGACATTTCTATGAAATATTTCTTGACAAGCAACGCCACCTTGAACTGAAAGCCTATAATGTCCCCACTGCTGGGACACGGCCTCCTCTCTACATATAATAATAATAAATCATTTATTTCGAGCAACAAGACTCATAGTGTTAGTAACAATACACATACAAACTATGTTAGTAATAAACTCACAAACAAACAAAACAGAAAAACAGAATGTGACATCACTGATGCAAGGCGACAGGCGCAGCTGAAACCTTGCAGCAGTGGTTCACAAACGCACAATCAAGCCTGCTCGCTATCATAGACAGGATACTGTTGGCGCTGCCTCGCACCCTTCGGACCAGGGATGTGCACCGCTTCCGCATCACTGTGTAGAAGCAATCTACGCGAGCTTCAGCAAACATTCCTGATGCGCTGCAGTACCGGGGCAACCCCATCAGCACCCTGAATGCGTTATTATATTGGACGGGAAGGGCGCTGTATGATTTTTTAGTATAATGATCCCATAGACTGCATGTGTAGAATGTCGTGCAGTAAGTACTAAATATAATACGCTTGACCTCCTTAGAGGCACGCCTGAACCTGCAGGCAATCATGTTAGCTCTCACACACAGCGCCCTCCGCTCCCTATCAATATCCTCATCGTCGTTGAGGCCAGCGGTCAGTAGGTGACCCAGATACTTAAATTGTTCTACCCTCACGAGGGGTATACCGCTCAACTTCACTGATGGTACTGCTTCTGGGTATTTGCCCCTGGCCCCAAAGACATCACTCTTCCTAACATTGTATGCCAGACCATGCAGTCTGGCAAGTTGCTCGCAAGTGGCAACAAGTGTCCTTATTCCGCAGATTGACGCGCTCAGCAGTACCATGTCGTCGGCGTAGCTAATGTTATTGCAACATACGCCATCAATATGACACCCGACACGCATGCTACTAAGCGCGCCAATCAGATCATCCACGGTATTTAAGAGGGAATGGGCTATAATCCACCACGCAGGCCCAGGCCATACAACAACTTATTGAAGAATAAAGTCAGCCACATACATCCGTCTTCTTTTAAACACTTCCATACTTCTACTGGTATTTCACCAAGGCCTTTCCATTTTTCATACTTTGAACAGTCTTCCTCACTTCATCCATGCTAATTTCCCTCACCAACCCCATATTTACTTGTACCTCTTTAAGCACATCCATTCATTCTCTTAATTCATTAGCTTTCAAAATAACCCTTCCATCTCTCTTTTATTTCATCATCTTTAGCCAAAACTTTACCAGCGCCGTCTTTCAAACACTTGATATTTACCCTATTGTCAAGTTTGAAAATTACACATTATACTTGTGCCGATAGTAACCAGTTGGCTTACCCACGATGACCTATCAAGCTTTACAAAGCCAGTATAAGTGAGTCTCTCATTGTACAGAAAATCTATTATAGCGACGTAATGTTATACTGGCAATGTATGGTTTGATGTGCCGACTGTCGCCTTGTGTGTTGTAGTCCTGTCGTGTCCTGTCTTTTGTAAATTAAATAGGCTTGTTAACTGTAAAAATCTAATTAGTCCGTCACTTAGATTATCAAAAAATATTTATTCGTATTTTTTTTGTTACATAATCCAAAATTGACGAAAATACAACGCTTTTAAAATTCTCAATACGTCACTGTTTGGTATCATTTTAGTGAGTACCGACGTCACGAGCCACCACTCCCGAGTTTTGATGCGTTTCATCTTTGTCAAAATTCGTTGATTTACAAAAACAATAAAAACTTTTTTACAAAAAATAAAACCGACTTCAGAGAAAACAAAAAAGTGAAAAATAACTTCAGAAAAAACGCTTCAGAAGTCGGTGACCTTTGTTTGATTGATTTAGTTTTTTTGTCACCGACTTCTGAAGCGTTTTTTCTGAAGTTATTTTTCACTTTTTTGTTTTCTCTGAAGTCGGTTTTATTTTTTGTAAAAAAGTTTTTATTTTTCACTTTTTAGTGGTTCACATGTGCTTACCCCTTCACAGCGTACCGGCGTGATTTTAGGTTATGAACTAGTGTAAACAATAGACAGATATGAGATTTCGGCAATCCCAGTACATTTGCTATCATTTATTGAGGAGTTCCGTTGCATATCTCCAAAGTTCTTCATCAGATCTTCATCAAATTGAATTGGGATCACTTCGAGAAAGTACAATTCCTAAAACTACCCAAACCGCTTCTAGTGTGCCTATAAAATGTGAAGAACTCTCTCTATTTCTCCAGAATCCCATCATCAGCTACTGATTTGATGATTATGAGACCACACAGGAAGCACCAGCTTTCAAATAAAATAAGAACGATCAAAATCGGTTCACCCAGTAGAAAGTACTGAGGTAACAAATATTTTCGAAATCGGGTGTATTTTACACATGTGCGTACCCCCTCAGAGCATACAGGCGTGATGTTATGTCATGATATAGTATAAACAATGAACCTACAAGCAATGGCAGAAATCACTGCAGATTTGCTGTGTATTTTTGAAGAGTTCCGTTGTACATCTCCGAAGATCAGCATCAGATCTTCAGCAAACTAAAATGGGACCAAACGGGAAGCACCAGCTTTCAAACAAAAAAAGAACCATCAAAATCGGTTCACCCAGTCGAGAGTACTGAGGTAACAAACACAAAAAAAAAAAAAAAAAAAAAAAAAAAAAAAATACAGACGAATTGATAACCTCCTCTTTTTGGAAGTCGGTTGAAAAGTACCTACGTGTCCATTATTTTCCAATACTCTAACTGACGGACTAAATAGATTTGCAATTTATTGATGGTGGAAACTAGCCTATTATTTAAATATCTTTGTTTCTGTGCAACTTAGAGGCAACAACGTTTTCGTCTGTTGAACCATATTTATTCTATTTAGTTACATAGACGCGGTTGCGGATGTCATCCCAATCGTTTCTTTAGAAGGGATACTGACGCAGACACGAGAGACTTCGTATGAAATAGACCAACAGGTGTCACCACAGAAATATTAAAAACAGGGTGTCACCTTACAAAAAAAACCTAATCTATTTTAGATAATGTGATTTCTGGCCGTGTTTCAACATGTTATTTAATATGTACCTTCCGATGTATAAATGTAACACATGAAAAATATTTTGTAATAGTCGAGTTATTGGCTGAAAATCAAATCACGTGCTGTTGGGTAACGAAAAATAGTCTCAAAGCTTTAGTCTGAAACCTTTCCGGGATGTCTATATTGCTGTTGCTTGCTGTTCCCCAGAGCTCCACTCCATATGTCCAAACCGGCTTCAATATAGTTTTGTATATCAGCATTTTGCTTTCGTTGGTTTACTGTACCCCCGTAGTGAGATTTAATGCTGTTTTACTTATGGTTATGCCCTTCAAAATCAAAATGATGTCAGATAATCAGTTGGATGAGCAACAGTTCTAATAATCCTAATCGCCATACATGTATTTTTTTGCGGGAACACATTTTTGAGTTTTTACACGTAGGCGCGTGAGCAACTACTAAAAAAAATTACCAAATCCAATACCCTACATTTTGGCCTTCTCGGCCTATAGGGATATCCGCCCCTGCTAGGCAGATGATGCTTACTGCGTTCACTGAAGGTCTTCCACTTACCACTCGCATGACCGAAGTACTAAGGTTGAAAAGTGGTCGACCGTCCGTGAACTCGGAATGTATATAATGAAATACCTATTTTAATTATGCAATTCCTATTCATTCATTCTTAGTAGCAGTTTGACTACCCTGGCCCTGACCCTGGCCTGGCCTTAAAAGACTGGTATCAACACTAGTCTGTGTACGGAAACAGGAAACATAGATGATATTGCAATGAAGTAGGTCTCGGTCGTGTACGCATCTTTAATAATCTGTATAGAATATTATATTAAGTGTGGGTCACCATAAGAATTGCGAAGTCAGGTGGGCCGCTGCAGATACAACCTGGTTCGGTGGGGGTATTCCGATGAAGCCTTATGTGACTGCGGTGCCTCAACACAAACTATGGCTCACCTCTTGTCCTGCACTATGTGTGGCTCCACCTGCACTCTGAGGGACCTTTCCGAGACCACCCCCAACGCTGTCGAGGTAGCAGAGTACTGGTCGACAATAATTTAAAAATAACAAGGGGAAATCATCGACACGAAGAAGAAGAAGACCATAAGAATCGGTATTCGTTAAGTTACGATTCATGAATATGCCATAACCAGTTGCAGTAGCGATGTTCTTCTGGATATTATCTGCTAAAAGTTAGAGTAAATGTTACTTAAACTATAGTGTTACTAACAAATATGGAAGTTAAAATGTTAGTGGATGAAATGACGACAGGTCACTGGAACAACTTACGACCCACGGATGCCCTTCAAGTTAAAGGGGAAAATAGATGTCACCGTAAAATTGTCAAACACGTTATATATCTCTGCCCCCATAATCGGGACTTGGGGCACCCCCCCGTTAGGTTAGTTAGGTTCCTTTAAGGGGATTACCATGGCTCAAATCCCAAAAACAACCAATGTTTGAAGAATTTTGTTGACGAATCCGCTCATTCATTTTCCGTATAAAATGTATACCTATGTGAAACTTGAGGTCATCTCAAATAAATTGTATTGAATAGAGTTATAAAAAACATTCCTGTTTTTGTTTTGTTAATCAATAAATTTTCCACCTAAATGGTAAATGTTACGTGAATCGGCTAAATAGTTTGGCATGAATTTTGAAACGAAAAATACGTTATCATAACGTATTTTTCGTACTGCACAATTTGTACTTACGGTTTTTCTTACTTCATTCAATATTTTTTAATTAATAAGCAATAGCTGATGTGATAAGGTCTAATCAATATGAAAAAGTAATTTTGTTTGTTACATTTTCACACCATAACCACTGAACTGATCACTTTGAAAATATTGTAATATAACGTATTTGTCAATTTTACGGTGACATAATATGTACACTTTCGCGATTAGACCTGTTGTACTGTATGGATCGGAATACTGGGATGCGAAGATGGATGAAAAAAGTGATGAGGTGGATGTGAGGGGTGAGAATAATGGATAAGGTAACGAGTATATTAGAGGAAGCTTAAAAGCTGCGATAGTTACTGAATAGTTAAAAGGGACGAGAAGAGAGTCGACTGTCGTAGTACGGACATGTGATGAGGAGGGATGAGTCGCTTGTGACTAAAAGTCTGATGAATATAAGTTGACGGATGGGGAGAGGAAGACCAAAGAAACGATGGATGCATTGTGTGAGGAATGTTAAGAAAGAAAAAGTACTAAATAATAGCGTGAAAGTTAGCGGAGGCGAATTTAAGAAAGCAACGTGTCGCGCCGACCACAAATAACATGGGAAAAGGGCAGGAATTGATGAAAATGTTAATTATTTTAACACTTTAATACTTCTACTAACCAAATTTCTTAAGCACCATTTTGTTACTTATATTAAAATATTAACAAAACTAAACAGACTACAGAGTCTAAAATACTGTTTAATTAATTTATTTATTATTTATTTAAAATAGCCAATCGACTTTTTTCCATTCCACAGACAATACCCAACTTTACCGTTACCTAGTGTGGAAGATAGTAACCTACAATTTGAAACAAATGGGGTTTCGTTAATTTTTCAATGCATAGAGGGTCCAAACAAAATGAATGTTTAATTCCCAGTTGTATTTTTAAAGAGGTCACCGTATAGAATAATTTAAAAGTAGTTTAGGAGAGTGCTTCTTATTACTTTTTAACGATTATTTATTACAATGTTATTAACACTCCAGGCAATTTAAATAATGGAAAACAATTTAATTAGAGACGCATTCTTGTATCTCTTATGTCACTTGAGGATGACTGAAGAGCTGTAGGGAAATACCATCATACTAATATTTTAAAGGCGAAAGTTTGCTTGTGTTTATGTTTGTTACTCTTTCACGCAAAACCTACTGAACAGGTTTGGATGAAATTTAAGACACAGATAGTTTATAAATCTGAATTAACTTATAAATTACTTTTATCCCGGTATTAAGATCCTATGAGACAATTATCGAACTTTATGCGGGCGAAGCTAATATGGCTAAAATGCGGGAAAGCATTTTATTTCCGCATTTGTCGCATGTGCCGACCCCATACAAACTGAAATAAAAACTGAAGAGTACATATTATTATACATATAGAAATGTTTCTTAAAATTTGTAGAGGTTCAAAATTTTATGACTAAGGACCAGTTTCACCGGTTCCGGATAAAGTGTCGGTTAGTTATCTGATAGTTAATACTATCTACCACTTAAAGGCTGGTTATAACTAATACTTTATCTACCAGATATCGCTATTCGACACCTGTGAAACCAAAAGTGTTAGTTTATCTGGCAGATAAGTTCCTAATAGGCTAACCGACACTTTATCCGCAACCGGTGAAACTGGCCCTAAGTATTCTAAACACAATGAAGACTCCATTATGTAAAGATTAAGGACTAAACGAGTTTACAGCTTGCATTACTATCATGTTAACGGCGTGCGTCGCGGCATTGTGTGCCATTCATATAAGTCATATGAATATTAAACGCGTGCATCCACAATGAGAAGTAAATCACAAAAAGTAATAAAGGTCTATTTGATGTGCATCGCACTGCACTTGTGAGCTAATGATCGATTTATATCTACTAATGAAGTATTGTTCTCCCCATATTGCGATGGCGTGCGTGTGGCGTGGATTGAATGCTGAATGCTCCTCGGAAAGGGTGTCGACGACCGGTGGCGATTGTACGTTAATTAAGGTTCCTTTAAGAGCTTGGGGACCTACTTCCTCGGCCTAGGTTCTAACACCTACCTAGATAGAACAAATGTACATCAGCAAACTTCACCCGTAGCAAGCAAGTGTCGTGACACTGCGACGCCACTCTTTTAAAATCTTTATAACTTTGTAACTTTTCTAACCCAACAGACCCAGTGTATGAGCCAAATGATAGCTTGACCAGTTACAGTCAAAGAATAGTCACGAAACTGTTTTATACAATGTGCTTGTAGCACATTGTAATTTTCGTAACCTTGCACAATTCACTTGCAACACTTTGCATTTTGACAAATCAACAACATTTATAGCGTGTTTACGTTGTCGAGTAGACGAATTTTTCATTGATTATGACGTCAATTACGAAGAAAGAAGTTTTATCGAAATTGACGTTCGAGTTTTGTGTAATTGAGAGGGTTTTGACCACTCTTACAACCGTAAGCGTATCTATAAACAAATCGACGTGATTGGGGTGAAAGTAAACTTTAGATATGATTATATTCTGTAGTTTACAAATTGCTTGCTTTTAGTTCTGTAAAAAGTAAGCATTGTTAGCTTTGCTTTTTTTAACGTTTCTTACTCCGTTCAAATTCTTGTCTATCACATAAAAATGGTTTAAGGTGAAAACGTCGGGGTGACTCGCGAAATTCAATTTTTCTTACGTTTTTGCGATTTTCAGGGCAGTGCTGAGTTGTATGTTGATAAACATATCAGTCGCGACTTTAAGACGTATTCTGTAACTACATAAGTTACAGAATATATAATCATCAAAATCGTCAATACAACCCTCCCAGTTTATAAAAGCCGAAGAACGTATTTTTCACGGTCAAAGTCGTTCCTCGACACTTATGAACTTGGAGGACTAAGAAACGTCAAAATCATTGACGTAAGATAATTTGAATTTCGCGGGCTAACTTGGAGCATCAGCCTTTAGTACTTAAACTCAAGTAATAACTTTAACTTGAATACCTGGGTTACTCTGTTAGGTATTCGTCTAGCGATGAAAAAATGCCTGATCCACCTAGTACGCTTAGCCTATTTTTAGAATGTCTTTTGACATTATAAAAAACCTAACCCACATATTTTCAGATGGGGCGGATTTGCTAGGATGATTTTTGAATTACACGATCAATTTATCAAAACTTAAATTATCCCTTTTTGATGAAGGTGGGATATTTATAGATCATTGACTGGGTCACAAGCTTGAGTGCACAGTTGTCAGGAATAATATTGGAAAAACCACACTGAATCTTTTGTAGACTGTATGAATGGTACAGTAGGATGTCTTTTATCTTTTTCGCGGTTACTATAAGTCAATTATACTTTTCTGTTCGAAATCTTTAAAAAATTGAGAATAATATAATTGTAGCCATTTACAAAGCTGCAAAACAGACTATTAGCTACTGTTATTTGTTAATACTATATTAGAGGAACTCGTGGCTAAATAATAACAGCCGCTATGATCAATCTTCAGATTATGCCGTGCTTGCCTAGGCTTGGTCTGTGGATGGGTGACCACACATTAAATACCGAGTTTCCTCCGTGCCTCGGAAAGACCAGGCTATCATTTGTAGATCTTTTCCAATCGTTATAGGTATAAGTCAGTGGCCCATACATTTTGACAACCAGCCTTACCAAAGGTTGTCGTATTACTCAGTAGTGACTGCGTTGTGGAGTTCAGATAGGCAGTCGCTCCATGTAAAATACTGGTATTCAGCTGCATCCGGTTAGACTGGAAGCCGAACTCAACATATGTAGTTGGGAAAAGGCTAGGCAGATAATGAAGTCATGAATCATTTTAAACTTATTCCTTCCCTTCTTCTTCCTTTCTCCTTTTTTTTTCCTTCCTCCCTTTTTCCTTTTTTCTTTTCTTTTCTTTTTCTTTCTTTATTTTTTTTTATTTGTTTCTTTTTAATCATTTTCTTTCAGACTTTGAAACAAGTTTGTATGAAACCCGAAATAAAGGCGTGAATTGGTGTATGTATTTAAAACATTTACCTACTACGATCAAGGCCCGTATATTTACGATTCAACAGAGAATTCAGTAATAGAATTAATATTTGCTTTACTCAAATATGGCACGCTCATTTGCATGTCAAACATTGACATGGGTTAATGAAGTAAGTGCGTGATAAGTAATTAGATGAGCGGCTCCCAGGGGATGAGATATGTAGGTGCCGATAAGTAATGGTGTCCCAGTGCGGGAAAAGGCTTGGTTGGAACATGATATGGATGTGGAGTTGAGTAGAAAGATTCAGAAGGTGTATTAAAACAATGAAGATGTTTCGTACCATGCGTGTTTCCGAACGCATATGTCTTGTCATCCGAGCATCTGACAGTTTTTTTTTGACGTTTTTCTCTTGTCGTGATTCATTACGAGAACACATTGATTTTTGTTGATTTTCGGTCACACCTTGCCCTGGGTTTGGACCGAACAGAAGATATCCGCAAGAGTGTAAAATTCGACATGTTTTCTTCTTTTCTGGTTAACTGTGTGCGCTCATATTGTTGACTGAATGATATCTTGAGCTAACACACTTATTTCAAGGCAATACCCTGTCACTTTTAATAGGGTCATTTTAATAATGTTCTCTAAATACGTCCATCGCTGACGCCCCCCCTGGTCGAGCTGTAGCCACGATGTAAGAATGTAAGGCATTCCGCTGCGCTATTCAGGTCCTCTAAATATATTTAATGTATTTTGTTCCACCTTTGACTGTCTTTGAACTTTTCCTGTCGAGGTCTCACTACGCCACCGCTATACTGAGGTTCACGATAAAAACTACCTCCATACTATTTATTCACGAACGTAATATCGTCGATTTCCGTCAGAAGAAACATTCATAAGCTCTTGTTTCTTTATTGAAGAGCGTTATTACTGGTTATAAGCATAAAAAGTACTTGGTCTCATAAAAGAACTCAAATTATTGACAAGGAAGTACTTACTCGCATATTCAATATTCATTACCACTCGCAAAAAATCCTTTTTAACTGGTGATCTCAGTACGTTGTACGGGTATGCCTAGAGGCTGTTTCTTGCCACTCATCCCTTTTTGTCGCACCGTCCACATCATAGTTAAAATGCTCTTAAGCAAGGTCCAAAGGTCAATACAGTCGTTATCAACACTAATATTATAAAGAAGTAAAAATATGTATTTTTGTGTGTGTGAAATCTCTAAAGGAGAATGACCAAAGTGGACCAAAATTTGAAAAAAAAAAGAAAAGTTCTTCCCCCAGATTTACTACATAGCTCATTTGAAAGACTGGTTAAAATGCTTAATTTTCTTCTATGGAACTGAAAAAATCTGTCCCACGGAATCATAGATATTAGCTGAAACGTGAACTTGAAAAAAAGTAGCACATTCACTTGCACATTCAAAATTGTTGAATTAGTCTGTAACTGTGGGTTAGAATTTGATACACATTGGCACACATAGTAAGTCCAACATTATAAGTTAACCCACAATGGAGTCAACCCTGGGGGCAGCAATTTTTTTTTTTGGAAGAAGAAAAGGAGAATGACCAAAAATGTATGGGCTCTGGGCCCATACATTTTTGGTCATTCTCCTTTTAGAAACGGCCAACACCAACAATTTTCATGTAATTTTGTATGCAGGGGGTTTCGGGGGTGATAAATCAAACTAACTCGGTCATCCAGATATCAATTATGAATTCAAGCGAAATCATACCTTTATTTACACTAATATTAAAAGGATAAAATTGTATTTTTGTGTATATGTTTGTAAGGAATAAACTCAAAAACTACTGTGCCGATTTCAAAACTCTTTAACACAAGCTACATTCACCATGAGTAACATAGGCTATATTTTATATCCGTACTCCCACGGAAACGGGAACTACGCGGGTGAGACCGCGTGACGTCCGCTAGTTTCATTATAATTTAATTTGACGATTTCTGTGAACTTAGAAAAAACAATTTTATGCGTCGTAATCGCAAATTGTACATTAATGTTTACCTACTGTGTTTATTTACTCTATGAACACAGGCCTTTTATTAATTATATAATGTTTTTCATATCCATTTATCGCCTGTACTTTTTCTGGTGTAAAAATATTTTAGCTGTCAGTACACATACACACTTAGTAACACTGTAATTAGACAGTGGTCCGACCCCCGACGATGAACGAGAAACGAGCAGAACTAAAAACTATAAACGAGTTGGCGATCAGCGGGAAGCGAGTGTGTAGTTTCTATAGTTTTGTCGCCGGGCTATAAGCGAGTGTGCAAGTGCGACGAGCGATTACTCATGCCACTCGCCTGCGGTCGCTCAGTCCTGTGCAAACCTGCGCGCGCGTTACACGTCCTAACTCAAGGTGCAAGCGAGTGAGCATCGCTGAACGAGTATTATTTTTGAAAGCTCGTCTCTCAGCGACAAAACTAGTAAGTATTAGATTGGCACACCTTGGGGAGTCCGAAACGAATATTTTTTTTAGCCTATTTCGTCCTCTGTCGTCGTCAAAGTCCTGGACACACAGAAAAGACGTAAGACGAGGAAGGGGCGCAGATGGGGCGACGTCGCGACTTTTGAAAATATCCAGAAAGAGGGGAGGAAAGACGACGGGTGCCACGAGAGATTTTCACCAAAATTCGCTGCGCAATTTCCGGCACCCGCGCCCCACCCCGCCCGTTTGCGCCCGTGCCCCGTCTTTTCTGTATGTTTTTATAATAGGGTGCAGACGAGTAAGTGTCGTGCGCGCGCCCTGTATTTTCAGTTTGTTTTGAGTCGCGACGCGGCGACGCTTCTATACATTTTGTATGAAATGGACGTAGAAGAGACTGTATGTCCGCGCCCCGTCTGCGTCTTACGTTATTTCTGTGTTGTTCACAGCGCCTAAGATATCTCTTTTTGCGTTACATTCGTTCCACTGTAGGGCTAAGGCTTCCCTTTCTATAAAACAAGGTGGTTGATGACCGTAAATTACAGTGCACAATCTGTAACTAATTTAATTACATTTTGTAACCGTAACTTATTATTTTCTGCACATAATCGAATCTTGAGATTGTTATAATATTACACTTACACCGCAAGCGAATGCTCCCTCACCGCGAGCGTTTTTGTAACGTATCGCAATGCTCAAAATCGAATCCATTATAGACGAATGCTCTGATCAGAGAGCTCGAGGTTCCATTATAACAGCCGCTCGGGTCGATCTTTACGTATATATATATATATATATAAGATATTATATATATTTATGTTTTATGTATGTATATAAGTATCTATTCTTATATTTTATTTTAGTTTTAAATATTTTCGTGCCTATTTGTTTTCTGTTATTGCACCTACTGTGTATTGTCTCTGCGTGTTTTATTAAATAAATAAATCTTTAGGTTAAGCCGTGCTTGCCAATGTTGGTCTATGGATGGGTGACCTCCACATGTCGAGTTTCCTCCGTGCTTCGCGCCTGGTCCCGGGTATCATCTGTAGACTTCTGACAGTCGTTGCAGGTAGTTAGTAACTCAAAAAGTCTGACAGTCTTACCTGTCCTACCAAGGAGGGGGGGGGCGGGCGTATTATTACCCAGTACTAGCTGGGTTGTGGAGGTCAAATAGGCTGTCGCTCCATGTAAAATACTGGTATTCAGCTGCATCCGTTTAGACTGCCGTGAAGAGAAGCCGATCCCAACCAATAAACAGGGCTAATAAGTTTGGATGTGCTCTTCTTTAGAAATGTTTACCTCCGTTAATATGTTTAAAAGTGTATCAATTGTGGTATCAATTACTTGCAGATTTGTCACTGGCCGGTAATAACCACTTTCGAATCAATAGATACACGCTATCAGGTAAAATAAAAACGGTATCTATTTCACTAATCTACATCCTTATAATTCTTTTTTCAAAACTCATGCATGTGCGTAATCACTTTATCTGGGCCTCGATTCTGCTATTACGATAGTGTCAGAATAGACGATCATTGAAGTCATAATGATCAAGTTCTGACAAGTTTTGACAAGTTTGGTAATCTACTAATACAACATCAGCTGTTCCCTACATTTTGACGAGTTATGCGAACATAAATGTAGGGAACAGCTGATTTCAAGGTTCGTCCCATAGAAAAAGTTGTTCAAAATGATGAGTACAATGACCCCTTTTCGGGTTTAGTATAAACAAAAAATAATGTTGTATAATGGCGTCATTATGACTTCTCAATGAACAACCACTGACACTCCATTAAAAGAAATGTCATAGAATATTAATCTCGTACATGAAATCTGGCATGAATAAATGTTCGCATTTAGTAGTAGATTTCAAAAACCATTTGTACGAATGGTTTTATAATAATGGCAATTCAAAAATGCAATTGAAACACAATTTTATTACGAGACCATCGACCGATCATTGTGAATTCAGCAGATTACGAACTTTAAGCAAAATGACAATGGGATGAGAATGGAATCGTGTTGGAGTGACGAATTTATTAAAATAGCAGAATTAGGCCCCTGTCAATAAGACAAAATCATTTTGTTTTGTAAACGGTACATTTGTAAATTTGGTACTTACCGTTTGCAAAAAAATGTCACCGTGCGAAGATATAATTTTAATTTATAAAATTATCGCATGAGAAGTAATTAAGGGCTCGTATAGCCCAAAATCGTGATTTTTGAATGGGCCTCGTGTTAATATAACTCAAGTATTCACCTTGGGAAGTTGAGGACTGCTTCTAAGGTTCATATGTTTCGGAAACACGATCTGAAAGTAGCAACCTTCCGTCCATTACTTTATCCAACTAATCAGTTATACCAAAATTGCAATGTCCTCAACGTGCGGCAACACTTTATTTTACAATCAATTCTGTTGCAACACCGCAAAACCCCCTATATTGAAATTACCAAACGCAGAAAAGATATAATATGTACTCCTCCAAAAACCCGTATAGCGTTTACTAAAAGATTCTTCTATTATTTAGGTCCGTCACTTTACAATACAATAAACAAAAAATGTCCAATATATAGATTGTCCTATCATAATTGTTAAAAGACTGTCCGCACATTCCTTCAAAATACAACCTACGACGAAACAGAAAAATATTTAATTAAACTTAACTAAGTATGATAAGTTTGTAAATTGTACCACACGCCCAAAACATAGACCCACACCAATCAAATCCACGTACCTACTTACGCACGCTAACACACCCATACATGCTCACAGACTTTCACTCACTCACACACACAGACACCCACATTCACACAAAAGACACACACGCACACACACACACACACACACACATACAAACTCGCATACACACGTACAGACGCGCTCGCGCACTAAATACTGTAATTGTTGTAAAACTAAAAATATTGTAATCCAATTAGAGGGGATCGGCACTGACAGCACGTCACCCACTTGATTGTCAGTGATATAATACTACCCACTTTGTGAAATGTTTTACATGTACTACAATCTGTTTTTATATAAATAAAGATTATTATTATTATTCCCTTTATTCAGTTTTCAGCAAACTCTTTACATTTTTAAATATTAATATAAAAAATATATAAAAAACATTTAAAAATATAAAAAATTGTAGCCCACCGGTATCGGGAACAGGGTCCAAGCTACCGGCGGTCAGGGCTCCAGAGAGAGGAACCTCCTAACAATACGAGCCGTGTCAAGAAGTACCGCTTTCTGAATCAAACCCTTGATCCAGCTGCCTAACGAGAGCCTCCTCAGGTGTTGGTCGAGGCCCTTGGCAATTAAGCCATTATTATTATTATTATTACGATTCCATAAAATTTGCGCGATAAAAAACTACCTTAAAGTTACCTCTAAAATAAATTTCAAATCTACAGGATAGTCGAAAAATATATAACGCAGTGTTCAAACGTTTTCTTTTCTTTAAACCTTTTTTTTTTTTTTTAGGATTGGAAATCATCAAATGACTTCTGCCACTCTGGGCGGAGTGGGAGGGAGTGTCAGACTTTTACTGACTAAAACCCATTCATGTTCCTTCCTCGCCCTTTATGTTCCGGGGTCGCGGAATCTCTTTCGAACAGGCCCGCAACCCCGGTTTCATTATACCCTGGGCGGGCGTTGCCAATACAGGAGGGGCCTACTGGAGCAGAAAAAATTTGAGCTTACCTTTGTCTATGTATAGCCACCCATGTAAGTCCTGTATGAAAGGTCAAAACAATTCTGACCTGTTCAAGGTAGTGTTTTAAATATTTCAACTCACTACACTTGCTGTTGCTGGCTACTTTCGAATTCAACCAAATAACTTTTGTATGAAGGATCAAAACAATTGTTACCTGACCTAGACAGGGGATTAATACATTTCGAGCTCGCTTCGCTGATATTTGTAGCCTATGATCCTCTCTTGACTTGATCTGTAAGTCAACCAAGTAACTCCTAATCTAAAACAGATGAATACGGGTATTTATCGTGAATTTACCTTTACTTTAAGGCGTTTACGAAGATCAAGTGAGGGTAGTTGAATGACGCCCTCGCTTTGCTGTCGCGGTACCTCCAATACTTCAGTCTGCCCGCGACTACGGCTGGTGCAATCCGGTAGAAACGTCATAACTCGTAATCTATCCAAAGCATTACATAAAAAAATTTTGGAGCTCGTTTCCTCCCTCTTGCAGCCTATATTCCTTCGAATCTTGACTTGGTCTGTAAGTCGACCCTGTATGATGGGTCAAAACCAGGGACTCAAGCTGTAACCGTAATTATGTGTTTTAACACTGTTTTTAAAACAGTTTCAACAGAAAAACACTTTTAGATGTAACAGATACAATAATGTTACCGAATCAAACTGTAACCTTTTATATGTGTTAATAATTGTAACGGAAATAATCAGTTTTACAACAGACTGCGACTAAATTTCGGCTACCCAATGTTTATATCTGTTACAGATATGTTACGGTTACACTTTTGTAAATGTTTTGGGTTAACACATTGAAAACACATTTATAAGTGTTACATATTCGATTCTGTTACCAATTCAACATGTAACACTTATAATTCTGTAACCTTTATGAAGGTGTTTTTAAGTCCCTGGTCAAAACAATTCATTCTAACCTATTTTTACATATTCAAAAAGTTTGCAAACGAAACCATTTTGAAGTAATCGGCGTTTACATAAACCATGTTCAACTTAATCATTAGTTGGTTTTAATCAACACGCTTTTAGCCAAAAGTAAAATATAAACTACTAGCGGACGTCACGCGGTTTCACCCGCCTAGTTCCCGTTCCCGTGGGAGTACGGGAATAAAGTATAGCCTATGTTACTCAAGGTGAATGTAGCTTTCCAATGGTGAAAGAATGTTTGAAATCGGCTCAGCAGTTTTTGAGTTTCTTCATTACAAACATTTACACAAAAATAAAAAAAATATCCTCTTGAAATATTAGTGTTTTCATAATATTAGTGAAGATAAAGGTATGATTTCGCTTGTATTCGTAATGGATACCAAAACCCCCTACATACTAAATCACATGAAAATCGTTGGAGCCGTTTCTGAGATTTAGATTAAAATAAGATGTATATGTACAGTCAGCAAAACAGTTAGGTTTACAGGCTAGCAATCTTCTTACTACTATTATAAATGGAAACGGGTTATAATCAATGTGTTTGAAATTTCATCCAAACCCTTTCAGTAGTTTCTGTGTGAAAGTATAACGAAAATCGATCTTTGCAGACTTTTACATTTATAAGATTGCTACCCTGCATACCTAACTGTTTTGTTGACTGTACATAAATTCCAAGTCCTAAATCCATAGGCGGCATAAACACTCTGACACCACGTTATGCACTAACTACACAATAAAGAAGAAGATTGATAAGTCTCGTTATTTTTGTATCCTAATCTAGTATTCATAGATCGTCCGTTTGTATAAAAAGATGTTCTACCTCATTGTGTGGCCAGCGTTCATAGAATATTAAGACCGCTGATTATTCGAATATAATTCGATGATGATAAATCAATGACAATTTGGTGTTGCCATTTATAAATTATGTAGGTGCACGCTACGCATTTAAATACATTATGGATATTTCAGATCATTTGAACACATAACACATCTCTATAAGTCGTATTTGATGTTTCAAAAATCTACTACTTACAAATATAAAACAGTTTCAAAGGCTCCGTACCTTAGTTTCACAACTAAAAATCGGAACATTCGGGACTGGATTATATGTACCGACTAGGCATCGGGAAAAAGTACCTATGCACTAGTAACTAATAATGTATTTACTACTGTTATTTATTACTAACTGACCCACGTTACTTCGTCTGCGTCACATAAAAGAGATTGTATTGTATTGTACAACAGGCTGGTGTCCGTAACTCCACGTCAAAGCGCGTATTTTGCGTAAGGGCTATTAATCCACCATGCGGGCCCAGTGCGGGTTGGTAGATGTCACATGTCTTCGAAGTAATTTGCCTGCCTGGGTTCGAAATCACGACGTAGGTACTGTTTGTAAGTTGGGGCCACCGCTGCTTTCCATGAAAGAGATAATGGTCCAGCCATCTTCGAGTAATCGGGGAACATTGAATTGAGAACCTCCTCCTTTTTGAAGTCGGCAAATAACAACGTTATGGTAGATGACTGAAATATCCGGGTAGCCTATAAAAGATTTGGCCGAGAATCGTTTTGCTCCTGAGAATTGAATACCCTCTCATTGAGAGGAGGCCGTGTCCCAGCAGTGGGAACATATAGGGTGATGATGATGATGATGATGATGTTACTTTGTCATAGAGCCTATAATCAAAACCTAAAAAAACACTCATCAAACTACCCTTGAAGTACACCCTATTCAATAAAAAAAAAAAACGGTCAATGTCACATCCCCAATAAATGGAACTAAACACACCTGTCGAAATCCGGGAGTACTGTACACATCTGCGTACCCCCTCAGAGCATAGAAGCGTGATGGTCTGTCATGATGTTGTATAAACAATAATTATCCAAGCAAATGCAGCAATCACTGCAGATTTGCCGTCTAATTTTGAAGAGTTCCATTAATATCTCCAAAGATCAGAATCAGATCTTAACCAAATATGACCACACGGAAAGCACCAGCTTTCAAATAAAAAAAGATTCATTAAAATCGGTTCACGCAGTCGAAAGTTCTGAGGTAACATCGAGATATAAGTACTAACGTACTAGAGAAGCTACGTCAAATAACTGAACTGTCCTATTCTTCGTAATTTGAATCTCTAGTTCGCTGCAGCGTTAAAATAATAACATCGTCTAAACCGTAACGAATTACCACAGCGCTAGATTTGCTGAGGAAGTGTATTTGTATGCTGAGTGAGGTGCGGCGCGATCGCCGCAGTTGAACGAGACAAAGTAGTAATTTACGGTGTCTTCTCTAGTACGTTAGTACTTATATCTCAATGTGAGGTAACAAACACAAAAGGAATAAATTTCATTTATGGTCCGGTTGGTTGTAGGGTGATGTTATAAGTGTATGGCTTATAACCTTCCTCGATAAATGGACTATCTAACAAAAAAAGATTTATTCAATTTCAATCAGTAGATCTTGAGATAAGCGCGTTCAAACAAACTCTTTAGCTTTATAATATGAGTATAGATAATTAAAATATTTCTACGATAATTCACTCTTATTTGATAACTGTAAGTACATATAATAATCTGTAAAAAATCAGCAGAAGTCCTTGCGTGAAGTAAACAAGAGAGTAGAAGTATGCAATAGATATTCTGAGTGCTAAACTTGTACCTTGGCCGGGCTAAGAATACAACAATCCGTTCCAGAGTATAAATAACTGATGTCACTCGGTAAGCTCACAATAAAATGTAATGGACCTGGACAATTCATTAATCTTCTAAATGCACTACTATATACATATGTAAACTACATTTTGTTTGATATCGAACTCGACATAGATCAACATGGCGTGCGATCGGTGGCTTTTAACGGGGCTCCAGTGACAGACCTGACGACCCGCACTATTCCAGTTTTTCAAAGATCGCAGAGAGCGGTGGCCGACAGAATCAGATAGATAGATAGATACAATATTCTTTATTATGTACACCATGAAATTTTGCCGCTGAGTCAGCACGATCTGCTACGTCGGACAGATTCCCATTGTGGGAACTAAGGCAAAGAGGAGGCGAGGAGGCCAAGGATCGGGAACTGAGACTGAGGCAGCGACAAGTAACGCTGCGCCGGCAGCCCATGGTGGTAGTGGCAGGGAATGGCGGGAGAGGCTAGAACTCTCTACCGCCTCCACACAATCGAGGTGATCCGGCCCGTACGTGACATCTGGCTCAAGAGAAAGCACGGCTCCCTGATGTTTCGGGTGGGGTGACACTGGTGATCTCGTTGCACGACTGCTTCGGAAACCTGTGTCGCATGAGCAGGGAACGGCACCACGCGCCGCATACGCTGACCACGTGGGATATGCTGTCATTATAGAGGTAGGAGGTGACCTGTGGCTGCCGACCGTATTTAACTCAATGGTCGGTAGCGCAGAGTCCAGGCATGCCATGTTGTTCTACTGCAAACCGTCATGTTCCAGATACTGCGGACACGCAGAAGGAGAATACGAGCACAACTTACCTACCCATCCCGCAGCAGGTACACTGGGCGTCGGCGGAGGGCGCACAATGCAACCAACCTAAACAGGCCCAGGGGTGATTTATTTGGAGACATCCGTTGCCCTTCGCCACACTGGAGACAGCACACTTACTAGAAATAAAGATGGCGGGGGAGTTAAATATTTTTCTCCTTTCACTGGACGAGGCAAACGGGCACTAGTCTGGGGCAGCAGAAGTGGTAATAGATTTTTCTGCTCCCCGGCAGAAATAGCGCAAATGTGTGAGAGAACGCCTGGATGGTGCAGTACGACCATCCATAACATTATGGATTTCCACAACTAAAATAAAAGGCTGTTACGTCAAGGTAAAATGGGTTGGTCTTTGCTATAATTATTATCTTCACATAAACAATAGAATTAGGATGGGAGAGATTTTTGCTCAGCAGTGACACACATTTATCTGTGGTAAAGAAACATATTCGGTCATTGAACTTTGTTCAAGAGCTTGTCAGTGTCATAAATCCTGTGAAAACCCTTGAACACGGTTCAAATGTGTTAGCGTTCATTGTCATTGATGAAAACCCTTAGTTATTCCATTAGGAAGACAATTTCGGAAGTAAATGTTCGTACGTAAATGCGATGTATCGGTTCCATGATTCCACTACATCTTCGGTGAACTTCAGGTCATTTCGCAGAATGTTAATCAGGCAATCCCTGAACATCTGGAACGATAAATTTTGTTATTATGTAACTGAATATAATTTAAAAAAAAAACACGTACACGCCTACCAACGCTTAAGAGCCCTCTTACAGTCCACTAGCGCCGCCAATCGAAAAAATGTCATAACTCGTAAATAGAATCAAAAATACAAAATATGTTCTATTATTACTGTGGAAAAGGCAATAACGTAATTGTATAACACCTTATCAACACTTGAAATATAGCTGTTTAGCTAAATCGTGCATTCAAAACATAAACGGCCGTTTTTGTTACAAATGCACGATTTAGCTAAACAGCTATATTTCAAGTGGTGACAATGTGTTATAAAATTACGTTAATTGCCTTTTCTACAGTAATAATAGACCACATTTTGTATTTTTGATTCTATTTACGAGTTATGACATTTTTTCGATTGGCGGCGCTAGTGGACTGTAAGAGGGCTCTTAATGGTTGAAGCGAATAACTTTTCTGGTCTAACTGTAATTAACTGCTGGACACGTAGTTTTTTAGTAACGACTGGGTTCAGGGGATGTGTGGAGTGATGCGAAAGGATATAAAAAAAACTATCAAAAAAAACAAAAGTCACCAACTTCTAAGGCTAAAGTTATTTTTAACTATTTTGTGTTCTTGAAGTCGGTTTAATTTTAAGCAAAAAAGTTTAAATTTTTTCCATTTTTTCTAGATGGAGACTCATACAAACAGTAAAAAGCATTTATTTTACATTGTTAACAATATATTTCATGGTAATAGCTTATTCTCAATAAAATGGATCTTAACATAACTCAGAGCACACAGGTGTGATGTTATGTTATGGTTTTGTGTAAACATAAACATACAAGCGATTGCAGCAATCGCGATTGGTTTACTGTCATTTTTGACATTCACTCATCATCAGATCCATGTGAAGTTTAAATGGGATCAACTTCGGGGTATACCCCCAATAAAAAAAAGATTATCAAAATCGGACTACTCTGTAAAAAATTACGCGTGGTCATACATAAAAAAAATATAAGTGCGTCGACTTGAGGACCTCCGACAGTTTTTGTTTCGACGGTTAAAATGAAGAAATGAGTAAAAAGTTTGCAAGTGATGCCGGTGATTGAATAGTTGTGTGGTAATCGGTTGTCATGGTTTCGGCATGTGAGGACAACGTGATAAAAAAAATAGTATACATTTTGGATGGCTTTAAGAGAAGGGGAAGACTAAAGAAAAGATGATAAACTGTGTGTAGGATGTTGAGTAGGTGTGGGTAGGATGTGTAGTTTCGTAACTGGAATATTATTTTTCAGTCTTGTGTTGTCTTTGTTCCGTTCGATACAGTGACTCAGACAAGGGCAACTTCTCATATTTGCTAAATGTTAGTTAGTAGGCAACACCTAAACAGCACACGGTTGGATTTGCATAGTTCGGATCAGTGTCAAGGGTTTACAATTCAACAGTGAAATAATACCATTATGTCCCCTCGGTGTACCAGAGATAAACGCGCCAAGGAAACTCTGAAAACCTATTTGATTTTAGCTTTAGACCCCCTGGATAAAAACTCAAGGAAAATGAGTAAAACAAATGGACTCTAGCATCGGCTGACGCAGTTAGTATGAAGAATTATTTTTATTTCGATCCCTATTCCCCAGAGAAAGTAATTTAGTTTTATGACTGATCAGGTCACCACCTCATCAGAGGTATTGGTCTTCTTCAGTTAAGTATAATAAGCTCGGTGTTCAGGTAATATCTTACCAAAAAATGTTTTCTCTCGGCTTTTAGTCTCCGGTGTGTGTCTCCAAGCTTCTGCGTCAAAATGACCACAAGCTCCGGTTTATTCAAGTTTATAATAGTGTTATCCAGATGTGACATGACGATGACGGTGTGAGCTTTGAACGCGATGTTATTCGCTATTTCATCATCACGATTCAAGTTTGCTACGCTGGGGAATAACAGCTTGGATTCGGGTTGCGCGCGGAATAGCCTGTGGGGAAATATGAGGATCAATCTTATCTACGTTAATATTATAAGGAAGTAAAGTTTGGACGTAGAGGGTAGGTTAATCTCCGGAAATACTTATCCGATTTCAAGAAGTGAGTTCGGAAGTGGATCGAGCTTATACAATTTATGTTTTCTAGAGCGAATGTCATCATTTGTAACAAATTTTAGACACAGTTCCGCATATAATTCCGAGGCGTAGCATGAACTGATTTTAATTTTAATTATTTTTATTCATTAGGTATTATGATTCTTCGACACGGACGAAGTCTCGTATAGAAGCTAGTCTGGGTTACAGAGTGGAAGGAATGTCGAAGCAGTTCAGAAACAGTTACCACGAATTTACTGTTCAGTACATCATCATGAACCCGCATGGAAAGGCATAGTTCAATGTTTTTAAATCGGCTGTTTCCTGCAAAAGTGGAATAGCTACAGGGTCAAAATGCAGGGAAAAGCAGATATTTTTGAGTCGGAATGATGCACCGAACACGTCATCGTACGTAACAGCTATCAGTTACTTAGATAGCTGTAGATAACATGTATTCAGTTAAAACGAATTTAAACGACGAGATTTCCTCAGTCAGCATTCGGACCGTGGTTGGACCCAGTTCGAAGTCGGTGTACCTACAGAAACAAAGATTTAAATGTCCATCCATACTTTACCTAACAAACATCAATGTCCCGTTTTCGATGGAATTTTCCTGTATCTTCTTCCAAGACTTTTGTAAATTGTTGATGTCTCTTAGAGACAGGCCAGACGACGGATGCCTGTCATCAGGATTACCACCCCACCACATTCGGCTGATCAGGGATGACTCATGTCGACTCATGTTCCCAAAGCTTCTATGGATAAACCTATGTGTCACTGGTAATCGGTGGTTTGGATGGTCACTTAAAGAATTCACAAGGTATCCTGGGAGTCTAGGATATAATAAACAGATTCTTACAAATTGTAAAATTCTGCTCCACGTGACGCGATATTTAATGACCTACGGTGGCGGTGCAGTAAAATAACTAGAAATTTAGGATTATTTAAAAAGAAATTAAAAAATGTTTTGGGCCCTTGACCAACCCAGAGAATACAGGTCACGATTAAGCCATCTCGATTAAGTAAAACAAACTGATTCAATTCATTTTTTTTCTTTTTTTTTGTGTTGGTTACCTCAGAACTTTTGACTGTGTGAACCGATTTTGATGATTATTTTTTTTATTTGAAAGCTAGTGCTTCCCGTGTGGTCCCCTGAAGATCTGATGCTGTTCTTCGGAGATATACAATGGAACTCTTCCAAATGTACGGAAAATCTGCAGTGATTGCTGTAATCGCTTGGATGTTTTTATAAAACATCATGACAGAACATCACGCCTGTATGCTCTGAGGGGTTACGCAGATGTGTACAATACTGTACACATCTGGAACAAATCATCTAAAATCAATCTTGTTCAAATGGAACTTAATACACCTAACTGTCGAGTTAAGTGTATTGGGGATAAGCTTATTACTGTGACATGTGTTGTTTTTTTATTTTAACGTTAAATGCGCAAAACCTCAGACACCCCAAATGATTTTTAATTCAATTGAACTAAAACTGAGAGAAAAAAAAACATTAAAAAAAATTAGGTTTTTTGTGCTGTTTTAGTATTATTGGCAATTAGATTTACTGGCAAGATCTATTCGTATCCCGCGTATGAGACAATTTAAATTGGACGACAACCATTTCTGTTTGTTTATTTACCTATTTTGGCGGGTATGCGTACGTGATGGCTTGACCTATTAATAAATAGGCAGGGCAAAATTTGTAATGAAGAGTTTTTTGAAAAATGTGACCTACTTATTTATATTAAAAAGTGTTTCAATTGATTCTGCCCGTGACTCTTATCAAACTATTTTCAGGTTTTACGCATTTAACGTTACACGTTGTAGATATTAAGTCTGGGCAACATGTAGGCTATAATTTATCTTGGAAACTTGAACACCTGATGCAGAGTCGCATGACACCATAGCAAAAAAAAAAACCACGTGATGAGCATTTTTTGCTGAGATAATATATTTGAAGATCTGGAACACCTGTTGTGGAACTCCAAGAGCCCAGCTACACCATAACACTTATAGGAATGACGTCTTAGCAAAAGTTGTTCAATCTGATAAGCACTCTCTGTTGACTTATAAAAATCGAAGATCTGGGACACCTGTTGTGGAACTCCAAGAACCAAGCTACACCATAACACATGTAGGAATGACGTCTTAGCAAAAGTTGTTCGGTCTGATGGGCATTACCTGTTAACTTATAAAAATCGAAGATCTGGGACACTTGTTGTGGAACTCCAACAGCCCAGCTAAGACCCCGTTGTCGCTGGCATATGCAACAGGATCCGCGTACGAAGTCACGGGCAGAAGCTAGTATCTAATAAAGGCGAAACCCACCGCTTCGCACGGAGAGGCTACGCACGTGTGTTAAGCTTCGCTTTGCAAGAAAATGCATGTAACTGGGTCCACTGCAACCTACTACTAACACGCTATAGGTGAATTGACGTCATTAGTACACTTGTCAAACAAATGAATCCACGCAGCCAACGTGAGCCGTGTGGCCGCGCATAGCGACCACCGCGGTGGGTTTGTGCCTTTATTCGGTTTTATGTATATTTTAATTTCTAGCTTGTAAGTAGCCACTAGTACTTCCCGTAACAGTAGGGTGTCTCATAAGCAGGGTGTCGGCCGCTGCCGTACTCCATCTATTGTCTGTAGGACACGGCGCGGTACACGCTGGCCGCGTGGGATGATCGAACCGCGCCTTGCCTTCATTACAGAGCTGGCAGGTAACCTGTCGCTCGCTCACTTCAATGATCGGCAGCGCAGAGTCTTGACATGCGGTATTGTTCCTACAAACCGTCATGTCGCAGAAGCTGCGGAAACGGAGAGTAAGATGACGAGCTCCCCTTACATACCACCCATCCCGCGGAATACACACGGGCATCGGCAGAAAGCGCACGTCGCTGTCGCTCTAAAGAAGTTCAGGGCCGCAGGCGCAGGGCAGGTGACGGATTTGGAGACATCCGTCGCCCCCAACACACTGGATCCAAGAAGTGCAGAAGTGCAGAAGTGCGGCACGCAGTGTTCCACGCACAACTTCTAGATGTACCTAACGATGGCGGGGGAGTTTAATACTTTTCTCCATCGACAGCACGAGGCAAGCGGGCACTATAGTCTGGAGCAGCGGAAGTGGCAAGAGATTCTGTTGCCCCCCGGCGCAAGTGTGTGAGGGAACGCCAGTATGGTGCAGTACGACCATCCATTGAGGATTTCCACAACGAAAATAAAATATACGTCAAGGTTAGGTTGGTCTTTATTCCATTATATTCACATAAACATAACAATAGAGTTAGGACGGGACAGGTTTTTGCTCAGCAGTGACAGACATTTAACTGTGGTAAAGAAACATATCCAGTTATTGAAGTGCGTTCAAGAGCTGTCAGTGTCAATATTCCTGTGGAAACCCTTGAGTACAGTTCAAATATGTTAGCGTTCAATGGCATTGATGAAAGCCCTTAGTTTTATCTGAAGGCAATATTTTATGATTAGGAAGACAATTTCGGAAGTAAATGTTCGGATGTAAATGTCATGTATCGGTTCCATGACTCCACTACATCTTCGGTGAACTTGAGGTCATTTCGCAGAATGTTAAGCAGGCAATCTCTGAACATCTGGAACGATACATATTGTTATTAACTAAACATAATTAAAAATAACATTCGTACACGTCTACCAACGAAGCGAATAACTTTTCTGGTCTAACTGTAAGTAACTGCTAGTCACGTAGTTTTCTAGTAACGACTACATTTAGAGTACGTGTGGAGAGATGCGAAAGGATATAAAAAACGTCAAAAAACAAAAGTCACCAACTCCTGAAGCCTAGTATGGCTATACATTTTAACTTTTTTGTGTTCTTGAAGTCGGTTTAAATTTTTTGCAAAAAAGTTTTGTTTACTTTTCCATTTTTATTAGTTATCACTTATGCAAATAGTAAAAAGTGTTTATTTCACGCTAGATTCTGCCCGCGACTTCGTTCGCGTGAAGTTATGATATCGCAACGCATCGCCTGCTCAACGGAAGCTTTTTCCCGCTTCCAACATTTCTTATTGCTGCTCCGCTCCAATTGGTCGTAGCGTGGCGTTATATAGCCTATAGACTTCCTCGATAAGTGGACTATCCAACGCTAAAAGATGAGTGCGTTCAACCAACCAAACAAACTTCTGCTTAAAATTTCAGTATAGAGTATAGATTCTTAACAATACATTTCATAGTAATAGGCTTAAAAAATGGGGCTTTACATAACCCAGAGCATACAGGCATGATGTTATGTTATGGTGTTGTGTAAACATAAACATCCAACCGATTGCAGCAATCGCGGTTGATTTACTGTCATTTTTGAAGAGTTCTGTTGTTTGTCTCCAAAACTCATCGTCAGATTCATGTGATGTTAAAATTGGATCAACTTCTGGGTATTTATTGGATAGGGTATCCAATAAAAAAAGGATTATCAAAATCGGACTACTCTGTAAAAATTACGCGTGGTCATACATAAAAAAATATAAGTGCGTCGACTTGAGAACCTTCGACATTTTTTGTTTCGTCGGTTAACATTAAGAAATGAGTAAATTACTGTAAGTTTGCAAGTAATTGAAAAGTTGTGTGGTAATCGGTTGACATGATTTCGGCGTGTGATGCGAAGGAATGAGGACAACGAACGTGATCAAGAAGATTAGTAGAGGTTATGTCAGAAGAAGACAACCGTAAATTAATTGGGAAATGATAATAAATTATTTCGAATAAACAGATTGTACTTAGATTGACAACTTTTACTAATATATACAGGTAACACAGAATTGTAGTCTTCAATAATGTGGGTGAAACCCTATTCTCCTAGCTAGGATAAAAGATTGCCTGAGTTAAGGAGCCACAGTATAAGGGCAGGACAGTGATGATGACTTTATCAACGTTGTCGAACGTTGTCGAACGACGTTTTACAAATGTTGTCGAACGGAATAAGAATCCAGGATTCTGTGACGTTTTATGTAGCCATCATATGCTGTAAAGACATGTGACTCTGAACTGCAGAAGTTCTATTTTAGTTAACTGCCGGGCTGACAGCCTTTTTTTTTTTTAGGATGAGAAATCATCAAATTACTTGTCCCACTCTGGGTGGAGCGCGAGGGAGTGTCAGACCTTTACTGCCATGTTACCTATCCATGTTCCTTCCTCGCCTCTTACGTTCCGGGGCCGCGGTATCTCTTTCGCACAGTCCCGCAACCCCGGCAGGCTTCGGCCCTTGCGGGACCCCCTCTTTATGCTGGACCATGGATTGAACCAGGGCCGGACGCAAAAGGTCGCCGCCGCCGATCGCCGCTAAGAGGACACGGCGAACAACGCCGTGTCGGGCTGACAGCCTTATTTCATATTTTTGCTCCCACGGGGACCTCGTCCACACAATATGAGAAGTAAAAAAATGCCCTTTGAAAGTTGAGAACCAACGGTTATACCGTCATTGAAAATGTAAAAGACTGATTGACTGCTTGACGGCCGAAAACTCAAAGCCATCGATATAATATTTCAGGTCATTACAATATTTAGTTTTTGTAACTGCATGGGATATTAATTTTAAGTTCTATGTTGTCTTTGTTACGTTCGATACAGTGACTCAGACATAGGCAGCGTCTCATATTTACTAAATGTTAGTTAGTAGGACTGCTGTTTATAAACAGCACACGGTTGGATTTTCATAGTTCGGATCAGTGTCAAGGGTTTACAATTCAACAGTGAAATAATACCATTATGACCCCTCGGTGTACCAGAGATATACGAGCTACGGAAACTCTGAAAACCTATTTGATTTTAGCTTTAGACCCCCTGGACCAAAAACTCAAGGAAAATGAGTAAAAAAAGGGACTCTAGCATCGGCTGACGCAGTTAGTATGAAGAATTATTTTCATTTCGATCCCTATACCCAGAGAAAGTAATTTAGTTTAATGAGTCATCAGGTCACCACCTCATCGGTGGTATTGGTCTTCTTCAGTGAAGTATAATAAGCTCAGTGTTCAGGTAATATCTTACCAAAAAATGTTTTCTCTCGGCTTTTAGTCTCCGGTGTGTGTCTCCAAGCTTCTGCGTCAAAATGACCACAAGCTCCGGTTTATTCAAGTTTATAATAGTGGTATCCAGATGAGACATGACGATGACGGTGTGAGCTCTGAACGCGATGTTATTCGCTATTTCATCATCACGACTCAAGTTTGCTACGCTGGGGAATAAGAGCTTGGATTCGGGTTGCGCGTGGAATAGACTGTGGGGAAATATGAGAATCAATATCTTATTTAAATAAGGAGGTAAAGTTTGGACGTAGAGGGTAGGTTAATCTCTGGAACTACTTATCTGATTTCAAAAACTCTTTCATTGACGGAAAGCTACACAACAGCATAAGCCATTAACATTAAATTAAAAAATCATTTTATTTGTTCTTCTCACAGAACCACAAACATTCTAACATAATCGTCTTCCAGTCACCAGCAAACAAGTCCAAACTAGGGTTCGTCTCCATGAGCGCGTTGAGCATCGTAAGCATACGCGGTATAGGGAAAGTGGATCGAGCGTATACAGTGCGATTAAACGGTACACTAAACAATTTATGTTTTCTGGAGCGAATGTCATCATTTGGAACAATTTTAGACACAGTTCCGCATATAATTCCGAGGCGTAGGTAAAACCATGTACAGTTACCATGTACAGCTAGTCTGGGTTACAGAGTGGAAGGAACGGCGACGTAGAAACAGTTACCACGTATTTTCTGTTCAGTACATCATTATGAACATAGAAAGGCATAGTTCATTCGTTTTTTAATCGGCTGTTTCCTGCAAAAGTGCCAGGGAAAAGCTGTTTTTTTATGGGTCGGAATGATGCACAGAACACGTCATCGCACGTAACAGCTATTAGTTTTTTAGATAGCTGTACATGACATTCGGTCAAAACGAATTAAAACGACGAGTTTTCCTCAGTCAGCATTTGGACTACTGCTGAACCCAGCTCTAAGAATCAAAGATTTAAATGTCCTACCATACTTTACCTAATAAACATCAATGTCCCGTTCTCGATGGAATTTTCCTGTATCTTCTTCCAAGACTTTTGTAAATTGTTGATGTCTCTTAGAGACAGGCCAGACGTCGGATTCCTCTCATCCGGATTACCACCCCACCACAATCGGTTGAAGGCTGATGTCATGTTCCCAAAGCTTCTATGGCAAAAGCCCTATGTGTCACTGGTAATCGGTGGTTTATATTATAAACAGTAAGGTGTTTTCTTACAAATCGTAAAATTCTGCTCCACGTGACGAGTCATTCAATGACCTACGCTGCGGGTGCAGTAAAATAACTTTTTTGCGGATATATCTAATAAAGTCGGAAACCCACCGCTGAGCACGGAGAGGCTACGCACGTGTGTTAAGCTTCGCTTTGCAAGAAAATTTTACTGGATGCACCGCAACCTTCGGACACGCTATGCATGAATTGACGTCATTAGTACACTCAAATAAATTAATCCACGCAGCTAACGTGAACCGCGTGTGGCCGCGCATAGCGAGCACCGCGGTGGGTTTGCGCCTTTATCCGCTTTTATGTATATTTTAATTTCTAGCTTGTGCGAATTAGAGTTTGTTCTGCCCTGACAGGGTAACCTGTTGTTACCCTGTCAGGGCAGAACAAATTCTGCAAAACAAGACTGCTTCGGGAAGTACCCACTGGCACCAGCAGGGTGTCTCATAAGCAGGGTGTCGGACGCCCCTTGCCGTACTCCGTCACCGTGCCGTCATTACGGAGGTGGCAGGTAACCTGTCGCTCGTTCAGTTCAATGATCGCCAGCGCAGAGTTCTACTCCAAACCGTCATGTCGCAGAAGCTGCGGAAACGGAGATCCGATGACGAGCTCCCCTTACTTACCAGAGGCAGAGGGCGCACAACGCTGTCGCTCTAAACAGGTCCAGGGGTGACGGATTTGGAGCAACCGTCGCCTCCAACACACTGGACCCAAGACGGCGGCACGCGGTGTTCCACGCACAATTTTCTAGATGTAACGATGGTGGGGGAGTTTAACACTGGTCTCCTTCCACGGGACTAGGCAAGCGGGTACTAGTCTGACAGCGGAAGTGACAAGAGATTCTGCTGCCCCCGGCGCAAGCGTGTGAGGGAACGCCAGTATCCGGGGTTGCGGGCCTGTTCGAAAGAGATACCGCGGCCCCGGAACGTAAAAGGCGAGGAAGGAACATGGATGGTTTTTAGTCAGTAAGAGTCTGACACTCCCTCCCGCTCCGCCCAGAGTGGGGGGGGTCATTTGATGATAGCCCATCCTTAAAAAAAAAAAAAAAAAAAAAAAGGGAACGCCGGTATGGTGTAGTACGATCATACATTGAGGATTACCACAACAAAAACAAAATTTACGTAAAGGTGAAATAGGTTGGTCTTTATTCCATTATATTCACATAAACATAACAATAGAGTTAGGACGGGACAGGTTTTTGCTCAGCAGTGACAGACATTTAACTGTGGTAAAGAAACATATCCAGTTATTGAATTGCGTTCAAGAGATATCAGTGTCAATTATTCCTGTGGAAACCCTTGAACTCAGTTCAAATATAAGAAAGCCCTTAGTTATATCTGAAGGCAATATTTTATGATTAGGAAGACAATCTCGGGAGTAAATTTTCGTACGTAAATGTCATGTATCGGTTCCAGGACTCCACTACATCTTCCTTGAACTTGAGGTCATTTCGCAGAATGTTTTCCAGGCATTCTCTGAACATCTGAAACGATAACTACACGTAAATTTGAGCGCTTAACGTTTCTGGTAGTCTACGAGTATTAACTGCAAGTAACTACCGCCACGTAGTTTTTACTTAACTTTTACTTAGATACTAAAAGAACAAAAACAATAAAAAAACTAAATCAATAAAATAATAGTCACCAACTTCTGAAGCTTAAGTTAATTATAACTTTTTTGTGTTCTTGAAGTCGATTTAATTTTTTGCAAAAAAGTTTTTCTATTTCCATTTTTAGTTAAGTATGTAAAATGATAGCAATGTAAACTAAATGCTTTTAACTATTTGTATATCTTATAGTTTAACGACTCACCAGGTTACCACCTAAGACGTGTTTTTATAAAAAGGCCTATGTCCAGGCTAATTCTTACCAAAAAGTGATTTTTCTCGGCCTTTAGTCTCCGGTGTGAGTCTCCAAGCTTCTGCACCAAAACGGCCACAAGCTCCGGTTTATTCAAGTTTATTATGGTGTTATCCAGGTGAGACATGTGGATGATGGTGTGTGCTCTGAACATGATGTTATTCGATATTTCTTCATCACTATGCAAGTGTGCTACGCTGGGGAATAAGAGCTTGGATTCGGGTAGCGCGTGGAAGAGCCTGTGGGGAAATATGAAAATCTTATCTACACTTATATCAAAAGGAGGTAAAGTTTGGACTTACAGGGTAGGTATAATCTCTGACATTATTGATGCGATTTCAAAAATTCTTTCATTGACGGAAAGCTACACAACAGCATAAACCATTAACATTAAATTAAAACATCCTTTTACTCGGTCTTCTCACAGAACTACAAACATTCTAAAATTATCGTCTTCCAGTCATCAGCAAACAAGTCCAATTCGGGGTTGGTCTCCACCCATGTCCAACATTTACGACGTGGCAATGCCCCGAGTCCGGCCACGAAGTGCCCGACGTCAGGTGTCCTGGTTGTCGCGGGAACTAACGTCTCTGCGCGAGGCGTGTGTAGCTGCGCGGCGCCTTTACACCAGGCATCGCAGGCTCCGTATTAGCGCGCCGGATGCGGCAGCCATTGAGGCGGAGCTGTGGGCCAGGAAACTGGCCCGCGAGGAGATACTAGAGACTCCGTGGGGGGCGCCCTTACAACATGGTGCAGGATAGACCCGCACCTGGGCCCTCCCACTGACGCAGGAACATAACCCCCCCCCCCTATATCTTCGCCACCTGCATTGCCGGGCGCAAGTGACGACGACGACGCTCCGTAAGTGACTGTGGTAAACCAGAGAGTGGCGGTAGGTAGAATCAAGGCCAAAAATACCGCCTCGGGACCCGATGGCTTGCCTGGTAAAGCCTGGGTGGAATGTGGAACAAAATACATAGTTGTAGACACAGCTTCGCATGAAATTCTGAGCAGACAGGGAGAAATAATCCTCGCACGGTCTCGGGCATTTTCTTTACGGATCGCGTATGCTCGAGCGTACCCTCGAGGACGCGCGAGCATTTTGTGTCAGGTTCAAGCATTCATGCACTTTATTGTAATAATTTTAAAGTTTATTTTCAATTGCGTTATTAAAATCCTCTCCGGTGCGCTCCGTTCAATCTGCGCTGAGCCTAATAGGCACCTACGGTCCTACACGAAGATGTTAGGTATTGCAACTATGGATAACGTGGCCCCGGAACATTTACGGCGAGGGAGGAACATGGATGGGTTTTAGTCAATAAAAATCTGACACTCGCTCCCGCTCGGCCCACAGTGGGAGAAGTTATTTGACGATTGCCCATCCGGAAAAGAAGGTGATACACACTCTTAGATTTTTTTTCAAAACGCTGTCATACTAGCGTATATTCTGAAGAATAACATATATTTTAATGGTTTTGTTTATTGCAGTGAAACATACTTTCAGTCATTATAAAACTCGCGTTTAGCTGTTGCAGTCGCCTTAAGGAGTTTCCTCGTGAGAAGACAATTCTGACTGCAGGATGAGATTTTATCAGTCTTTAATTTGGACCAACGCGGGTCGAGTGAGAGGCTCTAAATCGGTGTACCTACAGAAACAAAAGATTTAAATGTCCATCCATACTTTACCTAACAAACATCAATACCCCGTTGTCGATGGAATTTTCTTGTATCTTCTTCCAAGATTTTTGTAAATTATTGATATCTCTTTGAGACAGACCAGACACCGGATTCCTCTCATCAAGATTACCACCCCCCAACAATCGGCTGATCTTTGATGTCCCTTGTCCACCCATGTTCCCAAAGCTTCTATGGATAAAGTCCTATATTTCACTGGTGGTTTAGATGGTCACTTAATCCTGGGAATCTGCGATATAATAAACAGTAATGTGTTCATTCTTGCAAATCATATTTTTTTTATTTAAGTGAGGTGATGTTCAATGATCTATGGTGCTCACATATACGCTCACCAAGAAGACAGATAACCCTGCTAGTCCGAGTGCGTGACACCTAAATCTGTTGGAAACTTGGCTGCACACTGATACGGCTTTGAGTTGATGATGTATCATCCAGCAATTGGTTTGGTTGGACATTTTATTGTCTTGTTTCTTTCGCGTTATATTTGAAGCAAAAATGGTGAGTTTTTGATTTTTTTACGGTGGCCAAATTATTAAGTTTGTGTATTTGTATTTAGCCAAAGGACGTCAAGAGAATCCCCCAATTTCTTCGTATAAATTTTAATGATTGATTCAACGTGTCAATTTGTTTCCAGAGTTAATAGTGTAGACCACGTAGAAGACACGTAACTATTTGTTTAGTGGGGCCAATGTAGGTGCCGATACTAAATAATGAATGTGATTGTGTCCCATGCATTTATCGTAGTAGTTGCCTCGAGTATGGTGTAAATAAGGAAGGTTCGGTACACGAAGCACGGCTGTTTAGTGTAAAGTCATCTTTATTTACCAACTTACATAATTGCCGCTTTGAAGGTCAACAAGAAGCAGTAAAATAACTAGGAATTTAGCACATTAAAAAAACATTTTAGACCCTTAACTAACTCAGAGAATGACAAGTACTGCACCATCTCGATTAAGTAGTAATTTGAATTAAAACAACATGTTTTTTTTCCTGTTCCAAAAAAAGGTTTTTGTGTTGTTATTCATTTCATTTATTTCAGTAACAATGAATGAATTAGGTACCGTCGAACAAGCTATATTTGGTTTACACTTTACAATGTAATTCGTCCGTTAAACTGTAAACCAAATAGCTTGTTCCACCGTACAATATAAAAGTGGATACGGTAGGTAAACGAGGCAATAAGGGGAACTACCTCAGCTACACGAAAATGCTCATAAGATTCATAAATGGTCGTGCAAGTTTCGTCCCCATACACAGATTTTCGAAAATAAATATCAGTTAGGAAGAAAATCGCATGATTAGCGGAAGAGGAGAGAGAGCTCCTCAACGTGGGCCCCAACGCCCCCGACACAATCGAAGCGATCCGGACAGTAGTCTACGACTGGCTCGGGAGGATGCACGGCCCTGCGATAAAGTTCCGGGTGACGCTTGTGATCTCCTTAGAAACGTCAAGGACCCCAGGCGCCCTCCTCAGGGGCTCGAGCTTTAGGAAATACTATAGTCCATTCATTGTCTGTAGGACGCGGCACGGTATACGCTGCGTGGGATGAGCCGTGCCATGTTCATTCGTGAAGGAACATGGATGGTTATTAGTCAGTAAGAGTCTGACACTCCCTCCCGCTCCGCCCAGAGTGGGGGGGGTCATTTGATGATTTCCCATCCTAAAAAAAAAAAAAAAAAAGGTCCAGGGGTGACGGATATGGAGACATCCGTCGACCACCACCACACTGGTGTGGTCGAGAATGCGGTGCGTAGTGTGCCAGTTCAAAGTGCACCTTTCTAGATGTAACGGTGGAGGGGGAGTTTCTCACATCACTAGCCACGGGACGAGGCAAGCGGGCACTTGTCTGGGGCAGCGGAAGTCGCATTAGATCCTGCTAATTTGACGCAAGGGTCTGAAGGATTTCCACAACGAAGAAAAAAAGGAAGACGGCAAATGGCTTGGTATTTGTTCTATTCTCTTCTCATAAAAATAACGATAGAGTAAGCACGGGAGAGGTTGTTACTCATGCAGCAATGGCATCTACGCCCATTTCATTTTGTAAAAGAAACACATTCGATCATTATTATCACATTTAATATTTGAATAGTATCTTATATTCTAATGTCAAAAAATAAAACGTAGTACAAACGTAGAAGGGAAATGCAATTATCGATAAATAATTGTAAGTAATTTAATACTTTTAATTATAATACAAAAGACATGATAAATTTCTACCCAAAAACATCAGGTTTGAAGGCATTAAAAGCTACTAAAGTCAAAAACAAACTTGAAACTCTGAAACCCAAGTTAACTGGACGCCATTAAAATATCGCTGGACATTAACACACAGTACCATCTAGTGCCAAACTAAGCATGGCTTGTGTCGTGGACACCAGATAGTTGATATACTACATATATACTTTTTTGTTTGTAAATACATACTTATTATACATATAAACATCCATGACTCGGTAACAAATGTCCATGCTCATCACACAAACATTTGCTCCTACCGGGATTCAAACCCAGGACCCTATGAACGTAAGGCAGCTTCACTACCACTACGCCATTCGAGTCGTCGAATTGACACATATACGTGACAGGCAAGCGCGTGCCCTGTACGCCAAACGACACAAATATGAGACAAAATAGTAGATGAAATTGTGGCTTGGCGTGGAGGGCACGCGCGAGCGTATAGTAGTTTATACTGTAGCGGTCAGAAGGTTAAATTAATGTCAAAAGTAGGAAGGCACTTATTTTACATAATACTAAAAATAGGCTGCACCAAAGATTCTGATCGCGATCAGTACACGTGGCAGTTCAAGAGGTGTCAGTGTCTTTTAACCGTATATACTTGTATCTATACGTTCAGTGTCTTTGGTGAACGCTCTTAGTTATATCTGAAGGCAATATTTTATAATTAGGAAGACAATCTTGGTAGCAAATGATCGTAAATAAATGTCACGTAGCGGGCCCATGACTCCACTACATCTTCGGGAAACTTGAGTACATTCTGCAGAATGTTTACCAGGACATCTTTGAACACCTGGAACAATACATATTGTTATTAAAAGAACAGAATTAAAGACAACATCTTCGGAAATACGAACGCTCGATGATGAAACGCATATCTTTTCTGACTTAACTGTAAAGCCGCTTTCAGACTACGCTACCTCATCACAAAGCCGTCAACCAAGCATTCTGTACATCAAACTAAGTAACTTTACGCAAAAATTATTGCTGGGAAACAACTTTTTTTTTGAGGTTATAAATTATGTTTTGTGGTAGAACTCAATGTAACACTTAAAACATTGTACTGATAGACGGATTGAATAGTACGGGGGTAGTGGAGGTGTTAAAAGTCAAAATCTTACAAAAAAAAACTTGTATTTAGAAAAAAACTTGTCAAAAAGTTGTAACCCCCATATCTCCGTAACTAGAAGGTTCCCAGGTATGGTGTAGAACAAAAATAGAGAAAAAATATCGCAAAGATGGGGAGAACAAGTGCCTTTCGGCTTCGTGAAGAGGTGTTTTACATCCTTGGTGTAACAGTTATGGAGATATTGGGAGTCAGATTTCCAACATTTTGACAACTTTTTTTTAAAATCCACCCCCGTACTATTCAATCCATCCATCAGCACATTTTTTTAAGTGCGTTACATTGAGTTCTACCACAAAATATGAGTTTTCACCCAAAAAAAAGTCGTTTCGCACCAATAATTTTTCCATAAAGGTACTTAGTTTGATGTACAGAATGCTTGGTTGACGACTTCGTGATGAGGTGTTTTACACCCTGTATAGCAGAACAATATCGCGCACCAAACATTTGTTATGGACACGTTTACACGCGTGGTGCGATATGCTATAAAATAACGCACCGCCCTCTTCCTCCTCCCTCACCCCCAGCCGTACCGCAAGGCTCTTCCAAGACCGCAGTCAACTGAGCTTGGTAAATAGGTACCTACTATAAATGCCTGTGATAGTATCGCGTAATGTGAACGCCATACTACATAGTATAGCAATAGGTATAGCATATAGCACAATAGTATAGCGTAGTCTGAAGCCAGGTTCGGTAACTGCCGGACACATAGTTTTCAAGTAACGGAGATGTGTGTGTGTGTGTGTCATAAAATAAGAAATGAGTGTAAAAGGAAATCTGTTTGTACAAAATCAATATTGTCCATGGTATATGGCATGTAATGCGGAGGAATGAGGCCAATCTGACATATGAATACGGGTATTTATCGAGAAATACCTTTAATTTAATCCCGACGTTTCGACCGGATTGCTCCCCGCGACCACGGCTGGTGCAATCCGGTCGAAACGTCGGGACTAAATTAAAGGTAAATTCGCGATAAATATCTGTATGTTTTATAATGTGTTCTGATCGTGAAAGTTTAAAAAAGACAGAGGCCAATCTGATGAGGAAAATGTTGAGAAAGTATAAATGTGGACATTATAAAAGAAGAGGAAGACCAGAGAAACGCTGTGAATGGACTGTGGGAAGCATGTTGAGTTATAGGGAAACATGGAAGTAGAAGGCATGCCGCGCCGAATCCAACTAAAGGATGCAGGCAAGAGAATTACCATGATGACGACTCTTTATAAATTTGCAGTTGGATGGTGACACATTAGTTTCCAGGGTTTTGTGGCGTTTCATGTAACCATCAAACGCTGCAAAGACATGTGACTCTGCACTGTTGAAGATCTATTTTGGTTAACTGGCGGGCAGGCGGCCATATTACGTAATATTGCTCCCGCGGGGACCTCGTTTGCTGCCCACACGCGAGAAGTAAAAAAACACCCTTTGAAAGATGAGAACTGAGGTTAAATCGGCATTGAAAAAGACTGATTGACGGCCGAAAACTCAATATATTTTAAATCGTTATAATAATAGTTTTCAATAACATTAATAATTATATTAATACTAGCTGACCCGGCAAACATTGTTTTGCCATATAAATTATTTTTGTTAAAAAAAAATGTTAGGGGTGGATAACCCTTATCACTTAGTGGTATGAAAAATAAATAGTAGCCGATTCTCAGACCTACTGAATATGCATATAAAATTTCATAAAAATCGGTCAAGCCGTTTCAGAGGCGTATGGTAACTAACACTGTGACACGAGAATTTTATATATTAGAAGAAATATTAAATGTATAATACATTAGTAATATTAATTTTATTTCGAGTCTTTATGTTAGATACTGTTACTACTGTTATTTGGACTTCCCATAAAAATATAGCTTCGGCTTACGCAGTTGGAGTTCTTTGATGAAGTTCAAACACTGTTATAAGCGATCACGATTCACAACTAAACTTAAAATGTCACTAACGGGATATCTTCCGTGATATTGTTTTATCGTTTTTGAAGCTGCAGTCGAAGCGCCATGATCGCGGGTTGACAATCACGGAAGATATCCCGTAAGTGTCATTTTTAGGTTTCGTTTTGATGAAGTTGGCCCGTTTGATGGTCTGACTCACCAAGGGGCTTGTGCAGACGAGGGATTTTGCCCGGCGGATAGAAAAGACCATTCTTATACATTGGTTTTTACATTGTTTTTCTATCTATTTGTTGACATCCATTAGTTTTTGCATCTTGTTCCCGGACAAATTGCCCCTCATCAGCGTATAGGCCCTAAGACGCATTACTTATTCAGTCATAACAAGCCAGTTCAGGCCAAATCTTACCCAAAAATGTCTTTTCTCTATCCGATGTCTTCGATGTGAGTCTCCAAGCTTCTGCATCCACGCGACCACTAGCTCCGGTTTATTCAAGTTTATAATAGTGTTATCCAGGGAAGACATGATGTTGATGATATGTGCTCTGAACACGACGTTTGCCGCCATTTCTTCTTCTGTATGTACGTCTGCTAAGTTCTTGAAGAAGAGTTTGGTTTCAGGTTCTGCTTCGAAGAGTCTGTGGGGAAATATAACGTGTTAAATATCTTATTACCTTTAGCCTAGCCTTTTCCCAACTAGGGTGCGGCTTCTAGTCTAACCGGAAGCAACTGACGGAAGCGACTGCCTATCTAACTTCAACAACCCAGTTAGTTGTGAGAGCTAAAGGATATCTTTTGATGAAACTAGTCTACTGTCTAGGTAATACAGGGTGGAAGGGAAATCGCTGCTCAACCGGTTACCACGTATTCAGGAGATCTACTCTCTGAGCACGAAATCCGTAGTTTCGGCTGAAGTTACGGTAGTTTCCTAATCCTTATTACTTACGAACATAAAATTCGTTAGAAGCCCGAACTAAAAATGAATGACAACACGATTGGTCATCTATTCTCTCTTTGCTCCCGATGTGTTTTCAAAACTTATGAATCCGAAAATATTAGTGGGTGCATTTAAAAATGTAAGCTACTTTCTGACAGGCCCCGTATCTTCGTTGACGAACTTAGAGAGTCCGAATCCCCCTGCATAGAGATATATCAGTAGACAATTCAAAAAAATATCGGCAGTTTCCTACGAAAGTGCAATACCTACCGGGTAATGTGCCTTTCCTTACATTTTAAAAGCAGATTAAAAAAATTAAAAAAATCCGATGTCAAATTTATATTTAAGGGGGGGGGGGGGGGGCGCAAGGGCCGAAGCCTGCCGGGGCTGCGGGACTGTTCGTAAGAGATCCCGCGGCCCCGGAACGTTAAGGGCGAGGAAGGTACATGGATGGATTTAAGTCAGTAAAAAAGTCTGACACTCCCTCCCGCTTCGCCCAGAGTGGGAGAAGTTATTAGATGATTTCCCATCCTAAAAAAAGAGGGGGGGAATGAATACGCAATCATACAAACAGCTATCTCACAATTCAAATATGATTCAATACGCTTCTACACACCTACATACTTAGGTATTGGAAAATAGCTAGGTATAGGTGTTTATCTTTATTTCTGTATCTAATAGGTAGGTACCTACAGTCCTAGACAAAGACGATTAGGTATTGAATCTACGCATACTAGGTGATTCACACGGTCACACCCATTGGTATTTCTTTACGGCTTTTACCTATACCTAATAAATGTACTGTAACACAACATTTATTATTGATTTTGTTACAAATTAAATACCTACAGGGTGTAAACAACCTCATCACGAAGCCGTCAACCTGCACGCATTCTGTACATCAAACTAGAAACACTAAATTATTTTTCTTTCAAATGGCATCACAGTAAAAAGTTTGCAACACTTGTTTAAAGTAAAAAAATATCGTTAAAAGAGGTTGTCTAAAATATCATACTGGCCTATAATTATCTACACCCAAAAAAATAAAATATCAATTATTTTTTTACATAATATGGCTTCTGGATTTAGTTTTTCGTGGCAATCCGCCAGTATTATAATTAGGTCGTTATTTTTTAAAATTTATTAATACCTATTTAAAACTTTTTGATCGAATATTAAAACGAAGAGATATCGTCATGACTAGCATTTTGGAGCAACTGCTGGACCCAGCACTAACATAAGGTCGGGCTGATATCGATAGTAGAATTATCTTTCGATCTCGAAAGACGACATACCTACATACCTGACCTACCTCTACAGAAACAATTATTTATTCCATCAATACTTTACCTAAAAAAAATCATCATCCCGTTCGGGTTGGAATTCTCCTGAATCTTCTTCCAAGACTTCTGTACGTTGTAGACGTCTCTTAAAGACATGCCAGACACCTCATTCTTCGCATCAGGATCGCCACCCCACCACCATCGACTGATCATGTCGCCCATGTTCCCAGAGCCTCTATGGGTAAACTCCTGTGTTACTGATTGACGGTGGCTTCGAGGATTCACAAGGTACCCTGGGAAACACTAAGGTGTTAATGCTTACAAAACTTAAACAATCATAAACTTCTGCTCTACGTGACGCGATATTCAGTGGCTGAGACATGGACGCTCAGGCCAATCCTCACGAAGAAGATTTTCTACCAGATACGACTGGCAGAAATGGGCCACGAAGCGAGCCAGGCTCGGCATAAAGGACGACCCACGCTAGGCAGTTCGAGTGTCGACTGTGCATTTTTGTACGGACACACTCACACTTCTGAGCCGCTACCGAGCAACGGACAATGGATTGTGCTACGGCCGACACACGGCTCAGTTTAGCGTACGTCATCCTTAACTCTGCTAGACCGAATTGCGTGACACCGAAGTCTGTCGGAAACCTGGTGAGACATTGATTTGGCTGATGAACCTTTGACTGAATGCCGGATAAGCAAGCATAAGTTAAGTCAAAGAAACCAGGGCTGACTAGAATCGCGTTGAGTTCATAATATTATCCAGCAGGGTGATTCCGAGCTGAAATTATGAGTATGATATTTGAATCAATTGAACACGTCCTGTTTTTTATGTTAGAAGCAGACGAGGTGAGTTTCTGATTTTCATCAACTCGTCCCAAATGGGCCGCGGGTATGTGGGACGAGTTGCTGAATTACTCGAGTTTTTGTGACAGCGACCAAATTAATAAGCTCTTTAGTAGGTAAATTGATCCCGCTCATTTGGGTCCCGCAGAATGAGTTTACTGAATTATTATTTTTATGTCATTTTCATTATAAATAGTAGTATATCTATTAATACTTAAGTTGTCAAAGTTAATAAGGTGTACTTTATTCGCCCAGAGACGTCAAGAGAATCATCCTAATTTCTTTGAATAAATTATTGATTCCACGTTTCAATGTTTGTTACGAGAGTAAATAGACTGATTAAAGTTAATTTAGACCGCGGAGATAATTATTTGTTTAGTGGGGCCAGAGTAGGTGGACGATAGTAAATAATACTTGTGATTGTGTCACTTGCACTTATCGTAGAAGTCGACTCAAGTATGGCGGTCTAGAGAAATGTAAATAGAAGAGGTTTCGGTACACAAAGCACAGCTGTTTAGTGTAAGGTCAACTTTATTTACCAACTTACATAATAAGCCGCTCTGATGACCGCCAAAAACCGGTAAAATAACAAGCAGTATCTAGGTATAACGTTTACATAAGTAACTTGACCCATGTTATTTCCAGAAAGTAGAATGATTCAATAAATCGTAAGGACCTTTGATAACCACACCATAGAGAATGTACCTAGATAGGTACATGTCAAGAACTGCACCACTTTATTACAAGGTGCTTGAGTCTATTATGTTAACAAAACGAGACGGAATTCTGATTCAAAAAATGTTTAAACTTATTCCCGAAAAGGACTGTGACATGTTAGGAGTATGTGTAAGGATCGCAGCCAGATAATATTATAACAATCTGTAGTTTTCGCTTATGTGAAAAAGATGTAAGTTTATGTAGGTACTGTGACATGGTGGGGTGAGCTACGGTGACATATTTGATACGCTGGTGGACCACCTAAGTCGTCTTAAGAACAGAGTCCCAAAAGCCAAACACCGAAATACTTATAATTTTTAAAAGTCGAAACGTGCGAGACAAATACAAAAAAATAATAACGCAATGTTATTCATGCCAGTATGTTCTAAAGAATAGCATTCAATTAAGTTCAAGGTTCAAGCAATATTTATCACTTTTTGTGTTAGTAAAAAACAAAATTTTAACAATGTCACGCACAATCATGAATTCCTATTATTTAAATAAATTGAAAAATATAACTTGTTTAGTTACCTTTTCCTTCTCTACACTTTATCAAATAAAATCGCTGTTTTCTACGTCTGTTTGTTTATTACGATTTCGACGCATGAGCATCGATTGAATGCCCGCGAAAGACTGATAACTGAACATGATTTAAGATAATCTTTATAGATTTCATCATATTTTTTTACGATTTGTTAGTTGCTACGGAGTTACAATTTTTGCACACCTTCCCAGCAACAAGTTCCGAGTGCACAATGGTTTATAGGTCAAATCAAGGAAGTGATGCTCCAGGGTTGCCCGCGAAATTCAAATTTTCTTCCTTTTTTTTAAAGTTGCAGGGCAGTGCTAAGTTGCATGTTGATTAAAATATTATTCGCGACTGTAAGACGTATCTACAATAGTTACAGTATTGAAATCATGTAAATCATCAATACAACCTTCCAAGTGCAAGTCGGGGAACGTCTTTGACTTCGAAAAAGTCGGTCCTCGACCTTATTTCTGCAACTTTTTTGACGATTTTAATGATTACCTATAGCTCACTAAAGCCGTATTTGTTACGGCCGCAAATCATAATATATTTTATCTACCCAAATAACATAAACGCTCTCTAATGCGTTCAAAAACCATAGGCAATGACCAGCATTACCAACCTGCAGAAATAAACGGTACTGTAATGAACTCATAACGCAACTGTAAACAGTTGCGTTATGAGTTTTAAATTTGGAACAGGTGTCAAATTCAAGTGAGTGTGCTATTCTAGTACCACCTACATTAAATCAGATATCGAAAAAAAAAAAAAAAAGAAAACCCCAATTCAGTATGATTCTAATTATAAATCGCACGACATTTTGATCTCGAGTGACACAAGAATAGTGACTTTGTTCGTTTGCCTATGATTTAAAAAAATACAGATATCCGAAATGCCGCCATTTCGAGCTGTCATTTGTTCGTTAGCTTTTTATTTCCAGTTACGAGTAGACAAATTTTCTGATAACTTCTTTATTTCTGTCGAAAATGAGTGATAGTGACTCAGAAATTGACATGAATACTCAGCCAGATATTGTAAATGCAGCGACGAATGCAACTAATAACCTGTTGGCACAAAAAATAAGGGCCAAGTAACAATGCAGGTCATTTCCCTATGGTTCCTGAACCCATCATAGAGCCCTTATGATATTTGGGTAGATAAAGTAGTGTATGCAACTATACATAATTAGGCATTACAACACTCGTGTGATGCTATTAAGAAACTCGCCTTCGGCTCGTTTCTTAAACCCACACTCGTGTTGTAATGCCCTTCATTATGCACAATTGCATAAACTACTATTGATTAACACACAACCTGACACTGACCTGCTAATTACAAAAAAACGTAAGAACGTAAAATTTCGCGGACTACTCAGGAGCTTTCACCCATAGGCTTTTGTTTTGAAAGTAAAAAAACAACAGCAATTAATTTTATTTTGGATTAAAAAATATATAAAAAGTATTCCTGACTTTTGTGGTTGTATTCGAGAGCCATTTATTAAATGATGAGCTATTTTTACATATTTATTAGGATAATAATTAATCGTAAAAACTTACCAGTAATTTGGGTTTTTTTTTAGTAGTTACAGTAAACTATTTAAGGCGAATGCTCACATACTGCCCGCGAAATTCAAATTTTCTTACGTTTTTTGCAATTTGCAGGCCAGTGCTTGGTTGTATGTTGATGAACATTTGATTCGCGACTGTAAGACGTATTTAGTTACAGAATTATAATCATCAAAATCATCAATACAACCCTCCAAGTTCATATAGATCGAGGAATAACTTTGACCTTGAAAAAATAGTTTCTCGATCTATATGAACTTGGAGGGTTGTGTTGGTGATTTTGATGATTATAATTCTGTAACTAAATACGTCTTACAGTCGCGAATCAAATGTTCATCAACATGCAACCAAGCACTGGCCTGCAAATTGCAAAAAACGTAAGAAAATTTGAATTTCGCGGGCAGGGTGTGAGCTTCCCCCTTAAAAGAGATATGGTAACATTACTGCTTTTGTTTCGGATAGTTTCTTGAAACGATGATTTCTTTGAGAATCTCCAAAAGCCTTTGTGCCTAAAGGCTTTTGTAGAGTCGATTCATTGAATGACGCCTATCATTCAATTGTTGTTTTGTTTTAACTTAGTCATTGTTTATTTTTCGCCAAATTTAATTAAAGTCACCAAAATGTATCGTATGATTGCTGATTTGGTGTGCGTGAAATTGAATTTAAAAGTGGACGCACAAATATCCGCGCAGAAAGAATTTTTCTCATGTAACGTCATCTATTCGTCCGATGCGACGCGGATAAAGTGTATGAGGTTTTATAGGATTTCATACAAGTTATAAATTCTAAAAATCTATTCTTTCGGCTCTGATAAGTGTGCGTTCACTTTAAATTAGATTCGGCTATCCGAACATATTTTATTTGACAGATGACATCTATCAAAAATAGAATAATGTCAGTATCGTCTGTCTTTTGTTTTATCCTGTCAAAACCGCATGTTTTTGCTTGTTGATAGACGAGGATTATTTTTTAAAATTTTTAAACTAACTCAGAAATGGCAAACGCCAGCGAGTCTGCTGTAAAGAGCATAGGTAAAGTCCTCAATGATCCATCGAGGCCGATGAAGGAGCGTTTCCGAGCGTTATTCACCTTACGAAACTTGGGAGGCGAAGCCGCTATTGCGTGCATCAGCCAGTGTTTTGTAGACGAATCTGTTCTGCTAAAGCATGAATTAGCCTACTGTTTAGGTCAGATGCAGGATAAACGTGCGATACCTGTTCTTAGGAGTGTTTTGGAGGATAAAAGCCATGATCCCATAGTCCGCCATGAGGCAGGTTGGTTCTTATCAATTAATTTATGATAAATCTTGCGATAGTGAGTACGTGAGCTTGTCCATGCATGGGTTGCCCTGTGAGTCATGGTTTTCACTCTACATTGAGTGACACTTGTCTCAAGATTTGTAGCACAAGTTGATAATATGAATGCACACATGACACATCTAAAAGTATCCATAGGTATTTCCTAGAAAAAGGAAAACTTGTTTGTATGATCTTATTACTATAAACATCTTCCATAAAATAATAATATTTACTTTTGTTCAAAATAATAAGTAACTAAGCATTGAGTCAGAATTTCTATGAATGCAGACTTTTGTGTTTATGTTCTTCATATGTTTTCCAAGGTATGCTTGCAAGAAATACTTCTACTAAACCTAAAAATAATTCTAAAACTCTAACATTAAAAATAACTGTCACTTTCCAGGTGAAGCCCTAGGCGCTATCGGTGACCCAAATCTCCGTGAGTTACTTGAGAAGTACCAACATGACCCAGCCATAGAAGTTGCAGAGACCTGTCAAATTGCACTGCAAAGGATCAACTGGTTTGCCAACGAGAGCACCAAGGAGTCCAACCTATCAAAGAGTTTGTTTACCTCGGTAGACCCTGCTCCACCAAGCAGTGAGAGTGGTGTAGAGAATTTAAAGAATATTTTGACAGATGAGAGTAAAACATTATTTGAAAGATATAGAGCAATGTTTAGTTTGAGGAACTTGGGTACAACTGAGAGCATTAATGCGCTTGGTGAAGGTGAGTTTCAAGCATTTTTAGTTGGTATTATAGTTATGTACAGCTTTGAGTGCAAAGTTTGTAGTTTTATGGCAATGTGAATAGTCAAATATCCAACCTTCAGTACAACTCAAATTGGAATAGATAGGGTTAGGCTATGCAGTGGTTTACTCAAAAAAAAAAAACAATTATTTCAGGTCAAAGACCCATAAAGAACTAAATTAGATAAACACATAAATAATGACATTTATGTATCAGCAAGCAACATGTTTTTTTGACATGAATTTAAGTTCAAACATTTTCATTAAGGGGCCGGCGGAGCGTGCGTCGTTCAGTACCAAAATAATTGGTAAATCAAACATATTCTTAAGGTAGTGTGGATTTATTTCGATTGGATTACAGAATATCTTGGTTCCCAAATATATATTTTAAATGGATACAAGAGTTATGAGAAAAATAAGTTGCTCATAGAAATTTTAAATTCCTCATATCTCGTCTTTATATCATTGTCCTTTTAAAATATATTTTTGGGAACATACATATTCTGTAATGGAATCTAAATAAATAAACACTACATTAAGAATATGTTTGGTTGTCAAAATGTTGATGGGTTTTTCCATTAGAATTACTCAGTAGCTGTCTTGAATCTGTACCTGTGACTGGCAGATGGTATGGATTTGCACTCTGTTACATGAGACTTAAAACATGACTGGCAAAATGTGGGTGTTCTCTAAGGTACACCTCTGCCTACCAGTTTGGGGATAACAGGCGTTTGGGTGGTATTATGTTTAATTTATTATTTTGACATGGGTGTTGATTATGTTGTGCACAAACTAAATTTAATTTAGGCCATTGCTATCTTTTACTAAAAGGCTGTGCGGCTATAGCTATGAAGTATGAACTAAGTTAGAGATGTTAAACTAGTTTATTCATTGCACTTCACCGTGTTTTTAGTCGACATGTTTTTATGTACCCTCATTTGTATGGAAATATTAGTTCCAATTAAATTTGACAGCTCTAAATTACGTCAGTCTCTTTCTCATTTTATTAGAGAGAAAAAGATAGCAATAGCCTAAATTAAGTTTAGTTTGTGCATAACAGAATTAACACCATTGTATAAAATTAAGCATATTTAAAAATCAAATGCATATTTTTTTCAATTTACAGGATTCAAAGCCTCCAGCGCCCTCTTTCGTCATGAAGTAGCGTTTGTGTTCGGTCAGATGCAGGATGAGCGCAGTGTGCCGTTCCTGAAGAAGACCCTTGAAGATACTTCTGAACATGAGATGGTGAGACACGAGGCAGCTGAGGCCCTTGGATCCATCGCTAGTAATGAATGCACTGAGGTGTTGCAGAGGTAAATATTGTTGGAAGTATGATTGTTCATCGTTTTGAGCTCCCGATATTTCGACGTTGTTGCAAACGCCCTGATCGCGGGTTGACTGGGGAATGCGGGTGGATGGAAAATAAAAGGTTAGCAAACTCGACACTAAGTCTAAACAACGAACAATCACGGAAGATATCCCGTAAGTGACAATCAGGGGGGTGAAACTTCCATACATTAGCTTCAAACTAAATTTTCGTAGATAGTGCTGCCATCTGTGTTTAGGTACACCAACTTTTCAACTGTTATAACAAGAACAGCTATTTTAGACTACTTGCTAGTGAAGTAGATAGCCTAGCGGTGACAGCGGTTGCCCTTGTGACTAATAGTTCACAAGTTCGAATCCCCAGAATTTCTTTTTGCATTTATTTGGTTGAACAAAAACTAACAGCACCATCGAACAGTGTGGGTACACAGTTTTAAAAACGAAAACCAGAGTTGCGCATCTATCTTGTATTATACAGTGTATTATCTATGGTGACAATATGAGTTTATTTTTAAAACTTAATAGTCCTATTACATTTTTTACGCAAATTCATGATTTTTGACGCTGTAATTTTCAGCAGCAATAAGATATTTTATTTGCTTGTGAATAACGATAGTGCTCTTTCGTGTAATTTACTACAAATATTTTACGAACTCAATTTGCAAGAAAAACCGTCGTCGATAGAAGTTTGACGCTCAAATTCACATAGTTAAGTACATTCTATTCTTATAAAAACTAAAATTACCAATAGATAATTTCGAATCTAGAATTTCGATAAATTCCTTGAGTTTTCACAAAAGAAATCGTAAAGAAAGCCTAATTTAAGACATAAATGTCTTGATTCAGCGGCCATTTTATTTAAAATAAACTCAATTTTATCAAATAAATTAATATGATTTAATAAAACTTCGATCTTCAATGAATACGTTTCGTTAATTTTCGTTTGACAGTATTATAAGAAAGAATGAAAGAAAAAGCATTTATTAGTCCGCACAGGACAAAACACATCAAAATTATCAGTATAAAACTTACTAATAAACCTTACCCAGAAAGAAAAAAAACGAAACGAAACTCGTCCTGTACAAGGCAAAAATGCTCCTATCTCAGCATGGTGCTGTAACATTAAAAAATAACTTCACAGCGCTGGTATAAGACAAAGTTACAAGAAATAAAAAAATAAAGTACATACTCTAAATTCTGCATCAATTCAGGTCGCTCCTCAGTTTAATTAAGTTATTCTGACGCGAGCGCTGGACGAGGAAGGACCTGGACACCTTTTGTGTATGTCGATCGAAATAATTTGATCCAGGACGTAAACATTAAAAAATTGTAATAGGACTCTTAAAACAAACACTTTTAATATTGCTTAGTGTGTTACTGTAGTCACAAATTCAGACAACCACCCTTTCCAAATAGTTTTGCAGTAGGTACCTGGCACTACCAAGTTACTTGGTTATAGAGGTCAGATAGGTTGATGCGCCATGTAAAATAGCAATTTCAGCTGCATCCAGTAAGACTAGAAGCCAACCCCAACATGGTTGAGAAAAGGCTAGGTAGATTTCTAGATAATAACTTTGCTCCCAATAGGGATGATTCCTCCTGACAAAAAACAATATGATTTTGTTTAGTCCATCAGTTAGATTGTCGAATAATATTGGATATCTGTTTTTTGTTTTATGAAATTAATAACATTTATCCCCGTCTGTAGGTGAGAGCATTAGGTAGATAAAAAAAAAACTACCTATAAATTGACGAAGACAAAACGCGTCAAAGATTATGAATCTTTGACGCGACGCACTTTTCGGTAAAAAATGAGACGACACATGAGTTCCTCATATCTCGTCTAAATATCATTGTCCTTTCAAAATATATTTGGGAACCTAGATATTATGTAATCCAACCGAAATAAATACACTTTTTCTTAAGAATATGTTTGGTTCAGGAATTATTTAGGTATTACGTTTGTATGAACGACGCACGCTCCGCCGGCCCCTTAAATAAACCGAAGTATTAGGCCCAAAATCTTTAACAATATTGTTTCTTCACTAACAAATAACAATATATATTTTTCAGGTACCTACAGGACCCACGTCCTGTTGTGCGTGAAAGCTGTGAAGTGGCTCTCGACATGTCTGAATATGAAAACAGTCCTGAGTTCCAGTATGCTAACACCTTGCTGACTGTTGAAGGCTGATTACATTAGTTTTTTTTTTATTTTGATTATACATGGTGCAAGAGACATCGAATTCAATGTGGAAACTGTTACCATGGTATTGGCACATAAGTTATATTCACATTTTTTTTTTGCATTTCGTTATGTTTGAATATATTACAATCGCTTCAAGCTTAGATACAATTATTACGGAACGTGTACACAGGAAGACATTTTAAGTTTGAAAAAAAAACCTTAATTTTCTGAAATGACAAATCCACAAGGTAGCAAAACAGTCTAAATACAATGAAATTTCGGTAAAGTTTCATTAGTACCTATATACTATTCAGTACAATTTGACAGTTGTTTATACCAGACGCCTACGTAGCGACATCTGATGTCAGATAAAATACGAAAATCCCTCATTTACCCTCATATTGATGTTTAAGAATTGCCAAACTTAAGTGGCAGTGGGCAAGGCACATTGCTCGCAGTGCGGATAGGCGATGGGGCTGAAAAGTTCTGGAGTGGCGACTGCGAACTGGAAGACGATGCGCTGGAAGACCTCCCACTAGGTGGTCCGATGACCTGGTGTAGGTTGCGGGAATCCGTTTGATGCGAGTCGCAAGGGACCGGTCAATGTGGCGACACTTGGGGGAGGCCTATGTCCAGCAGTGGACGTCTTTCGGCTGAAATTATGATGATGAATGAACTAAATTACAACATTATTTAAATTTCTGGACCCCCATATAAAAAAAAACTGCTGTTTAATTGCCCCTAGCTAAAATATTTACATGGTTGAAATGTAGGGAACCAGGCTAAGGGGTTTAATTTTTAACCCACGGAATGTTTGCTTAATCAAATCATGTTCTGAATTCATGATAACAATTTGCGCATAGATGGCCCCTGCACCATGTATAAGATTAATTTGATACAATATTTTGTTGAGAATTTGGGGAACAAGAAATTATGTCAACATAAAAAGACAGTGTTAATTTGAAAGGCCAGTGATTCTCAATTATGTTTGTATATGTTTTTCACAATAGTATTAAGGGACCCGCGGAGCGTGCGTCGTCCATACATACGTAAAACCAAACATATTCATAAGGAAGTGTGTATTTATTTGTATTGTATTACATAATATCTAGGTTCCCAAATATATATTATGAATGGACATTGATTTAAACAAGAGTTATGAGATTAGTTATCTATAGAAATTTTAAATTCCTCGTATCTCGTCTAAATATCATTCTGCTTTTAAAATATATATTTGGGAACCTAGATATTATGTAATCCAATCGAAATAAATACACACTTCCTTGAGAATATGTGTGGTTTACAAATTATTTTGGTACTACATTTGTATGAACGACGCACGCTCCGCCGGCCCCTTAAGGCGAAGCGCATTTAAAAAAAGCATCTATTCTAATAAAATTGTCGCCTTGGGTTACATGATTCATACTGGTTGAAAAATCTGTATCACAACATTGTTAATTTGTTTTTGTCTAGTAAAATTATGCATTGAAAGTGTCCAGTGATATTACAAAATGTAAATATTACAACAAATTATATTTATTAAAATCCCAGTATTTTTGTAAATAAAATTCTAGTTCACAATATCTGAATTTTCTTTAATACACGAGAGGCCTCAATTTATTTTAACGACATCAAATTGTAGTAAAAAAAGTTATTGTTTTTTATTTCATTTTATGTCTGAATTGAAGTAACGTAGGTACATGTTGTTGACATCAGTGTCTACATAGATTCGTTTTGGAGGAATTATGTTAATTCAATTTTTTGGATTCCTGTGAAATGATCAAGGTGTTGAAGAACTTAGTTTTATTGTCGTACATTTCATTTACAACAACGATGGCGGTTAGTATCTCTCTCTCCACTCTATTTCGAGAAGATTAAAGATGAACTCGAACTTATCCGCGCCGAAAGAAACATTCATCCGTATAACGTTATCTATTTGTTCGATTCGACGCTGATAAGTTTGCGAGGTTTTGTAGGATTTCATATAAGTAAAATTCGACTCTTTCGGCTCCTTCTGTTCCTTCGGCTCTGATAAGTGTATGTTCACCTTTAATATTTGTCAAGTGTTGCCAGAAGCTGTCCGGTGCCAGGTACTGTCTAACTGTCGTCTTGATTTAAGGAGTCAACACACTCGAAATATGAACATTTCATAACGTCGCGTTTAGTTAAGTGCGGTAACGAGATGTATCGTCCAGAGTCACCGAGTCCGGAGAGAACCTAGTCATTTTTCGTTTTTATTAACTAAAGCCAAAGCCGATGACGCGTCGATAAGTGTGCTCAGTCCTTTATTAGTATCGGATCCCACCGCGTTACGGGCCCGCGGTTGCTCCTCACAAGCGCTGACACCTACCGGCCTAGGAAAACTACTGCAGATTGGGAGATAGGTTGTGTCCTGACATCATGACCACAAGCATGCGCTGAATCGGATCGGAAGAGATGTCATGGCACTGCACTGCCTAAGGTGGGTAGTGAGTTTAGCTGTGTCGTCGATCTAGTTGCAGACAAGCAGAAATGGTGCTCCAGCGCTTGGGTCTGTCTGTCCGATTCTCGGGCCAGTGTTATTGTTTTTGCAGACCTTGATTTTGGAATTCGTTGGTATGATTACCTACCTCCTGTCTCATAGCGAACGTTGAGCCGTTGGCCCTGCGCCTGATCTTCCTCCGGTTGCGTCTTCTGGCCGTCACATCGAACTATGACGATGGGAGAGAGAGAAAATAGGTACTTGTGTTTTGTGCACACGCTTTTGGACGAACTATAATATTCACTACGTCGATGGCAAATCTCCGCTCACGTTAGCCGCCATGATATTCAGGAGGACTAACTAGGGGAGACCGGGTACAAAAGTAACACTTTGTACTTTGACTCTGATTTCTCGTTATTTATTATATTTATGATGAAATGAATATAGCCACATAATACCTTCGATTGTGCTCTACAAATTTGTATATAAATTTACATCATTATTTGCTGTTTATTGTGAATTACAATGCTTTAAAAAAAAAACGACGATTGTTACTTTCGACCCCGGGGCCAGGACGAAAGTAACACGGTGTGGGTCGGAAGTAACATGGTTAAGGTGCATGTAATAAATATGAAATGCTATATAAAATCAACTTATTTATTATAAAACACACAAAAAAACAAAAGCAATCTTCTCCGCCACATGAATTATTGTTATGATCAATGTTTTCTTTTACTTTTAACTTGCCTTCTTTGCTCTTTTTCCTTTTCCGTTTTGTAGATGTATCAGGTTGTAAATTAGTTTTTTGGCTTTCATTCTTTCTTAAAAATAAATAAAAATACTCGTATTTATCAGTAACAGCTAGAGGAAATGCTTTTTTGACAATACCAGGAATGTAATGTAGTCAGCGTTTGACCACGATTATTTCGCAACCAGTTGTCTGTAGCTGTGTTTATCATTTTTTGAATGGTAATTTTCTTATGTATCAATACAATGTCACATGGCAAACATTGCACTTTTGTGCCAGGGCTCTAATTGTGGCATTCTCTTTGAAATGCTCGTCAGCCGCTTTTATGTACACGTCCATAATTATGTCAGTGGTCCTTCTTGGTGTCTTTCTCACTCATTGTCGCGGCATTCTGTTAGTAAATAAAAACAATTAATTAACTTAAAATAGTAAGGGAAACATACGTATTTCATTAGGGGGACAAAAGTAACATGTTACTTTTGTACCCGTAGTGCTGTGTTACTTTTGTACCCAACCACGATTTTGTTAATTCATGAATGCCTGCATAAAAATAGAAGTTGCTATTCCAAAATCAATAACAACACCGTGTAAACAATCTAATTAAGAATTACACTGCAAATAGTCACATTGATATCACCATTTGAACACTACGTGAACACTAATGAGTAAATGACAAAAAACTTACTTCTGGTTCTTAAAATCACGTGTTGTCCTCTAGCACAAGTTTACGGCACGGAGCGAGCGCGGCGACTAAATATAATTGAGGGGAGCATCGCTGGCTGTCTTCTGACGGTAGCAGAGCAGCGTTTCGACCATTTGATTTACCTACAGAGCGTTTGTTACTTTCGACCCGCCGTTACTTTTGTACCCGGTCTCCCCTATTATTACTTTTTACTAATGATAAACATATCGTTGTTCAAGACCTCAGATTTGCTGGATACGGAACGGTCCTCATTCCTGGGCTTCACACACGAGCAGTACTTCAGTCCAAGTACCTTAGAACTGGTGGAGCAGCTGACTTCGGTGATATACGAGAGCCAACTCGGAGACCAGCCCGTGCGACGATACTTCGAACATTATGAGACGCCGTTCGTCGGCGAGCGGAAACCTAAATAGTATCTACTTAAGTATTTTAGGAATAAAAATGAATGGTATTTAGCTGTGTTGTGTACTTTCCCAAGAAGTCCAGCGTTTATCTAATCTATTTATCACACAGACAGAGACTACAGCACAGGTGCGTCCTATACGAACGTATATTAACCATATAAATGATGATACTTATGATTAATCAATAATCAATCAAATCATATTCTCCACTTGTACAAATTAGTTCAACTACCCACTAGGTACTGTGTGTGGTATATTAGCAGTACCGTCAGTAAATTTTGCGCTCCGTGCAATGGTTAAGTTTAGTTGTCTACATTACATGATTTACACGGCTATTTTGAACATATTTTTGTGTAAGTACCTACTGATTTAGCCAGGGTGATTTTCTTTGCATCCTGCGAATGCGAATAAATTATGCATTTATTATAGGTACTTGACAAAATCCATACCTACTAAAATACAATAAAAGAACTGCAACTTAATAAATGAACTTAAATTTATACGTTTTATAATAATAAAAATAAACCAAATACCTAATTAATTCCAAAAAAAAAATACATGATAAAATACACCTTATAGGAGATCAACAAAGAATTTATCGCGGTACTGTCTACTTAACTTAACTCTACAAGCTTGCAGCGTTTTGATCTCTTGCTACTATCCTCGTAGACCTTTCTGTGCTGATGCTGTTAAGTGCTCGTTGAAGCCTCTGTTGCTTGCCTTTGAGTGTCGTGGCTCTCTGCTCAGCCAGTCTCCGTATTAAGAGCCATGCGAGAATGATTGCGATAGACGAGAGACTTACTTCAAATAGCTATGTCATCGTGAAATTGTCAAATACGTTAGATTGTAATCTGTCTAGCGAGATTGTTAACTCTCGAAATAATCTATCGAAGTGAAACGGTTTCACTTCGATAGATTATAATCTACGGAAAAATTATGCGTTATACATATAAGGTGTTAAAAAATTTACTGCACGAAACTTGAGGAGTTGTTTGGAATCACAAATAAAAAATAATCACGAAAAAATTTTATATAAGTAACGATCCGTTTCAAAGATATGCATATTTTCACTGCGCACAAAATGATTGAATATGCGCACTTGACTGTACTGTGACTGCGCCGTGAAGGGTGCCGGGCGCGTAGTCGTTCACCCCTGCGACAGCGCAAACGTAGACAGCTGATTCTAACTTTCCCATCTCGTTTTTCAGACTTTGGATTGGCAATGTTTTTTTTTTATGTAAAAACTAAAAATGCTTTTTATTTTTTTGGAATACGTTTGTTTATTGATACCGAGTACGTACACGAAATTCTTGCAGTTAATTTTTTAACACCTTATATTGTTTACAATCTAGAGAATCTAGTTTTATTACAATCTAACGTGTTTGACAATTTTACGGTGACATATACATAAATTATACAACCTGTCACAAATATAAATGTGAAACCTGAAATTAGTTTTTCAGAATCGTTTACTGAATCGATTTCTATAATTATTAATATACTTAGGTATTTTTTTTTCTCAAAAATACTTAAAACTACGTAAATATTATAGGTAGCCATACTATCCCTACTACTCAAGGCTATAAGACTTTTAAAAGTGCAGCTTTATTTGTATACTAGCGGACGTCACGCGGTTTCACACGCGTAATTCCCGTTCCCGTGGGAGTACGGGGATAAAATATATCCTATGTTACTCGTGGATAATGTAGCTTTCGAATGGTGGAAGAATTTTTAAAAACGGTCCAGTAGTTTTTAAGCCTATTCATTACAACCAAACAAACAAACAAACAAAGTTTTCCTCTTTATAATATTAGTGTAGAAATACAAATTCCGCCATTCAATCTATTCTATATCTTTACATAATTATAACAGTAATTGAACATATTAATGTGTTCAATTAGTACTTATGTTCATTTCAGTACATTAATATGTTCAATTAGGTACTTATTTTAGTCACCCTGGTCGGTTTTTTGTTATTAAATCTCCAATGTAAAGATTTTTTGGTCTCAACGAAACCATTTTTAAAATGTTTGTTTGTTTGATCGCGCATCACCAAAAAACTACTGGCAGGATTTTGATGAAATTTTCACTCATCTGCCTAGCCTTTTCCCAACCAATGTTCATAAGACATAAAACCGGAAAAGTTACAAATATAATATTACTAACGAGTATAAATCCTACTTTCTATAAATAAAAAATGCTTTGGGCTGTTTGATATGTCCACGCACAGCCTAAACCGCTGATCGTAGAGACCTGAAACTTGGATGCCTACGTCATACAAAGAATCCACTCTTTCTTTGAATGACGTAGGCATACGATAACAATGGATTTCCTAAAGTTCTACCCCTAAAAATATTTACCATTTTTTAAATGGTGAAAATGAAAGACAGGTAAGTACCTAATGGCCGAATAGCTGGCTGGCCACAGAAAAAAAACAAAATAAAGCGGCAGTCAGATCTTGATTTGTTTTTCGATTTATTAATGTTTTATTTTTATTTTTCTTGTAGACGTAATAAAAAGTACAGTGTTTACCTCGGGTTAAACACTTATTTAGTCCTTCGAACTATTGGCGCCCTCACTTTGTTCGGGCGCCAAACTCCATCTCGGGACTAAATAAGTTACTTTCACCCCCAGGGTAACAATGTAGGTACTATTTCACCGGCAACATCGTAGTACAGTCAATGTTTACTGCAGAGGTTTTATCCGACCGCGTCGAGGGAGGTCTGAACAAAATTGGATTGTCACTTGCCGACAGCAGTCGTTGTCGGACACCTGCACTCCTTGAATAGTGTACGAAACGGCCCGCCTTTTATGACGAGATATTTTATTTAGAAACGGAGTAGGTACTCAGGGCCCTCTTACCCACTGGGCACCATGGGCACTTGCCCAGGGCCCCGATTCAAGGGGGGCCCCAAGTTCCAATAACTGTCAAAAGAAACAAATTTATCCCAGACAGGACTGCAGGATACTAAAATATTAGATTCGCGACCACATGCAAACATTAATCGAATATCCGTAAAATAAAGCCACAATAGGTAATAATAGGTATTCTGTGTTCTACTTCAAATTAAAGTTCTCCACCGCTAACAGTTCACAAGCAGTTCATGCAAAAATAAAGGATGTTTTAGGCAGGGTGCAAAAAAAATTCAAGCGCGCTTCGCTCGCTCTTGCATAGTTGCATACTAAAAGGGCTCCATTTTACCTAAGTGCCCAGGGCCCCCAACTGGTTAAAGACGGCCCTGTAGGTACTGCTCCGTAGGGATAAGCCGTGGTTGGAGTTAATGTAGAATATACATATAGTAACGGGTCTGTGTAGAGTGGCCGAGTGGAGGTGAGGATATCATATTCAATTAAACCGATAAATGTTTTTATTTACGGCTTAAAGTACGGCTTTAAGTAACGGCTTAGGTTGTTCTCAAATAAATAATAAAAAAAGTTGTAGAATGCAGGCAGGTACCTATACCTACGTTTCTATAGTGCGAAATGAGACGGGTCCCCATTGCATGTACGGGAAACCAAACCAAGTACAAAGCAATGCCATGTTATACTGGAAATGTCTAACTTGATGTCGCATGAGGTCAAGGTTGGCTAATTAGCCACATTTTAACATGCCGCTTTCTGAGCGCTTATAACCTATCTACTTATACACCTTTTTATTATTTAATTATAATATCATTGGTTCTACTTCGGCCGTTTTGAGTGACGTCATAACGATGACACGACGAATTCTAGTACTTACCCCGAAGCTATACGACTATAATAATCTTCTCTAATGATCCAATGGTTTCTGATTGTTCACTGTTTCAATTTATTTCTCTCTAAAATTTCCTGCGGTAACATCGCGAAAGACATTACCATATTTTACGTTGACATCAAGTAAATGAGGATTAACCTTCCCTGAGTTAGAGGTTAGTGCGAATAAATCGAATCTTACAGTCATGATCTAACGTAGCAATGTAAATCTCTAATTTTAAAAACAAAAAGTACCAACCAAAGTGTTCACGCTTTTCGTGGGTTCCGTAACTTTCCAGAAGTAGGTACCTATAATGCGATAACGACATAGGTATTAGGTGTGGTACGATGGCTTCTTCACGAAGCCTTCACGGTGGAGAGGAAGAAGAGGAATAAGCCTCCTAGTCGGAACCAGTGCGGGACCGCGCTGGAAGGACCCAATATGCTGCGTCCGGCGATACCCGTGACGCACCTCTATGTGTACCGGCTGCATCACTCCACGAAGGTTGAGGAGATCATGGAGTATGTCAGAGCGAAGACCATCTGGACCGTGAGGGTTGAGAAGTTGGAGTCGCGACACAATACGAATTTTAAATCGTTCGTGGTGCGAGTTCCGACTCATCATATTGAGACCTTCCTCACGGAAGAGTTTTGGCCGAAAGGTGTCGTGTATTTGGTGGGTGGTGGAGGTGTGAAGGCTACGCGACACCACGCAGCGTAACATGACGCCGTCTCTTCGTGTGCAATAATTTAATTGTGGTTTTAAAAAAATATGTGTGGTAGTCTGTAAGGTATAATTATATGATATGGGTATTTTGTTAAGTACCTGAATTAAATGATATATTATTGTTATTATAATTCAGCTCGAGTTTTGGACCCTAGTATTAATTTTAGTGAAAACTTCATCAACTACCGTTGTTTGCTCAAGAAGAACAACGCGGTCAGACAGATACGGAAAACATGACTTCATGATGGCTGTAATCTCTATTAGTCTAGGTACTCACTTGATAAGATAAGACTGATTGTCAGACTTTTTGGGCCACTGACTACCTGTAACGACTGTCAAAGATAGACAAATGACAGCCGGGACCGGAGGTACGGAAGAAACTCGGTATGTAAGGGTGTGGTCATAGCTAGCCGTCCGGCCGTCTAACGACGACGACAGGCCGTGTCGACGGCGCGTTCGTGTTCCACGCGCGCCTCAAAGAGTGTCAGCAAAAAGAGAGGGGCCCACAAGGGCCGAAGCCTGCCGGGGTTGCGGGCCTGTTCGAAAGAGATACCGCGGCCCCGGAACGTAAAAGGCGAGGAAGGAACATGGATGGTTTTTAGTCAGTAAGAGTCTGACACTCCCTCCCGCTCCGCCCAGAGTGGGGGGGGTCATTTGATGATTTCCCATCCTTAAAAAAAAAAAAAAAAAAAAAAAAGGGTGTGGTCACCCATCCACATACCAACCTAGGCAAGCACGGCTTAACCTAACGATCGACCCGAGCGTCCCATGTAACAAATGGGACAGCCTATCGCCATCATAATCATCTGCCCAGTCTAGGCTGCCTGTCTTTTCCCAACGAATGTTGGGGTCGGCTTCCAGTTTAACCGGATGCAGCTGAATACATTCTTTTATATGGAGCGTCTGCCTAACGGTCCACCTGGACAAATGACCTGGTAAAGGTTCCGGGAATCCGCTGGATGCGAGTCGCACCGGACCGGCCAATGGACATTTGGGGGAGGCCTACGTTCAGTAGTAGATGTCTTTCGGTCGAATGATGATGATGATGACGATGATGGCTGTCTATCTGACCGCTAAAACCCAGTTAGTACTGTGTTATACGAGACCCTGTAGTAGGACTGGTTGTCATATTTTAGGGCCACTAATTATCACGGTCAACGATGTACAATAACTACAGATACCCGTGTCCGAGACACGGAGGAAAATCGGTCCATACACGGACCAATCTAGACAAGCTCAGTTTAACCTAAAGATCGATCTAATCGGCTGTTACTGTTTAGCCACGAGCTCATTAGCATTTTGCCTTCAATCGGGCATAAATTCAGATTCCGTGGTTGCTATGGCGAAATTCATGCTGCAAATACCCAATGACACTGCGCGCTCGAATCGAAATTATTAGCAGTTTTTAAAACCCGACGTAAAAACGACGGGGTGTCGTGTTATAAGTTTGACAAGACTGTGTGTCTGTCTGTGGTATCGTAGCTCCATCACGGATGCACCCATTTTGATTTTGTTTGAAAGGTGAATTAGTCGGAAGTGTTCTTAGTTATGTTTGATAAAAATCAGTCCAAGATGGCGGGCTGCCGCCACAAAATGGCGGGTTGTATATTTGTTTGACAACTCTCTCAATATGGGTATCAAATGAAAGGGCTTGACAAACTATAAGTATAATAATATAATGTACACTATATTGAAATGAAGAAGGAATGAGGAATATTATATATTATTATAACACGCACGCAGCAAACGTCATTTCGTTACGTGACGACTTCTACCAAATCGCACTACCCGTACGCTAAGGTACTATGTTCCAAAATAAAAAACTCCTTGAATAATTATGACCCTATGTGTCGGGGTTTTTAATTTTTTTAATTTAATGTAACTTGTAATAGTCACAGTTGTTATTTTTAACAAACTCATCCATTTTGGACATTGCTTCCAAAGTTTTGCTATACACAGCATGCCTGATCTTAAAGACATTCTTCCCATGCTGCTCACGTACACCTCTGTGGCCAGATGTACTTGGGTCGACTTGCACGATGCTTCGTGCTTTATCCAAATGAAATGTACCTGCAACTAACTCTCGAGGGGAATGAAGCCACTATTTCGAATGGAAAACCTACAATATTTTGGAGGATAGCAATGGAAGGTTCCTAGGTTTCTGTGTCAGTTCTAAAAGCACCTAAAAATCGCATTTTTGAAGCATTAGCTGATACCAATATATCTACATCTGAGTAATTTTCAAATCAGAGTTTATAGAACACTATAGAATCGTAATCCAGAGCTAGGCAAAGACAACCTTTCTTTGACTGACCGCATGCTTACCTACTACGATAGGCTAAACCTACAAAATCTATAGCCTTCCAGGATATCCTACGACAAATCACGTCCTAGTCCTAAACCCCGCCACAGTACAAATAAAACAGTACATCAACGCGCTAAAACCTCACTAGATCTGAGCATATTTTGTCAAAGTTTGCCAACTGAATTATTAACTAGCGACCACGCTTAGTATTCTGTGCCGTCCCACATAACGTATGTCGGTCTCTAGCTGTATTTGTACACTTCGGGTCCCCTGGCTCAGGGTCTTTAAGTAGTCCGTTTGACATTATAAGCCTTTAAATAGATAAGCGAACTTCTTAGTGGAGCAAGTTGAAGACGCTGACTAAGCTACGTATGGTAATACTGTTTGGAAGAGAAGGTTTAGACTTCCCGGAGCGCTAAGTAGATGCCTTAGTTTAACTTGCATTTAGATTTTGTGACCTAGAATTTAGACGGGCTTTGTTTTTTCCAATATGAAATTAGTGCTCTATTTGTTACAGATAAGGTTCTATGTTCGGCTGTATATTTTTTTTTCATGTATTTTTTTATCGATACTTCTGTCAGTTATACTTAGACCAATTTGCGTTATCCTTTAAGAAGAGGAAGGTTGTGCGGTGGTCCCATAATAATATAAATTGTATTAACTTTGCTCGGGTAGTTTTGAAGTTATTAGCTTCTATAATAAAGTAAGTATTATATTCCGCTTTTCAGTATTTCTTTTTTTGAAAGTTTTTATGAAGTCTGATAGTTATAGTTTTGTACAAGTCCCTTTTGTCTTCTCTATTCACTTAATAGAAAAGATTCCATTGCTTCAGAATCTTTTCAAAGGCATTCGAAAACAGGAATACACAGTAGCACGAAACCGATCGTTTTCCTTCCACATTTGATTTATTTTACACCAAACATCGATACAGCAATACATTAGAAAGCTCGCGATGTAAATAAATCACGAAGACGCGTCTCAAAATAATTGAATATCTATTTACCCCGTTTTTGCCGACTCGACTCGATCCTTACTCAGCACAAAAGCGACGAAGAGCCTTCCCTTTACAATTTACATCTCAACTCCGGGTTTTTCGGTACATTTAATCAAGGAATTGCTCAAGCTAGACACGATTCTATGAGACTTAAATACAATTTGGTTGCAAGACAAGAAAGTTTAATCAAAGTCTATTTCAGGCCAGTTTTCTACTACTTGGTAGGTACTCTATTTACGTTTCAGGACAAATTACTGCGTAGTTACTGCGTATCCAGAAATTATATTAATAAGTACAGAATAATTAACTTAACATCTAAGTACTTTGAAACTATGTCTCAGAAAGTACTTAGTTATTTTATATTTAGTGGGTACCTACTGCCGTATTCAGACAATGATTGTGACAAGCAAAATAAGATGCAGAGATTCTCCATTTGTTTCCAAATATACTCACTCAAAGTACAATTACTTTGAGTGAGTACATAAACATAACACAATGCATTACATAATTATTATGTAGCTGTTTATTGACTGCCATAATACAGGGTGTAAGCCACCTCATCACGAAGCCGGCAACCAAGCATTCTTTACATCAAATTAAGTAACTTTAAGCAAAAATTATTGTTGGGAAGCTATATTTTTTTTTGGAGTGAAAAATCATGATGTGTGGTAAAACTCAATGTAACGCACTCAAAACAATGTGCTGGTGGATGGATTGAATAGTACCGGGGTCGTGGAGGTGTTTAAAGTAAAAATATTTGAGTAAAAACTTGTATTTAAAAAAAAACTTCTCAAAAAGTTGCAACTTTGCCCCCGATATCTCCGTAACTAGGAGATTCCCAGGTGTAGTGTAGAACAAAAAAAATATCGCAATGACGAAGACAAGAAGTGCCTTTCGGCTTCGTTAAGAGGTGTTTTACACCCTATAAGATAAAGTCATCAATAAGAAGTTACCTATTGCATGACTATTAGGAAGTATGTCATCTTATCTGCCTATATAGGCCTTTCCCAAAGCTATTAAGCCGCATCCGGTAAAACTGAAAGCCGACCTCGAAGCCTAAATACCAGTATTTAACATTGTATTATGTTTTCAAAACATTGTCATACTAGCATAATATATATCCTGAAGAATATCATATATTTTTCTGGTTTTGTTTATTGCAGTGAATACTTTCAGGCATTATAAAACTCGCGCTTAGCTCCTGTAGTTGCCTTATTAAAGTAAGATGATAAAAACAATGGGTCCCATTTGTTTATTAGTAGCGGTCGGTTGCAACTGCTTGTGTGACTAATCTCCTTTGGGAACTATGTAAATTGAATAAAATATGAATACATTATTATTTCATTTTCAATTCCCTCAGTAACCACATGAGTAACAATAATTGCCAAGTATAAATATTTCACCGCGTACTGCGGTACTGTTCAAAAACTAATTTCGAATTGAAATAAATTCCAATCGGCAACTGTACGAAGGTCCGGCTTCCTACTTTCCATTTATAAAACTGAAACGGAACTTATTACTGTAAATAATCTGTAGGTATTTGAGTATAGTCGGTTTCGTATGTTGGCCACTATCTATACTTATACTTCTACACTATTATATGTCACCGTAAAATTGTCAAACACGTTAGATTGTAATCTCACTAGCGAGGTTGTAAACTCTCGAAATATTGTCAACTAAACATACGGAAGTATCTCTGCCCAGGCACGTATCCGGGGGGGGAGTATAGTTTGGATTTATACCCTCCCGAAATGTGACTAAAAATAAACCCTAATAACCCCAAATAAGCCCGCATATAAATCGGGACTTGGGGCACCCCTACGTTGGGTTAGTGGGGGCACCGCGTAGCGGGGCTCCGTCGACTACGTTTTTTAGGGGAATATAAAGTGTTTTAAGGTTAGGATATATTAATCGGTATTTCTCAGGAATGGTACATTATCTTTTAATGAGAGTGGTACCATTGGGCAAGCGGGTCCCCCTTGCCCAATGGTACCACTACTTCCCTCCACACCGCTTGAGTTGGTACTATCGCATGCATTTCACAAAAAAATATGCGTTTTATTGTGAGCATTATGTTCTCTTGACAATATTTCGAGAGTTTACAATCTCTCTAGTTATTTTACTATATATCTTGTTTGACAATTTAATATTATAAAGAGGAAAAAATTGTATTTTTGTGTGTGTGTATGTTTGTAATGAATGAACTCAAAAACTACTGTGCCGATTTCAAAAATTCTTTAACAGCTAGGTCTCAATCTGACCAGTGAGGTCTAGCTATTTTGAAATATTAAATGACATTACCAGATTATACACCAATGACGATGCTTGGAATCAGCTATGTTAGCGCCGTCAGTTTTACAGTTGCCGTGATGATTATTTTGCTCTGATGCCGACATTGAATTGATTCATAGAAAAACAAAGAAAGATTTTCTGTTGTCGATGTTCACCGAAAAGATAACAGTCTGATTATCTAAAAACAGCTATCACTGTGACATTTTCCCAAACAAAAATGTGTTTTAAACAGCTGTTTTTAGATAATCAGAGCGTCATCTTTTTGGTGAACATGGACCTTAGGCCCGTTTTCTACAACATACTTACGTACCTATAATTGTAAGTCTCGCAGCTATCGGTGTTTCTACCTGTACTTGATTCATAGAAAAAACAAAGAAATATTTTCTGTGACGTTTTGTTTCTAACCGTCTGTAAGCAAAATGTCAAACAGACAGAGATAGCAACCTACCGATACCGAACAGTACCTTTTTTTTTTTTTTTTTAGCATGGGAAATCATCAAATGACTCATTCAGACACTCTGGGCGGAGCGGGAGTGTCAGACTTTTACTGACTAAAACCCATCCATGTTCCTTCCTCGCCCTTGATGTTCCGGGGCCGCGGTATCTCTTTCGATACCGAACAGTACCTAAGTTATTGGAAATGGCCGTAAATTGACTGTTCCTACAGCGACCAAAGGTATTTGATTCACTGTAGATTTCCCGCCACATTATCATCTAAAATCTTAATTTCGATTGTTTTGAACTGAGGTATAGTTGTTATTCATGAATATTTCAAAGTTACAGGTATCAGTTCAACTTATAACGGAAGCAGAAAGCATACTGTGCTGACCCCAAATAAATTGGGATAAGGGTAGCAGAATAATGATAGTGATGTGACAAAGAACCACTTGCTATCGAACAAAGCAATGACTATGTGTCGATTTTTTCTGCCTCGCTATTCTGTAAAAACCAACTTTAAAACTCAGTTCTAAACTCGCACCGTCAGTCGTTAGTAGGTACTCGTTAGTGACATTGTCTAAACTATGTTCATTGCAGCTTGCAGTGGAAACTGTTTCGCAAAACAATTACGTTTACAATCAGCCTAAAAATAAATACAGCGAGTGGATGTGTCTTATTATCGGGTGCGTGCCATTTGATATAATAACAGAAAGTCTAACGTTCACGTGACCTAATTTAATTTAATGTATATGTCACCGTAAAATTGTCAAATACGTTATATTGTAATATCTCTAGCGATATTGTAAAGTCTCGAATTATTGTCAAATGAACATACTGCTTACAACAAAACGCATTATTTTTCGTGAAATGCATGCGATGGTAGTCAACTTACGCGGTGTGGAGGGAAGGAGGGGTCCCCCTTGTCCAGTGGCACAACTCTCATGAAAAGAAAATGCACCATTCCTGAGAAATACCGATTAATATAACATAACCTTAAAACACTTTATATTCCCCCTAAAAAGCGTAATCGACGGAGCCCCGCTTCGCGGGGTCCCTATTTCCGAGTGCAGGGTTTAAAGGAACCTAACTAACCTAACGGGGGGGTGCCCCAAGTCCCGATTATGGCGGCAGAGATACTTCCGTATGTTCAGTTGACAATAATTCGAGACATTACAATATCGCGAGAAAAAACACGTTATATTGTAATATAACGTGTTTTTTCATATATTGTATATTGTGTGTTTTATATATTGTAATATACAAATCCGTTCAGTAGTTTAAAAAAAAGGTTAAAAAATGTTTCTAAACTCAAGGAATGTACTATATTAACGAGTCATATGTATAATACCGCAACACAAATAATCTAAAGATAGGTAGGTTGGGGGCTTAATCAATAAGAAAATATTTAAAAAAACAAAACAACCTTAGCCAAAAAACTATTTAAAATAATTGATGTTCGGTAAGCAACATATGTACCGCATTGGTTTCTCATACAACTTGCTAAATTTGAAAAATAAACCAATATTAGTCCCCAAACATAACGAATTCACGAGCTACTTATGCAAGCCCGCTCTTGTTCTCTGAGATTCAAAATGCTGCGTTAACATTTTCATCATTATCATCATCATCAACCTATTAATGATCCCAGTTCCCACAGCTGGGACACAGGCCTCTTTTGTACGAGGGGGAATGGGCTATAATCTACCACGCGGACCCAGTGCGGATTGATAAAGAAGTCACATGGCTTCGAATTTTTGGTTCTAGAACATGCCGGTTTCCTCACGATGTTTGCTTTCTCATGCTTTAGAAATATCAAATGAATTAAGAGGCCTTTTACAGTCCACTAGCGCCGCCAATCGAAAAAATGTCATAACTCGTAAATAGAATCAAAAATACAAAATGTGGTCTATTATTACTGTAGAAAAGGCAATAACGTAATTTTATAACACATTGTCACCACTTGAAATATAGCTGTTTAGCTAAATCGTGCATTCAAAACTTAAACGGCCGTTTTTGTTACAAATGCACGATTTAGCTAAACAGCTATATTTCAAGTGTTGACAATGTGTTACAAAATTACGTTATTGCCTTTTCTACAGTAATAATAGACCACATTTTGTATTTTTGATTCTATTTACGAGTTATGACATTTTTTCGATTGGCGGCGCTAGTGGACCGTAAGAGGGCTCTTAAGCTTGTATTCATCTTTTATGTGTACGATTCTACATATTACGATTATTTGTCACGACTATAATTATTTACAAGATCTTGTTAATTCATACAATTCCACGACAATTAACATTTCCAAATACCCACCGATTTGGGAAAGAAACTGTGCTCAATGAATATATTTACCACGGATATTTGCAAGTGCTTGCAATTCTTAGTAATAATCATGGATTACTAATTCCTTCTACATACTAGGTAACTTTGAAATTAAACGCGACAGAAAATAGGTATTAGCAACTATGGTCTCCGGCCGTCCACAAGCTGCATGTAAAAGTTTTCGGAACGAGAACGTTGGAACCAAAAATGAACCGTGTTTTCTTTTACAAAAATAATACCAGTCTATTACTGTCCCACAGCTGGGCAATAGCCTCTTCTCATACTGAGAAGGCACGACCATTGATCACCAAACTTGCTCAAGACGGGTTGGTGATAGCTTCCCTATTTTACTTTATATCAGCCCGCTATGCCCCACAGCTGGGCAAAGGCCTCTCCCTTGGCTTTCTAATTTTGTTAAACATTGCTTTCTTCGACCAATCCGTTATGACAGTACCCATACACATCATTAATCTTTCGAACAGTTTCTGCGAAAATAATGTGATTTTTTTAAGTTTTCCATAGTGTGTAGAGAACGATGTCAAAGAAAATCAAGGCACCACGGTTGGGCAAATAAATGATAAGACCTGCTGTCTTGTACGGATCAAAATCATCATCATCATTCCAGCCGAAAGGAAAGACGTCCACCGCCGGACATAGGCCTCCCCCAAGTGTTGCCACATTGACCGGTGCCGTGCGACTCACATCCAACGGATTCCCGTAACCTTTACCAGGTCAACGGATCACAATGTTTGGCTACAAAACAAAATGAAAGGCAATTTTATATCACAATGTTCAGATGAATGGGGATGTGTAGTGTAATGTGAATGGATTGAATAACAAAGTGTTACGACGACAACGAGTTCAGCTAAGCAGCCGTAACACAAAGTAATATAAAGAAGAAGACGTCTGAAAAGTTGTGGTAATCCGATCACTATCTTGCAAGAGAGTAGGAAAGATACCAGTACAGTTCGTAGAATGTACAAATACAGACCGAAAACATTCCGACCTCGCCGCAGAGGTCCGGCGCGTAACCCCCGCAGGGGGTGCGCTTAGAGCGCTGTCGCTTAGTTTATAGTCATTTTCGCCCTAGCTGGAGGCCTTAAATTAGGCAAGGCATCCACAGGACTTGCCCGGTTAAGAGCTCTCTTACAGTCCACTAGCGCCGCCAATCGAAAAAATGTCATAACTCGTAAATAGAATAAAAAAAAAACAAAAAATACAAAATGTGGTCTATTATTACTGTAGGAAAGGCAATAACGTAATTTTATAACACATTGTCACCACTTGAAATATAGCTGTTTAGCTAAATCGTGCATTTGTAACAAAAACGGCCGTTTATGTTTTGAATGCACGATTTAGCTAAACAGCTATATTTCAAGTGTTGATAAGGTGTTATACAATTACGTTATTGCTTTTCCACAGTAAAAATAGAACATATTTTGTATTTTTTGATTCTATTTACGAGTTATGACATTTTTTCGATTGGCGGCGCTAGTGGACTGTAAGAGGGCTCTTAAGCAGAAGCCAGTCTTCTCAGACTGAACTGCGAGATACCCTACATAAAAAAAAAAAAATGTTGTGGTAAGTATGGTTGTAATGGTATGAGTTCGTGATGCGGCTGAATATGGAAAATATTGTGAAGAAAGATTTGATTACGAATATATTATAAGAGTAGGGGAAGACCAAAGAAACGATGGATGTACTCTGTCAGAAGAAATATGAAAAATGGAAACATGCTGCGCCGAGCCTAATTGCATTCGGATAGCGGCAGCAGAATTATGTTGGACCACTCTGGGTTCTGGCGTCAAAAGTCATCTTACTTTCGCTATTCCTAGACAATCTCAAGAATATAATTATACACACGTCAAACTTGAATTTCAGTAGGTACATAATATCACCCACAACATAAGTTTCTCGGTTTCAAGAATCTTCTGGCGCGGGGCAAACATCAAAACTAATCACTAGTAAAGCTTTGTGGAAAATAGTGAATAGTAGACGTAATTCTAATAAAGAACAAAGCACTGATACTATAATAATTAAACAAGATAATAAGATATATGACAGTCCTATAGACGTAGCCAACATTTTATCTGACCAATTTGACAACAAATTTACGTTAAAGTCTTCTGATCATAGCTTAGCTAAAAAATACTTAACCGACAATATGGCTAGAGTAGATGATAACATGTTGTTTGGTCAAGTAGCCCCGGTGGAAATATTCAAAATGGTTAATAATATGTGCAATAAAAATTCTTACGGTCATGACGAAATACCCATAAGTATCATCAAGGATAACATTGACATATTAGCTGAGCCAATAGCTGACTTTTTAAACAAATGTATTAAGCAATGTGTTTTCCTTGATCAATTTAAAATTGCTCGTGTTTTGCCCATATTCAAGAAAGGCTCTAAATTAGATGCGAAAAACTATAGACCCATTTCACTATTACCAGTATTCTCTAAAATATTTGAAAAGGTAATGAAAGATAGGCTTGTCAAACATTTGATAAAACACAATATCATTAGCTATCAACAGTTCGGGTATCAAAGAAGCATGGGAACCATTGATGCAATAGACTCACTAGTGGATGATGTGGTTAGCAATCGGAAATTGTACAAAACTTAAGATTTTTAGGGATACAAATTGATGCGCTCTTAAGCTGGAAACAAGAACTGGAAGCAATCACAAATTCTCTCAGCAGTGCATGCTATGCCTTGAGAAGTCTAAGGGACGAACTAACGATTGCTCAATTACGAAATGTTTATTTTGCCTTAGTTGAGTCCAAGCTGAGGTACAGTATTAAACCATGGGGGAACAGTTATAAATACAATATTGATGCAGCCTTTTTTTATGCAAAAAAGAGCCCTTAGAACTATACTTCGCATAGACCAGACTGAATCTTGTAGAGAGCATTTTGTGAAGTTAAAAATTCTACCTGTACCTTGTCTTTATATTTTGGTTCTACTAAGTAGTTTTCTAAAAAACCTAGACAAATACGAGACAAAGGAAGAAAGGGAAACTAGGGTGGAAACGCGCAGGAAAGATTTGCCCAATTATTTGCAGCCAAAATTAAATGTTGTCAAACATAGCTCTAAAGTGCAGTCTGTAAAAATTTTCAATAAATTGCCATTAGAACTAAAAATGATTAATGGTCCAAGAATATTTAAATTCAAATTAAACTCATTCCTATTAACGAAGTGCTACTATAGTATAGAAGAGTTTTTTAGTGACAAAAATAATGCCACAGTGTAACTTGTTTATTTGTTTAAGTTTAAGTTTAACTCTTGACATGTTATTGCTTGATAAAGTTGAATGTTTGTTTTATTTTCTGACTAGGCTAATTGTGTTTTTGTTTTTTTTTTATTTTAATTATGTTGTTGATATACATTTTATTTTATTTTTGACTTTTTATCTATATTATTATTGATTGGAACTTTTATTGATTATTATTATTGTGCTACTCTGTATTCGACACAAATGTATTTTGTTAAGAATAAATGACTAATGACTAATACAGCCATCTCTTTCTTTTCTAAATATTTCTTACAAAACAATTAACAAAAGGTTAACCATCAGCGCCCTCCTGCTAGCTTCATTCAAGTGTCAAATGATTCTTGTACTACTGTACGTTGAATTTGACAGAAAAGTGGGCGGATATGTCAAATTATAAACAAACAATAGCTGTCAATATCTCGAATGGGGTGGAAAGTAGGCGTGTCAAGACCGACTTGAGTCAAGTCGATGACTGTGCGTGCATACGGGTGTAAGTTGTTAATTTGTGAAGACTACTGTAAGAATGGTGCGGCCGCTTTTTCGTGACCTTTTCGATTTGGTCGACTTATTAGAGAGAGTTGCTGACTTATTCTTGTTTTTGATATAACTTTCGTTACAGACGTAATTGAAAGCTGAAATTAACAGGAATTAATGTTTATAAATCATTTTAATTTGCTTAAAGTATGCCACGTTTCTTAATGTTTTAGGGATTGCGCATTTCATCGCTAAACTACGACCAGTCTAAAATTAATCAAATTTGTTTTATCTTCATATCGTGTAAAGTTACAAAATCTAATTTTCCTGACGTTTTTATCGTCTACCAGCTGTTTATTTGGTGCTAAGTGTTTTGGTTTACTTGCAAATCCGTTTTTATCTGATTTTTGAAACCATTTAATTCCACTGGTTTACGACAACCAAATCAAAAACTATGCTGTGCTGGCCTATGAGGAAGACGGATCTACAAAGGATTCACACCACAGAGATGAAGATGCTACGCTGGTGTGGTGGAGTTTCAAAAATTGACAGGATAAAAAAATGAATATATTCGTGGGACGTTTATAGTCGCAAAGATACAGTTAGGATAAGCTCTGCGAAAACCGCTTGCGCTGGTACGGACATGTGACGAGGCGGGATGACGACATGGCAAAAAGAATCATGAACATACCAGACGGAAAAAGAGGCCGTGGACGACCACCAATAACCTGGATGCGAACAATAGCGAAGTACACGACAGCGAGCAACACAACGACAGAGACATCCAACAACCGTGCGGTGTGGCGCAGAAATACTAGGAGGGCTCACCCCAAATAAATTGGGATAACAGTCAGGAGGAAAAAGAAGAACTTTGAAAACTATAATTCAAGCAAATTTTGCTATTAGTAAGCAAATTGCTCCTCATGATACTCTTATTATTTGTTAAGGTCTCACATCTCAAATGCACAACATTTTGCCAGGGTAACACACACGCCCCATTCGGGGCCAGTACCGAGCCAGCGAAGGTTTCGGTGCCCGGCACCGAATGGGGCCCGTACCGAACTTTATGGTTAAGACAGTTTCTTTTGACATAGAGTTAGTTTAAACTCACTTAACGATCTACTACAACAAACCAAATCTACACAACAAAGGTTTTCTCCGCAAGCGAATATGTAAGATAAGAAAAGCGCTGATTGCGCATTTAACAGTTTTATATATGGACTAGTCGACCCAGCTTCGCTGGGTGGCGGATTTTCATAATACTTAAAACCCCCTTTTCACCAACTTTGACGGATGCTTACGTCATAATAACATGACAATATTAGCTTGACCCCATTCATTGGTTTGAGCTGTGCGCTGATAGTCAAGACTTAAGCATTTTAAAGCATAGATAACATAACATCATAACATGTAATGCACAGAGCACGTATATGGCCATGGTATTTCATGATTGAAATCTAAATCGCGGCTCTCGTCTCTACGGTGATTGGTCGAATCTTGTACATCTCCTCCCCGCCCCGTTTCTTTCTGCTTTGGTGGAAACCAGACCTTATGATGTTGTTCACGTAAACACAACTGTAAAAATGTTTGAAATATTCAATCTATCAGTTTCTGCGTACTCGTGTTTAAAATACCTATCTGGCATTTTTGCAGTTTTTTTTGCTATAAAACAAATGGTTCTGTGATGATCATGAAAAAAGGTGACTTTAACGTTCTGTAATAAAGTAAATAGAGAACTCGACAATAATGGTCGCATCGTGTGCAATTTTTGCTGTTTTGCTACTCGCGCTGGCAGCCGACGGCAAAGAACTGGACCTGTGCTCCGATGAATTCATTGATTTGATCAATTCCAAGCAAAACTCTTGGAAAGCTGGCAGAAACTTTCCAGTGAACACACCTTTGTCGTTCATCAAAAATCGACTGGGTGCCATCAAGGGCAAAAACTTTGCGAAAATACCAATATTTAATGAACGTGACGCCGAGCTGATTGCAAGTCTTCCAGAGAGCTTCGACCCGAGGGATAAATGGCCGAACTGTCCCTCCTTGAACGAAATAAGAGACCAAGGCTCATGCGGCAGTTGCTGGGCGTTCGGCGCTGTGGATGCCATGACCGACCGCTACTGTATACACTCCAACGGACAGAATTTCCATTTCTCTGCAGAAGATGTTTTGAGCTGTTCAGGCTGTGGTGACTGCAAAGGAGGAGACTCGTTATGTGTTTGGCTTTACTGGAACGACACGGGTATTGTATCGGGAGGAAACTACAACTCGAGTCAAGGTTGTAGACCGTACACTATAGATGTTTGTGATCACTATAATAATAGAGATGGAAAATTACTGCCTTGTGAGGAATTAATTGCTGATACCCCGGAATGCGTCAAGTCCTGTGAGTCGGGCTACAACGTTAATTATGATAAAGACTTGCGGCGCGCCAAAACGTATTATACTGACTTTGATGATGAAGACGAAATAAAAGACGAACTGTTTCAGAATGGACCCGTAGAGGCTGTCTTTGACGTATATGGTGATTTTCCATGTTATAAAGAAGGTGTATACCAACATGTGGAAGGCGATTTCCTTGGCAGACATGCTGTGAAAATGATGGGGTGGGGAGTAGAGAACGGTGAAAAGTACTGGCTTATGGCAAACTCTTGGAACTCAGAATGGGGCGAGAAGGGCTTCTTCAAAATCCTACGTGGAGATGACCACTGCTCTATAGAGGACGAGATATTAGCTGGTTTACCACTAATATACTGAATTACTTTTATTGTTTGACTATCAGTGTCATTGTGCCGGTTTTTAAATAATGTTTGATTCTCTATACGATGACTAAATCATCTCAGTTTGTTCCTGTTTCTTGTTAGAGTAGTCGAATAAGAGACAACATCTTTATCTTAGTTGAGTATATCTGGTTTATGTATCCATTTAAAAGAAATAAATATTATTTTCTATCACTTATCATTGTTTTTTGAGGACATGTTCATTCACAGCCATGGTGTGGGTTTAGCTACTAAGACTTATCATAATCGGGCTAACCAGTGTTTCAGTTGGCTGGTTATATCTGGTAAAAATTAATGTGGGTGAACAATACAGAAACCATTGCTTTCTGGGAAAAGAATAACTGTGAGAAACTGATGGCTTTGAATCTTAGCTCTGCATTTAATGACCTTGCCCATCTACAAATTTAAATAATAGTGATGCCGTCTCAAGGACACTGCATGCTGGCAGGGCGGGCTTATGCCCTATGAAGAGGTATAGTTTTAAAAAAAGAAATCAAATCATTTTTCGTAAACTTGTTATACAGGGGTTGGTAGAAGATTAAAAGTATCAAACATGCACCGAGAAACAGCAATACCAAACAAAACATTGTAGATTGCTATACACCTTCCTCCAGCCCGATGACCCCACCACCCTCTTGCAGGAAAGGCGTAGGGAAACCAGCACTCTCAGAAAGCACACAAGACGACACACATACAAACCGGTCTCGCCAACGAGGCCCGCCTCAACCTCCCATTAATATCATTACTCCCCGACACTTGCTCGACGAGCCAGCCCGCGACGCTGAGCAAAGTTTAACGTTAAATTCCCAAAATAATATCACGACCCAGACTGTCCCTTGCTGCCCTACTGATAATGACGCACTAAGTCGAGGCCCGAACCCACAGAGGGTGCCCTTAGTGATCGTCATTTACGTCGCCTTAAAGTATTTTTTGGCCACCACTGGATAGTTCGGATAAGTAGTCAAGTAACCTTAGAGAGTTGCAACTACGAGTGGTCATATCTAAAAAAAAAGAACAATACATTTTTAATATCATGTGGCATTTTTACAAAAAAAAACTGCTAAGTGCGATTTGGACGCGCGCACTGAGGGTTCCGTTCAAACTTTTAAAAGGACAAACTTAACTTTGCTGTTCGATCCCATGAAACGACTATTGCACCAACCGCAAATAATAAGTTTGTAATCGTAAAATCGGTTTTTCGGGTAACGCCCTGACATAAAACTTTATAGTTTCATCATGTCCGTCCGTCCGAGGTTTTGTTCAAAAACTGGTAGTACTAGAAAGCTATAATTTTATAGAGGCGTGTCAATTACGTCGAAAAAAGGGCAAAATAAAATTTTGGAAAATATTTATTTTAGAGTAGCTCCCCTACGTAGCTATGTAGTGGGGATTAATTTTTCTTTCGTCGTCTATCCCATCGTGTGGGGAATCTTTGAATAGGTCTTTTAAAATGACTAAGAGTTGGTAATACTATTTTACGATTAATTTCTCCATTTACGAAATAATAAACTTCAAAGTGCAGGTATTTGTTTCAGTAGGGCGCCCCCCCTCTAAAAGCTAAACTCCTGGATTGAAAAATCTGAAAAAAAAAACTACACATTTGCGGTATTCAGATTTTTTCCTTTATGTGTGCTGTATGACATTGCTCTTCCCCTTCGTGATTGTAGTTCAACTGGAACTACACTAATATACATATAGTTTGTTGATCGTTTCGGTTAATCTAGAATTTTCAAATTTGGTTAAAAGCAAGGTTTTACAGCACAAGTGAAGGGAAATATCCGATACCGACATTTTTTTTTTGTATGTATTTTCCCCGAATACTCGAAGATGGCTGGACCGATTTGAATTATATTTTTTTTGTTTGAAAGGGTACACTTTCCATGTGGTCCCATAATCATCAAGTCAGGATCTGATGATGTGATCCGGGAGAAATAGAGAGAACTCTTCAAATTTTATAGGCCCACTAGATGCGATTTGTGTAGTTTTTGGAAGAAAACTTTCTTAGAGGTCCCATTTAAATTTTGTGAAAATCTGATAAATAACTTCTGAGATAGGCACCGGAACTCCTCAAACAAATTTTAGGAAATGGACTGGGATTGCTGTAATCTACTGTCTGTCTATTGTTTACA